>CM056193.1:48393136-49695636 GCA_029692085.1 Gymnothorax javanicus
TTATCACAAACAGCTGAAAGTTTGTAAATGTTGCTATTAAACCCAATTTGCAATGGGGGTTGAATAATTTTTATTGCAACTGTATGTTGTGCGTATTTCACTATGGCCAAACAATTAGCCTTCGTAAAAGAGGGAACAATTGAGTGAGGCTATTTTGCCAACATACTGAACAGGTTACTATGCTAACTTGATCGTTGAATATGCAATAATTTGCCATTTCTTCCTTTTTGTCCCCCCAGCATATAATGCGGGGGGATTTAGGCTAGTCATCACATCAGTATGTCCGTCCGTCTGTAATAATTTCATTTCCGGAGCAGAACTCGAATACCGTTCAGTATTTTTTAACGAAACTTGCTGTGCATATTAATCAGGTCCTGGACTGGTGCCTTTTGATATTTTTGGATTTTTGTGATTAAATTGCGGGGCCGGAGGGATACGTCATCATCTGATGATTCTTGTTCTTAAACGCAATGCAGGTGGGCCTCATTATCTTTTGCGTTTGGAAGTCGTCATTTTCGTGATGGTTAGGATTGTTGTCCTGGCGTACATACTGATCCTTACTGATTAATCCCAGTCTATAACCCATTTAAATCAGTTTTTTCACTCAAGTATTTCTTAAAGTTGGTTCAAAGTCAGAAAAAGCATTTTAATAGCATGCATAGCCATTTCTGACACTGTCATTTAAGAGTTTAATTAATCCCACAGAATAAGATCCTAGTTTAGAAAAATTAACATCTTGTTAAATTCTGGGATTGCCATTGGGGTTGGAACAAAAATCAGCATGCACAGGGGTTCACCAGGACCGAGTTTGAAAACCACTACATTTGAGGACTTCAATAAGACTTTTAAAAGACAAGTGTGGCAGACTCTTACATCTTAAGACATTGTATCAGAAGTCACTGAGATTTTAGCCACAGACAAGATTGGTTGGCAGCAGTGTTCACATCATTGAACTTCCCTATTTGCATGAGCTGAAGACATTTGACAATATTAAACATCAGGGCTTCTCGATTAATTGAATAGTGATTATTTCAAACACATTATGAATAATATGCTGCCATGGGGTGAACAGTCGAGCTTGCACTTTTTCTTTTTATGAACCATGCCTGATGCAGTGTTAATCAAACAGCAATCAAACATCAGAGGCCACATGCTTCTGGAGAAAAACTTCAACATCCGTATTTACTGCTGATGGGCTGTATGGAGCTAGTTATGGTATCTTGAATCATCACCTTTTAACCAGAAATTATTCTCACCCGGTTCCCCTTTACTTTGCTTGATTAGCAATCTGACAATTACTTTGCTCAATTAATAATTCAAATAAGCAGACTGGCCTGTTTTAGAATGTATTTTTGTTTGTTGTATTTAAATGCTCATGAAGAGGCACAGATTAGTATGAATGTGTTTGCTAGGGTTTTGGGGCATTTGGCCTTTTTTGTGGGAGTGCAAAAATTATTTAAATTCCATGTTCACGTTCAAGATGCTCAACAAAATATTTTTCACTTTTGTTAGTTCAGGCAGTCACAGAACACAGGTCTGGTCAGAAGCCCCTGTCCGTCCAATCATTCTTGACTTCAGCATCTCCCACCCAATTGGCAAGCTTTCATAACCACGGCAGAGTTCATTCATCTCTCCTGCTCCGTGCCTTCTACACTGCTCCTACTTCTGCTTCTCCAAATCTGCATCTCCTCTCCCCCACCTCCCCGTCCTCCTCCATCATAAATAGGATTGATTGTTCATTGTACGCAGCATCTGTTCATTTTGGCTGTTTCTCATAGCGTAGGCTGCATTTCTTGGCTGATGCGTCATTGAAGGTTGTTTCAATGTGAAGGTGCCTCCAAATGCAGCTGAGACATGCAGCTTTCATCTTGCCTGATTGCAGGAGGAATGGTCATTGCGTTGCACTCCTTTTCCATCTTGACTATTCAGCCTGATATCAGGCAAGATGAAGTTCCATTCCTCGGTTGTATTCGGAGGTGCCTTCACATTAGAACAACCTTGAATGACCTATCAGTGTGGAAATACTGCCTACGGAGGCTGCAGCCTACACTTTGAGAAACAGCCAGAGTGTGTTTTAAACGTCCTGAATCTCAGGCTCTGCGGAGGGGGGCTTGTGATCTCGGGGCCTTTCTGTGACATTCTTGCTCGGAGTGTTTCAGAGCTTCGCTCAAGCAGAGTCGCCGCAAAACACAAATGCATGTTTTTCTGTAATTAATGATTAAATGTGATGCAAGTGTCCTGCCTGAAGTGTATATTATGTTTGTGGACGCTTATAATCCAGGGTCATCTGAAAATGAATTTCTTTGTTTTTAATGTATTATTAATATTCAATAATATGTTAAACAATGCTACAATGGGAGTCAGTGGAAGATGTTCTCTAATTTTTTATATTTTTGCCATTCTTTCGATCTCGTAGCAATTTTGGGGCCTATCTGTTTCTCATGATCACTTTGTAATTATAATAGGTTACGTATTGGTTTTGATTAGTCTGTTAATAAATTGCTTCACTGCGATTTAGGCAGAGTACACGTGAACAAGTTAAGGGTCAGCTATTTGTGGGTAAAAAGATGATGAAAGGTCTCTGACCATGCTGATGATAAGCTGATTTCTCAACCTAAATTTTTCCCGGCAGCATCTTAAATAGCCCCCGATGTTTGGTTGCTACTTGTTAAAGTCAGCAGTAGGCAGGATTTCAAAAAAAATGAAAGTCGCAAGCTTGCTTGTTCCTCTATGGTTGCAGTTCTTCTCATTATGCTAAAAAATAAGAGATTCAGTCAATCGTGCAGCCCTATTAAGCATTTGATTTTATTTGAGCAGACCATCATTCAGGACCTAATGTCATGGCTGTTGAAAGAACTCAAAAACAAATTGCGTAGATAAGGCAGTACCTCACCTGAATTAGTTTTATACAAACACTTCATATGAAATTTCCCTCAGAGTTTCAGTGAGGAACTTGCAGACTTGTAAATTTGGCAGTGATGCATGTAATTGAGCATTGAGTGTAAAGCACAATGAAGCATGATGTATAGCATCTATCTAAGGAAGCATGGATATACGATACATCACTGTAGTCAGCTAACAGCTGTAAATATAGTTTGAACGAATTCCTTCATTGCTTGATTGGGGGGGGCCTTTCTTAAAATGAAAATGAAACACTAATATACTGACCAGCTTTGAAAACACACCACCCTAACTTCAAGGCCAAAATACAAATTATTCATGTTTGTGATGTGAAATTGTTATCAAGGTGTATTATGCCTCCAGACAAGATGGAAAAAATCAAAATTGGGTCTTGGGCGCGTTTTTAATGCCATTTCAGGCCGAAAAAAGCTAAAATCAAGATTTTTGTCGCCAGGGCAAAATGCAATAATGTCTCTCTGGGTCTGTTCATGAAATTTGGTCTTTCGAAAGGTGGCAATGCAAAAGCCACCCTCAGTCACTTGATAAGCATGACCATTAGATGGCTAATGAGGCGAGAACTTGAAAATGAGTAGAAACACACCCTTAGAATGTTGCAAGCGCACATGCATGCCTGTGCTCTTGCTACATGGCAGTATTGTCATTATTCCATCACTGGGAAAATTGACCAAAAGTTTAGAGGTATCTGTCTAGTGCCTGACTGTCCACAGTTTGCCAGCCACGGTATAAATTAAAGAATCGAGATCATTCAAATTGACGCTAACGGCTCACCATGGTGATGTCAAAGGAGTGGAGTGTCTGAATCCACAGTCACAAGTCGTCTAACAGCTGAAAAAGTGGATTGTTAAACCCCCACTCCAGCCCATTTTCACCAAAGACACCACTGTAGCACTGTACAAAAGCAAGGGTTACTCCAAACTAGAAGCAAGAAATCTAAACCTGAATCATTTGGTCTGTGTCCAGTTTGATCATTAGAAACATCAATCTGATTTTGTTTTTTATTGCACTTACACATCATAAACTTGGCCTTATCTTGTATCTTTGTATCTTGGCCATGAAATTAAGGTAGTGCATTTTCAATGCTGGTCGGTTTGAATTTTTTTCGCTTGGTTTTCAATGATGCAGAAACTGCCATTGTTGACATTTTGTGGGCTGTTATTAAGGTTGTGTAATCCTCTTTTTATTATGCTTATGTTCTGTCTAGGAATAGGAGCCTTCTTGAAGAATGCTTGGTTAAAAGAGCCAGTGATTACAGTTGCTTGTGGAATTGGACTGGGAGGTTTGTGCATTTGTTTCTGTTGGAATATAACCTGGTTTTGTGTTATAACCTAATAAGATCTTAATTTCTGATTGCATAATACTCTGGTAGGATTTTAAATAGCTGAGTAAAAAGTTAATGATGTTATTTTTAGAAATGTGACTTTTATTTCTATGTAGAAATTTTTGTCAATATTTTCTCAGTTGCTTCTGGGTCATTCCATGTCTAATCAACCAAGAATTTTCCTTGACCCCTCAGATTTTCAAATTTGGGAAAATGATTGAGACCCACAAGCAATGGTCTGAACTGCAAAATTTTTTTTTTGCTCCAAGCCTCTTAATTAGGGAGATACGCGCCAACGAACTTTGGGCTAATTCGTGATACCTCACAAATTTAAACAACAATATTTCTGAAAGTATAGCTCCAAGAGAGCTGATTCCGTTATCATTTTGAAGTGTTTTTCAAGCCTTGCACCCTCACTGTAGAATCTGTCTCCTGAGGTCAATTAGACATATCACAAATTGTACATTTTAAAGATGTGCCTCAAAAAGTTTATATCTTTGAATGTTTCTGTAATTCATGTCAGAGGTACCTGATGACGTAAATAACTTTCCTGTAAATGTGGTGATGGGCGCTCTAACAGTTTCTGAGAAGTGAGCAATTATATTTGTGCTGTGTAAAATTTGTTAATGCATCCAGTGACAGTGCTACCTTATATCATGCTCAGATGCATACGAATACCAGACTGTTTGAAGCCCATCTCGATGCCCTGCTTACTGAAGCCCATGAAATAATAATCTTGCGGTCTGATACCGGTGTACCGGTCAGAGGAGAGCCTCCCGATTTCTCAACTGATCGTGAGGAAATAATTATACACCAGTAGTACAAAGGAAGAAACATGATTGTTTAATGCTGTCAGTATGGACGTATCTCTGAGTAGAATGTTAGCCGTCCTAATAATCATATCAATTCCAACTAAGTGAGCCAACTGCCCAAATATTAAAAAGACTTAACCTAAAACTGTCATCCGACAGAGGATGTGAAATGTGGCAGCACTATCATCTGAAGAATAAGTGCATTTCTTCTGTAACTTGTTTTTCTCCCTACACCATAAATTTATCAAGTAAATTGCCTATAAAACATTCCTAAAGTTCATTCTGTCCTACTGTGATGATTCCTGAGCTTGGATTTTTATTTTCACTTCAGATAGAGCAGTCATAGTTTCTTTGAGATGGAGTATGTTCTTCCGGTTGCTGTGGTTTGCTGTACTGTGGTTAGGACATCCTGTTGGTCAATGATGAGAGAGTCTGGTGGGTCTGGAAGTGTGTATGATGGGGATGGTCCTTGTGGATGTAGGAAAGTAACTTCAACTTCATGCCTCTCTGGATTGTATTCCTTGATGCATGCTACCCACGACTGGCAATCATGAGCCACTTTCATGCAACCACTTTAGTCTGAACCACTGTATTCACTCATCTCAACAATAAGATTTAAGTGTGCCTGTGTTGTGAACTGGCAGTTTTACCTTTTCTATCTGTGAATCTGTGAATTCGAAGAGTTGACGAGGAGTGAGGATCTGTTGATCTTACAGGCATTGCAGACTGGCCCTGGCTGCCAAGCATTTTATTGTGCCCCAATGCCATTAGATGGTCCTTTCCCGTGTGATGTGATGAAACGATGCCATTCGGCTGGGACACCAAAGTCCTCTTCATGGAGGCACAAATTGAAGTTTTTCCTGTTCTTATACTGGGCAGCAACCATCTGAGAAATGGAAAATCCCATTAAATTGCTTTCCCAGTTTGTCTGTGTGGAACTCAATGAGCAGTTTTTGGAAAAGATGAACTGCCAAAGTATCATGTATGTTACATACTGATATGACAACGAAACTTGTTTGTTCAGGGATTTTATCTTGCGTGTCAGACCGATAGTTACACATAAAGGGATGGATTGTTCCAATGGAAGGACTGAGCTTCAGCCTGAACTGTAGTTCTCTGCAAAGCCAGCAATAACCAACCCCCCCCCCCCCCCCCCCACCCCCCCCACTCAAATGAAATGGGCCTTGTCTGAAGCCCAGTTGAAAATAAGCAGTTTGGTTTGATTGTAAACAATGTATTTTGTTATTGCATTATGAATAGCGCATTTTTGATTGGACATGTCATATATAATTGCTCATTTCTCAGAAACTGTTAGAGCACCCATCAACAAATTTACGGGAAAGATTCTTTACATCATCGGGTACCTCTGACATGAATTACAGGAAAATAGTAAGATAATTTTTTGGGGTGCATCTTTGAATTTTATGATTATTTTTGTGTCTCCCCCCAGGAGGGAGGGAGACATATTTTTTTTTTTTTTTTTTTTTTTTTTTAATTGCCCGCCACCACATATTGTATTTGTACGTTTTCCTGTCCACGTTTGCGCCGGCGCTCCCACTGTTTCCGGGCTGTAACTCGGAAACCGTTTGAGATATTCACATCAAACCTTGCACACTCTTTCAACATTGTATGTAGATGTGCCTGTCTGTGAACATCAATGAGGGGGGGCCGCATTGGGGTGGGGGGAGACATTTGTTTTTCCGCCTTAAAAACAATCTCGAATTTTTTTAGTTGGCTTCAAGAGACGGCTTGTACAGTAGGCTTAAAAGGTTTGAAGAAGCTTCAAAATGACACCAGAATCATCTGTCTCGGTGCTATACTCTCAGAGATATGGTTGTTTAAATTCACAAGGTATCACCAATTAGCTCAAAGTTCATTAGCGCGTATCTCCCTTAAGAGGCTTGGAGCAAAAATTTTCCAGTTCTGACCATTACTTGTGGGTCTTGATCGTTTTACCAAATTTTTAAAAAAGCTGAGAGGTCAAGGTTGGTTGATTTTATGCAGAATGACGGTTCTTTTGTTTGTATGATTTCTTTGTGTGCACGCAATTGTTGTCAGTTAATTTTCTGGCTCTTTTGTACCCTTCATTTCCCAACATTGTTCTTTTTATCTCTAGCGATTATTTTGCCTTTTGTGAGCCCCTATTCTAAGTATTCATCCCTCATGAACGAAGCCACGCCATACAACTACCCAGGTAATTCTGCCTTTTTTGCTACAACCTTCATTTTGAAAAGGAAGCCAAAAAGATAATTTAAAAAAAGAAAGAGGCTAAATAAGCTGGTAGGCTCGATGCTCTTGCACACGCATGTGTTTATACAGGTATTTGACCTAGTTGCACAATGATATCCTGAAGATCATGTCTATAAATCCAAAAAAGGTTAAAAAAATGTTTATTATAATGTTAGTGTTTATAAGATGTGACACAGTGGTAGTGTGTGTTCTGTTTGTATCTTAAGTACTTTTGTTATAAAGTATTAAATAAATTGGAGAAGGGCAGTGTTCAGAAGTGCTGCAGTAACCACCTAACTTTGTCTTGCAGTTCCTGTGAGAGATGATGGCAACATGCCTGATATCCCCAGCCACCCAAGCGATCCTCAGGGGAACCAACTAGAATGGCTGAAAAAATTTTAATTCCAAAATCTTTCCTGTACATAGCACATGCTCTTGCTCTCTTCCAATGATCTTCCAGCTGGACATGCTTAATAAAGAACTTTATTTCAATACTATGCCTTGGGTGCATTCAGTAGCATATTTTGCAGTTGAATGACCTAGCATTCCTGAAGTCATGTGAATGAGGTTAAGCAAGTTGATTGCTTGGTTTGTGTAACAAGTTGAGATGATTTTATGTATCACATCACATGACAGATTATCATGCCAGAAGTATCCTCGTTGGGTTGCTCTTCAGACCGACAGATGCACTTGGTTGAAAACAATGCTTAGGTGAGCTGTCTCATTTGCTTGATATCAAGGGGCGTAAATGAGTGCCAAGAAAACATTCCTTATAATATATTACCACACCTAATCCTCCTGCTCTGTCGAGACACAACAGGATGAGTTCATACTGCTTATACTAATTCTGATCCTTCCACCCACTTGTTACAGAAATTGAGATTTGTCCGACCAGATGGTGTTTTCCCCATCTTCAGCCATCCAGTTTTCCTGGTTTGCCCGTAGTAACCTACCTCATGTACCTGTTCTTGGCTGACAGGAGTCAAACCTGGCATAGTCCTCAGCTGCTGCAGCCCATTCGCTTCAAGGTTTGACTTGCAGCACCATTCAAAAGTTTGGAGTAAATAAGAAATGTCCTTCTTTTTCAAAGTCAAAATTCATTGTTTTCAATTAAAATAACATTAAATTAATCAGAAATGCAGTCTAGGTCAGGGATGGGCAATTCCAGTCCGGGAGGGCCACAGGTTCTGCAGGCTTTTGTGGCCTCCTTTCAATCAGATAGAAATGAATGAGGTATGTGGACTCTTTAGCCAATCAGAGACTGCAATTAATCACTTGGTGCTAAAACCACACCAAAACCTGCAGTCACTGTGGCACTCCAGGACTGGAGTTGCCCATCCCTGGTCTAGAGATTGTTTTTGCTGTATTCAGCTATTATACACTGCCTGGCCAAAATATAAGTCGCTGTTCAGATTTTAATATGCAAATAATTAAGAGCCTGTGATTGAATCATTATTGCAGTGATCAATACGGTTCAGCAGGCAACAATTAACCCTGACTGACGCAGGATGTTGCATCTCATTTCTTAATAAACCATGTCGGGAAACATATCCCATGGTCTTGGAAAAGACGTTTTTGTGTTTGAAGAGGGGCAAATTATTGGCCTGAATCTGCATCAATCAAAGAAAACAACTTGGGAGATTGCTGAAATCTCGGGAATTGAGTCAAGAACAGTCCAACTCATAATGAAAACCTGGAAGGATAGTGGTGAACCGTCAGCATTGAGAAAGAAATGGATCGGAAAACATGAATGACCATGATCAGAGATCACCGAAACACTTGTTGAATTCTCCTCATAAAAAATCGACAGCGGAACTCATGGCTATGATTAATTGTTTAGGTAAGGGCAGTTCCACGCACACAATGCGACAAGAACTTGCAGGATTGGGATTAAACAGCAGCGTGACCACAAGAAAGCCACTTGTTAGTGAGGCTAATTGGGGGAACAAACTATTTTAGTTTGCTAGGAGCATAAAAATAGGACTGTGGAGCAATGAAAAAGGTCAAGTGGTCAAGTTGTCCTATTCCAGACCGATAGGCACGTCAGGGCAAGAAAGGAAGCCCATGATGCAGAGCGGCTGTAATGCATCGTGCCCGCTATACAAGCCACTGGCAGCAGTGTTATCTAGGGTTACTTCAGTTGGTCTGGTCTGGGCTCAGCAATGTTGTGTAGCAATAAAATGAAGTTAGTGGACTTCCTGAATGTACTGAATTACCAGGTTATCCTATCAATGGTTTTTGAAATTGCTGATGGCACAGGCATGTGCCAGGATGACGATGCCAGGGCTCATTGGGCTCAGATTGTGAATGAGTGGTGTATTTTCACCCATGCATTGACCACCAGAGTCCTTACCTAAACCAACTGAAAGTCTTAAGGATGATCCGGAGAAGGCCTTTTGGAGGGGTTTTATTTACCTATGGGCGGCATAATGGCACAATGGGTAGCACCGCCACCTCACAGCAAAAAGGGTGGTAGGTTTTAATCTGGCCTGAGGCCTTTCTATGTAGAATTGACATGTTCTCCCCATATTCAAGTGGGTTTCCATGGGGTACTGTACAGTTTCCTCTCACAGTCCAAAGAGATGCATGTCAGACTAATTTGGAGACACTAAATTGCCCACTGGTATGAGATAAAGAGTGAATGGTATACGAATGGTGTGTGTGCCCTGCGATGGATTGGCGAGCTGTCCAGGGTGTGTTCCTGTCTTTCGCCCATGATCGGCTGGGGTAGGCTCAAGCTCCCCTGCGACCAATCTAAGGAAGAAGCAGTGTAGAGAATGGATGGATGATTTACCTGTCCTCAGTACAAGATCTTGGCCAAAAATTAATGCATCTCTTGTCGGAAATGAATGTCTGGTCGGAAATAAACGTTGCCTAAGATTGTCAAAACAATGCCTCAATGAATGTATGAATGTGCGCCATGATCAAAGCTGAAGGCAGACATTATATATATATATATATATATATATATACTCAAAGACAATGAAAACGCAACACTCTAAATTTTGGTTTATTTTTGCTCAGGACCTGAGTAGTCCAATTTGAGTTCTTAAGTGACCATTGGGGTCGCAATGTGTACCTCGTTACACATGAATGATCATCATGTAACTCAACAGTATGAGTTGGACTCTCATCAATCCATATTGAGTACAACATACGGGATTAGGAGTTGTGCAAGTACAGTGGTTGAAATGAAGGAGGGGTTGTCTTCCCTATGTAAAGGCATGATAAAAGCCACACAAAAAACATTTTTAAGTGTCATAATGCCACGTCTGTCGACTGAACAACGGAACAGGGCCCTGGGTATACTAGAGGCAGGAATAAGTGCCCGGCAAGTGGCTCACCGTTTTGGGTGTAGTACGTCCAGCATCAGTACGTTTTGGGTGTAGTACGTCCAACTGGGACGAGCTCTTTAATCAAGAGTGCCCAGGCCTCAAACCAGGCAGCAACTCCAGAATGCACTACAGGCAGAGTGGCGACAACTTCCCCAAGACAACCTAAGACGCTTAGTCAGGTCCATGAGGAGACGTTGTACTGCCTGTGTGGATGTTCGTGGGGGTCACAGCCGATACTGACTGTTCTTTTGAGTTCATTTTTAAATGTGTGTTCCGTTCAGTCTTGTTGTGATTTTTCATTTTCAACTAGTGCTCGTTATGTTTAATGCATCTGTTTATTATTGTCCAAATCGGCCCATTAACACATTTAATTCATCAAAGTCAACTCACCCAACATATTTGAATTTTTAAAATAAGAAAATAAATTTGAGTCACAAAATTATTTGAATCCAAACTGGCGTTGCTTTTTCATTGCCTCTGAGTGTGTGTGTGTGTGTGTGTGTGTGTGTGTGTATATATATTTTATTTTTATTTATTTATTTATTTTTTTGGCCTGGCAGTGTTGCTGGAAATGGAAGATTCTCCAGGTAATGTCTACAAATGCAAAATAAAGGCCCAATTTTGGTGACCATCACTCCTGTATTGCAAAAGCACATTGTGTTGGCCAGTCCCAAGATATCATGTTAAAAGGCTAATTCATCATTAGAAAACCCTCATGTTTGACCAGCTGAAAACTGTTGTGCTGTTTGTGGAAGTAATGAAACAGACATCCTTTGCAATTCTTGAGTATTTGGGGCATTAGCATTTATGGGTTTGATAATGATCTCAGAATGACCAAAAAAACCTTTCTTTCAAAACTTGTCTGTCTGTTGTTGTTTTGAGAAAGAAAATGGGCTATAAAGTAAGAAAAAGTAAAAAGTGAAGTAAAACACTTCAGAGGTAAACCAATAAATCATGCTTGCTGTGGGTGCATTTAATATTCATTCACCACATTTAGTGATTAACATCTTTATTCAGAGCTGTAAAAATATAGCCAGCAAAAAAAGAAAACAATAAAAAATAAAGTTGTGCAGTCAGATGTGTAGCAATAAGCTCAAGTCAACTAGTCTCTTCTGCAGGATTTTGGGTTACTGACCAGTGAGTCAAACAGAGGCTATAAATCAAATGGCACAATAGGCCCATCATACCAATAAAGCTTGATATGAGAATCCTGGTGAAACAGCAGGACAAACTGAAGGCACATTTTGGTCCTGAAGTACTAAGCTGATTGGAACCGAAGTACATGAACCTGAGCTGGTATTACAATTAAGACAAAAGAAGGCATCATTTTCAGGTGAACAATAGTTAGCCATAAATTTACATTAGTTGAACAGTATACAGGTGATCGAATATCTAACCTCACTATTACAAGTGGAACAGGATACTTCAGAGACAAAATTGTGAATATAGACAATGAACAGCTCGTGTCAATCTTTGCAGTATTGAGTCTTTTGCAAAACTAACTGTTTGGCTTTCAGCCTAATGCAAGGCTTAAAAATTCGGATTTATGCCACAGTGATGATGGCATCTCTACAGCTTATCGCTTTTTTGTGGACAGGTGAGTTAATACTGAAAATGGAAATGCTTCTAATACAAAAAGTACAAAACCCAAAGTGAAGTTGGCACGTTCTGTAAATCGTAAATAAAAACAGAATACAATGATTTGCAAATCCTTTTCAACCTATATTCAATTGAATACACTGCAAAGACAAGTTACTTAATGTTCGAACAGGTAAACTTTGTAATTTTTTGCAAATATTAGCTCATTTGGAATTTGATGCCTGCAACATGTTTCAAAAAAGCTGGCACAAGTGGCAAAAAAGACTGAGAGAGTTGAGGAATGCTCATCAAACACTTATTTGGAACATCCCACAGGTGAACGGGCTAATTGGGAACAGGTGGGTGCCATGATTGGGTATAAAAGCAGCTTCCCTGAAATGCTCAGTCATTCACAAACAAGGATGGGGTGAGGGTCACCACTTAGTGAACAAATGCGTGAGCTGATTGTCGAACAGTTTAAAAACAACATTCCTCAACGAGCTATTGCAAGAAATTTAGGATTTCATCATCTACAGTCCGTAATATCGTCAAAAGGTTCAGAGAATCTGGAGAAATCACTGCACGAAGTTGACAAGGCGAAAAACCAACACTGAATGCCCGTGACCTTCGATCCCTCAGGCGGTACTGCATCAAAAACCGACATCAGTGTGTAAAGGACATCACCACATGGGCTCAGGAACACTTCAGAAAACCACTGTCAGTAACTACAGTTCGTCGCTACATCTGCAAGTGCAAGTTAAAACTCTACAATGCAAAGCGAAAGCCATTTATCAACAGCACCCAGAAACGCCGCCGGCTTCGCTGGGCCCAAGCTCATCTAAGATGGACTGATGCAAAGTGGAAAAGTGTTCTGTGGTCTGACGAGTCCACATTTCAAATTGTTTTTTGGAAACTGTGGACGTCGTGTCCTCCGGACCAAAGAGGAAAAGAACCATCCGGACTGTTATAGGCGCAAAGTTCAAAAGCCAGCATCTGTGATGGTATGGGGTGTATTAGTGCCCAAGGCATGGGCAACTTACACATATGTGAAGGCACCATTAATGCTGAAAGGTACATACAGGTTTTGGAGCAACATATGTTGCCATCCAAGAAACGTCTTTTTCATGGACGCCCCTGCTTATTTCAGCAAGACAATGCCAAGCCACATTCTGCACGTGTTACAACAGCATGGCTCCGTAGTAAAAGAGTGCGGGTACTAGACTGGCCTGCCTGTAGTCCAGACCTGTCTCCCATTGAAAATGTGTGGCGATTATGAAGGCGTAAAAATACGACAACGGAGACCCCGGACTGTTGAACAACTTAAGCTGTACATCAAGCAAGAATGGGAAAGAATTCCACCTGAAAAGCTTCAAAAATTGGTCTCCTCAGTTCCCAAACGTTTACTGAGTGTCGTTAAAAGGAAAGGTGATGTAACACAGTGGTAAAAAGGCCCCTGTGCCAACTTTTTTGCAATGTGTTGCTGCCTTTAAATTCTAAGTTCATGATTATTTGCAAAAAAAAAATAAAGTTTCTCAGTTTGAACATTAAACATCTTGTCTTTGCAGTGTATTCAATTGAATATAAGTTGAAAAGGATTTGCAAATCATTGTATTCTGTTTTTATCTACGATTCACATAACGTGCCAACTTCACTGGTTTTGGGTTTTGTATAAGTTTGAAATAAATGAGATGGTTGACACAGTTATAAATGCAAGAATATTTGTCTTTTATACTTATTTAAATTGCTACATTACATCTGTACATCTGCATATTAGGGGGAAAGGGAATTAAGTTGATTACAAACAATTTAAGAAATGAGTTAAAATTCCCCAAGCACTTCAATCAATCATATGCATTGGTTCACACACAACCTCTCCTCTCTGTACACAGTTCAGGCAGGCTGGGAAAATGCTGAATAAAATTGTACAGGTCAAATGTGAAAAAGTTAGTTACAATTAGTAAGTTCTATATATGCAAAAAAGTTAGCCTTGATAATAAAATTTCAACATTTCTTTCTAAATTCTCATGCTATTGTTTAGCACTAAAACTAAGGCCTCAGCAATGCTATTATCAAACAAAAAAGGTTAGCAAAGAATAGAAAGAGCAGGACAGAGAGAGAATGAGGATAGATCCACTTCGCACATCTGGTTTGCCTTCTACACTTACTCAAGCATGCTAATTTAACTTCCAGTAACTTTCATTACCCGCTTTCCAACCTCAGTCAAGTCCTGCAATCCCTCCACAATTATTATTTGTGCCAAGCTCAAAATAATTTAGTGTCATCCCCCCTGAGCTGACACGCCCTTGGTCTGCTGGAAGTTTGGAAGATGGACCTATAATACAACACTAAAGAAAAAATAGTTCTCAAAGAAGAGAATTGAGGTTGTCTACAAAACTTACTTCTTACTCAAATAGACAGTCAAAATATGACTTGTGTTTTGTGGGAGAGAGTACATTTGTGCTGTCCTTTTCATTCAAATCCCTAAAACTAATCTCCTTCCGTCTTGATCCTCCTTTTGTGTCTCAACTCTCATCTGTCCGATCTAGTACTGCAGCACTCAAGCTCGTGAAGTATTCAAAGTAAATTGAGCTGAGTAGGCATGTAACAGACTCCTGGCTCTCATCATCGTCTTCTGCATACAATAATACACTTTGCTTTTCAGGGTTTGTGAGGGATACTATTTGAATTGTTAAACTACACAGAAGCTTTTGGAGGTGTCCATCCACCCACTCACAAGGATAAATGCTGCTTTTTAATAGGAATGAGGAATAAATGGTTACCTCATCTGTATTTTCAACGTTCATCTAGGTATGCCCAGGCCAGAACTGAGTAGGCCAGGCGTGGGCTTAAGTGTCATTTGAACCTTGGATATATAACACAATGAAAATTATTTATATATTTATTTATTTTTGCATAATGGCATTTGCTGGTGCCTCTAATTATGCTAATTAGTCACTCCTCACTATTTCTGTTTGAAAACAATATTTCTGATTTTACTTTTTTTTTTCATTAGCAATACATTTGGCCACACATACCATTTAACTGTATTCATATATGTAAGATACCATTTAAAATTTACAGAATGTCCTCCATCAAAAGTAAGCTGCAGACCCCCTGCAAATGTTATCTTCCCAACTTGGAATCGCTCTTGAGATCTGACCAGAATTGCATAGTACACCCTAAATTTGGTTATCTACCCCTTTCATGTGCCAATTTCATCTCAAACATCAAAAAAAAAATCTGGAATTCCCCAAAATATTCCAGTGAGTGCAGAGATTAAGTAAAATCCAATTAATACTGACATAGAGTTAAACGGCAGTTTAGAGACTGTGAATGTAAACTCTTAAACAGGCACGATCTTGAATCTTGGCTCCAATCTTGAAACTCCTCACCATACAATTTCAAGAGATGCTAAGCATTTTGAAGATCTTTGAGTATCGAGTACTATCCTTGCAATCCTTGCACTCTGGAATATTTCTGCTGTTTTGTCATTCAGGTTAATTATTGTTTTGTATTTTTGAGCTGCTATTTTTGCTGTGAGTCCTAATATGTTTGTGAAATCTAATTCTTTGTTTATAATTTTGCATTCTGATAAGTTCATAAATCAAATGGACAGCTATTTCAAACAAGACTCTGCTGATTTGAGTTTTTATATTTGCATGGTTTTGATGTGGTACCACAACAACAAAAAGAGCAATACTCAAGATTTTTTCCTTTAGACGAACATGATCCGAGATTGGTTTGTGCTGTTCTCTTTGTAGAGCAAACGCTCTCACGCTGGCAAGACATACGAATTCCCTAAGGTAATAATATCTTTGTTAGTTTTAGTTTTGCAAGGAAGTAAGCAAAAACTGCCAATTTTCGGAAATGAACTTTAGCGGAGTTGTCTCCTCTGGAATCCTCTCCTCATTCGTTACTATTCATTTGAAGTAGATCTGTATGTTTGGCTTAGTATTATTATTTTAGTTAGTGAAAGCTGGACAACAGAACACTTGCTAAATCCATTCAAACACAAAGTTCGAAATATCCACAAGATTATCCCAGTAAATCTTTGAGTTTGTGACCTTTGCAGATCTTCGCATATTATTAAAGTTCAGGCATGCACGTGTCGTGACAGTGCCCCTATAAAAATCATGGGATGTGCTTAAATGCCAATATGCCCTATTCATATGAGAGGTAGTGGCCTGCCCAGCTTAAACACTGTCCCCCCATGGTTGGGGTGAAGCTTACTGGGAATTATGAAAAAGTATAGCATGACATTCTTCAACAATTCAAAGGAATCATTAAGGAAATGCATCGATATTTTCCATTTAAAACTTCAGTGGACTGAAATCAAGATCCTGAAAAAATTCTCCTGCATCCTGTGATGGCAACATTCATTTTCCATGAAAACATTACTTAATGACTACAATGAACTAAAGCATACTATATTACTAAATTCTATTCAACCAGGACAAAACTACTTTACTCTTCATTTTAAATTCCAATCCATAATTTCAGCTACAGCTATGGAATTAACAAACACAGGCATATTCGAGCTATTATTTGTCCAAAAATACAAGAAAAACATCAAGCAAACCTAAATACGGTACAAGTAAAGTGTATCCTAGGCCTGAATAAAATGTGCTTTGACCACAAACACTTCATTTTTAGAGGAACTTTAGAAAGCTAATTGTTCTCAAATTCAGGGGACGAATGGTCTTTCTCACTTTTTGGAGTCTAAGATTCTTAAGGAAATATAATAAGTCAAAGCACTCAACAAGTTAAAAGATATGCCGTGGAATTAATTGAGAGGGAAAAAAAAAACAAAGGTTAACATGCAGTGATTAAATTCATGTTCTAAGTGGTAGATGCTATTATTAGACCTTTTACTATAACTGACCTCAGAAAACTCATTAATTGCTTTAACATTTTCAGGCTTACTAAGCAACACATTATAATTGTCCAGTTCACTGAAAAACAAATTATTCTGGGATTTTTTTACATAATGCTCTTTCTGCTTCAGTCTTCTCAGTTCACCTAGGTCTATTTAATTACATGAACAAGAAATACCCTCTTTTATGGATATCATCCTGTTGATTTATCCTCCAGACAAGCTTCCTATTGGATAACAGGTGCAGAGCGGTCATTGGTGACTGTCTTTCGGAGCCGAATGTGGGAGAATGGATTGGCCCTGAGAGAACAGATTAACTGTTGTTAAAGACTCCTAAAGTTCAAAGTTGAGATAATTTAACTTGCACAGACGATTGCTCTGAATCGGGGAGAAGTATACTCAATACTCACCTTGTGGGGGATGGTGGAGGAGAAGCAAACTCTGCAGAAAGCTGAGGATAAAAAGAGCCAAAAGTCCATTTAATTTTGTAGAAGAACAAACTGCACAGAATGGGCCAAATAAAATTACTGCATGCGTTGCCTTGAAAGTGGCGCATCTACACTTTTGGCCAGATAGAACTGAGACTCATTATAATTTTCCATCTCCAATCTGAACCAGCCTCTGCAGTAATGTTATCTCACTTGTGGGGAGAGTTCAGGCTCCTTCCAGCGGCGGGCCGGAGTGGTGTCGGGGTTGACCATGCTGTAAGGGCGAGGGCGGAATGTGCTAACTGACAGCGGAGGGGAGGACTTGTCGCCCTCTGACTCTGGACTGAGGTGCTGTACTGCAGGAGATGCCAGCTTGTCCAGGTGTCCTGTACTGTTGCTGTTAGCTTTGCTGAGAGGAGGCAAGCTGTCCAAGCAAACAGAAACAGAAATCCAAATTTTCAGCCAACAGGTCATGGAATATTCTTCACAACCTCTCTGCTGTATCATTACAGTTCCCATCAGACCAACCTGTCTTCAGAACGCTTGAGTGAGCAAGGGTAGGGCTGAGTGTAAGAGAAGGGAAACCAGCCTTTCCTGTGAATACAAGGGAGATACCAAAAAAGAGAGAGCATTAGAGAGACCGAGAGAGAGAGAGAGAGAGAGTAAATTCAGTGAGCATGAAAATGATACGAAAATTGACACAAGGCGGAAAGAAAGCTCAGAAGCGAAAACGGGACATAAACAGCACACACCTCCCAGTCCTCTCATTTTGTCCATAGTGCCACCCATCTCGTGGCTCAGAGATCAGCAGAATAAGGGTATCCCCTGGGAGGAAGTGAAGAAGACAGGACCCCCCTCCTCCAGCTCCCTCCAGCCCTCCTGGAGCATGAGCAAAGAGGGCCTCCACTCTGGGAGGGGGGGACAGAGGAAGAACACGCGGCAGAGTGCCTCCTGGGACAGGGAGAGAAAACCACAGCTTGGAAACAGAAGACCAGGCACAATATGAAACCACACCTGTGTTTATTGTGAATACAAATAAGGGAAGACATATGTACCCAAAAATCCCAGGCGGGCCTCGTTGACTGGTCTCCGCGGTAGAGGCAATGTGGAAGTGGAATAAACTTCAGCTGCCTTCAGGAGCAAAGGATTGTTGGAGGATGGGGAACTGCTAGGGACCTCCAGGTGAGGAACTGGTGTCATAGCCCGGGAGAGAGGGGCACTGTGGGGCAGGGGAGGGCTATGGGGAGCATTCTGGGATGGAGATAAACCTTGCAAGGAACTGTGGGATACTGGGGAACAGTGGCTGAGAGAAACAGCAGGTGCATTATTGGAGAGACTGGAGCTGCTGGTTGCTGACTGAAGTGAGGTACTGTGTGAATGGCTGGCACCAGCTGTGGTGCTGCTGCTGCTGGTGCTGCTAACAAGGGTGTGAGTGGCCTGTTGCGCTGACTGGGTGGAGACGGTGCGGAAAGTTTGGCCAGGGGGATTTTGGGGAAGGGTCTCACTCTGGGATAAGGGATTGGCACGCTGCATACGAAGGGTGGATTCGCCATTGAGCAGGGGAGGAACCTCCTGTACAGAAAGCCTCTGAAATAAAGATGGAATTGAAGTGCATTTTATTAGGTGTATACAGCATAACTAGGTGCCCCCTTTAGTAAATAGGTCTCTCCTAAAAAACTATTCCACAGATAAAAGCAAAAAAGTCGATATAGAGATGTCGATGCCAGCTGTGTCAATGGCATAAACCTTTGCTGTGCTCAAATCCACAAACTGCACACCCTGCTGCCTCACCTGCTCCTGTGACTGTGAGGTACTCAGCTTGGCATGTCGAAGGACCTCAGCTATGCCCGCAGCACCAGACCCCTGAGGGGCCGTGTGTCGGAGAAGGTTAAGGGCTCTCTCTGGGAGCCGTGTGGGTTGTGTGCATGACTGTTGCCATGACGACAGTTTCTGGGACAGGAGCTCCCTCACCTGGACACAAAGAGAAAAGCAACCAGGATAAAATCTTCGACAGGACAGGCCATCCCTATTCCAAGAGATTAACCGTCCAAAGGGTTTTCTTCAAACTACAGTATAAATTGAAACATGTGCTTTTAAAATCTGCAGTTCAAGAAATCTCTAACTGTTGAATGAGCTGTTGCTTTATAAGGCCTGGAGTGAAAACCCCGAGGTACATATCACAGAGAACTCAATTTGGCAACACTGCCTCAAAATAATGACTAATCTTAATCAAAGCCTTATCAGCAATGGTTTGATATAAAAATCACCCTAAAAAATGATTCTGGTCATCATGACCAGAGACTAACGATCCCACAGTTGTGATGTTGAAACAACATTCATTAAAGCATGAAGAATTAAGCTCAAGGAACACAACACAGTTATAAACAATGCAGAGCTTCCAGCAGACACATTACACATATATAAAGGAATAATTTAAGTCAATTCTACAGCCAAATCCTCAGGATCCCACCACCCTAAATAGGTGGGGCTGACCCAAAATGGGCGTGGCCCACCTACCTTGCTGTGGTAGTTGATGAGGAGCTTGGTGACGGCACACTGCCTGTCCACCAGGAAGCAGTACCTTCTCCTTTCCTCTGTCAGTGCTGAACGGTAACCAACAGCAACCATGGTGTCCAGTTCCCCTTGGCGCCTGCTCATTAATTCCACAAACTTTGGGTTGGGAGTGGGGAAAGGGAGGGGAGTCAGTAAGATCACTATTTGACTTTTGAAAAGTTAAACAATGTATCACCATTTTCAGTTATTGCTCCAGGCACAATCATCTGTCATTATAAAGTATGCAATTCCACAGTTGACGGGGTGAGACCTTTAAGACACATTGTGTGGAACAAGCTTAGACAGGAAGCTGTAGTGAAGGAGAACCGATGTCACATCCTGTCCACAGAGCAAACAATACCAAATCCAAATCACACAGAAAGGTCTGCTTTCTCCCCTGACCTTCTGCGTACTTTCTTCTTACTTTTACTTTGTGTACTTCCTGGCCTTTATCCCTTCTCAAATTCCCTCCATTCTCCTTTCTCACCACAGATTTCTGGCCCCTCCACTCCAACTCGCTCCCACGTTTATCAGCTGAGTCAGATTTCTGCTTAATCTCATCCGCTTTACCTCCGCATGCACACACATGCACCCATACACAAGCATGAACATTTTCACTGAACTAAAAAACCCTCCCTCACCATTGAATTAACAGTGGGGTGAGTACTTTGAGCAGCAAGTGTGTTTGAGTGCTTAATTGTACCAGTATAACACAAATCATTAGATGGTATTGGTCTGCCTGTGGGTTGCATATAATATTGTGTGTACCATGCATCAATGCAAGACATGCATGTGTGTGTAGTGCCTGTGCAGTGCTCTGAAAAAGTATTTGCCCCAATTTCTTCGAGTTTTGCTTATATGTCATAATTAAATGTTTCAGATTATCCAACTAATTTTATTTTGACAAAGACCACCTGAGTAAACACAAAATGGAAAAAAATATGTGCCTCCCTAAAGCTAATGACTGGTTGTGCCACCCTTGATGGTAACAACTGCAATCAAATGTTTTTTGTTAACTGCCAATGAGTCTTTTACATTGCTGTGGAGGAATATTGGCCCACTCCATTAGCAGAATTGTTGAAATTCAGCGACATTGGAGGGTTTTTGAGCATGAACTGCCTGTTTAAGGTCAAGCCACGGCATATCAATCAGACTAAAGTCATGACATTTACTACGTCACTCCAAAACCTTCATTTAGTGACTTATCAGTCTACAGAATAATATCACAAAAATTTTGGAGTTCATCAAGACGTTTTTTTGGCTAATTTGAAACAAGCCTTAGTGTTCTTTTCGATCAGCAGTGGTTTTTGCTTTGCAGCTCTCCCATGGATGCCATTTTTACCCAGTCTTTTTTCTGATTGCTGAACGGTGAACACTGACCATAACTGAGTAAAGTGAGGCCAGCAGATGTTCAAATGTTAGTTTAAGTTCTTTTATCAAGTCCTAGATGAATTGTCAATGTGCTGTTGGAGGAATTTTGTAGGAATTTTCTCAGAGCCTTAGAAATAGCCTTGTAACCCTTTCACAACTGATAGATGTCAACAACTTTGTTTTTCATCTGTTCTGTTCTTCTTGCCCACTTCGTGTTGCCAAACAGGGTCTATTAAAGTAGTGATTAGATCAAACATGGCTGGCAATAATCACGCCTGTCTGTGTCAAATGAAATTAAACCCAGTTATGAACTAAATTTATTTAATTAGCCCATTGCATGATGATGTACGTGCTAGGCATTATGGGATTGAAGTGGGGTCTCACTGTAACAGATGAGATGAGCGCTAGCTAGCGCATTAAAATTATGAGCGACTCAGCCAAAGCCCAACAAAAGCTCGGTTTCGACAGTTATGCTAGCGATGTTAGTTTTGAGTTTCTGGCTCAGCTGAAGTGTACTGCACCAACGTAACTTGCTTACACCTCCATTTTTTGTCTGCAACAGCCAGCTAGTTAGCTACGGAGCGACATGAAAAACGTGGCATTATAAAGCTTTGACTGAGTCGCAAATGATTTTATTGCACTAAATAGTTTGATTAGCAAGTTAGAAGAAAGTACCAACGTGTATTCCCACTGGATTGTTTAAACCCATGCGATGCGGTGCGATAATGAATACTTAGTAAGATAATATGATGTGTCTTCACCGAGACAATCGAGTTTTAATTACCTCATTGGTTACAACACAACTGTTCTAGTGCAAAGCGAGACAGCGAGGCCCCACTTCAATCCCATGATGCCTAGCGTGTATGTCAGTAGGCAATCAGCTAATTGGTTGACTTAATAACTAAGGGGGCAAAAGTTCACATAGAACTGGGTAGGGTTGTATAGATTTTTTCCTTCAATAAATTAAATCATCATCGGAAAAAGCCACACCCAGCTCATTTGTAAAATTATTCAGATAATCTGCTCAAAAAGCTCCCTAAGGAATCGTATTTTGTTCGCAAAAGTGGGAACTAGGGGGGCAAAACTTTTTTTTCACATAGAACTGGGTAGGGTTGTATAGATTTTTTCCTTCAATAAATTAAATCATCAATATTCACCAATCACAAATAAAGAAGTTGGGAAAGGGACAAATACTTCTTTACAGTACTGTAGGTGCGTTGTGCGCATATCAGGATATTTTTGGGATTTATGGGCTTACCTGCATCTCTCGGTCTCCATACTTGTTGGGGTGCCGGCTACCTTGGCTCTTCCTGCGTAGCTTCTTAAGCTGGGATTGGTAGCGTTCAATGGAATCCACTTTTGACTTGCGCTCACTCTGGTACTTCTTCAGGGTCGCCTGAATGAGGTGAAGTGAAGGGGCAGGGAGGCACTTGTAGCAGTTAACTCAAACACAGTGATAACAAAAGGGGTGCCAAATTTGTCCTTCAAAATGAATGATTTTAATTAAACAAGTGTACATGGCAATTAAAAATGTTTTTCATTTGAATTTTTACCCAGCTAGATTTTCAACAACATGCTTGTAAAAGCAGAACAATCTGCAGAATACAATTTTTTGTTTATTACTATTCCTGAAAATTGCTATTGCTTGGCTCTTTTCCCAAGCTGAATTCTGTGCTTTCAACAGGTAAGTTTACATTGATCATTATTGATTTCTTTTTATGTATATTGGAGGTAGGTTTTGAGTAGTGCTCCTGACTAAGTTTCATTTCAAAATCAACCACATTCTCAAAAGCCTCTTTTAGCTACAGCTATCTTACATAAGAGCCCAAGGAATTATATGCAGTGCATATAAACTCACAGTCAAGTACTTAATGTCCAGCTCCAATTTCTGCTCCAGCTGGGCGAGCAGCTCTGAGTGAAACAGCTTCAACTGCAAGCATTGAGATAAGAATATCAATCACATGCATTACAGCCACTCAACATGCACACTCAGAACATCAGACAGGACACAAAGGCTGCTGTGTACTACACACAGCACAGAGTAAACACGCAGAGGGGTCTTCACACTCACCACATCCTCCAGTTGTACTTGAATCTGCCTGTGCACCTCAGCCATCTGAAATAATGTGTCACCTGAAATGAAGAACCAAGATATGAACACTTAGAGCGCAAACGTTAACCCCTTAACCTCCAACTGTTCACTTTAGTATTCCCTTGAGTTCAAAGTCAAAAATGGCATTCTTTTTCATTTTGTAGGACAATTTCATATACATTCTGTATCTGCTTGCAGTGCTGCACTGAAGCTACATCACACTTAAAAAGAGAAATATTCAAACTCAGGATGCACATTGATTAATTGAGTTTCATTTGAGTTACACTGGTCTATAACAATGTATCTCCTTAGGTGTCATTGTTGCTGTAGGCTCTGTTTTATGGGGGGCTGGTGCTGATCCCTACATTCGGTTTCATGCTTGGATGGACAGAAATCTACCAGAATCTACCAGAGTCCTCCTGCCAAACTCAATGCATGCTTGTAAGCCATTAAATGTACTATTTTGACAAGTGGTCCGGTCAGAAATTTATTCAATCTTGGATGAAATAAACAAATTTCCTGGACTGAAGCTGCACTAATCTAAGCCGAACGCTTCATTACTGCCATTGTTAAAGAGACTAGACTGTGATTCACTGATTGCTATAAGCTCGCCGTGGTATAAACTGAGATTCTCCCAGCGCACTGCTGTGCATGTGGCATTTGGCATCTCTCCCTTTCTTTCTCTCCCTCCCCCACAGTTTTGCCAGCACAATACGATCATGTGGTGTTGTTAATCTCACAACAATGGCCCCTCTTTCCCTCCCTCCCTCAGTCTCCTGCTCCCTCTCTCCCAGTCACTTTCATGCTCTCGATTCATTCCCTCACCCAGTTCTTTGGACCCTTGGCTGTCACTAGCCAGTTCTCCCAGTTTGACCAGAGCATCAAAATAGCCCTTGGCTGCCACTGTGACTCCTGAAAGGAAGGATACAGGTGAGAAAAACAGTAATAACATGGCACAGAGAGCATCATGGGAAGGTCACATGGGTATAACAGACAGCCTTACAGACAGACACAAGATAAGGGACATATCAAGAGATAAAAACTACATACAAGCAGCAATACAACTATCATAGATGAACATCTAGAAAATGTATCCCGACATAAGTAGACTTGCAAAGAGGAGAAAAAGATAATACAAGAGTGTCAAGAACAGACTGGAGAATTAAAGAGCTGTAAGAAAATGTTGCATCGCGAAATCACATATTCAGACAGTGAGAAAGAATGAAGGAGCATTTAAGAGGGAAAATTGAGAGCGTGTGGGTTACCTGTTAGTGCCTTTTCATAGTGTTTCCCCATCGTGACAAAGTTCTTTAGACTGGGATTAAACTGATCCAGGATGCCCTGACGGTATTAATACAAGCAGTGAATATGTTAATATTTTCACAATTTAAATAACTGAAAATAATTGTCCAGTAAGATTAAAACACAAATTATCTTATTTTCATGTTATAACCAAAAATATATGCCCTGCAACTGTTGCATACCTGATTGTTTCCTGGTTTTTTGGCAGGTCAGTAACAATAACTAGATTTACATTCTGGTGTTATTTTATTTCAGAATTAGGCAAAATTTTCACAGTTTTTTTTTTTAATTTAATCTGGTGATATTACACAATTCATAATACAGTATTTGCTTCACTATTGTTCTGCATAATAAATGAGGCTAAATATAGGAATAAATATAATTCAGCCACAATTCCATAAGAATTGGACCAATGTGGAAAAAGTGAAAAAACAATTAACAGCAATTTGCAAATCCCTTTTTAACAGTATATTATTAAGAAAGAAGAAACCTTTCGTACACCGGTGGACACACAGGTGCGTAGGAGTAAGGCCAACTGTGGACTAAAATAAAGAAAAACGCCCACACATGGTCTTTTCAATTGCAATTAATTTATTAGTCAACGTTTCAGTCAACAGACCTTCCTCAAGACAACAAAAAAAACTTTTTGTTTTGTTGTCTTGAGGAAGGTCTGTTGACTGAAACATCGACTAATAAATTTAACTGCAAGTGAGAGGACCATGTGCAGGAGTTTTTTCTTTACTTTAGTCCAACCGGTATATTATTGAAAAGAAAAGCAAAGACAAAATATGCATTGTTTTAACTCATCAACTTTATTGTTTTTTTAAATCAATTTCCATTTTGAAATATGATGTCAACAACGATTCCAACGATGTTAGGACTGGAGCATATCTCCCATCATGTAACACCACCTCACCCTTTAATAACGCTCAGAAGTTCTTTCTGAACTAAGGACACTTATTGCTGGATTTTAGAAAGCAGGATTTTTTCCCATTCTTGCCTGATACAGGACTTAAATTGTCCAACAGGGGTCAACAGGATCCCCATTGTCATACTTTACGCTACATAATCTGCCACACATTTTCAATGGGAGACGGGTTTGGGGTGCTGGCAGGGAAGCCTCATACCTGACCACTGTGACTATGTACTTCACATCTGAGCAAGCTGCTCATGCCAAGAGCACTAATGCAGCCCCAGACCATGACAGATGCTAACTGCCGAATATGTCCCCAATAACAGTAAGGATGGCCCTTCTCCTCTTTTGCCCAGAGAACATGACATCCATTATTTCTAAAATCAATTTGAAAGATGGACTCTTCAGATCACGGTACTCCTTTTCACTTTGTATCAGATGAGCTCGAGCCCAGAGAAGTCAGTGATGCTTCTGGATCGTCGATATATAGCTCCCTCCTTGCATAGAGTCTTACCTCTCATTTGAGGAGGTCCCGAGAGACTGCTTTCACAGACACAGGTTTTCTGATGTATTTACGAGTTCATGAATAGAATTAGAGAAAATGTTGGTTCTTAATCCAGCAGAACTGTCTGAGGGCTCAAGTCTCATGCATCTAACATTGATGATTAATTCAGCCTCGTGTTTCACACACAGATGGCTCTGGATTCTCAGAATGTTATAAATATATGAAGAGTTTGTTTCCAAAATGCAATAAATGTCAAAATGATAAAAATTGAGATAATACCGTAGAGTGATAGCCCCGTGCTTCTTACACATGCTGCAAAAATCAGTTTTGAGAAATTCAAACTAAAAGGCGTATTTTTCATGGTCAAAGTTGGTGATTTTCCATAAAATGTAATAGGCGCCAACATAGAAAAAGCTTATTTACTCAAAATGAGAAAAAATGGATATATTGCATTTTGGAAACAAACTCTTCATATATTGAATGGTGAAATCCATACATTCTGCGTAATCACACATTGAGAACTGTTGTTCTTAAACAGTTTGACTATTCACTAGCGCAACTCCTGGCAAATGTGGCAAACTTCAAACCATATTGCTGGTAAATTACCATGCCTTTTGTGACTGCTCATTTTTATGCCCAATCATAATTGCATCTCCTGTTATCTATTCAGATCACCTGCAAAATCTTCAAAACTAGCGTTTATTTCTGAGGCTACCACATATTTTCCCGTCTTTCTATTCCATTCCAATTGTTTTAGAACATGGTGCAAGCATCAAATATAGAATTGGCAAATATTTACAAAAAGCCATACAGTTGATAAGGTGACATTTCAAATATTTTTTTGCGATGAAGTTTAGGTGAATGAGAATTTACAAATAACACAATTCTGTTTACCTTTGCATTTTACATACTGTCCCAAATTTTGCAGAATTGAGGCTGTGCATTAATCTTATTATCTAAAACACTCGAAAACAATTAAGTGGCATGCATAAGTAGGGTGATTTCCCTGGAACTAAAACAAAGGAATCCAAAATATTTGCATAATACTGAAGGATTTATTAGGTGCAAACTGAAAAACAAACATTTTGAGATGTGTGCTTCTTCATCAAAGTCCTAATAAATCCTTTCTGTCTGAGCAAGGGCTCTGGATTCCTTCGGGTTAGGGTACAAATTGCATCATATAAAGCAGTACCCATGACCGTGATCCAAAACATAGGACCATTTCATTCAGTCCAGGCCGCCTGTACGGCAAGCAACTATGTCTTATTTTTAATTTTCTGTTAGTCCCGCAAAATGTAATCCCATGGACATGAAGTGTTCTTTCACAGACAGGAAACAGGCTTTTGCAGTGCATGGTACAGTACCAAAGCCATAATGATCAAGAACATCAATTCAAATAAAACCCTCAATATTATTTTATGGTGATTAACTTCAGTAAAATCATACCTTGTAGACATTTTCAGTCATCTTATTGACCTCCTCAGAGCGAGACATGTTGGCTGTCTGCTGGTTTGGCCCTCTGATTGGATTTATGTCAACATTCTACAGTCCCCTTTAAGTGTAGAAAAAAGAAAAAGAAGAAACATGAGACTCATAGACTCATAGACACTGTGGCTCTGATGTATCTAGAACTTCATCACATTATCATTCTGGAGTATGACCGGCATCATGTCAATCCAGACAGGCAAGAAAATTACCACGTCCAAAAACACTCTGAATGCTTGCTGTTGAGTGCAAGAATACTCAGTAGTAGCAATGCAGGAACTCATTCCTGCAAGTCGGGGATCTACAAGGATATCTAACCTTTTTATACTTAAATGCCTTAGATGCAATAAGAGCACAACTTGGCCCAAGTCTGCTATAATTCCCTATAATATAGACTGTAGTGTCATTAAAATCACAGATATTAATGTACAGACATTCATTTTTTTTTTTTATTAACTGGATAGTAAGTACCACCAGTCCAGGTCTTTGAAGTTCTGGCTGACTTTAGGCCAGAATTGGTGCAGATGTGAGCCTGGAGTTATTTGCTATCTCAATAGGGCACACTGTGTTACACTATATTTTGCACCAAGCATTCACTTCATTTGGATTAACCTCTTAATCCCGAATGCCCCCAGTACCGTGGGGGATCATTACGCATCGGTGATTTTGCTGTGCTTTAAACGTTTCCTGCGTGGCACACTTATAGCTTCTCGCTGCAAAATTGTAAGCGCTGATGGTTTTGCAAAGGGTGTCCTTGAATCGGCAAAATCAGCGTCAGTGTTGGGTTTAACCCAGCTGATATACTGCATTAAAAACACCTGAATAGCTTATTTGAAAAAGTTTTGCGTTCAATCTTTATAGGTACGGTCAGAGATCAGGAAAAAAACAACTGCATTTTACGAGCGCCGTGATTTCCCACGGTGGAAACTTGTTTTTTTCCAGACATCCAATATTTCTGCTTCGCCATTCCCTTGACCACAAATTATGTCACACGTGTTCCTATAATTTTATCGCCTGAACAAACCACTTTAAAAACCAATGTAAGGCTGACTGTAACCGTTATTGGCAGACACTCTTTAAAGTGAGAAGAGCTCCCATTTGAGGAGTTCTTACCGCATTGTCTGGAAGTCACTTCGCATAGTTATTAGACGTAAAAATTCATCCATACATCTAAAATTTGATGTAGATTCTTAAGCATGCGTAAGTCACTCCCATGTGCGCTTCATTCTGATCATCAGTTACAATGTTAGTGACATTTATTGTTGTTTCTAAACATTAACCGCTATGTTGTGCTTGTAAAAAGTGAAACATCAGCATTGTATATTAGTTCTAAAAATGAAATTGAATATGATTTTTATGCCGCCTTTTACACAGATTTCAATTCATATGGTGCTTTATGATATGTTGCCTATAATTTTATTATAAACATCATTACATCTTTTTATTTAATATGGTATAATATGGTATTATATTCTGTGTTATTTGACGTTTTATCAAAAATATTTTGACTCAATACTCTGCAGACTCACAATTAGTGGTAACTGGTTATTACTGATATGCCATGAAAGTATCAAACTTAAGAAAATACAAATTTTGACTGATATCCTTCACATTATTTCACAGTTATTGATTATTGCATCAATGTTATTGCATATGGTGGGAATGTTTAAGAATGCCCCCCGCCGCCCACCGCCTGCCCCCCCACCAACTTGAACCCCCATCCGCATGTATGTCTCCATGCAGACTTGTTACTGAAATATTCTCAGCAGCAAGCAAATAAAAGCATTAGTACTACCACCATGTGTACATGTTTTGGTAATAAAAACGGAAAAGAATGGTGGGGTAGCAGTCACCTAACTTCAGGCAAATTAAAAAGTGCGATCCACTGGCCATGCAGTATCTCATCAACAAGGTGGCATTCTGCTGAAGGCCATCAGGGAGAGGATGCATGTGTAGACATTGGTAAAATTAAAACCTCTTTTATACATGGATCTAATTGTAATAACTGATAATCAGAAGTAAGAACACACAAAAAACAAAAATTTATAAAAGAATATGTGTAGTAACTCTACATTAGCATATTATGATAATTATGCAAAAAAATACTAAAGTTAAAAGTAAAAAAGTTAAACTTATATCAATAAGGGAAAAGGAACAACTCTAGAAGACACCAGAATGCACCACAGGCCTTCAAATTTTCAAAATTTTCTCAGGGTGAATCTTCCCCAAACCCCCCTGGAGGACTTCACATCATTAGCACTGGCATGCTCACCACTAGCCATAGCCGCCTACTCTATTCTGCCGGCCGCCTACTCTGAAAACTTTTGAAAGCCCTGTAACATTGAGTCCAAATGATGACATACATTGAAGTCCATGGGTGCACAGAATTAATCTTTAAAATTGATATCAAATTCAAAAATTGACTTTGTTTTGAAGCAGCCACCAAAATTTGAATGGGAAAAAAATTAATACGCATATGATAAAATACGTAGCTGAACAGACTCATCAGAGCTTCCTTGGGGACTGTATGGGCATAGCCATAATGAATGTTTCAGGGGTTGAGGCAATTTGTATGAACTCTGATTGGTTGAGCTACTAACCAATGAAGTAAGATGGACAACTCCAGTGCAACATAACCAAAAGAAAATGTACTAACTTATCAAACACATCTGTAAGCAAATACAATGCTGTGAAAAAGCATTGAGATGAGATGTTAACCTGGGTTCTTTTCTGACCACCAGGATGAGTCGTCACTATGCTGTTTGAGGAATTTTATTTGGCACGGCCACTCCTGGGAGGGTTCACCACTGTTCCAAGTTTTCTCCATTTGAAGATTACGTCTCTAACTGAATGGCTTTGTAACGCTTTCCAGAATGATAGACATGAGCGATTTTGTTTCTCATCTGTTCTTGAATTTCTTTGGATCACCACATCACATTTTGCTTTTTGCCTTCTTCTCATTGTTAGACAGGTTCCTTTTAAGTGATGTTTAGATTCAAAAGGGCTGGCAGGAATCACTCCTGGGTCACTGTGTCCAGTGAGATTAAACCCAATTACATTTGTTTAACTGGTCGATTTAGAAACTAGGAGCTATTTTCACATTGGGCTAGGTAGGGTTGGATTGTTTTTTTTTGTTAAAAAATGAAAAAATCACTTTAAAACCGCAATTTTTATTTACTTGGGTTATCTTTGTCTAATACTGAAATAATTTTGATGATCTGAAACTTAAGTGGGCCAAATTTCAAAAATGGAAGAAATCAGGAAGCCAAATACTTTTTCGCGGAGCTGAAAATTGCATTTAAAGTAACTGTAGTTCTCTTTTAGCCATCAATTATCATGCACATTAAAATAAATCATCTAAGGGCATAATTAGTTCCGTTTTTTGACATATAAAACATACATTTATTGCATACCGGTTTCTCCAGAACACATCCATTCTATAACTGATACAAAGCTTAATGCAAACGTAAAAAACACAGCAGTCGCCAGACTTTCTTAACGTTGCCTCCAGTGCGAAGGCAAACATCTAAAAATTACATTTTCAAAATTCTGAGCGCATACATCATTTCACATCATCATCACCATCTTTTCTGCGTGCTGCAACATGCCTGCACGCACGGAGGTACATACACACACAGACGTCCGTGCGCGCCCACTAGCGCACAGACTCAGCAGGCACGCACACAAATGTATAGGCTATACACAGGTTGCACAGACTACTTAGTAGTATATGCTGTGATGCCCATTGTGAATTTGTATTCATATGAATGCATGATTGGTTTATCAAGAATTAAAACTGGCCAGTCTTATCATCGGCAAGCTGTTAGCTGATTTTGCTCTGAAACTGCATTTCCAAGAAAGCACACAATCGTATCATATGGTATACGGGAGTTGTTCTCGAGAATTGTAATGAAAAAGACTAACACATGTCGATTCCGTAATGCAAACCCTACTTGAGAACACCTGTTGTTCCAGCGGAGATTCAGAGCTAATGTTCAACAAACATGAAATGGTAAGTGAAGTATGCATACCTTTCTTGAAATTCATCGCGGAAAACAGATTCATGCACCTTCGTCTTCGCCTTTTTTGCACCTCCTAATGGCTTTTTCTTGCCTTATATTTCGAGGAGGGGGTAGCGGACTATTTACCCACCGTTGCTCGAAATCGCCGTGTTACCCCTTTTGCTTCCCTCTTAAAATCTCTTGGTCACAAATTTTGATCCGATTCTGCACCCTTCTTCATCGCGAATAGATCATTTTAACGTTTTCCCTCACGCGCCGTTTTTAAATAACAAAGTCGTTTGGGGACTTTCGGTGACCTAGTCTTTTTAGTACTGTTGTGCTAGTCTTTTAAGCGTTCGAGGCTCGTTCGTCCATTCTCCCTCACTTTCACTCTTTCTCTGACAATGCCTTCTCTCTCTCCCTCACTATCCCTCTCTCCCTCACTCGGCCAGAATAACAATGAGCTAACGGGACTCTGAGCTGAATAGAGGAGTAGAGAATAATGACTTGAACTTTTAAAACCAAAGGAACCCGACCCCAGCCGCTTATCATTGGCTTGCACCCACCGCCCCCTTCCCATCAGAAACATTCTGAGGTAGTGGGCTATCTCTTCGCTTTTTATTGAACTTTATAGGCTCGTATCAGCGTTGACACTCGCGCAGAGGTATCACTGGTGATTCCTAGAGCGTTTTCATTTTGGCTGAGACCCACTAATTGGTGCGATAACTTAAGAAGCACTCCAACCCGTTCGTTTTTAGTGCCTTAAAGTTATCTATTTTCTAGTTCTACCCCCTCCCCCAGGTCATAAAAGGATCCGAGAGAGAGAGAGAGAGAGAGAGAGAGAGAGAGAGAGTAGCGGCATTACGAATTTATTTACATTGCGAATGTACATTTGCCTGTTACAGAGGCAGAGGCAGATTGAACAAGAAAAAAACGCCAGTAGCCCGCCAGTTTGTTCGAAATAGAGTACGTCCTTTTGCTTCAGGCCTCCAAGGCATTCGGAGCTTGCGTAGTATTTGTGATAAGGGAACATTAAGGATAATACATTGGTTTACACAGATTTTTTTTGCTCACCGATCTGCTGCGGTGTATCTATGGGAGTTCCCGATAACATAGGTTAATGAACAGGACCACGCCCAATGCGCCATCCTATTCGTCCTTACGCCTATATATACCACCCACATTCTCACAATCCCCGCTCGTCTCGTTTCTACGTAGTTCACTCGTAAACAGACAGCCCAAACGCTCAGCAAGACTTCGCTTACCCGAAGCATGGAATCCGAAATCCTACTGAGTCCCTCGGACACAGAATTATTCCAAGACTCCAATGCTCCAGAGGAATCTTCTCAATTGGTTCCCGAAACTTCCGTTTCTCTTCCGCGCACCCGCCTGCGCTCTGCGATTTTCGTACCTTTATCACGAAGCACCGCCCGCTCGCCCCAGCCGGGGTGCTCATATTCCAGACTACGCTCCCCCCGCGGTGACCACCGAGGCCGTTCTCCCTTCCAAGCTCCGAGCCGCAGGAATTCCAGCCGGCGGTCTCCAGAGCCATCTCGTAGCAGCAACGCCCCTTGTCAACCGCAGTGCCCAGAAGCGAGAGCCCGCGGCTCCCCAGCAAGGCTTACCACGGCTCGCACTCCAGGCTCACCCGAGGCTCCACGTTGGACCATCGCCAGACTCCATTGGGCGCCCAAGCAGAAGAAAATCCTATTCCACCGCTCCGACAAGGCCAGACTGCAAAAATTATACACCCTGAATCCCTTGGCAATGCAGCTGATCCTCCCCATCCGCCTGCAGCAGACCACACAGCTCTTCCGGGTTCCGCCATCAGCGCCCCCAGCGTCAACGTCACCACGCTCGGTGATGTCCTCTCCGCTGCAGATTTGGTGGAAGCCATTCCTTCCTCAAACCAGCCTGTTGCCCCTGTGCCTGCTCCCGCTGGTCACGACCCCTTCGGTCTCTTTTCGTCTCCTGTTTCGTCCCTGTGTTCACAGGCTGCACTTTTGCCCCGTGCACATGCGTCCCTTTCCTCCCCTCCCCCCATCCTTTCCGCCGGACAAAAACCAGCTTCTGCGGTTCCTTTATCAACCTCACGGTCACTTGCAGTGGCAAGGTTCACACTCTCGGCCAACTTTCAGTCTCGCAATCCACCATTCCGCCTCGCCTGCACACCGTCCATCTGCCGTCTCCATGCTCAAGCACGTCGCTCCGTGCAATTCGATTGGCTGCTTGCCTAACAGTGGTTAACCCTTACTGACTGTCCTTCGTATCACCACTCATCCGCCTCACCGGTCGCGGCGCCTGGTTAGCTAAAGCCGATATCACAAACGCTTAAGGTCGTCCCACTCGACCCACGTTTTTTTGGGGGTTCCCTTGGCATTTTCTAAAAGGGACGCTATTACTTTGCTATCCGCCTCACCATACCCCATCATCGTTTCCTCCCTCATTTGGGGTCACGAACGGGCAGCCTAATGTATAACCGTACATTATGACAACTCGACCACAGTAGACATTGTAAACAAAGGCCGTTCCCGCTCCCTCTTGTGCATGCCATTCCTCAGGATACTAATCCTAATTTCTGCAAAACACCAGTTGATGCTCAAAGCTGCACATATTCCCGACCATAAAATACCATCACCGACGCCCTTTCTCGTTTCTCCCTGCAGAGATTCAGATGCTTGGCACCGCACTCGGACATTCACCCCACTCCGGTTCCTCTGTTTTCTGTGACCGTCTACCCCTGACTCCACAACTCAAGCCATCCGCCGTTTATCCCGAAAGGCCATCCTAAATGGGTTCGGTCCACGCCCGCTTTCCTCATCCCTTGCAGGACGGAAGCAATTCAAGAAATTCCACTCAGCCCTCCTACTGCCATTCCCGTCCCTCGACGTCATTTCCATCACAAGCTTTATTTTGTACATTCACTCCGTACACCACGTTCGACCAGCCTTGATACAAGTCTACCTCAGCGGCATCAACCTCTTCGCCGAACTAGCCACTAGATATCCGTGCTCGTCAATTTCCCATTCTTATGTGCAAACACTACTGAAAGGTTTATGTAAACAAGAACCTCCCGCTCTGACCAAACGTTTACCTCTGACTGCAGACCTCCTCTCTCGCTGCGTTCCGACACTGCGCTCAGGATATCATTCTCCATCCACGGATTCCACTCTAGAAGCCGTGTTCCTATTAGCCTTCTTAGGTTTCTCGAGACGTTCCGAGTTCACTCCGCTCTCCGCTAATTACAATTCTTCTCACCACGCCAGCCTAAACGACATCTCATTCTACTTCTGTTCAAGATAAAGAGAAGTAAAATGGATCAGTTTGGCATTTCTCAGCCTATTTCATATTTCGCCTAGACTCTGCTCTCAGTCCGTTCGAGCTAATATCAAACTACGTCAACTCAAGGTACAATAACCATGCTTCTCCCGAAGACCCATTATTTACGACCGCCACTGGGCCATCAACACTCGCCACAGGTTCCTCTATCATTTCCGTCATGCTCTAATTAGATCCAATATTTCGTCCAAATACTTCTCTGGGCACGCCTTTCGCATCGGCGCTGCCACTACAGCATCCAAGCAAGGAGTTCCGTACCACCTAATTAAAATACTCAGCTGCTGGACATCAAACTCTTACGTGAGTTGTATTCACAATAATATTGACGACGTACATAGAGCTCATCTCTCGCTGATTCATTAACACTTTTTAGGGGCTTAGGAGCCTACACGGACTCCGACGAGAGACACGAGCCCCACCCTGAGTCTCGCCACCTGGGGCTCCCAATGTTCGCACAATCACAGACTAAGTCCATACAACATCACATTTGCCCCGATCTCCTATCCGTCATTCCACCAAATACTCTCCTCCACTTTGGGAGTGGTCCAAAGTTCATTAAACTCATACATGTGCACTTATAGTACTGAAACTGTGCTGAGTGGAATATGACCACCATTAAATCAGTGACTAACCAATACGCATCTTTATGCGCAAATTATAAACAAATTACGAACATATATTGGGACCAGGTTGTGTATTTTCCGCATATGTAGAACATTCATGATAGTGCGTACATTTGCGCAAAATCAGATTAACAAGCTGTTTGCATAGCTAAATCAATGGGACCAGTTTCTGATAAATAATATTCCACTTTGGGGTGAAATCATTAGTATTTCAAAGTTTTTATTGGTTCCCTGGTGCACATCAGAAGTTAATTCAAAATAATTCATATGTCATTCACACCAAAGTCCCCATACAAGTATTTTACAGAAGGCATGTGTTATGGTCCAGTCAAAAAATCAAGCGCGGAGGTAAAGAACAATACAGCAGATAGTTTATTGACAGCTTATACGGTAATTAGGGGACAGAACCCCCAAAGAAGAGATGGAGACGGAACCCCGGGATAGGATAGCACAGTTCCGTACAGATGTTGTGGACGAAGCTGAGCTGTCAATCGCCGACCAGTTGCTTCCAGGATAGCAGCCAGGTGGAATACACACTTTACCAGCATTGAACTGTTCCACAGGAGGATGCAGTAGCTTGAGGGGAATTCAGTTTTAGTACTGATGACCATAGAAGGATTGGGAGCTAACTCCTGAAAAACTGGACAGAGGAACATACTTGCAAGGGTTAATAAGGATGCCGTCCCAATCCTGGACCCTGATTTTTCTTAGTAGATTGTTCCTGTTATACTGGACTGACAAACTAACTTGAGCTGGGTTAACTTGAAAGCGGTCCCAATCCAGGACCCTGATTGAGCTTAGAAGGTTCAAAAAAGTAATTTTGCAAAGGCACTCCGTTTAGAAAAAAGTATGAAAAAGCCTTTAATATTCACATGGCAAACAAGTAAAAAAAAAAATACTTTTTTAACTTGTTTGACGTGAATTTTAAAGGCTTTTTCATACTTTTTTCTAAACGGAGTGCCTTTGCAACATTTCCTCATTGAATCATAAGTCTACCCGACTGCAAAAGAGCACCTGTTGGAAACAAACTTTTTGAAGTCTCCGAGCGCCCTGAGCCCCTTCGTGTTTGTGAGCTTAGAAGGTTTTTCATGTTATCTGAGTCAAGAGGAAAGTTTTCAGGAACATAGAGAAGATGTTGCACTTGACAAAGATGAAGAGCTTTTACCAACAATACTGACTTGTTCTTAAGCACAGAAGTTAAAGTACAATATAACAACTTGCAATACATATACAGTTGTGCTCAAAAGTTTGCATACTGATCCGAGAAAAACTGAAAACTTGCAATACATATACAGTTGTGCTCAAAAGTTTGCATACTGATCCGAGAAAAACTGAAAATATCCAATTTGCTTACGATGCACAAGAGAGCATACATATACCAGGTTGAAAGAGAAGACGGCATTTGCCTTTTCCCACCAAAACCAATGTTGCCTGCCAGCCGATTCTTTTCAAACTGGTGCCATAAGCCGTGCTTTGACACCCAAATGTAAATATACTTAAAAAGATGCAGCTGAAGATTGGCAGACATGCAAAACATAAACCAACCTAAGGAGACAGACTTCTAATAGACAAGTCGCTGAATGGGAAGGGACACAAAAGGCATTCACATAAGAGTTGTGACAGTACACCTCCCCCCCTCCCCCCCGATGGCCGCCACTTGGTGGCCCAGTGGTGGATCCAAACACAGGTACAGGAAATCACAAACCAGGGAGGGGTCTAAGATGTTCCACACCAGGACCCAGGAGCACTCTTTGGGCCCATACCCCTCCGAGTCCACCAGGAACTGACAGTCATGTCATGCTGAGATGATGATGATGATGATGATGGCTCTTTCCTCGGTCCAAGGATCAGTAGGAAGGTTGCCGTTGGTGGCATGATTTCTGGTGGCTATGTAGACCAATACTGGACCTACACTCTCTGGCACAAAAAGGGCATGGAAATCCCTTTGAAGGGGGGCTCTGGGCGACAGCAGCAGTCTGTGGTTCTCTTCAATGGCAGCTTTCCTTTCCACTTTAAAGAGGCTAAGGTTTTAAGGTTGCTCTCTACCTTGACATGGTGATATTCTGCCAGTCCTTTTCAGGAATACCTGCTGCATTCAGCTGGTGCTTGAGCTGGTCCTTAAAATGCTTACGGGGGCTCCTCTTTTATGCTTGCCCTGACACGACTCACTGGAGAACACACCTTTGGGCAATCGAGTACCATCCATACATGTCACGTGTCCTGCCCACCGTAGCTGTCTGGTCATTAGGATGGCTTCAATACTGGGGGTGTTGGATCGTTCAAGGACTTCAATGTTTGTCTTGTAGTCTTGCCATTTGATGCCCATTATGGAATGAAGGCATCTCTGGTGAAAATGTTCCAAAAGCTTCACATGCTTCCGGTACAGAACCCAGGCTTCCAGTCTGTAAACGAGAGTTGTGATAACAACAGCTCTGAACACAAGGATCTTAGTGGAAAGGCAGAATGAATGGTTCTCCCAGACACGTTTCCAAAGGCGACCGAAGGAGATGTTAGCTTTAGCTAGGCGGCTGTCAACATCCCTATCAACTGTGGCATCATTGGAGATGACGCTCCCAAGGTATGTAAAGTGGTTGACTGCTTTCAGAGTTGTGTCTTCTATACCCCTACGCTGGATGTCGAGGATTCATCGCACAGTGTAGGTGGGACTACCAGCAACGAGCCTTCTTCGATGTATCCTGAAGAGGGATATCCGTTGCAGCAAGCTGTCCAACACTGTAGACAGGCACTGGTCTGCGACAATGGTTCCCTTCCTTTTGGAAGGCGGATAAGTGTCTGAGTAGTAAAGTGCGGGCTCTTCTCCAACCCCGAAGGGCATGCCGCACCAAGACCTGAGCATAGAGGACTGCCATTTCTTTCTCCTCAGACTGGAATAAAGGTGGTTAGTAACTCAGACAACATTGAAAAGGAGATATGCCCAATCCAGCCACTGGAAATGAATTGTGTGCCATCTCCACCCAAGTTAACAGACAAGACCACTTTGTAGGGTTACCTTCACACATGCAGCAAAGAGTTTTGCCCAGTTCTTAGTTCAGCCTCTCCACTTAGCCATTGGTTTTTGGGTTGAAACCTCGAGGAGAGGCCCAGGGTAACACCCACCTAGATGTAGAGGGCCTTCCAGAACTGGCTGGAGAACTGGAGACCACAGTCAGAGACCACCTCCTGAGGCACACGATTAGGGCAGACAATGTGTTGAAGTAGTACGTGTCCAGTCTCCTTGGCAGTGGGCGTCTTAACCAATGGCACAAAGTTGGATGATTTTGAGAAATGGTCAATGGTGGTAATGATGACCATCTTCCCATCAAATGGTGGTAGACCTGCGATGAAACCTATGGTAATACACGCCTACGGTCGATGGGGTCCTTGGAGGGGTCACAGCAATCGACAGTGTCGTTAGTTACTTAATTTAGAATGGGCGCACATTGTACAAGCTTAAACAAAAGACCTGATATCTTGAATGACGGATGGCTACCAAAACCACTAACAAGCTAAGGAGAGTGTGCGAGACAGCCCAGGATGGCATGCCAGCTGAGAGGCGTAGCCCAGGGGAGGACCTTGCCTCTCACTCTCTTGGGTACGAAGAATTGGTTGGGAGGAGTGGCTGGTGGAGAGGGGCAATACCACAGTGTCTCTTCGACTTGCAGCTTATTGACAGCCGGAAGACAGTTACTTGAAAGAATGGTATCGGGAAACTCATCGGGCATGGAAGGATATAGTTGTGATAAGAAGTCAGGATTAGTATTTTTTGTACAGCGTTGGTACATTAAAACAAAATTGAATCTTGCAAAGAAGAGGGACCAATGTGTATTCCTGGGATTTAGCTTCTTAGCCGTAAAGAGGTACTCCAGGTTGTGGTGGTCCATCCGGACAAGGAAGGGAGGCCAGGACCCCTCTAGCCAATGTCTCTGCTCCTCAGAGGCCAGCTTCATCGCCAACTGCATCCAGTCATCAGTGAAATAGTTTGTCTTTACAGGGGACAAACGACAAGAAAAATAAAGCACAAGGATGTAATTTACCATTGTCAACTCGCTGCAAGAGGAGAGCTTCAACACCCATGTCAGAGGCATCAACTTCTATGACAAACTGACAATGGGGATCAGGAAGCTTGAGGATGGGAGCAGTGGTAAACAGCCTTTTAAGATGGTTAAAAGAGGATGTCACCTGGGGGATTCAGGCAAAGGGTGCTTCAGTGAATGTCAACTTAGGGGCACAGTAACAGTGGAGTACCCTTGGATAAATTAGCAGTAGAAATTGGCGAACCCAAAAAATTTTTGCAGCCCCTTGTGATCTTTTGGGTCCTGCCAATCCAGTACAGCTTGTACCTTCTGGAGATCCATCTCCAAGGCTCTCTGCATCTCGACAAACCCCAGGAAGCAAACTGTGGTGCGATGGAGTTTGCACTTCCCCAGTTTCAAGGAAAATTGGTTCTCCAAGAGGCTTTGAATGACCAAGCAGACATGACAGGCATGATCCTCCAGTGTTTGAGAGAAAACCAGCATATCGTCAAGGTAAACATTGACGAACCAGGAGGCTATGTCTCGGCGGACATCATTTATGAGATTCTGGAACACAGCGAGGGAGTTAGCAAGCCCGAACAGCATCACAAATTACTCGCAATAGCCCAGGGGGGTGTTAAACACTGTCTTCCGCTCATCTCCTTCCTGTATGCATGCTGGATCGTAAGCATTTTACCAGTCCAGCTTGGTAAAGAAGTGGCAGCCTGTTAAGTCGCCGCATTTGCAGAGCAGCCGTGACTCCCACGGCGCGGGATCAATCCCCGGTCGTACCAACCAGCAGTGGTCAGCAGCTTGTTCAGAACAGCACACAATTGGCTAAAGCGCTGTGGGAATGCAAATTGGGAAGGGACTGCTGGTAAGGGAAATTAAAAATAATTGCCTTGTTCGTTGCTCAAGCGCCTCCTGTTGGCCAGCTGGGCGCTCATCAGTGAGATTCTAAGCTTGCTCATGTTCAGGTATCCTCTGCCCTCGTTCTGAACTTGTGATAGTTTCGACCAATAAGTGTAAAAATGTAGGGGCTGACAGTTGCGTGCTTCAGAGGAGAGCCGCGAACTGTCTCTCTCTCCTGAGCTGGCAATAGGGGGTTGCATACGAGCAAGCCTTGTACATAGTTCTCAGATTGGGTATTCCAGATTAGGGTGGGATTGGAAATGCCAAATTGATATATAAGAAAAGAAGTGGCAGCCTGGAAATTGGAAAATACTGAATCCATTAAAGGCAAAGGATAACGCTTCTTTACTGTAATTACATTTAGTCTCCAGTATTTGTTACTGGAACGTAGCAGCCCATCTTTCTTGACCACAAAGAAGAAACCAGCTCCCTGGCAAAGAGGAAGCTCAAACTATTCCAGAAGTAGACGATCCCTGGGGGGCAATGCACCAGGCAGTCGGTTAATGGCACAATTATAGGGTCTGTGAGGTGGAAGTGACATTGCTCTCGCTTTGCTGATAACCATGCAAAGGTTGTGATACAACCCCATTTCCAAAAAAAGAAGTTGGAACACTGTGTACATGTAAATAAAAATGAAATTCAATGATTTTCAAATCCTTTGAACATTATATTTATTTGAAAATAGTACAGAGACAATAAATCAGATGTTAAAACAACAATTTTATTGTTTTTTGGAAACTATGCGCTCATTTTGAATTTGATGCCAGCAACACGTTTCAAAAAGGCACAGGGGCATTTTTACCACTATGTTGCATCACTTGTTCTTCAATCAACACTGTAAGCGTTAGGGAACTAAGGAGACCAACTGCTGCAGTTTTGAAAGCAAAATTTTTCCCATTTTTGCTTTATGTAGGATTTCATGCTTTATGTAGGATGTCATATTTTTCCTTTCATACTGCCTCAAATATTGTCAGTGGGTAACAGGTCTGGACTGCAGGTAGACCAATTTAGCACCCAGACTCTTTTACTACAGAGCCAAGTTGTTGTAATATTTGCAGAGTATGGTGTTTGGCTTGCTGTTGCTGAAATGAGCAACACCTTGCCGTAAAAAAGTAGGGCTGTACCGAATTTCATTTTTTCACATTCGATGCTGTGACAGAGATATTTGAATGTAGCTTCGACTCCCCCCAACACACACATACGGACCCGAGATGCAACAAATGCGCTTTAATAATGCGCTCTCCTCAGAGGCTTACTAAAGGTAATATTATACTATGACTGAAAAGCTAACGAAGAAATAAAGTACATCAAAATATTTCTGAAGAGTTTTTAATTCCAACAGTGAGATACATAACAGTCGTGATAAACATGTACTTGTTACGAAAGGGTGCATAATGCAAAGCCTACTGTGGCCCATCTAGAAAATGATAAAATAAAACTTTACTTTTTACACACAAGGTAATTAAGCAAGATAACACATTTACGTTTTATATATTTTTTACACACGTATATATCCTATTTAGAAGCTGACGATCATGTTGGCTGTGATGTCACGAACTTCAGCGACTCTTTAGACTCTGGTATTCGGACACCATCAGCGAACTCTTCAAGTTGCTGCTATACTTGCCGCCGTGTGACATTGTCATTTCAGCTGTTTCAAGCACATTATATGATATGTTCCCAGTCTTCTGTAATCAGAGGGGCTGGTACCGTCTTAAGCTTTCATTTGTCGGGATGTCCAGATGTCTATAATATAGTCTATGACAGAGTTTTTAATAATATCAGAGAATTTCTCTCACTGCTGTGTATTTTTTTGGTTAGCTCTTCAACGATTTTTTCGCAATTTGGAATAGTGTACTCCGGCTCTAACTTGTCCATGAAATGCTTAAATCCTTCACCCTGTACAGTATCCACTGGCTACATGTCTATTGCAATGAATAGCACAAGCGCATCCTTGGTTACCTCTGCCCTTCTCCAGCGAAGGAGGTTTTTTCATCACCTGCTCCAGGGTTCATTTGCTTGTGGTCACAGGTGCAGTCTGTTGTTAGCAACGCACCCATGTTTTGTAACACTTATAAAATGATTGATTTACATATTTTAATTGTTAACTTTATTTTGCTACTCATATGCGGAGTTAGCCTATTCATTCATCATAGGCTTGCTATTTTGGAGACTAACGATTTAACCATTAGCCTAATAAATTACATAATCTCCTTTATTACTTAAGCGGAGCAAATTCAGAAAACTTACACTTCTGAAATATATCGCCATGTTTGTTGAAAAATGACAGTACACCAGTTTCACATTGCATAACTGGCACTGCGGGTTTTTTTTTTTTTTGTATCATCATATATCTTAAAATGCTCCCAAACCTCCGATTTCTTCTACATCTTGTCTCAGTCCTTTATGAGTCCTTGATTTTAGTGAAGATCATCGACTCGATGACGGAGGGCCAGCACTAAATAAAAGCTGATACAGTCCTTATCTTTTTAACAGGCGGAGTCCGCTACCAACGATAATATTGTTGAAGCTGAAAATGATTTTAGTTACCGTAGTTGAATGAATGAAATCTTATGGCTGTTTCTGCTCGACTGCTTTGGTAAGGAGTCAAGTTCGTTGTAGAGCAAACAACGTTTTCTCTGCATTCAGTGAAAATATGGTTTCTTAATTGCTTACAAATAAGGACTGAAGCAAAATAATTAGTTAGATAAAATGTTGTGAATTCAGAAAGTTATTACATCCATCTTTTTTTGGAAATTTTGACTGCTTGACTTCATTATAATCTGGAGTTAATGGAACCAGTGGCGTAGCCAGAACTGAAAATCGGGTGGGCCAGGAACATCCCTTTACAACTTCTATTAGTCCTGACTTGTTCGCAATCATCTTTCCTAATGAAAAATACATTCACTCCGAAAACAATCCACACTATCAGGTGTTGCTCCTCGTGAAGGTAAGATGACAATCATTCGTTTGGACGCGGTTGAACAATTATTGCTCCTGACTTGTTCTCAATCATTTTCCTTTATTAAAACGTTTTACAATTATAACAATACACTAATGGCAATTATAGACACGGCGTTTTTATTAATACGATCCAAGTGTGACAAAATAATAGGCTAAACTCAGTTCAGAAAAATAATTTACTCGTAGCCGCACGCTTTACGAAACTGCTCTGGATCTTTCGCGCTACATTTTTTGGCACATCAGGCGATCAAACATGCTCTTCATGATCGCTTACAATGTTGAAGTTAAATCAAAGACGAAGATGAGAAACACCTGTACGCAATTTTGAGTATGGCTGATTGAAAGGCAAAAAAAAAAAAAAAAAAAAAAAGCGCGTCCTAACGAATGATTTCCATCTTTCACGAGGAGAACTAGCAACACCTGATAGAGAGGAGTGTTTTCGGAGTGAATGCATAGTTCATTAGGAAAGATGATTGCGAACAAGTCAGGACTAATCGAAGTTGTAAAGGCATGTTCCTGGCACACCCGATTTTCAGTTCTGGCTACGTCACTGAATGGAACTTAAAAGTTAAAATTATAATCATATACTAGCCTACTAATAATTGGCTAATGCAATTAGACTGGTATTATTAGGATTAGGGGAGCGCCGGTGCGAAAGTAACTCTGGACGAAAGTAACACGGCGATTTACTCACAGCCATCCGCACTTCGATGCGTCATACTAGGTCAGGATGTGAAGCTCGCGCCCCTCTCCAGAACCGCGAACATTCTTGAAGCGTCCAGTCTTCCTTGCGGCACAAGACCGAGAAGACTGTTTTCCACAGCGGTGAGTAAATTCAGACGAATGCTAAACTTTTTCGATTTAAAGATTGTCTTTATCGCTCCATGTGTCATATTTATGATGAAATGATCGGTGATTTAGTTCCGCAACATATGGTGCAGTTTGAAATGTCAGAATTTTTCCACTTTGGAAGTAATCCTCGTTCAAATGTCAGGAGTCACCGTCGGGACTGAAGTAGCAACAGTTACGTTCGTCCCTCTCTGCTAATGCGGCCGCATTTTGTGTTGAAAAGCTCCATAAAAATGTGTTATGTTTTACCGACAGAAAATGCCCGGAGTTAGGGTCAGAACTACCCAGAGAGGTTTACGCATGGGCCTTTTTTGATGTCCGAAGAGGCGATAGTATAAGGAGGGCAGCAGCGGTGCATGGCGTTTGTCATGTCACCCTGTTCAGGTACTGCAAGAGGAGGGCAGAGGCAAGAGGGCAGCAGACCAGGGCCCCAGGGTACAGGGCTCACAACAAAGTCCTCACAGAAGAAAAGAAGAAGAGACTGCAGGCATATATAAAGAGAGCAGCCGATATATATTTTGGCCTGAGTCCTAAAGAGGTGCGAGTAACACCGCAGACAGAGCTACACCACTACCGCCATATAGCAAGCACCTCCGCTCCGGATCTGCCACGGCTCTGAGCCGGATCAGCTGGAGTCGGGGCAGATCCGGGGCAGATCCGGAGCGGAGGTGCTTGCTATCTGGGAATTAACCTCTTTTTATGCTTTTTTAGGTGCGAAAGTTTGCATATGAGCTGGCCCAAAATATTGGCCTCAAAACTCCATGTTCATGGAAGAAAAACCAGATGGCAGGGAAGGATTGGCTCACCTCCTTCCTCGAGCGCAACAGAACCCTGTCCATCCGTCGACCTCAAGCCACCAGCATGTCCCGTTCCACCAGCTTCAATAAGACCAACGTGACGCGTTTTTTAACAACCTAAAGACTGTCCTCACCCGCTATAATTTTTGAGGCAAATGACATCTGGAACATGGATGAAACAGGTAAAAATTTACATTTGGATGATAAATTTAAAAGCACCAGTGATTTGCACCAGCAATAATACATTTCACTGATTATTTCAGGTACCACAACGGTTCAAGTGCCAGACTAAGTCATTGCCACCAAGGGCCAGCGCCAGGTCGGTGCTGTGACCTCCGGGGAAGGAGGGACATTGGTGAGCGTTGCCTTTGCTGCCAATGCACAAGGCAACTTTGTTCCCCCTTACTTTATCTTCCCAAGGAAAAAGTTCCATGACCACTTCATCCGGGATGGTCCCCCTGGCTCCACTGGTTCTGCCAATGGATCGGGGTGGATGGAGGAGACAGATTTTTTTGGCCTTTTTACAGCATTTTGCAAGACACACCCGCGTGACCCTGGAGTCAAAGTTGCTGCTACTCTTAGACAATCATGCATCACACCTCTCCGTGGTAGCTATTGACTTTTGCAAGGCACAGGGCATTGTACTCCTGTCATTTCCATCCCACTGCTCCCACCATCTTCAGCCGCTAGACCGAAGCGTTTTTGGCCCTCTGAAGCACTACATTAACAGTGCAGCAGACAATTGGATGCGAATGAACCCTGGAAGAACTTTGACCATCTGCAACATCCCGAGTCTTGTGGCTAAAGCTCTGCCTCAAGCTACGACACCAAGCAGCATTTCGTCTGGTTTCGAGTGTACCGGTATCTGGCCCTTGAATCCAGATATTTTCAGTGAGGAAGACTTTGCTCCAGCTTATGTGACCGACCGTCCTGCACCAGCACCAGCTCCATCCCCAGTGCCAGGGCCAGCTCCATCACCAGCGCCCCCTTCATCACCAGCGCCAGCTCCATCGCCAGGGCATACCATCTATCCAGGTATGCTAGTGGTTCCAGGAACATCTAGTGGCACGCCAGTACAGAGGTTCAGCCCAGAAAAGCTTCGCCCATATCCAAAGGCTGGCTCGAGGAAAGAAAATAAAAGGAGAGGCCGAAAGAGGTGAGCATAGTGTCATTTTTAACTCGTCTTGGTTCTCTTGCTTGTATAAAAACAAGCTGATTCTGACTATTATCTCATTGAACGTTGCAGGTCAACAGCAATACTGACCGACACCCCGGTGAAAGCTGCTTTGGAGGAGGAGAGTCGGCAAAGGGGCCGGAGAAAACAGTCCTCTTCAAAACTCCCAAAGAAAACGAGGCTTAGTGGATACACTGCAACCACAGTTTCTCGGGGCAAGGATGAGGAATGTCTTGTTTGCGGGGAGACATTTGCCTCATCTTTGCCTGGAGAAGTGTGGGTGCTGTGCATCTTTTGTCTGCTGTGGTCGCATGAGGCATGCACTGAGGGTGCCACTCATTATATCTGTCACAACTGTGATGAGTAATTTCATCCCAGATAGCAAGCTCCTCCGCTCCGGATCTGCCCCGGCTCTGCCCCGGCTCTGAGCCGGATCAGCTGGAGTCGGCACAGAGCCGGGCAGATCCAGAGCGGAGGGGCTTGCTCTCTGGGATAATTTTTATAAATAGACCTTGCACATTGAACATGTTCACGGTCACTTTTGGAACATTTGAAGCCAATTAAAATGTTTAAAACAAATGCCTGGCTGTTTTTGCTTCTGTTTTAACGAGAAATTTAAAAAAGATTCCAGTAAATTTGATCACGTTACTTTTGCCCTGCCGTGCATTACTTTCATCCCGGCTGGATGGGTCGAAAAGAAGCAATCCGCAACTTCCGTTCGACGTCAAACTATGCGAAGTCAATATATATGGTGATGATTTAGCACCTGATATTGACAGAGCACACACGAAAGTAGTTAATCGCTCCGAAATTCTGTTTCGGTCTGTAACGTTATCTTTTAAAATGACGTCCGTGTGAAAAATGTAACTTTGGTACCAGCTCTCCCCTACTATGTAGCTAAATCTTCATCTCCAATTTTGCAGCAAAAAATAACTGGTTTAACAGAAGGAATTATTGACAGGGGAAAAAAAGTTGCGTGACTCATATCGCATTTGAGTCAGAATTTTGAATTCGATTGTGAACGTCAGGATTGATGGTTTGATACTTTGAAGCATTTGGTACAGCCTTATAAATAAGGCATCTGGATGGCAGTACATGTTGCACCAAAGCCTGAGCATATCGTTCACCATTAATGGTGTTTTCACAGATACGCAAGTTACCCATGCCATGTGTACTAATGCACCCCCATACTATCATGGATGCTGGCTTTTGACTTGTTTGCCGATAACAAGCCAGATGGCCCCTCTCCTCTTTAGCCCAGAGGACGTGGCATCCATGATTTCCAAAAAGAATTTCACATCTTGACCATTCAAACCACAGGGCAGTTTTCCACTTTGCCTTGGGCCCAGAGAAGAAGGCAATGTTTCTGGATCTCGTTTATATATGGTTTAATCTCTACATGGCAGAGTTTTAACTTGCATTTGTGGATGCAGTGACAAACTGTGTTTACTGACAATGGTTTACAGACATGTTCCTGGGTCCATGCAGTGATTTCCACCACAGAATCCTCTCTGTTTTTAATGGAGTGCCACCTGAGGACCTGAAAGTCACAGCCATTCAAAATTTGATTTTGGCCTTGTCCCATGCGTATAGAGATTTTTCTGGATTCTCAGAATCTTTTAATGATATTATGTACCACAGAGGATAAAATCCCCAAATTCTTGGCAATTTTAGGTTAAAACCGTTATTCTGAAATCAATGAACTATTTCCTGATGCTGTCTTTCATAGAGTGATTAAGCACTCACCATATTTACTTACGGTATGAAAGACTTTTTAATAGCTAATCATGTTACTGATCTGTTGCTAAATAATTTAATTAGCTGCAAGATTTTGTGCCTGTTGTCTTTTTTTGCATCATGCAACTTTTCCTGTCATTTATTGTCTCGTCCCAACTATTTAAAAACATGTTGCTGTCATCAAATTCAAAATGTGCATAAATTTTTCAAAAAACAATAAAATTAATCAGTTTCAACATTTGATGCATTGTCTTTGTCCTATTTTCAAGAAAATATAGTGTTTAATTGATTTGCAAATCATTGCATTCTGTTTTATTTACATTTAACACAGGTTCCCAACTTTTTTGGAAATGGGGTTGTTGATGGGGGAAACACCCTTCATACCCCATTATAAATTTTCACAGGGATTTTGCCTCTGAAACCAGGAGCTAAGTAGCAGTGATGTAGACACCTCAGTACTCTTACTCTACATGCGAATATCTCAAGCTGCTGTGGGAAAATGTGAATGTTTTGTTTGAAAGTAATTTATATAGAGGTTGGAAACCATGAATGGCTAAATAGTGATGAAATTCCCCCTTTAAGGTGCTATCCCTGCTGCAAAAACCAGCATGGACCAGCATGAAAATCATGCTGGTCAATGTTGATCCATGCTGGTTTTTCCAGCAGGAATATGCAACTTTTCACATGAATTAATCCCCTTCTATTGCTTATACGACTAATACGATGCAACAAAAATAGATTAGTCCAGTGTCACGAGCCTGTGTTATGCTACCTTTTGAGCTGATAACAATAGTCTGCTTTATAAATCTTATGTTAAAAAGAAAACATAACGTTAGTCAATCTATAATAACAGTGCTATTTGACTTCATCTACCATCATGATACTGCCAGCTAATCAGGCTCTGGTAGGTCAGTCATCACTTAATCTGGCTGATGCCCAGGATACTCGGTCTCGCTTACAGAGTGCAGGTGCAAGCACTAGCCACAGGACGCTGGCTGCAGTTCACTTGATGGCCACCAGTGTCACTGATGAAGCGCGATTTCTGAAAGTTGCACACAGCGCCTTTATAAGTGTTGCTTGTGCTGTCCTGAAATTAGTCATCTACTGAGACATAGATGAAAGTTATTCTGGGTATTTTAATAATGAATGTCAGGATAAATAAGGGTCCAGGCAGCAATGCTCCGGGGAATACAAATAAATGTGAAATATGTCAGACTAATGATTTTTTTCAGAAGTTTTTAGACTGAGTGCAAGAGTTACTGGCAATGCATGCTGATAAAGAAGATCAACAGAGAAAATGGTGCAGGCTATTGATGGCAGGTGCATGTACTTATTAAATTATTGTGCGGCAGTCAGAAAATTGTCAGCACTGCTCTGCACAAGACAGAGGCACATGTGCAATGCAAATTATCCTTAATAAAAGTTACCATCTCACAACATTATAGCTAGCTGAAACCTTTGATCCTCAGAATATCATGGCAAAAATTTCATCATTAGTGGGAAAGAAGAATTAACTTGGCTCACTAAATTTTGACTGTGAAGTGTGTATAATACAATAATCTCTTTTGATGTTTTGGAACCAGGAAGAAAATCTCTGGAATATGTTTTTAATTTTCTCATGATATTATATTTCAGACATTTAGCAGACACTCTTGTCCAGTGCAGCTTACTACAGAAAGTGTATTTATCAGGCCCAAAAGTATTGAAAACCCTAAAGGAAAGTAGCAATCCAGGTGCCAGTGGTGGCCACAGAACTTGGACCCTGTCATGAATCTGTGGAAAAAAAATTGAGTCAATTAAGTGTTCTTAGCACAACAATAAATACAACAATCAATTAGTAAACTTAATAACAGCTTCAAGATTAAGAAGTTGTTGTTCTGCCCTCTTTGGGAATGTCATTTTATTTTTAGTTCTAAAATACTAATATGACTAAAATGCATTTAACTTTAGTCACATTTTAGTCACTGCGTGTGCAATATTTCATATGGAAGCCCATAGTGGACAATATTCAAATGAAAATGTAATCCCACTATTGCATTATAATTTTCCACTTGTGAATGAGTTATTTGAGACAATATTAAATTGAAAATGCATTAATCCAATTATCACTTTCATTTTCACATACACATATGGGAAATCTATGACTATATTCAAATGATAATGAAATGCTGATTGACATTTAATTTTCAAAGTCATGCTCTGCAAAACAGTGGACAATATTCAAATGCAATAGGCAAAACAGCACCCCCAGCCTATTGCATTTACATTTACATGTCATCACGCTCTTTTAGGGTCAACATGATAATGAAAATGCTGTTTTCTAATCACTTGGAAATAATAATGATATAATAATGATGATGACATTTGACATTTCATTTTCAAAGACTTATCCTGCAATACATGGGACAATATTCAAACGCAGTAAGGGAAACAGCGCCTCCCAGTCCATTGCATTTTCAAATACATGTCACCACGCTCTTTTTGGGACACAATGAAAATTAAAATGCAATCTGTCAGCGTCTCATCAAGGCGGGTTTTCCGCGAGGACGTCACTCATTAGGGGCGCGAGCGGAAACCATGTTCCTTATTTGCATACCAACCAATCAGCTTCTGGGTAGCGCTTGTACGCTCGGAGGCTTACTGATACTGTCATGATGGCCAGACTGCTATGTTTTGTGTGTTATCGCGCATTAGGCTATGTTGCGCCTTGGATGTAGCCATCTTGGCAGCTGGTATGCTAGCTAACGTTAACTAAGGGAAATATTTGTAAATGATCATCACATTAAAGCGATATGATTTTATTTTTGCCCCAACTCTATTAACTGAGCTAGCTGTAATATGCATGAACTTATCCGAGGCTTCGCGGCAGTGTTGTGCAACTGCAACCCAAGTGTGCTTGCAGATTTCAGAGACGTTAGCTAGCTTGCTAGTGAGTCTAAAAGCAATCCCTTCGGTACAGCTAGCTAGCTATGATGCCTACTGGAGAAGCTCTTACAGCCCTGATTTGTCACTTTAAACGCCATCTACACAACGACCTCTTTCACCATTGATTAGCAGCTACTTTTACCTAAAGAAAAAACTGACAGTTCAGCGTGAGACATGTTATTTCATAGCTAGTTAAAGCAGCATTATCCTTCCATGCGTGCTATAGCGTGTTACATTACTCCAGATAAAACGCTATCCGTCTTCCGACCCTGCTGACGCTAGTTAGGGAAATGTTTGTCATCCTTTTTTTATACATAATCGCTGTGATTCGGTTTTTGCTAGCTGACGATCGCTCTTGTGCTTGCCGAATTGCAAGTTCGCCACTCCTGAAACATGCACAATGTATGCATCATGCAGAACGGTCCGATGAACGGCCAGCAGTCAGGCTGCCGCTGTTCCTAGTTTAATCGCGATTCCCAAGCCACGTAGCAATGGGAGAAGTTTTGATGACCGGCTGAAAACAATGTTCCTCACTTGCTAACTTAACCTGCTGAAATATGAACTTCTTTGATATGTTTGGCAGCACTTTTGTACGTCCCAAGAGTACTATCAGATTTCTGGGAGATTTAAATGGATAGCTCATTACCTGGCTAGCTCAAGAACAATCTGCAAGCACAAGAGCAATCGCTGTCGGCTAGCTAGCTTGTGAAGCTAGGGCAAAAACCGAATCACGGCGATTAAGTATAAAAATGATGACAAACATTTCCCCTAACAAGCGTCAGCAGGGTGGGAAGACGAATCGCGTCTTATCTGGAGTAATGTAATACGCTATAGCACGCATGGAAGGATAATGCTGCTTTAACTAGCTATGAAATAACATGTCTCACGCTGAACTGTCAGTTTGTTCTTTAGGTGAAAGAAGCTGCTAATCAATGGTGAAACAGGTCGTGAGTGCGAGATGGCGTTTAAAGTGACAAATCAGGGCTGTAAGAGCTTCTCCAGTAGGCATCATAGCTAGCTAGCTGTACCTAAGCGATTGCTTTTAGACTCACTAGCAAGCTAGCTAACGTCTCTGAAATCTGCAAGCACACTTGGGTTGCAGTTGCACAACACTGCCCTTGAAGCCTCGGATAAGTTCATGCATATTACAGCTAGCTCAGTTAAAAGAGTTGGGGCAAAAATCAAATCATATCGCTTTAATGTGATGATCATTTACAAATATTTTCCTTAGTTAACGTTAGCTAGCATACTAGCTGCCATGATGGCTACATCCAAAGCGCAACATAGCCCAATGCGCGATGGCACACAATACATACGAGCCTAGCCATCATGACATTATCAGTAAGCCTCCGAGCGTACAAGCGCTACCCAGAAGCTGATTGGTTGGTATGCAAATAAGGAACATGGTTTCCGCTCGCGCCCATAATGAGTGACGTCCTCGCGGAAAACCCGCCTTGATGAGACGCTGACAGATTGCATTTTAATTTTCATTGTGTCCCAAAAAGAGCGTGGTGACATGTATTTGAAAAAGCAATGGACTGGGAGGCGCTGTTTCCCTTACTGCGTTTGAATATTGTCCCATGTATTGCAGGATAAGTCTTTGAAAATGAAATGTCAAATGTCATCATCATTATTATATCATTATTATTTCCAAGTGATTAGAAAACAGCATTTTCATTATCATGTTGACCCTAAAAGAGCGTGATGACATGTAAATGTAAATGCAATAGGCTGGGGGTGCTGTTTTGCCTATTGCATTTGAATATTGTCCACTGTATTGCGGAGCATGACTTTGAAAATTAAATGTCAATCAGCTTTTCATTATCATTTGAATATAGTCATAGATTTCCCATATGTGTATGTGAAAATGAAAGTGATAATTGGATTAATGCATTTTCAATTTAATATTGTCTCAAATAACTCATTCATAAGTGGAAAATTATAATGCAATAGTGGGATAACATTTTCATTTGAATATTGTCCACTATGGGCTTCCATAATTTCAGTTAAATTGCAAATGAATAAGATTATTATCATTACCATACAGGCTAAAATAAATTCCTTTTTGTAAATTTTTCCTCCTAAGTATTTTCTTGTCTTTTGTTTTAATAGACATTCAAGAAGATAAAGCTCTGCCGTACTGATGACCCGACAGAGCGCACAACATTAGAGCATTAGAGCATTTTATTTTATGCCAGTTTATCTGAGATATGGAGTTCTAATAAATGGATTTTTTGCTGTCTTATTTTTATGCCTCTGTAGCAGTTTGGTGAGGTTATCTGTGGCTGAGATTGTTTATTTTTCTGGCTTTGCTGGTTAATGAGTTGTATTTCCATAAAATTGCTCCATTTAAAGGGGAAATGTGCTGATCAATAATCTGTCATCAAAAACAGAAAGGCAACTGCTTGTATTAATTTTCCTTTTGTCTCAGAAAAATACACATACATGACTCATTGAACATTGAATAGCTGCAAGAGTGATGAATTTTACTATCGTGGATACTCATGATAGCAGCACCGGACATGATGTCAGATCGTTGATATTGCCCGGCGTAATTCCACGCGTCAGCTTATAGCCCTGTTGGGAAAGTGAAGTTTAGTTGAATTATGCACAATTTCCTAATCCAGCAGTTTTAGCAAATAGACACCCTAGCTTAACATCCAATACTTTGAATACCGAACACAAGTGCACCAACTGTTAAAAACCCTCACTTATCCAACATGTAAAATAAATGTATTTAATTTATCAATTACCTCAAAGATACTAATCAACAATTAAATTGCTGAATTTGTTGTTAGGCAGAGCAACCTCTCAGATAGCAAGTGCCTCCACTCCGGATCTGCGCCGGCTCTGTGCTTACTCAAACTGATCTGGCTTGAATCTGGCCCGCAGTCGCCCGCTATCAACCTTTCTCAGAAAGCACAACTCAGAGTTTGATTAAAAAATCAGAAATTCAATAAAAGTTGCGACAAAATATACAACATCTATGTTTACAGATGTGGATCTACAACCCCAATTTCAAAAAAGTCAAAAAAATGCTGTGTAAAATGTAAATAAAAACAGAATGCAATGATATGCAAATCACATAAGCTGACATTTTATTCACAACAGAACAAAGACAACATGTCAGATGTTGAAAGTGAAGCATTTTACCATTTCATGAAAAATATTAGCTCATTTTGAATATGATGGCAGCAACACCACTCAAAAAAGTTGGGATAGGGCCATGTTTACCATTGTTTAGTATCCCCTCTTCTTTTAACAACAGGCAAGTGAGGAGAACAATTGCTGAATTTTTGGGAGAGGAATGTTGTCCCACTATTGTCAGATGTAGGATTCTTGCTGCTCAAAAGGGTCTTCTTTCCTGTATTATTTGTTTTATGATGCGCCAAATGTTTTCTATCAGTGAATGGTCTGGACTGCAGGTGGGCCAGTTCAGCACTCAGACTCTTCTACTGCGAAGGCATGCTGTTGTGATGGATGCAGTATGCGGTTTGACATTGTTTTGCTGAAATATGCAAGAGATGTTGTCTGAATGGGAGCATATGTTGTTGTAAAACCTCTGTATACTTTTCAGCATTGATAGTGCCTTTCCAGATGTGTAAGCTCCCCGCGCCGTAGGCACTAATGCAACCCGATAACATCAGAGATGTAGGCTTTTGAACTATGCGCTGATAACAAGCTGGATGGTCCCTCTCCTCTTTCGACCGCACAACACAGCATCCATAGTTTCTAAAAAGAGTTTCAAATTTTGATTCATCTGACCACAAAACAGTTTTCCATTCTGCCTCAGTACATTTTAAATTAACTTTGGCCCAGAGAAGACGGCAGTGTTTCTGGATCGTGTTCACATATGGCTAATTCTTTACATAATACAGCTTTAGCTTGCATTTGTAGATTGTACGGCAAACTGTTCGCAGGCAATGATTTCTGGAAGTGTTCCTGAGCCCATGCAATGTATTCACGTGCAGAATCATGCCTGTTTTTAATGCAGTGCCACCTGAGGGCCCAAAGATCACAAACATCCAATGTTGACCTTTGAACTTGTCCCTTGCACACAGAGATTTCTCCAGATTGGGTGAATCTTTTGATGATATTATGTGTTGTAGATTCAAAGTCTTCACAAGTTTACATTGAGGAACAATTTTTTGCAATTGTTCCACAATTTTTAGATGCAGTTTTTTTGCAGATTGGTGAATCTCTGTCCATCTTTACTTCTGAGAGACTCTGCGTCTCTAAAATGCTCTTTTTATACCCAGTCGTGTTGCTGACCTGTTGCCAATTAGCCTAATTAGTTACAAAATGCTCCTCCAGCTGTTTTTTATCAGCACCACTTACTTTTCCAGCCTTTTGTTGCCCCTCTCCCAGCTTTTTTGAGATGTGTTGCTGCCATCAAATTCAAAATGAGCTAATAGTTTTCATGGAATGATAAAATGTCTCACTTTCAACATCTGATATGCTGTCTATGTTCTATTGTGGAAAAAAGTGTGGGTTTATGAGATTTGCAAATCATTAACTCCGCCAACAAAGTTGGCGCGGAGGTTATGTTTTCGCCCCTGTTTCTTTCTTTGTTTGTCTGTTTGTCTGTTTGTGAACAACATAACTCAAAAAGTAATATACGGATTTGTCTGAAATTTTGTGGGTGGATTGCTATTACATCAAGGATGGACCCTGTTGATTTTCACCGCGATCACTGAAAGAATATGGCTGCCATGGCAGCCATGTTGAAATCCTATCACACACGATAACTCAAAAAGTAATGCACGGATTTTGTCTGAAATTTTGTGGGTGGATTGCTATTGCATCAAGGATGGACCCTATTGATTTTGACCGCAATCACTGAAACAATATGGCCGCCATGGCAGCCATCTTGAAATCCTATCACACGTAATAACTCAACTTTGCTCCCACTCATGCACATTTGGATTGTGCTGCCTTGGCGGAGGTTCGCACTCTGCAAGTGCCTCTCTTGTTGCATTCTGTTTTTATTTACAATTTACACAGCATCCCAACTTTTATGGAATTGGGGTTTTATATCCATCCATTCGTCCATTCTCTATATCCGCTTCTTCCTCGCTAGGGTCGCGGGGGGAGCTGTAGCCTTTCCCTGATGACTACGGACGAAAGGCAGGGACCCAACCTTGACAGCTTGCCAATCCATCGCAGGGCGCATACACCATTCACACACACACTCATACCTATTTATTTAGCGTCTCCAATTAGCCTGGCGTGCATATCTTTGGACCGTGGGAGGAAACTGGAGCATCCGGAGGAAACCCATGCGAACACGGGGAGAACATGCAAACTCCACATAGAAAGGCCCCAGGCCGGATTTGAACCCACAACCTTCTTGCTGTGAGGTGGCAGTGCTAACCACTGCGCCTAAATGAATTATATGTAAATTGATGGTACTTAATCTATCAATTTCTGTTTTTTAAATAATCACCCCAATCTTCATATATTACTCTAAAAAGATTTTGATTATATTTCTTAAAACATTTGTAAATACTGTAATTTCTTTTATGGGAGGTGTTTCCCCTACTCTATCCATTTTCTCTGACTAAAATTATCCTGAATTCAGTAAAGAGGTAAATCAAACATTGTTTTTTTTTTTTACTTCATCTTATTTATTTATTTATTTTAATATAGTATCCTCAACTTTACCAGAAAATTTTGACTGAAAGACTAGTTAGGCATGTAATATGCAAGTAATTATTTGCACTTGTTCTAGAGAGGAAGACGAGGGGAGAGTGGGGGAGGGAGAATGAGGGAGGGAGGTAGAGTTAAAATCTTCTCCGGGAGGAAATCTCTTCCAATCTGATCAGTATTTACCATGGACTAGCAGGCTTGTGACTTTACTACTCACATACAGGTATGTCAGCAATTCCACAGTAGGTGAAACTGTTTTTCATAAATGGTATATTGTGGGAATCTTTTTTCTCTGTTTCTGCTCATACTTTATTCATCCTGTTGTGCCTGAATTGGTCAAATAAGAATTTGAATGGGTATGAATATTTCTACGTTATCTAATCAGTAATCAGACTTATTGTCATAGTCAAGGTTTTGAGCAAGTTTGATGCTATGTTTGAAGTTACAAAATTTTTCACATCAAGGCATTTATGTCATTATGTGCAGTTATATATCTAAGAAAATTAAATGTGCAAATCCAATTTGCTGCTTTGTTCTCATTTTTGTTTTAATTTAAATTTTTATTATTTGATCGTAAAAGTAAATAGCATATTGAAAGAGGACCCATTTGGGATTTGACTGAACTGATAACCAGGACAGATCCCGATCAGAGCTTAATTTTGAATGTGGATGAGATAGAATTTCAAGGAACGAACAAATGTCTGTTCAGAATATCCACAGAGAGAGATAGAGACCTGAAACTGTGTTCAACATTTTATCTGTACCAAATTTTTTGCATCTTACACATTGGCACCATAATATTTAACAATATTACTGCTTTATCATGTTTGGACAGATTGCGGTTTATATCTTTGAGGAAAATGCATTAATTATTATCCATTGTTGGGTCAACTGTGAAAGAATTCAGTGCTCAAGTAGTCATCAGCCAAAATGGATGCGAAATGATTTCATTGTATATCTAACATTTTCTTAACACAGCATGACTGCATGAAATAAAGAGGTTTTCATCAAAACCTGGAGAAGTTTCCACAATCTCGTCTCATTGTTTTAAAAGAGATGAACAAAAGATAAAAGACTTCTAGGGAACTGGAACGGGCTTGTCACACTAGACTTAATCTACCATCTGGGTACAATAAGCCTAAAAAGCTGTACTGTGGATCCTACTAACTCTTTGCAAAAGGAAATTAATGAAAGCCAAAGCCTTTACTGGAGTGACCTGAGGTTTCTTGTCATTTTGACAGAGCACTCTGAGAGATGAGAACATAGAACCCCCTCATAACAAATATATCTTGTATGTATCAGTGAACATTGGGGCAATTGACTTAAGAATATACCCTTTCTGTATGATATGATCTTATTTGACCATCAACAAATAATGTAAATATTGATTATTGCAAATACCATTGTTCTTGCATCATCTGCTCCAGCTCTAAGCTAACTATTTAAACAAATGCACATGCTAAAGAAAGCTGTCAATTTTTTTGCCGTTCAGACAATAACCAGCTGCAGAATCACACAGTTCATAGCGTTTTGCCTTGTGCTGACATTATTTCAATGGTAATATAGGTATCTTGTGGTTGCTTAACAACTAATTGCTCCCCAGGGGAATGTTTACCTACCTTTAACGGGGTTCCTCCCTTCTTGAAAAAAGTCATGACAATGATGTAAATGCAACTAAGAACTGTATGAAATTATCAAGAAACAGGCATCGTAACCTGGAAAAACACAACTTGCATTGAGTTAATTCCTGAATTAAGTTCTCCGTCCCTCTTTGTTAGCCCTCACCATTTTATAAATTTTTTGTTGACAAACATGGTATGATGGCAGCTATTTAGTTTTTTTTAATGCATTCAAAGATGTTAGACAAAGCCAAAACATGGCTGACTCAGTCCCTCAAAAAGGAAGTGGATTAAGGCAACAGTGACCAAAACGTTGATCACATGTCCAATCATCAGCGTACACAGTGATGCAAAGTTACAATATACCAGAAGAATAGCCTTTGGCCAGCTGTTCCCTGGTGTGAGAGGCTGAAAAAGGAGGCAAACTGTGTTTATATTGGCCAAGAGTGCCACAAGTGCATGCAGCTGCATGCAACAAAAGGAACATTGGAGCTTTTGCCTTAGTGATAACTCACTGAAAACAGTTGGCTGAAAAAACTTCTCTGAAGCTGAAACTCTGTTGCACCTTCACTGAAAGGGTTTTATCATTTTTACCCATTTTTTCTTTGATACAAGATGCAAGTGTCAGCAAAACCTCAAATGTCTGATTGTGTACGATTGGTCCACCAGCAAATAAATCCCTTAATTCAGTTTAAGCATGAACCTTTTAAGCTCCATTTGGTAACACTTTATGTTTTTACCATGTTGTAAAAATGGTCTCCAAGTATTACGCCTTTTACAGCTCATGGAGATTGTGTTGACGACTAATTATTTTATGTTTGCCAGTGATTTCTCTCTGCAGGTGTCCGGAGTTAGTATGGGTTCTAAGATGTCCCCCAGTTCCGCCTCATTGTACGTTGCATTATTTGAACAGGAGGTTGTATTGAATCCTACTAAGAACCCATTTTTACAACATATTTCAACATACAGGAGGTATATTGATGATTTTTCGTATGGACTACTACTGAGGTTAAACTTTTGGAGTTCCATAACTTTCTGAATATGCAAAATAGACATTTGAAATTTACTTTGACCAATGATCATTTCAAAATTAATTTCTTGGATATAGTGGTCATGAACAGGGGCAGATCCAAGAATTTTTGGAAAGGGGTGGCTGCGCCCCCATATGAGCAGTTAAGGCGCGAAGGCTTGAGGGGGTCTGGGCGCCCCTCCCCCAGAAAAATTTGAAGATTAAAGTGCCAAAAACGCGTTTTCCTGGCATCTGGGAACAAAATTCAGGGTCTTATAGTTAGCTGAAAAAGCATTTTTTTCATTAACAATTATCTCTATTTAAGGTATAAGTTTGCACTTGACTCTGCAAAGACAATTTTTTTTCATTAACAATTATCTCTATTTAAGGTATAAGTTTGCACCTGACTCTGCAAAGACAATCAAAACAAAGAAACTTAGGTCATGTTCCTATTAACTTGCATGCTCCATTAGCTAAAATAAGATTCAGTTGCACTGGCACAAACGTTTCTCTAAGATATAGCGCTGTTATCACTACTTAAACAAACGTTATAGCTTGTCTTATAGTTAATTCATATAGGACTGCATACAACAGACAGTGTACAGTTGTCAGAGTTGAATAGTCACTTGCTATTTTACACATTCAGCTATGGAAATCATTAGTATTGAAGAGGCCTAGTAGTCCCATGTTAAAAAATAGCATTTAAACTGTAGTGCAATAAATACTCAGGGGATAAACTTAACTAAAAGTGTCAATATCACAATGTAAATGCTTTAATAAAAGTAGAAATCCTGCATTTAAATTAGGAGTGAACTCATCCATACCGTGTTTCAGCTTGGCTTGCTTGTGAATATTTAATAACTGATCCTGGTGTGCCATCTAGTGATAGAATATTGTAACTGCGTGCATAAATTTGCAGCTTTATGTCCGCTGGCATCAACATCTATACAAAGATACCCTGCCGAGCACCGTTGTTCTCGAACGCGCCAAATCCAGATAATCCTTATGATGAATTACATTCATATTTTAATTTGTAACGAGTAACGAAGTGGCCAGTGTCAACGTAACGAAGTGAAAGAATATTTTTTATCTTTTAAATGTAGTAGAGTAAAAGTATAAGTCAAAACTCAAGTGAAGTACAAATCCTCAAAAAAAAAAAAAAAAAAAAAAACAACTTAAGTAGGCTACTATATACCTCTGACCATCACAAAGTGCGTTAGGACGCAACTCATTTTTTTTGGACAAGCCCCCCCCCGGAAATTTCCTATAGGCCTGATCGTATTTAGGATTTTTCTGGTCTACTGGATTGTCATTTGCAAACTTACCATATTTTTGATGTATTTGACTGATATGCACTACATAAGTGGATAAACATCTGTTTTTATGTATAATGATATATATGTATGTGTGTGTGTGTGTGTGTGTGTGAGTACACTCATGGAGATGGTTTTAACATTTTGACTAACGTCTTTTTCCTTGACAATGTAGGTAATTGGGTCACATGTCTGGATCACATGATTTTTGCCGTTTATATTTAAGATGGCGCTGTGTTTTGCTAATGGGAGTCTGATGCGTTGGCATAGTGCGCGAAACGTAACGTCTTTGGTGGAATAAATAATCGGAAATTAGAGCCCTGCAGTGCACGAGTCATTTGTTTGCACATCCAAATCAGGTTGACAATAAATATGTTATAGCAAAGGACCAAAAGTAATTGGATAATTGGCTGCAGAGTAGTTCCATGCCCAGGTACGTGACATTTTAACATTATGTAATTGACATACATGCAGATGTCTAGAGATGTCTTAAAGAGTTGTATTTGCATTTGGAATCTGTAACTATTTACTATCACTATGAAGTTCAAAGAGCTGTCATTGCCAGGGAAGCTGGCCATTATTAGACTGAAAAATCTAAACTAAAGTATTAAAGAGATGGTAAAAACAAAGTGTCGCCAAATCAACAATTTGTTACAAACAATGAAAATAGAGACTTTTGGCATCCTTATTTGATGTTTACGGTTCGTGTTCGGGGTAGCATTAGGGGTTAGAAGTCAGGGTTAGTTTTAACAATGGTGTAAAATAAGGATGCCGAAAGCCTCTATCTTCGTCGTATATCGATGTTTGGACAGAAAGCGTCACTATATGACACGTTGGGATGAGAATGGGCTCTCCTGATTGGCAAACTGTAACTGTTAGTAGTCACTGGGCATTGTTCTTAATGCATTCTCCTTTTTTCACACAGATGGCTCCATGTCTCTCTGACCAAAAGGATTACACATAAAAAATACTGGATGCCAAAATAAGATACTGGTGCCAACTCATCACCGATAGACCTTGCAGTGCTTTGAAACCAGGGAAAGAGACCTCTACCTCTAAACTGCTGGTTGTAATGCTTACCTACCTCGCAGTTAAAAACTGGTGAAAATCAAGACAACACTTTGATGCTCATCACCATTAGATCCTGTGCATATATTTTGTTTATCCTGCCAGCTCGGATCCCTGAAAGGCTTGTGGATGTAAATGAAAAAACAATTATTCTTTCTTGGGATCTTTGTAGGCAGCTATATCTGCCTTCTTCATGCTGCTCATTACAGGTGAAAATAAATTAATCTAATCTGAAATAAGCCAAAGCCAAAATATTAAACATCTCCTCTCTGATATTCAATGCTCCAGGAGTCATGAATTTGAAGATCAAAAGAATCCTCTTCATTATCCTGCTGTTTGCCACCGAATCATTGGGAGCTGGGGGTGGTATACCGGGAGCAGAGTACGGCTATGGTGCTCACCCCAAATTTTTGTGCACACCCATCCCAGCTGATGCAGATCCCAGCTGCTTTCCAGCAGGCAGCTCTTCCGGGGCAGCTGGGCCTGCTGCCGGTGGGAATGGACACCATGGGCTTGGTAACGAAGGCCCCAACACCTGGTGGGGGATGGCAGAGGATTCCAAAGCCACCATCCTGCACCTACGTGAAAGCCTGGTGCAGCAGAAGGAGACCATCCTGGACCAGCGAGAGACCATCAGGGAGCTGACAGCCAAGCTGACCCTCTGTGAGGGCTTTGGGAGAGGAGTGGGGGGTCATGATGACCATCACGGGCCGCTCCTCACTCACCACCCTTACCCCGACCACTCTCAAGGCCACCGCAGTAACCACGTTTCAGACCCTCTGTACCCACTGGCTGGCCACCGGACTGACCCTCATCACAGAAAAGCTGCCCTCGGAGGGGGAGACAAGCACAATGGAGACATGGTCTCTTCCTCCCCTGAGCAGATGGGGAGAATGCTTCAGACCCTGAAGGAGCGATTGGAGAACCTGCAGGTGAGGGCAAGAAGGGGACAAGCATGAGGTTAAAGGCACGAGGGATCACGAGGAAGGGAAAGAGGGAAAGGATGAGAGGGAGAGAGGGAGGTGAGGGGTAAGAGAAAACAGGGGCAAGTGGGGAGAGAGGGAATTAAGGGGAGTAAGAAGCTGAAGGGTGGAAGAGAAATAAAGAATAAAGGACAGCATGACATTTGCTGGTTGGACCAGAATTATGGCTACAACTTTAGGATAAAAAGTACATTTTTGTATGGTTTATTTGGATACTGGAAGTACTGAAGTGGATGGAGATGTATGTGTGTGTGCGTGTGCGTGTGCGTGTGTGTGTGTGTGTGTGAGAGAGAGAGAGCTATGGCTGAGTTTGAATTTCGGCTGTGAGCTCAACTTTATGGAAAGATACATAGATGACAGGATTCTCCCCACAGCATTCCTAGAACTGCAGAGGGTACTGCTTCCTAAATGCCTTAGGCCTCATCCAACTTAAGACTCTCCTGTTGTGGTGGCAAAGCAGATCATGTGATTATGTCGACCCCTCCATATGTACACATAGTAAAGTAAGTGTTCAGACGCCAGATTCATCACGTGCTGCTGCAGTTGCAAAATGGTGGCAGGAGGAGACTGAGCTGAATTGCGAAATCCGTCTGTATTTTACACTATATCATGCATAAGCTTAGATATGTAATTAGCAGATTAAATGACTGCTCCTGTAGTCCTGCAGTTTCTATTACTAAACTGAATTTACCTCATGTCATGATGATGCCTAGATTCATTAATGGCAGTTCAATAAATCTATTCTATCGCTTTGGTAAACCCAAGTAATCCACTGAAATATATGATAAATACATACAATATCAACCGTCCCTGGAGATGTGTGATTATGTATTACCGATGATGAAGTGTGAACAGTAGATTCAGTTATGATTTGCTTTTTGTAAAAGTTTCACAGCAGCGTTTGTTTTGCATCTGCAGTCTACGGCAGGATTTCTGCATGGTGGGTAGCTGTCAGGACAGTGGGGCTGCTAATTAAGATCAGGGTTAATTAGCGCGAGCTGTTCTGACAGGCACTTAATCAGGGTGTGCAACAGGCTCCTGCAAAGCCGGATTTTCTAAGATGAAGTAGGAGAGGAATGATGGGTGCAGGGATGGACAGAAGAAAACTTGATAGTAGTTGGGCGAAACAAAATTCACTGGACATTTACATGGGAAATTATAAACATGTCAGTATAACATACTGCCTTCCAAGTTATGCACGAACAAGCCACTGTTATGTCCTGAAATTAAATGATTATGGTAAAATTACTGAAATTTCTGTCAACAGATAAAGAAGAGGTCATTTTCCCCAGTCAAAGACATTATCACTATCCCACATTAATTGCTAATTGCTCTCTGTCTATGACTCAGTAGTTTGTGTTTTTATGTTACTTTGGTATTACTAATCCTGAGAACATTTTAATTTAGAACCCCTCTTCTTTGTTTTGAATTGTTTTTTAACACCTCATTAGACCAAAATCTAACTTCATACAGTTGTACAGTCTGGCCTATATGTATTAATATTGTCAGAGAATAGTTCTTCCTACACATTGCAGCAATGAACTTCTCCCAGGACACTTGGTGTGGGTCATACAATGGAACAAGCTTGGAATTTTCAGATGGATTCAGTACATCACTTTTCAGTGAGCCGGACTGAACATTGGGCCCATCTGAATGCTAAATATTGAGGAGATTTCTCTATAGAAAAGCATACTATATTTATTGGAATTAAAACAATTCAAAACCCAATTAAATGGAACAAAATAATGCACAAAACAAATGACCATTGAAAATGATCATGCTAAGAATTAAACTGAATAATTAAAACAAAACTTAACACAAAAAAAACGAGTCTCATATGGTACCATGGTTTTATAAAATTTGCCGTCAAATAACAATTAAAACATAATAACCCAGAAATTAATCCCCACATTCCACTCCATCACCACCTGCTCACTGCCCTCTTCTCTCAGATTGGTTTAGTCAGCAAGTTTGTTGCTATGCGGAAACTGATGGAATGAACTACTTAGAATAATTCTGAAGAAGGGCTGGGTTGCTCTACAACCCTAATTCCGAAATAGTTGGGACGAAGTGTAAGTTGTGAATAAAATCAAAATGCAATGACTTTCAGATCACATGATCCAATTTGTTATTAACAATAGAACATAGATTCTTGCTGCAACCGGTCTCAAAAAAGTTGGGACGCAGGCAAAAAAGGGTTGAAAAAGCTATTAATATATAAGAGAATCAGCTGAAAACATTTAGCAAGTAATTAAGTTTGCTGGCATCAGGTGTGTAACATGATTGGCTATAAAAGGGTTGTCTTAGAGAGGCTGAGTCTCTCAAAAGTAAAGATGGCCACAGACTCTTCAACCTGTGAAGGCTTGCGCAAAAAAATTGTGGAATACTTTAAAAACAATGTTCCTCAATGTCAAATCGCAAAGGCTTTGAAGGTCTCATCATCGACAGCGCATAACATTATCAAAAGATTCAGAGAAACTGGAAAAATCTCTGTACGTAAGGGACAAGGCCGAAGACCTTTACTGGATGCCAGTGATCTTCAGGCCCTCAGACACAACTGCATCACTCACCGGCATGATTCTGTCATTGACATTACTAAATGGGCCCAGGAATACTTCAAGAAACCACTGTCTGTAAACACAGTCCGCCGTGCCATCCACAGATGCCACCTAAAACTCTATCATGCAAAAAAGAAGCCGTTGTTGAGCATGATCCAGAAGCGCTGCCATGTTCTGTGGGCCAAGGCATTTAAAATGGACTATAGCAAAGTGGCAAAGTGTCCTGTGGTCAGACGAGTCCAAACTTGACATTCTTGTTGGAAATCAGGGGAGTCGTGTCCTCTGCGCTAAGAGGAGAAAGACCACCCCTCCTGTTATCAGCGTTCAGTTCAAAAGCCAGCATCTCTGATGGTATGGGGATGCATTAGTGCATATGGTGTGGGACACTTGCATTGTTAAAAAGCATCATGAATGCTGAAAGGTATATAAAGGTTTAGAACAACATATGCTCCCCTCCAGATGACATCTATTCCAGGGAAGGCCTTGTGTATTTCAGCAGGACAATGCAAAGCCACATACCGCAGCTATTACAACAGCATGGCTTCGTTGTAGAAGAGTCTGTGTGCTGAACTGGCCTGCCTGCAGTCCTGATCTTTCACTGATTGAGAACATTTGGCGCATAATTAAACAAAAAGTCCGTCAAAGGAGACCCAAAACTCTCCAGCAGCTGGAAGCCTGTATTAACCAAGAGTGGGATCAAATTCCAATGGCTAAACTCAAGAAACTTGTCTCCTCAATGCCCAGACGCCTCCACTCTGTGCTAAAAAGAAGAGGGGGTGCTACACCATGGTAAACAGGCCCAACTTTTTTGAAACCTGTAGCAGCCATCAAATTTGAAAATGAGCTCATTTTGTGGATAAAATTGTAAAATTTCTCAGTTTCAACATTTGCTATATTATCTCTGTTCTATTGTGAATAAAATACTAGCTGGTGTGATCTGAAAGTCATTGCGTTTTGATTTTATTCACAATTTACATTTTGTCCCAACTATTTCAGAAGTGAGGTTGTAATTCCTGATGCTAAATAACTGAATGTAAAATTGCTAAATAACCCATTATTAATTGTCTGGTATATTTATGCCCCCCTTGAGTGTATCACATGCTCCCATCACAGTCATTGAGTACACATATCAGTTTCACCATGTTTCTTTCCTTTCTATCCATTATTATCTCCCTCTCCCAGCAGTCAAGGAACTCATCCAATTCTTACTCCAACTCCCTGAGGGACCTCCTGCAACGCAAGATTAACACTCTGGAGCAGCAGATGCACCATTTCTCCGAATCCCACGGTGGGGGAAATCACCATTCTGATAGCATTCATCGTGATGATCGCCATGATGATGGTCACCATGGTGACCACCATGATGAGGATGGCCACCATGAAGACCACCACGATGACAGCCATCCTGATGACGACCATCATGATGATCATGGCAATGACGCAGATGGCCACGTTCACAGACATCTGCCGCGAATGGCCTACCGCAGTCAGGGAAATCGAGGTGCTGCCTATGGGCTGTATCCCAACAACCTGGATGCTGTGCTGAGCCACCTTCACCACAGGAACTCTGACACGGGTACTGATTTTGAATGAAGTCCCAGAAGGGTCAAAATGTGAAAACGAACAGCCATTCACTGCAAATACTGACATCATTTTCAAATTCATTTACAAAACCAAAGGCGGGGAAAATTAAGTTGGTTTTTTCCTGATTGGTGATTGCTTGGGCTGTCTTCACTTAATGTCAAGTGAGTTGTTGTTTCTTTCTTATTTTCAGGTTCACGAAAAAAGCCAAAAAGTCCAGATGCCTTTCAGATAGGATTTCCAATGCGCACTAACTACATGTATGGGCGAATCAAGAAAACCCTCCTCCATGAAATCTTCGCCATCACTCTTTGCCTGTGGATTAAAGGAGGAGCAGGTCCCGGGTTGGGCACCCCATTCTCCTACTCAGTTCCTGGGCAAGCCAATGAATTGGTACTGATAGAGTGGGGCAGTAATCCAATGGAGCTTCTTGTAAATGACAAGGTGAGTAAATCACAACCCCAGTTCCAAAAAAGTTTGCTCATTTTGGGCAATTCAAATAATTTGAATAAATCGTGATTTGAATGATTCATTCACCTTATTAAAATCACTACAAACAACACATTATTGGACGCCTTAACTTGTAAAATCATTTGCTTATTGAAAATATACACCAATTTCAAATTTCATGCTTACAGTGGACTCCAAGATTTTGGCACAAGGGCCATTTGGGACTAAAAATAATGTAGCAAGTTGCAATAAGAGGTTTAGGTGAAAAGGGTGATGTTAGACATGAGCAAATCATGTCATAGTATGAAATCAGCCTCACATCCATCAAGAGCAAAAATGGGTTAAGGGTCACCATTTTTTCAAAAGATGTTTAAGCTTATGATCCATCACTTTGAGAACAATGTTCCACCAAGACATATTGGAAGAATTTTGGGCATTTCACTCTCTAAAGTGCGTAATTTGATTAAAAGATGGAAGGAATCTGGCCAAATCTCAGCACATATAGGGCAAGACCGAAAACTTCCTCTAAATGTATGTGATCTCTCATCCTTCAGAGGACACAATCTTGAGAAACATCATGAAACTGCAATAAATATTGTGACATGGACTGAGAAATTCTTTGGATAACCTTTTTTTTAGTCAATACCATTTGTTGCTGCATCCACTAATGAAACTTAAGGATTTATTTTGCAAAGCCATTTACGATGCAAAGACCATAAATCAACATTGTCCAAAAACGCTGCCAACTTCTCTGGGTTTGGTGCCATCTGAGATGGACAATAGCACAGTGGAAGTGTGTTTCGTGGTCCAAGTCAACATTTCAATTGGTTTTTGGAAAAAAAGAACAGCCACTGTGTTCTCTGGACGAAAGACAACCCACGCTGCAATCAGCGTTAGCTCCAAAAGCCAGCATCTGTCATGGTGTAGGGGGTGCACATGACATGGGTGACTTGCATATTCGTGAGGGCACCATTCATATGAAAATATATGCGCAAATTTTGGACCAACATATGCTACCATCTAGACATCATCTATTCCAGGAACATCCTTGCATTTTCTGGTGAGGCAATGCTTAAACCACATTTCTGCACAAATTACAAGTGCATGGTTGCATTGGCAGACAGTGTGAGCGCTGGATTGGTCCGCCTGTCTCCAATTGCGAACGTATGGCACATTATTTAGTGAATTATATGGCAACAATGGTGCAGCTCCAAACCTGCATAATGCAGGAATAAGGGTAAATTCTGCTTGCTAGACTTAACTAATTGGCGTCTTTAGGGCCCAAACGCTTAATGAGTGAGATTAAAAGACATGATGTTAACACTGTGGTGAACAGTCAACTGTACCAACTTTTTGGACACTGTTGTACTCAACACATTGAATATTTCCAATAAGCTCTAAAACTCCTGTTAGAGCATCAATTAATGTGTTGCTGTAGTGTTTTCAATGTAGCAGAGCATGAATGGACTTTTCAAATCTGCCCTTGTTAGATTTTGTTCACTTTTTATTATTAGTATTATTATTATGCCCCCGTTGGGGGCATTATGTTTTCACCCCTTCCGTCCATCCGTCCGGGCGTCCTGTCATAAACTTTTCCTTTGTCGCGCTCTAACGTGAACACCGCTTGACGGAGGTGTATGATTTTTGGTGGGGTGAATGGTCATACATAGGGGATGATGCCTATTAATTTTCAGCTCGCTCCGCCAACCAATATGGCCGCCACGGCAGGCATCTTGAAATCTTTTGTCGTGCTCTAACGTGAATACCGCTCGATGGAGGTTTATGATTTTTGGTGGGGTGAATGGTCATACATAGGGGATGATGCCGATCGATTTTGAGCTCGCTCCACCAACCAATATGGCCGCCACAGCAGCCATGTTGAAATCCTTTGTCGCGCTCTAACGTGAACACCGCTCGACGGAGGTTTATAATTTTTGGTGGGGTGAATGGTCGTACATAGCAGGTGATGCCTAAGACTCGCTTTCTGTACATGTTCTTCAACTGTTTCAGTCGGGGGCATATGCCACGCCTTGCGTTGCTCTTGTTTCACGATGTGCTGAATTTTTTGGAATTATGGTTGCACATGCATCATTTATAAACATTTAATATTTATATAGTCAGGTCAGCAATTAGCTGGGGGGACACTGTTGTTTTGCAGCTGCAGAGGCCAGCATTTCATGGGTTGGTTGCTCAGAGATGCCAGTATTCACCAACCACTGAAAATTCAGGGTTGAATGGAAATATATCCTCCCCAATGTTGCCAAAAGCATTTACTGTTTCCCATGCATAGTACTTTCATCTGCCATTATAACTAACGGAGGCAGCAAGTGCACTTCTTGATCTGCTATTCTTGACATAGAGCCCTAACCTTGATGTTCTAATCCTATCAAGACAGCAGACATCCTCTCACTGTTGGGCCAAGTGAACATTAGCAAAAGGCTGACCTGAAATTGCTCTAAATGGAGAGCTCAGCCTTAATTTACCTATTATCCCTATTAGTAGACTAAGACTAAAAGCGATAAAGGAAGAAGCTTAAGTTGTAGTCATGAAGAGTGTCTGACAAGAGAGTTCTTGTGTTGTTCAAAGCACTTCCTGACCTAATTGTCTGTCTTTCCATTTCTCCAGGCAGTGACGCTGCCTCTCTCTTTAAGTGATGGAAAATGGCACCATTTGTGTGTAGCTTGGACAACTCGGGATGGGGCGTGGGAGGCCTACCAGGACGGGGTGAAGAGAGGGTCAGGGGAGAATCTCTCTGCCTGGCACCCAATTAAACCTGGTGGAGTCTTCATCCTTGGACAGGAGCAGGTATTGCTGTCTTTTTCTTCTTTGGTTGTCCTCCTGTTCTGCTGACTGTTTGGAAGATTCCATTGAGATTTCAGCCTTTTCGAAAAGGTTACTTTGAACCTCCAGGCATATGAAAGTAATTTTTTCTTTGGTGGATTTAATTTGGAAAAAGTTTAGAACGCCAGCATTTCAAGGTCTCTCCACTGGTTTGGAATCTGAGACATTCAAGGATGATTTGTTGTAGTGTATTCACATTTAAATTCATCCTGCCCTGAGTCAAGTTCGTGTTGACCTAACATGAAATCTTTTCTTGACCATCAGTTGACCCGCAGGATGCTGCGTCATAAGCATGTGCTCAGTTACCTTAATCCTATCACCATACCACACACCTATTGTGTACTGTCTCTGATGTATCCATGTGAAACCTTACAAATTACACTTCACCTTGACTCCCTGGCCTACCTTTCCTATGTAGCAATGTAACACTCTGTTTCTCTAATTGTGTATAGGATACCCTGGGAGGACGATTTGATGCCACACAGGCATTTGTCGGGGAAATTTCTGACCTTCAATTGTGGTCCCATGTGCTCACAGCTCATGAAATATACAACCTGGCTTCCTGTGGGAGTCACCTGACTGGCGATGTCATAGCATGGACTGAGTCTGTAGTTGAGCTGCACGGTGGGGTTGTCAAATATCCTTTTGACCCCTGCCACTAAGGAATGTCTCTCCCGAGGGCACAAAATGCAATGCTCTGCCTCACTTCACCTCTTCAATTTGGGATTTTCAGTGACGCGCTGTTGGAGGTACATAAGGCCTGCAGTAACCTGACCTTATAACACGATCACTCCAAACCAGTTCCCATTTAATTTTCTTAATTAGCAGCCAAACATTAATTCATTCAATTGCGAAGACTAATCGGTGGATTGACTGGCGTACTATTTTAGCTGGAATTATTATTCATTTCATCGCAAAGTTATCTGGCATTTTCCTATCTACATTAATGACAGCATAAAACATCAAATACAACTTCGGAAGATTCCGAATTCCTGTAGCTCATAAGATGGCACATTCTGTATTTGTTAGGTAGGCTTACACCATTTTGCGCCCATGTTCAATGGGGTTTGAGATGACTAAAAGACATTTTCCATTTTAAATGCATTTTTTGTATCAGTGAAAACATTTTGAATATGATAAAGATGTACAGAGTAGGATTTTTCTAAAAAAAATGTATATAATCATACAAAAATTATCTTTCTCAATAATCATCACTTATGACTTACTTGAAGCGTGTGGTGGTGTCTGTTTTCCAGAGACCTCGCCATCTGCCTGTATTTTGTTTTACTTTGGGTAGAATGTTTCTGGGCATCAACCTTTGGGCAGTGAGAGTGTAGCCCCTAGCCATATCCACTTTAAGAGTGTGAGGGCCAGATTTTTTAAAAGCTTGGCAACCTAGGTTCCCAAAAGGGAGCTTTGAAAATGGCGGACAGAAAAAAAAGGAAATATAGCAAGGTAAAATGCCAAGTCGCCAAGGCTCATTCCAAAATTATGGTAAATCTGGGGCTGGCTCTCACCTGAGGGCGAACGCTAAGGGAGAGGATGGGGATAAAAAGCAATGAAGTTTGACTGTGTAAGTGCTTACAATTAGCTTAGTTAGCCAGCTTGCAACAGTATCTGCTTTTGCATTACAACAAATGTAACATTCCAAAAATAGAACCTAGCTAGCTAGATAGCTGTGTAACTTTACATACAAGCAGTGCATGTACACACTAATTTGTACTGTGAAAAAATGCAAATAATTTTATAATTGATAAAATAACCCCTGAGGTATGTAGTGCAGTAGAACATATTTTGAATAGTTCGGTAATTTTATTTTATGTATGATTTTTACGGTACTTTGGTAGTTTTGGAATACTACATAACATCAGAAATAGAATTCCAGCTTACACATTGGGATGGAATAATTAATGGGACTTTAAGAGTGAATAGTTGAAGGTTTTGTGTTCTATGAAGAAAAAAATACAGCTACACCAAAGATAATGGAAGCAGTATAGGCCTATAGGCATTTAGTTTTGCAAGAAATAAAGAAAATAGACTAAATAATAGATACTAAAGTTCATGTGAACTTAGATTTTTTGAAGATGTTTAAGCTGCTTTGATTTTTTATTTTTAGAGCAAAAGACTTGCAAAGTAACAGTTGCACAAAGAATTATAATTTTTCAGAGACAACACTGTCTATCAGACTTGTAGATGTTTGAATATGTGACATCTTTTGAACATATTGATACCCAATATTTTTCCTGCGTCACATACATAATTAACTCAAGATAAGGCCTTCTGCAAAACAAAATCCAAATTCGTACCTATTCTAACATACACAATCATGTGCTGTTCTCTCTGATTGGCCAATCCTCATGCTTACTTTTACACAGTTTTCCATTATCTTAAGCTGATGATCCAGTGCGTTGTGTGAAAGAAAAATGATAGCAAAGTGCAATTAAAAAAAAATAATAATAATAAAAATACCAATCTTATCTAAACAACTGCTCATATATTGGGAAAGAAAAGTTCGACTAAATTTCTCTCCATGTGCAACACCAACAATACCAGCCTTGACCTTGCCAGAAGCATGTTTGAAAATTTTAATTTGTTTACGTGTCACATGAATTGTAATGGATGAGTGCCAGGAAAAGTCGACAGATCCGCATTATTCATACGATACCAAGGATGATATTGTTGGCTAAAAAGGAAAAATATTGGCCAGAATTGTTTTATTTAAACAAAGAGCATTTTAACATAGTCCTCACAGAATATAGGAGAATTTTAGAGAAATTCTACATACACTTGGGAAACAGCCAAGCTCCATCCAGTTCTAAAAGCAAGTTCCACTTCACTAAGGGACAAAATTACTCACATCAACAAACAATGGCCAATCCTAATTCTTTCAAATACGGCTGGGACATACCTTTCTTGGCATACAAAATCAGTTTGAAAAGAACTGGGTCTTTACTTCTCACTTCATTAGCTTTTAAAGAAAAGGTATGTTTAGCCCATTTAATGCTGTTAAAAGTATGGGCGTAGTGACCTTTAAAAATAGCAAGGAGATCTGAAATGGTCAAAAAATGTCCCCTGAAGTCTGAACTTTAATTGGAAGAAAGCAAAATCAATATCTGATGAGATGAAAGTTTTCAGAAGTGCCACCCAACTGCTTACATTCAGCACTTGTCATTAAGAAGGGTTTCTTGCCTGTTGAGTGTGAAATGCTTGTTGAATGATAGCTGAAACCTTCATGCTAATGAAGATTTTAGGACTTGCCAGTTTTCAGAAAATTTCAACTTCTGAATTTGGTGGTGCTAAACCGTTCAGCTAAAACCACATGCTGCTGTAACTATTCAATATATTCCTTCACAGATGAAATATTGTTCTTTTCCAATTACGATCATAGTCCAAGCATGCACAGAATGAGGACAGAGGAAACCCAAATATGCACCTGTTCAGGCAGAAAACCACTGACCTAAAGGACTGCATCTCTTCCATATCTCTCAGCAGCATAAAGCCAATGATGTGGTGCTCCCTTGAAGCTGCTGGAATGCCAGATTTGGTTTGACACCTTGTGGTCACTCTTGCATCACAAGCAGAGCCACGTGATCCAACCCAAGAGCAAAATGCAGTACAAGTTATTAAATTCTCATGCATCCACAGCTTCGCCTGGACAGTAAAATCCCAAAGTTAGCAGTCAACTGAACCCCTTGAATCCAATTCACAACAAACTACAGAGAATGAATGTCATCCGCTAAATCATTTGTCATTAGTCAAATTAATTTTGGATGTGACGCAGGCTACCCAAAGTGAGTATTATTGCCATTACATTAACCCCCATTCATGGTAAGCAAATGCAAAGATTTTACTTTGATATCTATGTGGCATGAAGATGTGAGTGTGTGCACTATTAATGGAAGCAAACAAACCCAATGAATATACTCAGGGGAGGGAGTAAGGAAATACAGAAAATGACATAACTACCAATACAAGTATCTTTTCTTGTATGTTGTATGTTCTTGTAATGAAATTATCACTTTTTTTCCCCCTCATTCCCATGGTAAGTCAACAATGCATTACAATACAATAAAAGATACAGCGTTATAATAATTAATGTAATACTACTAAAAACTGTAATTATGGTGATATCCAAACTGAAACTAAAAATTTTTATACTGTATTTTTATTTTTAAAGCATTTGGTTTCCATTTTGGTTCTGGCACATTTGACAATCATTGTCCATGACTATTCAGGCAGAAAATCTGTAAAACTCTATTTTTACATATTTGTGAACTTTGTTGGATTCAGACTCAATGCTATGTTGAACAAATCCTATTTTAATTAAGCCATGGGGCTCCGTTTCATGTACTGCTTTATTTTTTTTCTATCTTAATCGTGGGCCAAGTTCATCGCTGCTCAACTTCCTTTTTATACATTTTGTATGAAGTAAATAACTAATGTGCAACATTAACTGAGTTGTTTAGCAATGCCATGACATTTATATAATTTACTTGAACATAGCTTAAATTGGCTACTTTTTTGTAATTATGTGTTTGGAAAACCCATCTATCTATAAATATCGATTTCTAGTGTAAATACAACAAATGCTAAATGTATTTTTGTGTATAGTTGTATTTGTAAATATTTCATATTTTAGTTTTTTCTTTTTTTATGATCAGTGATTACAGAAGCCAAAACAGTAGTTATGTGTCTGAAAACTTGAAGAAACAAATGTAAAAGAACATGTGCATTCTTTTTGAATAAAATGTACAGATATTTGTAAATAAAGAGTTGGAGTTCAGAAAGGGCAGTAGTTACAAGAACCTTTTATCTGAATAAATGGGGTTACCGTTCTCAGAGCTTTTAACCGGTCAGAAGATGGGTGCTCATTATTAGTCTAGCTCGCTACAATTCAGAATACCCATTTTTCTTCCCATCTGCTCTTTGTCATGAAAAAAATACACACTTTACAAATCTTCAGAACCTCAAAATGTAAGCTGACATAACAGATAGCAAGTAATTTTTCTAAACCTTAGACCTACAGTACTGTGCAAAGGTCTTAGGCACCCAACATTTTTTAAAAATGTAAATCTAGCTGTAGATGTTTACTTTTTGTTGTTCCACATTTTTTGTAGTTGATTTTCATCATTTCCTAACACTTTACAGGCACTAGTGCACCGCTGTCATTTGCTCTGCTACATGTAATACAGTATGCCATCTTGAAAACAAAAATAGAAAAAGAAATGAAAAAGAAACTGGATAGAGACTGGGATTACAAACTCATCGTTTAAAAGAGTTTTATTCTCCCGAGATAGGGAACTTCACTTGTGGTCCAAATGACATACTATACTGGTACATCTCAGACAAGCCAGATAAGGAGTCATACTACATAATTACCTGCGATTGTCCCTAGGTCTTGTGCTCATCTGCCACACCTAATACAATATTCTGAATCGAAGCTATGCTGCATTTCCATCAGAAACTACTGCCATGCTTCATCTACTTTGCGAAATGAGTGTAAATGCGCTCAATAAAAACAGAATTGCCTTTCTGAAATAAACTACGGTACTGCCTGGATCTATCAAAGCCAACTTCTGTAATATTTACATTCCACACCAGGGGGCGCGAGAGACACTTCAAGCATGTAATTACTATTGGTCATAAGACGAGTGTATTATTCACCGTTTCTTCCATCAAGGGGAAGAAAGTAACAGCAAATTTACAGGGGAGATACATAGATAAGCCAAATGTATCCTAGAGTATTCTCACAGCATCACATTTCAGTCAATCTGAATTGAATGTTCTAAAAGGAGATACTAGTGTTCCGTGTGTTGGTTGAGTGTAAATTCAATCCAGTGTTTCATTTTCTATGCCATCAATTAATGCTGGACTGGCTGTGCTCAAAGGAAAATATTTAAGGAATGCAGGTATTCAGTGTCGAGAAAAAAAAATGGACACATCCTTGAAATTATGAAAACGACAGATGAGAGTAAGTGCAGATCAACTGATTCAAGCATCTAAATCGGTAAACACAAATGAGGTAATTTCTTAAGAATGCTTTAACCAGCAAGGAAATTCACAAGAAACATGGAACCCTAATAATCCTTTTTTCTGATAGCATTTACTACAGATGAAATAACTGCACTGGTTTTCTCAACAATGGAAGATGCTTGAGCTGTTATTAAAACATGCGAATCAAATTCATATAAAACAATAAGTTAAACCTTTCCATGTAAGTCATAAACAAAAAATTCTAGAATGTATTTACAAAGACAAAATTATACATAATTGTGACAAGCTGCCATTTAAATTTCTTCTTCAAATTCACTAACACAGAACTTGGGTTTCACTTCAGTAAGATTCTGTATGCAGCAGAATTCAGAGTCCAACACAGGAAACAGCAGATCATTGCTACCTCTTCAGTCTCAGGGTACAATGGATACTTTAGTCTGATTCAACAAATATTATTCGCATGATTGCGCAGTTATTATCCTCAAAGAATCATCAGTTTTGACATACAGGTCTGTTCACAAAGGAAAAAAAATTCCTAACATGCTATTATTACTTCCACCATTGAGATCATGCTGAATACTGAATGCAGAATTTCCCTCCAAGATATAAAAAAAAATTCAGTCTCACATTTCTCTTCTGAAGTGTTCACTGAACACTATCACAGAACGCATTTGCTTTTTCTTCACCTCAGTCCACTTAAAGCACCTGCCAACAGCACTCGAAAACATTCCTTGCTCTATTCCCAATTCACTCACTGCCTCATTCATGCTATGTATAGACCCATGCACATTTGTGTTGTTCTTGATCACTTAAGGCTTTTAAGACTTCTCAAATTGCTTGCAATCTAACTATATGAGTACATATCCTATTATGTCTTTTGTCTAAACTACAAAAAACTGAATAGGTAATGACCAAGTGTCTTCGTTCTTAACTGCTAAAATGCCATTAAGCACTGGAACTTTAATAATTTCAACAAAGACAACCTACCCTTATGCCAAGCACAGAAAGTACAGGAGGGCTTGATGGCTGTGGAGCGAGACACTGGCAGGTCTTTTTGCTACCCTGGCGATATTATTATTATTTTTCACAGTTCATATACTGCAATGGTGGTGAAAAATTTTCAAAAGTAATGAAAGAGAAAAAACACAGATGGACTGAGTATAGAAAAGTTGTACCGCATGGTTTTGAAATGTAGTGCATCGACTTGTAGCGTGAACACTGAATCACAATGAACAGTCCAACAAATACACACCCTATTTATCAGGGTAGCAAAAAAACTGGAAGATGGAAAGAGAATCTACCATGATGAGGATCATTAGTCTTTGTAGTGTTGGAATGGTGTAATAGTCTTTTATCCCATAATGGAATGAGAGGATAAGGGATGGGTGGGAAACGTGTCGTGATTTACGGCTGTTCCTCCTTCTTCTTTAGAGAGATGCGCTTCTTCCGAGCTGCGAGCATTTCGTAGAAGGGGTCCACACTCACAGCAGAGCTTCAGGGGAGAGATCAGAGGAAGCAACAAAGAAAGGAGAACATTACTACACACAAGTGCAATGTACACACACACAGCTCTAATAATTCAAAAGACACGCATGACATAGCATGACGTGCACACATTCACCAAATCAACAGCCACGGCAATTATGACTGTGACTATCATAATCCAACTATGACACACTATGGAGTACATGCCTCCAGAAATCACTCCAGTCTTTAGTTCACAAATGCCCAGCCCCCATATGGCCTACGCATTTCCTTAGATGGCTCCTTCCCTCCCATTCTTTACCATACTGCTCGAGCAGTCTGATCATAAAGGACACTGAAAACTGAAATGCTGCTGAGGGTTCAAATCCCAGGTCAGGCACTACAGGTGAAACCCCCTGCAAACCTTAAAAATGCATTCAGTGACCATTTTTAACATTTTGTACTCCAACTCTGCTCCATCGTAAACGGTTTGCCCTGTGTTTAGCACTAGTATCCTCGTTCCCCTCTGGGCCCTGTAAGGTCAGTAATCAAACTCTCTCCCTCCTATTTGGTCCGAAGAAGGAAGCCAATCAGTACAGGGCTTAGCCAGGAAGCGGTCCTCCGTATTTGTCAGTCACTCTGCTCGTTCACAGTATGCATGTATCAATGCTTCCGGAACCTAGCACTGACTAAATTAGTGTTCGGAATTGTCACTCAGTTTGATGACTCAAGTCATTTGAGTCAGTTCTGTCAAAATATTTTTTCCAATTTGGTCCGTTCAGTTCGTTCACTTCAACTTCCAGCATGCAGCTCAGAGAATCTGACTCTGAACAATCCCCATTTTGTTTAATGCCGCTTCCATCTTGCTGGTTCAGTGGCACTCCCAGCAAGAACTGGATCATACAGTTAGCCCCTTATTCACAGTTTAAAACCATGCACTCTAGATATAAACTACTCTTAATACCGATAACCTGTTTTGCATATTGCCATCAGTGCTGTCATTTATTTAATCTGCAGCCACAGTGAACAATAACCACAGAATATACGCATTTGCTGATATGAAATCGATCATTTTAACAAATAAACAGGTAAACTAACACCATTACAGATGTGACAACTTCTCAGCGGCGCCGCACTTTGATCCCTACATCAGGCATAACGGCACATGGGAACAGCAGGGTGGTGATCAATGTGGAAAATAAAGCATAACTGCGATTAAGATGGTACTGAAAATGAGACAATATTTACATTAAAAAGTAGATTCTCCAAGCATATTATACTATACAATTATTGACTTCAGTTGAGGTGAATCCAATGATTTATCCACCTTGGACAAGTGATATTCACTGAGGCGGAGCCAATATCACTTGTCCAAGGTAGATAAATCGTTGCATTCACTGATAAGTGAAGTCAAAAACTATTCTATTAATAACCCTACTTGAAAATATAAAATAAGAGAAGGGCGACAACTCTAACATAAAGCTCCTCACAGGGTCGAAGCGACACAAAATACAAACACTGTCAGGAGCTCCTGCGGGGCAGACTTATCCATTTTTAGCTGGAGGTCATCGTATTGTTATATTCACCTCTCCCGCACTTTCGTGCGGTGAATATCACTGTTTACAGTGACCAGCGGAGCTCGCCTCGACCAATCAGGAGGGAATGAATCCTTACATCATATGATAAAACTGGTTATTAACATCCAGCTGCAGCTGTTGCGCTGAAAAGGCACAAAAGTCATTTTAACTGATGAACCTGTTCTCAATCTTTTTTCTTGATTAGCACTGCGTTAACTTTAATTCCATATTCACTCAATGTTAGCAGGTGAAGCCAGTTCTCTGCTTTACGATAAAACGAGAAATAGAACCCTTTATTCGCATACCAAATTGGGAGCAATATATCCAATGTCATTCAAAATTGTGGATATGCATGTAGCTAATAATAATTTTAATATAAACAATCAAGCCCAGGTTTGGTAGCTTGCGCTGCAGGAAATGCCACAAGGTAGCACTGAAAATAAGAGTTGTCCAAAGTAAACTTTTTTTCTTAAAAGGGTGAATAAAACAGCTTCTTCTCTGAATTGCATTCATTTCTGAATACCCCAACACTGCATTCAGAATGAAGCTGTGCGTTTAGCCATTTGCAAGCAGATTATTCTAATCATTGGAAAACTAAAGATAGTGATTGAAAACGGATCAATAATTATTCATTTTCACCTCAACAAAAACCCATCTGCGCAGGAACGTGACTTCCAGCCATAATGCTGTGGAGCATGCTCTCTTATCCATCGCAGCAGTTCATACCTCTTGTTCATTCAGGGAATCCTTTTGCAGCAATAATTCATTCACTGACTGATTTCATACGGCAATTAATCCAGTCATACAGCTCATTCATTCACAAAGTCTCTGACTCTACTTTGTTCACTTTCATTCATTTCCACCTCTGACTGCCTGTGCCGCAGCCACTGAACTGAATGATTACAACCCAAAATTGGAGCTGTGTGGATTGAGAGAGAGGAGAGGAGTTATGGGGGTGCGAACTCTATGGCTAGTCAAACGGGAGTTGGCAAAAACAGCCGAAATCGGCAAATGCACCTTCGACACCTCGTTTAAAGTATCCAGTACACAATAAAACATTATGTGGATGAGGAATGAGCGGAGGTGCTGCGCGTCTCACTTGATGCTGTGTATCCACTCGTCCTTTTCCTCTGGGGTGGGGGCGGAGATTCGGTACACCATGTGGTTCCCCTCCACCACCCGCCCGTCAGCCTCCGTTTTGCAGGCCTTAATGAGCTGCCCTCGGTTGTTGGGGATGTACAGCTCAAAGCAGTTCTAGTGGGACAGATGGACACAGGTAATCAGAGGTCAACACTTCTGACTTTCAGATCATGCATACCATCTTCAAATACAGCCAAACTAGGGGACCGTTGATATTTTGAACACTGATTTGGGACCTCGCTGCAAAGGACGAGTGTTTCAAAAGGGTGAAAATGGTGCAAATGCTGCCTTTATATATGCTTTCCAAAACAGCTGACTTCATATTACAACACAGCCAAAGTCACAAAAACCTTGAAAATTCAGTTTCTTACAGCAGCAAAAAATATTTTAATTCATCAGTTATTATGTTGACTTAATTCAAGCTTCTTCGCATATGTCACAATGTAAACTAGTAAGACACCAATGAGCACTTGAGCACAAGAAAGCACCTCTCAGTCACTAGCTGCAGCTGACTAGCTTTGCATAGCGGGTCATTCCATCTCAACTGGACCAGTGGTCTGAATTTGACACCCTCAAAAAAATCTGGCAAAAATATGTTGTAGTACATTATATAAAATTAATGCATGCCAAAATCTAGAGCTCTAGGTCAATTAACCCCTGAGATACGGCCCTTGCAGTGTACAGCAACCGCATTCATTGAATTTTCAACGCTTTTCAGTGGTCGATTTTGAATCCTTCCTAAAAAGGTAATCATCTCCTGAATGGTGGTTCTAGCAGAACTTTTTACATAGATTTCAAATCTGGCATCATTTTTGGGCTAGGGGTTACCTGTTATTTGCTAGAGCCATCCCAATTCCGGAAAAAATTCATGATGCTGAAATTTCAGGATTTTGCACAGCTCTAGGACTATACCTAATGACTGTAGAATATTGTACTTTGGCATATTTAACCACAAAATGTGTAACTTTAACCCCAAACATTAAAACCACTATTACATGTACTGTGGTGGTTTTAAAGGGGTCTCAAATCCATTCCGCTGTATTATTTTACCAAATGGCAACCCTGGTTTCTAACCCAAGCAGAGGAGCAAAAACTCTGAAACTTGGTTCGTTACAATATTTGGACTGACTTCTTAAACATTTCCAAGTATGACTGTGTGGACTTCATGGTAAGCATTTTAAATTCACTCCTGAATATGGTGCGTTTTGGGGGTTTGTAGGCAGGATATTTGATGAATCAGTACTGCACTGATATTTCGTTGCTTATTTCTAATATTTTTCAAGACCACAAAGGGGTTATAAGTGGTTATCCCAGAAGAACTTTTTGCGTAGATTGCAAATTTCCCATCTGATCTGAAATAAGGGTCAGCTAATGAATACCAGTGGAAGACAATCACGTTAAAATTAGAAAGCCTCGAATATCAGCTCCAGATCAGTTTTCTCCAATGGTAAGCCAACCGTGTTTCGTGCTTTTGTGCTTCATCCCAAATCTGATGGGAAATTTGCAATCTACGGAAAAAGTTCTGGGATCACCACATTTTTGGGTAAGGTTCAGACCATCTGGAAATTTGGTCCACTTGATATGGAATGATCCTAGCATATCTTGCCTAGTCCCTTTCTTTTGCTCAAATTACCCTGGTGACTTGCATTTACATTTCTGAAAAAATGCAACTGTCGGTCAGGGAAATGTATGTAAATGGACTGTCATGTTTGTGAATAAATGCAAATGGATGGAAATGTTTGAGAAGGAATTCAAAGGGATTGTAATGTCTGAATTGAACTGGACTGTAATGTTTGACAGGCAATCAAGTCATGGAAGGAGGCAAAGCCACTCACAGGTTTTCTGGGATCTTCCACCTCACGGATGCTCAGGTTCTCCAATGGAATGATGCCTCTGGGTTCTTTGTCCTGACAGATACAATCAGATATATTACTCACCCAAAGACTGCCATTGTCAACAACACATTAAAATATTCCAGCAGCTACTCAAGAAATATTTCACACCACATCAACTGCAAACACATCAAAGACCAACAAGAGTCATCAGGAGATGGCATATCCCCCCGGCCCCACGTCATCAACTTGGATTAGCAAAAAGGCACCACGTCAGGTCATGATTAATGTGCACACCAAGTTTTTTAATGGAAAAATATTGAACGGTTTTCAAGTTATGCTCCGGAAACGAAATGTTCACAGACAGACGGATGGGCGGACGGACAACCACAACCATGACTATATCCCCCCCACTTAATATGCCGGGGGGGATAAAAAAAAATGCACTCAAACCCTATATGCAGTCAACTAATGAATCTGGACTTACAGTGGAAGAGTTTTAAAAATAGAGCATGAAAATCCACATGACGAAGCCCGTTGCGAACAAAGTCACATCACCCTGAACTACAATAACCACTTTAAAGACCAAAGATTTCCTTACCGTAGTGTACTCAAAATAATACAGGCAGTTATCAGTCAAGATAAACCACCGCCTCTTCCAGGTCTTAACTCGTCCTCCTGCGAGAGAAGAAGATCCAAAGATGATCACTGCACCAGAAGCGCTGAGATGCAAAAAGTCTCCATTTGAAGGACAGAGGGTAATTTCGACTCTAAACTAATTTAAAAGATACTATTTAATGTATCAACAAATTGAAATAAAGTAGAAAAGCTGACTAATGTCAGTCAGAGAGCCAGTATATTCACATTTCACGGTCTGCTGCAAACATGGTCATTCTAAGTAATTTTTCCATACAGTCAGAGCATGCTGTTGAAATCACCCAGTCTAACAGTACATACCTCCTTAAAAACAAGCAGCAGGAGTGCAGAAATGGCACGGAAGCAGAACAGGTACCAGAATTGGGGAAGATTGGAGAACAGGCAGAGAGAGAGAGGGAGGGAGAAGACAGGAAAGATATTAGTAACAAACAGATCACAGACCCCGCCATGCAAGAAGAGGCTAACAGTACAGACCGCCATGACACAATCAAGATGGTGAATCACCTGTGGCAGTGCAGAATTTCCAACCTCATGAGGTGAAGTACGGCTGGTGGATTAACTGAATCACAATTATTTTGATAATAATACTGACTGCCACCATGGGGCAAACAGTTGAGCTTCTACCTTTTCTTTTGCACTAATCATATCGAATACTGTCTTCAACAAGCAGCAAGCAAATGCCAAAGGGTGTATGAAATGCTTCCAGTAATATTTTGTGTTGAGAAGAAAAAAAATCTTTAAATTCCATTGGCCATTGTAGGATATTTTTTGCAGATTATTAATCTGCAGATTAATTCCCAGATTATCAAAATGCAACAAACAAAAATTCCATGGAAATATATCAGCAAGTTTACCCATCTGAATGAAGAATTGAGAAAATCAATTGTGAGAGTGGTAATCAAGTAAAGGGGAACCGGGTGAGAGTTACTGTTGGTTGAAAGGTGAGGATTCCAGAGACTTTAACGTAGGTCCTATGACCACATCCCTGTCAAATACTGATAGCAGTGAGGTTTTTTTCCTGGAAGCATATTGCCGTTTGAGATGGCATCACGTAAGGCCCATAAAAAAGAAAAGGCACAGGCTCAACTGTTCACCCCATGGCAGCAGTTATTCTTATTACACTTAAAATAATTGCGATTAAATTAATCAACCTGCCCTGGGGTGAAGAATGTGGTTGTTCGCTTCTGACGCATATCTTCAATCCTACAGTGCTGATAAAAAGAATTTGCCCTCTTCCCAATTTTTTCCCCCCATATTTTTGCATATTAGTCCCATGTGGATATTCCAATCATCAAACTAAAGATGAAAGATAACCCTGGTAAACACAAAGTGCAGTTTTTAAATTATTTCATTTTTTGAAGGAAATAAGTTACCCAACTACCTGGTTCAGCATGAAAAAGTATTTCCCACCTTAGTTACCAAATCAACCAATTAAACAAATTTAATTAATAATTGGGTTCAATTTCACTCGACACCTCCAGACACGATTACTGCCAGCCCTGTTAATGCTAAATATCACCTGAATAAAACCTGTCTGGCAACGTAAAGTCAGCAAGACCTTAAAGAGGCGGTTCATGCCCTAAAACCCTTCAATGCGGCTAAATTAAGGCAATTCTGCAAAAAAAAGAATGGGCCAAAATTCCTCGACAGCAACGCACAAGACTCATTGCCAGTAATCGCAAATGCTTGACTGCAGCCGTTGCTGCCAAGCGTGGTACATACAGTTAATAGGTTTTTTTTTTGGGGGGGCAATTATTTGTTCACATGGGTGATATAAGTTTTAAATAACTCTATACCTTCAATAAATGAAACGATCATTTAAAAACTACAGTGTGTGTTTACTCATGTTGTCTTAGTGTAACATTGACACTAGTAGAATGATCTGAAGCATTCAAATACGACAAATAAACAAAAACAGAAGAAATTGAGAAGGGGCAAATGTTTTTTCATGACACTGTAGCGAATGTTCAACAATTTTTTCAAAGGAGGATCTCAGGCAAAAATCTTAACTACGGTAATTACCACTACTGCCAACTTCCTAGAAGGTAACAAACCAAGTTTCACCATGTAGGTATGTAAATAGTATGCATATGAAATAGGAATCCTCTGCTGATCAATTTAACGGTGGTGCAATGGCAGTCTTCATGTCATCCATGGAGAGAAACACACAACGTAGTACAGAGAATTGGGAGAAAACGGTTAAAGAGCACAGCGCACCAAATGCAGTTTCACTCATGACCACCAGATGTCAGTGTAGACGATTTCCATTTTCATAAAAATGCTCCAAAGCATCCGAGACCCACTTGCTGTTGCCCCTCCCCAGTAGAGCAGAACCAGGTTTACCAGCAAAGCACAGATGGGTAGCTTTCAATTTTACTTCCTACGATACTACTGACCAAAGATGGCACAGCTCAATGGCGTTAAAAACTGCAGGTGAGTGGGTTCTACAGGATGTGCAGCTACTACGGGGCGCCTTCACAGGCACTCTGTACGAAGTGTGAATCAGTTTGCCATGATGAAGAAAGCCTACACTTACAGATAAACAGGAATATACAGCCCAGTTCTTAAGGAAACCACGGACTTCACAGGAATCAGAAAATCTCAAATAATGCGATTACCAGCAGAGCATGTAACAGCACGTGATGCACATCACATGAAAAAATAATAATTATCCAGTGTCAGATCACCCCATTTTGGCTCTAGCTCTCATAAACCTGGTTTCAGCTCTTAAATTAAAAAGGCACTGCTGATTGACTCATTCATCCATTTTCAGGGCAGGATTGCAGTATGGACTGCAGAACTTATCATTTCAGATGGCGCTTGTTGGAATAATGGATTCAAATTACCGCTTCAATTTGCATGGAACATGTTCTATTCAAAGTATCTTATGCCTCACTCCATATGTGGTGCCTCTGCCCACATATGCCCAGACAACTCAATCAATAAAAAAAAAAAAAAAAAAAAAAAAAAGACGAGCATTAATTTTAAGCTGCAGTAACACCCTTACACCACCGGAGCCCGCCACCATGCATCTCACCGAGCTTAAGGAGCCAGCCCTCCCGGTCTGGGTTGAAGAAGGTATGCGTGAGGTCATTTCCATCATCCTCTGGAATCTTGAAGGGCTCGTTCTTGATGCTCTCATAAAGATTCTTGAATAAGGATGAGAACAAAGAGGCAACACAGACGTGAAGCATTCTGAGGAGGAGAACAGAGCAGCCAGAGCATGGCTGGGTCAGACAGGATTTTGGCAGAAAACAAGCTGTAACGCAGGCGCACTCACTCGCAGTAGCTCTTCAGGCAGATCTCCTCCATCGTTGATCCCTCTGTTCATGGAGATAAAACGGTCCACTCCAGGCTTGTCCCTCACGTTGGGGTTGTGAAGGCTGGTGTTCAGCATGATGATGGCGAAGGAGAGTACGTAACAAGTGTCTAAGGAATTAAGGGATCAGGGTTTACATTAAATACGTATATCAAAACAAAAGCATGAAGAGAGGCAGAGCACTCCATCTGTAACATGTACAGTGAATTATCTCATCGCAGACCAGGAAACAGATATCAGGAAAGAAGTTTACCAAATATCCAACACTGTGTACATAAGAGGTGTAATGATGCAACTTGAGCATAATACAAAAAAGATACACTACAGAATGATACAAAGCAATAGGATTCCTTTAAATTTAGAAAATGAAACCATTAATAACAATTATTCACACTGCAATGTAAATGCAACCAGTATATTGAATGGATTTCCTGACCACATGAACTGTCAAGAGATGACTGAAATGACAAGAACTACAACTTAAATGCCTCAATTTACCTAAATAAACGTTCGCAAAGTAAATTAATGATTCGTCATGATACTTCAGTCCCAACAATGCAGTTGAATTGGGATGCATCGATGCATTGATGTTACAGCGCAGCTCTAGCACACGATAATGCTCATAGAATTTAATCTGTATACATCTATAGCACAGTACACGCAGGACTCAAAGCAGCATCACACGAGACATGACAAAACGTCAAATTCATTCCTAAGATCCATAAATACTTACCTTTCTCCCTTCCACTAGCATAATATTTTTATAGCATTCAGAATTGCTTCAGGACTGCATTTAACTAAATCAATTCCTTTTTCCAAGTGGTGTATAGCTGAATCAACTATCGCTGACCAAACTGAATTCTAGAAAAATTACACACGTGATGCACTAACAAAGATACCAAACGTACCTGTGCTTTGGAAGACTCCGGAATTGCAGTGACAGTATCTTTGCGCAAAGGCTTCCATCATCCTGTCAATCTTCTGGGCCTCACCAGGCAGACGGAAACTCCACAGGAACTGTCTGCGGACATGGAGAAAGAACAGCTGAGCAAACAGATTATTACCCACGCAGAACAGCCAATAAAGCTACAGAGCAAACTCTGCTCCTGGTGACACTGCAACACGCCATTTCACCTAACACACCCTTTTCATACAACTTAAGCTAATGCCATAGTCACCAAACATGTAGCAATAAACTTGCCAGTATTATGCAGAGATGTTGAGGTTATTAAGAAACAGAAAGTATACACCCTTTAACTCATCAGTTAGCACGTCTGACAACAACAACACAAGAGATCTCACTGCCAGATTGCCTAAAATCGTAAACTACACAACCGAAATCACAAGGATTCCCTTGCTTCAAGTATTAAAACAACACTGCTGATGGGCACACAGACACAACATAGACAAACCACCAAACTCACCTAAGGGCCTGCACCAAGTTGAGATCAGTGAATTCGTGGAGATCAACAAATGCCTGCAGAACTTTGATGTTAAAGTCATCTCTAAAGGACGGAAGACAGAAAAAAATTGGCAATGATGTGGGGGAGCGATGAAAAATCAAACTTTGCCATTCTGTAGTACTCTGGTCTGAATCAGAGCCATGATCAGCCCAGCCATACCTCTCCCCCAGGTAGTCCCCAATAGCAGTCTTGTTGAGCCCTTCCCCTTTGTACAGAAACTGGGCGATGTCCTCCGGAGTGTGTCGAAGCAGCTCATTCTCCACCAAGAACGCGATACCCTGCAATGCAGCAGCAAGGTTTTGAGAACCACACGGAAAGGGAAGCATTTCAGCACATTTGTCCCAGTATTGTTATAATATTTCAATCATACCACAAATTTCAAATTCTCAACTACATAAAAACATGGCCTTTTGGCGTGCATTTTTAAACAAATGTGCAGAACAGTAAGTGATACCGGCTATAAGAGCCCAATAGGTCTGACACTGAGTGCATCTCTGATCAGCTCTAGAGCTCATAATAACCATTTTATGACGCAACAATTACATATATGAGAATCTCGGCAGAGGTATTAATATTTGTATCAGATGGTAACATCTGTATTACTCCACTATATAACTATCAATTGTTCCAGAGATATGGTTAAAAAACTGATTTTTTCAATATATAGCGCCACCTGGTGGCAAACCTAGGAGTGCACACTTGCCCAAAATCTAATCAGTTCATCCTCTCTACCATATCTACCCATATGCTAAAAATGAGAAGCCAATGTAAAGTATTTTGTGAGTTATCGCGCTAACGGCTAAAATATGCGGACGCGGCGGCGGAGGCGGGTGGGGCGAAACCATGATATCCCTGAAACTTGTATTTCGGGGATATAATAACACCAGGAGTTTTAGTAATAATTCTTAAATGCTTCCATTGTCATTTCTAATCTACCCATCAAGTAGACAACAAATAGTTTTCATTATTTCTAAACTATTCTTTCTCCTTCATTCAAAAGAAAGGGCTGTCATTGATCAGGTCACTGAAGGATACAATAGTTGGAAGAGGGCAGGTAATATGTGAGGTTGACATGCTGCTGGCCAACACTAAGATGAAGTTTAGAGGTGGGCTAATAGGTTTCATTCTAAGTGTATAAAACACAACAGAAATAGGAAACATGCTTCACTCTTGGAACTACCTTGCTGCAAAAAGTAGGCCATAAACTCACCTTTTTGGGGTCCATGTTGAACTTCTTCCTTCCCATGGCAACATGCCTATTTTTCTGTAGCGTTTTACTTAAAACACAATTAAATGATGTTTAATATCCTCATATCACCAAATTATTTTCAGTTCATGCAAGTAATGAAGAAAACAGCTGAACAAACATGCTCATATTTACTGGTGAATACGGAGTACAACAGAGTAAATTCAATGAACATTTACTCTTCACTTTGACAGAAAAAGGAAAGCATTATTATTCTTCACAAACATTTTGGGAAATTTTATCAAATCCAAAACATGACAAATAGCACGGGAAGGTATCAGTTAAAAACAACCTGCAATCAAATTTTTGTGAAAACTAAAGACAGGTCACTTTATCCAGCCATAGTGCCACAATATAAATACCAACAAACCAAAGAAAAGAAAAGGATTTCAAGGTTCTGAATAAATATCTGCAATATCAACTGAAAAATTAGAAAACCTTTGAACTATCTACAGCCACAACAAATTTTACTCAAATGTGCATGCTGGGGGACACTTCGGGAGAGTGGTGTTTCTGTAAGCATGCCCTGTTTGTGGGTGCGATCAAGTTTCTGCATGTCTTACCTGCCCTCTGTGCTGCTCTCCAGACCCTCCACCTCAATGATGGCCTCCCTCAGCTCCTCTCGCAGCCTCTGGATCTCCAGCAGCAGGGCCCCCTTGCGCCTCCGGATGTCCTCCAGCTCGGAGCGCTCCTCTGGGCTCAGGTCCACCGGGACTGCGGGGGCACACGCAGCAGCAGGGAGAATGGTTATGAGGAAGCAGTGAGAGGTGGAGCATGTATGTTGATGCAAAAGAGAACGGACAGAGGGAGAGCAAGCAGAGGGCAGCAATTCAGGACGGGCAGATTAAGATCGCAGGGGATTGCGGAAAACCATATCAGTTAAGACAAGCCAGTAACGGCACAACCCAAAATATGCAATATGTGAAACACTTCTGTCACAAACACAGAGCTCTGCTGAAAGGCAATGAGTGTAAATCTAATTAAACTCATTTTAGTCTTCATTGACAGGATGAGCATGGATTCAAAGCACTGAAAAACAGAAAATCTGGGTTTAGTTCATATGGCACAAACATTCCTGCTTTAATGGGACATCATCTCTGATCCAACAAAGAACTGCAGCCACTGATATCAGAACCGAGGGCCATTACTCCTCGCTTCATTCCTGCACAGAAACTCACTGACCTGTATGCTAATGTGGTTATTTTTCTTGTTTGGCGAAACGGAAATATGTGTTTCATAAAAGGGAGACACAATGTCTCGGTGTGGTAATGGAATGCAGAGGCTTCCAGGAAAAGTGCCAATGGGTCGGCGCTAATCAGACTTGTTAGTGTGAATATTTCCACACTGACTGTACACTGGTATACAAAGGAGAGAACGAGGAAGCAGCAAGATAAAGCAACAAGCAAAAATGAAGCGTCATCAATCGCCCTTAATGCTGAACCCCCTCAGGGTTGGATGCATTCTCAACATTCCAGACATCCCACGTGTGACGCTGTCAGCACAAGAAAGCAAGGGAGGGAAGTAGATTTAGCTATTGTAAAACGGAACTTAAGTGTTAGGAGAAAAGCCGCTTTCACACTGGGCGCGAAACGAATTTTTCGCACGACAGATTACATCCAAAGTCAATGCAAAGACGCGAATAATTCGCGTCTTTGCATTGACTTTGAATGTAATATGTTGTGCGAAAAATTCGTTTCGCGTCCGGTGTGAAAGCAGCTTAAGAATAGGAGGCTTAAATATTCCCTTGAACCCAATATTCCGTCAAGTCCAAGTGGCTGCATTCCTGATGTTAGACTGCGTTGTTAAGGCAGCATGCAATTTCAATATTTCATTGAATCTCGTCTTCTTTTCTAGCCAATCGACAATAGATTATTTGCCAGTGCTGATACTCAAAACTATGTTTCTGGTATGGCAAAGAAAGACAAAATCATTACTTAAACATTGTTAATATTTCTTCTTCGATGCATGCAAATAATTAATAACGGTAATTTTGGGACATTGCGTAGAAAATGGAGAATACTATAAAATTGCTGGCCAGTCCAACTTCACTTGACACTTTCAAGCTAAATAGTCAGCTGGCTAGTTGTCATATATTAAGGTTAAAGTCAGACCACAAAATAGCTTTTGATTTGACAACAAGCACTTCATCATTAGCAAGCCTTAATTTCTACACATTTAAATGAAGTGCACAATTAATTAGCATGCAGGGATGTTCACATTAATTCAATATCAAAAACAATAACATTAGCTGACTCTGTGCTGAATCACTTTTCACAAGAGTTCAACAGCCGTAAAAGACAGCTAGCTTGCTGATGCCCACTACTCGCACCCGCTACCTATCTTGTATGTTAACTGTTACCTACAAAACGCGTAGCATTAGCTAGCTCACTATTGACAGGCTTGCGAAACGCTGCAGATCTGGGCCATCTAAGTGATGTGGTATGCTGTGAACAACAACAGACCTCGCGAATTAAAAAAAAAAAAAAGGACAAAGAAGACATTACACTCTGAAGTTACAGTATATGATTCGCTAGCCCATTGTGTTCCATAAAACGTTAGCAACAATTTCTCACCTACTGATGGCTAGCTAACGTTATGCATTATTGTGGAAGAGCTACTCACTGTAGTCCAGGTCATCCATTTTTGGAGCTTTACTTTTAGGCATATATGTATCAGACTCGAATGTCATTCAATAGCCGTGGAAAGAGGTTGACATACAGAATATCCTCGTGCAAAAAAAAAAGAAATCAAAAATAAATAAATAAATAACCAGGTTGCGTACTGAAGACTAAGCAAGCACGAAGACAAAGGAAGAAGCCGTACAGGAAGTTACGATGGCTTTATTCAGGAAATGTCCACGCCACCGGCCATTTTTGTAAGGACAAAGGGAAATTTGTGCTTCTGTGCTCTTCCAATACAGCGCCATTTCGGAAGGAAGGCATTGAAATAGAGCCAAGATGGAAGCCAGAATTCTCAGATTAATTTTAAATGCAATATTTTGAATATAATTATGCAAGCTTGCACGCAAAACTACTCAGTTCACATATTAAAAACAATTTAATGAAACTTACGGCTATTCATGCAATCAACAAATCAAACTCAGGGACCCTTGCGAGATTTTTTTTTTTTTTTTGAGTAAGAACTTTGGTTAATGAGAAATGAGTGATGTAAAATCATTTCTGGGGAATAGATCAATCGATCACTCAATCCATTGTCTAATTACTCGATCAATCAATCAATCAATCAATCAATCAATCAATCATTTTTAAAGGAACAGCCTAACCACAGATGAAATATTTTTAAAAATGATGGTGTGTATTGATAAGCATTGAAATCTTGTCAGTTCTTCCAATAAACTGGGAGATCTCTGCATCTATTTGTCAACAAGACCAAGTCAAAGCCTAGTATATGGCAGGAACATTTATGGTCTATGTGTGAAATTGTGAGCAATGAGCCACGGCCAATAGGAAAATTACACTCAGCCGGCCGACCAATGGTGTAAATTCAACACTCACTCACTGACTCACACACTCACTGCCTTAGCCACGGACATCCGCACATGTAGGGCCAAGAATAATAAATATTCATCTTGTGGTGCGCAGGCAGTGATTTCTGTCAACAAGCCAGACATTACTCACGTCATTATTGTTCCCGTTAAATAGCTGCTAAGGCAATCAACAGGGGCCATTCTAGATTGGGTAAATGGTTCACAACTGCAGTTAATACTGATGGCCCAAAACACAATGACCACTCAGCTGGTTAATTGAAGTGTAACGAATGCCATGAACTATCTCATAGCAATAGCTAATGTACGCGTGACTGGATCAAAGCACCTCTGGTTAGGCTTGTGATGATGAGTAGTGGGCCAAGGAGGGGATAACCATGATCCGACCACTGGGTGCTAAGCACTCAAGGCTCATTGATACATAAAAGCAGCAAAGGCTATACCATCTGGTCGGAACAAGAGGGTCTACTGTACCACATATCCCAGATACTTAAATGAAAGCTATGGGAGAAATGTGTCACAATAAAGAGCATTACACCCTGCTGTGAAAAGAGCAGCAAAACCACAGACTGGCCTATGATAACCCTGGTCCACTGTCGAAAGTACACACAATGAGCATACAAGCGTCAGAACTGGACCATGGAGCAATGGAATAAGGTCACGTGGTCTTATTGGTCCTGTTTAGTTTACATCATGTGGATATCTAGGCATCTGTGTGCAATTTAGATGGAGAAGAGATGACACCATGGTACATCGTGGGAAGAAGACAAGCTGGTGGAGGTGGCTGGTGGGCAGTGCTCTGCTGGGAAGCTCAGAGTCTCGGCATTCTTGTGGATGTCAATTTGAAATGTGCCACCTATCAAAACATCCAGACCAGGTACGCCACTGCATGGCAAAGGTATTCCCTGATCGCAGTCAGCAGAATAATGTGGCCAGCAATACAGCACAAATTGTTTTGCAGATGGCTTGCGGTACATGATAAAGCGTATCAGGTATTGGCATGACCTGCAAATTCCCTCAATAACAATCCAGTTGAGGATCTGTGGGTTGTGCAGTAACAAGAAGGTCAATCTGTGGGTGCGCAACCTCACAACTTACAACAGTGTTTCGAGGATCTGTGGGTTGTGCAGTAACAAGAAGGTCAATCTGTGGGTGCGCAACCTCACAACTTACAACAGTCTTTCCTAACCCTGCTCCTGGGGTACCCCTGCCCTGCACATTTTATAGTATGCCTCTCTGATGTGATACACCCGGTTTAGCACATCAAGTGCTCTGCTAATGAGCTAATCAGCTGAAGCAAGCATGTTAAATCAGAGAGACATCAAAAAGGAGCACAGGGCAAGGTTACTCCAGGAGCTGGGTTGGAAAATGCCGATTTACAGGACTAAAATGATCTGCAGCTAAAGTCCTAGAATCAGATACCACAGGTCACCTTCAGAGGTCTTACAGAGCCCATGCCCCAGCGGGTCAGAGCTGTGTTGGTGGCTTGCAGAAGACAAACAGCATATTAGGCAGGTGGCCAAAAATGCTTTGGCTCATCAGAGTATGTAACGTTTGTCAGGATGTAAGGAGTTCAACCAATCCTCTGACTATAATTAGTTTTAAGACAACAGAATCTTACTTGAACAGTGCTAGTCAAACTTGTGTTATTACTGCTGCAAACCAATGAAGTTGGGCGGAGGTTAAGTATTCACGTGTCTGTTTGTCCACACAATCCCTCTCAAATTTCAGAATCAATTTCAACGTTATTTTGTGGAAATGTGGGCCAAGTCCAAATTACAAAATTGGAATAAATGCCATGCATTTCAAAATTCACTACATGGTAGTAAAGTTCCAAATGCGTCCGCAGAGATATACTCTCTCTGAGTGCTTTCCAGTTGTACTATGCTTTTACAGAAAATTAAGCACTTTAGGTTCTGTCAATAGCTGTAAGGTAAGCAGTAAATAGTAAGAAGTTGGAAAAAAAAAGATAAATTTTATATCTCAGCAACATGTCTAAAATTTTGGAATCCACAAAAAGCTGCACTTGGAAAAATAAACAGACAAACAACATTTTTACATTTTCAAATAAAAGAATTAAAATCAAGCCAGGTCAGGACTTATTGGACAGAAAAGTCAGGGGAAGCAATCTGAAAGTACACAACATCTATGTGAACTAGTGAAGTCGTGCTGGAGTGTCATGTTCACAGACATATGACTGCCATAATAGAAAGTAAGCTCAAAAATTAAATTTAAGGGTGCAGTGCTAAAAGTATGTGAGTCACATTTTCACAAACCGTGAGATAAGAATGGGAGAACATCTTTTATAGTTATCCAAGTCCACAGCCCCATTTTCCTCAAAACAGTCATTTTGTGACTTAATTACTTTTAGCACTGAGGTCCTCAACTGCAAATGTAGATTTTTTTTTTGGAAAAAGAAAATGTGTTAATTTCCGTCTTCATTCTTTGATTTTATGAAAATGCGGATGTGTCCAAACTTTTGACTCATACAGTGCCGTGAAAAAGTTTTTGCCCCCATCCTGATTTCTTACCTTTTTTGCATATTTTTCACACTTTAATGTTTCAGATCATCAAACAAATTTTAATGTAAGACAAAGATAAGCCAAGTAAATACAAAACGCAGTTTTAAATGATGATTTCATTTATTAAGGGGAAAAAGCTATCCAAACCTACCTGGCCCTATGTGAAAAAGTAATTGCCCCCCCTTCTTAAGTCATGAATTAACTGTGATTAACCACATTTTTTGAGTCCCATTTCACAAGCCACACCCAGGCCTGATTACTGCCAGACCTGTTGAATCAAGAAATCACTTAAACAGAACCTGTCTGACAAAGTGAAGTAGGCTAAAAGATCTCAAAAAGCAACACGTCATGCTGCAAACTTAAGAAATTCAAGAACAGATGAGAAACAAAGAAATTGACTTCTATCAGTCTGGAAAGGATTGCAAAGCCATTTATAAGGCTTTGGGACTCCGGCGAATCACAGTAAGAGCCATTATCCACAAATGGAGAAAATTTGGAACAGTGGTGAACCTTCCCAGGAGTGGCCGTCCTACCAAAATACTCTAAGAGCGCATCGATGACTCATCCAGGAGGTCACAAAAGAACCCTAAACAACATCTGAAGAACTGCAGGCCTCACTTGCCTCAGTTAAAGTCAGTGTTCATGATTCAACAATAAGAAAGAAACTGGGCAAAAATGGCATCCATGGGGGAGTTCCAAGATAAAAACCACTACAGACCAAAAAGAACACAAAGGCTTGTCTCTTATTTGCCAAAATACATCTTGATGATCCCCAAGACTTTTGGGAAAATATTCTGTGGACTGACGAGACAAAAGTTGAACTTTTTGGAAGGTATGCGTCCCGTTACATCAGGCGTAAAACTAACACAGCATTTCATAAAAAGAACATCATACCAAGAGTCAAACATGGTGGTGGTAGTGTGATGGTCTGGGGCTGCTTTGCTGCTTCAGGACCTGGACGACTTTTCATAATCGATGGAACGATGAATTCTGCTCTCTACCAGAAAATCCTGAAGGAGTATGTCCAACCATCAGTTCGTGACCTCAACCTCAAGCGCACTTGGGTTATCCAGCAGGACAATGATCCGAAACACACCGGCAAGTCTACCTCAGAATGGCTTAAAAAAAAAACAATAAGAAGATTTTGGAGTGGCCGAGTTAAAGTCCGGACTTAAATCCGCTTAAGATGCAGTGGCCGTTCATGCACAAAAACCCTCCAATGTGGCTGAATTAAAACAATTTTGCAAAGAAGAGTGGGCTAAAGTTCTTCCACAGCGATGTGAATGACTCATTGCCAGTTATCGCAAACGTTTGATTGCAGTGGTTGTCGCTGAGGATGGCACAACCTGTTATAAGGATTTAGGGGCAATTACTTTTTCACAAAGGGCCAGGTAGGTTTGGATAGCTTTTTCCCCTTAATAAATAAAATCATCATTTAAAAACTGCATTTTGTATTTACTCGGGTTGTCTTTGTCTAAAATTAAAATTTGTTTGATGATCTGAGACATTTAAGTGTGACAAATATGGAAAAAAATAAGAAATCAGGAAGGGGGAAAATACTTTTTCACGGCACTGTATATGTCAAGCAGGGGTGGACTTTATTATTTTGGAGCCAGTCTCAAAGTGCCACCAAAGGCCCCCAAATTCATGTTAACGTATCATAAAATGTAACATTGGATGGCTAGTTTATGTCAAACAGTTGGAACATGGAGATTACCAGCCCTGATGTCTAGAAATTCTGAGCTCTGAAAAAAATTACTCCCTTTGACAGGTAGCGGTGCCACAGAACACAAATGTTTGCATTCATGTTTTGTTGAATTCAGAAGAACATAGGAATTGAGCTTTCATTCAGGCAGTATCATGCACTATTATGAGGTAAGCCATTACATACTTTGTACACATCTTCCATACATATTTCAAAGTGCGTTACCACTGGTTGCTTCAAACCAAAAAAAATTCTTTATTTTTCATCAGCATTTTTTGAAGCAGCAGTTCCTAAACCCCTGTGTATGTTGGTTTTTGTTGTAACCACAGTTGAAATCCCAGAAATTCTGGTAATTTTTCTTATGCGTACATGCCCTTAATACTCAAATGTATTTGGTTGATAGACATTCTAAATGTAGGGTTTATTTCCCTAAGAATGAGGGCCATGGTGTAAATCACTTGCTTACTTATATACTCTACATGTTTAAAGGCATTTTTACATTATTTTGCTATGTCAGAAAAAGAATGGAGGAATAATATTCCCGTGTTCATCCATCACTTATTGTGCTACACCGCTTTAAAAAAATGTAACAATAGAGCTCATTATTTTTACCTATCAAATGAAAGACTTCTTGGCATCATTAGGCTTCTACTTCGTGCAATCGCCAACACAAAAAAAAAAAAAAAAAAAAAAACAGAAGTGGCTTTTTCGCTGAAATTTCTTACACATCTGGGACTGCCACACTTCCGGTGCACAGCTTGCATGAGCACGACAACAACAATTCACCTAGACTTGAGAAACTGCAATTGATATAAATGCTAAAATCAAGCAGAGAAAAAGTACTGGATGCATGAAGAATGAAGACTGCTTCTACGCTTGGTATCCTATGGCCAAATACCCGTAACCACACGTGCCAACACAACTTTTTCCCAGCAGCAGCGTGAGATCGGAAGTGACTTGGCCACCAAACTATCCCATAAAGCATCGGAAATAGGGCTTGATTGCAACATTCAGGAATTTCTTTGGTTCTGGAGTGCCATCACAGTCTCCTGACCTCATTATCATCAAGCCACTTTGGAATGATCTCCAACGTGCAGTTCATGCGAGACGACAAAAGGATTTGCAGGAGCTGGAGGCATTTTGCAAGGAAGAATGGGCAGCTATACCACCTGAGAGAATTAGGGGCCTCATTGACAACTATCACAAAAGACTGCATGCACACTGTTATTTATGCTAAAGGGAGCAATACACAGTATTAAGAACTAAGAAAATGCACGCTTCTGAGCAGGGTTCATTTCATTTACTTTTTCTATATTGCCATGTTTTATTTGATGACTGTGCCATTCTACATGACCTACAGCTGGATATGAATCCAATAAGAAACTAAAGAAATGTGTTTTGCCTGGCCATTCATGTTTTCTTTACAAAATGGAACTTATGTCACAAATTCAGCCAGGGTATGACAACTTTTGAGCACAACTGTATATGTTACAGTCTCTGAGACTTTGACCCTTTAAAGGCAGAAATATATTCTAAGGGTCTAACTTCATAAACCACTCTGGTCTGAAGACTGGAGTACACTGTACAGTGAACACTTTGCCTATGTAATTTTCAGGTGAAAAACACATTGCCTAATAGCTACAAGTGATTCAACAAAACTTGAGTCCTCAAGGACTTCTGGAAACCATTGTGTTCTGTTCTTGGAATTCTGCCAGCCAAGTGGCAACAAACAGCACCAGCTTTTTCTATGAGACTCTCGTACCACAGGCTATGGCTCCAAGACCGGGAGGGTGACAGCCACAAATACCAAAAACTCTGTTGTACACAGTGAAGCAAAGAGGGGTAAAATGCCACAATGAAAACAGACTACCATGAGGATGGTGTCGTACCAGCAGGGGAAAATATGCAGCTTTTGTTGTAACCGATAGGAGAGAGGAAAGACGGGGAACAGGAGAGAGGAAAGACGGGGAACGGGAGAGAGGGAATGCAAGATAAAAGATAAACAGAAGCCGAAGTACAATAGCGGGGGAGGGCAAAACAAAGAATAAAAATCAGAGTAGATATACAGAGGAAGAGAGTCTCAGACACCTACTTCCTTGCTTTGGCAGCGCAGTTTTCCTCAATTCATTTATTAGTTACCAGAATAAATGCGCAAGAACAAAAGCTTCCATTCTGACCATTCCGGAAACCAACAGCAGAAACATTTAGCCAAGATGCTAGATTTTCTTCTAATGACCAGAATAACTTAATAACCTATGTGTAGTATAAATCAGAGCAAAGTTACCGAATACACAGTTACACAGGACACTTTTAAAGTTAAATTTATTATGAGAAAATGCATTTTAATAATATAACTATCAACTGTACATTGTAGATATCTGTATATTTATATATATATTAGCAATAATTAAATTTTATTACAGGCAGAATCAACTACAGACAAGACATCTTACTGGCATTATTAACAAATGACTCAGACTCAACAAAAACTGCTCAGCACATAAGATTCAAATCCTAGCCACAGATGGTGAAGTTCAGCAGGCTTCACGTCACAACCAACAACAAATGTGAGATGAATCACTTGGCTCAAAGAAACAAGTTGGAGAAATGGTTTACAGTAGATAACCACAAACATTGTAGGCTCCACACACACCAAAACATATTTGATGCGCATGTTCCATATCCAACAGGCCTGTAGACAGTGGAAACAGGATACAAATGGAGTATTGTCATTTACTATGACCAATAATTAATGCTTCAATCATTCTAGGACACAAGCTTTATTATCAGCACTACTATGTTGTAAATCCAATACAAAGGAGACCTTTTGCTACCAAAAGATCGTCAGCCAGCCAGCAGACACCAAGGAAAACAAGTAAAAACACTTGTTACCGCGCACCCATATTTGATACAGTGTTATCTGAACGAAAATGTGAAAACTTATGCATTTGTTCATCTTAGCAAGGCCACCATCTGAGCCAATAGAAGTAAAACTACCATTGCACATAATCTAGTAGGCAAAATGCACAATTTTGAAGTTGTTTTCCTTTGGTTAAAAAGGTAGAAGTTTCGGTCTGTTGGGTGTTTACATAAATTCATTTAATTCATGAGTGTCTTTCCATAAAGTTAATGGGACGAAAGACTGAAGAAATGAATGCAATCAAATGCCTAATTATTATTTTTATTAATGGGATGGTAGTTTTAAAGATTGTGTACAAGAGGACATTCAAATGCATTCAAAATTGTCCACAGCACAAAAAAGTAGTAGCCTGCAGCCACATGATTTGAAGGAGAAACTTTTTTTTTTTTTTAACCTAACCGATAAACATTAGTGCTTCACATGCTGGCAATATTTTAGTTCTATTTGACTCTTAAAGAAAAGTCAGTACTGTTCCATAAACCGGGCCAAATCAGTGGGTCCCAGAATTGGTCAGTTGCTTTGGATAGAGGCACAAAATAAAGCAATAAAATACATTAAATAAGTTCCTTGTTAAGTGCATTAGCAGGGAGGAAATAACATCTGACAACAAGCAAACTTCTTGGATATAAACAAACTACACAACTGTGGTAGCAGAGCACAAGAATCTGAGCCATTGAGAAAGACTTTATCTGAAAATAGTCATTGGCTCATTCTCCCTTTCCCCCCTTCACATTCCCCGTCTTGAACATTAATCTGATAAGAGCAATTTCTGAAAAAAAATATTTGCAGAACAACCTATAACAACAAACTGTGAGAACATTCAAAACAGCAATGGGATTTTCTGCTAAATAAGTCACCACTCATGTCTTCTATTAATAGAAAAATTACACAGTACTAAATTATTTTGGATATAATGCTCTCCAGAAATTACTTTCAAAAAGCGGACGGAGTTTCTGACCAATACAGACGGAGTTTTTGTGAGAAAGTTCAGGGCTTTTTCCACAGATAACTTGAGAGTTGGCGGTTAGGATCTACAGTATTCCTTAACAGGAGAAGGCAATCTAGTAATGGCGTATGCAAGGTGTGAGTGGGACTCGATTTACCAGAGGCTGTGGCTACTGCCAGCCGTTAGAAGGCAGCTTTCATTAATAAGGCAGGGACGGGCAGCATTCCGATGCATGTATATATACTAAAATATACACACATGCACAAATACCTCTGTGCAAACACACATTCACTCATGTAATTTTAGTCTTTAGTTTTCACACTTTCAAGTCCTGTGGCAAAAAGTTCCCTTTAATCTGCTAGCTGTGCATAGAGCCTTTATCATCCCTTCTGTAGAAAGCGGTATAAATCCACTCTGTATAAATCAATGATCCCTTTAGCAAGTCTTTATTGCAATTCAGCCTCATTCAATCTCTTTCTTCAGTTGCAGACAGCAAATGGCAAATTACAGTCAATCCAAAAACTCATAGTTGCCACCCCAAGTCAGAATCTGGTGATGGTTATGCCCGCATCACCAACGATGAGCCTGGCCATGGATGGATGGATCTATGGGAGAGAGCAGAGATAGTAGGTTAATGGGCTGGTGTGGGACATAAGACCTCCAAACTCTACATCAAACAGTGCAGACCAGCGGCAGCATGGGAAGCACTGGTGTGCAAAACCTACGCCCCTCTCTCTTAGCCTGTACAATACAGAGCACCCTCCTTACCACAACGCTGCTGGCTGTATAAACGGCAGAAAAGCAACTGCAAGTGCATTCAATAAGGCCTCTTGCTTGTTTTAATTCAGGGTATCATATGTGCCTTTAAGACACACAAATGCAACCTGAAGTGTTTCAGAGTGTAGCTGAGCTGGGAGCAAATCAAGTTGATTGTCAGGGTGCAGTGTGTCCAAGTAGCCATGCAAGGGATTTTCTAAGATTAAAATCTGCATAAGCTACCTGTACATTTCGTCATGAATTTGAGTTTCAAAAGCAAAGCTATTTTAAGCAGAAAAATTCTGGAAAAGTATGGAAGGAGATAGTTTCAACTGGCAACATGTTGGGAATCTCATATTCTTAGAAAGCCCTCCAGGAGGACCGTTACCACAAGAAAACAACTGCTACAATGTATGGGATCAAAAAGAAAAGTTCTGAAATGGGGGCCTTAGGAGGCTTTTTCCAATTTTTGCCGCAACAGGTTTCAACCAGTTTGTTGATAGTTTCAGGAAGTATCCTGGATAATGAACAAATCCTGAGAAAGTGAGTCCAATGCAACAATTAGTTTTTATTACCTCTGCCAGCAGGCATTGACATCACTTGCATGTGTGTGTGTGTGTGTGCGTATGTGTGTGTGAGTGAGTTTGTCAGCAGGATTACTTAACTATTCAACATATTACCACAAAATTTCATGGGAAGTTGGGAGGTTGGACTGTATGAATGGGAAGAGGTGATAAAATCAGCTACAGAATCTGTATTGGTTTTGGAATTTTATGTGCTAGCGAATCAAAACCTGCTGGCAGAGGTATGCGGTCTCTGAGTGCCCTCTAGTTTCATGACTAAAATTCATGAAAAAAAAATGCTAGAAATTTCTGCGGACAAACCCCCCAAAAATATCAACAAATGGAGGCCTTTAGCTGAAGAAAACTTTGGCATAAATGACTAAAGATACTGAAGAAACCGTGACCTAGGGGTCTCTGGTGATTTCAAATGGAATGACCCCATATTCCCTCCTTAAGGGAGATTCCATTATGAGGGTCACATATCAGGACAGTTTGTCCTCATATCAAGGACTTCCCTAAATCTAAGGTACACTGCAGATACCACCAGGATACACAATACCATATAGCTTTAAATACTAAATATTAAAACATCCTAGACATTCAGTAAAAAAAAAAAAAAAGTCAAGATCAACACTTGTAAAATGAAATGCCCAGTAATTAAACTACCATGTTTGGCATTATTTTTGAAAAGAAAAAATATTAGCGAAATACTGAATGTAATAGAAACTGAGGCTTCTATTCTTTTATTTGCTCCAGCCACCCATTAATTTATTAAGGTTTTTACAAATATGTGGTTCCAGAATATTTACCTTTCAGTTATTAAAAGGAAACACTATCGATTCATTGCTTCTGGTTTTGCTTTGTTTTTTTTTTTCACTAATTTTTTCATTAATCATTTTCAGTACTCTCTGCACTTTCTAATTTGGAGCGCACCTTTTTATGTCAGTCTAAGGTCTATAAAATAACCTCACTCTACTGGAATAAGCATTTATACAGTACATTCAGCCATTTCCACATAATGCGCCCCCATAATCCATACAGGAAAAGTCCAAATAAGAATAATTATCAACTTCATTGTAGCAAATACATTAGGGAAGAGGGGAAGGGGGACATTAGAGAAAAATATCTGCCACACACAGGACTAGGTTTGCTCTGTATCATGTTCAGAGACATAATAATTGCATTCCAGAATTCAGCTGAATGAATACCTAATTTACAGCCTACCTCATTTAAATGGCAAAGTTACGTCACACAGGACAAGATAAGATATGCTTTATTGAATCCTGTGGGGTTATTTGTCCACTGCATTCAACCCATCCTACAGGTAGGAGCAGTGGGCAGCCACAGAGCAGCACCCAGGGACCAACTCCAATTCTGAAGTTAAATCCTTAGTCAGTGGCACCAGTAAAACTGTTCCTATAATGTTTACTTTTCTGGGTGGGGGAAACCAAAGTAAGTAAGCTGGGGTTTGAACCAGCACCTCCTTACTGCGAGGCAGCAGTGCTACCCACTATGCCACCATAACAATTAATGTAATATTCAATTCACTAAATAGTGTAGAATTTAATTGTATCCCATACAGTTCAGGTTCAATAAAATCACAGGGCTGACACAGGCCTGTTCATTTCAATATTTTCAATTTTCAGTGTGCTTATATGGGTCATTCCATATGAAATCACCCAAGCTCCCAGCTTGATGGTCTCAGAATTGCTTCATTTGGTGATATTTTGTTGCCTGTGATGAGCAATTTAAATCGCAGGTGGTTTCAAGTTGATATCTCGTTCCGTTCTCATTTTATGGGCCCCCGAAAAAGGGGGCGTGGCCCACGTTAACCTTCTGGTCACAGTTTGTGACCATTTTCAAAGAGTTATAACTGATGAACTGATAAGGATACAAATTTCAGTCTTTCAGGATATGTTTATCCTGTCTCGTAGTCTGCAACAAACCTTTTAACCCATTTAGGCCTGAGGCCTATTCAAAAAATGCCTATGAAAACCTATGGGCGATTTTGAAAAGAACCCCTAAAACCTGAGGTTTTCTGGAAAACAGCACCCAGGTGTCAACGTCTAGTAAAAAGCTGATATCTCAGCCTCTGTAGCAGATAGAAACAAAATTCAAAAAGTATTTCAGAGCTTACACCTGTGGCTTTCATAAGAACTATGTTTTTTATTTGTGCAAATCTTCATCACAATATTTAAAACACTGAACAAACTATAACAAACTATAAAATATAATAAAACCAATAAAATAAATGACAAATCTCTATCTACATAACATGCACAACTCAAATGGAATAAAGAGGCCTAATAAATAAAAGTATAAGCTCTGCACTAGAGAATAACAAACATTTTTTCTTTGTCTGGAACAGGTGGTAGCAGTGGCGGAGCTGGGGGGGGGGCGGGGGCGGGGCGAAGACACGTCCCTTTTAGTCCTGGCTAGATCTCAATCATTTTCCTTTATTGACGTCTTTTCCAATTATTGTAATTGGCAACTGAAGACACGGTTTCTCTCCACATGCGATCTAACATCGATTAAATCGCGGGTTAAATTCAGCACAGTGGCGGAACAGAGAATTGGGTTGCACAAAACAGCCGTTTAAAACAATTATAAATCCTGACCTGTTCTCAGTCATCTTCATGATTAACAAAAAGTTCACTCCGAGAGCGCTCCGCACTTAACAGGTGCTGCTTGTTCTCCCCGATTAGGTAAGACGACAATCATTCTTCTGGACGCGTATTTGCTAGGGGTGTAACGATTCTGAATCGATGTTTTTTTTAAAGCGTAGTAACACCACCTGCTACCATGGGTCGAACATCCGAGCTTTCCCTTTTCCTTTATTAACCCCCGTGATGTCCTGAACGAAAGTGCTTAACATCAAAGGGCATGGCAAATGCTTCCGGAAAAAACTTGACTGACATCAGTATTTTTCGGCTACGTGCTGAGAGGAGCCAAGCAAATGAAAACAAAATCGTCATCCTATTAACCAATTAGGCAACTCTAAGAAACGTATACCTGTTCCCGTTTACTTTGCTTGATTAGCAATCAAATGGTGGATTCGTTTACTCTTTAAGTTGAATGAGTAGAGCTGTTTATTAAGACAACATGTTTGATTACTGCATTTCGAAATTTAAATGGGCACAGAACAGCACTGCATGAACACGATTGCCATTGCCACGGCATTTCGTGCGACTGTGATAATTTATATCTCACATTTACGTTTCATCCGCTTTTCAGAATGTTTTCCACCTTGTGTATTTTTTAGACGCTTAAACTCCAGGTCGATCTTATAACAAATCTGTTTTAAATTAATCTTGAATAATGTCCTAAAATGCTACAATGAGAGATGTAATTCAGAGGAAGATTTTTTTCTAATTATTCAAATTGGCATTCTTTCAGTCTAACACCGTAGCCCAGTTAGGTTTGTCTGCTTTTCACCATCACATCTCAATCGTTATAGGCTACTGGCTAAATTTCTTGATTGTTATTTAGGCCAAGTACACGGTAGCAGATTTAGGGAAGGCGGAGCACCTGCAATTAGCGAAATCTAAACTCAGGCTTCTTCCCGACGGCATTTTAAATCGTTTTAAGCCGCTTCAGGTGTGTATGTTTCAAGAAATTACACGCGACTGCCTACACACCCCATGACTGCAAGTTGTCTCATTACACTTTAAAAAAATCCTCGTTCAACATCACCACATCCCAACTCAGCATTTCATCTCTCATTATGGTATTTTTAGGAGATCTATAATGATAAAATAAAATAAAGAGATTTATTTTCAGATCGCCCTGGATTTCAAGCGTCTAAAATATACACAAGGTGGAAAACATTAAAGCAGATGAAACGTGAATGTGAGCTATAAATGATCACAATCATACGAAATGGCCAAATACGCGCTCTTGCAAATCTATGCCCATTTAACTTTCAGAATGCGGCAATCAAACATGCTGTCTTAATAAACAGCTCTACTCATTCAGCAAAGTAAAAAAGAGAATCGCCGGTTTGATTGCTAATTGAGCAAAATAAACAGGGACAAGATTAGAGTAACCTAATTGCTTAAAAGGAGACGATTCTGTAGTCCTTTACTTGGTTCCGTGCAGCATGTCGCCGAAACGGTCAAGTTTTTTTTCCGGAAGCATTTCTCATGCTCTTTGATGTTTGGCACTTTCGTTCAAGACTGCGCCAGGTTTAATAAAGGAAACGGTTAAACTCGGATGTTCGCCCCATGGCGGTCCTATGCCTTAAAAAACATCGATACAGAATCGATTCAGAATCGTTACACCCCTAGTATTTGCTGTATTTAAATCTACGTTATTCAAAATTGCATAGCCTACCTGTCGACTCTCACGCAAATGGCTTGAGCCGCACACTTGTAATAACCTAGGCTATTTAACTGCCGAGTGCCACTGTTTTTTTTTTTTTTTTTTAAATCAACCCACGAAATACCGAGAGCGAAAGTCCACGTTTCATTGGAACACGGACCAGTTCAATCACGCAAAACATCGGCCAATTAATAAGTAAATTATTTTTCTGCACTGAATTTAGTCCATGATTTCATCGCTGTTAGATCGCATACGGTGAGAAACCGCGTCTTCAGTTGCCAATTACGATAATTGGAAAAGACGTCAATAAAGGAAAATGATTGAGATCTAGCCAGGACTAAAAAAGGGGCGTGTCTTTTGCCCCCCTGTAGCTCCGCTACTGGGTGGCAGGCATGATAAAGTGTCCGTTCAAATAAAATAAAAATAAACATAAAAATATAAAAAATAAAGTGTCTTGAAGTGTTAATATGGCGTCTGCCCTAGTATAAAGTGCCAGTAAAAGAACAGCTATGAGCCTGGAAATGGTCGGAAAAGTAATGAAAACAACAAAATGACGTATCCGCTTTCCCGGCCTGAAGGGTAGAAATGCGCACATGCTGTCCCGGTTTAAATGGGTTAATATAGTGGTTAACCCTTTGAGTGCTTTGCAATTAACCCCTAAACATTGAAATTTGGTTTAGGCATGTGCCGAACATGTCGATTTCAAATGAAATATTATGCAAGTATCCTTAGAATGTCCCCTTTGCCATTTACATTGTTGATAGTATACCTGATGGAGTTTCAAATGAAGGTAAAAACATCTTTTTATCTTCATCCAATTTGGAGAAACATTAACCCCTTTTCAGCTAATTAGCGAAACGGTGCACTTTTTGACCCTCATTCTGACCATGTGGGCCTGTTTTGATTTTCAAAAAGTTGGCCTCAAATGAAAGCTTATACAAAGAACTTCAAAATGCAACACAATTAAACTTGGAAAAAAATACTCCTACTTGGAAAAATAAGACCCCTTTTAAGTGCTATTTGCGCATTGTCAAATGTAAAAAAAAAATGTAAAGGGGCTTTGTCTGGATTGGATTGGAGGTCATATCAGTAATAAATTGAATTGAATTGAATTGCCTACATTCATAAGCATACTGGACCTAAAAATTGGAGACATTGATCACGTCATGCCTCAAAGTTATTGTTGTCATGTTCAGTACCTACCTTGCATATGTGTTTTTATGGCATTCCTTTTCAGACTCATTCACAATGCCAACAGTGCATGGGGCATTAGATTCGGAAGAAGATGATGGTTCAGCCATTGTTTTCAGAAACCATGTAGGCCTACGAAGGGGATCCACCAACCAGCTTTATGCTGACATCTACAGTATTTATAATCGAAATCTTGAGCACAAGAGAGAAGGAAACCAAGCTCTAGCAGTTAAAGTTACCCAATTCCCTTTTCGCAAATAAACGGCATGAAGGGGCAGGTACGGTTTGAAGGGTTTCATCCACATTAGTAACAATTCTGCCTAGTCTATCAAATTATCTTGAAATTACTGGGAAAACAAATACAAGAAAATGACACAGGCTGCAAATGATCAAAGAGCATGCAACTGAAAGTAGAAATAAATGAGTGGAGTTCAGTATTCCCTGTACATTATTGTACATTTACGTACACTGAGAGTAGTTGTGCCAATGTGCAAATAGCCCTTAAAAGGGGTCTTATTTTTCCAAGTAGGAGAATTTGATCCAAGTTTGATTGTGTTGCATTTTGAAGTTCTTTGAATAAGCTTTCATTTGAGGCCAACTTTTTGAAAATCAAAACAGGCCCACATGGTCAAAATGAGGGTCAAAAAGTGCACCGTTTCGGTAATTAGCTGAAAAGGGGTTAATATTTCTCCAAATTGGATGAAGATAAAAAGATGTTTTTACCTTCATTTGAAACTCCAACAGGTATACTATCAACAATGTAAATGGCAAAGGGGACATTCTAAGGATACTTGCATAATATTTCATTTGAAATTGACATGTTTGGCACATGCGTAAACCAAATTTCAATGTTTAGGGGTTAATTACAAAGCACTCAAAGAGTTAAACACTATTGTTAAAGCTTTGTTGCAGACTATTAGACAGAATAAACATATCCTGAAAGAATGAAATTTGTATCCTTATTAGTTCATCGGTTATAACCCTTTGAAAATGGTCACAAACTGTGACCAGAGGGTTAACGTGGGCTACGCCCCCTTTTTCGGGGGCCCATAAAATGAGAACGGAACGAGATATCAACTTGAAACCACCTGCGATTTGATTTGCTCATCACATGCAACAAAATATCACCAAATGAAGCAATTCTGAAACCATCAAGCTGGGAGCACCCCCCATTTTGGGTGATTTCATATGGATTACGCAGCCGCCAAGTCTCTTTACAGTTGCTTCTCCCAAAGACGCAGAAAAGGCATTACTCCCCCACTGATTTTTCCCGTTTGCATTACCCGGTCCGCCCTTTCCCCCCCCACATTAACACACACAACTCCCATACTCTCAGATGATTCTTATAATCCCCAGCTCAGTTCTAACCACAACGCTCAGGGAATATTTAAGGCAGCTGCCCACAAGCATTCAACAGTCACCATGAGCAGTTATGGAGGGATTTTGAAAGCAAGATATGGGAAAAAAACAAATCAACTGAAGTTGGATGAAAAAAAACAGCAACAATTAACACCGTTATTTTAGCATGTTCATTTAGGTCATATAACCAATAGTCCAAAGAGAACCTTACACGTTTTTTTTTTTTTTTGTGGCGCCACCTTAAGAAAAGTGCCAACATATTTCCAATAAAGTAGTCACAGTTAATTCAGGAAAGATTAAGTGAGAACAAGGGAATATTATAGCACATCACATCTGTATTTGCCGATAGACCCCTAACACATCCCTAACGATCATCAGTAACAGGGTAAAAAGGTGTCCTCACTTAATTTACTAAAAGCGTCTCTGGCACTGTCAAATAACACCAACTGACCCAGCCAGGGCACCAGGATGTCACTCTATCATACGATTCAGGTTTCACTGACAGTCAAAAGCTTTAATGTCACTTTTAATCGCATTTCAAATCTATCCAGTTCAGTGCCAAACAGAGAGGGATACAGGGAGTTTACTTGGACTCAAAGTGACCTCTCATGGACTCAGGGTATACTTGGGGTTACAGCTCTGCTCTTCTGCATGTTATTCTTATTTCTGAGGCCCTTTTTTAACAGGAAATAGCCAGCCATGGCTACCAAGAGCCACATTAGATAATTGGACGGTTTCAATCTAATGAATTCATTTTCCTGGGCACAGCCAGGAGGGCCTGTTTGAAGATCGTGAGGCACACCCCTGCCTATTTACCCCTTAATTTTCTCTTTGGGGTCCCCAAGGCCCCGCAATCTCCTTAACCGTTTGAACCCTGCATTATATAAAGGGGTTGTGACCCCCACCTATACAGAACCACAGCTTACATAGATGGGGAAACCATCTGCTGGTAAACTTAGTCACATGATGACCAAAAGTCATGTGATCATAGTCACGTTTGGAGGCCGGTTTTCCGGCATGTCGGGTAATTGCACGTACTCTTTACAGCCACTAAACTGACCAATAGGGTTCAGAGGGTTAAAAGCTAAAAAAAAAAAAACAATCTTTTATTGCCTTGCTATTTCTCAAGTGTTGCCAACTTAATAAAAACTACTCACTAACACGTTTTTAAGCTAATATCATGTTTCAGACCGGCCATACAAAAAAATTATACTTAACTTTTGTTTGCCGACCCCATTAAAGGCGATTCCAATAGAAAGTGAGGGTTAAGTTGCCTCCTCCCGATTTACTGGGAGAATGGGTGCTTGTTGCTGGTTTTTCTGGAACCCTCCCTTCTCCCTTTTGTTTTCTTTTGGCTCTTATTTTTAAAAGTATTTAGTTTAATAAATTGCTTTTTTTACCGATAATTTTTTATCTCACTTTATTATGACCATGTTGTAACACTCCAACGAAGCAATCAGTAAGGCTGCACTGTGTACTGATGTTAAAGTTATCACTGGCGTAATTTTGTGCCACGACAAGGATTTTCCAATATCATCAACACTATCATAAATCAATTACTTATAAATTACATTTTTTTTTTCTTCAAATATTCCATCGTGAAAGCAAAAGTAATCAGATCTGTTTCCACTTCATTCAATCATGATATTTTTTGCATTTCTAAGAAAAAAGGAGCAGGTAACTTCAGTGGTTCTCAAACGTTTTGAGCACCATCGGCATTGCAAGCGGGCGATGCCCACTCCCTTCAGTCACCGTGTCCCCTCACTTTTTCATTTGGCTTGTAAACAAAAATTTTAAATAAAATTTTCCCGTAATTTTAAAAAATTGAGAAAATCGACTTAAGAGACCATAAAAGACATTTTCCCATCCACACCTCTCGATGTGTGAAAATGTGACTTAAGCACTTTTAGCACTAGGCTATTCAATTATGTCATGAATACCAATTTAAAAAATTACGATCAATCATTGACTAAAGCCGAATGTAATAAGTCTGACAGCTAAATGCATGCAAGATTGTGTAGATGACAATTGAAGTAGCTAGCTGAGTTGTCACGTGAGCAGGCTCTCAGGGACTTGGAGAAACTAACTGCAATTAGGCAAATGCGAGTCAAGTATTTTAGTGCATATAAATATAAGGCTGCTATTCAACACTTCATGTCATTGCCTACAGCTTTTCTTATGGTAATAAGAATCTTCTTTTGCTTTTCTACATTTTAGAGAATGTCATTCTTCGACATTGTTATTGATACTGACTTTTCTCGTTCTGCACGTAGTCGGCGCCGTGCTACAGTGATGTATGTTCGCAATTTATGCATAGTCTTGATTGTTCAGGCATAATTTTTGTGGTTGAAGGGAGGTATGAAAAAGATTATGTAGAGTTGCTGTACTTCAAAGATTAAAAGAGAAATTGTATGGGTAAGCCTCTCAAACTGGCCTTAAACTCACTGAGGGAACCCAATAAAAGGAAATCACTCACACACACACAAACACACACACACCCTGCTCACATGCACATACACACACACACACACACACACCCTGCTCACATGCACATACACACACACACACACCCTGTTCACATGCACACACACACACACACACACACACACACCCTGCTCACACGCACACACACACACACGCAAAATATACAACCGACTGCGAGAGCATTAAAACCATTAAGAGGCGAAATGAACAATGCTGATAATCTCATTCAACGACATCTGTCAAGGCAGGGGTGGAGTGCGGTATATTATATGGCAAGTGAACAGTCAGTTCTTGACGTTAATAAATGGAAGCAAGAAACGTGGGCTGCATAACTGACAGACTATTACATGAGCCACATTTTGATGACTAAATGACTGAGTCTGAGCATCTCCAGGTTTCCCATGCATGCAGTGTTTAGCAACTACCAAAAGTGGTCCAAGGAAGGACAAGTGTTGAAACGGTGACTGATTCATGGGTGGCCAAGGCTCACTGATGTGCGTAGGGAGCTAAGGCTAACCCGTATGATCTCATCCAACAGAAGAGCTACTGTGGTGCAATTTCCTGCACAAGTCAATGCTGGCTATCATGGAAAGGTCTCACAACCCACAATGCATCGCAGCTCGCTGAGAAAGGGCTATACAGTGTTTACCTGGGAAAGAAATAGCACCAGGAATTACAAAGGTAGTGGCTTTTTCAGCAAAATTATGAGCCCGGTCACACAGCAAATATTGTTCAGGAATAGTTAGAGGAACATGAAACAGAGTTCATGGTATTGACATGGCCTCAAAATTCCCCATATCTCAACCTCATTGAGCATCTGAGGGATACGCTGGAAGAGCAAATCCCATCCACAGAGGCTCCACCACCCTACTTACAAGACTTAAAGGGATCTGCGGGTAATGTCTTTGTGCCAAATACCACAGGACAACTTCAGAGGTATTGAGGAGTCTGAGCCTCGATGGGTGAAGCTGTTTTTATTGCACAAGGGAAACTACACAATTTTAGGCAGGAAGTATTAATGTTGTGGCTAATTGACTTACACTCATATTAGTCATGCTTTTTTTATATTTATGTAATAAAATGTATATTTGCGCTCCAGAGGAAGTTGGGGTCATTCCATATGAAGTCAACCAGAGGTCCTCAGGTCACCGACTCAGATTTGGCTCAAATTTATTTTGGGAGTACCTCTATATTCATAAAGAAAACATGCAAAATTTTAGGCTCCTACTCCAAGGGGTTTCCGAGATATGGTCCCCCAAAAATCAGGGGCCATGCCCCAAGCAAATCGTGTACATTAATTTATAGGGATTTTGGAGGCCAATATCTTTGAGAACCAATCATAGGTATGGGCTGAAAATTGCTACCCAGGGTATTTTTGGTGCAGGCTTTCAGAATCTCTTGTCAAAATGTATCTCTCCCTTTTCTTTTTCAAGATATTGGCCTCTCAAATATGAAAATTTTTATGGGTGGAAATCAAAAATTCAGTTTTCAAGGATCCCCCATGATTGCAGGATCCCTTACAGAGGCTAAACTGTGCTGGATTCCTTCTATATGAGAACAGGTCTGTCTGTACAAGGAAGATTGACTGCACCAAAGGCATAATAGTGGAGTTAGGAGACCCTGAAATAGGTCCTAGCTGAAAAAGTCACTTTTTTTGCCAATTTTGGATTGGCAAGTTCACCATGTGGACAGTCACCCACGGTAATGAAACTTGTTCTACATGAATGTATATATCTTGGCTTTATTTGATGAAAATTACAACTTGTTTTCTCATCTCCTTTTTTTTTTTTTTGCAAAAAACCCCCCCCCAAATTATGGCTTTTGTTTTGAAAGAATGCCATAAGGTGAAGCTAATATAAGTTGTATGCTATTGTTTTAGTACCATCCATCTTAAGACTCACCTTATTGGTCAAGTGAGATGCTTAGTATATGGCCATCTGCCTACAACTGACCTATAATGATCACAAATGCGAGAAAGCTAGACTCCAAGAACTGCCAACCAAGATTACCGATCACAACAAAAAAGCTTATCATAAAAATGATTATAACTTCTTTTGAATGAGAGCAGTTTCTGTCCTGGTTTCAATTTGAACTTCGTAGCCATTTCTTCTTCAACACTTTTCAGGGATTCTGAAAATAAAGTGTATCACAGTGAGACAAGTGAACTTCCTTACAGTAAATTAATAACATCCGTTCTCTGTTATGCAAAAAGGAATGCAGGATGATGCCACCATGAACTTACTTGTGATGTGTTTCTTACGACGGTTAATTGTATCGGCACATGACCGCTGTAGACATTCAAAGCGTGACAAATACACTTTATTGTGATGGAAACAGATTCGGTCATCTTCACTGAATGACATTGCACCAAGTCAAAAGTTGTCTGACGGCTGGTTTAAGGTCACCGAATGAAATTCGTCATGTCTTTCTGCAGTATGTATGTTTGTCGCGTTCCTCATCCAAGCAAATCCCAATTTTGCACCTGTTAGAAGCCATGCTGAAGCTTCAATGAATGAATTAATTAGCTACCCTATTGTTTTAACCAGAGGTGATACAATACCCATTGAAGATGATGTAATACATGGGCGATCTGATGCAATACGCATGGAAGATGATGCAATACCTGGAAGATCCTAGGGAGGGAACGGAACATCATGTCAGATGCCAGATTACCTTAGGATATTATGTAACTTTTTTTATGAGTAGTCACTGTCTATTTAAAACTTCTGGTTGCAGAAAAAAGGGGATAATAATGGGCGTTCTTACCCCAAAACGCCTATATTTGATAACATGATTAAATAGTGAAGGAGATGATAAAACAAGTTGTACTTTTGAACAAATAAAGCCAAGATACATACATTTATGTGGAACAAGTTTCATTACCATGGGTAACTGCCCACATGGTAAACTTGCCAATCCAAAATTGGCAAAAAAGTGACTTTTTCAGCTAGGACCCTTTTCAGGGTCTCCTAACTATACCATTATGGATTGGGTGCGGTCAATCTTCCGTGTACAGACAGACCTGTCCTCAAATAAAATAATACAGCACACTTTAATCTCTGTAAGGGATCCTGGCCCCATAGGGGACTCTTGAAAACTGAATTTTTGATTTCCACCAATAAACATTTTCATATTTGAGAGGCCAATATCTTGAAAATGAAAGGAGATAGATAAATTTTGACAAGAGATTCTGAAAGCCTGCACCCAAATCACCCTGAATAGTAATTTTCAGGCCATACCTGTGATTTGTTCCAAAGATACTGGCCTCCAAAATCTCTATAAATTAATGTTCACGATTCGCTTGGGCATGGCCCCCGATTTTTGGGGGGCCATATCTTGGAAACCCCTTGGAGTAGGAGCCTAAAATTTTGCATGTGTTCATTACGAATATAGAGGTACTCCCAAAATAAATTTTGAGCCAAATCTGAGTCGGTGACCATGGAAGATTCTGGTACTTTGGTTGAGTTCATATGGAATGACCCGTTGGACAATTACATAATAGATATGTAACAAGTCAGCTGCACCAGTTACCTTTCACACTCCGACTGAAAACTACTCAGTTTCATACAGCACTACGCGGACCAGCAATCCTTAAGAAAATGAGCAGATCTAATTCAGAAAACAGTTAAATGTGGATTGTCTGATCCATTTGTGCTCTTATCTGCACGCACGCACGCACGAGTGTGCTGCCCAGCATTCAGGGGTGATTATTACTCACCAATCTATAAGAGGGGGACACAGATGTTCATAGAACAGAACAGTGAGGGACTGTGAGAGACCCACAGAGACGCATAGGAATCAGTAGGTTCTTGGTTCGATCCTCGGCTCCTCCAGAGAGCATGTCAAAGGTTCCTTGAGCAAGACGCTGAACCCCACACAGCTCCTGATGTGCAGGCTGGTGCCTTGCATGGCAGCCTCTGCCATCAGGGTGACAGTAACTCAGCCATCAGGGTGAATGTGAGGCGAAATTGTAAAGCACTTTGTGTCATACGACTTGAAAAGCGCTATACAAATGCAGTCCATTTACCATTTACCATTATTATCTGTCTGACCACTTTACTTATTTACATTTTGAGTGCTACATTTTTTTGAGGAATTATGTTGCTCCATTGCTGAAACAGCTCATTTCAAGGAATCTTTTTGAACACTTATTTGCTTTTATTTTGAGTGCTTCATGTATTTGTTTTTGTGCACTGCTATGTTTAACTTCTTCATTTTTTTTATACTGAGAATGAATTGGAAATCTAAAAGATTCACTCGTGGTCTTGGTACGTTTTGTGGGTTCAAACTAGAGTGAAAATGAGGTATTATCACATTTTGAGTGCATTACCACTCCAGATTTTTGATATCGTGATACAATACTGACTGTCCAGAAAGTAAAAAAAAACTGTGATCATAATTTTATGTCATATCGCCCACCCCTAGCAGCCAGTCTTGTTTTGAGCATACCTGAGATCACTCCCCATTTTGTAAATTTGAGGCCTCTGATCCCAGAGAAACTGAAAATATCCAATTTGTTAACAATGCACAAGAGTGCATACATATACCAGGCTGAAAGAGAAGAGGCAACTTGCGGTTTCTCACCGAAAACAATGTTGCCTGCCAGCCGATTCTTCTCATACTGGTGCCATAAGCTGTGCAGGACACCTAAATGTAAACACACCTCAAAAGGTGGAGATCGACTGGTATGACTTTTTCCAGGGTCAATGCTGACACTGACAATTATTGATCAAGGAGTCCAATAAAAATATACAGAGAGGTGGCCGCAAGTTAAGAATTGATATTTTAGCATCATAATTTACCATATTACAAGCCCCAACACAAAACGTCCTATAAATGCCATTAAACATGCTTAATTAAATGATAAAAAAATGGTCTATCAACAGTATTTACTGAAAACTGAAATAAATAATTTTTTTTTCTGTTAAAAATTAACAGGTATCCCTGCATGGGACTCAAGTGAACAGTTTGCTTGATCAGTCAATACGACCAGTTGGAAGATGAAAACATGTACAAGCCAGGTAGATTTTTTTAAAACCTGCTAAACATGAAAAATTGCTATTTGCTCACTCTCATTGGCATTACTCAATGAATATTGCAAACGATACACGGTAGGAGTCTTGAACTCCAGTCTTGGAGCCTCACAGTGTCTATTGGTTTTGAAGATTTTCATTTAATCTGTAGGTAATTTAAACCTCAAACTGAAGGTACACAGACTCTTACGCCAATCACTCAAATGACTTCAATGTAGTGCTTAAGGGTAAGAACACATTAAAAACCAGCCGACACAGCAGCTCTCCCACATATGTGGAGTAATAGCATAACTGACTAATCACTGTTACTGTCACTAGTCACTGTTCATTATTCAAACCCAGGACACTTTTTAAAAACTTCACAGAATACATCTTCATAGCGCATGTAGCCACTTTGTCCATCATTAACTCCTATATTCGGCAAAAACATACCTATAGTAGGAAAAACAACCATACTGGGCTGGCAGCAAACTCAAAACAGCCAATTATAGATGGTGATAAAAGTAAAGCTTGTTTAATCAAATTATTTATAACTGTGTTCCACAAGCACTCTTTCCTGTGAGCTTAGGCAAGGCATGCAGCATATTGCAGTAAATCTCTGTCCTCAAGGTTAAGCCATTGCCTTAGTTGTTCCGAATCAATAAAAAGCCATCTCCCACTAAATTTAAGGGGTGGCACCTTGAAAACTGATGTACCATCAAAAATAAATTGTCAAACCCAAACCAGTCATGTTTGTCGTGATAAATACCCTGCATTGCTCGCGTGTTTACTAAACACTTCAGGAGTAGGAAAACAAACTGACTGACAAAATGAACATCCCTCGCATGAAATATGCCACAGGTTTCTAAAGAAACCAGTAAGAAATTCCAATTGGCCCATTATTTTCAGTAGAGTAGCCCAACAGAATAAAAACTGGGTATTGCCTTCATAGAAAAGGATAATTATGATAGTAATGTTTATTGTAACTATCATAACCTCAGCATATTGTGATAACATTTTTTTTTTTTTTTTGCAACTTCTTCGTTCCTATTTGATGGCTCTCCCACACATCTTTAATACAGCCAATCTAATAACACAACAGGTGGGACATTGAGCCACACTACAGACAGAGACCTTCCATTCAGAAGCAGCTGCATTTATTGATGTATTTACTTTATTGGCAGTCTCATTTGACGACATAACTGATTATAAAAAGAAAACTCGAGGTTCAAGTGAACTGGCCTGCCACCCTGCCATGCTCATTTGGGAGTGAGGTACGAGGCAGAAATGAAATTGCAGGCTTGTCTATGACCTACATGCAATGCAAAGTTTCGACAAATGTGATCAATATTTGTGACTGCTAGAGGTTAAATGTCATTCAAGTAGGTGTCTATGGTTGAGGGAATGTCGAAGGTCACAGAATAGCCACTTTTTAGATATCGTCAAAATCCATAGTGTATATGTTGAGACGTGTTGTATACTACTCACATTACAAGTTTAAGCTCTTAATCTCTATTAGAAAGGTCTAAAATGGAAAACCTCTGTTTTTAACATGCAATCCTGAAGTACAAAACCCAAAACCAGTGAAGTTGGCACGTTATGTAAATCGTAGATAAAAACAGAATACAATGATTTGCAAATCCTTTTCAACTTATATTCAATTGAATACACTGCAAAGACAAGATGTTTAATGTTCAAACTGAGAAACTTTATTTTTTTTTTTGCAAATAATCATTAACTTAGAATTTAAAAGGCAGCAACACATTGCAAAAAAAAGTTGGCACAGGGGCCTTTTTACCACTGTGTTACATCACCTTTCCTTTTAACGACACTCAGTAAACGTTTGGGAACTGAGGAGACCAATTTTTGAAGCTTTTCAGGTGGAACTCTTTCCCATTCTTGCTTGATGTACAGCTTAAGTTGTTCAACAGTCCGGGGTCTCCGTTGTCGTATTTTACGCTTCATAATGTGCCACATATTTTCAATGGGAGACTGGTCTGGACTACAGGCAGGCCAGTCTAGTACCCGCACTCTTTTACTACGGAGCCATGCTGTTGTAACAAGTGCAGAATCTGGCTTGGCATTGTCTTGCTGAAATAAGCAGGGCGTCCATGAAAAAGATGTTGCTTGGATGGCAACATATGTTGCTCCAAAACCTGTATGTACCTTTCAGCATTAATGGTGCCTTCACATATGTGTAAGTTGCCCATGCCTTGGGCACTAATACACCCCCATACCATCACAGATGCTGGCTTTTTAAACTTTGGCGCCTATAACAGTCCGGATGGTTCTTTTCCTCTTTGGTCCGGAGGACACAGCGTCCACAGTTTCCAAAAACAATTTGAAATGTGGACTCGTCAGACCACAGAACACTTTTCCACTTTGCATCAGTCCATCTTAGATGAGCTTGGGCCCAGCGGCCGGGCGGCGTTTCTGGGTGCTGTTGATAAATGGCTTTAAGCTTTGCATTGTAGAGTTTTAACTTGCACTTGCAGATGTAGCGACGAACTGTAGTTACTGACAGTGGTTTTCTGAAGTGTTCCTGAGCCCATGTGGTGATGTCCTTTACACACTGATGTCGGTTTTTGATGCAGTACCGCCTGAGGATCGAAGGTCACGGGCATTCAATGTTGGTTTTCGGCCTTGTAAACTACGTGCAGTGATTTCTCCAGATTCTCTGAACCCTTTGACGATACTACGGACCGTAGATGATGAAATCCCAAAATTTCTTGCAATAGCTCGTTGAGGAATGTTGTTTTTAAACTGTTCGACAATCAGCTCACGCATTTGTTCACTAAGTGGTGACCCTCGCCCCATCCTTGTTTGTGAATGACTGAGCATTTCAGGGAAGCTGCTTTTATACCCAATCATGGCACCCACCTGTTCCCAATTAGCCCGTTCACCTGTGGGATGTTCCAAATAAGTGTTTGATGAGCATTCCTCAACTCTCTCAGTCTTTTTTGCCACTTGTGCCAGCTTTTTTGAAACATGTTGCAGGCATCAAATTCCAAATGAGCTAATATTGCAAAAAAAAATTACAAAAGTTTACCTGTTCGAACATTAAGTAACTTGTCTTTGCAGTGTATTCAATTGAATATAGGTTGAAAAGGATTTGCAAATCATTGTATTCTGTTTTTATTTACGATTTACACAACGTGCCAACTTCACTGGTTTTGGGTTTGTAGTACATGTACTAAAGATGTTGCATATCAACTTTTGCCAAATTTAATCATTTGTGACTGCATGGGTTTGATCATTTGATCGAAATTTGTGAGGTAATGGGTTGAACTATTTACGGATGACAGATGACTACAGGCGATGATGACAGAAGACGGAGTTTCCATCATCTTAACTGGTCAACAAGTGGTTAAGTATGAATATCTAAACTGATGATGGGTTTGGCAGGTAATGGTCGAACCCTCGTGAGAAGAAAGCCATAGACGTCCAAACAGGTGTCATCCATTCTGACAGAATCCCTCCCATGCATGCCTTGCCCAATGCGTCTAATCATGTGTGGCCATGCAGGGAACCTGCCGTGACCGATGCTCAAGCATGTACTGCAAAAGGAGTTTTTACTAAGTGAGCTACCAAGTAAGCGCTTTACAAAGATTTTAATGCTGAATTTCACCTCACCTGGGCCTGCAGGGGTCCGTAGGGCACCAGCTCTCCATCCACAGTAAGTGTCCCTCGGGGGGAGAGGGGCTGCAGCCGGAAGGCTCGGGCCGGGACGTGGCTCACGTAAGGAGAGGTCAGGGAGAGGTGAGCCCCTCGCTCCATGGCCAGAAAGAGCCTCAGCAGGGTAGCTCGCGAGATTCCTGCCCGAACAAAGGTGAGGTGGATCAAACCATCATCAAACCTCGCCTGAGGGGCAGCGTGGAGGTCTGCCCCCAGGTGGGTCTGGTAGAGAGCCAAGACCAGGACAAAGTCCCCTTCTATGGTCACCCAATCCCGGGTGGGCAAAGGCTGGTCCAGAGGAGGCAGGAGGTCGTCACAGGGAGGGTTGAAGGCAGCGGTGGAGAGACCTTTGTTCTTGAAAGGGCCAGCAGGTTCAGCAAGGTCAAAGGTGAAGGATGACGATGGGGAACGGATCGAAGGCGATGAAGAGGTTGAGTTGGGGGTGTTTGAACGGGGGGTGAGGTAAGAGGGGGCACGGGGCGAAGAGCACGTCGGCGAAGGGGGAGGCGTTGGAGAAAGCGCCATGGAAAGGGAAGGCAGTTTTGGTGGGAGGGAGTTAGTGTGTGAATGGTGGTTCATGAGGGAGAGGGGTCGAGGTCTGGAAACATTCTGATTCTGATCCAAAGTCTTAGGCTTGAACATGAACGGAGAATGGCGGAAAGGCGAGGAAATGGTGAGGGCGCGTTCTCTGGATACATCCAAAGGAAAGGGCTCCCTCTGGAAATATGTCCCGTTCACATCCATCTCATCATCACAATAAGATGTCGCTCCCTCCAGGGAAGAGGAATCTGGCACTGATGCTCGGCAAAAAAGTGTGCTGGCTATCTGGCTGGAAGGGGCCGAATTTTTGCGGAAGTTCCTCCGAGCCTCCTCCCGCTGGATGCAGTAAGGGTCACACCCCTCCGACTCGTCGGCCTCTTTGGCCATATCAACACCGAACCTTTCGCTCAGTTCCCTCGCTTCAAGAACACCTTCACCCTGCGCCTCCGTCTCTACAGCACTGGAGTCCCTCGCTTCATCCTCAGCCTTCTCTTCAGACGCCTGTTCCTCCAGTTCCTCCTCTGACTGCCCTTCCTTCTCTTTCTCAGACATCCCTTCATCCTCGCTGTCGTCTTCCGTTTCCACCGTGTTAGCTTCGCAAGCTTGAGATTCTTCTTCGGCTTCCAGTGCCCCCTCTCTCTCTCGATCCTCCGCCAGGCTGCTTGCCCTGGTCACCCCGACGCCCCTCGCCCTCTCCCGCCTCCTCTGCCTCTCTCGATCTCTCCGCTCTCTCTCCCTCTGCCTCTCCCTTTCCCTCTCCCCCTCCCTCAGGCTCCGCTGCTCGCTCAAACCCATGTCCGAGACCGTCCTGTGAATGGGGGTCCGGCAGAAGCCCTCCAGCCCCTCTGTGATGCTCCTAGACAGGAGCCGTTTCTGTGGTGGGGGGGTGGCGTCTGGAGAAGGTGCCACTGCGGACGGGGGAAGGTAGGACAGCCGGCCCTTGTAGGACCTGAGGGAGGCCAGCCTCACCAGTGTCCCGAGGGTGAAACGCGCCGAGCCCAGGCCTCGGTATCTCTCGCTCTCAATGTCCACGTCCGACACAAAGCCCCAAGCCACCGACAGGAAGGAGAAGAGGCGTGTGGGAGCAGAGCGCCCGTTCTGGGAGGAGGCGGGGCTAGTCGTCACAGAAACCAGGTCCATGGCCCTCACCCCTCCCCGGCAAAGCAGGAAGCAGCAGTTGAGCAGGAGGGGCTCCCGAAGGCACATGTCATAGCTGACGGTTAGCACAAGAGAACTAGAGTGTAAACATGCTCATGATGGCCAATAAGTCAATATAACCTACACAATGACAAGATATGTGGGACAGACACCTGACCTGAGGGAAGCGAGAAAGAAAGAGTTTTTTTTTTACTTTATCTATACTGATAAACTTATAGTGTCCAAACAAACACTCAAGAGAGGTTGTGCAAAGAAAATCATAGGATAAGAAACTGCCAAGGCAAATTAAGTGGTCAGAGTCCGAAGTTTGAGCTTGATTAGAATGAACTCGCGAGTGTAACTGTCAAGACGCAATATGTGAAATTGTGAAGCATGTTGACTGCATAAAAACACAAAACTGAACAAAACCTGCATACACTGGCGTACCAACTTACACACTGATGTGACACTGAAAATTCGAGCAAATACAGAACAATGTGCCCCATTTACCCTGCGTAGTGGTTAATTGAGCCAGCCAGGGCATTGCCGGACCCACAGGGCAGTATGCCAACTGGTGTCTTTATTGCTTGTTCCCAGTCTGGACGCTCCATCAGACCATTGATGACCTGGGGACAGGGGGAGGGGAAGAAAACAGGACATTTCTAAAGGAGGTCAAGCCTCATTTCCGCCAGATTGAGAGTACCAGCCCCTCTTGCAGTCTGAGTGAAAGCATGAACTCATCTCAGGAAGAGTGAGCAGAATTTATGAGGAAGAACTACCGTCAGAGGAAAATGATTAGCGACAAGATGTACAAAGGGCGCCCACACTTGGCATACTGCAGACTTGGGCCCGTATTTAAAAGGAGTGCTGACTTAAGGATCAGATTGGCCTTTCATAATAGATGAACAAATACTTGGAACCTCTAACCTGATACACTTGAATGCAGGACCTGGTCATGTCCGCTCAGAATCTTACTGGTGGAGCATTGCCTCATTGCCAAGGCCAGCTACCCGCCTGCCTCCCGAGTAAATCAGTAATGGAATTAAAAATAATTCATAATATGTTTTTTAGGGATGTTCTTCTGAATTCAGCACATGAAAATACCATGGGAAGTACATGAATTCACCAAATGGCAAAAAGCAGGCTGGGGCTAGAGCTTTAATTGAGTCTGAAATGTTGAACCTGATCCTAGGCTGTAATGCAGGGGTCTCAAATTCAAATCCTGGAGGGCTTCTGTTTCTTTTGGTCTTCAGTTTAGTCCTGCTCTTAAATGCTCAATTTAAGTCAGTGATTGCATAAGGAGTCCGCACAACTCGTTTATTAGACCTGATATAGCAGCTGATTGAATGCAAATCCCAAAAACCCAAGGACACTGCAGCCCTCGAGGACTAGAGTTTGAGACCACTGCTGTAATGCAAGAATCCTGATTGTGCCCAAACTGATGCAACAAAAAATGTACATATGGAGAACAAATCTGAACACAACCTGCCAAGTTCATAACCGAGACCGTCCTGATCCAACACAGAGCAGAATTTTAATACCTGAAGATAGCCAAACAATTCTGTCAGAGCGACCAAAACAGTACGGCAACCGGAAAAAAGTCAAGGCTGCAATATCACCCGTTTCATCATAATCTATAGAAAATCAACATTTACTTTATCATTTATCAAATCTGCTTCTTACTATTGGCTAAAACTGAAATTGTTTCACTTCTACTAAATCAAATCTATTAATTGTTAGGCAAGTTAACTTAGCTTCTGCCTCCCATGCCTGGTCCTATTAAAGTCTAAATTTAACTTGCGTTGTTCTCAGCACTGCCGATGTAAACAAAGTCTAACAAATAACTTATGTCCTCCTTACCTATTTGTATGTTTGTCTGTCATACATGGGATAACAACTCATCCTGTTACGATAGCAGGGCTGGCGATAAGCGGTATCGCATCGCAAAATGCGATCAGGTTTTTTTTAAATGCGCCAATCTGCCACGGGCTTTTGAAACCCCCATCGCATATTTTGCGATACAGTCTTCGGATAATGTGAGTAAAAGTTTTAGTCCAGTTTTGAACAGAAATGGGCTCCTACAGTCTCTTAAATATTGTTCCGATCGCCCTCCGCAACCGCACTATGGATAACCAAACGCCGCGACTCTGAAACCATGGTAGCGAGTGAAATTACCCCATTTTCTTACCTCCGCGCCAGTCCAGACCACAGAGCTAAAGAAAACACTGCAGTGGGAAACGTCATTGGCTGAACCAACCGCAAAACCTGAGACGCTTCCGCCACACTTAGTAAAGAATCGGCGAGGGAATTGAGCAATCAAACGCTGCACAAGTGTATATGCGACTAGATAAAATGAAATTAAAAACACTGGACTGGTGACACACATCAGGTGTCATCTAACACAGGTATTACATATAAAACTAACGACGACAACGACGGTTTCCAGATGTGCTTATTGCATTTTAAAAAAGCGCGAATTATTGTGTGATGGTCCAGATCCGGACCGTCCCGCATCGACCGACGTTAGACTGAACGACCAGAACATTGCTGACAATTTCAGAATCTAAAAAGGATGAGAGATTCAGAGTAAGTTAAAGAATGGCCTCAATTCTTAAGCCATGTATGGACTTTAACCCGTCATTACGAAAGGATTTTGGCACATCGTTGTATTTTTGTATGGCTGTATAGTGAACCGTTTTGCAAATATTAGGCGGTGGTCAAGTACGTGAGCACTGACAACACTGATTCTAACCCAACAAATCGACAAACCTGCATTTTAGATCATGTAAGTACTCGGTTAGGGATTTCTCTTTCTGCAAGGTACTGAAGAGCTTTGAAATTAAAAGCTTTTATCGTTTGCTATTAATTATGAAGAAAAAGTTACTTGTTGTTTTACTGAAGGGCTTGTGTCATCTGTGTCTTACGTTTATTGGCATGACTGGTTATTAATTAGTATTAGAACATAATAGGAGTTAAATTGGCATAGGTATGAGTTGCAGTAGTAAAAAACCAAATAAAAAATATTTGAGATACAGATATCTTATTGGTGCCGTAAATTAAAAGGAAAAAAGGGCTGTCTAGTAAAAGATGGGGAGGACTAGTAAACCTGGGTCATTACTAGTCCAGATGTCTCGTGAAAAAAAAGAAAATTCTATCCCTGATATACAAAAAAGAGCGGTATATTTATGTCAAAGGAATGTTGTTTTCATATTTTGGAGACATATATTTGTACCTTGAATTCCTACAGTGCTCTTTATTCTAGATTATGGCAATTTTTATTTTAATATTTAAATGTTCATCTTGGTTCATAATTACTAGTATTAATTTCTTTCACAGCAAAAATATTATGTATGATAAAACTCAGTCCTGAATATTCACTCATTCACAGCCTAAGCCAGGTGAGTGGCTTAGGTAAAACCAAATAAAACTTAGTAATGCCAATTCAGTTACCGAGTTATTACATATTAGCTGTAAGTGGGTCCTAATTGGTAAGTCCAAGTAGTTTTAACACTGCAATGCTACTGTAACTCAGCTGCCCTAAGTCTTCATTAGGCGATGTTAATTAGTGTTAGTACTGTTAGCTAAGTGTTCTCCAAGATGAAAATAAAAGGTTAAAGTGCATATACAGATGTTTTTGTTAAGTTTTATTTTTTCCACACAGTTCTGAAAAATGCTACATAATGCTACAGACTTCTAGAGACTGCATAGCGTTTTCGCTACACAGTTATTTTTGCTTAATGCCAGCCCTAGATAGCCATTTCTTAATTCAAATTTTGAACAAAATACAAAATGTAGCCGTAACACACGTCCATTTGCAGTAGCTAAACGATTCAGCTGTCAGTCAGTCACAACTGTGCCTAGAGACCAAGAGTGATTATCGCTACATATAAAGCCTACAAAATAAAAGAAATTCGCAACTTTGAAAAGTCTATACTCTGCAGCTCAAATAACATGGGCTATTACATTGCGCTGGATATACAAGCCAAAACTTGTTCTAAGTAAATGAGATAAGAGCCGTGGGACCTGCAGCATAAACAGGTGAGAATAAGGCAAACCTGACACGACCTATTGGTTTCACTACCTGAATATAAAAGTTATACTAATAAGGAAAAGCAACCAAAGAAGTGGGAAACAAATTGATCATGATGGACTAGGGAAACATAAACCAGATAATTCTCTGTTCGTTGACTGAACTCTAAATTTTGAACCTGACCCACGCACGTGATGTATTTTCAGAATGACGTCCAAACCCGCACAAGCCTGAAGTCAGCCTTTGGGTCCCATTGGGTTTGGGTGGTCATCTGAAGCTCTAGATGGGGCTAGGTCAGACTGCGGGTGGCCAGGTGAAGAGGACAGGGACAAACGCATATATATACACACACCTCATGAAGTAATCCATCTCCAGAGACGATGACAATTCCATCCCACTCAGGCAGGGAGATCTCCCGGATCAACTCCCTGGCATGATTTTGTCTCTCTGACAAAAAAAAGGTATGATACCAATTTACTTGTTTTAATTCTGAAAAACGTTTATAATTTTCCCTAGATTGATAATAAAAAGATTGATGAGTCCCAAAACAGCAAAAAGAGCTTAACTGAGAGAAACTGGCATTTACTTACCAAGCAGACAGCAAAAGCACCTGTTGGTAAGGCTCAGTTTATGGGATACTAACCTGTCTGAATGAGGTTGTAACTGATGTTGGCCTCTCGGATCATTGGCAGGATGTGAGACTGACACCACTGCATCGCCTGACCCCGCCCACTGAACGGATTCACCAAAAGCAGCAAACGGCGAGGACGGGGAAGCAGACTTTTGCTGAATTCTGACAGAAAAAAGGAAACAGAAGAGAAAAGAAGATCAACTGAGCAGCAAAAAAAAAAAAAAAAGAATGACTGGACATCAGTGGAGGAGTGGCTATAGCACAGTCCATAAAATCAACAAATAAGCAAACTGGCACTTCAAAAACGGTACCAGTGACCAAATACAACAACATCAATTAATTCTTAAAGTCACGCTCACACAAGTTGCAAATGCATATTATTCAGACAGATTTGAGACACTAATGTAAGTCAATGTAGTAAATAGGGCATGGTAATATGGCAGAGCAAGGTGGTGAGATCATGCCTCGCAAGGCAAATGCAAGAGCGGTCCAGAGCAGCACAAGTTCCGCTCTCTTTCTCCGTACATTTCATAGTGTGTGTGTGTGGGGGTCAGATAAGGAGGAATAGAGTGACGGAGAGGCACTGTTAGATAACCCCAGACAAACGTAAGCACAGGCTCATGACACCCATTTTGCGGACACATGCGTGCACACAAACAACTTCATCATATAATATAGGTCACAGACAGAAAGGGCACACTGCTCACAAACAAGGATAAAAAGCCAAAGTCTCTATGGCTGAACACAGAGTACTGAAAAGCAATGGTAATCACTCACACAAGCCCAAGTACTGCAAACACAGACTAATGATTGACCCCCATTGCCCAAAATTGAGTGTTAAACTGAATTACAAATTAAATTACAATCCTAACACATCTTCAACATACCCAAGCTCAGCCATCTTTATCAAAGTTGACAACTAGCAGAGCTGCATAAGGACAATCAGGGCATCAGGTGTCCGTATGTATGAGCCTATTTGCCTGGTATACCAGCCAATCCCCCAGAGTACAAATTAAATTTTATGTTACAGCCTGCAACCATGTTTTCATAAAGATAAACAAGAAATTAAGATGGGAAAATATTAAAAACTCCATCTGGGTACCAACACATCATCGTTTAATGCAGAAAGTGTGAGGGCAGAGAGATACTGGTTCTTTCTGTATAGATTCACAAGCAAGTAATTAAAAAATGTATATAAAAAAAATCCAAACGACCAAGAGTAGGCTACTATTGAGCAGAATATTTTCATTTCCCACACAGCATGACCCCCTGTGGTATATACAGTAAGCAGCTCATCATACCGGCCACTATCTGTAGCCTATCAACTGATGTACACTCCAACCAACATGAAAGCAAGTCCAGCATTTCTCAGTTGAAGTTGTGGGGACCCACTGTGTATTCTGGTTTTGCTCCATCCAAACTAATAAGCTCACTAATGTAAAAAGCAGCAAATTATTCTTCACTACACTTTAAACACATCGAAACAATTAATGCTTCAATTCATTGTGAAACTATAAATCGATCAGACAGATTGACTCCAACTGAAATGAGTTCCTTTTTTTAAATTATAAAATGAAACAAGTTTCTGGAAGAGAAATGGTAACAAGCCAAAACTGTATTATATAAAGTGGATTTGAACATAATTATGGAGGAACTTGAATTCCAACAGCCTTAACTGAATAAAGACTGGCTCTGACAGAAGTGGACAATGGTTACCAAAGGCGAGGGTTGTGAGGCACTGCTCTGGCCTATTTGTCAGCACAGTGGGTATGACTCAGAGGCGCGCAGGCAGAGTGTAGGGGAAGCAGTCGCAGAGGTTACTGACCTGTAGTAGCGCTGACCCTCACCCCGCGCAGAAGGCACTGCACTGCAGCCGACCACTTCTCCGCCTCCGCGCGGCTCTCGGCCAAGTACGCCCTGACCTGCCTCCGCCGGGACACACCCTTGCGCCGGCGGCCGGATGGGTACCAGTACAGCACCAGCAGGGGCGGCGCGGGCGCCCGTGGGCAGCTGCACCCCGCCAGCTCCGACAGGGGCATCAGCAGCCGAGCCTCTTTCCCCGGCCGCGGCGCCAGCCTCTGGATGTGCAGGTGGGTGGGGGTGAGGGTGAGGGCATAGCTGGAGGCCGTGGGAGCGTTCCCTCCACTTGGGCTGCTGGGGCAGCTGTTGCCATTGCTGCTGCTACTACTGCTACTGCCGCTTCCGTTGGTCCCGGCTGTGCCCCAGCCTCCGAACTGGCCGTGCAGGAGGGCCTCCGCAGGGGCGGGGCCCAGGGAATCTGGAGTGCGCATCTTTAATTTGGGGGCGGAGGGGCCACGTCAGTCTTTCGGCGCAGACTTTTACTTCGTATATGCGTGTCCCAAGACTTTTCTGAGTGGACGGTTGGGTCTGTGGCAGGGGGCTGGTAGCTCATGAAGTGTAATACAGTGTGTCAATTGCTGGCTCTGATGTCTGACTACTAGTGCGACTGGTTTTGCTTGTATGTAATTTCTGATCTTACACACATTAAGAGCCAACTGACTTGACAGATTCTTTCAGTGACTTGATTGGCGTGATCCAAAATATGCTTCCGAGTCCCACTACACTGACAAGAACAAAAACCAGCTAGCCTATCCTGTCCCAAATATCTCAAATTAATCTCACATGTCAGCATTCAAAATATAGTTTTTCCAAATTCAAAATCTCAGCAGCAGTTTAAAAATTGTATACAAAAAATCAAATATTAGGATTTTAGTAAATCCTCAAAATTCCAGTTAAGACGTCAGTGATCCGTCAGCCAGATCCCAACAGATCTTGTTCTAAAGTGCTTAATGTCTTAAAGTTATTGTCACATTGACAGCTTGTCTAAGGAATGGAAAGCACAGCTTGAAAACAGTGTCCAATTCAAACAGTGCAGAAACTAATAATGAACAACACTGCACAAAAAAGACCTGTTCCAATAATCTTTTTAGCAGCAAGGATTTTTTTCCACAAAAAAGGACATCTTCAATAGTGTTACCAAAGAATAAATGTCGTATACAAGCTAAACACACGTAGACATTCCATAAAATAACCTTGATTTAAATAAAATATTTCGGGATATCCTTTTTTAGTGTCATTTATGCACCATCGATATCTACAACTTCAACAAGCTTACACACGTCAAACTGTTCAGCCATCAACTGATGCAAAACTAAAGGGGTAAAACAGACTTATAGTGTACAAAATCTGCAAATGTTATACCAATTTCGAAAAACGTGAGAAATATTCATATATCCTTCACGTGCTTTATTCAAGTGTTGCAATGGGATCCAATAACCCGTAGTGACTTTAGAGTCAGAATATTTGGAATTTTCAGGACTGACCTCCATAAATGCCCATCACACACACGGGAAAACAGAAGACAACAAACTAGCCTCATAAGCCCCGGACTGTGTTCATTTACCCGAAGGCAGTTCTTTGGACGGGTAGGATTTCATCCTATTGAAAAATGCCACAAAATCCAGTAGTTGCACTCCATCAAAGTCAGTTAAAAAATCTCATATTTTCCTTTTCACAATCCTTCAAAAGAGGGAAATTAAAAAAGGGAAGTGCAATGATTGCTTACTCACGATGCATAAGGATAAATTATTAAAAGAAGTTAAATGGTCTTCTTTATGTTCAGTGTTTATTAATCTTCAGAACTCTTCCCAAAGACACCCTGAAGATAAAACAGAAAATAGTCCATCAAACATTTTAATGCAAAATCAAAATCACTGTTGACCGATAATACACGGCAGACGGAAAAAAATCAATGGTTTGACCCAGACAGGAAAACTGAACAGAAACCATGAAAAAAGCCAGTGAAAGCACCACAGTTGTGTTCCAAAGGTGAATGGTGAAGTCAATGATTGCTAAAGTGCAACTTGGCTGAAGAACAGTTGTCAGTCTGCACTTTTTTGAGAGCGTGTGGTCAGCCAGCATTTTGCCTTTGACCCATACACAAAAATGCTCCGAGCAAGCAAAATATGCCGACGCTCAGAACCCACGACACCATAATGCGCCTACAAATACCATGAAATTACAGCCTGCTCATTTGACCAGATGCAGATGCAGACTACAGTGAACTGTAATGTAATTCAGAGCACACAGTGCAAATATTGAAATCTATATTCCCAACTAATCTCTCGGTATTCTGCGCTCATAGACCAGCTGTGCACAGATTTAAAAACAGATTTAAAGTGACCGGTCTGCCAGTGTTAAGCCTGAACAACAGCTACCTTATCCGACACCCAGAAATAACAATAAACCTGCTTTTAAAAAACGTGGTGCATTGTGCAAGTGTTGATGTGTCTTTTTTATATACAACCCCAATTCCGAAATAGTTGGGACAAAGTGTAAATTGTGAATAAAATCAAAATGCAATGACTTTCAGATCACATGAGCCAATATGTTATTTACAATAGAACATAGATAACATTTCAATGTTGAAACTGAGACATTTTACATTTTTATCCACAAAATGAGATTATTTCAAATTTTCTGGCTGCAACATGTCACAAAAAAGTTGGGACACAGGCAAAAAAGGGCTGAAAAAGCAATTAATATATAAGAGAATCAGCTGAAAGAACATTTAACAAGTAATTAAGTTAACTGGCATCAGGTGTGTAACATGATTGGCTATAAAAGGGATGTCTTAGAGACGCTGGGTCTCTCAGAAGTAAAGATGGCAAAAGGCTCTCCAAGCTGTGAAGGCTTGCTTAAAAAAAAAAAATTGTGGAATACTTTAAAAACAATGTTCCTCAACGTCAAATTGCAAAGACTTTGAAGGTCTCATCATCGACGGTGCATAACATCATCAAAAGATTCAGAGAAACTGGAAAAATCTCTGTGCGTAAGGGACAAGGCCTAAGACCTTTACTGGATGCCCGTGATCTTCGGGCCCTCAGACGCCACTGTATTAGGCAAGAAAGCTTTTAAGTATGCCGCTCCATTTTCCTGGAACAATCTACAGAAAAACTCGAAATTGTCAGAGCTGGTTAACTTTGGGGAATTTAAGTCCATTTTAAAAGATCATGAAAAAAGTTCTCTTAGTAAATGTGATTGCTTTTAAATTAAATTTTACTGAAATCTTTTAGAAATCAGTCCATATTTATGTGTCACAACTGGACTTTTGCCCTTCACCTGTTTGTAATCAACTGAATTTTATGTTCATTTGTCTGTAATGTATGTCAGTTTTATCTTTATTTGCTGGTATTGTTCGTAATTTTGTCTTTGCTGCTTTCTTGCCAAGTCACTCTTGAAAAAGAGATTTTAATCTCAATGAGGCTTCACCTGGTTAAATAAAGGAAAAAAAAAATGTATCACTCACCGGCATTATTCTGTCATTGACATTACTAAATGGGCCCAGGAATACTTCAATAACCCACTGTCTGTAAACAAAGTCCGCCATGCCATCCACAGATGCCACCTAAAACTCTATCATGCAGAAAGGAAGCCTTTGTTGAGCATGATCCAGAAGCGCCACCGTGTTCTGTGGGCCAAGGCTCATTTAAAATGGACTATAGCAAAGTGGCAAAGTGTCCTGTGGTCAGACGAGTCCAAATTTGACATTCTTGTTGGAAATCATGGGCGTCTTGTCCTCCGGGCTAAAGAGGAGAAAGACCACCCCTCCTGTTATCAGCGTTCAGTTCAAAAGCCAGCATCTCTGATGGTATGGGGATTAGTGCATATGGTGTGGGACATTTGCATGTTTTAAAAAGCACCATGAATGCTGAAAGGTATATAAAGGTTTTAGAGCAACATATACTCCCCTCCAGACGACATCTACTCCAGGGAAGGGCCTGTGTATTTCAGCAGGACAATGCAAAACCACATACTGCAGCTATTACAACAGCATGGCTTCCTAGTAGAAGAGTCCCTGTGCTGAACTGGCCTGCCTGCAGTCCTGATCTTTCACCGATTGAGAACATTTGGCGCATAATTAAACAAAAAGCTTGTCAAAGGAGACACATAACTCTCCAGCAGCTGGAAGCCCGAATTAAAAAAGAGTGGGATCAAATTCCAATGGCTAAACTCAAGAAACTTGTCTCTTCAATGCCCAGACGCCTCCACTCTGTGTTAAAAAGAAAAGGGGATGCTATGGTACTATGGTAAACAGGCCCCTGTCCCAACTTTTTTGGGACCTGTAGCAGCCATCAAATTTGAAATGAGCTCATTTTGTGGATAAAATTGTAAAATTTTTCAGTTTCAACGTTAGCCATGTTATCTCTGTTCTATTGTGAATGAAATACTGGCTGGTGTGATTTGAAAGTCATTGCGTTTTGATTTTATTCACAATTTACACTTTGTCCCAACTATTTCGGAATTGGAGTTGTAAATACATCGCTAAAAATGTATATTCTCTTCCAATTTATATGTCTGAGATATAGATGGGGCTTAGTTCGCAATTGCGCAGTAACAGTAAATGGTATTTTTCAAGAAGTAAAAAGGCCAAAGTTTCACGCAAATGCTAAATCAGAAAAGAAAACCTCTCGGCATAAAAACACATGGTCCTATAATGTGGCAATAAATTTAAAACAATACTTGTATCGTTGGTATAACGGCTATACTGCGATAATTACTAATAAATAACAAATGTAAAAGAGCGTTATGAGAGGTTCCGCAGCATTCGGTGCAGGACCACCAGGTTCCATGACAGCTTTTCCCCGGATCATCAGACTGCTGAACTCTAAATGAAAATAAGCTGCTTATTTAATTTAATATAATTACTCTCATTTTAATTTTTTTTTAATTATATACAATTTTTAATTTCACAGGTCACTTTTTACTATTGCACTTTATTGAATCTTTGCTGCTTCGTATTTTGATACTTTTATGTTTTAAATTCTGTATTGCTGAGCCAACTGCAACGAAATTTCGTTCTGTGTACACTTGTTGTACTCTGAATGACAATTAAGTTTGTCTATCTAAGAAAGTTAAAAAAAAGTGCAATGTCCTGACTTACTGAGATTAACGTAATGACAAACGTTTCATGTGGAAGTATTTCAGCGTCCTTAATAACGATGCAATGACTAAGCAGAACACACTACCCGAGATGAGCCGGAAAGCTAGACCAATTCCAGTTCCACAACATGATACTGCTAAATTAAAAGTCGCTTTCTCGCTGTTACGCGGCTCTTCTGAAATTAATAGTCCTAATGTTTGAACTGAAGCCAGCTGAGAAATTCAGGTCAATATCCGGCAACCCGCAAGACTGAATTTAAGCATTCAGTCAACTCCTGAGGCTCGTGGGACTGCATTTTGCATCCCTATGATACTGGGCGGGGGCGGTGTTAAGCTCCGTTTGCCCATCCACGAAAAAAAAAAAAAAAAAAACCACTGAGGCAGCATATGAATAGATCGCATCTTTGCTGTACATGGAGTGACAATTCGTTTTTACAATCGTTTGAGCCCTATGGGAAAATTTTCAGTGGAAAAAAAACGGAACGGTTGGAGAAACTGTGGACTCGGGCTTGGGGAAAGGCTGGGAAATGTTTCAAGTGATGATATGCAAGATAACTCACAGGTCAGAGTCCTAAATAAGTAATATCTAGAGTACGGCGATCATTCGATAAGCAGAAACACGTGGGAAACGCAAAGTCTCGCTTGATACAGCGACACAATTGTTATCCAAAACTTGATATGAGCTCTGATATTTGCTGTGCCCACCAACCAAGACTAGCTACCTTCTAGCATCTCTCCATCGTAACTCAAAGCAATGCTCATTTAGCGACAAAAGCAGTCCCAAGATGCCGCATACCTTCTTGACAACCGAAAACAACACCCCCACCCACCACCGCGTCCAGTAACTTCTCCCCCATGACAGCTGCAACGCAGCTCGCTAGCTAGCACGCTCAAGTTCGTCGTATATTGCTGTTTCCATCAAGCACTTGGTCGTGAACAGCTGTCGCGCTATGCATTGCGCGTAGAAGATAAATAATAGGCATTTAGAGCATGTCAACGGAAATACAAGTTTGCTCGCTAACATATAAAATCTAAGGTCAGACAACGATCGCGATGAGGAATAATGGCCTAAAGTACGCCAATAGTCAGTGTTATTTAGCGAGCCAAGTTCCGCAGCCAAAAAATTCCGGGATATTTCAAAACATTATTGCGCGAAATCTGCTGAACAAAATATATTTTGCTAATACGTAATGATTAGCAACTGCAGCACATCATTATTACCCAGATCGTTTATCGTAATTGATTACCGTTAATCCCCGATTATCATATGGTAATTAGCTCATGTGATTCAGTTATAGCGATTGTATCCCACATATCCACAACGAAATGTCAGCGTTGCCTATGGTCTGAGGCAAGCTACCGTTAGAGCGAGAAATAAGGCAACAATTACTGCCATGTCTCGATATGCGATGGCGAGCTGCTTGCCAGCCAACTTGGTCTACTAGTTTCCACTGGAAGCAGGGACCCAGAATACCTGAAAAACTGAGGAAGAAGGGCCAACATACTTCACGTTACACTAACGAGACTGCAACTAACGTAAGCTAGTAAGTTAGCTTGCAAGGTCCCGTATAACGCATTCTCGTTTTACCAGAGTAGCTGCCCAGCCATCTAAAATCCTGTAGCGAGCGAAAGACGGGGCTACCGTTGGCAACCTAGTTCATGGAAAAACCTAACAGATGAGCTATTAGCCACTGAGAAATCATGGTCTACCGCTAACACGTCAAATCAACGCAGAATCCACCGCTATTTGGCTGGCTGGCGAGGTAACTTTAACATAACCAATCAGCTAACCGGTCAATGCGATCTGGAGCTCCCGAACGCAAAATTGCTGTAACCTAAGCTAGCCTTATCCAATCTTCATCATCTCTTGATGGATGCTCGGACCTGAAACGTATTCGAATTAGCAAACGTTTCATATTAAGATATCATATTGTTGCACTCGTCACTGTTTATTGTAGTGAAGAAACAGGTAATAACAAAATTCAATTACCTCATCTTTTCCTTCCCCGCGACGGAGTCCACTGACTTAGTTGAAAATCTTGACTTACCCAGGAAATGTGCGCTGCGCTAAGGGGGGGAGCCGTTCTACGTGAAAAGCAGCCGCGGTAACAAATGGGAATAACGCAGGAAGGCATTGGGCCCACCTCCTGCCACGCTCCAACCGTAGCTCAAACTGCATCTAATCGCGACCAGTAAACATTTGGATTGGCCTACGGGAAACTGGGTATGGCTCGTTCGTCTGCAATTTCTTGTCTTTAAGGTTGACGGGTTATTATTTTTTTACTGCTGAGCAAAAGAACGTATCCTCTGGTCCACATTTCGCTTTACTCGTATTGTGTAAAACAAGCAACATTTTCCCACCAGCGAGCAACAGCTAGGAATGTATTAAGTTACAGAAGGACATCAAGTTCAATAGCCATTTTACTACGAGGTATTAAAGGGTTAAAACAATTTCACACACCCCCTCTAACGTGCGGCCGCAAATCATTTCAGCAGCAAAAGTATTAGCCGAATCGATGCATTTGACGACAACCTCTTATACAGGAACTCTTCAAGAGACATTTAGTACAGTAGTATGACTCAAGCAATTGCATGTAACTTTAATTCAGCAGATGCTTTAACTCATTCCCTACAGAATACTTTTATATAATTGTCGCGTTTGGATGGAATACTTTTCCCGAAAATTACACAATATAAAGTATTGAACTACAGGTGGCCCATCACAGTGATCGTCAAGTGATTTCGTGTTTTCATCGGACTGCGAATGGACATCCACGCCGTAGGGAATGGTGGAATTCGCCGCGCCGTTGGCAGCGGCTTGCCGTAGGGAATGAGTTAATGGAGAACAGCTTATAATGAAATAAGAATGCAAGCACATTCACCAAAAATCAAGCAATCTAAGACCAAGCCCATTTGTGAGAATTCCACTCAGTGTGGCTGCAGATGACAAAGTATAAAGTCGAGGGTTGTAAGGGTGAAAAAACTAACTTATTGGCGCCAATTATTTTCAGCTGACCTTGGACATGAATATTTTCAAATTTAAAACCAGATATGAAGGCACTTTAGTCAATTACAAATTTAAAACAAGGCTTCTTCAAACCTGAACATGCCACCAAAAGGGCAATCACAATTTAGAACAACTGTCCAAGCTCAACCTGCAGAGCCAAATATTCCCAGAAAGTCACATTTGCACAAAGGTGCACTTTAAATGTCCTGAAACATTCATGTTAAAAATGTGATTTATCACAAGATGACCTCAGTTTTACCAAAGGAGGTAATGTTATATCTGGGATTTCCCAGACATTGGGGGGGTTGACAAAAAACACAGGGAGATGCATTGAGGGGAGAATTTGCCAATCTTTATTAGCATGAAAACACCAGGGAGGGGACACAGAAGCAGATGCTCTAATTTTTGTATCCACGGCTGGCTCTGCGACCACGGGCACGCTCGAACTTCCGGCCCTTGGACCGGACATAAGGCCTGGGAAGGAGAAGAGAGTCTGAATTACTGCACTGATTCAAATGACACAGATTACCACTGCTCTTCATGCATTCCAGAAAAAATGCAAATTGAAGGGAGCCTGAGAGTCAATCAGAGAGAGGAGTTCATAGACAAGCTGAATCATGCATATGCCAGTAGCTGTGTAGTCAGAAGCTCTCCAGGGTGATATACAATTGCATTAGTCGAGCCAATTAAATGTGGGACATGATTGCAAGCATCTGTCCTGACATCACACTTTCAACTGGGCAGATCGAATGAGTACCTACAGACTGCCTGCGTCAAAAGGGCAGTCCAATACAATTACCTCAGCACTGACAGAAAATACAAAATGGTTTGCACCCCATCAAATTCACAATGAATGCAGCAGAGGACTGGGCCAACATTAACAAGGTTTTCTAACTCAGCAGCCTAAGAAAATGTATTCAAAAATGATCAATTAATGGAACTTACTTGGTGTGGCTGTGGGGAGTTCCAGGAGCTTTTCCAAAATGCCTGTACACCTCTCTGCCCTTACGAGGTCCTATAAGGGAATTGGAATGGAATTATATTCTATCAACATAGGAAACTCTGAATGTCACTCTAGATCACAACAAAAGCCACTATGCTAAATGCAGCACTCTTGCTATGGTGCAACACAAACACCACGTGGACACTGAAGAGTTTGTGTGAATCTGGACCCAACACAGGTCTCTTGTTTATTAAATGAATAAACCACTGTTCAGTGGGAGAAAATACAATGCATTAAAAATCAGGCCATTGCCAATTCATGGAATGATGGCAAACTCACTCTTCTCACTCTTGCGTGCACCAGTTAATACATATGCAAAGGACTGCCCTCTGCAGGAGTAATCCAGCCCTTTTGACTACCATCAACAGGATTCATACGATACACTTGCTAAAGACAACTAAGCAAAGCTGATACTAGTCAGTAGTCTATGATACTTCTCCGGCTTAGGAGCCCTCAGACACACTTCTGCCAAGTTTCCACAAGGAAGACAATATGACCATAGTCCTCAAGGCAATTAAGCTAATGAGTTAAACACTTCCTGGAAAAAGTTCAAACATTCAGAAATAGTTCAAAGGGGGACAGCAGTTGTAAAATATTTTAAAACTTGTCAAATTTGAGATACATTTCACTCTGTTTTACTTTTCTCTCCCAACATCCAGTGCTTTGGGCCAAAACTGAACAAATTTTTAGCTTCTTCACTTCTATTTTCTCAAAATGAGGGACTGCTTTACAATAAAATAAGTTGTCCATGGGTCCATTAAACCAGCATAAATCAGTAAGATCTGACCTCAGCCCACCCTCACTGAGGATGAAATTCTGCTGAATGAAACCTGCACTGGCAGGGGCTCACCTGACAGCAGCACCGTGTTTTGTCCTTTGGGAGCAGCCAGCGCGAGCTGGTCGAAAGTCATGACCTGCCCCCCAGACTTGAGGATCCTTCGGCGAGCACCGTCTGTCATCTTCAAAGCACAAACCTGGAAACCAGAGAGGGAAGTGTGATGAGGCATTCTACATGGTCAGACAGACCTGTGTCTGCCAGGCCAAAAATGGGAACAGAACTGACCCGTTCATCACGAGGAGAGATTCGTGGGCACTGCTAGCTTTTACTCAAGCAGGGAAAGCCAAATGGAACAGTAAACATCAGTGTACCACTCAAGTCTCAATTTTCATTCAGACTTTCCAACCAGATACAGGACAGGTCTGCATAAATGTGTGCAATGAAGCATAAGCAATACACTGGATAAACAAATTAAACTCAGCAAATAAGGCATAACATTACTATTCTTTTCAAAAAGCTATTGGCTAACCATTTAAATGACTGACATCACTTAAGGTCCTACTGCATCTCATGCTGTGCAGGTGCAAAACATCCCATTTTCAGTCAGTGTAACCCCTTAAACTTGCTCAGCATACTCAGCCAGTTCAATCCCCTTTAACCTCATTAGTCATGTCATGTCTGCCATCCTGCTCCCAATGGTAACGCTGCATAGACCAGTTCACATAATACTGCACCTGGACTCTCCAAATGTCACAAGTTCAGAAGCAACCAAAACTAAACTGGGTAGAAAATTTAATTAGTAAGTTATAGCCCAATATGCAACAAGGCAATCAAACAAAAAATTACGTACTTATGTTGAAAATGGCCAACACTGCCCAGCAGGTTCCTCGAGTTGACAGAATTCCAATATGGGTACAAAAGAAATTACACAGCAGGGAAAACTACCATGCAGGGTTATCAATCATCGAAAGAAACCTTACTAAGGAACAGCAAACACAGCCTGGAGAGAATACTGAATGTAGCAGAACCCAACTGAGGAGGAAAGGAGTTCATGTGTGCAGCATACTACTTGGCAATAAAGAAAAATATATGCATTCCCCCAAATGATCAGCCAATGACACAATGCCATGCCATGTAGAACACAAGTGCAATTAGTCTTAAAACGCTTCAATTCTAGACTGATGAGAACCATGTTTTTTCTTAAACAATGTTAGAACATACAGATGACAGCCATGACAAAGACTGCAGTTAGTATAGCCAAAGTACCCAGATTAGAGTACCAGTGCTTTCCAAGTCCATAAATGACAAATTTCTGAAATTTTTACCAATTCAAGACTTGAGTGGCCAAGTTTGACATACTTTAAAAATTTAGACCAAAACAGGCACTTCCACTGAATTGGACCATTAAGCACCCATAAATTCATATTTGGAGGGGTATAAATACTATAAAGGGGTTATCAATCAAGAGCAGAAGATGAGCAGCAGAGACACTCTGCAATGGACTTTCAGCAAATTTTTAAGATCAAACTGAAGGGGGGGGACAATTGAGGGAGAGGAGGGCTAAAAGATGGCACCCCAGAGTTAATTCCTCCATGCATAAGATTTATGTAGCAAGTACACCTAGATATCACCCCTTGGATAATTTTGTAGATTCCTCATGTTCTTGGTTGACTGCCTAACACACCCAGTAGACAACCTGCACAGTGTTGTGCAAATTACTGAGAGGGTCATTAGGATGAAGCAACACAAGGAGTATACTGGGAAAAACAAAGTGCTTTAATGTAACCTAAAGTGAGCACACAATTCTCTCCGCAGCACATTCCCCCATCAGACAAAAATCTTGTTTTATTGTCTTGAATATCTGAACAACTTCATCACACAGATAAACAGATCAGAGACTAACAGGTTAAATAGATCAGGTGGATTAAATATCATGGCAGTCAGCCATGTAATGGGGGTGAAAGTAATGAACTGAGCAAGAATACTGGAAGTAACTAACCTCTCAGTGCTGAACACTATCAATGGGATTACCCAAAGCATCATTTTGTGTTTATTTCACACCATGTAGGCTCAACGTACCTTGAGTTTGGGCACATCCTGAATTCTGACATCATCAGTGATTGTCCCCACAATGACGGCAGTCTTGTTTTCACGACCCCCCATCCTCATCTTGCGAATCTGAGAGAGGGGAACACAAACACAGAATAAGAAAAACAAGTGCCATCAGGAGATGGCATATCCCCCGGCCCCACCTCATCAACTTCGGATCAGCAAAAGGCACCACGTCAGGTCATGATTAATGTGCACACCAAGTTTTGTGAGAAATATTGAACGGTTTTCAAGTTATACTCCGAAAACAAAATGTTCGCAGACAGACGGATGGACAGACGGACAACCGCACCCATGACTCCCCCCCCCCCCGCATTATATGCTGGGGGGTTAACAAAGTTGTATAATTTGCATCATAAACCACACAGACAGGCAAAAAGTTCAGGAACCGTAGCAATGGTCACAGAGAGGGATATACACTGACCAGGCGGGAGAGGGACAGAGGTGGCCGGTTGCTCCTGCTCATGAAGAGTCTCTTCAGCACAACCTTGTTGAAGGGAGCATTGGTACGACGAGCCAAGAACCTGTACAGCTGCAGGGAAAATCACCCAAAACAAGATACATCCACAAAACTTACTTTACATAATGCTCCGCAGTATAGTAATGCACATGCGCTTCATTAACTGTCCCCAATTACAAAAGTATATCCTATAATGAATTTGCTCAAATTTAAACGGCAGGCAAAATAGTTAAAAATCATAGAGGACTTGACCTCATCTATCAAACCATCATTAGGTTCCTTTGCTGCAATGATAAACAAATCCTGAATTGTAGAAGCCTTCTTGACACTTACCTTGACCAGGAGCCGCAGGTAAATATCTTGACTCTTTGGCTCCTTCCGATGAACCTTTCGGTCCTTATTGTGTCTGATATCCACTCCCTATGGGACAGAAGCATTTAACTCTGGCTTTAAGGGACATAATTTTTTTTCCCATTGAAGGACAAGTTGATACAAAAAAATACACACAGGCTCTTATAGCAATGTGGTGCAAAGCCCTTTCCTCATGTGAAATTAAAGGATTAGATTGATATGCTGACATAGGTCCAATTTTACACCTAAAAGAAAGTAAATACTTGGAAAAATACACAGTAACTTGGATATTTGACAGAAGTATAGTTACACCTTAACTCCCAGTGACGAGCCATTTGTGCTAAACAGGACCAACTATTCCATCATTACAATACAACAGCGATCAGTCATGTTACCCACCAAAAATCAATATCGAAGCTGGTCACGACCTACATCTAAAAACGGGGATCCCAGGAGAGGTGGATTGCCACTGTATTCCAGGAGAGCCACATAGCTACAACTAACTGCAGCTTAAAAAAAGGAATCCCACGAGAAGAGGATCGCCACTGAATTCCGGGAGAGCCACGTACAAATATCTTAAGCTATAAAGCCATATACTTTGAGACACAAGTTATAATTCGATTACACGCGAAATCAATGAGTAAGACGGAAATTACAAGAATAAGCCAAACTTTCATATGCGTATCGCATTCCAGCTAATTCCATGTTGCACACACAGTATATTCAGAAATCGAGTTAGCGAAAATCCACACTTAGCTAGCACCAGGTTTGAGTTCACACGCAATATTCTCAGATGAAATTCCACAAATACAAACAATAACAAAATTTATCATGAGCCAATACTCTATTAATCGTAAACCTGAAATACCCGAGGAAATCTGACGGTCAAAAAAGGGGATGGACATGGATTTCAGAACTAATCTACTGCTAAAAGGCTCAAATAGATCACCTACCATCTTGGACTCGTAGCGAAAAGGGAAAAGGAAGTGCCGTGTTCTCGCGATAAACAAAATCACGGAAATGAGCGGAAACTGTGCGTACTACGTCATGCAATATCTATTTCTTGATAGGTCGGTATGTGGTCGCTAAGGGCCATATTTACTCTGGGCAAAAATTGACATTACAAAAGATGTCTTCTCTCCCTCTCTGGTACATCCTTAATAGATGGAGTTGCGAGACCGCAAACACACTCAATTTATTCATACATTTCTGTCTTCTTTCAGAGCATTCTGTTATATTTTAGGCAGTTTGTCTCCATTTGAAAGTAGAGATGCTTTGCTCACAAATTCTTATGTCTTCATTTAGAAGTATTAAGGTTGTTTTAAGGTAATTTTGTGTCTATTTGGCGATCACTAGACAAACAACTTTTAGTGAGCTTTCATCATTTCATTGGTTTGACATTTTTTTGGTGGGTCATTACCAAGGCTATTAAATGACTTTTATTTTTTCAAGAAAAAAAAATTCTTAATATTTTAATAAAAATAAAAAAAAATATGGAATTTAATGGACAAAAGGCTTTATTATACATTAGTATGTCTCCTTTATATAATTAACACAAATTATGTTTGTAAATATATGATTTTTATGGGACCCCTTTTCGCATAACTCCCTAAAAAGGAACTTTATGATGTTAACCACTTTTCCTCAGTTTCAGAAATTAATGTACAGACTTGAAAGGCTCTAATATTACAAAAGTACTTAAAAGGTGTGAAGGAACGCCTAAAAATTTAGTTTGATTTTTTATTGTATTTTTAGTTCATGTTCAAATATCTCTAAATATGGTGGAACAATGGAAATGGTCATTATTATTATTTAAAAAATAAGGTTTATATGTCCCCAAAATGTTTTGCTCCACCTTCTTAGATTGTGGGTTTTCACTTTTGAACAAAAAACAAAACTAATAGAGGAACAAAAGAATTTTTGATAACACTTTGGCTAGTATGGAAATATGAACTTTTATTCTGGGAAATTTAAAAGGGAGCAAATTGAGGTGGGATGACAACTGCAATTAAAACGGTTTGCCTTTTTTTGCATGTTTTATGATGTTATTCTGTATGTCTTTTTCTTTAAATTTCCACCCTTTTGGTCTCTCTTCTGAGAAATAAAGCCATATTAAATTTTTAAAAAGGCTTTTTCCATCTTGGGATGTCCTTGATCATAAAATTTAGGGACCAAAGAAAATGTTTATTTACCAAAAGGCTCAAAAATAACAAAGAAATATGTAGCTAAAGTAGTCTAGGGATAACAGGATGGGGAGAATTTTAGGCACCATTTTAGGTTTGATACATTTAACACCCTTTGAGCAATGAATACATTTGGAATTTTGGAAAAAACCTATTCAAAATCCACCTTGTTTAAAAGAGCTTACACTCTTTTAAATATGGAAATATTTTTCAACAGCCTTGGAATATCTTGCATCATTGGGCAAAATATTTCAATATGCTTAGAGGTTAATGATGCGCTGAAATTTATTATTTTTGATAGACCTAACTTGACTGTAGATTTAAAAAATTTACACTGTTCCTAGCCAGGTAAATGAGTTTACAGTTAGCTATAGATAGACTCATTTCCTTTTGAAATTCAATGTTAACAGAAAGGCTGCAATCAATAAATAAGAACAAACACCTTTAAGTATATTTAAACAGTAATTGACTGATGTATTATAAAATTTTGTTGATACAATTTCATGATAATGTAAAAATGTTAAATTGTATATATTTTTCAAGAAACAACAATGCAAATAATAATAATGCAAATGAAACATAATCCATCCATCCACAGAAAGGAAGGAGACACACCCTGGAAAGAGAAGAATGCACACACACACACACACACACTCCACATATATTTGGGCAATTTACACACATCCAACTAACACACATGCATGCAAAAAAGATGAAATAAAATGAAATAAAGTGAAAAATAAGGGGAAAAATGAAATCCACACAGAAAGGCCCCAGGTCATATTCAAAAGACTTTTTGTGAGGGCCACTTTTGTTTCCCAGGTAGAGGTACTTATGTTTAGTACTGCAATGTAATTTTTTATGTTTTTATGAAGAAGAAAAAGTGTTGAATGTTTTGCATTTTTTTAAATAAAAATGTTTGACTTGTTGTTATGATCCTAATAAAATTATTGATTCTGAAACTCACTGAGTTATTGCTGGTTCAGTCCACCCTGTTTGGATTATGTCTGTTAGGTTTTGCCATCCTGTTAGTCACATTTTACTCCAAATAACATATTCAAGTATGTTAAATGTCTTTGTTCATGCATATGTTAATGTTAAACTGCAGAGTTGAAAGGGATCAGCAGCAGACATATGTAATTTTGTGCAAATTTCTGTTATTATTTATCATTTAAACTGGGTGCAAAAAATGTGACCGTTTAAAGAATGAACACATGTTCTACTCAAATTCTATTTTCAACATTATTCAAAGAAAGAACTTCTACAATGGAATGAGGGGCACATAAGGTGCAAGAAAAGCTAAGTATTGTTGAATATTTACATTATTAACACTTTGTAATACCTGTGTATATGTCCCTAACAGGGTGGAAATCTCTCGTGGTCCATGTCTGAATAATCCATCCATAATTATTATAATTTAGGTGCACAAGCTCTATCAATACAAGTTCCTGAAGGTTAAACATACCATTTACCACATATAGTGTTAAAAACACGAACAATGTATTCTTTTTTTTTCAAAAGTTAGCACACTGAAAAGTCACCAATAGTGAAGAATGACCCTGTTAGGTTCATGAAAGCAGCCATTTTTGACAATTACCAAGACACAATTACCTTAAATTATTTTATTTTTCATCCTTTTTATTTGTAATTCGATCAATAAATATGATACAAAAAAGCTGGAATGTAATTGTGGACTGACAGGGCTAACGAGAAAATTAGTATGTCATTATCTATAGGTCAAAATAACATGGCTCTGTATGTCACATGATTTTTCTGGGACCCTCATCTCGCAACTCCCTAAAAGGAACTCTAGTATTAACCACTTTCCTCAGTTGTATGGAAATTAATGTACAGACTTGAGAGTCACAACACAGAGGCTCTAATATTACACAAAGTACTTAAAAGGTGTGAAGGAACGCCCTAAGCACCCAGTCTGATTTTTCACTTACTTTGTCGTTGTATATTAAATTGTACTCTCACAGTATGGTGGATCAAAGGGGAATTTCCACGTTACATTGTCCTGATGTGGACACGAGGTTTGTGGTCCAATGCAATAAATGTTTTGCTCTCCCACACTTCTTAGCCTCTTTCACTTTTACAGGGAACCAAAAATGGACTCAAAACGAATGAGAGGAACAAAAGAATTTTAATGATAAAATGCTACGAAAGTAATTTCTAGTATGGCACAATATGAATATGCAACTTTCATTCTGCAAGTATAGCTATAAGGAAAATTAAAAACTAATTGAAATTCGGGGATCACAACTGCAATTAAAACAAAAACTAACTTCAGCAGTGATCTCCCATGACTGACTTCATGAGCCACTGTGGCAGTGCATTCATTTATAACGTACTTTTTCTTTACAGTTATTACTCCACTCTTTTGGTCTCTCTTCTGAGAAATATGAGCCATATTAAATAGGCTTTTTCCATCTTGGGATGTCCTCCACTCATAAAATTGGTAGGGACCAACAGAAAATCTTTATCATACCAATACAAGGCTCAAAAATAACCCACTCAGAAGAAATGCGGGTAGCTAAAGGTAGTCTAGGGATAACAGGATGGGGTTTCAGACTCCAGTTTTCAGGCACCATTTTAGGTTCCGCTCTTGATACATTTAACTTAACCCTTTGAGCGCTGAATACATTTTCAAGGAATTAAAAATGTAATTATCCTGAGCTGTTGAAAACCTATCATGTGTCAACTTGTTTAAAAGAGCTCCCGATGCGGGAGCTCTTTTAAACAAGTTGCCACATGATCGGTTTTCAACAGCCTCTGGTTTTGATATCTTGCATCATTGGGCAACAATATTTGCCTATAGTGCTCAGAGGTTAATGATGCGCTGAGCAATTTATTCACCTTTTGATCAAGACCTAACTTGACTGTAGATCTACGTAAAAAAATGGAGGACACTGTTGCTCGCCAGGGCATTGAGTTTGCAGTCCCTGCTATAGATCGAGTCAAAACTCATTTATGCTGGTAAAGCTTGTGTGAAATTCAATGTTAAGGAAAGGAAAGGCTGCAATAAAATTTGCAAATAAATAAGAACAAACACCTTTAGAATTTGTTTTGAATCCACACCAATTGACTGATGTATTTCTCAAAGACAAGATCACCTAGTTCATTGTGATAACTTTGATAAAAAGATAAAGTTAGATTAGTTATGCATCCTCTTTCAACAACAACAATGCAAATAATAATAATGCAAATGAAAATAATAATAATCCATCCATCCATTATTGAAAGGGAGGAACACACCCTGGACAGCTCACCAATCCATCACAGGGCGCACACACAATTCTCTCCCTCACTCATACTTCTGGGCAATTTAGAGTCTCCAACTAGTATGACATGCATGTCTTTGGGAGGAAACCGGAGTAGCTGGAGGAAACCCATGCGAACATGGGGAAAATATGGAAACTCCACACAGAAAGGCCCCAGGTCAGATTCAAACCCATGACTTTCTTGCTGTGAGGTGGCTGTGCTTCCCAGTGCACCACCGTGCAGTACAACAACAACAACAACAACAACAACAATAATAATAATTTTAAGAAGAAGAAGAAGAGTAAGAATACAACCCCAAATCAAAAAAATTGGGACGGTATTTTAGATAAAAATCTTTGACTTGTTGTTATGATCCTGCTCTGTCTGTCTTGATTCTGCCATGTTCATTATTGTTCCTGCCATGCTTGTTATGTTTTCCCTAGTCCCTGTTATGTTTATGATTATGTCTGTTAGGTTTTGCCATGTTCTGTTTAGTTTTTGCATTTTGCCATGTTTTTGTTTTTGCCACTCCCAATCCACTATTCTGTTAGTTTCCGGTCCATGTCTTTGTTCATGCCCTTATTGCACTTTGTCTCCCCTGTCTGGTCTTTTGTTAAGCTACAGCTTCTCCCCAGTCCTGCGTGTCACATGCTTAGGTGATTTCATGGTTTCTGGGTTTCAAACATTCCTTCCAATCTCGTTTGCTTCCTTCGCCTCTCTTTTCTGTTTTACTAACCAATACTAACAGTTTGTTATTTTTGTTAAAGTTACTAACCCAGACTAACATTGTATATAATACTAACTTACTAACGAGCACTAGGGATTGTATAGCTGCACTTACTAATTGATTAACAAACTCTCAGCACTCGCCCTGTTCTAGTCTCCGCCTCTTGCCTTCACTTTGTCTCTCCAGCAATTCAGCGGATCCTCCGCACCTGCTCCACTCTGTCCTACCTCTCATTATCTGTGCACATTAGAACTCCCTAACCGGAGCTGTATGTTTTGTCATAGGTTGTCTCGTGTTCCCTGGCCGCGTTTTGGCTTTTGCCAATTTCATGTGATTAGGTTCTCCCTCATGTTCCCTCCTTTGTAATTAGTCTGATCCTCATCACCTGATCCTAATCATAGCATGTGACTTCCCTTGAGTGTATTTAAGCTGTCTTCTCACTGCAGTTCCCTGTCAGAACGTTTCCCTTGTTTACCTGTGCTGCTCTCGTTTCTCGCCTTGTACTCATAGTGTTTCTCTTCTGACTGGACCGTCTGACCTTCGATTTTTGGCTCTGCTTTTTGGTAATATTGTCTGCATCTGTTTACGAACCCTTTTTGCCCGACTACGAATTTTGTGTTTGCTGCCCTGTTAACGGTTTGGATTACGCCCACTGGATTTTGGCTTTTGCTTCTCTGACATACCTGTGTCTGTGTACCGAACCTGTTTTTGCCCGACCACGAGTACTGTTATTGCTGCCCTGGTTTTCGACTCTGATTCTGCCCTATTGGATTGTGATTTTGGATTGTGGACTCTGTACTGTTGCTTTTTGCCCTGTGGGGGTTCACCCCCCAACTACAATAAATCACTTTTTTGCTGCTACTTCCTGGTCTCGCATTTGTTTTACATCAATAACAGTACAATGCATTATATGATCTTTGATTTAAAAAAAAAAAAATTCAATTTTGATTCTTGCAACTTAAAGTTTGGACGCTAAAGAACCACTTTGTAAAGTTGCTATTCCTTTTCGCAACAATTAATAAACATTCATCGACAGAAGACACCAAGGTATTGTAGGCATTTTTTTTTTTTTTTGATGGTAAAAATACAATGGTACGCATAAATATGTGATGGCGATTGATGCAGCGCCATTTAAGTGATCTGTCATGCCTCGCCCGGAACACTCTTCTTCACCAGAGTATTGATCACCGGCCTGCTCTAGCTCCAGCCCTTCCATTACCATCACCTGTCCCTTATTAATCACTGATCTGCATACACTCTCTCTCTCTCTCTCTCCTCTCTCTCTCCCCCCATTTTCCTTCATGAAGTCTTAGTATTGCCCTTCCTGTGTAGACTCAGTGCTTTACTGAACCTATTTATAGGTCTCAAGACTGATATTCAGTCTTTGATTCACCTTGTGTCTAGTTGTTATTATTAGCCCCTGTGTGTCACCCCAGTTTTGTCTGAAGCTCTACTGCAGATCAATAAAATCCATTCTTCGCATCTGGATCCTCTCACCTCATCCTTATATCAGTGCAAAAACATTGTGCACTGAAATCATTACATGATCAGAGATCGAGGGTATCCAACTCAGGCATGTGCCCATGCAGTTTATGTGCGGAAATTCCATGAATTTTACAATTATTTATGCACCATAGAGGGTGAAATTTTCTCATGGATTTATTGGAAAATTGACAATCCTCGTCCCCTCTCTGTTCCTTGATGGACTAGACCATTCCTAGACAGTGCCACTGTACCAAATCATAATAACAATCACTTGCTCACATGATCTGCTTCAAATCACATCATTATTAAACATTTTTTTAAAGTCATTACTTGTCCTAAATTGCCCCCTTGCCAAGTTTTTTGAAATGTGCTGTAGGTTTGATAGGCAGAATTGGATGTATATTTACAAATACAACGAAGTTGACTGGATAAAACTTTAAATATCTTGTTTGCATACTGGTTTCAAGAAAATACAAGTCAAAGTAAGTTTAGAAATCACTGGTTTCTGTTTTTATGTGCTTTTTCTATTCCATCACAACCTTGTTGACTTGGGGTTGCAATAACAATATGCACAAAAGGATGAATGAATGCATGGACTGACACCATTGCAGAGATGGTTGCAATATACACAATGTATATCAGTCTGTCCTCCATGAATCCCTCACGCAAAGAGGAATACAATTCTAAAATGTCTTTTACTCAATTCATGACAATTATTTTAGAACTAGGTAACAATTTAATAGTTGTCATAGTCCATAGAAGACATTTTAAATATTGTATAATTCCAAGAGAAATCCAACAAAGTAAAACATTGGCTTAAGAATGAATTTCAAGGTTATCATCGAAGTCTTGAGGATCCTTTGTGCACTCTTTTACAGCGACAGACTTCAGTTAGTTGAGGCATTTATTTCAGTGGCGCCTCTTTGCTGTCGAAAATGACACAGAAAGATGGTCCAAATCAGAGCAATGCCACCCACAAAAAGAGTCCGAGCCGATGGAGGAATCAAGGAGAAATTAATGGCCTAAAAAACAGAGGAAGAAAGAGCACAACAGAAACTGACACAAAAACATAAAAGATTATAAGCTGCACTATAAAAATAAAATAGATTAGTTAAACTATACCTGCATTGTGGACCAGTAAACTACTCCAGTCTTTCAGAGAGAGAGAGAGAGAGAGAGAGGGGAAGAGAGAAAGAGTTGAGTATTTTATTATTTGCTATTGTTTATTTTCTTACTTTTTCCCAATACTTTTATTTCAGTACCTTGTAAGAAGTCCAGAATTTATCTCGCCAGTCCTTAAGTGGATCCTGGCTTTTCTCCAGGGTACTTAGTCCTGAGAGGGAGAACAAACATGGATGGAACTGCAAAAACATACAGACACTGTGAACACAAGCAGTACAGCTAGTGTTGAAGATGCTTTGGCTTACCGATATAGAACGCACTGATGGTTATTGGAGCGGCTATCAGCTGGTCCAGAAAAACTTTTCCTGCCACTCTTTTCACCCCTCCACCTGGCCACATCCTCTCTAATCCCTCCAACCAATTGTAGTTAAAGTTGGCATGGAAACAAAATCCAATAAGTGCCACTCGCCCAGTCTGGGACCAGTCAACATTAGGCCATGTCTGTGTCCTCATTTCTGTGTGCCATTTAGCTTCGAGTAAATCGTTCTCTGGTCCTTTTCTTGACCATCTTGATGAGCGATCTAATTTTTTTCTGGATTCAATTTTTTGGAATACTCCTGTTCCCTCCCTGGTTTCTACTTCCTCAGGTCCCCTGCCCCCCTTTTCCTCCAAACCAGTTTTCGCCCTCTTCCCTCCTAGCATGATCTGCTGGATAAGATCTGCAGAGGCAAATAAAGCTGTGTAGCCCACCACATTGGTGAAGTAAGGATGAGACTTAAATGAGGACCATAGTCTGTTCATTTTGACTAAAAAGGAGAAAAGAAGACAGGAAATGGTGAGACATTAAAAGTGGTCCTGTTCTAACATCTGATTGAGGAAAATAGCTTGTTTTAGTTTGATCAATTGGCTCTTCAACTTTCCCAGACAGCAGATGACCCCAAACTAAAATTAGCTGGAACTGACATAAATATGGGTGAGTCTTAACTTGACATCGCAAAATTCGCCTACTTGACTAAAAAATATCAGCTTGTACCCACATTACCATTTTGTATTATAGTATATGACAGTCAACACAATTGGTGTGCCATGAAGAATCTAGTCGTACGCAATAATTCCCATTATTCAAATGGTGAATGAGTATCAGGAAAGTGCACACATTGATAATGTGACAAAACAACAGCTTCTGGACATGTTGTCTTCCCCTTAGCTGACCTGGTACAGGTATCATAGTTGGACTGTAGTTAGACTCCCTCATTCAGCTGTGCTGCTATATGTACCAATAATGATTTTTTTTTTTTTTACTCTAGAAAAGCCACACAGTCAATTACTACTTACCTTTTCATGTTACAACTGAGTTTGTTGATATTTTCCTCCCAGTTGCCACAATATATTCACCAATGAATGAAAAGTACACACCATGTTAAGCCTTCCTCCAGTCTGAACGGTTTCCCAGTAGGCTAAAACACATGTGCACTCATTCTATATATAGATCTCTAGGTCCCACCCTACTTCCCTGCTTTGGTTACCAGGATCTGGATTCCAGCAATAATATGCCCTTGTATTTCCCATATGGACCTGCTTTCACCCCTTCCACCTTTATTGTTTTGAACCAAGGGGAGTGAAAGTGCGATGGTTCTCCCTGCGACTCTTCTGTGTTTCTCTCTCTCTCACTCCCTCACCATACATAAGCATATATACACTTGCCAAGCACTTTATTGGAAATATCACACTTGTACCAGATCAAGCCTCAATTCCATCTTGGGGAAGCCTCAATTCTTAGTTACTTGAATTCCACCAGATGTTGGAAACATTCCTTTGAGATTATGGTCCATGTTGCAAAAATTACATCACATAATTTCCACAGATTTTTCCAGCTGCACATACATGCTACAAATTTCCCATTGTAACATATGCCACAGTTGCTCAATAGGACTTAGATCTGGTGGCTGGGGAGGCCACTGAAGATCACTGCACTCATTTTCTTGTTCATGAAATCAGTTTGACACAACATTTGCTTTGCGAAATTATGCATTATTATTGTGGAAGTGACCCTTATAAGATGGGTAAATTGTGGCCACAAAGGGTTGCACTTGGGTTAACAAAAATACCCTGGGGTGCATTTCCTGACAGCACAGATGCAAACGTACATAGTTGGAAACGCTTACTGTGAATGGACAAACTATGTAAGCTGCTAACCTGGTTAGCAACTACGCTTTTGGGAAACGCACCCCAGGTTGCCAGAATAATTCAAACGATGAAATATCAGTATTTCAAGGCACAAAGTGAACCAATAAAACATTCTTCACACCATTACACCACCATCATCAGCCCATCTGAAACTTTGACTAGACCAGTTGGGTCCATAGATTAATTCTGTCAGCAAACACTAAATTCACACAAATGTCACAGCCAAAATCCAGATTTATCAGACTGGGAGACATTTTTTGTGATCTTGCACTCACTACAGCCACAGATCTCTTTGCTTTGCTCACATGAGTGGATCCTGACATGGTCTTCAGCTGTTGTAGTCCACCTGCCTGAAGGTTCTACATATTGCACATGCTGGGATGGTTTTCTGCTCATTACCCCAGCTCAATACAGATGGACAGAGTTCCTGCAGCTGTTCTGTGAGCTCGAACCAGTGTGTCCATTCCCTTCTGACCTCAACAACAAGGTGTTTCCTCAAGCAGAACTGCTGCTATCTGGACAGTTTTTGTTTTTGCACAACACTGTAAATTCTAGAGGCTGTTATTCATGGCAAATTCAGCGAGATCAGCACTCTAAGAAATAATAAAACAAACCAGCCCTTGTGGCACCAACAACCAAGCCACAGTCAAAGTCGATAATATCATATTTTACCCAATCTGATGTCTGAACATTAACTGCGGCTCCTGACTAACACGATCATATGCATTGAACAGCAACCGCATGATTGACTGATTGCTAATTGCACAATTGAGCAGGTACAAAGGCGTTCCACATTCAGTGCTCAGAGAGTGTATATACACACAATTGCTGCATTTACACCACACACACACACACACACACACACACAAACATGCACTATGAGAACTGTCATTATTTAATATGTAGATTTCATATTTAATGTCTCTTCAGCAGTGTGACCATACATGACAGTAAAAAGCAAATGTTACTATTTTATCACAACAAAAACTTTCATGAGGAACAATTTCCAGCTGCATTGCAGCAATTTAACATGATTATGCCTTCATACACCTTCAAACGCATCATAAAAAGGACTTTTTTGATGAGGGCTTGATGAAAGCAAGGGCAATCAGAGAATAGCAACGGGGTGAGCTCTAAGATCAGAGAATGTGCTAATTAGGGCAGAGGATAAGTTGAGCAATAAAGGCTTTTTTAAAACCTCAACTGGTGTGCTTTTGTTGTATTTTATTTAACAAGCTGGCCTTAGATTTCTAACAAAAGAGAAGACACATTTTGTACCCAGACCAGTTGACCTTTTTTATAATTGCTTTTATCCCTGAACCCTCACATCTTCTACTGCTATAGATCATCCAACCAACCCCCCTCCCAAAAGTGATAATGTCAGTTCATCCCCTCATTATTAACCTGTCAGACCCCACCTTCTGTATAAGCCGACTTGCTGTCACCATTTTTCCCTGTCTGTAACTTATAGCTGGAGCATGCAGAGCAGAAACACAAAGGAGAAAGGTGAGTGTGGTCATGTTTCATGTTTGTCTGTCAGTCTGTCAATCCTGTGTTTTATCTGACAATTCTCTGATCTCGGTAAATCATTGCCCTTTAAGAATTAAATTTTGTTTTGTTTTTGTTCTTGTACTGAATGGATTAAGGTGAGTGGCTGGGATGTGCTTTTAATATACAGATAAATTCTCTTTGGTTGAGACTGAGGTCAGAGAGAGAAGTAATAACAAAAACTAGAGAAAATATTTGTATAAAATGTATTTAAATTTTTTCACATTAAATGACTTTAATTCTCGGTTGTATGTAGTAAATGATAAAATAATAATAATAATAACAATAATTATAATGAGGAAATGTGAATATATCAATGCAAGCATGCATGGAACAATGTACGACCAGGAAAGCCTATGTTGACTGAGAGAATAGTCACATTGAATCAATTCAAGGCCTATATTTGGTAAATATAAATGGATGAATAATTGCCGTAACCATCTTAGGCTAATGCAGAAAATATATCTCAGGACAGTTTATTGTTTCAGTGCGGCAAAACACAACACTGAGTGACCAACAATGATTTGTCAGGGTACTGCCATGCAAAGCTAATAATTCATTGGGGCATTGTGACAGACATGATGACACAGTGCTGCTCTGAGTTGATTGAGAGCAAATTAAATGGTAAAATATTTGTGAGGCAGCCCTGCCAAGCTGAGTCTTTTTTAGCAACCCTATCCCGGAACAGAAAATAGCCACTTGCTACAAATGCAGTTCTTACCAGATGGGTAGCTATAAATGCCAGTAAATAACTGCCAATTGACTGATTACTCACTGACCAGCATAAGATAGACAGATAAATTGCATGGGCATTTGCCATTCTGACTAAAGCAACAATTTCATTGACAGTTCAGCATAAAGCAAAAAAGTTGTATTTGCACAATTTATTATGGCTATTACTATTGGCACTATTTATGATGGCAATGAATTTTGATCTCCTGCACTAGTTTTCTTCCTCCAATGCTTTTGTTCCATACTTTGTTAATCACAGACCATAGAGAATAAGAAATGAGCCTGTTTTTAAGTAAAATTCCATTCCTCACAGACATGTTTTCCCTTCACCTCCATGATCGGAAGCATTACGTAATGTACTTAATTTCCATGATTGAATCAGAGCAAGAAATGAGATTTCAATTTCCATATTAAAATTGAATGGTGGTAAAATGCCTGAAGCAAGAGAAAACATTAGATTACTCCTTTCAATTTGAATATCCATATTGTATTTTGAATAATGATCTCTAAGAGTTGGGGATCATAACATCATATTAGGCTGTAATTTTTTGATCACAATTCTGGGTCTGACAACTTTGGTGATGGTCCACAGAGCATTACATAAAAACAAAGTCAAATATAAACACAAATGAAGACCACAAAGGAAAAACGATCAGAGTTCAAATTTTGCATTTTTGTATATTTTATATATTACATATTATTGGAATATTTATAATAATATAGTAATATTTTAGATATTTTTTGCATATTTTTCAGTGCATTGTTTCTAAGATCATTTAGAATTTTTAATTCATCATTTCTCCACAATGTGAAAATGTGATTCTGATCTTTTTTCCATTGTGGTCTTCAAATGTAAATTTTAGATTTACACCCTGGCTTTCTCTTTCTCTTCTGTTTACACTTTCACATTAAATTTCCCTGGCCCACTCAAATTTATATGTCTAGATTTCTTAATATCTACATGCCTTTAACTCACAGTCATGCGACCATCCAGTTCCTTAATCTACAAGCAAGGCCCTGACAGGGGGATTCCTTGGGGTCGTGACCTCTTTACATTTGTGACATCAGCAGCCAGTCATATGATGCGGACCCTGCAGAGACCAAGAAGAAGCCGCCCTTTAAAGCGACAGGTCAACCATCGTAGATTTATCCACAACATGATCCACAGGTAGATTAATGCATTGTGTCTGCACCATAGTGGAACTTTTGAGACTTCTAACTTTTGGTTATGAGTGGAGCTTCTCTTTTTTTTCTCCAGGAAGTTTGCTGAAATTGAGGCAGCCAATCAGCAACTTTCATCTGCTATCTTCTCAAAGGAGAGGGAGGGTACCAAAGATTCATCTCCAATATATGAGTCCACTGACCAATCAGATTGTACTTCTGAAGAAGGTATACTTTCTGAACCTACCAGTGTTACTGGGGACAATACACTCATGTGAGCTTTTACCTGACTCCTCTCTCCTGGTTTTGTTTTTTCCAGAATCTTCAGCAGACAAACTGCTGCCCATCGTCTCTTCAGGCTCCACATCCTCGAGCCTCACCCAGTTTTCAACGCATAAAATAACCCCGTCAAACCAGCAAGAGGAGTTAAGCAGTATTTGGACGCTTGACCTCAACTGGGAGAATCCAAAGGAATCCATGGACCTGCTGCACAACCAGAAATTAGGCAAAGAGTTGTACCAAACAGACAAGGAGTCAAGCCAGCACACTTACCAAAGGGGGAGTTGGAGTCCAGCAGTGGAAGACGCATGTTCCACATGGTGCCCAAATAACACATACATGCCAAACCTTGATTTTGACTTAGGCACACACCTTCAACTGGAGCCTGTCAAAACTGATTGCTTCATAAAACCGAACAGCAAAATAATGGATGAAAATTCCAGTGGTTTTGTGGAAAATGTAGAGAAATGTAATGTAATCAGTCAGTGTCCAGATCCAGACCCCAGCCAGGAGTACAGTGCTGCTCCTCTAATGTCAGACATTTGTGGCCCAAAGTTCAACCTCACACCCACTCCTGCAACAGAACCTCAGCCCATGTCCCCTTGCTCATATGCTTTTTGGATGAAAACTGGTGGCGATAGCCAATGTTTCCAAATTGATGTGAATAACGTTCTGGAAAATCTACATGGAGAAATAAGTGACAGCTGTTACGCAATAGACTCAAGGGAGGGGGAGGCCTGCGGAGATTTTTTGTGCCCTGCAGGAAGTGTCTTGGAACCTCAAAGTGGAGGTAGCAACCAAGAGACACAGTTTAGTGATATGTTCTTAAACGCAGCTTTCAATATGAGCACCTACAGGCATGAAGACCTTACCCTGTCTGAAAAGTCCAGCAACAAGGGAAACGCAAGTGTAAGAACAACTGATGGTATAAGATGCTCTGACTTGGATTACCTGCTTGCAAGCTTTCCTCACTTAAATGCACTTGATGCACGCAGGATGAATGATGAGGAAACCAGAGAAACTGAGACACCAGGGTTGAGTAGTGAAATTGAGGGCAATGGCTCATCTGGTAAGAATTGCATGGCTGGCTGTGAAAGCTCTTTGATTACTCACCCAAAATTTCTCAGCTTGACTTACAGCACTCAACTGGATTCCCAAAGTCCTCTTGAGAGAGAAGATTTGAAGGAATTCTGGCCAGAGCTGCAAAGTGTCAAGCCCAGTGTTTTTATAAACCCACCTTTGTTACACCCTGATCTGGGTCAGTCCACTGTCCCTTCAGTATACCATCCTGATCCAACATTTTTTCCAAAGGTCTGTTCCCAAAATGAGACTGTGTCTTCTTGCATGAAAGGTGGAAACTCTCAGAGTTGCATGCCATTCAGGGATATGGCAAAATTCCAAACCCAAAAACCATATGCGCATCAGATCTTAACCCCACCCCTTGATGATTATTGTGCATTTGATAACATCCTTGGTGAACATGAAATAAGAGGAATTTAAACAGGCTATAATTTAGTGGGGAAGGACAATTCACCGTAGAACATTTATAGTTGAATGGAAAGTGTACTCCCATTGGGTGTTGCATTTAAATTGCATGAAAATAAAGTATAATAAGTGAGTGATGCCATGTCTTTAAATATATTGAGTTCAGCTTAGAATGACTTCAGTGGATTCACACAAGTTTCAGTTATGTGTAAATTGCTGAAGGAAAACTTATGACCAAAGTACATCTGGCATGCAATGCATTTGCCATGCACCAAGTGTCATCAAAGGTATAGAAATGTTTCTGCAGATCTTTAAGCTTGTCCATACGGCAACTCTTTGCTTACGAGAAAAATGAATTTATGAATCACTTAGTCATATCACAAAGAAAATGGTCTCTGTTCTACATGCAGATATTGTTGGTTGTCTTCTAGATGTGTCTTTTTGAGATATCAGGCTCTATTGCTCATAAACCAGTTTTATTTGCAAGTACATTCAAGGACGATCAGCAAATTGTATGCTCAATATGCTTTAGGTGCATTTTATTTTTAAAGAATGTCTTTCTGTCTGTCTTGGAATCTGTGTGATTTAAAAACAGCTTATGGACTGGACTCCTACTGGCATAAATCTCCGACTTAGGGTCCACCCCATTTGAGAGTCAAAATACATTTTGTTTGGAAAACTCTTGAATGTCAGTTGAGGCTTGGAATGGTTCTTTATTCCTGTATCCTGTTCACAGTCATTAAGTTGTACATGAGGGACTTTAACAGGGGATGGCTTGAGCCATTCTTAGGACTGCAGGCCACATTAAAAGTGCTTTTCTTTTTTTTATTCCAGCCCAGCTGTCAATCCAATCCAGTAAAACTCTTTATTGTATATGTAAATGTTCACTGCTTTTTTGAGAATGTGTACTTACTCAAGATGTACCGTGCCATGGAAAAGTACTTGCCATCCTTATTTTCCACACTAAATGGTTTCAGATCTTCATAAAAAGTATTATGTGACAAGAACTACATAAGGAATCAGTTTTTACTAGATGGTCATTTCATTTATTGTGGGAATATGATTATCCATTTTCTATAAAATTTATGCAATAAAGTAATTGCCCCGTAAACTTTATTCCTTGATGTGCCTCCTAGAGTACCAATGTCTGCTAACAAACTTTCCAATAACTTTAGATCAGTCTATCACATCACCGCGGATGAAGTTTTTGTCCACTCTCTCCTGCAGAGTTCCTTTACTTCAGCCGCACTGGAGGGTGTTGGTGTTCAAGTATGGACTTCCCATTTAATGTCCTGCAGCAGCATCTCAATAGGGTTTCAATCAGGACTTTGATGCGCCACTTAAATATTATGTTTCTTTTGGGCCATTCAAAGCTGGACAGAGCTGATAAGACACGTCACAATACCATCATGTGACACTTCTGAGGAAGATGGGAGTTCCCGTCGAAACATGTCAAGGTATGAATGCAGAACTACGCTTTCTTATCTGATATAAAAGAAGTCAAATTTTAATTCTAAAATTAGAGACATAATGAATCTCATCCAACTAACAACTAACAGAGCTGGACTTGCTCTTGCGCTTTGGATTATTGCTTTGAGTTTGAGCTTCAGATCATTGAACGACTGAACTTTCTCCTCAAGGATTTTCTGGCCGAGAACGGAGTTCATGATTTCATCAAGGCCCTGAAACATCAAAAAAATCCCAAGTCCATTTAATGACCACTACCATTCTTGACTGTTGACATGATGCAATTATTGTGGTATGCTGTGCAAGCTTTATGCCAGATATAACAGGATCCATGTCTTCTAAAAAGTAGCACTTTTGACTCACCAGTCTGACATTATCCTATAATAGCATGGGGGCAAATAAGAGGCAAGGATTTATGCTCTTCTTGGTTAGCAGAGGTAACTGCCATGCATCTATGCCAAGGATACCATGTCTGCCCATTCTCTGTCCAATCATGATGGAATCATGATGGCTGACCTGAACAGAGGTCAGCAGTTCTTTATATGTTCATCTGGGTTGTTTAGTGACAGTAGGAATGAGTCATCCATGTCCTATTCTAGGAACTTTGGCAGGCTGGACACATGTGGGAAGATTCACCATGGTTCCAAATGCTCTCCATGTGGAGATAATGGCTCTGGCTGTTTTTTGCTGGAGTCTCAGAGTCTTATAAATGGCTAATCATTTTGTATTCCTTTCAAGACTGCTATATTTCTCTAACTTTCTTCCTCATCTCTTGTTTTAATTGTGGCATTGAGTACAGTTTATTGAGGCGTTTTAGCCTACTTCACACTGTTGGAAAGGTTCACTTGAAGAGATCTTCAGATTCTTCAGGCCTGGCAGTAACCATGCCCAGGAGTATATGGACTAATTTCACTCAATTAGCAGCTACATTTTGTTAACTGGCAAAATGAGTTTCAAAGGGAGCAATTACCTTTACAAACAGGGCCAGGTGGTGTCGGATAACTCCGTCCCTTCATAGAATACATCATCAAAAACTGTATTTTGTGAGGTTTGAAGTGTGACAAGTATGAAAAAATATGAAAAATCAGAAAGGGGTGGGGAATAATTTTTCTGAGCACTGTGAATGTATAACTGTTCATGCAAGCAATTTTGGACAACCATTGCCCCCCAGCAGTGTCCAAATAAGTCATCCCACACTGAGTGTCCAAACCACCAACATATATTAAAATTCACTTCCAGTCAGATATGGTTCATATTAACAGCAAACAAAAAATTAAAAATTCAAGTTCCACAGAAGCAAAACAAACCACACACTTAAGAAAAGTACCAATCTCGCAACAGATACAGAGATACCAGTCAGCTGGCTCTCCTACCCTGGTCCAATGGAGGGTGCATGGGGGTGGGGGGAGGTGCTGCTCAGCAATGATGCGAAACAACGGGGACTTCACAATGTAGAAACTTCATATAGATTTATATCAATCAGAAATTTAATTGATGGTTAAGTGAAGTAAATGGAACTCCCAGATATAAAATAAATAAGATTACACACGGGTGGCTCCAGGACCAGGGCCGAGAACCAGCTCATCTGTTGAGTTCACGTTTCCAGAGTGATTTCATAGGATTAGCCAGAGGTTTGTTGCCCTCTACTGGGTGGATATATAAAGTGCAGGATAAGGCCTTAGATCTATTTATTCCAAGATTGACTTTTTCTAAGAGTCCAAATTCCAAATTAAATTTTCAAAACCAGTCCCAGAGATAATTTTAATATCCGCAGTTGAAAAGCGGAATCACTAACATAAGCTTAAGTTGCCAACTGTAAACAGAAGACAATGTCCATTATTCATGTATTTAATCTAAATATCTAAACTTGCAGCCAAAATATGTCCTGAAGTAATTAAGTGGTACGTCTCAGACAGGCAGGATGAACATATGGGAACACAGAAAATTAAACCAATGCACTGTGTTTATACATTAGTGGAAATGCCCTAACCTTGTGAATAATGTAACTCAAACTTGAACAGACAGACAATTCATCAAGTTTCTCCAACTCTAAATCATTTGATTTCACTGTAGAGCAAAATGACAGTTAGTCTTTTGCAGAGGTGAGTACAATCAAAGCTGAATGACCCTGATTTCCAGTCCCTGCACTAATGAAAAGAGTACACTATCAGAGGTCTTCTAACAAGAGCCATTGAGTCTTCCTCACATACACACTGCACCAGGCCTTCCACAACTGATGCTGAGATCGGTGATTAAAACCACTTACATACTTCCCAGTCATATGACAGAAAATACAGAGACAAAAAAAAAAAAAAAAAAAAAAATATGGTTGAGACAGTTGAATCTGTTTTATGTTACAATCTGAGGCTGACGAAAAAGGTACATACAAAGTAAGCAGGAAGTGAGGCAAGACATTCAACGTTTAAATTCACTGGAATAGGAGGAACTAATTAAGGCCCCTCAATAGTTTTGAAGTACAAAACTATTCTGAGCCTGTAGTGTTGAGCGCATGGTAAACCCATCCATTTGCACTCTTTATCTTCATCTGGTGCACTTTTTTGCCGTCTAACATGCAGGTCTTGGGGCGGGGGGATTTGGAGGGTTTTGGCATGCTATAATGGGTACTTAACACACTGTGGTGTTACATACTTTCTCTTCCAAGTATCAGTAATCAAAAAGTTAGCAAAGGTAGCCTACACTATCCAAATAACCCAGAAATAATATTTTTCAGCACTCAGTGCGCACAGAATGTACAGCACTTTTCAGTCACTGGGTGGATCCACTGTAAATCCCTCTCCTCATGCTCACTCTACATTTGGTAAAACACAAAAAGCTTCATTACACAAATATTTTACACCATTCATTAAAAAAATTACATGATACACTACGCCCATTGTTTGGAATCAAGAATGATATTCCTGATTATGAATAACAGCGAAGGCTTTGATGAGAATGATGAGCATAAAAAATACCAGGTCACTCGTTCTACCACAATTCTGCATTAAGACTATTGAACAGTTCACAATCTTAAACTCAAGCTTGTTCCATTGAATTTAGTACCAATTATTTAACTAGACCCTCTTCAAGATCTCTCTCAAGAGCCCTACAGCTTTTTAGAGTTTCACTTGATCATGCAATCTAGTACAGTTCTATCCTGTTGTGTATGATTTCTCACCACGGTCCTGTACCATGACATGGTCAATAAAACTGCAGACGCACAACACCTCCCAGTTTAAGACCTTTTTTTCTTCAGTCTGCATGACATTTGATGCTTCAAGTAGTTAAGCTCGAAGGGTATCAACCCAGTAGCAGAGCAAAGATGATTCAGCTAAGCATTGCTATGAGCTCAGTTTAAGGTTGCAGTGCAGTCGAGGGTGTAGAGCAGCGATCAGAGAACAAGAGATCAGGGGAGATTCAGACAGGTTGCAGGGGATGTGGCTTCAGGACGAGCACCTTCACCATTATTTCTGTCAACATCTGATATGTTCATGATGACATAACTCATATAATGCCAACATCAACTTAAATTGGAAATCAACAGGCTGTAATTGAAGGGATAGAATGTTGAGTTACCTAAATATCTACTGTATTTACTTAGACTACCTATTCAGAGTATCAATCTAGTGAGCAAATTTGACAATCGTAAGCTGGACAGAAAACTCATCATTATATGAACATTGTATTTAGCCATGAGAAGCATCAGTTCAGACTTCCATGTAAAAAATCCAGCAAGGCTCCAGCCTGGATATAAATTAGTCCAGCTGGTTTGGAAATAGTTAAGCTCACAGGAGAGATGTTTAAAACTGCAGACAGCAGCGAACCCACCTGGTGCGCCAGACTGCAACATATAACAGCCCAATTTTCAGCTGCAGCAGAAACCGGAAGGTATATGGAATTTCCATCAGGATAAAACCATATAGTTGTTACATTTGTAAGCCAAATCTTCAGCTGGCTTCCTGCTCGATGGGGAATACACAATGATTCATCATATTTCGAAGTGTGAGTGTGGGCACATTCATGTCTCTGATTTTTCATACTATTCCATACAGGCTCTATTCATATTGGTTCTACAATAGTAATCAAATCTCATATTCAGATTTGTATACATATACTGTAGCAAGGTTAACCATTTATTCTCCCTCTTCGTCTCGCGTGATCTGTCCCATAGCCAATGTTAGGTTACGACAACAATCAAATTCTGTGCATAAGGCTATGCAATTAATCTGCCACTGTGATATCTCACAAGCTAAGTTGCCTGGAAACAGCATATTGACAAACTTTCAACATCTAGTCTAGACTCACACTTCCAGAGGGAAAAAGCATAACAGAAACCAAAACGACTTCAGCTACCCACGCTTACTTATATCATACCATAGTGCATCTATGATACGTCTTACACTATACTATTGGAGGAGTCATTGGAGGATAACCTATATAGATATGTACAAACTGCTAAAAGGTATTTAAATCTTCAATATAAGCCTTTGCATCTGTTGCCTTGCTTTTTTTTATCCTAGAAGCCCATGCAAAATGCCTGACCAGAAATGGCTTTTAATTCAAAGAGCGCTTAGGTCGACGAAGCCATCAAGGTACTGTTATTTCAAGCGGGATACAATAAACACAGCAATGCTGAGAAAACTAGGCCTCCCAAGATGCACTGGGAACTGCTTTTTTTTTTCCTTCTTCATGTTGTTGTTGGTAACAACTCCGGCGTTGCAGTGTTCACTAAAGTTCACGTCCAGTCAGTCAATTCAGCGCACTACAAGTCTTGTAATCTGTAATTGCTCTTGTCACTTGTTCGCTGCAGTGTTAGTACACTGTAGGTCCCACCACCAGGTCAATGGTGTGCTAAAGCAGTGCAGTGTCTGTCATGTCAGTCAGTCTGTGGACCCACACCAGCCTCCTGTCACTCAGCGTCCGTCAGGCTATACGGAGGCGGGGGGCCCAGGTTGTGTTCAGAGGGATTTGGGGTCCCATGGGGTCCAGGGGATGGGGATGGGGAGGTGGGGGGCTCCTCTGAATCAGAATTCTCCAGAGACAAGTCATCCACCAGGGCGCGGCGAGCAGAGCGTAGCGAGAGAGGAAGAGGAGCGCGCCTGTCACCACATAGCAGAAAAACAGAGGGGAAAAAGGGCCCAAGGAAATGAAAAGAAAGGGAGGAGACAAACATTGGGAGGGAAAGAGAAAAAAATATATAAATCAATTATGTGTTCATATTATAGCCATACCAGAGAACTAACAGCACATAAATATGAAACATCATTCAGATTTCTACCTCAGTAACAACAACAACAACAACAACAACAATTATTACCAGATGCAAAGTGAACTGCAGTAGTTTAGTCCACATTAAGTGCAGTCCACATTACTTCTTGCATTTCATTCTATTCACATTTCTTCAAAATAGTAAAACGCAGATTCATTTTGAGGAAATGAAAGTTTGAATGTTTAATGGCAACACACCTGGGGTTACTTCCTATGGGGAATCCAAAGGACACAGTAATTTACACTGGTTTGAGCACAGCAAGCACACAGCAGCCACACAGAAACTGAAGATGGTTAACAGGGTGAAACACGCAGTCGTAGGCACACTGTCACTCAAACACACTCGGACCTACTTTTCTGCCCTCCATTCGGCGAGGCTGAATGAGGAAGTGGGACAGACAGGACAGTGAGTCCTGATGAGAGACACACACTCATATAAAGAAAAAAAATTACCACACACACATATACAAACAAAAATGCAGTGATTCTTGATTAGACACAAAAACACACATGGGAGTAGTGCCAGATCGAAGCTTTAACAAAAAAAAGGCACAGACATAATCACAGAGGGACAGAGACAAAACCACAAACATCAGAGATGGGAGCGCATATGTTATGATCACACTCAACATAATCAATGGATTCCACACAGAGGTAAATTCTGATATGTTCATTTATTATCCATATTGCCCATAAGCCAGGTCTCACGTTAAAACAGTCAATGAGAAATTTTACGTTAATTTTGACAGATGAAGAATTGAATGCTTTCCTCAGAGAAATTATTTGCTTGTTTTAAGCTACGTTTCCCATGCAGAGTGAAATTCTTATCCCACTGGCAAACGATAACATCATACATACTGTTGTATCTTCTTGGTAATCTTTGTGTTACTGCTCAGATAGTCATAAAAATGAGATTTTAAAATATAAGGATTAAATATAATAATTGGAAAATTCAGTAGTTCTTTCGCAGTGTAACATTATTTTGTCATCCATCAAAGCTACCCCAACTCCAACCCCACAACGACACAATATCAAGATTCTCATACATATGCAGAAGACTGAAAGTCCAATGACCGAAATTTCCCCAAAAAATGACCAGTGAAAACGTGAACATGTGAACACAGACTGACACACTCCTTCAGTATGACTCAGTTTCAGTGCTGCTACCAGCACTGATATGAGTGCACAGTTAGCGGAGAGACAGCTCTGGTGTGTTGACTCCAGGCCCTGGTTGCACAGGCTACCTGAGCTGGTGGCGTAGAGCAGTGATCTCCCTGTTCATGCTCTGGCTGCTGTCCGACATCTCCTCCAGCTCCCGCTGCAGCTTACGGCGGTGCGCGTTAGACCGCGAGTTCTCCTCCTCCACCTCCTCCAGCTGCCGCTTCAGCTGCTTCAGACGCACCATCGACTTATCCAGCTGCAGAGATGTAGAAAAAAAAAATTTACAATAATATAATCACTCATATTTTAATTAACTTCATAAATCTTATGCAGTAATATTTACACAACTGACCCCACTGGGATTATTCACTTGGTGTGTCCAGGGAAGCACTTACTCTGTGGTTACATGCTTTTTAAGACAGAATTTGCAGGCTGGGTTACACACTCCGAATAGCAGCCATGCTAGCTATATGAACTAGCCTCAGGAGTCCTTCAGATAAATCTCCTTTCTGCTTAGTAATATTTACTCTGCACATGTCAGTGGAAGTGAAGACAAAGCCAACAAAAGCAGTTGGCAGAGTTCATTTTCAGAGAGGATGTGATTAGGCCAATGACAGTAATGGCAGCCGGCCCAGGCCAATGGACTTCAGTGCAGTTGTCTCGATTGAAAGAATCTTTCTTTGAACAGAGAAATTAATGCTGTTTGGCTTCTAGCTGACCACTGCTCAGTCAGGTCTTGAGACTAAGCCTCTAACACAGAGATAGATGATGAGAGGTGATGTTGTGGTTGAAATGTGCCCTCTGCACTGGGGCCAGAGGTGAGAGGAGGGTAAAGCACTGAATGAAAGAGCAGGGATGAATGCTGCCCCACCGCACCTGTTCTCTGTACTGGTCTGCATGCCTCCTCTCATCCTCCGCCTGAACGAGCACCTCCTTCAGCTTCTTCTCAGTCTTCCGCAACAGCTTGGTGGCAATCGTTCGCTCCCTGACGAGACAGTGAGATTTGCTCCTTAAATCCTAAAGCTAGCACAAATACGTGACTATAATGTTGATAACTGCACATTCTGATGCTATTGTAATAATCATAGCTGGAAACTGAAAACATTGGGAATGAATAAAAAATTTGGAGAACTGTTGGTAACCCTGGCTTGTGTCGCCCCTCTACTGAGACTAATAGCTTAGCATGGGACTTGAGGCTGCAATGTCCCCAGTCTGTGCCCCTGAAAAGCACCTGTACTGAATGAGGCATTCTGGAAGCCCCAAGAAGCTCCACTTTCCATGGTAGTCGCATCCAGCTGTGGGAATACCGCACACCCTGCCCCCGACCCCGCACCACTCACTGTCTCTCCTGCTCCAGCTGCTCCTCCATGGCTTCGATCTTGGCCTCCAGGGCAGCGACACTGAGCCGGTGTTTCCCCTTCACGGCCCCCTCCAGTTCTGCCAGTCGAGCCTTCAACTCCTTGTTCTGCCTCTCCAGGCTCTCCCGCGCCCCCTCGCTCTTCTGGGCCAAGGTCCGCTCCCCGCCCAGCTGCACTGTCAGAGTTTCCACCTGCAGGGTGGTGTAGGTGGCAGGGTCAGTGCACAGCGCCATTATAGTCGATATGATGGCTGCCACACAGAAATTCAGCAGGTATGAGATACCTGGATCTAAGATAGTAAAAATGAACGCACAATCAGGCTCACTTATCGCTTAACTACCGTCACTCCAGGGCTAAGGTTACTCGTTGAGCCAGGGCTCCCCAAATCTGGCCCTCAAATCCAATTCTAGCCCTGGTTTTCTCTTCTTCCAGGCAAAAGGATCAAATCTGACTCGCAGGTAAAAGGAAGATAGAAAACCAACAGTTCTCAGGCCTTTAGGTCCAGGACTTTTGGAGCCTTGCGGTAAGCCTTAATTATGCAGCTAAACCAAGTGGGCTGATCTTAAGCTAATCTTCAGTTGAGTTCAAATTAATTGATTATTTTTCATCCTTTGTATCCAAAGTTTTTGTGTAATTATTGTACTATTGTAGAATTAATTTCACTGTCTGTGTCCAGGTGAGCTACGGGTTTAGGAGGAATTCCACTGGGGTAGGTTCCAGCGATAGTGACTGTGTTCTGCTGGCAGTGAGGTTCAGTGCTCCAGTGTACCTGCAGAGAAGACTTCCTCTGTCTCTCTGCTAGCATCTCCGCGTTAGTCTGCTCCTCCTCCAGCTCCGCCTCCAGCTCAGCCACCCGCGCCTCCAGCCTCCTCTTCTCCTCACACAAGGCAGACCTGCAGGAAGGAGGGATACAGTGAGGATACAGAGAGGTCAAAGCCTACTCCTTCTCCATACAGTCACAAACAGAACCCACACAGATGCACATGCTGACAAATGGTGAGATGGAAAGGTACAGGCTGGGACCTAGACAAGCAGTGCTGTAGTGGAGGTTATATGCAGGTATACAGAGTACAGTATATCCACCTCTTTTTCAATCAATTTGCAGTATAATCACCAATCAGCCAAAAATCCATCGAAATACCTCCATGAGAATACCCACTTTCTCCTTGGTGAGCTATCCATCTAAGAGAGTATACCCATATTTCCAGGGACCACTAAACCACTGTGGACCAAAAAAAAAAAAAAAAAAAAAAAACAAAAGTGCAGACAGAGAAACACAGATAGAAGAGTGGCGAGATTGTGCTTCCAGAATCTGCTGGATTTTGTGCTAGCATCTGCTTTCTGCCCAGCAGATCAAACCCATGTTTCCAAGTGTAGGGGTAGGGCAGACATCCTCACTTCAACTGCTTCAAATTATATTTATGGTCACAGGGCCCACCAAGTGTATGTTAAAGTCACTGTAGACAGTCAGGGACATCACTGCGAATACTTGCGTTCCTGCAACTACCACATTGTAAACTGACAAACAGTAAGTGTAGTATACAGCCAGGTCTGCTAAACAGGCTATCCGACCATTGCAATGAGCAGTAGGAAAATGCTGGACTCCTGCAACAGCAGCTACATCGTAAAGAAAATCTTATCAAGCATTTCAGTATTGTGTTTAGACTAAAAACACCTATTTTGATCATCTTTCTTGTCTGAAAAAAGTCCGCCACTGATATGAGATAATTTTGATTCATTTATAAATTTGTCCATGGGGTAAGAAAATTTCACTTGTCCCATGGACAAATCTGGAAATGAGCCAAAACTATTCCATATCAGCGGCAGGTGTAGCCCCCGATCGCCCACATTTTTCATTTTGGCTTATTTTTGACACAAAATTGCCTATTATTTAGTGAATTATATTACCATGGCAACCAAAATTCATAGGCACCATGTCCTAACCACAGCCCATATAGATTACTAAATATAAAAGAAATAGCTTTAAATGTGTGTCCTGTAGAACGTCCGCAAAGAAATCTCTATGGCAGCAGCGGACACGTGATGAGGCAAAATCCATAGTAGCCGCGACTTCGTCCAGGGGCTACAACGAGTCTTTTAAGTCTAAATACAAGACTAAAATGTTTGGTGAGATTTTTTTTGCAGGGTTAAAGTGGGAGGGACCGCAGCGTATGGGTGCAGCTCCACTCCCACCAGTGTAGGCATTGGTGATTCCCAGCATTCCTGGATTCTTCAATAATGTGTTTTTATACATTTTATGCATTTTCCACTAAATCTACACAAAACAGTAGGTTGCCCACTGGTTGATGTGTAACCCTGGACCCCGTAAAACAATGACTCCCACAATCGATAGGCTTCCCGATCAGTTAAAATTTGTGGCCTGTAGAGCGCTCACAAAAAAATCTTTATGAAAGTGGCGGACACGGCATGACAATCGCTGATCCACAGTATGCCGGACTTGTCATCTGGGGATACAATTACTGCCTCCGGGAGGTCTGAGGTGCCATGCAGTTGAATGCCAGTTACTCAGCAGAAGGCTGCCAGGCTCACTGGCGGTGCGCAAGAATGATAAAGAGGCTAATATTACTTGGCTTTATATGAGCTTATTTTAGCAGAGGTACATGATCAGTCACAAGATGACAGGGATTTGGACTAAGCAATAAACCACCAATGCAAAAGTGCTGCTGCCTGGCAGTCTTCCACTAACTCATTTAGGTGAGCCAATGGTGATTAAGGCCCACTAATAAAATGTTAATGAGACTGACTGAGAAACAGCAGTACTCCGTAACATGGCTAACATTAGTTCTGCTTGCTTGGCAAGCATTGAACTTGTTTGCACCGATACAAATGTTATCACCACCTAAAAAAGTATGTGTTCACAGATTACGATATTTATGGTACTGTACTCATTCTGATGCAAAAAAATGTCCACACATGTAAGTGCAGTCCATGGTCACGTAGTCCCCAACTCTGCAGAGAACGTTATGTGCTACGGCCTGATTAAGGGAATCATAACATAATATAACATAACATGAGTGCTGAATACAGGCCATTCAGCCCAACTAGGCTACCCTTTTTCTCATTACTAAAGTGAACGTAACACCTCAAGGACAAAATGTTATCTAGCACTAAATCAAGTCTGGTCTTGAAAACTCCCAATGTTTCTGCCTCCACAATGTGGCCAGGCAAGCTTTTCCACACTGAGATTACTCACTGTGTGGAAAAATATTTCCTAGTATATCTTTCTTGAGGTTTGGTCTCCAGGATTGGTCTGGTGAATGTGTTGTAACAGTGTATAACCTCCATAGATTTATACTCAAATCTTTTGGCTACATATCCCAACATCCTGCTAGCCTTTTTAACAGCTACAGCACAGTGGCAAGAACCTGTGAGGGTTCAGTCAGCAATCACTCCCAGATCATTTTCAAGTTGAGTACACTCCAGTTTTAAACTTCCCATAAAATAATCTTGCCTAACGTTTTTATTTTTGACATGCAGAATTTTACATGGAGCTGAATTTCATTTGCCATATTTACGCCCAATGGGCTTTATGCACAGCTCCACTACTTCCTGAACTTAAGCCAGCTCCTTTATTTCCTGTCTTTCATTATTGGACAAACTGATTAATCCAGGTGTGCCTGACCATTGTTGTTGTGGGGTCAGGCACACCTGGATTAATCAGTTTGTCCAATAATAAAAGACAGGAAATAAAGGAGCTGGCTTAAATTCAGGAAGTAGTGGAGCTGTGCATAAAGCCCATTCTCAATTCTATCTAGTCATCCTAAATCACTTTAGTAGACACTAAACTGTCTGCCAAACCTCCAAATTTAGCATAATCCACAAATTAATTACTTTGCTTTCAATGTTCCTATCAAAGTCATTAATGTAGATGAAGAAGAACAGGGGTCCCAACACTGATCCCTGAGGGACTCCACTTCCCACAATGCCCATCTCAGATGAGATCCCTCTGATCACAACTCTTTGTGTTTTGTCCTGTAACCAGTTCTGAATCAATTCCAAAATACCTCCTATAATTCCTGCAGTCCGTATTTAAAAAAGACAGAATCGTGGCCAGCAGTGTAGCCAGCAGTGTCCCCTCGAGAGATACGCAGTATGCCACTGGGAGTGAGGAGCTGTAGTTATAGACAGAGGCACATGTGGAAACTCTATGCACTCACTTTCCAGTAGAGCTGTTGACCATTTCGTCAGCCATTTCATCTCGCTCCTGTTGAGCCTGCCTCCTGAGCCTGTCAGAGATGGCCAGCTCCTAAAATGGAGGCAGAAGGAGTAGCACAGACAGGTCAGTGTGTTTGAGGAGGAAACTGAGACAAAGTGACCACCAGGAATTAATGGGAAACCAAGCAAAGGCCCAGACCTCAGTCAACTGCAGCACCTCCGCCTCAAGGGTCTGGAGCCGTTTCTCATTGTCTCTGGCCTGGGACACCACATCGTCACGAGCTTGCTTGGTCTCATCCAGCTCCCTAAGCAGCTCCTTCATCTGAGCCTGATGGACAGATGCAAAAAGAAGCCATGATGACCATTCTAGGGCAACTGAAGTCTATAATGTGTGCGGTCAAGAACATTTACCAAACTGAATTGGAAGGGTCGACTGCAGTTACCTGGAGTCGCTTCAGCTGCTTAAGCCCCTCCTCTCTGCTGCGATTGGCTGCCTCAACCTGGGCCTCTGCTTCCTGGAGGTCAGCCTCCAGCTGCTTCTTGACAGTGAAGGCCTGAGACCGCTGACTCCTCTCCTCCTCTAGCAGGGCCTCCAGCTCTCGTGTCTGCAGCCACACAGGACAGCCGGGAGGAAACAGAGAGAGAGAAGGGGGTGTAGGAGTAGACCAGAGAGAGAGAGAGAGAGAGGCAGAGAATGAGAGAAAATGAGTGAAAGCAAATCAAAGAGAGAAAGAGAACATAAGCAAGACAGAGTATGAAAAGTACGAGGGATTTCAGGGGAGACAGCAGGTGTGAGGAAGAAAATAAGAGAGAAGGTAATGCCAGTCAATGAGAGTGAAAAAAAGGAGATGAACAACGGAATCGGCAAACAGCAGAGAGGAGAAGTGGGGAAAGTGCCATAGTGGAGAGACGATTGGAAAAAAGAAAATGAGACACAGGATATGGGGTCAGGAGTTGAGGAAGACAGAATGAGAAATGAGAAAGGGAGGGGAATGGATAAGTGGAAAAGAGAAAGGTTAATTCTGAACCTTGATGTTAAGATAAGCAGTAACTATTAACTGTCACGGGCCCCTAAAGAGGCATCTCCATTCAGCGCCAGCTCCTCCTGTACCTGCTTGCTGAGCGCCCTCCTCTTTTCCTCCCCTTTCTCCTCATTAGCGCTGATCTCCCTCTCAAACTGCGCCTTCAGAGCCTGCAGCGTCACCTCCAGCCGGAGCCGTGAGTTCTCCGCCTCCGCCAGCTCTTCCTCCAGCTCCTGCGTCTGAGTGCGCAGTGACTGCACCTCCGTCTCCAGGGCTCGGCGTGTGCGCTCCAGCTCGTGCACCTGCAGGGGCAGATACAGGGGCAGACATGGGGGCAGTGGGAGGGAAAGAATGAAAGGACAGTCAGTGTTTGAGTTCTACATTATTTGTTTTCTCGGTATTTAATCATTTTCTGCACATCATTCTTAGATTCTGTATTATCACTTCTATTATAGAGTTTATGTGCTTGTTGAGATCTTCACTCCCCGTTCAGTTCACACATGCTTTTGTTCATATCCTCACTCCTACACTCTCCCTCCTTTTTAATCAATTCCTATTAGTTTCCTTGTTTGTAATCACACCCCCAGTCATCCTTCCCAGCTCCAGCACCCCTGTTCCAACTCAGTAGTTTGTTCATTTCTACCCTTTATATCCAGCCACTTTTGCATCTGTTTCTTTGCGAGTTTGTTGCCTTTTGCTGACCTTGCTCACCTTGTATTAACCAGTGTTAGTTTCCTGGTTCCGATCCCCTTTTGTCCAAAGGTTCACAAGATTGCTTACTCCTCTGAGTACTGCAATTTATGGATTACAACTTTGGCTGGTTCATTGGTTAATGATTTGGATTTCCCCTTAGTCTGGCCTTCTGACTGTCTGGCATTTGAACTTCTGACTGTACACTGACTACAATTTGGATTATCCCTTTAGTAATGCATGTTTCCCGTTTGGTCCTGACTGGCGGGTCAGGATTGTGTGACCCTGAGAACGCCTTCTAATAAACCTGCTGAACTGATTTACTGTCCTGAGTCCTGAGCACTCTTCTTGTCAGAAACTTGGGGTGTAAATAGAAAAGGACTGTGAATAAAGTGGATAGACACAGGCTTTTGAGGTTGGGACAGCCGGCGGCTTTGTGACAAAGGTACTTGCCCAGGATTAAGAGGGTTGGTCAAGTGGCGATTGGCCCCCACTTAGTAAAATCAATGAAATGAGCAAATTTGAAAAATATGAATGTTTCTCCTGTGTGCGGAAGGGATGCACAGAGGAGCATTGTTAAAGTACACACACAGTCATAAGCGCTCCCATTTATGGACGTCCACAGACACACACAGACACACAGCAGCCTTACGTTCTTGCCCACGTCGTCCTGCGCATTGACCAGCTGCTCCATGTCGACGCGGAGCTGCTTGTTGATTCGCTCCAGCTCCTCGTTCTGCTCGGTGGCCTCCTGCAGAGCACGGGACAGGGACAGCGCTCGCGTGTCCTTCTCTCGATTCTCCGCTTCCGCCCGGTCCCGCTCCTCCGCCAAACGCGCACTGATCGCCTTCTCCTCTGCCAGAGACTGCAGAGGGAGGAGAGGGATGGAAAGAGAGCAGGAGGGAAGGAGAGACAGGAAAGAGACCAGAATGGGAAGTGCCCATCACAACACAATGTGGTATGAACAGAACACAGAACAAACTGCCAAATAAGGTGGAAGTCAAAACAAATTGTTGATAGCTATGCCTCTGCCTGCCATAACTTCATATGCCCTAAAAGTTGACCTTTGCTCCCTGCATACAGCTGACCTTAGGTGACCTCGACCTTTGACCTGACGACTTCTAAAACCTAATTACTTCAGGTACCCTCAGTGCGGAGTTACCACATCTGATATGGTCTAAATCCCTCCACTCCCTCAGCAGATATCCCTCATTGGTATGAGGTAAAGACCCATGGTGTGATGGATGAACAAATGACTGTGTGGGGTAGAGGTATACTTACATTAATGTTCTAAATTATGTAGCGATAGACCAAACATTTCTCATGTCCCATCAGTTGAGTAGCCACAACTGTACAGATATTTTCTCTCTGGTTTCCGTATCCAATCCCTGCCCTACATTTATAACACTCTCTACTTCGGTCTCCAGCGCAATGTAGCCCACCTGTAAACTTTCACATCACGTCTCCTGAGCCCCACTCTCCTCTCCTCCCCAATACTGCACCCCACTTTACCTCTAACGGTCTTCTTCTTCTTCATCTGAATTTCCAGCAGGCTGTAGCCGTACGGCGTAATGCTGCCCTCCACAGTTCATTACAATTACAATTACAATTACTATTCAAATCTTCTCACCATTTGCTCACACACTCATACCTATGGGCAATTTAGTGTCTCCAATTAACCTAACATGCATGTCTTTGGACTGTGGGAGGAAACCGGAGCACCTGGAGAAAACCCACGCGAACACGAGGAGAACATGCAAACTCCACGCAGAAAGGCCCCAGGCCGGAATCGAACCCACGGCCTTCTTGCTGTGAGGCAACAGTGCTACCCACTATGCCACCGTGCCGCCCGCCTCTAACGGTCTCTCCTGCCCTAAACCTTCATCTACTACCCCCCTGAACCGCCCCCTCCCTGACCTGGTCAAACTTCTTCTGCCTCTTCTCCAGATTGGTGCAGTTCTGCCGCTCTCGCTGCAGAGCCAGTGTGATGTCCTCGATCTCCTCCCTCAGACGCTCTTTCTGCCGCTCCACCCGCTCCTTCTCCTCCTCCCGCGTGTGCTCCCGCTGCGTCGCCATCTCCAGCTCCCGCTGCAGCTTCCTGCGGCACTCCTCCCCAGTCTCCACCGCCGTGTTCACCTCCTCCGACTGCTTCCTCAGCTCAGCCAGCTGGTGGAGCCAGGAGAGGGATGAGAGCGAGGGGGGAGAGCCAGGAGAGAGGGATGAGAGTGGGGGGGAGAGGGTTAAGGGAGGGAAAGAGGAGGAAAACAGTGGCAGAGAAGTTGAAGGATCATAGATGGAAAGAGAGAGAAGGAACAGAAGGGGAAAAAGAGATACATGTATTAGAGAGGGAGAGAGGAATTAGAGGGAAGAGATAGGAAGAAAGATCAGCAGAATTTAGGAAGGGAAGAAATTAATCGAGAGCAAGAAAGACAGAGGGCAGAGAGGACAGGGATAAAGTTAGGGCAGGGAGGAGAATAATGGAGGCAGAGAAAGGGATGGAGGGAGGAGAGGGATAAAGTTAGGGCAGGGAGGAGAGTAATGGAGGCAGAGAAAGGGATGGAGGGAGGAGAGGGATAAAGGCAAGGCAGGTAAGGGGCAGTAATGGGGATGGAGGGAGGAAGGGGATGGAGGGGGAGGTAATGGGGAGAAAGGGATGGAGGGGGAGAGGGGGAGGGAGAGTAATGGGGGCAGAGAAAGGGATGGAGGGAGGAGAGGGATAAAGGGAAGGCAGGGAGGAGAGTAATGGGGGCAGAGAAAGGGATGGAGGGAGGAGAGGGATAAAGTTAGGGCAGGGAGGAGAGTAATGGGGGCAGAGAAAGGGATGGAGGGAGGAGAGGGATAAAGTTAGGGCAGGGAGGAGAGTAATGGAGGCAGAGAAAGGGAAGGAGGGAGGAGAGGGATAAAGTTAGGGCAGGGAGGAGAGTATGGGAGGCAGAGAAAGGGAAGGAGGGAGGAGAGGGATAAAGGGAAGGTAGGGAGGAGAGTAATGGAGGCAGAGAAAGGGAAGGAGGGAGGAGTGGGATAAAGGGAAGGTAGGGAGGAGAGTAATGAGGCAGAGAAAGGGAAGGAGGGAGGAGTGGGATAAAGGGAAGGTAGGGAGGAGAGTAATGAGGCAGAGAAAGGGAAGGAGGGAGGAGTGGGATAAAGGGAAGGCAGGGAGGAGAGTATGGGAGGCAGAGAAAGGGAAGGAGGGAGGAGTGGGATAAAGGGAAGGCAGGGAGGAGAGTATGGGAGGCAGAGAAAGGTAAGGAGGGAGGAGTGGGTTGTGGTTAGATGGCTCTTATAAACCCAGTTTATCAGATCAGTCACACATGATGAGAGTGCACAGAAAGGACAGCAAAGGGCCGCAGAATAGAGGACTGCCCTGGAACAGCACAGTACCCTGTATTGAGCGTCTGGGACATAGGAGACGCAATGCTAAACAGCAGAATTGAGTAAACTGTGGTTCATGGTGGTGAATGGAGCTAAATGTGATAGAATAGTCACCAAGGACTATTTGAAATATTTTTGAGTAAACAAAGTATTACAGTGAGTTTAAAATGGCCCAGTGTTTAAAGTGTTTATGAAATTATGCAATGACTGCAATCAATGGTTGCAGTGTGGTTCACTTTCAAAAGTTCTCTACTTGCAATGAGACTGCAAAACAACAGCTCATAAAAAATGCAATTTTTACCTAAATGGTTCAAGATTGAATTAATTGTTTAAAATTGTGGGGATCTGGCATGAGCAAATTTCCTCCAACTCACTTACAAAAAATGTTTCTAACAGAGTTGGTCTTCAGTGTAAACTTTCTATGGACCCAACATTCATTCCTCTGTGCTCAATATGCGGTAGCGCTCATTGTTGCCCCCTAGTGGTGAAAATTGATGTTAATGATATTTCTCCGAAAGAGTCACTAGTGCAGCTTTAGATGGGACAGGGGTAGCGTGGGAGAATCCAGGCCAGTTCCAGTGAATACCTGCTGAGTGTAATTCTGAATCTGCCTGCTCAGCTCCTTCACTTTCTCCTCTTCCTCCTCCAATCTCTCCATCAACCCAGTCTTCTCTTCCTCCAGATTTCGCACCCGAGAGCTGAAGGCCAACTTCTGCCTCGTCTCATCTTGCAAAAGGTCCTGAAACAGTGACGGAGAAGAGCATGAAATTCTGCAGATGCACACGCGAGAAGACTGACAGTGCACTGAGCATGCAATAACACTATAACCAACATATATTCCCATACACTAATATTTATGGCTAATAACTCATGTCAGTTGAGATAAAACAAAACTGCATGTTATTTGCAATGGCAGTCCGCGGCAATATTTACAGGAGGGGGGGTGATACCACAGACGCCAGGCTTTCATTCATTTATTCATTAAGCAAGACACTTCACCTGGGTATCCTGCAGCTGGTTCTCCAGGCTGGTGACTTCTTTAGTGAGTCGAAGAGATTTGGAGTCGACAGAGGAGAGGGAGCCGGAGAGTGTCTCTATCTCTGACTGAGGGAAGATGGAGGGATGAAACACAATAATTATCTGTATTACAGGACCACAGAGGACTTTCCCAAAATCACCCTTCTTTGGTTAAGATAATGTAGCACCCATCTTCGCTGCAGCAAAACTACCTTAGATGAATATTCTGAACAGTACACTGCCCTCTTTACTCTTCTTTCATCCTTTCCCCCTTTTCCAGTCCTCTCTTTTTCTCAGTCTCATGTGCTGACGTACCTGTAGCCTGTGCACCTTCTCCTCCCGTTCGTCCCTCTCTCTCTCAGTCTGCGCCAGACGGGCGTTGAGCTCCTGCAGCTGATTCTCGGCCCGTTTCTTGCCCCTCTCGCTCTCCATCTTGCTCCCCTGCAGGGCCTTCAGCTCGGCCGTCAGGCTGGCTCTCTCCTCCTCCAGCATGGCCTTGGACTTCTCCAGGGACTGCCGTGACTGGCGATGACAGGACACAAACGGCTCAGGGGCACACAGGAGGTGAACCGCTGTGTATTTCTGGGGATACTATAAGTCTACTGACATTTTAAAGGGAGAAGTATCAGAGATGCCGAGCACTGGTGACTGGCACAGGAATAGTAATCGAGTAACACAACTTGGCACACTTAACATGGTCGTCATAGCATCGGGCTGCTATTAAAATTCCACTGCATACTTAACCTATTATTCACAGAACTTAGAAGTCACAAGTAAATGTCTATGATGTGAATAAAGATGGATATGAACACATCTGAACACCATCACTAATGCATTCCTGACTCTGCTAAACCCTGCCTTCTCTCCCTCCAGCCCCTCCCCCTTTCCCCTCCCTCTCTCCTCCCTCTCCATTCCCTCTCTTGTTCCTCTCCCACTCCTTTCTTTCTCTCCTCTCCCATTCCTCCCATCCCTCACTCTCTTGCTGTTGTCCAGCTGATCCTGCAGGGAGTCGATGGCGGAGCTGTGTCGCACGCGGAGCTCGGACAGCTGGGCCTCATGGCGGCGTGTCTGGTCCTCCACACAGCGCTGCAGCTCCCCGAGCTCAGCCTCACGCCGGGACCTGGAGGATGAGCACAGCAGGAACATGTTACAGCACACAGCAGCGATATGTTACAGCACACACAGAATAAACACGTTACAGCCCACAGCAGGAAGACCTTGCAGCACACAGCACAGAGGCAACGGCACACGGCAGGGACATGAGAAAGTTTATCAGTTTGAATGCTAAATATCTTGTCTTTGTAGTGTACTCAATTGAATATAGGTCAAAAAGGATCTGCAAATCACTGTTTTCTGTTTTTATTCACGTTTTACACAATGTCCAAACTTCATTGCAGTTGGGGTTTGTATAAACTGAAACACATTACTTGCTAAATATACTCATATGGATAGCCAATAAAGAGTCTCCAATTAAGTGGACATGGATGTCTTTGGACTGAAAGAGGAGACTCACGCAAACAGAGACAGAACATGCAAACTCCACACAAAAAAGGCCCTGGGCTGTATTCAAACCCAGGACCTTCTGGCTGTGAGGCGACACACGCTATTGTACAAACAGTGCGGTACAGAAACTATTGTAAAGACTCAGTGCAGCACAGAAACACATACAATGCTGTCTGTAGGTACACAATGCAGTACAGACAGAGTACACAGTAAAACCACCTGTAGCGCGGTACAGACACACACTGCGGTAAAAACACATAGAGCAGCACCTTAGCTCCTGCTGGGCTGCAGTGGTGTCCAGAGTATCTTCCAGCTCGGTCTTCAGAGCCTCCAGCTCCTCGCTCAGGTCCCGCCTCTGTTTCTCCGCCCTCTCCCTCATCCCTCGCTCATTCTCCACCTCCTCCTTCAGCTCTGAGACCTGTGACATGGCCTCCCTCAGAGATCTCTGGGCCTCGGTCCGCCGCACCCCCTCTTCCTCCATACTGGGGACAGACAGAGTCAGTATCTCACAGCTATCCTCTCAGAGTCAGAACCCTTAATAAAATCCTGTCCATCCATTATCCAACCAGTAGGGTGAATGTGCAAACCTGGAGGAAACCCATACAGACACTGTTAGAACAAACTGACTCAACATAGAAAGTGACACAGCACCTTCCTGAAGTGAGGTGATAGTCCTATCCGCTGTACAAAGTGCCACTTCATAAAGAAAGCAACTAAGGGCCCGTCCACATGAGAACGATTTTTTTGAAAACGCATAAATAGTTTATCGTTTTGGCCTGGTGTCCACACGGAGATGGCGAAAACGCAGCCAGAAATTTTTTGAAAACGGGTACCAGAGTGAAAAAATCTGAAAACGCCACCCCAGCGTTTTCTTGTGGACAACCAAAACGGGTTTTTTTTTTTTTTTAAACGATGACGTGATGGCCCCCATCACAGCCCCCAAGCCTGTGAGTGGCGCTGTATGGCGCTGTAGCGTTTCTACGAAAATAGACCAAAAACAGACAAGGCGGCGGTGAGCATGCAGCCCCTTCTCCATTATTGGTCTATTACCATTGGAACCCTACAGCGCCATACAGTGCCACACACAGGCCTGGAATATTTTTTACAGCATTTTGGGTCGTTTTAGGCGTCTCTGTATGGATGCAGATATTTTTAGAAACGATGCCAAGTGGACAGGAGATTTTTTAGAAACAACAAAAAAAGACCGTTTTCAAAAATCTCCATCTCCGTGTGGACGAGGTTTAAGCCCAATGCCCATTGGACGCGTGTCAAAAAATAGGTTCCATTCATTTCAAAAGAGCAACGCCCACTGGCGGCGTGTGACGCGCGCCAATGCACGTCAGGTTTTTACTTTTCGCCACTGCTAAATTTCTTGAGCGTCAACTCAATAGAAATGCATTTGTCTTTTAGGTTATTTAAGAATTTCGCCTTGTCATGGTTAGTGGCATACATTTAGCAGAAAAAAGAGGCTATTCGCCCCGCAGCGCTTCCGCGCGAAACTTCAAAGAGTGGGGCGGATTATAAAATGAAATCTCTTATTGGCTCAGCTGCTGGGGAAATAGCAGAAGTGCTTCTGTTATCCGCCATGCCATGGTGCGAATAGCAGAACTGCTTCTCTTATCGGCCCCGCTGCGGGGCAGATACCTGATGTATTTCCCTCAACTCACCCCGCTGCGGGGCGAATAGCCACTTCCTTAGCGGAAACCTCACGTAGTTGTTGAAACCGATATAACCGCTTTTTAACCAAGTTACGATTTTTGAAGGGAAATCAATTATTTTGCGGGCATTTAAGTTATTAAGCAATTTACAGTTAGACAGAACCTAACTCAAGGTTCACTGATGAATGTCGCACTTTGCCATCACTTAAACAAAGCTTTATCGGTAGGCATTTTCAAAATTTAAGGTTGTCTTGATGAATATTTTGAGAGTGACACACATGGCTAGCTTCTTGGTCCTATTGTCATATATCAATATTGATGCTACTGATGCTTCCATTGGGTGTTTAAAAACGTTCGGCTTTTTGACGCGACGCTTCGCCACCAGTGGGCATCGGGCTTCAGTGTTCTGAGCATCCTGCTCTGCCCATGTGACTCACCGGGCCTGCAGGCTGGTGATCTCCTTCTCCCGCTGACACACGGTGCCCCTCAGATCGTTCACCAGCATCCCCAGCTCAGAGAGTTGCTCCTGGGCATCGACAGCCTCCCCCTCCATTCTGCGCCTCCATTTCTCCTGCTCTAACCGGCCCTGCTCCTCCCGCTTCAGCCGATCTGAGAGAGACAGTGTGTCACAGCTAATGCTCATCCAAAACAACATACAGCTGATTCAAGTAATCAAGGCCAATCGTGCAGAAACCACTAACCTTCTGAGTCCCTACTAAATGAGCTAGTCACCAAGCTACAGGCCATCCCAAGTAACAGAAATCAGCCCACCAGTCCATTTCTATCAAAGGTAGTTCTCTCATACTTACTAAAGAGGATCTGTTCCGGAGTAAGCACTCATGCCCCGGTTCTGTTATGTACTAGTGCCCTGGTTCTCACTTAAAATGATACATCAGCTTTTCGTTTAGTATTTTTTAATTAACATTTTTTATTTTATCCGCGAGGCTTCCCACAGGCGGTAATATAGTACCTTCGACCTCAGCTAGGAATGCTTCCTGCTTGTTCTTTAGCTTGCTTAAACTCTTCACCTTCTCCTCTTCCTCAGTCAGGTGACCAGTCAACTCATTCAGTCTCTCCTCTATCTGTTTCTTCTCCTGAAAGAGAGAGAGGGGGGTGCTTAACGCTTGGATTAAGCACCATATACGTAAGTCTTTAGTAATATGGCAGCCAGCTGGATTGGTAAACGAGCATACCTTACTAAAACGGTCTCGTTGCTCACACAAGTTCAGATTCTCTGCCTCTAAACTTTTCACTTTTGTCTCCAGTGAGACCTTCTCCAGCAGGAGGCGCTGTCTGGCTCCTTCCTCCTCTTCAAGCTGCTCCTCCAGGTCCTGGGGGTGACATAAGCAAGTGAATGAGTGGCAGGAACAGGAAGCATGAAGGACAAGAAATTGAACGGAAGACTAATGAGGAAAGAGAGAAGGGGGCTACACATTTAACAACATAAACAGACACTTCAAGTCGAGACTCATGCTAATGTTTATACTTTGAATGGCAGTATATTTGTCTTGGCTGCAGACCGCATTACCCCGCCCATCTTCTCCACTCCAGTTACCTGCACGTTCTGCTGCAGTCGCTTCTTCTCATTGGTCAGCTGCACACCTCTCTCCTCCTCTTCCTCCAATCGGCCCTCAAGCTCGCTCAGCACATCCTCTAGCTCCTGCTTTCTATTGGCCAGTCTGGCCCTCATCTCCTCTGCCTCAGCAAAAAGCTCTGCCTCGGCCTGCAGCTGGTCTGTCAGCACAGCCTTCTCCTCTGAGAGCTGATAGAGACACAGTGACAAGAGATAATCAGCCAAAAAGTCAATCCATAAATTTACTAATTGCCCAAGTGCCAGGACCAGTTACAGACATATGTGACATTGGCTGTCATGTAGGATGTTATCTATCTGGCATTGCCAGCTGTATTTTACAGCCGCCACAATCCTGGATTGCAACCCAGTTCTCAGTTGATACCAAACCCCCCCTTTCACCATGCCTTCAGAGCATGAAAGGCTTCGGCCATTCCTGCTTTGAGCCAACCATACAACTGATTACCTTAGCACTAAACTAAAGCCTGAATCTGATGATAATTGTTTTTTTTTTTTTTAATTTTGACAAATGAATGTGATTGTCAGCATTGTTCCACAAATGCAAATGAATTAGTGGTGATCGCTTAAATCACCAAAATGTGTCTGGAATGAATGAAATCCAAATTTAGTTTAGTTAAAAGTTTAGACAACAGTTGATAGACTCTCAGCCATTTTTTGTTTAAACAAGGCAGGTAAGCTAACCGGAATATGCAAGTACCTGAAGGGGGACTGAGATTCTGGCTGATGTTAAATTTTTTTTCAGCTATGCAAACAAGAGAAGAAATCTTTTACGCTAGAGAGGGGTTAATTAAGCGGCCAAGGTACTTAAAAGTGCACACCTCCTCATAGTACCGCACAAAGAACAAGCAAAGGAAATTGTTTGTTGGCCAAACATTGAAAAGAAAGGGAAACTAAACTCACAGGCAGACACGTACACGAACAGCTGCAGAAACCACGGACACATAGTAGTTCTCTTTTGACTAATTTCAGGAGTTCGCTTGGATAACGCATTCCATAAATGCACAGACCAGAGTCAACAGTTGGTACCCTTGTAGCGTAGTGTAGTGGTGGTATGGACAAGTCAACGTGGTGAAAAAAAATTGGAGGTATGCGGATGTTCGCAAAAAGCCTACGCGGACATCCACCAAAGACAAAATCAACAACAGCAGATCCTTGCAGATGTGGAAAGTATAATTTCAGCTTAACATGACTGAACGAATGAGAAGAGGAAGAGCTGAAAAGCGGAGAGGCTTGCAGAACGCTTGGCTTGTTTTGTCTATGTTATTTTAGTGATCTAAGTTTGATTCATCTCAACCATGACACCCTGAAGGCAAAGGGAGAAGATAATTGTTTGTTTTCATATTATGTTTGGGAGCACTCTCACTCTCCATGTAACCAATAACGGAAACCAGGCGCTGCTGTATCTCTCTACCAAGGTTGTCATACAGCAAGAGCCAGACATAATACAGGGAGAAAGAGAAATACGCTCTATTCACTATCTAGGGCTGGTTCTCAAAAATTCTGATTATTACCAAAACCTTGCTAAGGAGGGAAAGCCCAGAGAAAAACTAGACAGTCCGGTCGGCCGTGACCGCTGGGTGTAGCCCCTGAAAGCCCTCTTCTCCCCTTTTTTGCGCATTATTTGGCCAATACTGTCGTCATGGCAACTGAAGTCGATAGGTGTTATAGGTGAAGTATATCACATGTCCATACCAAATATGAAAGTAATCGGTCAAAAATTACAGCCTGTAGAGCGTCCACAAGAAAGTGTCCCGGACTTTGTTCGGGGGCTACAATTAAATAGCAAACAGATTTGGTGGAACAGACCATACACGTGAAGAGAAGCTTTAGTAGAGTGATCAACTGAAAATAGCCAGTGTGTACACAGGGAAAGAGCCTAAGTATGCTCCTCTCAGAGCCAATACCTGTTGATGTTTCCTCTCCAACTCCAAGTAGTCCTGCTCCACTTTGGTCAGCTTCTCTGTAGCTTTCTGTATTTTCGCCTCTCTGACCTGTATCTCCTCCTCCTGCCGTGTCACCTGCAGGAGTGGTTTGACCTGGAGAGGGAAGAAGAGCACCACTCAGAGAGCATGCATCCCACAGAGCTTCAGTCTGAGGAATAAGTAAGTGGACAAAGACAGTAAATGCGCAATTTGTATACATTCTCTCTGTCCCCACATGAGTATTTTGGGTTCTTCCCAAAGCATGGGGCAGCTAAGAGTGACCACGGTAGCTCGGACCACGGTAGCTCATGAGCGCCACATTTGGTTACAGCCTCTATGTGCCAGCTTCCGGAAAGCAACCCAAAGTGATCATCAGACGAGGGGTCTAACCTTGTGTTAGTACACCATGCAGCTCAATAGCTACATGTATTGTAATGTATTATAGCCTTACACGGTCAGATACTGGCCTTGGTAAACACTGATCACCAGCGAAGAAAACAGCTGAACCGAAAAAAGCCCAAATTATGAACCTCTGAAATGTGCAATTACGACAAGAACGATTCTAAATAATAATATAAATTTGTGTACAGCAAGCCTATTTCACTTCGAGATTACACCTTTACATTTGCATTTCTGACATAAACCAGTACCGTCAAAAGCACAATGTTATTAAATGTCCGACTGATACTTTTCCAGTAGGCTACTTGGGGATTCCGGGTCACGATATTTTGTGTCAAGAAAATTGGTATACATTTTGCAAGTATAATTTCTGTAATAAGTGTTTTTCACTCATTTAGGATATACTGTTTAAAGCAGAATCACTGACATGTAGTCACTTCGTCTTTCATTTCTCAAATCATTACGTCAGTTCTCACATTCCACTCACCATTTCATACGCCAACCCAGTTTTCTTAATCTTTGAAGCTTTGTTTGGTCTTGCAAGATGTCTCGACATAATAAACTTAGAGGTATGTTTAGTTTTTTCTCAATTAATTTCTGCTTGAATTCGTACATATTCTGGTTGTCCTAATATAAATGGTAACATTGTGCGGTAATATCGCCCATAGAGGAAGACATGTTCCGTGAAAAATCCGTCACTGTAAGCACACCCTCTTTGGTGAAAACCCAGTTATCCATTACTAACCCGATAGGATATTGAAACAATACCGTTAGCTAACTGCTTAATCTTCCGTCTTTTTGCGAACAGTACTGTAGATCTCAATTACCTTGGTGAAGAGTCTCCACCACTGCCAGTTGCGCAGTTTGAGATAGGCTGCGCAGTTCCTCTGCATCACCCTCAGTGCACTTAGCTGCTGCTGCTTCTTCATGAAGGCTCTACAATAAACAGACAGAAAAACAGACACAGACAGGAACAGTGAGCACTCATGTCTGGACACACACAGCAATACAACTCTGCGAGTGCTGGATATGTACATCACAACTCAGGTGATCCTCAAGGCAGCTATTCACCGGGGTATCAAACCTAAAATCTTTGGGTTAAACACGTTGGTAACGCTTTACAATAAGGGTACAACAATTAACATTGGTTAATGCAGTAATAAGCATTTACTAACAGGTAATTAACATTTAACTAATGCACCTGGTAATCATTTACAAATGATGTTCACATGAACTAAGGTATTAATTTATAAATTATGGTTTAATAGTTTGAAATGCTACATAGGGGATACTTAAGGGATGTTTTCAACTTCACAATAAGGGATACACAGAAAATTAATAAATGTTCAATTATGGTTATGTAATGCTTATTCAGCTATCTAACACATCAGCTACCTGCTAATTAATTGATAGTTAATGAACTAATGTTAATTAATGTTAATTGTTGCACCCTTATTGTAAAGTGTTACCAACACGTTTCCTTACGCTTTCATACTACACTGCCACCCATCAATACACGCAACAGAAACAAGCAACAAAAACTCTATAAACACACAGGATACTGTTAAAACTGCATGCTCCAGGGGCCTGTAGGTGGCTAACAGCAAAAACATTCATCATGCAGTCCAGTGGTAGTGTTTGAATCCCAACCACACCATAACCATCATTTGAAAATGGCATGTTGCGTTTATTCAAGTATTCTTCATCAAATAGAAGAATTAGCCAGGTGATCTGAAACATTTAAATGTGATACATATGTAAAAATAGAAGAAATCGGGAGGGGGCAAATAATGTTCACTGCACTTCAGCAGTACGGTCATATTGTATACGGACTGTGCCATCCTCTGGGGGCAGTGTGTCATTGGCAGTGCCCTTGCATTGTGTAAAAGATGCAACGGCTAAGTCATCACGCTAGTTGAAGGAATCACGTGCTACAGCACCTTCCTCCTGAGTCAATGGGAGCACACAGCTGTGGTGGATTAAACAGTTCGGCTGTGTTCAGGGTTGGGAAAAAGGGGGCAAAACTAAAGAAAACAGCAAGCTTCTGACACGCAAATAACAGGACTACAATACGAGGATATGATAAACCAGGCCCTGCTCAGGCGGAGATGCCCATGCTCCTTACTTCCTGGCCAGGAAGCCGCGGGCAGCACTCTGGAAGCGGATGATGGTGTCCGTGATCTTCAGGTCTCGCTCTTCCTCCAAATGGGCCAGAACTCCGGCCCGGAAAAACACTTTGCTCTGACCAACTCTGAATAGATTCGGGTCCAGCTCCAGCGCACCAATCTGGAAACAAAAGCAATGCACATGTTTACCCCAGTTTAACCAGGGGACTGAACGTAAAACTACACACTCATGGACAAATCACAAAGCAAAGGATGAACTCAGAGGAACACCGCCTGATCACTGTGTGAGAGATACATTGGTAAGACTCACCATAAGTTCACATGCTTGTTTTCCGTCCATGAAAGTACGAGGGATGGCATTAGGAGTAAGGATCTCGTACCTAAGAGAGAAGAAAATAAGGGAAGGGGATACATAGAGAATGAGCACAGCAAACTCACATGCCATCAAGTACACTGCCATTTTATCTGAGGAAGTGAAAGGCCAGGAGAATGTGTTCCACTACCTCTGCCTGAACTCTTGGAAGGGGATGCGATTGGGGAAGCCCTGTCTGCAGATTCGAATGCCCTCCAGCACTCCATTACACCTGAGCTGGTCCAAGACCAAGTGTGGAGCGAGCTTCCCTGCCTGTGAGAGGAGATGCAGAGCAGTGCAGGAGTTAGAACGTTATCACAGAAGTATTGAGCCAGTCATGCCGTGACAGCTCCTTCCTCTGAAGCCAGTTTATTGCTAATTTCCGTTCCAGAATGACTATAATAACAGCACCCTACCCTCTACACCCATTCTTTGCAAATTTCAGTCTCTCCCAGGCTGCTTACTCTCTTCTCGTGGTTGGGGATAATGCAGCGCAGGAAGTTGGGGTTGGTGTTCCTCAGCGTGGCCATCAGTTTGGTGAGGGACTCCTTGTACAGCTGTCCCACTGTACGGAACATGCCCTTCTTCGTCTTCAGCCCTGAGGCCCCGAAATTCACCGTCCCAGAACCTTCAGAGGAACCCACCTGATCCAGGCCCACAATCCGCTCCACTGCATCATGGGAGTTGGGGGAGAGGGGTTTCTCTCATTAGGTTCAGTGTTGTTTATGATTAGCATAAGAAAATGCTTCTTTCTGAACCATGTACAAAAAATCTAGTAAGAATTATGGCCTGACAGGAGCCAATGACTCAAAACAAGAAAGTATGAGAGAACTAATTCTTCAAAAATATAATTAAATGGAGATAAAAAGCAAAAGAGCATCAGACATTCACACACAAAATCCTAATGCAGGAAAGATGACTAGAAATGAATGGAAAAAGAAAACAAGCCCACAGCACATTGACTGTACTTAAAAAGAGCCAAGCCCACTTGCTAATCCCAGCTACAAGACTTCAAGGCAGTTACTGCAACACTGACCACACAATCCATTTTCATAAGGGTTAAAGTCCCTTTTCCACTGAGAATTATAATCATAACAATAATTAAAGAATGGTAAAAAAAAAAAACTAATTCAAATGAACGACTGCCAGTAGTCCAAGTCCGAAATTGCCAAAAGGAATCATAACAGAGGGCCCTGCTCTCCAGTATGATATTCAAATCACAATATCATCTGCGCATATCCCGACACTAGTAGGAGGGGAGTGTGAATTTTAACAAAGACACATTCTTCAATAGGAGCGCAAGAGAGCAACTTCTGTACAATCATTTTAGTAGCATTTCTCAGTGGAAAAGGACCTGTACAGGTAATAATATTAATTAACTCATGGTTTTAGTATAGCAAACACAGCAGACAAATAGTTTTTCCACGACTGAAAAAAGAGAGAGGGAGGAAGGGATGGAACAGGAGGAGTTAGGCAGACACCTACTGTCAGAGCCATTGGTCTGCAGAGTGGCATAGGAGTCGAAAAAGTAAACACGAGGGAGTGTCTGAATATCTGGTGGGGGAGGAAAGTGAGCATGAGTGAAAAGAAGGTAGAGAGGGAGGTATAGGAAGAAGGGGAGAGTAAAGATTAGGAGAGATACAAGAAGGAAAGACAGAGAGGTCAGTTGTTAATGAATGAAGAAACAGGGAGATAAGCAGAGACAGACATGTTAGTGCACCCTGTAAAGAACGGCCAAGGATTAGATAAAGATCTGGATTAATTACACAAATGAGCAGAATTCTGCAGACAAGAATTCAATGTGAACTAAACACAGTTTCAGATTTATCAGCGGTTATAATTTATATTCAGCCGCTTATGCTATCAGAGATAATCAACATAACATTGCAGTAAAGCGAATACAAAAACTAATAATTTCTAGAAATTTCTTTATAAGCTAGAAGGCACTATTTGGTATAGAGAGTTCTACACTGACATCCAGTGAATAGACATTGTAACAGCAATTTAACTCAACCTGAGATAGAAGAAATAACCCAGATAAATTACTGGTATATCTCTTAGGCTCTGACCTAAGTCAAGAGCACAGATCATGACATTACCTCACCTGCTTTCTCGCTAACTACAACCCTTCTCCTCACAAACCAATACACTTTTCCCCTGTTCCTATCTCTTCTGAAAACAGTTCTCTCATTCTCCCCATCATTGCGTCCACTCCCCTCTCACCTTCCCTCCACAGCTCGCTGATAAAATGATCTGAGGACTGGTGGAGGAGGGAGGCCACGTTGTCATTCAGAGGATCCATGTTTTTCACAAGCCACTCGTCCGCCTTGTAGTCCACCTGGGGAGGGAGGGAGGGAGGGAGAGAGAGAGAGAGAGAGAGAGAGAGAGAGAAAGAGACTGTGAGTGAGTGAGTGAGTGAGTGTGTGTCAGATAAGAGTCAGGCATGAAGGAGAGAGGCAAAGTAAACTGCGCTAGAGTGAGAGGGTACTGACCCTAAATAGGATGGATAAAACTGACAATAAGCAATATGCAGGAGTGGGAAGCCAAGACATCCTGCACCACAACTACAGATAATACGTGGCAAACTGAGGGATGAGAGCCAAAAATGTGCCAGAAGAACTTAAAAAAAAATTAAGAATGAGAATATTAATTTTGAACTGGTCTCATACACCTGCATGATTGGCTCTGTAAAATGAGGCAAGTTATCAATCATGTCAAAAAGCCTCAACATTGGCATACAACCACTGGACAAACCAATGCAGAACACAATCGGGGAAAGTCAGTCAAAATCGCTCGGACTGTAGGGTGAACGGACAGCCAGCACACAAACCTTCCCTGCATAGTGCAGGATAGAGAAGTCTGCCTCCTCCCGCAGCTGACGGGGTCGGTGGAATTTGGTGTGCCCCCCCTGCTCCGCCGACAACTTGTCAACGAAAGTTCTGTCGGTGGCTCGAGGGAACCAGCACTCTTCGTCCAGCAAGGCAAGAACTCCAGGGGGGTGGGCCTGTGAAAACAGGTGAGCACACAGTACAAGATCATCATGGTGAACAAGTTGTCAGAGTTCAAGAACTATACCGCTTGCAGATATTAGTAGTGGTCATGACTTCAGTGATAGGATGTCTAGCTAAGAACATTCCAGTCTCTTACTGGTGATGTCACAAGATTTGACACCAGCCTAAACACAGAGTGCACTAACTGCGTGTGCGCGTGGGTGTAAGGTTATGTCCGACTATGCACTGAAAGTTACAACCAACTTAAGGTTATGACTACTGAACCTCGCAGACTTAAACCCTGTTCTGTGTTGCATTTGGTGTAACTTTTATGCCTAGTAAGGAGCAAATGGAAGTTGGACAGTCAGTCTCGAATCCATAGTAAGTTAATAACAATAGTAAAACTAACAACCATATAGACAAAACCACCAAAAGAGAAACAGAGAAGGCTGCGCGTCTTGTTGACAGAATAAACAACAAAAGATAATTAAGACAAGGAGGAGTGGAATGTGTCAAAACAAACCTTCTGGACGTGTACTTTAAATGAGCCGAGCTGGAGGTTTTGCTTTGGCAGACTAGCATTCATTACTTGTGCATTGGTGTTGTTTAATTTCCTCCACCAGGAGGTATTGTGATCACTTGCATGTGTGTGTTTATGTGTGTGTTTGTCAGCAGGGTTACCACATTTTGTGCACTACCACAAAATTTTATGGGAAGTTGGACTGTATGAATGTATGGAGGTGATTAAATTTCCAGACCAATCCCGATACAGATCTGGATTCTGCAGCTGATTAAAGATGCTAGTGGATCAAAACCTGCTGGCAGAGGTGTGTGCTCTCCGAGTGCCTTCAAGTTTAGCTGTGAGAATGTTTCTATACTCTATATAACTCAGTAAGTTTCCTTATTGTTCACAGTAAAAATACAGTAAAATTGATTTTCCTTTTCTTTGCCTGGGCATTATCAATTTCAGCAGCTTGTGTGAAGGAAGAAATAGAAGAGCACAGTGCTATAAGTACTTAAGTCTCATTTTCACACACTGTGAGGTAGGGATGGGTAAACGACTTTTACAGTTACCTACATCGATTTCCTCAATTTTCTCGAAATGGACATTTTGTGACTTACGAACTTTTTGCTTCAAGGTTTTAAATAAGCATATTTCATGGACCTATAATACATTTATTCAGACCCTTTTTTTCTCAAAACGGACATTTTGTTGCTTAAGTACTTTTAGCACCAGGGTTTTCCAATTAAAGCTCACTTTGGATATAATCATCTTTTCCTGTGTATTCATGTTGACGAGTATCACAAGACCAGGCACAGCTACAACTATGGCCTGTCTGCCTTGGTGCACTCGGTGTAAACTCTAATCACAAAGTCAGACATAACTTAGCTAAGATCAACCTGATAGGTGAGATATACTTTTTTCCGCCCTGCTGATGCACTGTACTCCAAGAAACAGAGGCAGAGGACGGATAAAACACAGCTCACGGATGGCTATGGTACATACCGGCCGCTCTATGAGGTCTATGCAGGGCTGCAAGTCCAGGCCAAAGTCGATGAAATTCCACTCGATGCCCTCCCTCTGGTACTCCTCTTGTTCCAGCACAAACATAGTGTGGTTGAAGAGCTGCTGCAATTTCTCATTAGTGTAGTTAATACAAAGCTGCTCAAACGAGTTCAGCTGTGGGGCGAGAGAGAGGTGGGGGGTCAGGGAAAAGATGAGATTTATTTCCATGGAAAACACATTTGAAAAAAAAAACATATGAACATTCACATTGACTAATAAAAGGACATAAAAAAACATGAAACTGTAGAAACCTCTGCCTGCTTTCTAAAAACAGAGGTCGACATGCTGACAGACCTTGTGCTTGTAAGGAATATATGGTCTTCAGTCATATTTTGGCATGATATTGGTATTCTCTCCTGCCCAGAGTAACCCTGATCTCACGTTACCCTTGGCACAGATCACTTGTGACTCATCGAAGAGCGAAGAGAACCAGTACGGGGTCTGGAATGCACCCACAGGCCAGTCTGTATCACTGACCCCCAGCCTGCTGTCCTGGAGCACTTGCTCTGGCCTCTGATCCTGCCAGCAGGCTGGACTTAAAATGGACACTTGTCCTAGTTATTTAAGAGGCAGGCCTTTTAGCAAACAGGACCCCCAGAATACACCTACGGCAGACCTTTTACCAGATATAGCCACTGGCATTACTCTTGACAGTGCTGCAGACCTAATCCAGATTGAATGAGTACGAGTGCTGATGTGCACAAAGGACGGACACGACCCTGCTCAGCTTAGCCCACTGAGCTGTTTACACTAACACTGTGGTTACAAGCAGAAGGTGAGAAGCAAGCTGTAGACAAGAGGAAGGCAACTTCCAGTCCTGGAGGGCCAGTGTGCATTCAGGCTTTTGTTTCCAATAATTACCCCAGCTAAATAAGTTACCTGCTGGATTCCCCAACCACAGATATGTGGTCAAAGTCATCAGCAATTTTTATAAGCTTCTAATACAGGATTATAGTCAACCCCTTCCTCTGCATTTTCCCTGTTAAATCAACCAATTTAATTAATAAATAAGCAGTAAGTAGCCCATTATGATTTTAAAAAAAGATTATGATAAAAAAATACAAGCAAAATGACTGCAATTGCTAGGGTTGCTAGATAGTGAATAGTTGACACAGAAATAACCTAAACCTTTCCTGAATTCAAACTACCATCATGGCATTTCTTTAAATCAGAGATTTTGAACAATAAATGAACAATTATGAAAAAATTTCAGATTTAGTTTTAAGCATTAACAGTACAGAATAAAAGCAATACAGTGTATTTCCAGCAAGTCTGGCTAACAATTTTATGCAAATCTGTGCTGCCTCATGAGTATTGAAAGAATCAACAAAAGACATACTAACATTCTATGTAAAATGCTTCACAACTTCATGATGCAATGACCAATAATGAGTGATAACTAGTCTTAATTATTGAGTCAATAAAATGCTTGGTTGCTAATCAAGCTAAGTAAATTGGAAGAGGTTGAACACAATCATCAGTTAAAAGGAGAGAATTCGGCCTGCCCAGTCAAACCACTGACGACATGTCTGTGACACCAACACTAGTTCACTGTAGGTAACATTACAGAAAAGAGTTTCTTATGGCAACGCAAGAACTATAATTGCCTCATATTCATGTGCTTACTGAGAAACACATCTAAAATGTCTGGTGGTAAAAATGATAGGGTAATCAAGTCATTTAAGGCCTGAAGTTGGTATGCAAACCATGTAGAAATACAATCCTTCTTGAACACCTCAGCAAAAGATGGTTTTGGTTTCTGGGTGTGAGTGTGTGCATCATCCCTTGATCAGACCTCACCCACTGATTTGTCTTATTCTCACTCCACCACACTTGAGCACTCCCAGTGTCCTCCCCTCTCACCTGGAAGATCTCAAAGCCAGCAATATCCAGGATGCCGATGAAGGATGCCCCCTGTCTCTGGCGCCGGTCCAGGGCCCGGTTGATCCGCTGGACCAGCCAGCGGAACAGGCGCTCGTATGTGGCTTTAGCCAGAGCCTCCACAGCGAAATCAGCCTAGGACAGGTCAAAGGACAGAAGTAAAAGAGAGGACATCGTCAGAAGCAGAGACAGTAGAAGAAGAAATGCAATGAGTTGGGAAAGGCCCAGAGATAGAGAGGAGCCAAGAAACTCAAGTCAGGTGTGGAAAGAGGGATGACAGTTGGAGGAGAAAATGATTCCCGGCTAATTAGTCATGAACTTCAGATTTCATCTGACCTCAATGGCTGGTATTGACAGATACCTTAGCAGAATGTGCCACACACATCATCGTCAGCTCATTCAAGAACAATTTCACTGATCTATCAGGCACATGCCCTAAGTTAGGCGAGAACAGCAGGACTCTACAGCTCACAGTTAACTGAGCACAATGAGGTGACCAAGAAACTCACTTTACTGGATCCCAAGAACACACGGTCTGAATCAGCATTCTGGGATAGGATTCTAGGATACTATGTTCCAGGATTTCCCGTAATAATTGTAAGCCCATGCTGACAAATTGTTCACACTAAACAGTATGCGATATGTACAGGAGACAGTATATATTTTCAAAGCGCAGTAGTTAAGAGGTGGATTTGGCCTCAGGTTTGGACTTTGTGCGGGAATATAAAAAAAGCGCCCTCCACGGCCACGTCAAGACCAAGGAGGTATGCCCAATCAGAGAGACGTAAGGCAGTTTGCCATGTGTGAATCTGCGTGCAATCTGTACATTCAGGACTCATCAGACTTCACACAGTCCTTTCTGCTCCTCACCTGCTCTTTGGTCTGGGCCTTCTGCACGTACTCTCGGCCTACTTTGATCCTGGGCGTAAGGATGGCGCGGGTGAACTCCACCACACTGATGCCCAGTAGGTGGCACAGCTTCTGGGCGGCTGTATCATCAGGCATGGAAGCCTGGTCTGTGTTCTTCTCCTTATTGAAGGAGATGTTCCCAAACTGCAGCACTGAAGAGACCACCTTCATCATGGCTGGAGGAGCAGGTGAGGAAGAGAAACAGAATTCAGGAGGCATATAAAGATAATAATTTTTTTCTCAATCCTTGAAACTCTAATTTCTTCTCTCTCAGGAATACCCACCACAGGGGTCCTCAACAATTTCATTTTAACCACACAGTGACACTCCTAATGCTACAGATCAACCACCAGATAATACTTATCAGCCACCGCAGTTTTTGGATAGAAAACATGATTAGTATCAGATGGGTTTCTATGTGTTACTGTAACTTCAGATAAAATCCTGCACCCACTATGACCTGTTCTACACGGGGAAATATCAATGTTTTTTGCCTGCTGTAATTAAATATGCAAATTAGATGCATTAATTCAGATTTTTTTCTTTTTCATTACTTTATAGGGCATCATATTTCACGGCATGCCAGAATTTTGTTGAGCCAATTTAAACTTCTGAGAAGGTGGCAGGTGGGGCAGACAAGCAATATTCTTTATTCTTCAACATTCTTCAGTGTGGGCATCGATTTTCTTTTTCAATCAAAATATCATCTTGCATTAATCATCCCTTCAGTCTCATCCCTCCCCCCTTCCCCCTCTCTTCTTCTTCCTCTCCTCTCCCCTTCTCACAGTGTGCCTCTTCCTTAGAGAATCCCATGATGGTCATGGAGTCCATGGTTTGAGCAAAGTTCTCTGCATCACTCTGGCCAGGCACAGGGATCGAGCCACCGCTAAGGAACCGATAATTATCCGCACTGGACAGGAGCAGATCCGCTTTAGAGAAAGAAATGGAGAGGGAGGAGGAAAAGGAGGGATAGAGGGAGACGTAGGAAAGGGGGAAATGAATGGGGGTAAAGAGAGAGAACATTAAATGTACGAAGTATGTAAAGATATTACACAGCAGCGTGCGGTCACATGTTCAGAGGGGCTTCAGTAACCTTACCCTTGACCACTCGACTGTCCTCTCGCTGTTCTCATTCAAGTTCGCCTGATTAACAATCAAGCAATTGATCGACTGAACAACCAAGACCAATCCATTTTCCATAATAAGAAATGATAATGAAAAAATAAATGCCTATTGCCAACATTTATATAATTGATACAACATTGTTAGGATGGAAACATAAATACAAAAAATCCAAAACATTCGCCGACCTTGCAGCGATTATTTTCCCCATCACTCAGCTGTGCATTGTACCTAACAACGCCCTTTAGCTGTAACTACATTCAGACTATAGAACGAATTTGCGTGGCTTATTGCTCAATGAGCCTTGCAAACTAATTTACTCAAATCTGTGCTGTTTCACAAGCTAGACGAGTGCAGAAATTATAAAGACATATTTATATTTTTCATAGTCATTGATGTGCGGAAGAAAATGCCGTATAATTTCGTAGTGCAATGTATAACAAGGCTTCCAAAAATAAATTAGACTCTCGTCGGTTCTACCAATTAGTCTGAGCAACTGTTGCTAATCGGGAGAGGTAAACTGCGAGAGGTTTAGATCATTAAGCAGTGAAAAGTGAGGTCATTGCTGGCCCTGTGTTTCTGCCGACGGACCGCCACTGATATTACATGTTCATTGACAGCATATTGTAATTATAGCCCCTCCATTTATTCAAAGAGAATGGTATCAAACATGTTGTGTTAAAGTCTTACTTCAAGACAACTGCAGTCAGTGACACAGACAAAAGTGTAGCACAAAATCTTCGTTAAACTGATAGTTGAACTGGACTGATTCTAGCAAGGGGCAGAGGTGGGCTTTGCCAACCATCAAATTGATTAGTTGCGTACTGAGCATTTTTAATCCATCAATCACATTTGTTTAGTTCGCCCCTGTAGTGGTTCTGTGCCTTAAAAGGCTGTCAGCGATTCTGATATGTTGGATGGGCAGCAGTTATAAAAGTTGGAGATTGCGTGTATCCATTCTTCTACTGTACAATGCATATGTCATGACCTGTTATACCTGGCCGAAGAGATTAGCTTGTAGAGAAAATCTTAGGTAGCACATGGAATTAGATTTTAAATTGTTGGCTAGTTAAACATATTAATCTACGTATGTGTTTTGTAATCGCTAGTTTGCTGTAATTATTTTAGTGTTGTATGGAATTAGGAGCTCTGCTGGTGGTGGCTTTATATTAAGGTAGCTAGCTAACATTAACTAGCATGTACAGCGGCTACAAGTAGTGCTTAGTCAATTAATTTCATTTTCTCTCATAAGATAGGTAACAAGTTTAAGTTACCTCGACAGATAACTATACATAATTTAATTAAATTGAATAATAATTATGCACCAATGTGGGGTTCCTAAATGGAACCCAGTGCCACCAATTAATGCTAATGCAACTGCTGTTAGCTCCCATTTAGAGGCCCACTTTCCCTGCCCATTTCACATCGACAACGTGCAGCGCTAAATCTGACTTGTGATTTTAATAATTGCGCATCAACTGTACTCATTTAAAACTATTTCCAAAGCAAATATTTAGCCCAACAGCTTGCTCGTTTAGTCCAAGCTGGTGTTGGTCACAATTGAAATTACTGACTGAAGTGCTCAACTGAACTACCGACACAAATGATAGAGATGCAGTCGCTACGTAGTCGGATAGGGGTATCCTCAGTTTTGTGCAAAGTTCTTTCTCCACTTTCTCACGTGTCCTAATCCCTTTTCTGTGTACATTACAACATGAGAAGAAAAGGAATTAATAAATTCTGGCTAACAAAAAATTAATGATCAAGGGCACATATAATGGATGAGTCCGTTATGGTTTTTGCTAAAAGAAAAAAAGAATCATGCTCATGAATGGCTCATGCTTGAAGTGATTGCTTCAAGAATAATGTTAGCATTCATTTTTTATTTTAGCATTTTTAAAAAACATATACAACCAATAATTTTTGGGAAAACATTAGTTCACAAATAGCGTTAATTAGTTAGTGTATGTAGCCAGATAGAAAATATGTTATATTACAGGTATACTAGTCTGACATTTTAAAGCGGAAAATGGAATGTAGGCTGTAGTAGAGCATACTCTCATACAAATAAAAAGTTGTCTACCACAAATCTATGATTGCTCCCGCCAATTAGAGCAGTCTAGAACCTGCCTTCGATGTTTATGCATGAATAACAAGTGACCTGGGACAACTCATTATCAGCCAACTCCCCCTTTTATGTTAAAATGTCAATGAATGCAGCAACACAAGTGAAGTGTACAAAGAAACAGCAACCATACTCAATGCAATGAATTCTTTTAATAAATTTCAAATGCCTCTTCAACCAAAAACAATCCTCACAACCATCTCAATGATCTAAATAACCCAAACCCTTTGAAGAGATAGTATTTCCTAGGAAACATTCACAAACATGAACAAGAGGCATCAGGAGATGGCTGGTCCCCCCGGACCACATATTGAAAGAATGAAAATGCCTTCTGCTCTGGAAACAAACCACAACCCCTAAAATTCTAAGTTGAAAATGTTTCCAAGGAAACCAGAAAAAATACAAAATTCATCAACTTCAGATTATCAAAAGGCACTACCTCAGGTCATGATTAATGTGCGCACCAAGTTTAGTAAAAAATATTGAACGGTTTTCAAGTTCTGCTCCAGAAACGAAATGTTCACAGACGGATGGACGGACAGACAGACAGCCACACCCATGACTATATCCCTCCGCATTATATGCTGGGGGGATAATCGCAATGAAACAGCGGATCACCAACACTACGACAAATGTCTGATTACCATTCAAATGAACAGGCTAGTTTGTCAAGAAAAACAAGTAGTTGAAAATTGTCGGTTGAAAGGTATGTTCTTGAAGTCATGGTCCACAACAAACGTGACAGCAATGGGGCATTCCTCATTCAGGGCTGGGCTAAACCACAGACACACCTACAAGGGGACTATTTGGCAACATTTGACTGAGAAATTCATCTCATGCATGACGCGCAGATTACTCGAACAGTGACATAGACAACAGCTGTCATAGTGCTGTCTGAGCCGCATTTCCACTCACCTCTCATGGCCTCATTAGCGCCACTCAGCAGCTGGTAGAAGATATGGAAAGTTCTCTCATCTTTTGCCTGACGGATGGCACGGGACTTCTCAAGGAGGTCTGAGATGAGGTAAGAATTAAGGAGCAATGGCTGCCAGCAGCAACATAGTGTCATAAGTGCGGGCGCATTCTGATATTGCTGTGTTAGTGTTATTCTTACAACACAATAATTAATGTTGGCCCAGGACCACCTTTGCAACTGATCAATCACATAGTTGGGATGTCACAGTTTTGTGAAAGAGACCTAAAAAATCAAAATCACGAATCCTTGCTAACATGCGGAACAGGTGAGCATTAAAACTTCATTTTTTTAATTATATGAAAGTACATGTGCATTTGAGTAAATTTGCATTAAATGAAGGACCAACAAAATCTAGTTTAGCCAGCTACTGTTAGCGAAATTTATCAGCAAAGCTCTGGCATCACAAAAATTTGATTGGTCAGTTGCAAAGATGGTCCTGGACCAACATTAATTATGACGTTGCGGGAACAACATCAACACAGTGATATCAGATAGTGCGAAGTGCAGTGTTAGGAGTCAGTGATCTGGAAAGGCAGGGCAATGCTATGTCAAATGACCATGCTCTGACAACGGCTCACATTCAAATGCATTAGCCACAGCGAAAATAAAATGGTATTCATGAAGGGATGTCCCCTTCTTCTATTTTTCCTATTTAAACTTAGTCTGCCACCATCTGTATAAATTTTAACTCTTATACTTTATCACTGATTTTTTTGTGCAGAGCACCCCAGCCAGAAGCCATTGTGAAAACACACCCATCACTAATATATAATGTCAAATTAGCCAGTCCACATACATGTAGGTGAGGAACATTGACATGATAAAAGGATACAGGTCTCAATGTTCGCGCCAACTATGTACCCAGCCACATCGAAATTGATGCGGATGAATTTGCCCTATAGAGACATAAGAAAGGCTTTAGACACACAGTTCACATCATCAATATGCTATGAAATCACAATACATGATAAGTAAAGGAAACAAAGCAGGCAATCACTGCTGTGAACACTGTGATAAAACTGAGCCTTACAAATCGAGAGGAGTTGTCATTCTTCACCGTCTTTGCATTGCCAAAGGCTTCCAGTATGGGGTTGGCCTGCAGCAGCTGCCTCTCCAGTTCCCCCTGATAGACACACAAAGATTTAGCGGAAAACAACACTGTGCAGTGACTCAAGCTCTACCACTTCAGTGATCCTAAAATAATTAAGACATAGTGCTGGGCCAATAATGACCAAAAGGAAAGACTACCATTTGCATATTTGTGAAATGCAAATATGTTCAAAGTTGCAATGACAGAAAAACAAACAACAAAACTCTATAAATGGAAATGACGTAAAATAAGTCACAAAATAATTGAGAGATAAAATATTTTGATGAAAAAGGATGATAATAATTAACGGAATGCAGTTTTTACATTCTGTTGTTTTTATATCTCCTGGTCTGGGACCCACCAGGACCAATATGGTCCTGACCAATGGTTTGAGGGGTGATAGTGGCCACAGTCGGGCACAATAAGCCATAGCAAAGCCATTTGATGGGGTGATTTAGGTCAAGATGGGACAAGCCTGACAGAAACCACAGCTCATATAACAGCAAAGCCTGCTGCAGCGCAAATACACTTTATTGCTGTTATTGCTATTAGCATTCAATTAAAGGTAAGTTTGTGTCATTGCCAGAGTTATATTTGCCACTGGATAGCACAGCCAAGCAAATACAGACTCAAAAAGCCTAGAATGAAACTGCTATGTACTTGTTGAGGCAACACCTATGTGTGGTGTTCATACTCACATACTGCACGCTCTGTGGGAGAGAGAGGAGGAGGAGGAGGGGAGGGTGGATGGATGGGGAAGGACCAGGCAGACGAATGAAATGGGCACCAGGACAAAAAAAACAAACAAACACACGAAAACACACAAAAACAGCACGAATGAGTACAACAAACAAAACGTTATGGACAATAACATTAAGAGTTTAGTCGGTGTAACACGGGAGCAGTGAGGGTTCAACCCCTTCCTACCACACCCAACTGTGTGCTCAGTGGCTCAGTGGCTGGTCACAGTACACAGCGTCCAACTGACTGAGACCATACTCCTTCTCGACAGCCCCCATTAGGATATAGCTGCTCTGTCCACCTAACCCTCTATCGCACATTATCTTCACATTAAAAGCACAAACCACAGGGCTAAATCATACAAGTCAATGACATGTCCAAGTAGCTATTTTTTAAAAATGGATTTCATAGTAGTTTGTACAAATGGTATTGATGATTTATCAGTGGCTCTAAGAAGAGCACTGTCAGGAGATGAAATACAGTAGTTCACATTTCGCTTCACAAAATCAAAGGTCAAGTGTTCCTACTTCAGGCAGTTCTACAAGCTCAAACCCAATGAACCTGTATGAAAATATTTGTGAAATGCAGCAAATGAACCGGCTCTAAGAGGAGGAAAGGACAGGGGCAAGCACACACCCCCAAAAATGAAGGACCCCACCCACTCACCCTATTGACCAGCCCACTGCCTCGCGGGGCAGACTTAAGGTTATCCAACTTAAAAGAGAAAGCGAGGGCATGGAGGAAGAAGAGGAAGGAGATAGATTAGGAATCATTGCGGAGATGAAGAATCCCTCTCCCTCATACACACATAAACAGACACCACCATAGAAAATAGCACAGAAAATACAACAAACTAATGTCTGTTACTGTAATGTAGTACGAGCAGAGCAGCAGAAACAGCAAAAGCAGCAGGTATTACTGTAGTTAGTGAGATAGTCGCTGTTTGCAGAATAATTATGAGATTAATGGTCAGGATTAGTGCTATTGCACACACTGTCCTGGACCCACCACACCCTCCAATTGGAAGCCCAGGTCACCTGCAGTGATGCCTCTTTGCTCCGCCCTGGCCCCCCCTGTTTTATGGGATGAAGCCACGTGGGCCAGATACTGGATAACTTTCTTAGTGTTCTCTGTCTTCCCGGCTCCCGATTCCCCTCTGTAAAAAAACACATGCAATGAGAGTAAAAGAGCTTAATGTTGGAAAGTGCTCTTTGTCACATTGTCAGTCTCGAGGTGTGTGAGTAACAGACTGGTCTGTCTACAGGCCTTAAACCCCAAAGTACACACACGTGTGGCGCAGACCAAAAATCCTACACTGAGGTGAGCAAAAGACCATGGGCCATATCCTAACGATCTATGTGCGCTACCTAAAGTGCATGGCATAAGTGCATTTACAGCGTGTCCAAATTCACTTTTGCTATGCTAACAACTGATAACTGAGTGTGAAGACGGCACATGGTTTAAAGAGGTTGTGCATAGTCCTTTAATGAATCATGGGTGTGCTTTGGACATAACAGGAAATAAACCAATCAGAGTGTCATCTCCAGTCGCCTTTAAAAGCCACGTGTGCTTGCATCCTGGCAATTTGCAATTACGTGGCGGATTGGCCAGGTAGAAGGAAAGAATGCCTCTCTGCAAAAGGAAACAGATCTGCTCGTGCATGAAGTGAAAGTGCATTTGCTAAGTCTTGACAGACAACCTCAACCTGACAGGTCTGTTCAAATACCCACAGCGGGGAAAATAAAGTATTTAACACGTCAAAATTTTTCTCAGTAAACACAGTATGTGTATTACCACGATTGATCAAATAATTAGCCAATTTCATTAGTCATTATTGCGATTAGCAAATTCTGATAGATATAGTGATAATCATTACAACATGTATTTTTTCAATATCTTGATGTGCACAATGATAATCCTTCACTGTAATCTTTACATTTTTAATCTTTTGCGTGTTTGTTCGCTGCTGCGCATCCCAGTGCGTGTAATAACGAGATTATGCACATGCTGTATGTCTGCCGATATTGGCGCATATCACTATCTTAATGATGAGCCCTAAAAATAACAGTAAAATACCACGCCACTGACTTAAGACCAAGTTTTTGAAGGTCATTTGCGCAATTGTTTCCACTGCCTTAAGATAGCAAAGCAACAACAATGCACCTGACCACACCTTACATTGAGACCAACATGCCTATGGGCCCTCAGACATGTGTAAATACATTCGCCAAACGTGGGCGCTGGATGGCAAAATGACAACTGTGTCTGTCTGAAACAAGCAAAGACACTTGGCTTGGGGTGTAAGATAGAGCCCGTAGTGTACAGACTATGCAAAGTTACAAAGAAAAAAAAATTAATACATTATTACATGGCATTATGGAAGAAACTAACATACTGTAGAAACAAGCATGAGAAACACAAATCTTTTCCGTAAAATTAATTTTCTGCAGACATGAAAATCATAATCATTAAAGACCTCCCTGTCACCATGTGCACAGCCAATTAGCCACTACAAGTCGTTGCAAAATCTATCCTTTCTGACTTCAAAATACTGACGAATACTGATGAACTGGGTGGCTAAAGTGATTGGTCCTTCTTACTTCCTCCTTACATCACAAAAACAGCTTTTGAATGGCTAGTAATGGACAAATGGCAGTACACCAGGTGACATGATAGGGAACCTTCAAACTAATTTCTCATTAAAAATAAGTCAAAAATGTATCTGAACACAATGCATATGCAGTAGCTCTGTCAAAGCAGCTGAGTGCTCATTCCACTGCACTTGCAACCAGCTGGCTGTGCCGTTCTGGGGTTTCAGGGGCACCCAATGGCCAGCGCCTGAAAAGGGGCCACCATATATTGGGTACAAAGGGTCCATCTATGCCTCCCTGTGCAACAACCTCTGCAGCCACCATTTGCCCTGACCTTGGTGTAGCCAAGTGTGGCTAAAACGATGCATCAGAAATGAAATAAAACAAATAAAACCAAGCATATGTTCGCGTCAACCCTCAGCCACGCATGCAAAACTCCATGAGTCCATCTCGAGCTGCCTGCTACCTATTCCAGCTGTCACAGACACTCTGTGCAGTTTTTCTAGTTTAGGACACCAAAAACCCTAGACCAGGCTGAGAGGACATCATCAAGCAAAAATGTACCATGCAAGGATGATTTAAACTTCTTGTTCACATAGTAATCGTGAAGAATGGGGGAGAAGCAGCAATTTTCATTCTATGAACTCCACACATTTCACTTAATCACTACTTCTGTGACAGCAGGTGACAACACAAGACTATTAGCTGGCTTTCAGAGGGACATCAGAGCAGGTGAGGGTCAGGCAATGTCTGAAAGAGGTCAGTGTAAACATACTAAACCTATGAGATTTGCTTCACACTGTGCAAATTTTACTGGCAAGCAACCTACAGTATTTTACAACTTCCCAAACATGGCAAGTTTTCTGATGTTCATTACAATATTCCATGTATTCACAAACACCTCAAAATGCATAATGCTAGTGCACAGACAAATGTAAAAATACAAAGACGGGAATATGGATAATAAGGAAAAGTAACAAGTAAGCAAATACTCACGTGCATAAAATAGACTGATCTTCTCTATCTGTGTGGAAGGAAGGAATAAAGGTTTTCAAACAGGCATTATACAAACTCCAATTCCAATGAAGTTGGGACGTTGTGTAAAACATAAATAAATACAGAATACAATGATCTGCAAATCCTTTTTCGACCTATATTCAATTGAGTACACTACAAAGACAAGATATTTAATGTTCAAACTGATAAACTTTATTGTTTTTTTTGAAATATTCACTCATTTTGAATTTGATGACTGCAACACATTCCAAAAAAGCTGGGACAGGGAAAACAAAAGGCGGAGAAAGTTGAGGAATGCTCAAAAACACCTGTTTGGAACATTCCACAGGTGAGCAGGTTAATTGGAAACAAGCAAGTGTCATGATTAGGTATAAAAGGAGCATCCCCGAAAGGCTCAGTCATTCATAAGCAAGGATGGGGTGAGGCTCACCACTTTGTGAACAACTGCGAAGGCAAATAGTCCAACAGTTTAAGAACAACGTTTCTCAATGTGCAATTGAAAGGAATTTAGGGATTTCATCATCTACAGTCTAAATATCATCAAAAGATTCAGAGAATCCGGAGAAATCTCTGCTCGTAAGCAGCAAGGCCGAAAACCAACGTTGAATGCCCGTGACCGTCGGTCCCTCAGGCAGCACTGCATTAAAAACCAACATCATTCTGCAAAGGATATTACCATGTGGGCTCAAGAACACTTTGGAAAACCATTGTCAGTTTACACCGTTCGTCGCTTCATCTAAGTGCAAGTTAAAACTCTACCATGCAAAGCTAAAGCCATATATCAACAACACACAGAAACACCGCCGGCTTCTCTGGGCCCGAGCTCATCAGAGATGGACTGACGCAAGTGGAGTAGTGTGCTGTGGTCTGACGAGTCCACATTTCGAATTGTTTTTGGAAATCATGGACATCGTGTCCTCCAGGCTAAAGAGGAAAAGGACCATCCAGATTTTTATCAGCCAAAGTTCAAAAGCCAGCATCTGTGATGGTATGGGGATGTGTTAGTGGCCATGGCATGTGTAACTTGCACATCTGTGAGTGCACCATTAATGCTGAAAGGTACATAGAGGTTTTGGAGCAACATATGCTGCCATCCAAGCAAACGTCTTTTTCAGGGACGTCCCTGCTTATTTCAGCAAGACAATACCAAGCCACATTCTCCACGTGTTACAACAGCGTGGCTTCGTAGTAAAGAGTGCGGGTAATAGACTGGCCTGCCTGCAGTCCAGACCTGTCTCCCATTGAAAATGTGTGGCACTTTATGAAGCACAAAATACGACAACGGAGACCCCAGACTGTTGAGCAACTGAAGTCATACATCAAGCAAGAATGGAAAAGAATTGCTCCTACAAAGCTTTTACAATTAGTGTCCTCAGTTCCCAAACGCTTATTGAGTGTTGTTAAAAGGAAAGGTGATGTAACACAGTGGTAAACATGCCTTTGTCCCAGCTTTTATGGAACGCGTTGCAGGCATCAGAATCAAAACGAGTGAATATTTCCAAAAAAACAATGAAGTTTATCGGTTTGAACATTAAATATCTTGTCTTTGTCGTGTACTCAATTGAATATAGGTCAAAAAGGATTTGCGAATCATTGTATTCTGTTTTTATTCACGTTTCACACAACATCCCAACTTCATTGGAAATGGGGTTTGTAAATTCATGTATTATTATATATGTAATATTCACTCGTAATAATTTGTTAAGGCCCCTGGGAAAGCATTTTACAGGCTATAATAAGTTTACATATAATATCTCAAATAACTGCCAAAATAAATCCACCAGAACCTATAGTCTACATAATCTTCAAATTTATGCAGTCCTAAAACCTGTCCCTTGGTGTTTTCTGACATGATTGTAAACCTTTTCAGGCAGTAACATGTAAAAAAATTGATGTAAAATAAGGCCATATCAAAAGTGATACTTGTGCATATCTTCTGAAGTTGTTCACACACCCAGACCTATAACACTGGTCTTACCAGTTAATGTACTACAAGAGCAGCCAGACACACCTTAAAAGACATTCAAGCATTCCTTTTCAGAAGTTTGTACCATCTTGAATATTGCCAAGTGCGTACAAACTGTGGAAGAATAGTGCCGTAATTTATGAGTAATCCTTGAAAATGTCTTGGATATTGATTAGACTATATAATGCTGAGGCATGCTCCATACAAATCACTACATTTCTTCTTCTAACTCAGCAGCATCTGTGCTCTCGAATGTATTTAACATGACCTAGTGAAGATTGGGTGTTTTGCAGGTACTCCTACACTTAAATTTTGAATATGACTAAAATATAAGTCATCAGGAGCAGACAGTTTCAGTGATTATGAGTCAAAAAAACTCAGACTTTGTGTCGTAACAATTCTTGTGCAACATGAACAATGATGAATTATGAGTATTTCTCAAGGTAACCACACTGTCACTGTACCCATAATCCCACAATACCTTGTAGCATGCTCCTGTATGCCACCTCAGAGATGGCATATATATGGGGTGGCATCTCATGGCGCTTCTTCCCACGATACATCTCAACAATGGACTCCGTGTAGATAGGCAGGTTCTTATAGGGATTGATGACGACACAGAACAACCCGGAATATGTCTGCAGTACACGTGAATGCAAAAGAAAAATCGTGAATACAAACACAACAACCTACTTCCACTGAGACATATTATTATTTTCATTTTGTAAACTGGTTTCATAACATTTGTGAAGCACAACTCCATGCACAGTAAAGATGGAAAGGCCGCAAGTGCCAAATTAGCAATAGAAACGATAATTGAACAAGCATTGCCAGGCAAAGCAAACCTCGCCCACCAGCATTTATTTTAGCAGTTTTCATACTGACTCAGCTTTACAAGTGTGACCTCAACCATTTTGAACTTATAGTCCTTTGAAAATCCGTGACCTTCAGTTTGACCTTTCAAGGTCACTCAAGGTCAAAGGTTATGGTTTCAAATAAAAGCCCATATAGGAGTTCCTATATGGTCATAATAGTAAACATCTGTCTTTCCGCACCTGTTTTTGAGTAATAATGGAAAGTATTTTATTTTCACTGATGAGCTTGACCCCCCTGACATTTAACCCCCAACCATTACAGAGACTGTCAAAGCTACCCCATCAGGCAGCATATGGTCGGAGGCAGAATTGAAAGATTTTGGTTTTAGAGTGAAGTCAATGAATTTAAGGCAGTTATCGCAAAACTTTTTTTTTTACATTTCCGATGACTTTGACCTTGACCTAGATGGACCAATTCCCACCTACTGTAAAAGTTTGAAGTCAATCAGTGCCACCGTGTAGACGGACACACAAACAAACAAACCGCACCAATTACAACACCTGGTAAAAAAAGTACTTTGCCAATAATATCTCAGGTTCAAGAAAATATGGTAACTGAGTTCTATAAAACTCTGGACATGCTCTTCTCCATCAGAAAAGCAACTGGGTTTTGAAAACATTTGTCAACCGAAACTAATTTACAATTTTATTAAACAAATTTAACAATTTGATGATTGGGATGCTGTAGGAGCAAAGTTTACAGATTTTATTAAAATATTTTATACTATGTCTACCCTTTAAGACTGGGGGCAACATCTGCATGTTTTTCCCTTTCAGACCTGATGCAAAATGATTGCATTTTAGATGATGCCATCATTTCCAAGCGACATGACCGATGAAGTGCATTGCGATTACCTAAAATATAAGTAGGGAAGGCAAAATGAATTGTGAGATTTGTATTTAAACTTTTTTTAGCCTCTGCGTGGACCACAAGAAAAATTTCCAAAGCTGCCCTTCAGAGAGTGATAATGGCTGACAACCTGAGCGAGGGTAGCGATATTGACTTTTTGTCCTAGCGCCACTTTGTTTCGTAAACTGCCACTTGTAAACAAATCAATGTTTATTGATTTTTTTAAATGTTGATCAACATTAAGGCAACAGCAATAATTTTCAAATTGAAAGTCAAAGGTATATGCTCTCAAATGATTTATTCAGTACATTTACATGCACAGTTAAGTCGAACTATGGTAATAACTCGATTAGGCCATAAAATTGGACTACTGTCCTTGTCCCAGTACACATGCACAGGACGAAGTTCGATTTATTAACCAAAGCATGTCCATCTCCGCTACGATAGGTGGCGACATGCCCCCTTTCAGCTTGTTTGTGTTGCATCTTTTTCTGATTGACCTATAACGTCACAGACCAAACATATGACAAACAAGCCAGTTAGTGGCAAACTAGTAGCATGTCGAGTCAATTGACTGTATATGGTCGAATGGCAAGAACATGGACAACTTTACGGCTCTGTGCGCTTCATATGGGCTGTTCGCTATGCTTTTCATACAATTGAGATGCACGCTATCCCCGGTGGTTATGGCGTTAGCTGAAGCTAGGCGGCAACGCCGCTATGCTATACTTTGTGCCCTTCCTACTACCACGGAGTGTGTTTCACAGAAGCATAGTGGCTAGCAACTAACCTAGTTTGTCCATTCACAGTCTGTGGTTCCCACTATGTAAGTTAGCATCTGTGCTTTTGGGGAACGCACTCCCGGGATTCACGTGCATGTTGGATGCGGGTCAGGAGTAATGACTAGTGGGAGAGTGTCGTTTTTCCGATGGCGAATGGAAGGAAAACTTTCAGATGATGTAGTCATTCGATAAATTATGCGGATTAATGGTAGAAGTTAAGAGACCCCAAGACGTGACTGTTCAAGCACCAATACCCTGCAGACGAGGACCATTACTGTTCAGTACAAACTTGCAGTTGGGTAGAGCTCAAAGTTGTCGCTGAGCAGTTTGGTGTTAACATGTCCACAAGACTTTTGGGTCAATGTCCTGCACGAAGAATGCAGAGCATGCTCAGAGCCCATAGTCCAGTTCAGTTCGATTAAAGTGTATGCATGCAGGAATAATGCGACTATTAACTGCATTATCTGGGTGCGTTAGTCAGACTATGAGAAATTCAATTTACTGCAATTCCAGTCGGACTAACATGCGTACATGCGTTTAAAGTCCGGTTATAGTCAAACACAATAGTTCGATTTTCTCTAAAGTCACGTAAACGCACTGATTATTTTATGTTTTTATCTGCTACAGAGGCCGAAAAATAGCTAATTTTAGTGAATATTGACAATATTATCAAGTTTTCCAGAAACCCTCAGATGTTAGATGGTTGTTTTAAAATAACACCTTAGGTTTTAGAATGCTTTTTAGGGGGCATCTTAGGTCTTAGTGGGTTAATAATGTTTTCCTGTCCAAAGTTTCATATTTGAAACTGTCTGAGGGGACAATAACATAGATCATATTTAAGAATAAGAAAGCAATGCACAAGAATTGGTACTAATTATTCCCTATTAATTGAGTATACTGTTGGAGTCCCACAAGAGTCAGTTTGGGGGCCACTCCTATTTAATTAAGACGTTAATGACCTCCCAAGTGTAAACCCAAATGCTGAAATCCAAATGTATGCTGATGATTCAGTGATCCATAAACATGCAAAGACTAGACAACAAGCCAATTATAAATTAACACTGGGATGGCCATAATTTATGATCGGCACCAGGAATCCTGTCTCTCTTTAAATGCAAGCAAGACTGTATCTATGTCTTTCTCAATAAAAATAAAAAGAAGTAGATTAGGCAGCTGTAGTATTTAAAGGTAAAACGGATGTTTCACATTTTAAATATCTAGAAGTTGTTATTATTACTGTAACACCTGTCCTAAAAAATATGTGAAACAAGACATTAGTTCTGAAAAAGGCAATCTTAGCATGTTTTGACTAATCAGATACAAACTAACAACAGACACAAAAGAGTTGAATATACATCCTCCGATTTTCTCCCATTTATCCTATTATCCTGTTACAAGCAGGTCCCAAACAGGAATTATCACCACATAGCTTAAGTAAGCAAACATTGAAGGTTTAGACAGAAAACCATCAGGTAAGCACAAAGTAATAATTAAGAAAAACAATCTCCTTACTTTTGATAATTCTGGAAGCCTGGCAAATACTTGTTTTATGCATAAAATAAATTATTACCTTGCTCCGCCCCGACTGAAAGAATTTGTTTTGCATTGTTGAGACAAGCCTCGGAAAACTAGAATGTCCAGCAGAGTTGACAGGGTAATACTTCACAGAGGAATTGAATTTAGGCTATCAGCATTTTTAATCAATGCAACAAATATTTGGAACACTACGCCTACCAGTAAAGACATTGTGTTTGTTTTAAAAGTTTTAAATAGCAACTAAAATCATGCCTGAAATCAAATCAATCATGCAATTATTAACGTACAATCAAACTGCTATATAGTGACTAGTGTTTTCATTTCTCGTCTGTCTGTTTTGGTGATACATTTGTCCATTTTTTAACAGTGACACTGAATCGCTTCGGTTAGCTGACCATGGACAACAAATGAAATTTTGCTTGATAGCTTATTCTGGTACAGCTAAGTGGCAGTCCAGAGTCCCAGTTGTAACATAAACAATTCAATAATAAAAAAATAACATCTCCACTGCTGAACACCCCTCTCAGGCAATACCATGAGCATGTGCTCTCCTCCAGGGTTACCAGCAGTAATCAGCACTGACAGGGTGAAAATCTGATACTCATTGTCTTGTCATGTGCGCAGTGACCCAACACTCCTCTACACTTCCTTTCACCCTGAAAAAAGACGGAGGTGAAGCTAAAGTTGCAATGCAACTGTGGAGATTCTGCCCTTAAGACCAGCCAAGGAGGATTAGCATATGAAATTAAGCATTATAAATGACACTTGTGAGAGCCATTGACAGGAGTGCACTTCATACAAACAATCAAACTCATGAGACCTCAGAAGCCTTTTTATGCATACACATTTTGTGTCAAGATATATGCACCAAGATACTGACCACTGTAATAGATTGATTATTATATATTAATAATTAATGTCTATTATATGCGCAATTTATATTTTATACAGATTTTCTGTGAATCCACATTTTGTTTTTGCTAACCTCTCCTCCTCATTCTTATCATGGCAAATCTTTTGAGCTGGACACATCACTGATTCCTCTCCAGAGAGGAGTAATAAAGGTAACTCTTTTCCTCCTTTCCTGGTAGGTATCTACAGAACACAAGTCCTGATTATTCCTCCCCTCTGTGCAGATGCAGTAGAGAGCATGACTCACGTAGATCAGTCCGGAGTAGTATCTTTCCCTCAGGTTGTGCAGCACAGAGGCCTCATTCAGACAAGTGAGGTCGGCCATATCCTCCACCTTGCTGAAGCGTGGTGGGTTCATCCGCTGTACCTCCTCTCGATGCAGGGTCACCCGCTTACTGCTGTCCGTCAGCTCCACCTCAGTCTCGTCCCCTCTCTCCTCCCGTATGCTGGCAGACTGAAGCGCCACAGAACATAGACATTTGAGCATTCATTACACAACCTCAATTCCACAAAAATTGGGAAAGTACATAAAATGCAAATAAAAGCAGAATTAAGTCAATTCTCTTTCACCTACATAAAGTTGAGAATGGCAAAAAGAAAAATATTTAGTTTCATCTGATCAACTGTATTGATTTACACAAACATTCACAAATTCCAAATTTTATACCTGCAACATGTTCTGAAACAACTGGAAAAGGTGAATAGAAAGACTAAAGAATTGGCATCTTTAGAAAAGCACCCGTTTGGAACATTCCACTGGTTAACATGTGAATAGGTAAAATGTGATTCAATTATGATTTGCAATAAATGAGCAGTTATTTATTTACGGAAAGTGAACAAATATGCATGCAGTTTAAGACAAACAGTTCTCAACATGTGATTGCATGGAATTTTTGAATTTCAGCACTGACAGTTCATCATATAATGAAAAGATTTTGACAATCAAGAGAAACTGGAGTCATCTCTGATGGTAAAAGACAAGGCTGAATACCACAGTTGGATGCACATGATCTTTGAACCCTCAGACGACATTAAATTAAAAACCAACGGGCTTCTGTAATGGACATAACCACGTGGGTTCATAAATACTTCAGAAGACCCATGTCAGTCCATGTAGATCACCGTGGCATTATCGCCTGCACATTAACACTCTACTAGGCAAAAAGGAAGCCATGCATCAGCACCATCCAGAAGGACCGTCTACTTCTATGGACTCGACCTCATTCGAAAGGAACTGATGGGGAAGTGGAAATGAGTGCCGTATTCTGACAAATCTATCTTGCAAATTATTTTTGGAAATAATGGACATCATGTCCCAAAGGTCAAAGAGGAGAAAGATCATCCCAGCTGTTATTGGCGACATGTTCAAAAGCCAACATTGGTCATGACCAAAGGTTGCATTAGTAATCTCGGCATGGGCAAGAGGGCAAAGCCAAACACTACACGCACTTAAATAGAGTGATTTCATGGTGATAGAGGGTCAATACTAGGCTGGCTTTGCTGCAGCCAGGACCTCTCCCACATTGAAAACGCGTGGCATTTTATGAGGTGCAAAATACAACAACAGGGACTACAGAATGCTGACAAACAGAAGTCCTATATCAGGCAAAAAAGGGAACAAATTCAGTTTTTGAAACTCAATGCCGACATGACTACTGAGTGGTGAGGGCCTGTTATACAGTGGTGAACATGCACCGGTCCAGACTTCACTGGAATGCACTGCAGAAATCACATTCTGAAAGTGTTATAATTTTCAAAAAAATAATCAAGTTGATAAAAACATTTCTTATTTTGTCTTTCTACTTTTTTCAATTGAGGTCAGGTTTAATGATTTTGCAAATTAATGCTTCCCATTTTATTAACATTTTACACATTGCCTCAAGTCTTCTGGAATTGAGGTTAAACACCAAAATAATATAAGGAATACTCCACCATTTATAAAATACACACAACACCATACACTACCAAAGGGATTTGCAAATTACTGCTTGCAGTTTTATTTACATTTTACTCGTCATCCTTATTCTTCTGGAACTGATGTTTTACACCAAAACAAAATAATGATTCCTCTACCATTCATAGAATGCACACTATACCAAACACTGAAAAAATATTAATACACCAATCATTATATCACACACCAAGACAAAGAAAATTCACCCCACACCAACGCATTGCATTTTCCATCACATGCACAGAGTATATACTATACCACATACTGACATCAGAAACAAACAGGTTAAATATTGTAGCACACGCTGACTCCATATATGCTATACTAAATGCTGGCATGATATACACTACACCACAGCCTGTACCACTTACTGATTAAATAGCTACAATACCATACACTGACAAAATTGACATTACATCACACAGATGTAAGGCTTGCATTAAAAACTGATGTCGTACAAAGAGGACCAGACAACATACAGCCACATGAAACACAGAGGAAGAGAACTGCAGCAAACACTGCTACATCTCTAGAAAGGAGCTAAAAAGGATCCTAAGCCACTGCTTGACACTTTTATTTACATTTTACGCATTGTCCCAATTTTTTTGGAACTGTGGTTGTACACCAAAACAATATGTTGCATGCTTCATAACTTGCTGTATACATAAAATACACTCAATAGCATACACAGTCAAAGGCATTTGATAATTAATGCTTGCTGTGTTATTTACTTTTTACACACTATCTCGATTCTTCTAAATCTGATGGAAAACATCAAAATACTACGCATACTCAACCACCAACACAATACATAAAGTCCATGCTCTCTAAAAAGGATTTGTTAATTACTGCTTACTGTTATTTTGTGCATTTCACACATTGCCCCAAATATTCTGGAATGGACGTTGTACACTAACTATATAATGCATACTCTACCACATATACAACACAGACTATACCAAACACTGTCAAAATACTGTATTTATACACTAAACACAATACCACACCAAGACATAGGCAATACATCCCACGCCAGCGCAGTAAATACCACATCAACTGGACGGAACATACACAGTACCACATACTGACATAAGCAACAAACAAGTTATATACTGTAGCACATACAGACTCAGTATATGCTATACTAAATGCTGGAATTATATACACAACACCACACACTTAATGACAAAATAGCTACTACATAATAAACTGAGGCACCACAATGACTCTAGACTGATACCGTATGTTAAAAACTAATATTATTGCTGGGTTATAACACACATTAAGCCACAACATAATGACAGGATTGCTGAGCCTAGCATTGGTAAATAATATAAATGAACCAATGCCGATACTGATACCACATATCTTTCTGATACTGACACAAATCACTGGATCGGGAATCATTGATAATGGACCAACATGGTATCATTTTAACAACTGCATTTTTATCTATGCTTTTATTTGTTGTTTTGTTTTACAAGGTAAGGAAAGCAATGCTTAAGTCAATCTTGCTGAACGCGAAAAAGAATAATCCCAGCCTCTTCCATGCAGTGAGACATACAGATTATTAATCAAACACTGGTATTGGATTGGTAGTGGGCACCAGATGATAACCAAAGCCCAGGTATCGTTATTGAGACCGAAAAAGCGGAATTGGTGTATCCTGAGAAAATAAAATACAATGAGGACCAGACTAAATCCAGCCACGTCAAGCACTGATGAAGAGAACTGCTGCAAACACTGCTGCACTTTGGAGCTGAGCGACGTACAGCCAGCAAAATCCTGAATACTGAAAAAGACAACCTCATGCAAGGCTGCTACTTTGGTGGCACCTTCAACACACGTGAGAACCTGTATGAAATACACACAGATACCTAGTCATAGGTGGGCAATTCAAAGGTATTATGAACCAAATGTCCCCACCGTGACAGACACTAAAATGATCCCCAAATGGAAATGGAGGGGAAAATGGAAGTTTTTCCTTCCGAATATAGTAGTGCACTATTATACTCATAAATTGTAAAAAATACCTTTTAATACATCACAGAATTTTGTTTGGGGGACGGTTTAGTGTCTCGTCACGGAGGGGACATTTTGTAAAAATACCTCGGAATCGCCCAGGTACCACACAGATCACCCACAGTTTAGGCACAAATACACAAAGGCCCCAGCTATTTAAATATGACCTTGTAAGATAAGGACAGGGATGAATATTATTCTAATTCCTGAACTGTAGTCAACTCTAGCCCTGTGATACGTACAGTAGTCAGAGGTTAACTCCGGCACATTGCTCACTGAGCTGTAATCAGCCATCTTTGCCATTAGATATCATTCCTTTACCCACAGCCAATGCTGGTTGAGTAATATCCAAGTTTAGCTGTAACAGTAGCAAATCTGCAGTCAGAAAAATTTTGTTGCTGTGCTAACTTCCACCTCTCACACAACACTGGTTTTCCAGGACTAAAAAATAGTCTAATACTATTTATTAAAATAGACCATATTAGCAAGAAAAATATAAATAATATAAAATAACAAGAGTCATTATTAAGTTACCAGTGCTGGAAAACAACTGTCTATATTTGCCCAATCAAAAAGCAACCCAACAGTTAGCTCCACTGATACAAATGACTGGAGGCTAATGCACACCAGACAAGATACAACTCACTATAATTCACAAACATCAAATCACTATGCATGTTTAGAGAGCAACATCGCTGTCATTAGTTTGCTCAGCGGGCTGGCACACACCCTCAGCACATTATCATGACATGAAAGGACACAGCTGGACAATACTGGGGCCGTCCGCTATAGACTCTCACACAGTGGTTTCTCATTTGGGATTCAAACCCACCAGGAACCCAAACCACTGCCCCACATTCATGACCATGAGGTCACAACTGAATGACCCAGATATGCGCACTGCTTCCTCAACCCACAAGAAAGCGGAACACTGAATTCTTTGAGGAAAAATGGAGACAGACAGACTGCGGGGGAGTACAAAGGGGAAGGGACGTAAACAGAGGGTGAGAGTCGCCAAGGACGACGAGAATCCCTGATAGAGAAGCTCTTATGTCCTTATGGCGGGAAGTGTTGGGTTCGGCATGAGCAGGCCAGTCACAGGATTCCGTGGCGCTTTGTTCCATATTTACTGCGACTCTTCCCTCCGAACCTCCCTCACATTCTCAAAACAAGGGCCTGAAACGAAGGCTCTGTGTGGTCTTCAGCTATTTAACATTACAGGCTCAACAAGCATATTGTTCTATTCATAGACTGTAATATCAGAGGGGCAGCTGCATCAGCAGGCAGTGGCATATCACCAGCATATCAGCTGCAGCACCTGAGCAGCAGCCTGCGTTGTAACACTAGTCCTGTGCAGCAAAGTGACTTGCGAGGATACGATCACAGTTGCATGACTCGGCAGAGATGCCTTACATGGCCCCGCACAGCAGGGCCTCCCACCTCACCTCAAAGCCATGCTTCTCAGAGGGCACCCACACCAGTCTCTTGGCAGCCCAATCAGCCTGACTGGCAGCAGAGAATACAGAGTTAGCATTGGCAGGCCCCACCCCGGTGTAGAGGAAGCGGTTGACATCATTGGCACCGCCCCCTGCTGGCCTGGACATGGTACTGTGGGAGGAAAGGAGAGGGAGGAAGAGGGTTAACTTCTGAAATGCTTTTCAAATGCGGTCAGATAAACACAGCAAAACATTAACTCAACTAAGCAAAACTAAGAAAATAAGTACCCTAGCTATCATTCTATGCCTTTTGTCTAATATGACTAAAGTACAGAACTATTAAATAACATGAGGAGTCAACTGCGATAATAGGCAAGAGCAGAAAATACCACAAACAAAATGAAGCAGAGAGAGTAAAAAAAATGCCCTACTTCAAGACCACAGCAAATTAGCGAGGAGCTCTGTGAGACAGAATGGGGATGGATTCCGGATGATAACATGACTTCCTTGATGGTTCATGACTCTGACAGTCGGAGCCAGAGAGAGCAGCAGAGAGCACGGACCAGGGAATGAGGTAGACCACTTTTTTAAATCACTGCATCTATGTCAAATGAACCTGACAGCAAATGACCACACTATACAATGATATCTACTGAACAAAATGACAGCCACAGCAATTACTTGCAAAGTAATCTGCATCTCTGATTTATGTTGCAAATTAATTTTCATTTGCTGTGCAAGCAGCAGTTTTGTTATCCATCTACCCATCTCTCTCAATCTGTCCTCATATCCCTCCATCCATCCATCCATCCATCCATCCATCCATATTACAAAGTACTGGATAAGCCATTTAAAATAAATACAATGGATGATACATTCTGAAAACTGATGAGAAACTGTGGATCAAAACTCCAAATACAGGTTCAGTCTCATAGTGACAATAAAAATGAAAAGATGCAATCCGCCCTAATTCTAATCATTCCTCTCTGTTTGGTCTGCTGTGTTGAATTCCTGCAGTAACACTAATTCTGCCCTCATTGTTATAAAGAGTATTGAGTCATTCCAACGAAAGAATACTGTACAAATACTCACTGTGGCAAGTATGAGCGCTTTGTTTTTCCCTAGGGGTGCATTGCAGACTTCAGTATGGATCAACATCCAGAGTCATGTTCTAAATAATTTTCACACCACTTTTCATTATAAGTGTAAGAGTAATTTGGAAAAACATATCGACTGCCTAATCATTTCTGGTATACACAACAGAAGAACATTAGCACGAAAAAAGACTAATCACTCTCAGCCTACTCTTAGATCAGACGTTTTTACAGAAAAAAAGTACTATTCGAGCACTTTCAAATAATGGTGTAGACTGCAAGTGATGGAAAAAAATATAATGGTAACACCGCCCAATTTGGATATAATCTTTTCCATGACAACACCGTCGCGCTGCACCAGCGTGGATAATGCGAGCAAGTTCACGAACGCATAGGTTCTTTAGAGATCGCAGTGCAGGCTTTATTTGAGGATGAACGCAGAGCAGATATGACAGCGGTGGGTTAAATTGGGTGCAGCGGTCACATTGTAAGGAAAACGAGCGATACTGTAGGTCTTGCCGTATTCTGTCCTTCGCCGCCCATGAGAACTGTAGCGAGAGGTACTGTCTTTATAAACAACCTACAATAGATTTCACAAAGGAGCGTAACCACACCTACGGCGTTTTAATATGAATTATTACTGACAAGCTGCTGGCCGTTGACAGAAAATTTGCTGGCGCACCAGTCAGACGACATAATGATTTTCGTAGCAGGTGCTCAGCTTCTGTGTTAGAAGCTGATAATAATAATAATAATAATAATAATATGACTTTTTGTTTTCGAAGAACATACAAGAAATGTATATATTATCATAAGCCATAGTTAAAAATTAGACGATTATGATTATGATGATGATGAATACAGGCTAGGCTACGATGCGATGACAGCATCAGACATATATAGTTATCCTACAATTAACAGCCCATGGAAAACAAGATTGTTCGCAACTTAATCTAATAAGTGGGTGCGTTGTCTGGTAGCTAGTGCTCTTCAGCGTTTCTCCCGTATTCGGTATCATTCAGGCTAGGCTTTATGCCACCCGCATTTGGACTAACGTAGCAAGCGAGCTAACCCAATGAAATACGATACTCGACCGTACAAAATAAGCCCAATGTATTCAAGACAAAAATGAAAAAAAGCCACAAAATCTCTCACCTTTAAATTCTTCGCGGATTTCTGAACAGGGCGGGGCGTTATGAGATGAAACAGGGTGTTTTCCCGTCTTTCCGTTCGATATGAACTGCAAGAATATACTGCAAATGCGGCTTTTTATCACTACACTGTTCAGGCGGTGCCGCTCACATACACTGAGAATAAAGCAGACCGTGAAGTAATGGCAACCCATAAGCGTCTACTTGGAATGTATTCCTTCATAGTTTCGTCCAATATCTATTGAGATAATGATATACATCCCGCCTTACAGAAGACGCTTCCCAATAGAAAGAAAGGTTCTCATCACATACCCACCCGCTAGAGAGGCTATAGTGTCCCGCCCTCTTACTGGCAGTATTTACCACGGCGTCGAATGACGAGCCACGTCAAATAATATTCACAAACAGTGACCAATAGAATAATAGCATTGAGATAAGTTTACATGATTGACATAATTTCTGGCCAAGCAAATGAGAGGAACAGGTGTCATTGAAAAATCTGCGCGATGGGGGACAGTTTACTGCGCTCTTTGTTGATGGCAGATGCAAAGTAGACTTATGTCTGTCGCGCTTTAAGGAGTTCTGCGCTGAAAGACAAAGCCATCCCTGATTGCCCACTAATACTGTTAAAAGTCACGACTTTCCCCATGTTGGAATCACTTGACGAAGACTAAACGAGCGCCAGAGTTGAAATAGTCAGGTGCTTCTGATAGAAAATAGATTGTTGTTTAATATTGTGCTTATCCAATTCAGCATTCATGTTGAGACTCTACAGAGAGATCTTACAATAAAGTCCAGCTGGAAAATGAGTTCATTACTTCTTCTGCAAATAATTTTAACACTTTAGAGCAGATCACAGAGAAAGTACAAAGCACGTGTACTACAAAAAGTGTGTCCCACTGATAACAGTCAGGATGTCTCCTCTTTGACCCTGAAAACACCACGTCCGTTATTACCAAAAACAATTTGAAAGACTCGTCAGGCCAAACCACTCCTTTCCACTTTACATCAGTCAATTTCAGATGAGCTCAAGTCCAGAAAAGTCTTTGTTTTTTAAAATAATGGGCATCGTGTCCTCAGGGCCAATAAAGACTGGCCCTACTGTTATCAGTGACAATTTCAAAAGCCAGCATCTGTCATGGTCTGGGACTGCATTAAATGCTGTGGGCACGGGCAACTAGCATATCTGTGAAGGCATAATTGATGCAGAAGGATACACATGCATACTGGAGCAAAATATGCCACTTTCTAGACCCTGTCTTCGTCTGGGATGCCTCTGCTTGTATCAGCAGGATAACACCAAGCCACACTCAGCACGTTTTATGACAGCTTGACTTTGTAGTCCCTGACTGTGGGTAATAGGACTGGCCTGCCGGCAGCCCAAACCCGTCTCCCAATGAAATTGTGTGATGGATTATAAAGCGCAACGCAACATACAAGGAAGTCCCCAAACTGTTGACCTACTGAAGTTCTATATTGGGTAAAAATGGGAACCAATTCCACTTTTGAAAGTCTAACAATTACTGTCCTCTGTTCCAAAAGGATTACTGTGCATTACGCAAAATGGAGAGGTGATGTTAGACATTAATGAAAACGCAACTGTCCCAACTTCATTGGAATGTGTTTTAATGACTACATTTCAAAATGGCTAAAATAAAAAAAAATGAATAAATAAATAAATTTATGATTTAAAACATCATTTATGTTGTCCTTGTACTTTTTCAACTGAATATGGGTTAAAAGGATTTGCAAATTAATACTATTTTTATTTACATTTTGGACATTGTCCCAATTCTTCTGGAATCAGGGTTGTAGAAGATATTGTCACAGCACACTTCACTGACAACCTTTGCCAACAAGTTTCTGCACGTTCACTTTCGCTTTCAGGCAGGATCCCGAGTCAGGACCAGGGGAGCCGTGGGTTGTACAGTATTTTCCCCACCTTTCAATCAGCAACCGGTTCAGCAGGAGATATATGAGGATGTAAAAGCTTTAATTAATCAACCATCTGCTGAACAGCAATGAAAACCAGTAGAACCTGTGGTTTCCCAAGACCTCCTTAGGGAAATGGAAGGCACGTTTCTGTAAGAGTTGATTGCGTGTTCTAAGTTCTCCAGGACCATAGTGGAGCATTCAGTACGACATGGCCTCCTCCCAGGATACATGGGAATCTCAGACACGGCTGATCTTTGTCACACCAGGAATCTCCAACATGCTCGAACCTTCAACCACATTAAGAGTCCCTGATATTCTAAAAATCAGGGCTACACCCATACAAACCCTCTGCCAGGTATAGAAACACTGGGAATCTAACACTGCAAATTACAGAAGCACTGGGAATCTCAGGCATGGGAGATATCAGACTCACTGCTTGCGATGAGCTCCTCCTACCTCTTTAACCGGTCTTACCAGGCTGCACCTGAGAAGGTATGCTGCAACATCTCGTTCAGTCTTCTAACAGACAGCACCCCCACCCCTGCCTGTGAACTCGGACTGATAGCACACTTTTATTTCACTTTCCTTCCAGCCAATAAATAGAACCAATAGTGAAAACCAGTAAGGTTTATGTGACACAGCAGCAGTCACTACATTCCAGGATAGATTCAATTCATTGGCACCAGCCTCTGCCTTTCAGCTCCACTCATAAATCTAAAGGTATCATAAAACAGCATATATGCTACACCGAGGACCATGATGATGAGCACGGACCAAAAAAGTAATGCTTCCTGACATGTATTTGCAAAAACTGCCAGCAAAGGAACTTAAATACACCTTTATTTGGGTCAGTATGAAAGGAAAGAAAAGACACAAAATATAAACAGATAATCAATTAAACAAGTTTTATTAGTTTTTTGTGCTTTTCAAAGTGAATGTGCAATTTCTTCCTAATACAGTCAGGATGTTAACATAAAGTGATTTCAACCACATGTGAAGAAATAAATAACAGCAGATCACATGGTACCAGTCATACATTGAAGAGCCCAGTGCTGGAAGTACTAAAGTCACATTTTAACTCACCGTGAGGCAAGGAAGAAAAAAAACTTCTTTTATATTTATCGAAGTCAATTCTCTCAATTTTCTCAAAATGAACATATTGTGATTTCAGTACTTTTAGCACTGCGGTCTTCAATTAGCAGATTTTATGTATCTATTATACATTCAGACCCTCTTTACTCAAAATAGAAATTTTATGACAAAAGTACCTTTAGCACCAGAGTCTTCAATTTTTCTCACCTCAAACTTGGACAAACCAGCCATACAAAATGTTAACATGGAATCTAATAAGCCATAAAATAGGAAATGTCAAGGAATAGGATTTCCTTGTATTTTATTAGTAATAACTAATGCAAAGTTTCACAGTGCGGTTAGGATTCAAGTTATATCCCAAACTGAGTACAACAGGAAAGTGCACAATTAGACACCAATCACATAAACAAACAAAAAATGATAAGAAAATTAAGCAATGACAACAATAGATTAATAAAACAATACCACTTGAAACATATCTTGAAACATTGATGTTCAGTGCTATGTAATATGTGATGCTTCTCATATATATATTCAGTATTCCAGCCTTTCTCCCTGTGTATTGCAGTGATATAAGTTACGTTACAGTGTTAAATTCAATACAGAGCCATATTCAGATACATTTGTTATTCCTACTACTCTGTTACAACCTTTATAAAATCATTTGAAATTTGAGCTACTTGGTATGCAGTAGCTAACAAGTAACATGTAGGGAAACACTTTTATATAGAACATAAAACAATGCAAGATATTATGCTGATTCTTTTGCAAACATACTAGGATATATTTCATCTTGTGAATGGAAGTAACACACATTGTCAACTCAGCCAAAGGTTAGTTAGAATACAATAAACGCATGTATTTATTGTGAATAGAACAATTAGACAGAAAGTGGCTACAATCTGTTCTATTGCCAAAAAAAAAAAATTCCCTTTTGAGGTACCTGTCACAAACATGGTCTCCAGTTGTGATGCTAGAAAATCAGAAGTGGACCTTACATTGCACTCAGCCCTCAAAAACCAACAACAGATATAGATACTATTGCAAAATGGCCACTCTGAGTCACAACCCTGTCTGAATATTGGCAGTTGCGGTTGAAGCAGCAATAGTGAGCATCATAATTCATTGGACAGTGACACATTTTTTTGTTAATTTGGTTCTGTTGACCAAGTCAATCTCCGTATCTCAATCCAATTGAACAAGCTTTTGACACACTGAAGAGGAGACTGCAGGCAAAAAGTCCTAAAAACAAGCAAGAACTGATGATAGCTGCAATATAGGCCTAGCAGAGCATCACCGGAAAGATACCCAGTGTCTGGTGATGTCTACGCAACACTGACTTCAAGCAGTCATTGGATGCAAAGGGTACTGAGCAAAATGTTAAACATGATTACTTTATCCTACATTATCTTAAATTGTCCAATAGTTTTTATGCACCTAAAAATGGTGGGGACTACATGCAAAATGTGAGGTCATTTCTGCACAATTCATCTGATATTGATGAATACCTCAAAGTAAACATGGCAGTCTGCACTTCCAAGTCATGTTATTGTACTCTTTCAGACTCAAAGTACTATAGTACAGAACCAAAATAATGGGTCACTGTCCAATGACTTATGGTTTTCACTGCTGGTGAGTGAAGTTTATGACATACTCAGAATGCTTGCCTCAATGCAGCTCATCCAACTCCACTTTAATGAGCACGAAAGACAGACACAAAGGATGAGACTGTACATTTCCTTGAAGTCTCATTCTCGGCACATGTAGTTCAGAAAGATGCCATTTGAAACTAAACAACTCTCTTTTTCCATCTACATCTCTTATGAAGCTATAATAGATACATGGCTGTGAGGTAACAATCTAAGCAACACAATAAACAACCATATCTCCCTTTAGCATATAATGTTCTCTTGAAGTAAAAGTATTACAAAATACAGTTTCAGATCAAAGTGATGCAAACCTCAATCAACATGTCTAGTGAAACTGCAAAAATTTCTATAGATTATGAGTAGCTCCTCTGTATGAATTCAGCATTGGCTCCGGTGAGTAATCCAAAATTGATTCATAGGCTCAGCAGCACAATTCTTCATTATTTGCCCGTTTTGGAAATAACATAACTTGCAACAAGCACTCATGTTTTATGGCAAATAAATTGCTCATCTTAATACAGTCTTATGAACATGTTAGTGATTAATCCTGCATATTAAATCAAATGAAAAAAAAAAACCCATAAATTAACCAGTCTTTAAATAGACAATAAACCTCGAAAACATGAGAGCAACGGGATGTCCTCTCACTTATACTGACCACAAGAGGGAGCTATTGTATCTCATTTAGATGCTAACAGCAGCCACTTCAAAGAGTAGAAAAGCTTGAATGGTGAAACTGCATTCATTTAATTGCATTCATTTAATGAATATTTCAAGATCGCCAGGTCCAATCAGCCAGCTGGGTCACTGCTGCAGCCCCCCTCTTCCCTTCTCTTTCTCTCTGTCTGGTCCTCTCTCCACGATACGCAGTCTAGTTTTCTAAATTCTTTTCCTTAACTTTTGCCATAAATCTTACTATTTTTAACACTTAACAATCCCTTGATACCTTTCCTGTTCATGGCCTAATAATTTGTCAGGTAAGTTTGGCCTCCCATTCATTTTAAACTCCAGCCATTCCAAGCTATTCTCTCTTCTTTCAATTTCACAGTCCTTTGACCCCGTATATCATCGACTGACCTCCTTAATATTTTCACCTGTCTTCATCTGCCCCCTCCTCTAACTGTGTCCTTCCATCAGAGTGACTCCAACACTTTCCTTTCCAAACACTCTCTCAGTTTCTGTCCCACTTCCAGCCTTTCTCAGTTACTGCTCTTTCTCTTCACTCCCCACACTCTGATCAACATCTTTGTCTTCACTAAGGTTCCCTGTCCTTCTGTCCATCTCTCAGCTCCCTTTTGTTAACTGTCCTTCCATTTCTCCCTGTCTCCAGCTTCCCTCTCAATCCCTCTCATTCCCTTACTCCCCACACCTTTTTTTGGTATTCCCTGTTCCTCCCTCCCTCTCCCAAGCTTTCATCTTACTTCTTGTCCTTCCTTCCCACTCCTCACCTTCCTTCTTACTCTCCATCCTTCCTCGCCTCTTGCACTGTCCCTCTTGTTCCATCTTTCCCTCCCTCCCTATACCTTCTCTTAATCTCAGTCTTTCTTTTCCCCAAGCCATTTCTCTCATCCTCGACCTTCCTTTGTTGCCCCAAGCTTCTCTGTCACTCCCTCTCTGTCTGTTTTTTTCTCCCTCTCCCTGCCTTCCTTCTTATTCTCAATCCTTCTTTCCCTCTCGCATTAGTCCTCTAGGTCCATGTAATTTGTACGTTCCTCCCTAGAATTTTCTCTAGTTCCCTGTCCTTCCCTCCGTGTCCCAAGCCTCACTCTTTGTTTCCCTCCCCCTGCTGTACCTTGACTCTTTTTAGCTTCTCTCTGAGTCCTCACGCATCCTTCCCGTCTCTCTCTCTCTCTCTCTGTCCCTATTCTTTCCTTCCTTTCCTTGCCTTCTGGCTCCTTCTAAATCCTTCTTTTCACCTCACACTATCTCCCTTGATCCCTGTCCTTCCCCCCATTAGGAGCCCGCCGCTCCCTCATTGCGCATGAGGGTGAGTGAGGTCAGCATGGGGCTCACATTGGGGTGATGGGGTCACCGACTGGTCCCCAGAGGAGGAGAGCTGCAAAGCGACTTCGTTCTCATAGCAAAAAGAGGAGCGTGACCCCACAATGTACTTGTGCTCTGCAAGCTCCTTGGCACTGCAGCAAGGGGTGCTGGGAATCTCGTATGTGCGATGGAAGAAGGAGTAGTCCACCTGCAGGACAAAAAAAGCCAGGCGGGAGTTCAAAATGGGTGGACAGGCAGCTCCGCATCACATTAACTCTGGTAGAGCACATGTAACGCTCATTTTGAATTTGGCGTACATTTTACACAGTAACTGTGCTCCTTTAGCCTGCTGTAGTAACTCTACTTGGGTATTATCAGCTGTCCGTCTCATTGCAATTTAGAAAGAGTGGAGTTTCCATAAATGAAACACCTCTGAAAGCTTTCTGTTGTTGAGCCCAAAATAAGACATGTACACTGCACTGAAAAACTCTCTTCCCACTGTCAGAAAATACAGACTCTGTGATTATGTGGTGGGACAACATCTTGTTCAAGGGTTCTTAGTTGGGTAAGATGATAAAATCTAGTAGCATTCATACTTTTTACACCTATGCCTGAGGATGCCTTAAAGAGTTCAAATATTTTTTTTTAAAGTGCACCACACCCCCTCTCGCTCTGCCTCCCCACCTGGTAGCAATTCTTCTTCTCGAAGAGGACCGGCTCAAAGCGATGGCCCCACAGGATCTCTGAGGCCAGGTAGGAGCTGCGACACTGCGTGGTCATAGCTGTGGCCTCCACCATGCCCTCCAGGATGACCACCACCTCCAGTTCCGCATCGCCCTCCAGCGTCCGGCGGTCCATCTCGAAGAACGGGCTCTCCTCGTCAATCTCATGGACGATGGTGACAGGCGACACGAGGAAGATACGGTCTGTGCCCGTGTCGAAGCCCACGTTGATGTCCACGTTGTCTAAGGGCAGATACTCACCCTCTGGGGTCACCCTGGGCTGGGGTGAGAGCACAGGGGAGTCATGGGATTAGATTTGACCGGCCTAGTTGAAGAAATCTGCAATCCAGTCATCAGCACCATTTTGGCTCAGGGAAATGAAAATCTCGGAGCACACAACTTATTCAACAATCATATGATATAGACAGAACCATCTACTAACATCATAAAACCATAGAATTCTTTCGTCATAACAAATAATGCTTAAAAGAATGCAATTATTCATCTGCCACTGGAAAACCAGGGTGAAAAACACAGGATCTAAACTGATGGATCAAAAAAAAAAAAAAAACCTAATCTGCTAAATGCTTTGCTTCAAACCAGCAAATCAAACTAAACAAGCCAACACTGAACTAAGCTACATCATTTTTGTTTATTTAGCCAACTTGATAGAACATTCTGCCAAGACTTATACTGCTTTCACAATTTCAATTAACTGGCCATTCTCCAGCTGCGGACATCCTCTGGAGAACATAATGATGGAGAGCAGAGACACTTCTCTGCATGTGCACAAGTCGTGCATTTCATATGTGCTTTTTGGTGTAACTGTACTGGAAACCAAAACCCGAGAGAACCATGCCTCTGTGACTGAGCTGGAAACAGTTCCTGAGCAACATCTGGAGACCAGACTGCAGAAGCTCCGTGTCTCCGAGACCTACCACAGTCTGGCAACATTTTAGTTCCATTCGTTTCCAGCTGAAATGTGTTTGCTTTTATTTCACACTCATTTCCATGGAGCTGAAGTCACAAATGCACAGAACATGCCTACAAATGGTCCAAGACTTTCGAATGCCCTTGGTTTGACTGTTCTTGGTTTGATACCGTCTGGGCCAAACCAACAGGAGGGCTACTGAGGCACAAGATGCCGAAAACTTTAAATGATGGTTATGGGCGGAATGTGCCATGACACACGAGGCAGCACACTCTGCTGCATTTGGGGCTGCGTTGTCACTGACCAGTCAGAGTGCCCATGCTAACCCCTGACAACCTTCGGAAGCACCTAGAATAGTCATGCAAGTATCAGAACTGGACCACGAAGCAAGAAAAGAAGGTCACCTGGTCCAATGAGTCTATTTTTTTTTTTTTTTGCATCATGAGGACAACCTGGAAGGTTTGCACCATTTACTGGGGAGACAGATGGTATCAGGATGCACTTTGCGAAGCTGGTGGAAGGAATGCGATGGCCTGGGCAGGGTTTTTTTTACAGGGAAATCCTGGGTCTGGGCATTCATGTAGATATCAATTTGTTACTTTTCGTTAACCAAAACATTGTTCAAGATCAAGTACATCCTTTCATGGAAACAATACTCCCGGATGGCAGTGGCCTCTTCTTGCAGGATCATGTATCTTGCCACACGGTATGAATTGTTCAGGAATACTTTGACGAAAATGAAAAAGAGTTTAAGGAGTCTCTCGAAATTTCCCTGATCTGAATCAGATGAGCGTCTGAAGCATACGCTGGAACAACAATTCTGATCTACAGCTGCACCACCATGTAACTAACTTGATTTAAAGTCATAAGGTCCTTACACAGTCTACGCAAGACCAAGCTGTTTACTTACGCAGTGCCTGCATTTGGACTGAAGCCCGTAGGTTGTGTCTGAGGTTATATTCAGATTTCTTTCACATGGGGGAAGCATATAAAGGCAAATTCTACAGCCATTTAACAATAGCATCCACTAGAAAAAAATGACTTCTCTGTTGACAATTGCTCCTTTTCGAAAAATTTTCACCTAGTGCTCCCACCTGAAATGTTGTATTGCAGCAGAGGTTTGCATTCCATTGCAATGGGCTGCAGATTTTGGCATGCAAAAAAGGAAAGAAACAGCCCTTGTGCCATCCTCTGTGCTTGCGTATGCTTTCCTTGCATAGGCTTTGTAGAGCCCCTTAGTGCCAAAAATCACAGGGAACCTTCAAAGGTCTTTGCCTCAGGGGATTGGAGCTCTTTTGATGGCACTTAGAAGACCAACACCTCATCAGCCAGGTGCTCATAATGTTTTGTCTTATTCGTGCATATCTCCAACGAAAACATGATAAATGCACTGCATAAGGTGCAAATATACAGTATGTGCATATTTGAGACATACATGGCCACATTTGCATTGTCAGATTAAGCCGAGGCTAAATAAAAATTTGGATCATAATTTTCCATACAAAACTCTACTTAGTCCAGAATGACTAATCTGAATACATTGAAGGTATAATATTTACAACGTGAAAGATATTATCTTCAAAAACTGATGAGCGTACTTTTGTAAAAGCCACATGTGGAAGACGTGGTCAGTTGCTGTCAGGCATAATCTCAATAAAGATTTATCTGCTTCTCTCGAAGGCTCCACAGTATACAGACAATGTAAATAGGCTCAGCATGTAGCTTACAGGCATAAATGTAAACACTGTCCATAATGTCTACGTCAAAGCACACAGCCGGGAAGCCAATTTACGACATAGCCAACTCACAGTTACCTGAGTTTACATTTATATTCTCTCTGGAAAAAACAACACAAACCCGCATACAGAAACACAAACACTCACTTACACAAACACACACTATACATGCACAAACACGCATTATACAGAAGACATATCCTTATAAGTGCTGTAGTCTGCCATCCGTAGACCTTCCAGGGGGTCTTGTGGCACACGTGGCAGCATATAATTGCTGTGGGCAAAATGGGACTATCAAAGTCTGAGGACAGAAGCCCTATCCTTCAGAACATGTTGGTGCCAACTTAATGACTTAATAAGCAGACTTCTCTATGATACCCAAACAGAAACATGAATATAAAAATCTGAGAGGCCACAGACATGCAAACCCAAGAATGACACACGCACACACATACACTCTCAAACTGACCACACACACACAAGCCATGGTCACATGACATGGGCTTAGTTTCGAGTTAAAAGAATAGAGGCAAAATTAATCCCTCTGCAAATCTTATAAACCCCAGAGAACAAAACATGCACTTATTAAAACTAAGCCACAAGCCAGATGTTTTGATTTCTCTCTTACCTCCTCTCTCATTCATTTCCTTTGCTGTGTCTAAGGCTCTCTCTGTGCTGTCTGTGTGCTTTTTTAATATTGCACACTTCAAAGCCCAAGCTGTACAATCATGAGAACACATTAATTTCATTGCTCTGATAATTGACAGTGCTTTCTGTTGGTACTTGGACACAGTGGGGCTGAATAATAATGGCTGTAAAGGCCTATCTATGCGGATCACACCACATGAAAGTGGATACCAGCAAATTAAAGCTGGTGGTGTTCTGCTATAGTGACAGCTTCAGAGCAGAGAGCCACATATCGAGGGCTGACTGCAATAAACAGTTATGTCCAATATATAACATCTGGACATAACTGTTTATTGCAGTCAGCCCTTGATATGTACTCACGACTGTCTCTTGGGGAACTTATATTTCCTTTACAAACTACTGTTCAAATGCTGCTGGTAAAAAGAAACTCACACTGAGCTTTGTTTTTGGAGTGAAGGTTGGATATTATTAGCAGTTTGCCTTTCGGATAAGCCCTGCAAACAGGGACCTGTATGGCAAAAATTCTGTCACAGTTGTTCTAGTCTTTTAATAAGGTTCCGCTGAAACAGAGAATATTAACTTGTTTTGGAGTAAAAAGTGAGTCGACAGTTGACATTTTTTTTCTTTGGTAAATGTTTAAACTAATCATATGTCGCACTTCATAGGTGTGAAAGTAAAATAATTATGACTTTAGGTCTGAAAGCACAGCTGCGCTACTCGTTTAGGCTGACTCAGTCCTGATTTTTCCAGTGCAGTACTTCCTTACCTTGAGCAGCTGGGCCCGGACGTGAGCCTCGACCAAGTGGCTCCGTCGAAGGTTGCCCACCCGCCACATCATGCAGAGCTTGCCATCACGCAGGGCCACCACCGCCACATCTGAGAACACCAGCGTCTCGTTGCGCTTCTTGGGCTTGGCGATCTTGGCCATGACCGCCCCGATGATGAAGGCGTCGATGATGCAGCCCACGATGCACTGCAAGACGACCGCCAGCACCGCCAGGGGGCAGGCCTCAGTCACGCTGCGGAAGCCGTAGCCGATGGAGGTCTGAGTCTCCAGAGAGAGGAGGAAGGCCGCCATGAAGCTGTTCACCTGCTGGAAACAGGGTTCCTCTGCCTGCGACCCCCCGGGTCCCGCCCCTGCCCCCACCCCCGCCCCTTCTGACTGGGCGGGGCTGGAGCCCGAGGAGGCGGCGGCAAAGTCCCCATGGGCAGAGGCGATGAGCCAAAAGGTGAATCCGAAGAGCAGCCAGGAGAGGAGGAAGGAGAGGGAGAAGACCACAAACATCCAGCGCCAGCGGATGTCCACACAGGTGGTGAAGAGGTCTGTGAGGTAGCGCTGGCTCCTCTCGCTCATGTTGACAAAGGTGACGTTGCAGCGCCCGTCCTTGCCCACAAAGCGGCTGCGGGTCCGGCGCCGCCGCCGGCTGCGGGGGGAGGGGGAACGGGAGGCGGACTTCGATCTGCCCCCCGTTCCCCCTGATCCCCGCAGCCCCTGGTATCCCCCTCTACCCTCCTCTTCTCCTGCTCCTGACACCTCCAGGTCCCCTCCGCTCCTGCTCCCATTCCGCTGCATGGTGAGCACTTTGCCATTCTGGATTGGGCTGCTGGGTGTCACCGGACTCCCGGCCCCTGCCCCAGTTCCGGCGGTCTCCGCCACGCATTGAGCCAGCTTCATGACCTCCTCTTCCTCTACAGCGCTATCCACCACAGCGCTAAAGCGTCTCTTCACACGTGCCGCTCCCATGGCGACAGTGAGTTTGTGTGGTGCTGAGGTTGTTAAGAGAATAGTCTGTCCAGTGATTCAATGAATAGTCAATCTTTAGTGATGAACTGAAAGGATGTCATTAATAGGTGATCGAAAATACATGGGTTTTTGAGTTCAGTTCAACAAGTCCTATTTCAGTGTAATATTTTTAGATAAATTCAGTTCTTCTTTCCAAGATAGCAGAAAATCCATAAGGACAATAAATGTCCAGTGGCAAATGTCTTTGCTGTATATGGAGCAAGTCACTTCATTTAGAGGGAGGCAAGTTTCAGCTCAATCCATGTCAATGTCTTTGACCGTTTAATTTACATTCACCTGGATGAAGGAATGAGACATAAGTTCATCAAGAACTCACAACATATTTTTTTACAAGAAGAAAAAAATCTTATTGTCCACACAATTGATGCTATAAAATCATACTGCTCTTTCAATTTTTTTTATAGTGACATAGGATATTTGAATATTTCATAGGAGTTCTTAAAGCAATTCAAGTGCCAGGTTCCGAGGTAACATCCTCGTTCAAGCACTTCTTAAAATTCTTTAAAAATTCCAAAGACTACCAAAAAGCTGCATTTCCATGTGAAAAATCTAGCATGAAGCTACTTTTACAGTACATCCAGTCAGATGTGCAAGTTATGCCCATGTAAAAGTAAGGTCTTCCCACCTGACTCCATGCTGTTTGATCAGGAAGTGAAGGACAGTTTTCTGTCAGAGGCGCATCCATCGCAGGTATATAATTCTTAAGGGCGAGGGAAGCACTTTTATGCTGTGGTATTGTAGAAAGAATGCTTCAGTCTTGGACAGTCAGATGGGAAGAATCGGGTTTCAGATATAAATCAGGAGTTCATGCCAGGCTGGTTCTTTCAGGTATCAGCCATGTGCCACAGTTGGTGTTGCTTTGGGACGGGGATTAGCAAAGGAGAGCCTCGGGAAATGGGGTTTGACGGAGAGTCCCAATGCACATGATAAAACAGCAAAGCAATTCTGGGAAAAGAAGTCTTCTCAGGCAGTGGCAGGCAGTGGTGAAGGTCATGTGATCAGTATACAAAACAAAAACCACAAAATTCAGGAAAGGGCTTTCTTCTAATCAACAGTATGTTCCCATGCAACTACAAAAGGATAGATCAGCATGCTGTCTACACAGATTCATCTTTTCAGACTTATCTTTCATCTTCCAGTGTTGTTCAACTTCTTCATAAGCCCTTGTTTTGCAAAGAAAATGTAGATTATGAATTAATTCATGTCTACCCTGAACAAACAGGAACAGACACAATGCCATTAGACAATTCAGTCAAAAAAGTAGGCGTCAGCAATTTGTCTGCAGCAAATGTACGGAATTCACAAATTATCTTTCTTGGCTGTACACAATCGTCTAAACTAGAATCAACCCAGGAAAAAAAAAAAAAAAAAAAAAAAAAATTTGGGAGTTTCCCCGAAGTTGCTTTACTTCTTTGTACCAAACAATATTTCCTTATGACAACAGGAAATGAGAACACCAAAATATGCCATTCATAAAGCCAAAACTCAGTTGGAATTTTAAACATTTGCATGATCATAAAATGTGATTTTACAATTAGTAAATGAATTCATTCTCTAACTATGTGGGTATGCCTAATAATGTACTATATTACAGTAATATTAGATAAGCCTTTCAAATGACAAGCAACTTTACTGAACATTCATTAAAGAAATGAACCCTTCAAAGTGGGGTGAATACAAAAATATTGATGGTATTTCTTACCTCAGAAATTAATTCATATACTGTTTGTGAAAACAGTAAACTGTAAAAGTGATTAGTTACAAAGGAAAAAATTTAATTTAATAACCAATTAAAGTGGTGATTAAAAAATGTGGGTTTTTGCATGCACATAATATAAACTAAAAAAGCATCAAAATACACTGAACACACTGCATCAGATTTAACACTAAAATAGATATTTAACTACAACCAATTGCATATTTCAGGGTGTAAGCATTTGTAAACTCATGTTTCCACCCTGCGTTCAATGTTTCCTCTTTTCTCTCTACTCATCATTTTCTTTCCACATCTCTGATTCTCAATCAGTCTGACCCCTGATTCTTGGCCCCTCTCTCAGGTCTCCTCGCCTCCGACAGAAAACCCCCCATTCAAGGGTCCGTCCAGTTCTTTGTGTGACATGTTTGTTCTCTGACTCCTCTTCCCAAACCAAACGCTGAATCCGTTGGTCTGATGTAGTTCAGCCCTCTCCAAACTAGAGGTCAGTTGTATTGTTGGTTTTATGTTAGCTAAAGTGAAAAATAAAAGAGTTAAAGGAAGAAGGTTGAAAGAAAGAGGGAAACAAATAGAGAGCTTTTGTAAGTCCAGTCACAGCTATGGTTAAGGGTACAGCATTTTCTGGGAGATTTCAATTCTGTATAGGAGAATGTATTATTCAAGAGAGCAGTCCTCACTTTAATCAACATTTGCATGAAGAACAACAAGAGGAGAACTTCTAGTACATTGAAATAAAGGCTCAGAAGAAATTTTTGAAATAAAAATGGATGAGGGCAACAGAAAGAATGGAAAACCTCTCTAGCCAGTTGAATCGTGGTAAAACAGAGTCCTCAGCTGAATGAGGATAGTTTAACTCTTATTCGTTCACTGTGGTTTACTTTAGTATTTTCTATTTTCTTTTCTATTTTCATTCAGCAGGATTCAGTTTGCTTCCTGGAGAGAAAATCTTTTTTCCTTTCTGTCGGGCTGCACAAGTCTCTGTCTCCAGATGAAACGCTTAGAAAAAAAAAAAGACAATGGAGACAATACTTTAACAAAGCAAATTTAGGTGAAAAAAATGAAACAACAAAGTCCATATATGAAGGGAAGTGCAATACTTTGCATGTGGAAAAAATAAAAAAATCACTGAGCATGTGAATCAGGATGACTCTTGATTTTATCTGAGCAAAAAAAAAAAAAAAAAAAAACAAAAAGTAATATTACCAAAAACAAAATACTTCCTTCCAAGAAAAAGTAACTTGATCGTCAGTTGAGAGCACAAAGCCTATTTGCTACATCAAATATAGAGAACAAAAGTACATGATAGGTGAATAGCAGGATTGAAAAAAAATTCAATAACAAAAATAAAAAAAGAAGGTCAAGACAACACTTTTTTTGACCTCTGGCATCCACACTCAACGCTTTCAGAATTTTAGAAAAATTCGCCCCACTGGGCATGCACTGACTTCAGTTAGGCACAAGACCAGCATGTCCTCAAATTTGGGAGAAGAAATGAAAGAGCAAGCAGAGGTTCAGGGTCCCCTCTTACGCATGCAATGTAGGACGGCCTCACATACCTTTGATTTAATCCCCGTTTCTGTCATTCTCAGAAGAAACGATGCAGCAGAACTGGTTTGGATAAACGGATCCTTCCTTTGTCATTTTTCCAGTTTTGTTTTTCCAATTTAAATGACATTTTTCAGCGCTTAATGCTTCCTTCTTCCCTGTGCTTTGCTCTGAATGCACAATAAACAAGAATGAAATAGAATGGTTTGGAAAATTAAAGAAAAAAAGCATCCAATAACATAAACACCCCAACACAGAAAGGAACCCAAGGTCTTTTTTTAACTCCCTTGAGCCCAGCATCGCCCTCGCGGTAACGCTGGCGTTATGGGATTTTCAATGGCGTACAGTGAGCCTCTGACCCTTAAACTCATAATTGCTTTCAAGCTGTTTCTGTTTAAGATTGCTTGATTAATAATCACAAAATTTATTTCCTGAATAATCAAGACCAATATATAAGCCTGTAATTATTAAGAAATGATAAAGGAATGACAGAGATCACAGATGGGCTACATTGACAATGTACTTCATAGTGAAGGGATGTAAAATAAATAAATAAATAAAATTAAATAATAAAAACAATAATAATAAATTCAATATTTTCTCTGAATTCCATCTCCCGTTTTAGCTAATTTTTTTCAGCAGTGCAACCTGATTTACTTTAAGATTGCATGTAATCAAAATGTTTTCAGCGTTCAAAGGAATAGGCTACATTCTAAATTTGCCGGGAAGAGCAGTTGCACACTCCTTGCCGCCATGCTATAATTATGAATTAATTAAATTACCAATGCATTTCAGGTCGAAGTGCTGGTAATTGAATAATTTAGAAAGTTGATTATTCGAGCATGGCAAAAGTTCAATGCATGGCATGCATTTAAAATCATTTAAAATGCATGCTATTCGTTGAATTCCAATATGCATGCCATGTCTCAAACTTCCATGGTCGCAAAATCATTGATGAGATCTTTATTATCCAGCTTCAGTGAAAGTTGTAAGAAGGCTACAATACGAGATTGAAAGAATGGTAATTATCTAATTAATTAATAAGAAAGGAAATCTAAACCTCACCTAACTACCATCTTCAGCAGCATATAGTGCATTTTAATTAATGAAGAAATTTCGAGAAATTTCAGTTAATCGCCATACATGCAATCTCATATTGTAGCCTGACGCAAAGCAGTATGTCTTTATCATTAATGGCAATGCAGCTTACTGGTAACCTATACGCTCTGTGAAGTAATTCAATTAATTGTCTGATTTTTAATCGGAAACAGGTTGAGAGTTAACCTGCATAATGTCACCAGTTGTAGACAGCTTTATTTTAACAAAAGCAAACTTCACAGACGGAACTGAGTCAGCAAAACCACATTTTTTAAAGTGTTTTCTTAGGCGTAACAAGCCGATCGGACACTGACACAGAAATAAAATATAGACCGTTTTGAGAAGACAAGAACCTACAAGAATTCAGTAGCTTTGAAAGACATCAACTTTTTATGTCACCATTAATGTGAACAGGAGAATGCTTGGTTACTTTTGCAATGGACAATAATGTAAGATGAGGGGAAATAGACAGTAATTCTACAAATTGATCCTGGCAACTGAACAAATTAACGCCTAGTTGCTAATTAGGGAGCACAAATGGGGACGGGTTTGGAGAAGTCAAGCACTTTAAGGTGAAGTGAGAGCCGAGCGATAATCCCTCCAATGGCAAGTCCCAAGTGGAAGAAGTTCAACTGAATGATTCAATCAAATATTTGCAATATGTTTTCAAAGAAACCAGAAAGAATGTATAGAAACTCATAATCCCAGCTTTATCCTGTTTTTTGAATGATATCTTTTACTGATTAATGACACTTACAAAAATGACCCTTCAAGAATATTTCCCAAGTATCCCAGTAGTATACATGTAAATGTACCACTACAATGTGTCATGGGACTAAATAGGCCCACTGTAAGTTTATACAAATATATATTTTAAATATATTTTAAATGCAAGAGCAGAAAACTTCGAGTACACCGCTATTTTACTTAATTCAAAAATTTTAATTCATGAAAGTATCCCTTGACTTATACTGCGAGTAAAGTTCGAGATATACTCCATGAAAAATTATTAGTGACACTTTGAGCCAAGCATTTTATGACTATTTCTCATCTAAATGCACTTGAGGTACACTTCTTCTTTACAAGGGGAATTCAACACAAAGCTTAGCATTATAAAATAGACATTGAAATCAAAACTAAGCCCATTCTGTCAAACACCAAACTGAGCACATTATAACATTTAACCCCCATAATCTGATAAAACCAAATTTAAAGGTGCTATGTGCAACTTTCAAAAATTCCTTGTTATTACTGACATCGGTGGCTGCTAAGTGCTCTTTATTCAGCATTCTGTTGCTCACATTCACACTCACATGCAAGAATGAATGTGAAAGATGAGGTAACTATCAAAGTAAAGTCACTCTGTTGTTATACTTCAAATAACATTATTTTTTGAAACTGGATATTTTACACGTAATAATGCTAGTTAGATAGCACAATATAGGCTAGTGACAATGAAATAATACATTCTGAAGAGTTGAGACCATAGCATGATTCATTGTTGACAGCATTCATATGATACGTCTGTGTCAGCTAGTTAGCCAGTTTAACTGGCGGCACAGTGGCACAGTGGTTAGCACTGCCGCCTCACAGCAAGAAGGTTGTGGGTTTGAATGTGTGTGGAGTTTGCATGTTCTCCCCCTGTTCACATGGGTTTCCCCCACCATTATAGGAAATACATAGCATTATAGGAAAACTCCTACCAGAACCCCTAACCAAGGAACTGGCTTTAGAACTGAAGTTGGTCCCCAGGCACTCCTCTGTGGCTGCCCACTGCTCCTAACTATAGGATGGGTTAAATGCAGAGGACAAATTACCCCACGGGGTTATCTTAGTTTTATCAATCACTGTTTGTCATATATTCGCTTTCACAGAGAGGCTTAGTGATGTTGGTATAGCAAAGATTTCTAGATGATAACACAAATGATCAGTGAAATAACTTAAACGGAATATTATGCATAAGACCTGCAGTTACACATCATTATATACTCAGTCAAAAAAGAAACTTCACACTCGTTTGGAGGTCGATAAGTTGAACATACAAGAAATGTGGTTTTAAATAATGATTTAATTCCATTCTGTACCCATTAAGGATGGTGTACCATAAAAATCATGTTCATAATGTAACCAGTTCCACCGGAAATGCTACGGAAATGTAAGAGAGTAAAAATGGTAAGTTACAACTTGATGAAAGCATGTCAATAGCGCGTATGCCCTCCATGAGCGTTCACAACTGCGACGCAACGTCTCCTCATGGATTGAATGATGCGTCTGAACACAGCTTGGGGGATACATCGCCATATTTGAACCAACATGGCACCAAGTTCCTGCAAATTCTGTGGAGGGTTCCTTACTTGACGGAGTCTTCTGCCCAACACATCCCATACATGTTCTATGGGATTAAGGTTGGGAGACCTTGAGGGCCACTCCATGACATTGATGCCAGCATTCCTAAGAAAATTCCGCGTTAAATTGGCCGTATGAGGTCTGGCATTATCGTGTTGGAATGTCAGACCTGGGCCATGAGCTGCCATGAATGGCAAAAGCTCTGTATCCTGCAGCAGTTAGGTTTCCTTGAACGACCATCAGTCGGGAACGGGCAGGACCATTAAAGGCACCCCAAACCATAACACTACCGCCCCAAAACGGTCCACTTCCTGCACACAACACTGGGCGTTGCGTTCTGGGCGTCTCCTCCAAATTCTAACTCTCCCATCAGCGAAGTGCAAAGTGAATCTGGATTCGTCACTAAAAACAACCCTATTCCAATCACGCTGAGTCCATCTCAGATGTCGTTGTGCCCAGAGAAGCCGTTGACGCCGGTGTAACTGGGTTAAAATTGGTCCACGATATGGCCGGCGTGCATGGAGACGAGCAGTGCGCAGGCGATCACGTATGGTTTGGGCAGTCACACGACCTCTAAACAATTCATTCCTAGTGGACATTGCAGTGAGAAATCGATTACGCAAATGACATAAGACGATTTGTCGGTCTTCTGCTTGTGTCGTCACACGTGGTCTACCCGAACGAGGTCGGTCTGCTGTGGTGCCAGTTTGTTGGAGACGTGTCCGAAGATCATGGATAGTCCGTCGACTGCGTCCCATAACCCTGGCAACGTCAGTGACCGACATTCCCGTATTCAGCATGCCAATGGCACGTTCACGTTGAATGTTTGACAGTCGTGGCATTGCAAATCAACGGATAATTGACTGTAAGAACTTGTTTTTCCGAGATGTCACTCTACCGTGCTAACATGGGCTCAATTGCACGTGTCTCATAAGGTCACGTGACTAGGAACACGAGGAAACATGCTTTTACCTTGATGTATGCTCGCACGTGCTGCATGCTTGTGCACGTCGGAGTTGCTGTGTGTCATGATGTCTTTGACAACGCATTTACCCCTAATAATAATAATAATATCTCTTGTATTAAGTTTCAAGAAAATATTTAGAAACTTACGAGTGTGAAGTTTCTTTTTTGACTGAGATAGAATAATGGCTTCTGTCACAACTCTAATTTTGCTGAATCCATGTGATTGTGTCAGCATGCTCAGATATTATCCTTTCTACTGTCAGGTAAAGTTAATGTAATGAATGGGTCGGGCATTGGGGTGAGACCAAGTGAAGGATGACTTAAACTAACGTTAGCGATAAACAGATGATAACAGGGTGATGAGTAATGTCAGACTGGAGATAATGCACATGAAATACACAAGTAACTTTCAAAGAACAAACATTTTTGGCATTATCCCTAAAACATAGCCCATATATTCATCACTTTGTGTATTATAGATCATCTTGCGCTATCATAACAGCTAATCATTGTTCATTTCAATGTTACTATCACAGGTCATTTTTGACATTGGTGGACTCCATTTCTAAGCTAACATCACTAGCTAGTGTTGCCCACTAGCTACTATTGAGACCTGAAGAGAGGCAGGCAAAGTACGTGGAAGCATGCATAATGTCACTTTGAATTATCACAGAAAATCTGACCCAATGCCGTCACATATAAATCACTTCACTGGCTGTTCCAGGTGACTGAAAAAGTCAGGAAAGGACTCATTCAAGATAAGCTACTGTCTTTGCACAAATTGACAACAGAAAGTGATTAATGCATGTAAAAAAAAGTTGCACACAGCACCTTTAATGGGATCATCAAACAAAAGTTTCATGGATTATTATTTTTTTTTTTACAAAAGGCCACTTCTGACACATGGTATCAAGTTAAATACCATATTTGTAAGTAGTCCCCCTCAACATAAGAACTCTTATTAAATATCAAGCTGTTCAGACAACGTGAAATATGTTTTTGAGCTATTAGGGATGCTCTGAGTGGGACCCCAAATGGAACGTAATGGTTAAGCTGTCAGACCATAGTTATGCTACCAATGTGGTGCTAAAATAGCATTCACACTTCTGGTCTCTGAATGCAGTGGGTTTTAAGAACACTGACCATGAAAGAAATTGTTCTAAAAAATACTATTCCTCAAAGGGTCAGCTGAGATGGCTTTTTTTTGGTTTGGATCTTGATTAGTCAGTGTTATGATATAGAGATCTGCAGGCGAGTTGGTCTTGGCCCAGCCTGATAGATGGATGGATTCTCCACTTCGGGGAGAAAGAGAAGAAGTGAACCTTCTCTGGGATTCAGGCAGAGGTGGCTCTATGCTTCGGATTTAGAGGGAAGTCAGACCTGCCACACGGAACGGAGCCTATAAACTCGAAGCATATGCAGTACTCAGGCGCAAACAATAACTCAGGTCACAGAATTTATTTGAACTAGTGGTCAGACAATCCAGAGGCAAATCCAGAATTGTAATCAAAGTTCAGTCCAAGAATCAAAACCAGGAACTGGGTATGCCAACGCCAAATCAAAAAATGAAGTTGGAAGCCAAAAAGAAACAGAAGTAATTCATGGGTTGACAATCATACACTTGGGACTGGACTGAACCAAAAAGCCGAAAAACCAACCTAAGCGTTACTAGGAGTGCAAGGAATCAAGGAATGCCCATGGGTAGACACAGAGGAAACTGGCTGACAAACTCGCAAGGAACTACACTGAAATGGGGGAATGTTATGGGAAAGAGAGTGACTAATTACATTAGCTGCAGGTGCGGTGAGCAGAGGAAACGAGCAGGGAGGTGTGGCTACCAATACCGGAAAAAGCACACTAATCAACGATGAACAAGGGGATGTGCGACCGCATGGCTGTAGCCCTCCAGAGTCCACTTGTTTCCTTTCAACATCTTTGTTGAAAATTGCACTTTATTTGGCCAATGGTGTTGCCATGGCAATCAAAATCGAAAGGTGTCATGACCTAATCATAACCAATGCCCAGACCTAATATGAAAGGAATCGATTGAAATTCTAGCTTGTAGACCATCCACAGGAAAATCTCTACAAACACAGCGGCAGAGACGACGACGATGAATCCATAGTAGCTGCCAAAGTTTGTCCGGTGGCTACAAATACACAATAAACACAATTATACAGATTCGGACACTGACACCGATAGGCATCAACTCAAACTTCACTATGACATGACATTAATACTGCACATTTTTACTTCTACATATCATCATTGGAAAAGATAGTTTGCTTAATGCAATTTAAAGGCAATTAAAGTAATATGGGGTGCCACCAGCTAATGTTTTCCAGTGCAGTTTTTTCCCCGCATGTAACAAAAATATTCCCCCTTTTCCACGCATTTAACGACAAAAACGTCATTTCCTGTCATTTATGATCTTAGAAATCGCAGATGTGAATATGTAATGTGGTAACCCAAAATATACTGTATATGTAAGCCAGTATATGCAGCCCACATGATGTATCATTTTGTTTGTTATTTATTTACATGTCTGCCTATTGAGCTACATGAAAAAACACCATGCTACATGTCCAACCAAAGTTATGAAACATTAAAACCTACAAATCATTTAGATAAATGCATGAAACACAAATGTTAAACTACTATAGATGTATAAAACAGTCTGTGAAATATTTTAATACATGTAGAATACACTAGATAAATATTAGGTAAATCTTCTGGGTAAAGTATTATCTCCAGCTAATTAATTCACCATATATTTAAACTAGTTAATTTTTTTATTTCAAATATCATAAATGTAGGACACCGTCAAAACCCTCAAGTGAAAACCTTTGTGTCTCCAGCTACTTGTGTGTCTATTAGAAGTAATGTCTTCTTTGATTGGTTTGCATCTTGTGTGTTCTCTTATCCCTGGATATCTTGTTACCTTGTCACCCCTCCCTGTGTATCTGTGACGTGTATATATACCCCCTCCTTTGAGTACCATATCGCTGGATTGTCACTTGCTATTTATGCTGACAACCAGTCAGCATGTACCTGTAAAACCTTTGGTCTTTTGAAAGTAAAACGTGACCTTCAATGATATTAATTCACGAAAGTAACCTTCCTTATTTAGCTAACACCACCAAGCTTCCAAGTCCTTCTCTAGGTCTCCAGGCGCGGGACAGTGTTCTTGTTAATCCTGTCCAAGTCTGATCCTCTATCCACTTTATTAGGAACAAGCTCCCAATCCTTCTACGGTCATCAGGATTGGAACCGCATTCCTCCTCAGCTACTGCTTCCTACCCTGAGACAGTTCAGCTCTGATGACGTGTGCACTCCATCTACCAGTCATCCAAGAAAGGCAATAGCTGGAGATTGGGAATGCCTACTCAGCTTTACCAACAGCATCTGAACTGAAGTGTGCTTTCCTCCTCTGGGTTCCGTCTCACTGTTACCATATTACTGTTTATAAACCCTACCATTGGATCGTGCTCTGCCTCCACACTTGACTCCTGGTCTGGATCATAACCGGACACATTGAAATTTTTTCCATTAATGTGAGAAAAATGGATATTTTCAGTGAATGTGGTAAAAATGGGTTTAAAATAAATAGTGTCAAATTTGGGTCCCCATAAAGTAATGTGCAGTCAAGCTTAGTGAGATGGCCCAACTCTAAACTTAATGAGGTCAGCTGACTGGGTCACACAGTCATGCAGGAATTGTAGAGATTGAGGGTAACAGAGCGGAAAGCTGCCTCACAGTAAGCGAGAGGACTCGATAAACGAATGGCAAATGAGACATCCAGCCTGCAAAAGACATAACTGAACTGCAGAACTACTCTACTAACATTACACAGAATGGTAGTATGGTACCAATCTGGTGGTAAGATAAAGAATTAATAAAAGACCCTTTACAAGCCTTTGAAAAATCTGACATGATTTCAGTAAGGTGGCACTGCCATAAAATATCTTATGTACTATACGTGTATATTATTACGCAAAATTTAGTGGTAGTAGGCATCTAAAATGTTGCCAATGTGGAAAAGAAAAGGCATAAAGGAAGGAAATTAGCGGCATGATAATTGATGGCCAGTTGCTGGCCAGCATGTGTATGAGGGAGAGAGAGAGAGAGAGAGAGAGAGAGAGTGAGTGAGGGAAAAATGGATAAATTCAGCGAGAGGTGGTGTGCGTGGGGGGGGGTGCAGGCAGCTGGTAGGGGGATGGAGAGATGATTGTCAGGGAGATGAGAAGGAAAGTCTTGTATTGGTGACAGACTCCCCTGGATTACATTTGTGCTCACAGCTCCAGTAATCCTCTCAGGTCTTTACATAATACCTGCGTGGAGCAGGGACCAACGCAAGCAGGAGCGACTGGGTACCTGCATGAGTGCCATAGCAGCCTCACTCCCCTCCACCACATGGCCTAATGATACAACACTCCCCTTACACACACCATGCTGTGATTTCAAAGAAGAATCCAGTCCCCATCTAGTCCAAATGATCGTTATTGGGCAAAATCAATCTTTGTCTAAGAGCCTTCACACTTTTCACCGATGATAGAGGGTTCCAAATAAAACTACAAAAGTTTCTCAATGGAAACAGGCCACAACTTAAAAGTGAATTTTCCTGTATCAAAGCAAATTTTTCAAAAGAAAAAATGAGATCTGGAAGCACATGCAGTCCATGTGTGGTCTATTGGTGCAAAGTTGAATATGGTCTTCCTCTGCAAAACTGACCGTGATTTCAAACGCTTGCATTTTAGAACAGACAGCACGTACACACACACTACTTACAATGACATTCCAGATAGCCATCAGTATTATTTGACAAGGTACCTTTACCAAACAATAAAACCTACTGAGGTTCCACGGGAATCAAACCAGCAAACCTGGGATTATAAGCCCAGCCTAGACCCCATCGCAGCCCGCACTGGGTACCAGGCCTAGGCTGTGTTCCTGCGCCTGACTGTCTCACACTGGCCTGTCTACAGCTGATGACTCACTGTACCCTCTGCAGCCAAATATGACCTGCATTAACATCAGTGTCAGCCTAATTAACAAAAGCAATCAATCAGATACAGAGATGAACCTCAACAGTGCCCCTTCACTTAGTAACATTAAAGTCACATTTTTTTTTTTCATGAAGTTTTAAATATGAAAATAAGAATATATTTTTTATTATTTCTTAGCGTACTGCTCAACAAAAACACACAGGGTTATTTTTTGCAGTTCAGGACTATGCATACATGTAAGAATAATTCAAAATAGACCAATGCCTGTTATACTTCAACATAACAATAAAGGCCTCCTCTCTGGCTTTGTATCCTATGTGCATTTCCATGAAAGAGTATTTGCCGCCTTCATGATTTCTTATATTTTTGCATATTCATTACACTTTTCAGGTCTTCAAATAAAACTTTATATCAGATTATCACTACCTGATTAAAGTTAATTACGAAATGCAGACTCAAAACGATCAACTCTAAAAAGTTACCCAACACCAACTGGCCCTACGTGAGAGAGTAATTGCCCCATCAGTTTCTCAATCAGCCCAAGATTAACAAAATTCAAGAAACACCTTGTTTTAACTACCGCCAGCCTTTTGAATCCAATATCAATTCATCAGCCAACTCACATGTAAGCAGTATTAACCAATTGATGTGTTGATAGATTCTAGCCTGTGACCCTGACACACCCTGTGGCCAACTGAGCTTGAAGATATTCAGAGCCCACAGGTGAATGCTGGGGTCCAGATAGGATTTTAGCTGACAGCAGCCAAGAGTGATGCGGCATGGGACAATCCAGAAGCAGAGAGTGATGCATTACAGCAGTACACAGAGCTATGACTTTGTCCCAGAAGCACAAGAGCAGCGTAAAGAGCCTTATCGAGGAGCGAGGCCATGGCAGATATGCTTGGGAGTGCCGGTGAGAATGATGGTGACTCAAGTTTCTGCCAGATCTAGTTCACGCTGTGCCCCATCTTAAAAAGAACCTTTCCAGCAATGTGAAGAAGGCTAAAAGGTATCAACAAGCAGCATACAATGCTACAATCAAAAGAAATTCCCGAAAAGATGATAACGTTTTTAGAACATACGTGTCTGGAAAACATTATGGTTCTGAGACTCCAGAGAACCACACTCAGAGTCAATGTTTTAAAGGGAGAAAACTTCGAAAACTAAAAAAAAATAAATAAATAAAATCTAGACAAACATCTACCAAACAGCTGGCTTTGCTCGCTTCGGAGGAGGTCAGAGAATTGCAATGTGAAAACCACTGCTGACTCAGAGGAAGATGAAGACTTGTCTCACATCTGCCAAAAATGGGGCAGGACCATTGAATGCCCCATTTCTATGTGAAAACCCACTAATGCAGCCATATTACAGCAATTCTGAAGAAGAGTGGGCCAAAATTCCTCCACAGTGACATGGAAAACTGATCCTCAGTTACTTTGGTTGCAGTTATTGCTGCAAGGTGCAACCAGTCACGAAATTACTAAGGGTGCAACTGATTTTTCTCATGGACGGTAAAGGTATAGCATCACCTTTTTCCTTGAATAAATTAAATAATCATTTTAATAGAAGTATTATCCATTCATTCCTGCTCTACTTGTCACATATTACATTTTGGATGAAGAGCTGAAACCATTTAGTGTGACTAAATGCAAAACTAGACAAAATAAGGCAGCTTGAGGGGCCCTTTTCCATGGTACTGTTACCAGTGCGCACCATTTCCATACATACAGTAGCACTTGAGCTGTGAGGGTCTGATAGTCTGCTAAGGTAACAGAACTTCAAGAATGCAAACCCACTCAACCATATCAGTTTCTTTTTTTTTTTTTCTAGCCCGCCACCACCCCCCCTCTTTGGAGGACAACTTTATTATTTTGCCGGACTTAAATACAATGATATGTCACCTCTTGAGGGAGGGAATTAACAAAGGAAATACAGAAAAGAAAAAGAGAAAAAAAAAAAAAACATAATAAAGCAATGAAAGAAAAAAAAAAACCAAGAAAAAAAAGTACATAACCACACACCAACAACTCTCAAAGCTGTCAATCCTCCTGTAGACCCCCCAAACCTCCTAAAGCCTCATCATTCCAATGCATGATTGGAATTATATTTTACATGCAATGATGTCTCCATAAGAAGAAAAAAAGAACAGATCACAAAAACTTATTCACGCAGATAAGATTCATTCATATGGTGAGTAATGCCCATCCCTCACCTGTACTTATTTTCTGCCACCATATCAGTTCTCTCTTAACTCAGATGGACACTATCAGCACAGGTGGAACAGTACAGCATAGTTTATAAACCAGGTTACCGAGTGTTTTCCCACCATGACCATCAAGTAACAGCTCTAGAAACATGAGCAATCAGGCAACTTGAAAAATGCAGTCGGCTGGCGAGATGGACATTTGATGCAGGATTTTACAACATGTGAAGTGTGGCAGGAAACTTGCTATAGCATAGCTCTCTCTCACATGCTCACACAACCACTCATACTCTCACACCTGCCTGAGACTGCGGAGTTTGTGATTTCGAATAGCAAAATTCTTTTTAGCCCATACAACCTGGTTATTTTGATCGTGTTCCAGATGGCTGTGGGGACTGATGACACAGTGCAGCCTGAAAAGTAACACCATGCCACACAGACGCGCTATAATTAACCTTTGAACGCGTTTGACAGCCCTGTTACAGTGGTGTCTGGGTGAGTGTCACCCACAAGCAGGGCAGACATTTCACACTTCCAGAGTCCTTGACTATGTCAGAAACTCAACAATGCATGGTTGTGATAAGATGCTATAGATTTGAAATTGAATTGGACTTCTGCGATTGAACAACATACTCCATGCATTAGACACCCTGACAGAATGCCGCATATGTAGGCACTCTTATCAGCATAGTTATGTCTATCTACAGTTATAGTAGGTCTTAATTTTTATTTTTCACGCAAGTCTATCTATACCACGTTATCTTACAGTTAGCCTCTGTTTCTCCCTCTATTATTATCAGTCTTCCATCTGTTATATTTAGAAACACACAGCAGAAATCATGAGTAAATCATTCACAGTTAGCAATATCCAGGACAGAGAAAGTGTCAAAATACTACAGTTTTGCTGCCTAAGCTGCCCTGACCCTTGGAGATGTGCCATTCTAATGTATCGTGTCTGCTTTTAACCTCAAAAACTCTAATTTTTCGCTTAAACTTTCTCTTAAGGAGGTTCAAAGTCAGAAAAAGCAGATTTCTCTGACCGTAGTGCAATGTCACATACATATTCTGTATCTGCTGGTGGCAGCACTTCTCTGAAGTCACATCACACTCACATTGAGCGAAATATTCAAACCCACGACACCATGTTTTTATAGCCACAACATTACATCACATGGAAAATATCTAGATTTTGCACATCATTTTATTCAGCAAGAAATATTTGGGATTGTTGGAGACCTTGGGACCTCCACTAGAATTTAAAATGGGCCTGAAGTTGCACAGGTTTGAATACAGCAGCTGCATTTGACGGACCCTTATATGGGTTTATAGGTTTTATAGGGTTAACCAACTAACATCAAGTGCCGAGGGACTGATTTCTTCTTTAGCTTCATTCTGCCCCTGTTCATTTCCTGCAAGTAAACGATAAGAATGACTTTTTTCTAGGAGACAGAATGCAGGAAGAAATCCTGTTTTTTTAAATAGATAATCCTGTCACTGCAAAAAGGTTATGGAGATGGATGCTGATCATGCTGATTGGGTTTGAAGCTGCCAGTTAAATGTTCCTCTTAGAAATATTCATTGATGTATCTGCGAGGGTAATTCTTTCTTCAAAAAAATTCAGCTAAAAATGAGGAGCTTTATTTCAGCGCAATTTAGGCTCCCTTTATCACAGTGCTACATACTTTGTGGCAAGACAAATTGAGCTGATTTATTTGCCACAGAAAAATTATTTTACATGCTAATTCTGCAAATGCTTAGTGAAATGCAAAAAGCCAAGCTCACAAATAAAAGACAAGTGACTGAGCCCGGAATCATGTCTGAGGGCTGATGTTCGCCCCTTTGAGAACTTTTTGAAAAAGACCTTGACCAAATAGTGGTTTTAGACAATTTTACCAATTTCCTTGTAGATAAATAATGATTCCCTGCTTTTTATCATGCATTCTCACATTGGATCTATTCCACTGAACACATATGACTCTCACAGGATACAGCTTCCATTACTGACAACAAAGCATACAAAACTGATTTCAGTGAAATTTGGAGGTTTTTGGCTTTAGCCTGAGCTTAGTCATCTTTTATAGCAAAAAAGGCAGGTGGTAGCCTATAGTCTACCCAGCTCCGGCTTAACAGACAACCCTATAAAGGCCAGCCAGGAAAAGATCTAACGTGAAACTTTCAGAACTTCTAACCTTGAAAAAAAAATCGCCAGTTATACATACACCCAGTTGATGTTGAAGCTTAGTCTTTGGAGAGTAAACTGTAGAATAATCTAGAATAAGTCAGAATAGAATAGTTTGACAATTTTAGGCATAACTAAGATAGATTAACATTGGCAGATAGCATTATTTAAATTTCCTGAAGCATAAAATAACGGAGGCACAAAAAAATCTGTTTTAACTGACGATATGTCTCAACTTATTTTAAATCATTTTCCATTATATGTAAGTTTTCAGATGATTAGAATAATATTTTGGCAGGTAAACACACAGCCTAATTTTGAATATAATGATGGGGTGATTCAGAAATAAATAAAATTAAGAAAAGTAGCCATTTTATTCACAAAATACCCTTAACAAAAAAGCATGAAGGACTCAGTTATTTTCTGCATTAGCTTGTGGCATATCCTGCAATCTGGACTACTAAATCAGTGCTTTATTGTTTAAATTAGAACAATTATTTGCCACATATAACCATAATTTTTAACAACATTAAGCATACTGCACCCAATGTTGCATGCAACTAAAGAGGTCTACATCTCATTTTATCATAATGAGCATTAGCTACTCCTGTTAGTGTTCAGTGCTTTCAGAGATTACGTATTGTTAACCAAGGAAAACGATTTTTTAAAAAATAAGTCAAGACCAATCATCAATTAAAAAAGATTTTTTGTGCCTCCTCCATTTTAGCTCAGCAGTTGCCACTGGTCATACCATAAGCCAAGGGATACAGTGTCCATCTCTCATGTTCAGTTATGTGCTCCTTGTTTCAGTCCCTGTCCCTCTGACTTTCTCTCTTTCATACATTGGTTTCCCAGTCTGAGATAAGTTACTAAACATTCTGTCCCAGACAGAATTAACGAGTGCCACAAAGGGCAGAATGCCCCGCCCACCTCAGTAATGTCATCACATAGTCCATGACCTGAGGCAGAAAAAAACATCAAGCAAATTTGATCAGGATTTCATGTCAGAGGACATTTCAAAGAGCTATGTGGATCCAATCAACTCTAAGGAAATGTCACACACCCGATCTATTTATTCAGCGCAGACTCATATGTTATGAGCAAAATAAAAATTCCACTGCCAGCTAAATGCAGAGCATCCACATCAAGCAACCTTCAGCATTTTTTTCTCACTGAAAACAAAGTATTTATATTTTCATTCCAGCATTCTGAATTGCAAAAGCACATTTTCACTGCAAATGCATAATAGAAATGGAGTAGGGAGTCGGTTACTACCGTGAGTTTGAAAGATCTTACTATATGAGAAACAAAGATTTTCAAATGAATGATGACCTCTTGTTTAGTAAAATTGACATTTGAGTTTTTTTTTGTGCACTCAAGGACTCTGGTGTTTTTTCATTTTGCACAAGTAATTGGAGAATTAAATAAAAACAAAATCAGTGATATGGATAAAAAATTCATTTTGCAGCGTTTACAGATAAATTATTACAACTTATGTAAGGGGTACAGTAGCGCTGTTTTTATTTCCACTTTCTGGTAGTAATGCAGCAACCTACATATGCTGGAATCAATATTATAATCGACCAGATGAGCATCAGAAATCGAGGACACAAAATGAGTCCGTCAATATCGCGTGTTCTCTTCATCTCTCTTTTTTCTCTCTCCTGACGCTGTCCCTCTCTCGACCGTTCTCCCTCTCTCTGAGTCACGTCCTGTTTCATACAGTTTGGCCATTTTAAATATTTGTTTGATGGATCGAGTTCAGAGCATAAAGGCAATATGCTGGCAATTGCTTTAATTTTGCAATGCCTCTTTCTGCTAAGTGCCTGCACTACATGGATATACACATGCTTCTATGAAACTGAAACTCATGACATGCATGTACTCAGTGAGCTGATACTAATTTTGATGTAACATTAATTATGAATTGGTTATACATAATACATGCATCTGTCCATATCACGTTTGTGAAAAAAGATACCAGGGGTACCAGCAACGTCATTATGACTGTTTTGAAAATTCATGTAAATATGTTGGATCCTCATCAGCAATGTACAGCACCTCCCTCAAGAGCTTCAGTGCTGGTCTTGCGTTCAGTCAAATAAACACAGAAGGTTTTCAAATGGCCCCACAAGTATAAACAGCAGCATTTAAATGACTTCTGAGTGTTTGCATCACAGCCATTTTGAGGCTTCAGAAATAGGTTTCTTAAAGAATAGAGGCCCGAGATTCCTCAAGCTAGTTTATTCCAAGACTAAGCTTTCTCTATGTCAATGAAACCAGCCCAAAGAGTCATAGTAAAAAATATATATTCTGAACTCTATTTCCACAATCAATTGCATGCTTATGAATTCAATATTGAACTAAATATAGCCATAATTTTGTATAGATTAATAATTGAGATTTTTTAACCTTTATTTAACCAGGGAAAGTATAATTGCGAGCATTTCTCTTTTTCAAGGATGCAGTGGGAAAAATGCCAGATTACACAGTTGCAAGCGAGTGGGGATTGAGGGAAACAGAGGTAAAGTCCCTGGAGCAATTTAGGGGTTAAGGGCCTCGCACAATGACCCAACAGCAGAGTTTGTCCCAACTTCATCTCTCTAGATCAAGTCATTTAAGGGAATCTATCTCCCCGGCCTCATACAATCAGTACAGCGAGAAGTGCCAAACAGGTGAGAAATGGGCATATTTTTACAACGCTCTCTCCTTTGTATCATTATATTTATGTCTTTCAAAATAAATAATATGGCAGTAAGAATCAAATTTCAGTCAGTAATTGTTATTGCATTACACTAATTAGGAGTTAATCTCACTTCATTCACTCAATTTTCAGCAGGTCAAAGCGTCTCACAGGCTCTCGCTCACTCTAAAAGCACTCCTGGCTGCACAGTGCCGAGGACTAAAGTCCACAGAATTAAACATTTAGTGTAGTGAGCTACCATTAGAAATCTAATTTCTCAGGGTTTTTTTCTCGTTTTAGACAAATTAATTCATTGTTTAATAATTTATATTATTCTGGCAAATATCATCCCACATAGGATAAGCGACCTATCTGCGCTCACGCTTAGTATTAAGCTATCATGGCAGGCTCTTTAAAAATTCATGACAGCTATAAATTGAGCTGAGGACCCATTTGGTATTGCTGACTTACTTATTAATTACTGATGATCCATTATAAAACCATTACCAAGAATTGCATATTGTGAAGGATGTAAAAATCAAAGTCAAATGATGACCTAACTGATCTGTAATTGCTGCAAATAAATTATTGGACAAGAGTATTTCTGCAGCTGAGAGCATGGTAGTGCTACCTCAGATGCAAGCCAAGGTATGCAACCACTTATCTACATTCCCTCATGGGCTTTCAAAGCACTATATGTATTGATTATTGGTATTGATCTTTTTTTTATTTGAAAAGCACAATGTGACCTCAAGATGATTTTTACTATGTATATAGGCATCCTGTTGATCTGTATGAATACTTTTACATACTGCAGTGATCAAATGAAAATAAAACCGGACCCACAATATGAAGTAGTGCAGCAACAGATTATATATGACAAACTACTATTACTAGCCCATTGTATTTTAGCAAGGGATAGTGTACAAAAATGCCTGTTAACTGTTGCACATAGCTGCAAGATGAGAGGTTTTGAAAGACTGGCGACATCAACCTCAAACTCTGAGGGAAAGTGATGATCAAGCAAGAACAGAACTGCACGCACCAAACCAGAGTTGCAATGTTAGACCATTAATCTGAAGAAACAAATAATCAGTCAAGAAATCGATTATCAGTTAGTGACAAATTTCATACTGATTTTTGACATTATTATTATTATTATTATTATTATCAGTAATAGTAGTAGTAGTAGTATTTTTTTTTTTGTTTGCTTGTTCTTAAAAATCGTTACGGTAACTTCACTCGAAAAAACGGCACGGAGCAGTTTTGCCACTGACAGGATTGTGGGATGTTTTTCTCAAGTCATCTATAAATTTGTGCTGTCAGCCTGTGAGTATGCGGTTTCATAGACGCTGAAAGCGTCGTTAATCCACGTTGTTTTGTCTCATTCCGACTCCACTGAATTTAACGCGCAATAACGGCATAAACAGAACTCAAAGACAAAGTGCAGTCGCCCCATAGGCCCCACTGAAAGGGTATTTTTAATGATGCGCTGCAATCAAGTAATGTATTGCAATGTCCACAGACTTCACTGCGCTCTGATATTAACCTCTCCTTCATCAAATCACTTCATCTCTCTCACTGCTTTATCTCCGTCACGCTCAACAGATGCAGATTAAATTCTGGATCAAAATAACCAGCAAATCTCTGGTCACCTTATCACGACATTCTCCTTACTTTTTTTTTCTTTTTGTTTAGTCCAGAATCCCAAAGGAAAGACAGAGATGGCGAAACTGCACATTCACGAATATTCATTCTGCTCTAACGTATATGCCACAGCATCTGGCTCTACACCTGGGTTTATTTTTTAAAACACTAATGTGAATTCTATTCAATGTCATTTGATTGCGCGTCACATTTAGTTTTAAAGGTCTGAGTAATATGTCATAATATGAAATACTTCAAAGACATCGAGAGATGTTTGTTGCCAGTTGAACTTCGAAAGCAAAAATGAAATATGACATTTTTATTCGTTCAAAGACCAGTGTGTCCCTCTTGGGGACCGAACATTTAGGGGAAAACGCGACAAGTCCCTTTATGACGATGGCAAGAGAAGCTGGCAGATAGAATCTCATAATTGATTTCAGGCATTTTTAACAAATATCAGATCTAGCCAATACAATGGATTCAAATAAGACTATCTTGAAAGAGGAGCAGCCGGGGTTAGCGAATTGAGAAACTTTCGCCTTGCGCGGTAGGTTATAAAAACACACTTTGCAAGATGAAAGTTCTCCACAAAGCCGAAAAGTAACACTTACCACCTGCTCTCAGCAGCCTAAAGTGGTCCAGTCAGAAGGGAGCATTAAATGTTCCTGTTTTCTTCATGCAATTTGGCAGAATTCAGCGAATATCGGAGTATACAATTTATAAACAAAAAAAGGAGGAATTACCAGCGACGTCCTTCAGTCACTACTGCTAGACTACTGAGATTCACGCGCTCACAGTCTGCGCGCCCCCCATGCCTGCTGTTACGTTTATCCCAACCCCTCACCTCACTTTGCTATGTCCATCCTCTACCTCTCAGTCAACAATAAACCATCAAAACTGTTAATGAACCGTGCCAGAAATTAATTATTTGTTATATATATTGTCGCTTGATGATGTCGACTAAATATATGTCATGGGCCTAAATTCAACATAATCGAGAGTGGGAAAATGTTAAGTGCTCGAGTGAGAAAACAAGTGAAAATCATTATCAAGAGATATGGTACATAATTTGCTTTTATCTCAAATTCACTCAAGCAGGGGTGGTAGGGTCATATAATGGTGAACTGAAACTAATATGCAAATTATTTTTTCTCGGATGTTGAATGAGGAAAACTCACTCACTCAATCATGAAAAAGTGAATAAGAGCCAAGTTAAAAGAAGAGTCCTCTGCAGAGGTCAAGCAGGCTGAATGCAAGCAAAAGCCACTAACACTATCAATTTGTTTAATGCGGGCTACACCCAACAAACGATAAACATTAAATCAATTAAATGATACAAAACATGTATAAAAGCAATCACCAGGTGTAAGCAGGTAAATAAAAACAAAACAAACAAACAAATAAGCAAATCTTATGTTGTATAAGGCCGACGTCAAAGACCTCTAAAAGCGCACATATAGATTCAATGATCAGGAGATTATATACTGCACTGCTTAAAATTCTAATTTCAGTGAACTTAAAAAAGAAGGCAACCAGCTGCAGAGCATTTTAGCCCAGCCAGTTGCAATGGATTTTATTTTCGGTTTTTGGGGGGGGGGATATGTTGGCAGTGGTTGAGGTGAGCCCTCACTCCTCAGTAATAACACATATTTCATATTAGAAACTCAATTTCCCTTTTTCCAGCGCATAGCCACAAGATGGCAGTATAAGGCTATATGTACACATTTTGGCTATTTTCCACTTAGGAGGAACACCATTTTAAACCTGTATAACTGAATTTCATCCTTCCAAGTTGTCATTTATTCTTTTGTCTTGAACATTTCTTCACAAATGTGCAAGTGCAGAAAACATAAGAACTCTGCCGATTTGGATATTGATGACCGGCAAGCTAAGCTGCACAGTTGATGATTCTGTGTTGATGATGAGGAAAAGGAAACTGATTAATAATGGGCTATTGATGAATAATAATGATTAATAAGAGTGCTCTCTTTCCCAGTCAGTTAAAATTGATGTACTAGTGTAAAATGCGGCTGATAAAACAGGCACAGAGCTAACTAACTCCAAAATAGAGTACTAAAGAGCTGTGTTTGTGATTGCGTAGTTTCCGGACCTTTCACAAACTTGAGACAGTGGCTATTCGCGCCGCAGAGCTTCGGCGCGAAAGTTAAAAGAGTGTGGTGGATTATAAAATGAAATCTCTTATTGGCCAAACTGCAGGGCAAATAGCTGAAGTGCTTCTCTTATCCGCTCCGCTGCGGTGCGAACAGCGGAACTGCTTGTCTTATCCGCCAGATAGCCGATCTCTTTCCCCCAGCAGCGGGGCGAATAGCCACTTCCACCTCACAATACCCATAAACCTTTGCTCTTTTTAACCGCAGGGCTTCAGCTGCATGGAGTTGCGGTCTTTCGCGTTTTGTGCGTTGGTTCCGCGGCTAGTTTAGGGGAAAATATTTGCACGCTATATCGTCAAGGAATTAAACTCGTAAGCTCTGGAAAATATTGGAAATAAGCGGACACAATGACTCCCTAGGGTCTGAATTTGAGCTCCAGGATGTTAACGTGTGTAGTTTAACCATTTAAAAGCAGCAGCATTTAATCTTCATTACTTTTTTGACAGGTTTGGAACCACACTTTTGGAAGAGTGGACAGTTTCCTCAACCCTACAGACACTGGCTGAGCTGAAAAAGGCTGGCTTTGAAACAAAGATTTTGGTTGTAGAGGAAATACAAATACAATATCTTAGGGTTATGCATAAGGGGAATGCCTGCAATTTTAGATAGGGAACATCCCATTTAAGTTTGTGAAGAACAAATCCATCGGCAGCTTGTGCATCTGCCAAACAACTGCAAGGCGCCCATTTGAAGCATTGAGAAACAATGCTGTAAAAACCAAGACAAAAAAAAAGTAAAATATCTTTCTGTGGGATAACATCAAAATATTCACTTAATAGAATTTGAGTGAAAGTATGTTAAATCCCATCCCGCCTGCTTTTAATCAGATAGGAAACATAGACTGTAATTGTGCTGCAACCCTGGATGGTAGCAACATAGGTGATTGATGCTTGATAAAACTGAGCCTGAGAATGAACCGCTGAAGGACACTGGCATTGTCTTTTTATGGAATCTCGCGGTTCAGTGCTGTATGCATCAGTTTTATGGTGTGCCAAGTCTGTCAAGCAGTATGATACATTAGTCATGATATGCTAATAAGGGAGTTCTTATCTGCCAGTTGTTCTGGTATATTCATTAAGGCAGATTATTGGAACCAGGAAGCTTTGTTCGATTTACTTTATTTTGTAATGCTGACAAAATGTTCATGAGCAGTGCTGGGAACAATCCACTTGGACATGATTGTGATTCAAGATTTTGATTGGGTAAACTCAGGGGCGGACTGGGGCAAAAAAGTGGCCTGGGAATTCATACCTGACCGGCCCACTCTCCAGGGGGGCAGGGATGGGGAGGTAATGACTGGCTGAAAAAATTTCACGTTACTTGGCAAAAAAGTATGCATTTCAACGTCATATTGGACTATATTTCCCATAAAACATTGATATTATTAGTTTTTAACAAAATAATTGTTGCATATATCTAACATACAAACCCAGTGGCTAAATGCATTTGTGATTTTAGCAGATGTTAACAGATCACCAAGTCCCCAATGTCCATCAGGGAGGGGAGAGGGCAGCCAACAATGTTCTGTGCTGCTTTGATTACCCTCTGAAGCCTCCTCCTATCTGCCTCAGTGCAGCTCCCGTACCATACTGCAATAAAATATGTCAGCAGGCTCTCAATGGACGCGCGGTAGAAAGTCAGTAGCAGTTTTGCTCCAGTGGTCTTCATGAGTTTTGCGGTGTGTCTCCCTTAATTGATTTATTGACTTGTCTCATCCCCTGCCGCCCACTGTGAACATTTGAATGCCTTGCCCTTTCGTTTGGTAGCTGCGTTTGTATAATTTTCTTGTGGCGTCTTAGTCATCGCTGGATTGCCATTGTCCACTGTCTGAAGTAACAATTCAGTTATTTGGCATTGAGCTAAGTGCTTCTTTCATGTGTTTCATTATACTGGAAAAAAAACCTTAATCTCTACTTGTGCGCACTTTATTTGGGGCAACTTCCTGTTCTTTTGTCGTTTCCGGGACAGAAAATGTGTCCCAATAAAGAAATCTTCTGGAAGCAGTCTGCAGTATTTGATTGAACACCTGGCTTCTGACCCCTGGACTGTCTTTATCATGGCACAGATACGCACCTCAACTGCTGCATTATAATAGCTAAACTTGGACTGCTCCTCCCCTCGAGTTTTACCAAGCCCTGTTCAGTTCTGTTGCCTATTATTGGTCACAATAAATGCACGCTTAGGACTTTGTCATTGATCTGCAAGTAGCTCCTTCTGCCTATTCTGTAACACTGAACAACTTGTTTGGATTTATGTTGTCTTGGACCCCATCAAGTAGCAGCAGTTATTAAATGCAGACCTGACATCTCCTGCCAGAAAGATTAAACTGGGCCAAGACCAAGGCCAAGAGTCTTCCGACAGGACGATGGTTCAAAGCATGCATCAAAATAAACAAAAATATAGTGAATCAACCACAGAATTAATGTTTTGCCGTGACCATCCCAGTCACCAGATCTAGATCTTGTAGAAACATAATGGGATAAGCTGACGCAGAGAGCCCATAAATGTGATCCTAGGACTTTCTGATTCCTAGCCATGTCTTCTCTAACCTCATATCACAAAAACCGAGAAGTCTCAGAGCTGTTATTTTGGCATCCAAGGGATTGCTGCAAAGTATTAAACAAAGTGGTCCAATAATAGTAGCATACATGTTTTTGAGAAAAATAGTTGTTTATGAAGGTAATTGCTATGTTCTTTCAATAATTGTACCTCTGTTGAAGGTTATATTTATGTTCATATTTTGAATTACAAATCAAGAGGATGAACTATAATGGCATCAATTCATAAGCACATTTACCAATATTTTCCATGGATTCAATATTGACGGAGGGTGCCCTTAAATCTTTCAAACAATGTAAAGTAGGCTAAAAGGTCCTAACAAGCAGCAGGCTATGCTGGTATCAAAAGAAACTTTGGAAACAATAAGGAGCCTGTACTCCCTGACCAATCAGGACTCTTAAGCCATGGAGGGGTATATAAATCAGTCCTTGGCTTCAAGAATAATTTGGGCTTCTTCATCGCCAGCCAGGCCTGGTGTCTTCTTTGTGGCTAAACAATATGGGTTGCCACCTCCCTGCATCAACTACTGGGGACTTAATGCAATTACAATAGAGAATCATTATCCTATACCCTTGATGGACTCAGCTCTCTCCAATCTCCAGAGCTGCTGCTTTTTCACCAAGCTGGAGTTGTGAAACACTTATCACCTGGTGCGCATGTGGGAAAGAGGTAGGTGGATGACAGTGTTTAACACCCTCTCGGGCTACAAGAAATACTATGTGATACCATTTGGGCTTCCTAACGCCCCTGCTGTGTTCCAGAACCTCATGAATGACATCCTCTGATACAAGGTCTCCCAGTTAGTCAATTTCTACCTGGATGATATACTGGTCTTCCCTCAAAATCCGGAGGACTTCCAACCTTGTCCCCTTGATAATTCGAAGGCTCCTGGAAAATTAACTTTATCTGAAACCGGAAAGGTGAAAATTGTACTGCACCACCGTCTCTTTGCTGGGCTTTATAGTGACACAGGATGCCCCTAACGAAGCTCATGTCCACCAGGTTCAGTTCTCCTGGACCCCTCAGGTGGCCTCTTTCTTTTACCACATTAAGAGGCTGTTTGCCACCACTCTCATCCTCAAGCTTCCAAATCCCCTCACCAATTCATTGTGGAAGTCAACGCCTCTGACATGGATGCTGGCGTGGTCCACTCGCAGTGTGCTGACAATGGTAAATTTCACCCTTGCACATACAACCCAATTCCGAAATAGTTGGGACAAAGTGTAAATTGTGAATAAAATCAAAACGCAATGACTTTCAAATCACACCAGCCAGTATTTTATTCACAATAGGAGAGAGATAAAATAGCAAATCTTGAAACTGAAAAATTTTACTATTTTATCCACAAAATGAGCTCATTTTTAATTTGATGGCTGCTACAGGTCTCAAAAAAGTTGGGACAGGGGCCTGTTTACCATGGTGTAGCATCCCCTCTACTTTTAAACACAGAGTGGAGGCATCTGGGCACTGAGGAGACAAGTTTCTTGAGTTTAGCCATTGGAATTTGATCCCACTCTTGGTTAATACAGGCTTCCAGCTGCTGGAGAGTTTTGGGTCTCCTTTGACAGACTTTTCGTTTAATTATGCGCCAAGTGTTCTCTCGGTGAAAGATCAGGACTGCAGGCAGGCCAGTTCAGCACACGGATTCTTCTACTACAAAACCATGCTGTTGTAATAGCTGCAGTATGTGATTTTGCATTGTGCTGCTGAAATACACAAGGCCTTCCCTGGAATAGATGTTGTCTGGAGGGGAGCATATGTTGCTCTAAAACCTTTATGTACCTTTCAGCATTCATGGTGCTTTTTAAAACATGCAAGTGTCCCACACCATATGCACTAATGCATCCCCATACCATCAGAGATGCTGGCTTTTGAACTGAACGTTGATTACAGGAGGGGTGGTCTTTCTCCTCTTTAGCCTGGAGGACACGGCGCCCATGATTTCCAACAAGAATGTCAAATTTGGACTCGTCTGACCACAGGACACTTTGCCACTTTGCTACAGTCCATTTTAAATGAGCCTTGGCCCACAGAACACGGCGGCACCTCCAGATCATGCTCAACAATGGCTTCCTTTTTGCATGATAGAGTTTTAGGTGGCATCTGTGGATGGCCTGACGGACTGTGTTTACAGACAGTGGTTTCTTGAAGTACTCCTGGGCCCATTTAGTAATGTCAAAGACAGAATCATGCCGGTGAGTGATGCAGTGGCGTCTGAGGGCCCGAAGATCACAGGCATCCAGTAAAGGTCTTCGGCCTTGTCCCTTATGCACAGAGATTTTTCCAGTTTCTCTGAATCTTTTGATGATGTTATGCACTGTTGATGATGAGACCTTCAAAGCTTTTGCAATTAGACATTGAGGAACACTGTTTTCAAAGTATTCCACAATTTTTTTACGCAAGCCTTCACAGGTTGGAGAGCCTCTGGCCATCTTTACTTCTGAGAGACTCAGCCTCTCTAAGACATCCCTTTTATAGCCAATCATGTTACACACTTGATGCCAGTTAACTTAATTACTTGCTAAATGTTCTTTCAGCTGATTCTCTTATATATTAATTGCTTTTTCAGCCGGTTTTTTTGCCTGTGTCCCAACTTTTTTGAGACCTGTTGCAGCCAGAAAATTTTAAATTAGCTCATTTTGTGGATAAAAATGAGGATAAAATGTCTCAGTTTCAACATTTGAAATGTTATCTATGTTCTAATGTAAATAACATATTGGCTCGTGATCTGAAAGTCATTGCAGTTTGATTTTATTCACAATTTACACTTCGTCCCAACTATTTCGGAATTGGGGTTGTACTTTTCTTGTCAGTTTTCCGCTTCAGAGAGGAAATATTCCATCAGTGATGAAGAGCTGCTGGCAGTGAAGCTTGCCTTCGAGGAGTGGAGGCACTGGTTAGAGGGGTCCTGGCTTCCCATCCTTGTCAGGACAGACTATTGCAACCTCGAGTATATTTCTATGGGTAAGAGGCTGAAACCCAGGCAAGCTTGTTGATCCCTCTTCTTTACAACTTTCAATTTTGTCTAAATGTACCAACCTGGTACTAAAAATACTAAGCCTGACTCCTTGTCACGATTGAATCCTTCCAAGCCGAAAGATCCTCCTGATACCATTCTCCCAGGTAACTGTCTCCTGGCTGTCACTAAGCTGCAGGTCAAGAGTGAGGTTAAAGAGGTGTTGCGGTCCTGTCCCTCTCCACCGGACACTCCATTCAATCATCTCTTCATCCCTGAGAGAGTGAGAGACAAGTTTTTAGCCTTAGGACATGTCTCTTTGCCGGCATGCCAACCCAGACTTTTGCATGCTCACCGTTCTGCATCCATGCTTCTGGTGGCCTATCATTTGCCAGGATACCCAGTCATTCATCACAGCCTGTAATATCTGTGCCCTCTGCTTTTCAAGTAACCAAGGGCCCTGCAATCTGCTGCAGCCCTTTGCAGTTCCTAACCGACCATGGGCATGCATTGCCAAGGATTTTGTCATGGGGCTACTTCCCTCTCATGATGATTCAGTAAGTCTTGCCATCATTGACCGTTCCTTAAAATGAGCCCACTTTGTGCCATTAGCTAAGATGCCCACTGCCAGGGAAACTGTCAAACTCCTCCTTCAACATGTAGTTTGGCTTGACAGTGTGTCCCATGAAGTGGTCTCAGACTATGGTCTCCAATTCCCCAGGTGCTTTTGTAAGGCCTTCTACACCCTGGTGGACGCTGCCCCGTGCCTCTCCTTGGGGTTCCACGCAGAAACAAATGACTAGGTGGAAAGGCTGAACCACTTTGCTGCCTGACTGAAGGTAACCTGGCCAGGAGGTCTCGTCTGCTAACTTTGATGGAGTTGGCTCCCAATTTGTTACGAGTGGCTGGTTTGGGCATGTTTCCATTTCAACGTTGTCTGGGTTTCCAACTGACTTTATTCCAGTCTGATAAGAGAGAAGTGGCAGTTCCCTCTGCTCAGGCTCTGGTTTGCTGTGCCCACCAGGGTTGAAGAACAGCCCATGCTTACTAATCCAACGAGTATCCACCTTCCAGAAGTAGGGGAACAGTCCTCACAGGCCATTGCCTGTCTACTGGGGGGGAAAAATTTGACTCTCTACAAAGGATATCCCATCCCGGGAGACATCAAAAAGACTTGCCCTCTGGTTCGTTGGCCCATTTAACATATCAAGAATCCTGCCTTAATTCACTATAAGGCTCCTCCTCCCCCATTCCCTTCATAACTTTTACCCTGTATTTCATGTCTCGAGACTTAAACCTGTGTCTTTGTCTCCCTACAGTCCTCCATCTTGTTCCCTGGCCCCATTCAGGCTTGATGATGGTGACCCCACTTATATTGTGTGTTGGATCCTGGACAACCGGTGCAGGGGGCTTGGATGCTAATTCTTAATGGACTTGGAGGGGTACGGGCTCAAGGAGCATTCCTGAAACATCTAAGACTCCTCCCTGGTTCATGATTTCCTTCGCCAACATCCGGGGTTCACCACTGGGCAGCCAGGTAGCACCCATTGAGGAGGGGAGGGTACTGTTACAAACCTTGTGTGAGTGACTTCTGTGTCTCCTCCCATTCAGCAACTTGCATGTCTATCAGAAGTAATCACTCATTTGCAGTGCTGCCAACTGTCCCGAATTTTTACGGGAGTTTTAGTGGCATATTCACGTTCCTGTGGCGTACTCAGCAATTATGCAATTAACGCATATTAAAGAGGTCCGCCCACAGAATTGAAGTCCTTGTGCTAGGAGGTATATCAGATTCACGTGCGTTAAGGTGGATTTCACCACTAGTATTACGGAAACCGATTATGACTCCAGACTTTTAACTCTTTTCTTTACTCAGGGGATGGAAGCAATTAAAGATGTTTCACACGGTCTTGTATCATTTAAATCATTAAACACATGCTTTGCTTCCAACCCCTGAGAACAAGTTAACCGTGAGAAGGACAGGAGTTATAATCAGTTTCCATATTACTAATGGTGAAATCCACTGCAACAAACGTGAAGCTGATAAACCTCCATGCGCAAGGACTTCAATTCCGCGTGAGAATCTTTTAAATACGCATTGGTTGAATAATTGCTTACTACGGCACGGGAACATGAATGTGTCACTAAAACTCCCGGAAAATACGGGAGAGTTGGCAGCACTGCATTTGATTAGTTTATGTCTTGCGTGTGTGTCCCTATCCAAGGATGCGTCTTGTTCCATTGTTACATCCTAGTGTATCTGTGATGTGTATTTAAACCCCCTGCTTCGAGTTGCATGTTGCTGGATTATAATTTGCAATTCGTGGTTAGAACCAGTCAGTATTTCCTACCAGAGACGCTTCGTCATTAGAAAGATAAAGTAACCTTTAATGATAGTACCTTTATTTAAAACCACTTTTTGTGACACATAGAGGGAAACTGGAGGAAATCAAAAGGAGCTGCTTTTGTTTTACATGGTATTGTACATGTGGTATGCATTTTTTACATCAGTGGTCATATCTCGAAACTGCACTAGGGGTTTTAGCAAGTCTGCCAATCACAAAAACTAAGCCTGCATGCATGAGTGCATTAGGGTACATGACTGTGTATAAATGTAAGTTATTAAATAAGCAGTAAATTGACTTAAAGGCGTACAGACTCATAAGCAACTTCAATCAGGGCAATCAATGTAGTAGACTATCCATTCAGTCATCATATAGTTGAGAGGGAGATGGGCAATAGTCTGTAAGCCTGTAGTAAAAGTATGATTGCCAAGAGAAATTATGTTTTCAAGGAAGGAAAGAAGATTTTTTTTGAACATTATTATTATTAAAGACATGATACCATGATATAAAGAGTGTGAGTGACTGCACATGACCTAATATTACAGACATGAATAAAGAGAGAATTCACAGTCACTTGGTTCTGTCACAATTTGATGAAAAATCTAATGTAACCAGGTTGGGTAAACCTATTGGGACAGCAGATCCACTGTTGGGGAAAGTTCTTAGAAGTACACACTGTCTAATTAACTGTTGTTAATGCTGTGCTGAACTGAGATATGAAGATACACTAAATACACAATGTTTGGATGAAAAAGTCATTATTTCATTTGATGTGGCATTTCATTGATTGCAATGAGTTGCATCCAAAATTCATCAGCAAAGAGAAAAGTGTGATAACTTGCCCTGCTTTCCCTAATATATGCTTTGAGATAAGCGACATGACCAACCTAAGAATATTAATACCTGTAAGAATGATGATTGCACATTTGACTTTGACCACAAGCCTATTTTCATGAGGTACAGACATATGGTTTCTATAGGTGGATGAATGAAAGTGACATGAATATAACCACTGGCATAAAAAGATCAATAATTCATTGAGGGCTTTGCTAATCAGCCAAGAAACAACCATTTGTTACAGGAAAAAATGTCCGCCCATTTAATTAAATCTGCACAAAGGAGTAAAACAACAGGTTGGCAATTTGTCAGACAGCAGATAGATTGAGAAAATTAATTAACATAATGAAGAGGGACCACGGGCACTTGACAGTTATTTATGACTATATGTGCATATTTGAATTTATTTACTTGCATTATTATTCATGTTCGGAGACTAAATTCTAAAAAAAAAAAAAAAAAAAAAACGTATAAGAAAATCCCGACTGTTATGGTGTCTTCCTGGGAAAAAAAAAATAGTTGAAAAAGCACTGCCCTCAAAAGACTTTTGAAAACTTACTCCAGCTGCTAATCAATTTGTCAATGGTTTGCCACCATGCTGAGAAAGTTATTGCAATGATTAGCCAACAAGATTTATAATTTACTGTCTCACTCCAGATTAGTAGACGCAAAGCAGTGAAGGTAAACATAAATTTAGCAGGGGAAATGAAAAAAAGGGATCTATAGACACTCCCTGTATTTTCTCTCTGGGATCTAAGCCCACTGTCCAAGACAAATACCATTTTTAACACTATAATTAGAGAGAGCTTCAATCGAGAAGGAACAATCGATTAAGTTGCCTCATACCAATGTCTCTATATTATTAAAATGGGTTTCCACAGCTACAATAAATGATAAGGTTGTTATCATCGTCCTCAATTAATTAAAGGCGAGGAAATGAGCCAATGATAGAGTAAAGGGAATAGAGTGACTCAGAATAAACAAGCTGCCCTTGGAGATGATCTATGACTGGAACGTATTATAGACTTGCGTGCAACCCTATGCCCTGTCCCTTCTCACTGTTTAACCAATTCCTTCACCAGTGCTGTGGAGCCCAGTCAGACTGTCTCTGAGCCCCATCCAGCCTCTCTCCTCATTGCCTATTTTGGCATGCCCATGCCAGGTATTTGTTGAAATTCCTCACACCCTGCAGGGATAGGTATGTCCCCCTCACCCTCCGTTTCTTCTTTTACAGGCTGTCTCTGTCTGTCTGCACACTTTTACACAGACACACCGCCCTCACATGCCCACCCATTTCAGCTGATTGGTTGACAAGTTACCACTCGTCGTAGTTGTAATTGTTATTGTAATAATATTAATAATATTAATACTACTACTACCATTACTACTACTACTACTACTACTACTACTAATAATAATAATAATAATAATGTAAATAATAGTAGTAGTTGTAGTAGTAGTAGTAATACAAATGGTAGTAAAAATAGTTTCAGGGAATTATTATCATAGTTCATCAGTAGTAATAACATATGGCTATTTTTACTTTTATTATTGTTATTATACAATCAGTCATAATAAATTGAACTCATATGATAAAAGCTAAATAGTTTCTGAAGCTGAATTTTTATGATTTATGGAAAAACAGAGATGTTTAAATGCCAATAATGGAGGGAGCTGTGAAATTGTTATCATTGGGCGAGGTTGTTATAGTTATTGCAGTGATTCATGAAATGTCTCTATATAACGACCTCTGGCTGATGTGTCTGCTGGGCTGCCACATTTTCTTTTCCATTGGAAAAGATCTGCTGGTGACTAGTTTAGATATCACTGGAAAGAACATGTGTAGCAACCATAGATTTTGAAATAGACTCTTAAAGTTGTATTCTGATTCATGAATTAGGAAATTGTTTAACAAATGAGTGATGCATAAGTAATTATGAATTAATGGACCTCACAAACAAAAGTAGTTTCATGATTTGGCTTCCTCTGTATTTTTATGCGCTTTGAAAATGCTTGTGCCTCAGGTCTATGTTTTATATTGTCAATTCTTCAAAAGTCATGCCAGGATAACTAAAAATATATATATATATATATATATATATATCTCATTGACTGAAGTACGGTGATAATTGAAATTATTCTTTCATTGTCTTGTCTGTATTGTACAATTCTTTGTAATATAATGGTCCCAGCAAAGGCGCATATTACAAGGATTCGCAAAAGAATTAAACAAATGGTAAAAAGAAGACTAGCCTCTTGGGCGATTGATGGAATAGCCGAGTTCTCATTCATTTTTTTTTTTTCAAATACCACATTATTTCAGATTACAATTTATTGTCCGTTTCGTCATATTACCGTAATTAAAACCATCCACATTTTCGGAATTTGGTCCATTCCAGGTTCTGTTTAGATCTATCCAAAGGTCCGAGCCAAATTTCCCAAATCTGATCGCACAGCTGTTTTAATTATTAAAATTCACGAAAAGCAGGAAAAAATCTAGGAAGAAAAAAAAATCCTACTTAAAATAATTAAGATTTTCTCCATATCTCGCTTTTTATTATTTTCGTTATCATTATATGCATTATATGTTAGGCCACTCATCCTCAATGCGTCATTGCCTTACAACCCAGCAGCCTATCCGATCATTAAGGTATTTCAACATTATCACATTTACTTGGTCATGTTGGCTCGACCTATTCGTGTATTCACAGAACATTTTGTTCGTGAAAAAAAAAAAAAAACATTTTCAGCGAGAAAGATTCAAATTTTCATTTTTTTTTTTAAGTCTCTCACTATATGTATACTGTTAAAGATTTCAAAATAACGTCATTTTGCCTTGTGCCGCAGTAATTAGCCTATGAATTATCGTTATAGGCTATGTCTATTTGGCGTGCCATTATCGAGATTCTTGGGCGATAAATGTGCAATTGGCTATTTCTGCGAACACCTAGAAAAGTGTGCTGGTGGATACAAAAAAGTGCAGAGAAATTACCTTTTTTCCCTTTGTGTTTCCTTCAAAATCACGTTATTGTAATTGCCGTTAGATGCGTGACGTATCATAAAAATGTTCACAAATGTTGATTTATTTTACAAACTTCTTGCAAATTTTGTTTCATTAGTAGGGGAGACCGGGGTTACTTCGGCCACGGGGTTAGGTTTGTCACCTCAGTTTTTTTCATTGCAAAAGCACTGACGGGAAAACGAAAATGTACAAATTATGTGACATCCCAGCGACGTCATCTCTTGGAAAGAAGAAGGACTTGTAGTGTCATGTAAGTGTTTTCTGCCTAAATAACTGAATTTTGACCTAAATTGTAAACTTTAAGTTTCTGAAAGAAAAGCGTCTAGCTTCTTTCAAGACAAAGATTTCCACAGTGTTTTTACTGTTTCATAAACGTATGTAACTAGAGTTATTAAGAACACATAAGATGAAGGCCTGCTGTGATCATGAGATGAGAGATGCGGCCTGATTTCCAAAATGGGAGCACGGGGCTACACTGGCCAAGCAGCATGGGGTTAGTTCGTTAGGGTGCTGAGGTTGCCCCGCTTGTAGGTCCTGTGTTAGGCCTATATTAAAATATTCCAAAGTCAAATATAGGAGCCGATTTATTGTTTTTCAGACACCTATAGTGTCTTAATAATTCTATTTGCATTTATTTTATGTTTATAATAGAGGACCTATTAGGGCCTTTGTTTGAAGGACACAAGTATGAATGTGTAAGGGTTTGCTCCTTGCAGCCCCTCTCCTTTCACCTCCACCTTAATGGGACCCATTAAAGTGGAGGTGTTGGCAGAGTATTTAGGGTTGGCAGGTGCCAGCCCTGGGGCCTCTGCATTTTATTCCATTCCTTTGTCAGTGGGAATGTTTGCTGCTCCTCTTTGGTGCCTTACTTATCATCCAAAGGTGGAGAGGAGTGGGTCCAATGCTTCTCATGCAAAGGGTGGACACATGAGGACTGTGCAAATGTCAGTGTGCTCACCTACATATGTCATAACTGCAACTCTGATGGTGATTATGCATAAATCATAGCTTGTGTTGGTTCGTTTTAAAATTAAACAGTTCTCACCATTTCTGTTATGAGAATATTGGACTGTCTTTTTCCTGCTTCAGCTGATTGCCAACTATGATAATTTTACCCCATCCATCTGACGAAGTAACCCCGGGTATGGGGTTACTTCGGCATGTTTCTGATATATCAAAAATTGAATATTGTGACGTAAATATATGTTATACTGAGATTGTATCAATACAAGTTTTGTAGGCGACATTCTCCACTACACATATACCGTAAAAGTATTTCTCTAAGTTTAAACAACAAAGAGTTATGGAGCCAAATACAAAATCATGACAAGGTAACCCCGGTCTCCTATATATATATATATATATATATATATATATATATATAGTACGTCTTGTAAGGTGCAATAAAATGATAAAATTATATAAGATGCAATGGTGCCCAAGCATTTTTCCAATCGCACACTGAATGACTTGAATTATGTCAAGTGTGACAGGTAATAAAAGCGAATCATTAGACAACTTTTTTTTTTTTTTAAACAGCTGTAGTTCCAATGAGTCTTGGATCGAAAACAAACGCACACATGCTCTCCCTCTGAGCATCGCGTGCGCGCAAGCTCACACAGACGCTTTAAAGTGAGGAGACGAGAAAGGGGAAAGCGGCAGACAGAAGCTAAGCACAAGTTGAGGGCAGAATGAGTAACGGAACGCTATACGAAGAGCAATATGTACACTGAAACAACAGTGTAATAAAGCTTTTCGTTCAGTGATTGATACTTACAACAGTACAATGCCATGCTTTTAACAGCAGCGGAAGATGGAAATATGCTTTCTTGAAGTGAGGGCAAGTCATTGACGCAAGGCAGAATTCTGTGGATTGTACCTCAGTGACTACACTGCATTTTAAGGTAGGCCAAGCTATTGAGTGGAAATTAACCGCACCACGCGAAATAATCTATTATTTTCTTTGTTCTTGATGCTGCTACAAGATCTATTACTATTCTGTTGATCAGAAAATTACTAACAGACAGATGCAATATTCTTTATAAATAAATTGTGTTTGGTTTGATAAAGAATGCGATTGGGACAATTATTGCTAGCTTTGGGGTGACAATTTGATTTCCTGTTTTTTATGGATGTATTTTATGATTTACATAGTAAAATTCATATTCTTTTAAAACATTCCTAGGTTGTAATGATGGAGTTTTACGCCGCGTAAGGCTTGCGTCCCCAACACGTCGAGGCCAGTTGGTCTTATCTTCAATTACCTTGTTTTTAATGAACTGTGGTAGTGACTGGTCTGGTGCTTGGGCATTTCCCGACGTAACAGAGAGGAGACGCAATAAATTTAATGGAAAGTAATCTTGAGTGCTCGGGTTGCTTGTCAGTGAAAACACTTCTGTGCCAAGCTGCCCATTAGACGTAACCATGTGTTAAATTGCTGAAACAACGGCGTGTCACCGTGAAATAGGACTACCTCATCCTTTTTATGTGATATTTTCTTTAATTAGAAGTGAAGTGACGCTGTGACTCCTGGATGATATCCATCGTAACCAATCTTAACCCTCATCATCATTGCAGCACCGCTAGCCTGGTTATGTTCATGAGTTTAGCGGACTGATATTTAGGAAGTTCCATAAAAAGTCAGGGACCAAGGCTCCACAGGGGAGAGGTCTGCTACTCCAGCAGTTCCAACAGTAACTCCTAACCCCAATGCTGATGGGGTCACCTCATGTCATTTGCATTTATTTCCAGTAACCTCCAACACTTTTCACTCCTTTGATGTTGACCTAATTTAATGTAATACCTTAGTATCATAGAATACACATATGAAGACCACAAAGGAAAAACAATCATAGTCCAAATTTTGTATTTTTGTATATTTTATATATTATTATAACATTTATAATAATATATAATACTATTGTATATTATAATAATATTTTATATTTTTTGCATGTGTTTTCAGTGCTTTGTTTCTAAGATCACTTTGAATTTTTAATTCATCATTTCTCCACAACGTGAAAGTGTGACTCTGATCATTTTTCCATGGCGGTCTTCATATTTTAAATTCCATCTATGGAACCTCTCAAATGATTAGCAATCCAATAAAATGAGTTAGTACATGTGAAGGAGTGAACACTGAGGTGGGGATGACCAGATTTGCTGTTAGATCTCTCACATTGACTGCAGTGGTAATTAAAATTACCCTGGCATACGTGTATGACCGTCACTGCAATAATAACTGAGGCGACTGTGCATCCGTGAAGTAGCGATCCTCAAGAATTTTGCAAGCTGGCGTGGAATATGTTCTGTAATGTTAAATATGTAGTGACAGCATGACACCTGGCGCTTCGTGCGCCCTGGGACACCGCCAGGGTCTGAGCACAGACGCACAGAGCCACATAAATCAGAAACTAAACCCAAACGCACCCTCACCTCCAGCTTAAGGCCCCGCTCACAAATGTTTGTCTTTACATCGCTACCGCAGAGAGGGCTGCTGCCAGGCACCCTTTGGGCACATTCCCACTGTACTCTCGCCCTTGAGCTGACACTGAAGTGGTTTTAGTCTCCCACCACGCCGGCAGCAGCTCAGTGTGCCGAACTGCAGTCCTGAGTGTGTTACCCACCACTAAAGGGAAAAGAGAGACAAGTTTTGAGGTCGTCCAAGGTGAAAAGTATCATCAGCTTAATTACAATAACAGTGTATCCCTTTCATATTTGACCACATCACTTTCTTTCAGTTATTTAGTTTTTTTGCATTTAGCCGCTGGGGCTATGCTGGCGATTTCTCAATGTTTTCTTTCTTTCTTTAGTCATTCTTTCACGTTTTTATTCGCTCAACCATGACCACAATCCGCTTTTTCATGAACTACTGGGGTCTTAAGAAACTGAAAAATTAGTCTACATGCCTATAATTAAAATAATTGAAAAATAATCATTTTAAGAAATACTGTGTTTTCATATCTTTAACCAACTGACATACCTCTGTCACCCCACTCCTCTCTGTTGCCCTCTCTTATTCAGTCATCCCCTGAAACTCGTAATTCATTTCACCGCTTTAATAACACAAAACTAATCACTAACCCTTCCTCTTTTTCATGATTGTATAGCGCTTACAATTCTGTGCTTAAAATTTTTGACATCTATCAGTATCACTGGAAATTAACATACATCCAGTTCCATCCATTTTCATTGGGAAGCACCACATTTATCCTCTGCCTCCCAGTGAAACTAAATGGATCCTTCCATTTCATATTCTCCTACTGCTGCCGCCCCACGCACCCTCCCTCTCCTCCCTAATCACTCACTCCCATCCTCCTCACCATCCCTACCCCCTTCCCCGAGCCTGGCCTCCACCATCCTCTTCTGCTCAGTGCTCTCCCTCATGTCCCTCCTGGGAGTAGCAGGCAATGTATACACTCTGGGCCTCTTGCTGGGGCGACGCAAAGGGAGGAGACGGAGCAGGAGGAGGTGCTGCTTCGGGTGGCTGTGCCTTTCACCCTCCTCCCCGTGCTCCCCTTCCCCCTCCCTCTCCCCTTCCTCTTCCTCCTCCTCTTCCTCATCCCTCTACCTCCAGGTCTTGAGCCTAGCCCTGGCCGACCTCCTCTACCTGTCCACGGTCCCCTTCATTGTGTATGACAGCCTGGCTGCCGACTGGGCCTTCGGGGAGCTGGGCTGCCGGCTGCTGCTCAGCCTGGATCTGCTCACCATGCACGCCAGCATCTTCACCCTCACAGCCATGAGTCTGGACCGCTACAGGGCCGTCGCCGACCCGCTGGCAGCCTCCTCCTCCCCGTCACCAGGCCTTCTCCGCGTGGCTCTGGCCTGGGGCCTGGCACTGGCTCTCAGCCTCCCCATGATGATCACCCTTCACCTGGAGGACGGCGGCAACCAGGAAGGCCAGTTGTGCGTGCCCGCCTGGGACGAGCATAGCTCCAAGGTCTACATGAGTGTCCTCTTCTGCACCAGCATCCTTGGCCCGGGAATAGCCATTGGGGCCTTGTATGCTGCTCTTGGCCGCCTGTATTGGATCTCCCAAACCCAACCTCCATGGGCCAGCACAAGCAGCGCCTACCCAGCCCGAGCCCCTCGTCCAAAGGTCTTGCTTTTGATCCTGGGAATAGTTTTGGCCTTCTGGGCCTGTTTCCTGCCCTTCTGGATTTGGCAGCTGCTGCCCCTGTACCGGCCTGAGTTGTTGAGGTTCGTCCCCACCAGCACACAGGTTACTGTGAACAGGGTCCTTACAGGCCTTACGTATGGAAACTCCTGTGTCAACCCCTTCTTCTACACCCTCCTCACTGGCAAGCGCAAGAGCAGTCACTCCAGGCAGACTCTCATGACTGGTGCCCAGCTGTCCCTGAAGGGGAATTCGATGCACTAGTGCCCAAGAGCACGGCACAACTGGTGCTGTTTTGGTGAACTGGTGCTGTTTTGGAGGCACCATGTTCCCACTTTTTTTGAATGTTCTCACCTTCCCTCTCCCATTCAGAACTCATGGATACAATCTACATAACTGCAACTACTTTGGGAACATGAATAGATTCTTCATACAGACATGAAGGTTCATTTCATGTCTGAATGTTCCTTCTCTGGCTTGGATGAACTCAAAGACAGAATGAAAGCAAGCAATTGCAGAAATAATTAAGTCCAACCTTCAGTCTATTCAAAAATATTATATTAGACCCTTCTCTGAACTCTGACCCTACTTATTTACATAGGTAAATATAGTTATCCTCAAGTATGGTAAATAAAACAAGTCAAAAATGAGTTGAAGGCAGCCATTCCATTTGCTATAGACAACATTATCTGAGCCATTACCACAGTGAATACCCCTTGGGGAACTGAGACCTGTTTACCTCTTCATCTCCCACCATAGGACTGATCTATCACTATTAATTTAAAAATGTAAAAAGAGGAATGTTTCCAAAAGAATTTGGTTACACTCTCATTTAGTTATGAGGTATCATCATGATGAAAATTTTCCCTGAGGTCTTAAAGTGCTTCAGTGTTCCAAATGAGTTGTGCCAAATTTGTAGAATACTGTTCCTGGCATGTTACTTATAAACCACACAGGCAATATCCCCATAGTTATCATTTAGTCAAATCAAAAGTCGTGAGAGGTGAATGTCAAATCCATTTGATGTGTGTGTTGCATGAAAGGATTGGCAGATTTATGCAGCTTTGATGAAATTATCATGATGGATCATCATCCATACCTCAAATCTTTTATCTTTATAAACTAAATTGAATGTTTTGAACTTAATTTCTGTAATGTTCCTTGTTGCTTTAAGACAAAAGAAAAATCACTTTCAAGGAACATGCAGGAAATGAATAATAATTTTCCAAATGTTTTGGGAATGTTCCAAGAACCAAAAAATAGTTTCATGGGATTTTTTTGCGTACTTCATAGCACTTTTACTCAAGAAGCTATCGATGAAAGAGCATTTTTCTTCAAAAAGAATCTTTGCATGTGTTTTGAATTGTTTTGTGATAAAACAAGAAATGTGCTGCATGAGGATTATATTGTTATCTTTGTAAAATTTGATGAGTATAATATATAATCATAAATAAAAAGAATTCTTTATAATCGGCTGTACAAATTTATCTCATGCTTTATCTTTGTCAGTAGCTGGCTGCAACAGACTTGACATAAAAAGAGTCTGATTCTGGCAATAGTTTGACAGTTTAGGACAATAGTCGACGAGTAAATATTGAGAGACAGCGGCTCAGAACTACGCAGCGGTTTCCCAGGAAAATATTTCAGTTTGCATACATACCCTCTGTTTGTGTGCCTGTGTCAGTGTGTCAGAGACTTTATGTGTCTCCCCCGGCTGTTTTTGTTTGCATGTGGGATTGTCTGTGTCTGTGCATTGGAGAGCCTCCGTCTGTCTGAGTGTGAATGGCTTTTTTGTACTGTACTTGGGAACCTGCTGTTCTTTGATGCAGATGAACAAATATTTTGGTCTAATAAAGAGAAATTAGGTGGGAATGGGAGGTATTACTAAGGTCAGTGAAAAGAAATATGGGCTAGAATCTCATACAAAATGAGGAGAATAGTCTTACGGGCAAATACAAATACTAGCAGATAGAAAAAAAATGAAAGGGTTGCATTCTCAGGAAAATACCACAACATTCGACTCAGCAAAGCTAATGTCCAGGCTGCCTTAAAATTTTAAGTTCAATTTTGGTATAACTTATGAGACAGCAAGACTAATTTAACACAAAGGTAGCAAGCAAGTTTGGGTCCAAATTGGCACAGATATGGATCAAAGTCAGTGCTTATCTGGGAAGATTATCACAGTAAGTGTTTTGTCTTGAAGAGCTGCTGTTGATTGCTAGTCACATGCATTTCAAATTTAAGTTGAATGTGCTTGCTATGAAGCTGTTCCAATTTTCTATTGGCTACTTAAAAGGATATCTGAATATAAGAATAATCCAATAGTGAAAACCTTTGTCAAGGTTGAACAATCACCAATTTTTTAACTCTGTCAGTTTTGACATCATTGAAATAATGCCCCCCACCCCAATTTTTCTTATTTCAAGTTGTCATATATCGCAATGTCAAATTTTGCCATGTCTCGGAATTGTGAAGAATCCCACAAAAAAATAAATAAATAAATAAATAATCCAGGATCCAGGTTCAGATCCGAATCACTTCCAGAATTTAATCACCTCTAAGCTTGGCCAAGATCCATCTCAGGAGAATTTATCATGCAGATCTGTCCATTAGATTTTCTGTAATCTTGCCAACTAGCAAACAAATGAAAGATCGGTCAAAGAATGATAAGTTGCCAAAATTCAGCCGATTGCCGGGACCATATTGCCTTCACAGACAGAATGGCAATAGTTTGATGTCATCAGACTGAATAAAACCGAAATTATTAGCTAAAATGTGCTTTTGACCTTTTGTGTGACAGCAACGTTGACCTTGACCTTTCAGGTCCGAAAATTTGGACAAACATCAATATTTTTTTTAATGAGAATATATAACCCCATCCAACTGACTTGGAAATTGAAGGATGTATGTATGGGATGTTGGAAAATGAGGCCATTTTCACGATTTTCAAAACTAATGTCAGAAAACATCAACTACGTCACAACCCTGTGACCAATGGGGCTGAAATTTTGTGTGTGAGCAACTCAACCGGTGGGCTAAATAACCGAGACGACAAAAATGAATTTTGCAAAAGTCAGAAATTTATGTCACTTCATGACCTCATTTTTACGCACTTGTGCGAGTGTGACATCATCCCAACCCATGATCGTTCAGACCGCATTGACTTGACGAGCAGAACAGCATTGGGTTGAAGCCTCTATCTCAAGTAGAACGGGACTCATGAACCAATATATGTTTTGGACATTTTTTGCTTTGACCTTTGACCTAGTTTAACCATAAGCTATAGGTCTCTGGCCAGGATCCTCCCAAATAAGATGACCCATGAAAGGAAGTGATAAAGTTGAAATACCAATCTATAGAATGCAAACCCACAGAAAATCAAATAAATTAACAGGCAAACAAACACTCTAACGGAACAGAGTAACAGAAATACCAAATTTCAACAACTAACAAACAAGTAAACCTACAAACACCTATCAGATAACATCCTTGGTTGAGGTAATCATTATTCTATGAATGGATTTACAGCGCAGCTATGTGCATCAGATGTTTAAAAAAATTAGCGAGGTTTCACAGCAACGTGCATCACCATTAGCTGTGGGTGACATATTCAAACCTCATTTCACTTGCGTTTTTGTAAGAAAGCTTATGAAAGTTGTGCATTTGGTTTTCATATGAGTTGTCAGTCCCCCTCATCAGTTGTATGAGTTGCTTGAGTGAGTCATCGGATGAAAAATAGCAGCAAGCTAACTAGAGGGCAGAAAGGCCAGCAAATGTCTTAACTCTCATCTGCTCTCCCTTTAACTTGGCCGCATTTATTGTAAAATTCCAGTGACAAGATGATGGAATGTTCCATAGAATGTATAAATACTTATTTATTCAACTAAACTAAACAGTGCAAAATAGTGCAATAAGAATACCGTCAGTGCTGTTTTGTGAATTTAAATGTACTGTTCCATCATTCCAATGACAACACAGGCAGTGTTTGACTGCCGAGCTCTTTCTTAAAAATACCTGAAACATTCATTTGGGCATCATTTTGCATTATGTGTTTCATAAATCTAACACACATCCATTTCCTGAAAGTTGAAGTTTCTTTCCATTTGCTAGCCCCCACTCCCACTCCTGCCCTGGCCCACAATCATCATCACGCCAGACCCACCCTCACTGCCTCCCATCCTCCACAGTGTTTGTGTGTGAAGCAGGTGCCCCTCCCCAGGGCAGCCAGCACAGGAAAGTCCCCTGCTGGGCAGACGAGACTGGGCCGCTGATCGGGCCAAGCACATGCTGAGAGAACATAAGAGACTCTTTCTTTCAGACATGCACAAAAACTATCCTTCCAGAGTTCCACAGATCCTCAATTTTGTTCTGTTTCAATCCTCCCATCTGGTTTCCCTCTAGACTTCATTCTGCTACCCAGTCATACTGCTTCGCTCCTGTCTGACAAAAAATTATCATATTTATGCCAGTCATGAAGTTTAACACATTCTGTTAATTGTAACATTTGATATGCAGAACTGTGGGAATCTGAAAGTTACCTTCAGCCCTTTACTTGACTGGTAATGAACAGTAAAAATCTTGTTCATCCTTGATTGTTGTGATTATTTGGCGATTGTTGAAACCGTGGCAACTTATTATCATTTTTTTTAATTTGCTTTTGCTTTCTTCCCAAAGTCTATGGAAAGGCAGCGATCACCCACTGATTCAGATGAAGCAAACTTACCAACTTGTGGACTCTTATTTACCTATATACCCTCTTGTCCAGGCAGACAGAGTGTCATTGTCAAATCCATCCCTGCCCCACCACAAACTAAATTCTCCCTGCCGCCTCTCCTGTTTTCACACTTCTGTGTCAGCCGCCAAGATCAGGCGAGCCCTGGGCTTGCGTGCGTTGAAGGCCAAAGGTTACACAAACCTACACAGACAGCGTAGTTCGCACACAGGCTCTTACTTGGAAAACTGTAAATATGCCATGTCAGTACTCCTCCTTCCCTCCCTCACATCTGCCCCGCCCTCGCTTTCTCATTCTCACTCTCCAGTGAAGCGAACATAAACCATTACTGCACATTTAATCAGACAGCCAATTAAAATGTTATGACCCAAACACATTGAGCCATTCACTAATTTCACCTCCATTCTCACACCATTACTCCAGTGCATGCATTATTAATGAAGACACCAAATATGATGTTAAATGTGAGAATATTAGCTGTGAGGAGATACACTGGAGGTAGCTCAGTCTTCTTTGTTTTTTTATTGACTTTATTTTATATAATTTTTATAATTTTTTTTTTTGCATTTGTACAATTAAAATTAAGAATGCAATTAAATTTGTAGTTAAGATGTCAGATGGTGGTTGGTCCTGTTAAAGTGCTAATTCTTCTGAGAGGAAGCACAACACTGGCTGGACAACCAGAAAAGAATATCCACATTTTGTTGGAGAACATGTTAATCTTAACTTGTCTCCATTTCCTGACCTTATATCAACAGAGGGGCGAATTACAGAAGGTGATTGGTGTTCAGAAAGATCTTTTTTTCCTTCTATTCCAATTAGCGTGGGTACTAAACATCAACTCACTCAAAATCTTTGATATTTTCATCAACTATTGAATTTTGTTCATACAGATCAACTTAAAATTACATCACATCATGTTCCGATACATACACTAGTTACTTTTTTTAGTCCAGCAGAAATATTAAATGCCTACATTCAGACTGATTTGTCTTTCATTCAGATGGAATTTATTCAGCTCACTCATATCCATATTACAGTCCCAGCATAGGTACAGATGAAGTATTGCAACAGAAATCATAATTTCAGGGTAGCCTTATGCAAGCGTTACACCAAAGGATTTTGGACGCAATTTTACAAACGCAGAAAAATTTCTGATGTTGGAATAAAACCATGAGAGTTTTGCTCCGGTTGGGGCGAGCTCTCTTCATCTTCATTCATCGGTGTAAGGTAGACAAAAACCTCAATCTTTTTCTCATCCTGACATTGCCAAAAAGTCAAAAATGTTCTATATTATCGGAAGTCTTTAGTCTCAACTCATGTAAATAGTGAAGTTCAATTGTGTGAACATTGTCAGTAACACATAGGTACACTCTGCAAGATCCCCAGTCTTTGCAAAATCTAACTGTCTACAAGTAAAAATAGATTCATGACACATTGGATGTGAGACGGTGTCAGCTATCAGTCTTTTGAAAGTCTCTTTTGGGTCTTCTAGTGTATAATGGTTATAAGTTTAATTAACTACCAATTTATGTAATTATCTGGGGTGCTATCCAGGTTTGATGCCCGCAGCTAGAAAGTTTTCTGCCTGCCTAAACTTGAGGTTATTCTACTTGTTTTTCAGATGTCTGACATTCAGTGAAACTCCAGGGATGCTTTGTTATCCCTAAAAACACTCATCCATACACAATACTATGCAAAAATATTTGAAGACTCTAGTGCTAAAAGTACTTCAATGACTAAATGTCCATTTTAACAAAATTGAGGCCGTGGACTAAGGTGGCTAGAAAAGCCATTTTCCCATCCTTACCTCACAGTGCATGAAAATATGACTTAAGTACTTTTAGCACTAGGCTCTTCATTTATTTTAAAACAAATATAAACAATCACAGTCTCCTATACTTTGCATGGTTCTTTTGATTACATTGCGGAAGTGATCTTGTTATTCTGTATAACTCAGTTGTGAAGGCACAAGAGGATTCTGGGATGATGTTATGCATTGCTCTGACAAGTTTTAGACGGTGAGGAATAATTACAACACTTGATATCAGAGGGCTGGTATACACCAAAGAGCCAAAGCATTTTAAATCGAATCACTCATGAGGCAAGAAAAAAAAAAAACAAAAAACATTTATTATGTCGCAACAACGGTGCTTGTCCAGGTCTGCAAAAAGACCACAGACAGTAAGTGAACAGTTGGTTCTCATTGTCAGCATGTTGGATGTGGGAGAAATGGAACAGAAACAACTTTGACAAAGGCCAGATAGTTATGGCCAGATGACAGGGTCAGATAATCTCCAAAATGACATAACTTCTGGGGTGCTCCAGATTAGCAGTAGTGAGTACCTACCAACAGTGGTTCGAGGATGAACAAACCCTGAAGCAGCGACAAGACTGATGGGCACCCAAGACTCAGTTCACAAGGGCAACGAAGGCTATCCTGTCTGCTCTCAGCTGGCAGAAGGGCAACAGTGACACATGTCGCTGAGAATTTTAATGATATTTTCATGCTGAACGTGTGAGGTACCGTTCTGGAACCAAATGCGAGACCAGGAAGTTGCAGCAAAAAGTGATTTATTGTAGTTGGGGGGGGTGAACCCCCACAGGGCAAAAAGCAACGGTACAGAGTCCACAATCCAAAGAACACAATCCCAGGGACAAAATCCAAAAGTCGAAAAACCAGGGCAGCAATAACAAAAAAGTCGGGCAAAAAGGGTTCGAAAACAATGCAGATTTACAAAAGAGCAGAGCCAAAAATCGTAAGTCGGGCGGTCCAGTCAGTCTATGAGTACAAGGCGAGAAAAGACCACAGGTAAACAAGGGAAACGTTCTGAAGGGAACTGCAGTGAGAAGGTAAATACATTCATTGTCATGCTATGATTGGAGGTGATGAGGATCAGACTAATTGGAACATGAGGGAGAACTAATCACATGAAATTGGCAAAAAGCCAAAAAGGACAGGGAACAGAACAACCTATGACAAAACATACAGCTCCGGTTAGGGAGTTCTAATGTGCACAGATGAGGATCCGCTGAATTGCAGCAGAGATAAAAGTGAAAAGAGGCGGAGACTAGAACAGGGGTGCTGAGAGCTTGTTAATCAATTAGTAAGTGCAGCTATACAATCCCTACCAACAGTGGTTTGGGTTAGGATGAACAAAAACCCTGTTAGTATTGGTTAGTAATAAGAAAAGATGGGAACCAAAAGATTGGAAGGAATGTTTGAAACCCAGAAACCATGAAAGGCTATCCTGTCTGCTCTCTTAACTGGACCAGAAGGGCACAAAGTGCAACAGGGCATGAACAAAGACATGGAGAATTAACAGAATAGTGGATTGGGAATGGCAAACACAAAAGCAGAATCATAACAGAACGTGTAGAACTCACTTTGAATCGCACCCAGCAGACCAGTCAAAGTGCCCATTCAAGCCTCGGTCCATCGCCAAAAGCATCTACGCTGAACGCAGCTTCGGACCTTGGAGTAATTGAAGGTCACCAGGTCGAGTGAGTTCCGTTTTCTTTTACATCATGTGCATCGGCCGGGTTGACCGTTATGTGCACCATTTACCTTAGGAAGAGATGGCACCAGGATGCACTGCGGAAAGAAAACGAGCTGGTGGAGGGGATTTGATGCTCTGGGAAATAATTTTGATGCTCGGAAACCCTGGGTCCCAAAATTCAAATGGGCGTCAGTTTTACGGAGCTGTTCTTTGCGGCACAAGGGCACCTATGGGCAGGTGATTTTAATGCTGTGGTGGATCGGTGCAAATTGCATGCGCTAAAAAAAAGGGAAACGGCCGAATGTAATGTATTACTCAAAATTCAAATCGCAGGATCTAAATGTTAAATTAATTTCAAGAAAAACAGAGAGAGACAAAATTTTAACTCTGGAAGAGGAATCTGAAGAAAATATAGCAACGCTGATTGATACCTTTTTCAGAGAGAGAGAGGATACTGCAGGACAGATGCATCGCTCAGGAGCGCATCGAAGAGGTCTGGCATAATTAAAGTTGAAGGAGATGCATTTAGGCCGAATGAATGCATGCAGCTTAACTGGTATATAGCATCATGTGTGACATGCATGTGTAACACAATAGCGTTATCATGGATTCCAAGACCAGGCAATTAGGCTATTATCCTCGGAATTAGAAAGGTGTCATTAGCCGATAATAGATAGGCCTAATAAATATCACAAAGTAAGTAAATAAATAAACATTACAGATTTCATAAACAAACAAATAGGCTAAATAAATGCCCAAAGTATCTTTCTGCGCGTTAATTAAATATTTGATAAAGAGCTCACGCAGACGACGTCGACTTAATTTTCGGTTTTACTTAACACATCGCCGGAAAAGATTATTTACGGGAGTCATACTGGTTGAAAATAAGAAGCCCAACTTCCCTGAATAAAAAATGGTTGACATTCAATGTGCGAAATGACAGCGAATGGGAAAACATCAAAAGATAGATAGATAGATAGATAGATAGATAGATAGATAGATAGATAGATCCATAAGTTTTTGGGAATAGCTGACTGAGACACTTGAGGACTGAGTAAATAGTCTAATTTCAAAATGAACGCATCATGTGTCGAATCACACCGATGTTATACGAAAAGCACGTTGCGTTGTGTAGGCTATCTATTGGAAGTGTATCGTGACGTCGTGCTGCCTTCCGTTAAGGAACTGAGCACTTTGTATGAAAATAAGAGCTTGGAAATAAACATCATTTACGGGGCTTTTACCGATATTTCACGACAAACTACGGCAACGCCGGAAAGGGAGCTTATATTTAGGTGAGCGCTAAAACTTCAACAGGGAAAACATTCATTTATAGATCCAGTGTTATTCATTGCCTTTTCTTCCATAGAGTGCAGCAGGCCATTGGGGCCAAGAGACACAACTGAGACGGTGGCTACTTCTTCCAACTCCTCACGATGGATGCGCCCATGGGTTCAACAGCCCAGGCACCAGCCACAGCCATACCATCGGCCACACAACACCCAGGAGCACAGCTATTGGCCAACCAGCAACCATATTTCAGGTGACTCTGAGGCAAAAATTGTAGGCATTTGCAACGGGTACGGCAGTTTTCCAATGCATTTCAATGTATAGAGGTAAGGCAGTCCCCATTTCAAACCCCTAACCCTAACCCTAACCCTGACTACCAACGTAACCCTTCCCGTAACCACATTCTCTTTACCTTATGCCAACCCCTTCAGATCGACTGCGGTATCAATAAAAACTGTTGCATCTATAAACACTGCGAAAATTTAGTGTGTATATATATATATATATATATATATATATATATATAAAAAAACAGAGGTGGGCAACGAGGGCCTTATCTGTCCCTGGATTTCGCACCAACTTCTGGCCTTTAATTAGTTGATTATCTAAATTAGCTAAAGTATTGATGAAATCTGACATTTCTGGGGCATTTCTTTAAATTATCATGAATGACAACCAAAGACGGTTCTTGTCTCCCTTCATAAAACATTTTTCTGTGATCTAATCTTTGCACAAATCTATATTTGTGTATGCAGCCAATTAACTCAATTATTCAGGGTAATTGGTAGAAATAAAAACATTCACACACACACACACACCAGCCCTGCAGGACCAGAAGGAAATATTGCACTACTCAATTTACTGGAAAACAGGTGTTTAGGATGGTTTCCTGATGAAATCTGCTGTTCTACTAAATCTGTAAGCCTGCATTACAAGGCAGGATTCCTGAATTTAGCTGATGCTCAATGTAAAACCTGGAATAGCTGTTCTTACTCTAATCCATTTTCAAGATTTAAGAGGTTTCCTGGTTTCACTCAGTGCACTTAAGTAAACCCTTTAGAATTATTTGCACCCCTTTGTAAAAATAAGCATTATGTGGAAAAAAAATATTGTTTATCCTCTATATTTCACTCAAAATATTTTTAAAAATTTCACCTTTAATTGAAGCAGCATAACTGGAAAAAAATTAAAATTCTTACGAACTCAATTCCAAAAAAGTTGGGATGCTGTGCAAAATGTTCATAAAAACAGAATGCAATGATCAGCAAATCTCATAAACCCACATTTTATTTACAATAGAACATATCAGATGTTGAAAGTGAGACATTTTACCATCTCATGGAATATATTCGCTCATGTTGAATTTGATGGCAGCAACACATCTCAAAAAAGTTGGGACAGGGCCATGTTTACCATTCTGTACCATCCACTCTTCTTTTAACAATAATCTGTGTCAGATTCATGAAGGGTGCAAGAAGACTCGGAACGAGGAACCAATTGCAATCCACTCCAGAGTTTAACAGACTTAAAATCGACAGGCGACCCAGAATCTGCAGTTCCAGGCCAGGGTTCAGTAACCAGAAATATCAGTTCGAGGAATGACAGTACAAAAAGGGCTAGACTGATCTCAAAAATCCAGGGGGGAGAACCAGTGGTCAAAAATACACAGGAGATGAGTTGCAAAAGTACCAGGGAGAACAAAAAAAAAACTCCAAAAATCCAGAGTACAGTCTGATCATAACCAAAAAATCAATCCCGGGCAATCCAAAAATTGTAATTCAGAAAATTCAAATGGGTCAGAACACAGGCATAATAAAATATCACACTCAATGCAAAATTCAGAGGTCGACGAAAAAAAGTAATACACAAGGAGAACTACACGAGGAGGACTGTGGGATTGTAAGAGCGGAATCTTCGACAACCATGCAAAGAATGGCTACACAGGGGGCTACATAAATACACAGAGGGTAATGACACACAGGTGGAGAACATCAGGAAATTAACTGAGAAGAACTACGGGGCGTGGTAAAGGGTAAGCAAACAATTATACAATAAACATGAAAATAAGGAAAACAATGAATGTGCAGAAATGAACCAAGCGACTACAAAGTCCAAAAAAATGACAAACGCAACGGTGTAAGGATTGTAACAAAAGACCTAATATAAACAGAGCACAGAGTGAAACTAAAGTACATAGAAACAGATACAGTCTAAAAACTGAGGGCATGAAACAAAACACGGGGTGGAATCTATAGGAAACTGACAAGGACTAGGTAACAACTGATGGCGTGACAAATCTGTAAACATCTGGGAAGTGAGAAGACCAATTGCTGGAGTTTTTTGTAGAGGAATATTGTCCCACTCTTGTCTGATATACGATTCTAGCTGCTCAACTGGATTTTACTGGGACTTCTTTGCTGGATTTCTCATTTTATGATGCGCCAAATGTTTTCTATGGGTGAAAGGACTGAACTGCAGGTAGGCCAGTTCAGCACCCGGACTCTTCAACTGCTAAGCCATGCTGTTCTGATGGATGCAGTGTGTGGTTTAGCATTGTCTTGCTGAAATATGCAAGGCCTTCCCTGAAAGAGATGTTGTCTGGATGGGAGCATACATTGTTGCAAAACCTCTATATACAAGTACTTTTCAGCATTGATAGTGGCTTTCAGGATGTGTAAGGCGCCCACGCCATAGGCACTAATGCAACCCTATACCGTCAGAGATGTAGGCTTTTAAACTGTGTGCTGATAACAGGCTGGATGGTCCCTCTCCTCTTTAGCCCGCAAGGCACGGCGTCTGTGGTTTCCAAAATGAATTGCAAATTTTGGTTCATCTAACCACAGAACAGTTTTCCATTTTGCCTTAGTCCATTTGAAATGAGCTTTGGCCCAGAGAAGACGACGGCGTTTTTGGATCTTGTCCACATATGCATGACACAGCTTTAACTTGCATTTGTGGATTGCACGGCGAACTGTGTTCACAGACAGTGATTTCTGGAAGCGTTCTTGAGTCCATGCAATGAATTCAAGTGCAGAATCATGCCTGTTTTTAATGCAGTGCCGCCTGTGGGCCCGAAGATCATAAGCATCCAGTACTGACCTTCAGCCTTGTCCCTTGCGCACAGAGATTTCTCCAGATTCTCTGAATCTTTTGTTGATATCACGTACTGCAGATGGCGGGATATTCAAAGTCTTCATAATTTTACATTGAGGAACATTTTTTTGAAATTGTTCCACAATTTTTAGATGCAGTTTTTTGCAAATTGGTGAACCTCTGCCCATCTTTACTTTCTGGGAGACCCTGCCTCTCTAAAATGCTCTTTTTATACCTAGTCTGACCTGTTGCCAATTAACCTCATTAGTCGCAAAATGCTCATCCAGCTGTTTTTTTATTAGTACCACTTACTTTTCCAGCCTTTTGTTCCCCCTGTCCCAACTTTTTTTGACATGTGTTGCTGCCATCAAATTTAAAATAAGCAAAAATTTTTCATGAATGATAAAATGTCTCACTTTCAACATGATATGTTGTCTATGTTTTACTGTGAATAAAATGTGGGTTTATGAGATTTGCAAATCATTGCATTCTGTTTTATTAACATTTTACACAGCATCCCAAATTTTTTGGAATTGGGGTTGTAAGAATTTTAATTTTTTTCCAGTTATGTTGCTTAAATTAAAGGTGAAATTTTTAAAAATATTTTTAGTGAAATATAGAGGATAAACAATATTTTTTCCACATAACGCTTATTTTTACAAAGGGGTGCCAATAATTCTGAAGGGTTTACTTAAGTGCACTTATTTACATTTTACACCACATCCCAACTTTTTTGGAATTGGGGTTGTATCATGAAACTAAATTTTTTCTCAAAAAGATTTGTATGACAATTATTTGGCACCCCATCAGTGAATATTTTGTGTGGCCTCCCTTTGCCAACATAACCGCTCTGCATCTTCACCCATAATGGCTGATGAGGTTGGTGAACACATGGCATGGGAGCTGAGACCATTCATCCATAAATAATCTCTCCAGATCCTTTAGATTCCAAGGTCGATGCTTGTGGACTAACCTCTTCGGCCCTCTCCCAGATTTTCTATGGATTTTAGGTTGGGTGACGGCTATAGCAAAACCTTTATTCTGCAGTCAGTGAACAATTTTTGCGTAGACATTTAGGGGTGCTTTGTATCAGCCTTGCTGTAAGGTCCCATCACAGCAAATTTGGGTATCCTGGCAGAGCCTGTTGGGTCTTAAATTATTATCTGCTGTTGTTTGATGGAGTCCATGGTACCATTTATCCTGAAAAGATGTCCAGGGCCTTTGGAAAAAATAAACAACCCCAAAACATCAAAGGTACACTGCATGTCACAATGGGAATGAGGTGTGTTTCCGCATAGTTATCTTTCTTTCTATGCCAAAATCACCATTGATGTTTGTTGCCAAAAAGCTCTTTTTAGTCTCTTCTAACCATATTCTCTGGTCCCATTGTCAGCCCCAGAGCTGTTTGGCAGACTGTAAGCAGAGGCATTTTGTCGTTGCAATCCATCCAAACAACTGATAATGGTGACATCTGTTGGTAATTCTGGAGAATTTACAACCCCATGACTCAGCTAACCTGCGCAATTCTCCAGCTTTGATCCTTGGAGATTTTTTTTTGCCAGTTGAACCACCCTCCTCACGGTGCATGGAGTCTGTGTAAACACACACTTTCTTATAGGCTGATTCTTCAAGAGCAGTTCGCCAATAAGTTATCACAGATAGTTTCAAAGAGTAAATAAATAAGTTACTCACAAACCATACATTTTCCAACACCAGCCTGAGATATTCATACATTCATCACCCCCATGGCTTCGCTATGCATTTGCTGCAAAGATGACTACCACAGTGCTTTGTGCTAACTCATTGCTCGTTTTACACAGTCTATGCTCTAGACATGCCCTAAAACCCCCATGGATCTGTGCCATCGAGTTACGCAAGTGTCACAGCACTGCATGGATTGAAATTCACCAAAAGTTAATGAAGAAGACTGGTAATGATAAGAAGGCTAACAGTGGTTCTGTGCCCAGGTGCACAGGCTACAAAAAAGCCAAAGCTGGAGGCAAAATTTCTGTCTTTACCTGAAAAAACAGCACGGGTAATAGAGCGGCAATGGAAAATAGGAAAACCAACATATAGTAAACATGCCAGAATATAAGAATACAAATGTAAGAGTTGGCTGAGCATCTACCTCTTGGAACTACAATAAATATCTCCAGAGTAACTGGGTTGCCCTCCAAAACAAATTCTGAACCACGCAGCCATACCCTGAGGAATAGACAAGGAATCCAAGTAGAAATAGCTCATAGTTCTTCCTCTGCATCAACTACAGCACTGTACCTGTGAAATGATGGCACTGGAAGGGGAAGTGCAACTGAATTTTACAGATGATTCCCAGAAACACAGAGAACATTGGCAACAACTGCAAGTGTTTTCCACACTGAATCCCCAATTTGGAAAGATGGAAATAAGGTAGAAAATTGGTGAATTGTCCCTTTTATATCTCCTGTCACTTGAAACTTTTTAATTATTGCCCTGATTTTTTTTTTTTTTTTTTTTTTTTTTTATTGCCCTAGGTATTTTTATCTAGAGATTTTCTGATGTCCATTTCCCAATTTACACAGCTCAAAAACTTTTCATCACACATTATCATTGTGTTCTCGGGTCTTTCCCATTGTGATGAATGACAAAGGGAATTTGGCCATTGTTTAGGTGATCCCAACAATGTAAAATGTGACAGAAAGTATGCCTCAATTAGATTTTCATCTTCGGATTTCCCAGGGGTGCGGGTGCCAATAATTGTGACGCAAATGTTTTGTGGAAAAATATTTGTGTGGAGGCAACGTTTTTTTTTTCCTTTGAATAATTTTACTTCGATAAAATTTAAGAATTTTGTGAACATTTTAAGCAAAAGACCAAAAGGGTAAAGAGCAAAGACATTTTTTCACAGCCTCTCTTGATCACTTTCATTAAAAGTGTCCATTATTCTGGAGGGCACTGCACTGGGGTATGATGATGATTATTCTTTGACACCCTCCCCAGGATGTTTGTGAGGCGGCCATGGAACCATCGACACCAACATCAACGCCACTATCGCGGCTCTTTTAGGAGACAGGGGGGGAACCATCACCACACCTTTGCCCCCCGTCCTTTACTTTTTCAGGTATGGCTGTGTCCACGGTCCCTCCTTACCCACATGAACCAAGTCATTTAAAACATAAAACCATGAACATTTTGAAATACTGGCTTGGATTGAGTTGCTTTGAAGACTGTGCAACCTCTTCTTGCAAGTCAAGAAAAAAAAAATTCAGGGAAGACCATACATTACCAATATCATATTGATACAGCAGAGGATTTTCTTTTTCTTAAAGTTGTGGTCTGTCATTATGTATCAGCAGGAAAACTCCACTCACAACATGCTGGTACCCTTTCAGCGACCCAGAAACCCCCCTTTGCTGCTGCAGCAATCCGCTGACCTCACTCACCAGCCAGGAAACATCCATCATCCTCCGGCCAGATTCCATCACAATCTGCACCTCTCACCAAACCAGCCAACTAACATCTCCCACCAGCTTGCCCACTTTCCATGCTGGAGAGCCCACATCAACCCCCGAGAGGCAGGTGTTCCCCAGAGGTTCACCCACCATCTTCACCAGCTGTCCTACCACCCCCATCAACCAATGAACCTCAGCCACCATGAAGCCAACATCCCACCGCAACAGGCTAACCTGCACCTCCAGGGAAGCCACACACAACATCAACTGACTGTGCCACCTTACCAGGAAGCTTGTTTTCAGTTCCAACAGGCCAATATACCCCAGGGGTCCAATATATTACATGATCCAGTCAATCTATCTCAGCACATCTACCAGCGTTCCCATGAGCTACCTCACCAGAGTTTTGCTGAGAGGGCACAGCAGTATTCTCACCACCAAGCCCATGAACATTCCCATCTGTCTCCCCATCCAACTCATGTTACATATCAGGTAGGTAATTGCTTCATCATCAGGACAGCCTGCTTTCAACAGTGGCAGTTTGTATTCACTTCAATCAGCAGCTGTTGTCCCAATTTAATTGATGTGACCTATGAAAACCAATTCTGTGACTAACGAAATGAAAGTCATGTTTTAAAAAATGTCAATCAAAATGGTAAATACATGGTTTAAAAGCAAATTGAGCTACCAGTGTATGTTAAAGGGATGGTTTTACACGTACAGTGAAATGATGACAATGATGTCTCTCCCCCCGAGATAGTCTGACTTCAGCCCCATGCAAGGACAGATACCAGGGTACCAGGAAACCGCATCGACCCATTCCTCCAATCCCAGCTCAATGCGGTAACTATACTGGTTGTCTAAAAAACTTAAATGGTCAGATCTGTATCATTAACATTTCTTTGCTACTGCTGAAGTTGAGATAGGCAAAAGTGATTATAATGTTCTAACGGACACCTCGCCAAGGACAATGGCAGTGACAAAGGATGTTGAAAATGAATCAAGTGCAATGTGACATCTGTGACTTTCACTGTCACCCATCTTTTAATGTAAGATAATAATACACTGATGAACAATTACTGCGAATGTCAGAGATGAGTCTTGTTTCTAGAAACAATGTGTGGCAATGACCATCACATAAATTCATCCTGAACATTTAGATTTAGTTGGAAAATGGCAGACAAGAGGCCAAGAGGACAATTGAAGAGCCTAGTGCTAAAAGTACTTAAGTCACATTTCCACGCATTGCAAGGTAAGGATGGGAGAACATCTTTTATAGTTACCTAAGTCAATTTTCTCACTTTTCTCAAAATTGACATTTTGTGACTTAAGAACTTTTAGCTCTGGGGTCTTCAATTGCGATACAAATTATTCCAAAAAGGATTGTAAAGTCAAACAACACTGTGTGATATCTATCCTACCTAATTTTGCATACGTTACAAGCAGGATATATTTTATTATTGATTTTTGTACAGGAGAACATTTCAAGGCATTCTGAGGTGATTACAGGCAAGCACATTATTCATAATATTCCTGTGCACATTGAAGTGGTTCAGATTTCTCAAAGAGAAAAAAAAATACTCTTACAAATACATAGAGAGTAGCCAAGTATACACATAAAGTAATGACTCCGTAGATTCACCTTCAAACCACTAACTGAATGCAAATAAGGATGTTGATTGAGCAAGTGCTTGCAATTGAATGCATTAAATTGTTGTCAGAGGGTGTCAAAAAATGAAACGAGTCTGTGGTGTGGAGAACATTTCGGCAGAGGATTTGTAGTAGCTCCCAGGCTTAGGGAAGCCCCAAAAAACTTACAGTAGAGAAAAGGACAAGGACAGGGACAGAGAGGGTGGAGAAAATATATGATAAAAAAGTGGAACACAGCAGCAGGGGAGTGATTGAGCCGTGGTCTGCCCCCGAACCCATGCAATATAGTTCAGTATAAAATCATTTCAGTTTTCCAACAAAAATTAGTCGTGATTAAGGAGTGTATCCCACTTGTAGTGTATGAAAATGTGTGTGGGAGCAGACAAGGCTGATAGTCTCTGTCCAATCTCTATCAGCAGAGTGCGTCCCCAGCATCCAGTGGCTGGTGCATCTCTGAGTCAGCAGCAGGGCATACATGGCAGAGCTGAGGACAGAAATATGGTCAGATGCAGTCTTCCAGTTTTCATCCCCCTTTTCCTTTCAATCGTAACAACTCAGACATTTGGAAAGAATCCTACGCTTACAAAAGTGAATCTTATTAACCCAATAAAACCTATGGTCCCACAAATGGGTCCGTCAAATGCAGTGGCTGTATTCAAACCTGTGAAACTTCAGGCCCATTTTAAATTCCAGTGGTGATCCCATGGTTTCCAAAAAATCCCATATTTGTCCAGCTGAATTACTGGGAAATGTGTATAAAATCATGTAGAAGAGCTAAGTCAGATATTTTCCATTTGATGTAATGCCGTCGCCATAAAAACGTGGCACCTGGTTTTGAATCTGTCTCTCAAAATCAGTGTGATGCAGCTTCGGTGAAGTACTGCAACGAGCAGTTTCAGAATATGAATGTTTGCATAGTCCTATAATACGAAAAAAAAAGTTTTTTTTATGACTTTGAACCTAAGGGAAAACTTAAGTGAAAATTTAGAATTTAAGGGGTTTACATAGATCCATAATTAAATAGACTCTATGACCACTTGCAAAAATGACACTTCTTTTTATGAAATATCTGTGTCAGCCTGCCATCATGTCTGACTCGACGTGTTTTTCACTACGCCCCCTAGAGCATGGTGGTGCAGCGCAGAGGCCGCAGAGCTCAGGTAGTTCCTGAAACCTACATCAGACACCTCCCATCCCGCAGATTCACATCAGAAAGTCAAATGTCTGCTCAAACTAGGTGAGAGCCACCAGCATGGTGAAAAGGCAGGGTCTTTCTCCTCTCACCAGTCCTTCTAAAAAATGTCTGCATTTTGTTAGTGACTCACAAGTGCACATATTAATATGTGTGTATTGGTGGGTGTGATCTGATATTTTGTTCTAGCTGTGTGGTGTGCTTAAACGAGTTTGAAGACGGTCAATGGATTTGCAGCCTGCCGTGCAGTCATGAATTCCATTCCAGATGCATTGGCAAATGGCTCCGGGTGAGTGTGTTGCATGTACCTGCACATAGAAACGCAAGCATGTATGCGCGCCACACTACTGCCAAATTACTCCAAGAAAAAGGTTTATAAACCACAATTGACTTAGATACATTACTATTTATATAATCAGCCCGTGAAAACAAATTGAGCTTGATCCGCACCACTAATTCTCTGGATCATTATCTATACTAAGGTATCTTTTATGCTGGGTCGCTTGTTGCCTGATTCAACTTGACTAAGTTTAAGATCAGCCCTGAAGTTTTTACACTCTGTGATGCCTTCAACAGGGAGTCTGGGTTGATCTATTCAATCTACTGCATTTGCCCTTTTCTCAAATTCTGAAAGTGAAAGAGGAATATCTTTAAATTTACAAATGTCAGCAAAAAATTGACAGCTCCACCAGAAATTGCATTGCTTTTCTACTCCCTCTTCTGGCCAGCTAAAGTACTGTAGTACATCGTGTTCACATTTTCATTGAAATGTTCCATGCACAATTATATAAACTGCAAAATGCAAGGCAGGGTCTATTTTTTTTTTCAGTCTCAAATAATTTATATTCAGTGTCTAGGAGTTATAATTATTTTTCTCTATTGTGAACACAACTACACAGTCATGATCATAAATATTTGGACATTGAAAATGCCATTGCTATTTTGGCTATCTAATACACAAAATTGGAGATGCAACTAAATAATCGATACTAGAGCACTTAGCATTGCGAGGCACTCATGCTTACTACAGCTAACAGTTTGCTAATCAGCTATACCTTCCTCAACTTCCTGCAAATGTATCTTCCCTAGATGTCAGATTTGGGAAACAGCTCAGTCATCATATTTAAATGTCCGAAAACTGATGACATCTTAAATTCAGGCAAATTCTAGAGATTTTTGGTGAAACCAAACTTATTCTAGACCCCTGACCACAATCAGGAGAGATCAATGAATTATGTTACGATAATCATTTACAACCCCAATTCTGAATTAGTTGGGACAAAGTGTAAATTCTGAATTAAATCAATAAGCAATGACTTTCAAATCACACCAGCCAGTATTTTATTCACAATAGGACAGAGATAAAATAGCAAATGTTGAAACTGAGAAATTTTACTATTTTATCCACAAAATGAGCTCATTTGAACTTTGATGGCTACTACAGGTCTCAAAAAAGTTGGGACAGGGGCCTGTTTACCATGGTGTAGCACCCCTTCTTCTTTTTAACACAGAGTGGAGGCGTCTGGGCATTGAGGAGACAAGTTTCTTGAGTTTAGCCATTGGAATTTGATCCCACTCTTGTTTAATACAGGCTTCCAGCTGCTGGAGAGTTTTGGGTCTTCTTTGACGGACTTTTCATTTAATTATGCACCAAATGTTCTCAATTGGTATAAGATCAAGACTGCAGGCAGGCCAGTTCAGCACATGGACTCTTCCACTACAAAGCCATTCTGTTGTAATAGCTGCAGTATGTGGTTTTGCATTGTCCTGCTGAAATACACAAGGCCTTCCCTGGAATAGATGTCATCTGGAGGGGAGCATATGTTGCTCTAAAACCTTTACATACCTTTCAGCATTCATGATGCTTTTTAAAACAAGCAAGTGTCCCACACCATATGCACTAATGCATCCCCATACCATCAGAGATGCTGGCTTTTGAACTGAACGCTGATAACAGGAGCGGTGGTTTTTCCCCTCCTTAGCCCGGAGGACACGACGCCCATGATTCCCAACAAGAATGTCAAATTTGGACTCGTCTGACCACAGGACACTTTGCCACTTTGCTACAGTCCATTTTAAATGAGCCTTGGCCCACAGAACACAGCGGCGCTTCTGGAACATGCTCCACAATGGCTTCCTTTTTGCATGATAGAGTTTTAGGTGGCATCTGTGGAGGGCACGGTGGACTGTGTTTACAGACAGTGGTTTCTTGAAGTATTCCTGGGCCCATTTAGTAATGTCAATGACAGAATCATGCCGGTGAGAGATGCAGTGGCGTCTGAGGGTCCAGTAAAGGTCTTCGGCCTTGTCCCTTACGCACAGAGATTTTTCCAGTTTCTCCGAATCTTTTGATGATGTTATGCACTGTCGATGATGAAACCTTCAAAGCCTTTGCAATTTGACATTGAGGAACATCGTTTTTAAAGTATTCCACAATTTTTTTACGCAACCCTTCACAGGTTGGAGAGCCTCTAGCTATCTTTACTTCTGAGAGATTCGGCCTCTCAAAGACATCCCTTTTATAGCCAGTCATGTTACACACCTGATGTCAGTTAACTTCATTACTTGCTGAATGTTCTTTCAGCTGATTCTCTTATATATTAATTGCTTTTTCAGCCCTTTCTTTGCCTGTGTCCCAACTTTTTTGAGACCTGTTGCAGCCAGAAAATTTGAAATAAGCTCATTTTGTGGATAAAATGTTAAATGTCTCAGTTTCAACATTTGAAATGTTATCTATGTTCTATTGTTAATAACATATTGGCTCATGATCTGAAAGTCATTGCATTTTGATTTTATTCACAATTTACACTTCGTCCCAACTATTTCGAATTGAGGTTGTATTTCAGATTACAGATGGCACACTTGAACTGATGTGGTGATAGCCTTGACAAAGTCTTTCGCACTTGGACTCAAAAGGGAGAGTTAGAACTGAGGAGCATCTCCTCTCAGCTGCAGCAGGATAACTCCCCCCATGGAGTCCAGATACTGGTGCTGGTGGTGGGGGCTGATGACTCTGCTGACTGATAGACTAATGAGGTTGATGAAAGATGAAGCTGATGAATCTGCGAGATTGGGTGGTGACTTTTGAAATTTTGGGGGTCAAAGTTTTCAAAACATGTAGATTTTTTTTTTTGTTTGTTTTAAATATTAGCATGCTATGGAGCCCATTCCCATTTCCAGGGGCAATTGAGAGCTGACAAACCCTTTTTTTTGGGGAAAAATACTCATGTATTACAACATTAAGTTAGGAAGAAAATTAGGCTTTGACTTAAGTACTTTTTGCACACAGGTCTTCAATTATATTTTAAAGAATAGCAGCAAGATGATAGGCTAATGATGTAGGTGTGTTGCTGAGGTATTGGATGGATGTGATCAGCTGATAGGACGGCTGAGGTCTCAATTGACTGCACCTTACAATGGGAACCGGAATTATGAGTGCGCATTCCTGAGAGGGAAAAGCAGATTGAATGAGAAATAAATTACTGGCTGAAGTAAACAAAAGAAGAGTCTTCCTGACTGAACTTTCACTAGAGCTTCATTAATAGGATGACTTCTAAGTGCTGACTTTCAGATTTAATTTGAGGACATTTATCTCCAAAATGGGTGAATGGTGTAGGATTTGTAGCGCTTTTTCTATGCGGCCCAGGTCCTGCCCTTTTTAAGGAAACTGAAGTAATTGGACATGTGATTGCACAGCTGTTACATGACCACGTATGTGTTATTCCCCCATTATATCATTTTCAAATAAACATAAAATTTTAAGAGTTGATTAAAAGTGGCAGTGGCATTTGGAATCTGAGGCCGTTAACTCTATATCACTTTCAAAGTAGGCCATAATTAGGGTGAAAAAATCAGAGAAAGCGAACACATCAGGTGCAGCCAAATCAGTGATACTGACCAGCACTGAAAACACACCTCTTTAATTTCATGGCCAAGATGCATGTTATGTATGTTTATGATGTGTACGTGCTATAAAAAACAAAATCAGATTGATGTTTCTAATGATCAAACTGGACACAGACCAAATGATTCAGATTTAGATTTCTTGCTTCTAGTTTGGAGTAACCCTTGCTTTTGTACAGTGCTACAGTGGTGTCTTTGGTGAAAATGGGCTCAAGTGGGGGTTTAACAATCCACTTTTTCAGCTGTTAGACGACTTGTGACTGTGGATTCAGACACTTGACCGCTTTGACATCACCTTGGTGAGCTGTTCAAGTCAATTAGAATGATCTTGATTCTTAAATTTACTCTGTGGCTGGCAAACTGTGGACAGTCAGGAACTAGACATATACCCCCAAACTTTTGGTCAATCTTCTCAGTGATGGAACAATGACAATGCTGCCATGTAGCAAGAGCACAGGCATGTATGTGTGCTCGCTACATTCTAAGGGTGTGTTTCTATTCATTTTCATCAAGTTCTTGCCTCATTAACAATCTACTGGTGATGTCCATCAACTGACTTGGGGTGGCTTTTGCCTTGACACTTTTTGAAAGACCAGATTTCATTAACAGACCCAGAAAGACGTTATTGCATTTTGCCCTGGTGACAAAAATCCAGATTCTAGCTTTTTTGGCCTGAAATGGCATTAAAACGCGCCAAACACCTAATTTTGCATCTTGCCATCTTGTCACGAGGCATAATACACCTTGATAACAATTTCACATCACAAATATGCATAATTTGTATTTTGGCCTTGAAACTAAGGTGGTGCGGTTTCAATGCTGGTCAGTATATGTGATTCATTCTTAAAGATGAAGAACGCTCAGGTGAACTCAGGAGCACCAACAGGCCCAGAAGAGCACAGATAACTGTGGTGGAGGACAGAAAATTTATTTTCCAGGTGAAGAAAAATTCATCCACAATAACTGATCAGATCAAGAACATTCTCCAGGAGAGTAAGCATACATGTTTCAACACCAACAATCAAGACTTCAACATGCAAATGCAGGCGATTGACCATTGCCTGCCGAGGCAAATTTCGAACCTTGTTGTACGGGATGTGGGCAATGCAGGATGTGACTACAGCCAATGACAGCCAAGTGGGTTCAAACACTTATTTTCTATTAGCTGAGTTCACCAAAGTTGACCTCTGTATTGCGAAGATGAAAATTTTCTTTGGGGCCTGAAGTGAATGTTTTATTCGCCCCTTCGCTTGTATAGAATGGAAGTGAATGGGAAACAAATACTTGCCAATGTTAATTTTGTGTATGTGTGACCGTATCCTAATACAGAGGGTTCAGCACAAGATGTAATACACTGGTAACTCTCAAAATCAGAAATTTTGACCAAAAAAAAAAAGAGAAAACATCTAAAAAGGCCAATACAGTTTTGGGGCAACAACCTAAAGGAAGATTAAAAAAAGACCTGTTCTGCAATGACATGAGGAAAAATATGAGGAAAGGAAGAAACTGTTCATAATTCAAAGCACAACCCTTATCTGAGAGGCACGGTCATGTGTGGGCATGTATGGCAACCAATGCATGGCTTCCTTCGCATGATGTGACTACTAACAAAAGCAGCATGATGAATTCTTAATTTTATAGGGTAAAATTATCCCCCAATCTCAGCTAAATGCTTCAAAACTAATTCCATGGTACTTCACAGTGCAGAGTAAATCAAAAGGAGCATGCTTTTAAGGCAAAACTGAAGGCAAAATGCCCAAAGAACAAGCAGAAACTGAAGACAGCTACAGTGAAGGCCTAGCAAAGCATTTCAGAGAATAAATTTACCATCTGATTCTGTCTATGGGGCCCAGAGTCCAGGCAGTCATTGACTGCAAAGGATTTGCTACGACGTATTAAGAATTAATTTAATTTCATGACATTTGGTTGTCCAATTACTTTTGAGCCCCTAAAACAGGGTGGCCTGAATAAAAATGGTTATAATTCCTACATGGTACATGTATTTTTGGAAAAAATCTCAAAATAAATCTGAAAGTATACTCTTCAAGCACATCTTGATTAATGTCTAATCCATTATGGTGGTGTAGAACTGGGATGCTGAAAATTTTTTCACTGTTCAGATACTTGGACCTGACTGCATATTATGCTGGGATGAACCTGCCCCCAAGTGCAACTTACAGGAAGTAATCATAATTCAGCATATGTTCATGCATTTTATTTTTTCCTTTTTTCATTTCTAGCGCAACAGAACATGCCCCATGTGTCGAGCTGACGTATTGCGGCCAAGTGCCGAGTGACCACAAAAGTCCATGGAGATCCCACTGGCTCTAATGAAAGAATGTGGAATGAAAGTGTAGCCAGATGGAAGTACAGCCATTCAGAATGAACACTTCATATGGTCCTGATGACTAAAAGAGAATTTAGAGAGCATTTAGATAAATTAAATTCAACTTTCAATGAAAACGAGTTTGCATGGGCATTTCAGTAATTTCATCTTCAAATAAGCTACTTATACATGCTTCACTTGCAACACCAATCGCAAAACTACTCTAAAAAGGTCCTGCCATTTTACAACATTTTCGGAGAAGTGGGGAAAATACAGAATAGTCAAGTGATAATAAATCATCCTTGACCTGTATTAAATTGAAAAAAGGTCAAATACAAGATATCTAATGTTTTTCCTTTGCAACTTTTTTTTTCTCTAATGAACACTCATTCCAAATAACATGCCTGCAACCAACTCCAGAAAAGATGGGACAGGGGTGTGTTTACCACTGTGTTTCCTTTTGCAACCCTCAAAATAATCATTTCTTTGGGACTGAAGACATCCATTGTTCCAGGTAGGTCACAAGCAGCTGCAGTCTTTGATTGGTGAGCCACGCCGTTGTATCCTGTGCAGAATGCAGCTTACTGAAATAAGTGGGGGAATCCCTGAAAACATGACGACCAAGAAGAAAGCATAACTTGCTCCAAATTACATATATGTTATACAGCAACAATAGTACCTAAACAGATCTTCAAGTTACCCATGCTATGGGTACCAATACAACTCCATATCATAACACACGCTGGTTTTGAACCTTATGTTGGTAACGACCTGGATGCTCCCTTTTTTATTTGGTCAGGAGAACACAATGTCCAGTATTACCAAAAACCATTTGGAGCCCAATAGTCTTCGCTTCTATGATATGCAAATGTCCAGCACAGCCACTATAAAATCATTGCACTTCTACAATAGGCTATGTTTGGTCGATATTAAAATTTCCAACCACGTACTGAATTTTAAAATACATGGAATTTATTTCTCCAAAGCCACAAGCCTAATCTTACAATTTTAACAAAAGAGATCAGGAGGTGCCAGGCCAGCTAACCCCGCCCCTCAAATATATTTCTGCTGTTTAGTGAGTTGATCCACTCGAGTTTGTCCTTTCAAGGTCACTGAAGGTCAAAGGTTACGGCATTATTTAAATCTCCATTTACGATTTCATATATGTGTTTAATTGTAACTAAATGGCCACCCACAGTAGTTTCTGAGATATAGTGCAAATTAGACGATTCAGATCAATGACCTTGACCTCCCTGAATCTTGACCCCAACCAATCTTTGAAACTAGCAATGGACAGAATTATATTTAAAAATTGAAAAAGGAAAATTTTGGAGAAATCACATGGGAGAATGCAGACCTCTTACAGCCATCACGTAAATGCCCTATACGAAGACAGCAGCTTGCGCATCTTCTGTCGACCCATTTTGCCCCCAGGCAGCAAAACTAGTCAGGGGACTGCTAGTAAATAAGGTCATAAAAGTTGACCATTCAGTTTTTGACAGACTGCCAACCAACTGTATTGGATCCATGAGTAAACAAGTGTATTTGATAAAACAATATGCGTCTGTAATACATAGGCCATTAATGGACCTCAGAATTAGAAGTGGGGCACAAATGATGTATGCAGAAAATGTTACAGTGTAGCTACAGTGCAATCAGATAGGTAAGCTACTTAAAAAAAAAAGCTACAGTCGTGTTAAAAAAAAAAAAATTGACAGCTTATGACTGGTTGTTGTTTTTGGACCAAGTTATTATGCTATGCGCAATGTCAGTCTCAAGTAAATTTTCAGACCTTCTACTGTGAGTGGAAATCACTTTACCTGATCAGAGAGGCTATTGGAGAACTATCATCCAACGTACACAAACTGCAACACAAACTGATGTAACCACCAATGGAAATTTCTCATTTGAAATACACTGATGAGCCAAAACATTATGCACACTTATAAATGAAGTAACATTATTGTATGCATGTCAAGGTCTGCGAACAGACCTCAAAACAAAGTCGGTTCTCTTTGTAGACAATAGAAATGGGACCCAAGGGACAACTAACAAATCACTATGGTCTAACGACAGAATCTGAGCACCTATAAGGCAGCAAACCAGGGTGACCAGAGTACCTACTGACAGTGATTCAAGGCGAGACAAACCAGAAACTGGTGACAGAGCGTTAGGCAACCAAGGCTCATTGATGAGCAAGGGAAACACAGGCTATCCTGTCTGGTCTGAACTGACAGGACGACGACTGGGGCAGGAGAAAATGTTAATGACTGTAAAGGCAGGATTGTGCCAAAAAACAGCAGCACCTTGATGCATATGGGCTTACTAGCCACAGACCAATCAGAGTGCCCATTCAAACCAATCCACAATCAAAAGCACCTACAATTGGCACATGAGCATCAGGACTGGACTTCAGAGAAATGGAAGAGGGTTTCCTGGTCCAATGAGTCCCGTTTGTTTTACATCATCTACGTTGGCTGGGTATGCATTCTCCGTTTACCTGATGAAGAGAAGGCACCATGATGCATGGTGGGAAGAAGAAAGCTGGTAACGAGTATGTGCTGCTCTGGAAAATATTCTTTTGGGAGACCCTTGGGCCAGGCTTTCATGTGGATGTCAAACTGATGGAGCCATTTTTGCCACACGTTAGGGAGTCGGGCCAACAGCCTGTTAGGCAGGCGGTCTTCATGTTTTGGCCCATGAATGTATACGTGGGCTGGATTTATCTGGGTGTGAATGTGTATTGTGCCAACATTACGACCACAAATTTGTCTTAAACTACAGTATTTGCCATCTCTGTTACTTATAAATATATGCACTGAAAGTAATTACAATTAAAAAGCCAATGTGAATACTTAATGGACATACAAACGCACTGAATTTCCCTAGTTGCGCGCCAAAAGTCCGCGCTCAATTTTCCCTGTTCTTCGTAAAATTGACCTTTTTTCTTAACCAGGGAGATTCCCTTGAGTACATCTTTTTTTTTTCTAAGGATGCCCGAAGAGAAATGCCAGGTAGAACAGTTGTGTGTGTGGAAGGACTGAGAAAATTCTTGGGGTCAAGGTCTTAGCTCAAGGGCCCAACGACAGAGTTCTTTCCAAACTCATCTGCCCAGATAAAAGTCAGACTCCTGAGCCCAAACGGGAGCTTGAACCAGCTACTCTTCAGTTACCAGACAAACACCCCACCACATGGCTATCTCCCTTTCACGAGAGGTCCTTTTTGGAGTATGGTCTCATCCCTCATTGTCATTCAAAACCCCATTCTGAATTTCCAATCACAGTTGTAGGCATTATGAATTAGTATATGTGAACACATCAAGTAAAAATGTACTTCTCATATTACTTTATGATTTTGAGATAAAGGCTGTTAAAGCTGGGCACTTTTTACTTAATCTGCAATAGCAGTTTATTCTCAAGATTCCATTGAAACAAACACATGAATCACACCAATTTTTAGACATCAAATACTTTACTACTATGTGCAACAAACTATAGCAAAAAGTAAAAGTCCAAGTGTCATAAAATGTCCATTTCCACTAGATGCATTCACGTATTGAATTAGATTCAGATGAGAACCTGCTTCTTCTGTAGCACATGGAGCCAGCAGCTTCTTATTCTTGCGTAGTTATGCAGCACAGCGAATGTTCTGAATGGAAGGCAGATCGCAGGGACCCAACTAAGCTTCGAATTCAGGGCTGACCTTAGGAATAGCTTGCCAATGCTTTAGCACTATGCACATATAGCTGCTCCCTAAAACCACATACTTGTGTTGCAGCAAGATGAGAGATCTGGTTTTGCAAGAAGTTCATATTCCCTAATGAAATACCAGGTGTGGGAAACTCCTGTTATGCTTAACAATCAGACTGGTTGCAAAGCAGCAACTACCTGAGTGAATCACAGGTCAGAACTTCACAGCAAAATTTTACCATTTCTCATTTTCAGTTGCCCATTGCAATATTAGTTTTTTACTCACTACACCGATATAGTTAACCAGCATGACTCAAAGGATTTCATTTTCATGCCAACCCAGGTACGATATGTTTACATGCAGTACTTGCTTTGCTCTGCAGTGAACACCTAACTTGCCAGAGGAAAAAAGAGGTTAGAGAGCTGTGGCAGTAATATCTCCCCTCACACAACCATCCCACCCCCCGAACTATCATTACCTGCTGAGATTCTGCCCCATTCCAAAGAGCAGTGAGTCCCGGACGCCAGATAATTTTTCAAAATTACATTAGGAAAAAATTCCAGTTATGTACACTCCGATTGGCTTACAATTTCAGTTGGGTAAAATTTGATTGGCTCAAGTGTGGTTCAGAGCGGAAGCGGTACCACAACTACGTTTGGAATAAAAGCATGTCTCCTGGGGCAAAACAGGAGGCTCTTCCTCCCTCTTGGGCCGGAGTAGTGAAGGCAACGGCTAAAACAAACAGCAGCCATCCAGTGACAAGAACCTGATGCTACAGAAAGGCTATGAAAACTCATCAGACATTACTGGTGTATTAGTAGCATTTGTTATACAGTGTATTTTACCTTTAACATAAAATACACTTTCTATACATTTGCAAGCAAATAGTTCCATGAACTACAATCATGCTTCAGTAAGAAATAAGCCGATTAAGTATTGAGGAATACCATATTAAGTCTGAAACAAGGATGGAAAGTCTGTTGGGATTTTGGCAATTTATGGTCTGTTTGCGTGCTCAAGTCAATCTTTATTCCAGGCATCCTCAGCTAGAATTTTGGAAGAGGAATCCAGACTCAAGGAGACTGGCCAGGGGCCATTCATCCCTGCCCTGTTTATTATATTAGTCATAACCCATCAAATCCACAGGAAGCACAGCAAATCATAGTAACAATGCAATGAAAGTAGTCAGCGTTTATAGAATGTACAGAATTGCCCTGGATAACGTCCTGCGTAAACGTTCAGAGACTGATTTATTACATGAACAGGCAACATTATTTTGAGATCATTCCATTATATTTCCAGAAATAATAATGTCATCACGCTAGCGGCTACACTAGTCTGAATAATATTAATCGTAACTCCAGTTCACTGGTATGAAAACAGTCTTTGAATTATTTACATCCCAAAAACACTTAAGTACTTTCTAATTATGAAATGCTGGCCTTTACTCTGTTCAGTCTAACAAAACAAACCAAAGTAGTAAATCATTTTTGCAATAAACCATATATTTTGGGAGGCAAGTAGTTGGCTACTGCAGTTGTAATTGATAGAGTTTCCTTAGCAGGTGGTAAAACCCAACATCACTTAGAATGGAGGGGTTATTTTTAGATCAGGAGAATCAAAACCTTCAATTCTTCAAGTCTGGAAGCCCACAAGCATAACTAGTGTTAAAAATATTAGACTGTGCTGCATTAAAAAGCCCTCAACCAGGTCCATGTAAAACAAATTTATCAATGAATGCATTTTAGACTTGCTCAAATTGAAAATGCCTCCGAATCCAAACACATAATTGTTGTGATATTCTACTCATTATACCACTAGTTTCTTTGAGATGTTTTTCTTCCAAGTCATTGAAATATCGGGATAAAACCCATACGTCTCATGTTCATAAGGTGCACTTGTTCACTGATTTAGGAGTCTCACTGCTGTTCTTCCATTTCTGACAAAATTTGACAGCGGTTCCAATGGAATTATCTCCAATTCTAGAAGTCCCGCCTTCTTTTTAACCCTTGTGCAGGATGGACACAGCCGCACTGCTCAGCACCCACACTTGAATTTTTTTGGAAAGATCTAGTTAATGGTAAAATTCAAATGAAGATGCAACATGTACAGCTATGTGTTAATGAGTTGTTAAACTCAGCCACAATTTTGAAATTCTATTCCTGTTAAAGAAGCTGTGTCATGATTACTGGGCATGCTCAGAACTTACATCCGAACAGTGAATCTGCTTGACTGCGAGTCATAATCTGATTCCATCATCGCCAGCCAATCCCTTGTCGTTTTGCATTGTATTTATACATTTTAGTTATTCAAAGCGCTATTTTATCGCTTTAGCCAAAGGAATGTAAACTGGTTTGCAAACTGCCAATAATCATATAAGACAGTATTCTTCTTCTATGATGTTTATTGGCAATGGCAAACCAGTTTACATTTTCATATCCTTTGGTTAAAGCGCCAAAACAGCCCTTTGAATCCTTGAATTTCCATAGAAAACTCCTTAATATAAAAAGCAAAATGCCTGAGTAACTAAAATATATATACAATGCAAAACAAAGATAGATTAGCAATGATAGAATCGGATTTTGACTTGCAGTCAAGCGAATTAACTTCGTTTGAGTTCTTGTTAGTTTACAATGTTCTGAGCATGCGCAGTAATCGAGTCACAGCTCCATTAAGATCAACTTAGGTTCGCATTTTTTTTTTTTTATATACAACAGCATGTTTGTGCATCTCGGTGAAAAGTAACCTTGGAGTTAGTTTTTACTTGCCTCATATTTTCACTGCAAAATTTTAAAGTTTTCCACAAACAAATTGGTGCAAGCTCCGAAGCTCTAGGTCAGGGATCCTCAAATCTGGACCTCGAATCCAAATCCAGCCCAGGTTTTCTGTTATCCCAGGCAAGTGAACGAACAGTTAGTGCCTCTGATTGGCCAGACTGTGTTAACACCTGACTCCCAGGTAAAGGGAGGGTGGAAAACCAGCAATTCTCGGACCTCGTAGGGTGTGATTTGAGGACCAGGGCTCAAGGTTATGCTTAAGCCATAATGTTTTTATTTTTAAAAACATGTTTTAGTGAACTTTTATCAGACAACCTGTGTCATATCCACAGGCACTGGAAGAGAACTACTGAAATACACTTGCAAGCATACATTTGGGGAAAAAATAAGAAAAAGAAAAAAAGAACACCATCACACCTGAGAGCAGGAAATTGTACAAATAAATAACATTGTCCATTAATTTAATAAAAGGAGGACATGAGAGTTGCAGTGAAAGTTGAAGAGCTCCCATTTTAACTAACAAATTCTCTCGCATGTGGGCCATCAAGACTGAGGGCGCAAAACATGGGGAGGCAGTGAAGAAGCTGGTAGGGTACTCCTTCCCAGCCATTACCGGAATATTCAGTTTCAGACAAATCTCATAACTAATATCTAGTTCATCACGTCGTTGACCTTTTAACTTCCACTTTTCCATCCAACACTCTCCTAAACATAAATTTACAAAATAACATTAAATAAAAATGTTGTCCTGCAGGTGAAGACACTAAGTGCCCGACCAGTCCAATTCACATCTCATCATGGATTAGAACTCCGCTTACATGACTCAGCTTCCCAGTGTCATTCTGCGATACATGACTGCAGCAAATCGGGATTCCGGGATTTCCATCGATTCATCACCAAAATATGTTCCATAATTTCCTTTCCCGTGGTGAGCTTAAAAGCAATGACATAAAAAAAGCTCCACTGAAAAGGGGAAAAAAAGAAAGCCTTCAGGAATGTTGGCTCAGAGCCTTGGGTCTTTCAAAACGGGACAAGAAACAGTGGGATGGTGATGCAGAGAGGCTCTGCCTCATGGTGCCATCCAAAATGGCATGGGCTGTTGGGTCTGTGTTTTGGGACGTGGGGGTGGGGGAGGTGGGCAGCGGTACCCCAGCGTCCAGCTGCTGGAGGAGCCTGCTCCCCCGTTACCTGCCCCGGCGGCTTTGGCGGCCATGTGCTCTTCCTCTTCGTCTGACGAGTCTCCTGTGTAGGCCACCAGCCCGGTCCTCATGCGCTTCACTGCTGGTTCTGAGGCTGTGAGGCGGGGTGGGAGAGGGAGAGGGACAGGGAGAGAGGGAGAGAGAGGGAGAGAGAGGGAGAAAGAGGGGGGGGAGGGAAAGAACACCGACACACCAGCAAACATACAAAAGCAATTACAGCAAATTATCAGTTAAAGGAGAAAACATTTATGTTTATAAGTGGGGGGGGGGGGGGAAGACAAATAGTTAATGGTTTGCATTGTGTTTTAAGAGTGTTGCACGAGATTGGGAGGGAGATGCAGAGCAACAGGTGTAGGTCAGCAGCCATTGGTGGATTGGGCAGCATTTGGGCGGTCCGGTCGGGTGGTGGGACAGTCGCAACATCACAGCAAGGCGCCGACCCACCCCCCACCCACACCCGAATATCGTCAGTCATCACCCAAGAGACATGGAAGAGAAGAACACAAAGAGAAAGAGAAAACACAAAAAAAGAAGAGAGACTCGCGTTAGTGAGGGAGAAGACCTGGGCACAGAGGCTCCTCCGCACTGATGATGTCATCAGTGAGTGACAGCTGACTGACAGCACCAAAAAAACCGGGAGGGAGGACAGATGGACTTGAAAGAGACTGGGAGACGAGCCTTTCAACTCTCTAGCCACTGTGAATGCTAAGCTCTTAGCACCAAGACAGCTAACTGATGCCATTCACACCAACCCGTAGCACAAAAAAGGGCTACCCTATCCAGAGCTGGATAACTAAAAAGTCTTAATTAAAAATGAAAGAACCTCACGTTGATTTTTCAGAGAGGGAAAACTGTTAAATCTACAGAGCTGATGAACATCTATTTGGAAAGTGATCAAGATCTGGGATCAATTGAGTAACAGTGGCCTGGAGCACTGGGGGTCCCAGAGGACACAGTAGGGTAAAGACTCACCCAGAGGGCCGGACACTGCCCTCCTGTCCTCGGTCCGGAGGCGCATACCATTCATTGGCAGGGGTGGCGGTGGCATTAGTTGCCGGCTTCAAGGTGAAAAGATGAGACACAGTCAAAAAAAATTATGAAAGGGAATGTGCAGAAATATGGCAGCAGCAGTACAGGCAAACCTTGAGTTTTTCCAAGGTGGCATTACAATAAAATTGGTTCGTTCGCAGCTAGATAGCAATTATGTCAAACTGAGATATGCATTTAGAGCTTTGAAATGGTGCTCAGCAGGTGAGAAGTTACCTGTCCCTCTCAAGTACAGGCCCCGAGGAACTGGTTGGCGGGGGTCCTGAAGCCTCGGAACTGCCCACAGAGAAGCCTGCACCTAAATTAGTCATATGAATGGGTCCATGCTATGAGCAGAAAAACAATATCGCATTAGCTGACATCCTGACCTGAAAGCTCACTACCTAAACTATGCTAAAACACTACCATATCCACCCATCTCTCAGCCCCAGTTAAAGTTCCCTGGCTACATGCAAAGGCTAACAGATAAAATCACTGCTGAAGTGCAGATAAAGTATATACTGTATAATGTAATACTATAACCACAGTAATAAAATGTACAATATTCACAATTTGGTCACAGTCTCACTATGCAAAGCAACTCATTATTGAGAAAGGTTTGTTGGTTTGCACCTGAGTATGAATCCTTAGTGTACAAAAGGACAAAAGACTATGCCACCATCATTTGTTGAAAGTTTCAAAGAAACCCAAGTTTCCAGTGTGGGAAAGACAACAGGATTCCAGGATGTGTAGGAGGCTGTTAGCAGCAGTCGCTTTGCACAACCAAACTCACCAGCGGATCTTGACTGTGGGTGCACCACAGAAACACTGCCATATCATTAGGGAGCTACACAAGCCTCTTTCACCAAGATGCCCAGCCAAAGCCAAGCCCTACACTGCACAAGAAGATAAAACTATCCCCCAGTAAAGCTCTTCCAAGCAGATTCATGCGACTGCATGAGTGTGGATGAACACAAATACAGACAGCGCAATGAAATAGTATTTGCCTCCCTCTCACTTTCTTCTAATTTTTGCTAATTTGTCATATTGCAATATTTCAGATCATCCAACTAATTCAAAGATATGAGACAAAGATAACATGAGTAAACACAAAACATAGTAATGAAACAATCATTTAAATGCTAAGGTAAAGATTTATTCAAAACGCATTACCCATGTGACAAAATAATTGGCCCCCTAAACCTGATAACTAATTGTGCCACCCTCGGCAGCAACAACAGAAATCAAACATTTGTGAGAACTAGTACAGAGTCTTCTACATCGCTGCAGAGGAATTTTGGCCCACTCCTCTTTGCAGAAATGTTTTAATTCAGCCATTTTGGAGGGATTTAGTTCACTAACTGCCTGACTAAGGTCATGCCTCAGCATCTCAATCGGATTCAAGTCAGGACTTTGAATAGTCCATTCCAAACGCTTAATTTGCTTCTTCTGAGCAATTCAGATGTGGTGTGAACTTGCTTGTGTGCTTCGGAACACTGCTTTGCTGCATAACCCAACTGCGCTTGAGATTCAGGTCACAAACCGATGGCCGGACATTTCCCATCAGGATTTTCTGGTAGAGAACAAAATTCATTGTTTCATAAATTATGGCAAGTTGCGCAAGTCCTGAAGCAGTAACACAATGCCAGACTATCACACTAACACAGTGGCTGGCTGCTGTTATTATGTTCTTATTGTGGAATGCTGAGTAAGCTTTACTCCAGTTGTAACGGGACCCAGGTCTTCCAAAACATTCCACTTTTGACTCATCAGTCCACAGAATATTATCCCAAAAGTCTTGGAGGTCACCAAGATGTTTTTTGGCAAATGTGATTGTGAGGCGAGCCTTTGTGTACTTGATCAGCAGTGACATTTGCCGCAAACCCCCCCATCAATGCCATCTTTGCCCAATCTCTTTCTTATACTGGAATCGTGAACAGTGACCTTAACTGAGACACTTGAGGTCCGCTTTCTTTATGCATTAGTCTGGATTCTTTTGTGACCTTCAAAGTGAGTCGTTGATGCACTGTTGGAGGAATTTGGTTAGCCAGCCACCCTTGGGCAGGTTCACCACTATTGCAATTTTCCTTCATTTATAGATAACAATTCTTATCATGGTTTGCTGTAGGCCCAGAGCCTTAGAAATAACTTTGTAGCCCTTTTCAGAATGATAGAAGTTAACTTTGTTTCCCAGCTGTTCTTGAATTTCTTCAGATCGCAGCATCCCATGCTGCTTTTTGTCCTCTTCACATTGCCAGACAGGTTTTATTTCAGTGATGTTTAGATTCAACAGGGCTGGCAGTAAACATGCCCAGATGTGCCTAGTGAAATTAAATCTAACTATCAACTAAATTTGTTTAATTGGTTGATATAGAAGGTAAAGGGGGAGTTACTTTTTCACATAGAGCCAGGTAGGATTGAAAAGCATTTTTCCTTCAATTAATCAAATCATCATTTAAAGAGTGCATTTTGTATTTATTTGGGTTATCTTTGCCCAATATTAAAATTAGTTTGATGATCTGACACAACTCAGTGACAAATATGCAAAAATATAAGAAATTAGAAAGATTACCTTTACACACTTAAGTATCTTAGCTGTGCACTTACAGCTATGACGAAAACTGCAATCACATACTTGCCATTGTATTACTAAAAGGGTGAATGCTCAGGCTAATGCTTGGACAAATGGAGTTTAATCCTAAAATATCTAACCTTGCATATACATGCAGAAAAATAGGAGGGCGCTCTACCTGGTAACCCAGCAGTCCGCTGTCCCTTTCTTCTGGCACCTCCTCAGTAAAGCGTCTTTTCTGGGGAGGGTTTGTGGGACCGACAGGAGGCACAGCTTTGGGCTGGACTGGTGCTGAGTGGAGGAAAGGAGCTGGTAGAGGGGCCTGGAGAGGGAAGAGCGCCATTGGTGTACCATTACAAATCCCTATCAAAACCTTTCATTCCATCAGAATGTATCCAAGCGAGCTATTGGCTTACAAAGCAAGCTGAAATTTAAACATCTCTGCAGACCCAATACAAAACATTTGCAATTTACATTTAAAAAAAAAAAAAAAAAAAAAAAAACAGCATGTGAGCACAGGATATGTCTGTCCAGCTGAAGAAAAGCCAAGTGGCAGGGCAAAAGACTGACAATGGATGGAGATTAGATTGATGTTACTTTGCATTTAGGCTTAAGTTATAATTCAGTGATTGGAATATGACGGAGGCGGAGATGAAAAAAAAGTGGTTTTAAAGTGGTTCCACACAAATGACCCAAGGAAGAATAAAACTATGAAAAAGTATGAAATAGTAATTGATCCCAATATCATCGAAGAGTAAAACCATTGAAATGAATTGCATATTTTTCTTGACTCTCACTTCAGAATATGCTTTTTACGGTTGCACACAGGTTTTGTGGGATACTATGGATATTCAGATTCATTTTACTACTTACTGCTCTATTATTGAGGTGCTTCATTGACTTGTAGTCATTACCTTTACTTCTACATGCATACAATGTCAGACCCAAAATACACCAAAAATAAAATTTAAACTCTGGAATGAGAACCATCTCTTGATGGAAGTGCAGACAGTCCACCCTCCTTTTGCTATTCATGTCACTATCATTCGGACCAGTAGAAAGTGATGGGGGTTTAAAAACAGAAATTGGGTCACAGTACAGACTGTGTCAAAGGGGGGTACTGGCCCACCTGTAGGAGAGGCAGCAGCTCCACAGAACATGCAACATATCTTACTGGGGATGTGTTATTTTCAACAAAGAACACAAAACAACTGCATAAAATGCACAAGAGGGAAACTGGCCGCATTGGCCCAGCATACCTGAGTGAGGGAGGCTGGAGCAGGGGGGAGGGGATACTGTGCGCTGGGAGGGGGCATCGTGGGGGCCGCACTGGGCAGCACGGGCGGGGGGACTGTGTAGGGGGGAGGGACAGGCTGCGGGGGCGGGACAGGAGGCGTGTAGCCAGGCTGGTACCCTGGGGGAGGGTAGTATGGGGGCTGAGGGGACATCCCATTCATCGCTGGGGGCTGGATAAACCCTGCAGAGGGAGAAACAAACAGGCTTTCACCTCATGGTTTACTGACAATCACTGCTGCACCACTCACAGCGAGTAATCTTAAAGGAAACCGCACCATCTGTTTATGCGCATCCTGGCCACGCAAAGTTACAACTGGTCCGCTTCGATTGTAGCTGCCGCACAAGGCCTGTTTTGTTGATAATTGCAGGTTGTCTAAATTCATATTTGAACTGAATGTACAATTCGCTTCCTTGTTTGAGAGAATCGTAATATCTGTGTAAAATTTGAGGAATTTTTAATTAATTTGCAAATAAATGTAGTGATCTAGTAAAAAAATTTCCACAGTAAGCCATCTTTTTTTGTGTACAAATCATATATAAGATTGCTGAACACACCGAGACAGTTTTTAAGTCTTTTTCAACATTGTATTTCATTTTATGCAAGGAAATTCTCAAAAATGGCTTAAATAAGCAATTTTGGGTTGACCAAAAAACATACTGTATGGGCTATTTATCCTGTATTTCTGCCCATTAAACTTAATTTTCATAAAAATATGTTTGTTACATTACTTTGGTGTCTGTAAACGGTTCCCCATGGTGAATAAATCCAAAATAAGAGGAATTCTTTGTGGCTTATTTATTATATGCTGATTTCAGGACGGCCACAAGATGGGAGCACTGTAACTCCCAGGTTTCCATGGTAACCATGTTTTATTGGTTTTTTCACACGTGTAGTCATAGATCTTCATTTATGTCAAATATTGAAGTCACACCAACGTTAGAAGTAAAATGGCGCGATTGCCTTTAAATCACTCAATTCACAAAGCCATGATGAGCAGCTTCAATGAGCTGGAACACTGATGAGAGTGAAGCTCACCAGCAAGGTAAGATCATAAAATGCAAACAGTTTTGGGGACAAGTGAGTTATATTCCATGTAAAATAATCCTCACAATACAGTATGTGGGCTGTGCTTTGGAGAAAAGACAGCTATCTGTACCTGGGGTGGGCATCATGGCGCTCATCTGATTGAGGAAACGTGAGTACTCAGCGTGCACCTGAAAGACAACACAGGAAGGAGATGAAGAAGGGTTCACAATGGAGAAGGCAGCCGTCTCCACACAGATGTGATGTCTCCACACAGGCTGCAGTACAGTTACAGAGAGACAGAGCGATGAAGGCTAGGAGGTACTCACCGTTTGCAGCAGGTTTTCACACAAAGTCTTGGCTGCTGCCAGGCCTTCAGGTTTTGGGTGACTGTAGACAGCGGGGGAAAAGTATCTCGTCAGAAAATATTACCACAAAACGCAAATCCTCAGGTTAGAAGTAATTTACGCTACCAGTCAAAAGCTTTTGCACACCCCAATATTTTCTGTAATTGTTACAATTTTTTATATTTTGTTCTTGTGCAATAGTCTCATATTGGTTGTGTAACAGAGAGGTAGGAAAACTGAAGCCCAATGTATAAACCATATATATAACAAAACGAATTAAGAAAAACCAGGATCAGTCATTTTGTCAATATTTAAGCAGATCAGTAAAGATGGTCTAATCCAGTGCTTCTCAAACCTCTCCTGGAGTACCTCCTGTCCTCCATGTTTCAGATCTCTCCCTAGCCCCAGAACAGGTGATTCAAATGATCTACTCATTATCAAGCAGCTTCAGGGGGTTGATAGCAAGCTGATCATTTCAATCACTTGTGCAGGATTTCTTGTGGATTTTTCTTGTAAATTTATTACTTGTAATAAACAAGTATTGGGTTCCAGTGATTTCTTTGTTGTAAACATACATGTAAGATGAAGACTTGACAAGATCTTTGGGTGTGCAAAAACTTTTGACTGGAAGCGTATGTCTATACCACACAAAAAAACGGATGAAGAAAGGACACACCAAATGTGCAGAGGTTAATGGAGAACATTCCAAAATCCGCAGGCGGTCAGTCAAATACCTGAGCAGCCAGGCCACTGACCTGATATAGATGTACATGGGCTCGAAGGCCTCGCGTCCGGACGCAGGCTCTAGGCAGCCGGAGCCCTTGCCCCGGAGGAAGACTTTGGCTCCAGTCTCGGCCTGGATGTGCTGCAGGTATGAGCAACCTGGACCCTCGACCCGCTCTTTCACTGAGAAGCCTGGGACAGCATGCTCCAGGCCCACGAACAGCTTATCCTGTACATAGTGCATCTGGGAGGCAACAGGAAGTGACATCATCAAGAGACACACAGGACCACAGAACAGACATTGTCATGGGGTAATGTTATCTGGAATGTGCTAATAATTGGCGCAATTTGGGTAAGACTGAATCATTATTATACGCAACAGCAACGTCCGAAATGTAAGACCACAGAATTCTACATAGGCTGGCCAACAGAAATCTAACCAAATATGGCTGATTGAATAAGTCAAGTTTGTTCTACTGTTCAAGAATTCTCTGCACAGGGCAGACAGCGGAGGAGCAATCGAGTAAGTAAAACAAGCAAGAAGGCAGAGGTATTATCAAGACAGACAGGGAGCATGTAAACAAATCAACTAAAGAAAAACAAAGTGGAAGAATCAAATATAAAAGAATCAACACAAATCACCAACAAGTGTTTCCACTAAACGTGGCCATGTCCCCGCCAGGTCACGGAAATCGACTGGGGTCGGCTTATCACACTAATACACATTGACGCCAAAGATGAATGAAATCGGTCAAACCGTTCTTGAGATATCGCGTTCACAACAAACGGGACGTGATGGAGGGAACTCAATATTATGTTCCCCGCTCTGCTCGCTACCGCGGTGGCGGGGGACAAAAAAGTGAGGGAATTACACAGGAGGCGGCAAATGGGAGACAACCACAGAGAGCACACACTGTCAGTTTTATTTCTTACCCCTGACTGAAAGTGTGGTTTGTGCACCATAGGGGGCAGTGACGGGGGTTGAGGGCATGCTGATGGTAGACTGTTACGGTTGCGCCGTTGTACGAGGAGCTGGAGCTGGTGGCGGCCTTCACAACCCCATTGGTAATGATTTCCTTAATCCTGTTCACTGCTCCTGATAGGTCAAGAGGAATAAGCCCCAATTAAACTTTCAACAATCATGTGAGATAGGGGTAAGCTTGCACCAGAGCAGTGATAAAAAAAAAATTCAGTGAGATCCCAAGAGATACTGACTGTCAACAAGTTCTCTCGTCTGTCCTTGGACGTGCAGGTAGAGTGGTCGATCACTGAGGGGGAATGAGAGGCCATACAGATCACAATGAGACTCTGTGGAAGCCATTCCAAATGCACAGGAAGCAATAGCTTTTTCAATGATGGCTCACCCAGGCAGAGCCTTGCCCTTCTCGTCTGCAGTCATGTAGCGCCCCCTGGTGGACACTGCAGCTCCACTCACTCTGCTGATCTGCAAGCAGATTGGGCGAAAATTACGCTCAATGTCACACGATACAACTAGCAAGACGGTATACAGTATGCTCACCTCAGAGCCAAGCTATATACAGACAACACAGCAGCAGAAACAGCCCAAAGGCAGGCCTATCAAAATAAAGCAGTTATGGGATAATCACCTCATCCTGCGTCTGCCCGCGGGTCAGTAAGTTCCGGCAGGTAAGCGGGACGTCGTTTATTTCCACCTCCGCCACCACAAGATCGTCCTTCGCCTTCGTGGCCGGCGTGCTCTTTCCAGCTCCTGACCCCTGCAAACGAAAGGAAATTGCACAGAAACTTAAGAACAATACGAAAGCATCAAAAAGAGATGATCAAGAGATGAGGTTCACCCTTACTTTGTCTGGAGCTCCAGAGGCACCGATCTGTGATGGCTTCAGTTTGCCTTTGGCCACCAACATGGCATTGATCTTGGCTGCCACAGCTGCTGCCGCATCAAGGGCACCAGAGGGCGCAGCCTCGCTCTCGGCCATGTTATTCGGACCGGGCTGGTCCCATTTACTGCGACGACTTCTCATTACCGGGAGCACAGAAGAAATGGGAGAGAATGAGATGCAGCATACTCACTGTACTAGGCTTATCCAGATATGTCATGTTTTTAACTGCTGGTAATCTTGCAGGTACTGACATTACCAGGACATGGACCCCCAGTGTTCGCCCCAATGATAGGAGAACTGAAAACAATTTAACCTGAGACACACTCAGCACATGGACAACTATCTTACGCTACGTATACACATCTACTAATTTCTGGTTCTACTTAAAATATGCGAGAAAAGAAAAGAAATAACTATTATGATACAATGCATTGAATTGTTATTACCTACGACAGTAGCAATTATTTCCTTATGCTCCTGTCACATGTTGTGAGTATTAGGTTCCTGTCTAGCCACACTAACACAGCTTACCCACCATTATGCAAAAAGCAGAATGGAGACCAGCAACATTATTGTAGTCTTTACCCCTTGGTCACAAAAAACTCCAGATCTACATTCTTTCATCCATTATCTAAACTGCTTCTCTTTCATTAAGGTTGCAGGGAAGCTAGAGCCTATCCGAGCTGACTATGGGCGAAAGGCAGGGACACTACCTGGACAGCTCGCACACACCATTCACTCACTCACTCACTCACTCATACCTATGGGCAATTTAAAGTGTCCAATTAGCCTGACATGCATGTCTGGAAGAAACCAGAGTACCCCATAGCAACCCATGCGGACACTGGGAGAACATGTAAACTCTGCACAGAAAGGCCCCAGACCAGATTCGAACCCGCAACCTTCTTGCTGAGAGTTGCCAAGATATACAAAAAACTGAAGATGGTTAGAGGAAAGTCCTGAAACTCTGCGAGTTTAATTCTGTACACGTCACAGCTGAGAAGGGTGCAGAGGACTCCTTTCTCCCTCACAGTAACGTTCTGAGCAAGCGTTCCAGGCACCCGAGCAGCAGAATTTCACTCATTCTTTAAAGCAAGTATCGCTGATAGTAACCAGTCAGGTTCCTTAATCTGGGACAAGTAAACCGACTAATTCACACCAAAACCAACCCGGGAGCCTGATCTAATATCCCGGGTCAATATCGAAAACAACCGATGTGCTTTATGGGAAAAACATATTATACTGACAATTTATCAAAAAAAAATCAAAATAAAGAGTATCAAGGTGTTGAGTCTCCGCAGGCTGCCACATCAGCTTCGCACAACTTGGCATGGAGTCTGTGAGTGGAGGCACTTTTCTTCCGAGAAATGTTCCTTCATTTGAAGTGTTGATGGTGACAGAGTGCGCTGTCCAACACATCGTTCTAAAATCTCCCATAAGAGTTCAGTTGGTCTGAGATCTGATTGTGAAGGCAGTGGCGAACGCTTAGGGTAGGGCTGGGACGATTCTGAATCGATTTTTTTAAGGCGTAGCAGCCTACCACCACCTGCTACCATGGGACGATCACCCGAGCTTTCCCTTTTCCTTGATTGAACCCGACGCAGGTTGAACGAAAGTGCCAAACATCAAAGGGCATGTGAATGCTTCCGGAAAAAAACTTGACTGACATTAGTATTTTTCGGCGGCATGCTGCATGGAGCCAAGTAAAGGACTACAGAATCGTCTCCTATTAACCAATCAGGTTACTCTAAGAAAAGTAACCTGTTCCAGTTTACTTGCTTGATTAGTAATCAAATGGTGGATGCGTTTACTCTCTAAGTTGAATGAGTAGAGCTGTTTATTAAGACAGCATGTTTGATTGCTGCATTTTAAAATTTAAATGGCCACAGAACAGCACAGCATGAACACGATTGCCATTGCCACGGCATTTCGTGCGACTGTGATAATTTATATCTCACATTCACGTTTCATCCGCTTTACAGAATGTTTTCCATCTTGTGTATTTTTTAGACGCTTGAAATCCAGGGCGATCTAAAAACAAATCTCTTTATTATTTTATCATTATAGATCTCCTAATATACTACAATGAGAGATGAAATGCAGAGTTGGGATGGTGATGTTGAACGAGGATTTTTTTTTAAAAGTGTGATAAGACCACTTGCAGTCATGGGGTGTGTAGGCAGTCGCGTGTAATTTCTTGAAACATACACACCTGAAGCGGCTTAAAACGATTTAAAATGTCGTGAAAAGAAGCCTGAGTTTAGATTTCGCTAATTGCAGGTGCTCCGCCCTTCCCTAAATCTGCTCCCGTGTACTTGTCCAAAATAACAATCAAGCAATTTCAGTAGCCTATACGATTAAGATGTGATGGTGAAAAGCAGAAAAACCTAACTGGGCTACGGTGTTAGAGTGAAAAATGCCTATAATTTGAATAATTAAAAAAAAAATCTTCCTCTGAATTACATCTCTCATTGTAGCATTTTAGGGCATTATTAAAGATTAATTTAAAACAGACTTGTAATAAGATCGCCCTGATTTAATGCGTCTAAAAAATACACAAGCAGGAAAACATTCTGAAAAGCGGATGAAACGTGAATGTGAGATATAAATTATCACAGTCGCACGAAATGCCGTGGCAATGGAAATCGTGTTCATGCTGTGCTGTTCTATGGCCATTTAAATTTTAAAATGCAGCAATCAAACATGCTGTCTTAATAAACAGCTCTACTCATTCAACTTAGAGAGTAAACGCATCCACCATTTGATTGCTAATCAAGCAAGTAAACTGGAACAGGTTACTTTTCTTAGAGTAACCTAATTGGTTAATAGGAGACGATTCTGTAGTCCTTTACTTGGCTCCGTGCAGCATGTCGCCGAAAAATACTGATGTCAGTCAAGTTTTTTTCCGGAAGCATTTCACATGCCCTTTGATGTTTGGCACTTTCGTTCAACCTGCGTCGGGTTTAATCAAGGAAAAGGGAAAGCTCGGGTGTTCGCCCCATGGTAGCAGGTGGTGGTAGGCTACTACGCCTTAAAAAAAATCGATTCAGAATCGTCCCAGCCCTAGCTTAGGGTCATTTTCATATATTCAGTAACCCTTCATGCGCTTTGGAGCTCGGGTAATTGTTATCCTGGAAAACGCCCACTCCCATCAATGGCAGATATAATCACAGGATACACGGGTGATCACACAGAATAACCCTGCACTGATTAGCAGTGACGCCTTGAAAGAGACGAGAGGGCCCATACTATGCGGGAATATGAACAGAAACATCTGCATTTTCTGCGTTAGTCCGCGCGTTCACTCGGGTATTGTCCACACATTCACTCAGGTTGTGACCACGCGTTCACTCAGGTTTTTTTCCGCGCATTCACTCAGGTTTCGTCCGCGCGTTCACTCAGGTTTTTAAATCACTCTTCTCAGTGACAGCTCGCATCAGTGGAAAATCAAGTTAACGTTACCTTGCAAAATCTACCTAGCAAGCGAGGTCGTAATAAGCAAAAGAACTTAAAGCATACCCGTCCAAAAGTGGAAAGTACTGTTGCAAAACAATGTTTCCATGTCATCCATTAGCCAACTTAAGAACAAAACTTAATTTAAGCGTAAAATCTCGAGCTTCCAAAGCGTCCAGAACTAGCGGGCTATAATGGCAATCGTCCAGGAGAGAACAACCGTCGCCAAATAAGACTAAGTTGACTAACTTAATCAGCAAATGATAACGTTGGCTAAAGCAATATCTGAAATGTCACGTAGCTGGTAAGTTAACGTCTTTAAACTAACGTTAGCATCCCTTACAACGACTGGAGAACCGCCAAGTAGCGCAAAAACTAACGTTAGCTGGTCAAGCTAACTACTTAGCTAGGCCAAGCGGGTTTTTATAACTATTCGCTTAGATAAAAAATAAACCCAACCCGTAAAAAATGATTTAAAGGGGCGGAAAGAAGCAAGCTAGATCTTAAGTGATCATAAATTATCTCGCTAGCTTGTTAGCGCAATTAGCTAGTTAGCCAACTTGCAAAACTTGTTTACACTCCGCAGGTAAGTATGCACAGGCGAAATGTCAGTTGAGTTGACTTGGCTAGCTAGTTAAATCAAATCACTCAACTGTGCAGAAATACTTAATTTAGCTAAATGACGTAATCCCAGAAAACAGGTTAACTTTCGTTAAAATAATGCGGCTAATTCATGTCTGGGCACAGGAACGTACAGCAATCTCCACAGTAAACACTAGTCAAGGTTGTTAGCTAGCGATTCTACCTCAGCGAAGAGGCCAAAACAATCCGCCATGATACTTAGCTAGCTATGTCTGTCAGCTTCGTTAGTTAGCTTAGCTAGCTAGCTAGCTAGCTCGATAAATAACAATGGCTCGTCTACGAGCCAACTCGGGGTCAAACAAGAACACAAATAGCTAGCTAACTAGCTACTGAAGGGCTACCTACCCGCAGTTTTGTGTCCCACCAAATGACATAAATATCTTATTGTATTCAATTTTCTTCCGCTGGAAATCCGTAAAATTCAACTGGCGGCACTTCCACCTTCGCCGACAGAGGCATACAGTGAAAAAGATAAGAAAGCGAGCTGGGGAAACTCGAGGGATCTGCTTCCGGCGTCTAAGAAAAGTTCGTGTTGCGCATTTGCGTCAGCGCAGCGCTCCCCAGACGCGCTGTGCAGCCGCTTTCACACTGGACGCGAAACGAGTTTTTCGCACGGCAGATTACATTTAAAGTCAATGCAAAGACGCGAATATAAGCGTTTTGTGTATTACACGCGTGGACTTTCGCATGCATATCTTTGGACTGTGGGGGGAAACCAGAGTAAGCACGAACAAGGGAAGAACATGTAAACTCCACACAGACAGGCCCCAGGCCGAATTCAAACCCACAAGCTTCTTGGTGTGTGGCAGCAGTGCTAACCTCTGCGCCATCGTCCTGAAGCTAAGAATTGCCCCAATTTAACAAGAGCTGCAATGCGATTGTATCCTTTCAGAAGCTTTGTAATCCAGGCTCAAACTCCAGTGTCTTTTTGGAGACTTTATAAAATAAATCCATAATGATAAGTCCAACATCAAATGTATTATTGGATTATTCATCCAATTTTCTGTGTTGAAAATATCTATTGTCATCTGTTGACAATCCACCGTTCCTTTGGATCAGGGATCACCAACCCTGTTCCAGGAGAGCTACCACCCTGTAGGTTTCTGCTCTACCTCCTATTCAGCACACCTGATTCAAGTAATTAGCTACTGGGCTATTAAGTAGCTAATTAGTTGAATCAGTTGTGCTGAATAGGAGGTAGAGCAGAAACCTACAGGATGGTAGATCTCCAGGAACAGGATTGTTGACCCCTCCTTTGGATTAAGTCCATAGACCAATTAAAGGCTGTGTTCTTGACTTCAGAGCAATCAGAGGCTGTGTTTTTGACTGGCAGCCATGCTTGTTTGTAGCACTAATCTGTAACGAATTGTGCAATGGAACAACATGTTACTATCTTTTCCCAACTGCTTACAGACCTATTCCATTGAGGGCAAGTGCAAGGGTTCTGTCTGCCGGATGCCTCATGGCTGTCCGGCGGACTCTTAAACCCGGGACTGGAGTGAGGACTCGTGTGCAACGCTGCAGGGTGATGAATATGTTAAATGAAAAGAAGAGTAAAAAAACACAAAAGAAGAGATGAGCAAGGTCCCAACTGAAAATACACCTGCGATCAAGAAATATCAAACTGAAACCAAAAGACAGTGACAGCTAAAACCTGCTGACCAGCAGCAGGGAGTAAAATGCAAGGCATCTGAGGCCGGGCCTTTAATGCAGTTACCTGCAGCTCATCAATAATCAGCTGCAGGTGCCACTAATTCAAGTGTAAGGGAAAGGATGTGAGGAATGTGGCTAGGGAGAGGGCTGGAGGCACAGCCTCACAGCAAGAGCTCAAAATAATAAGATTAGTGTAAATGTAGATTCTTCTTTGTGCAATTGGATAGTATTGTAAGGCAAGCACATTGTGTGCATGGAGTATTCACACATATAGCTATGGGTTATTCCATGTTTATGCATTTTGTTTGGCTTTTTGACATGGAAATGGCTCTTCAGTGATATCAGATGTCAGATTTATTTATTTGTAAATAGTATTTGTAAATTTGGGTCTTGTTTGTTTATTTGATGTTTGGTGGAAGCCTGTTTCACACAATGTGCGGGGGGCGGGGCTCCACTGTCTCCAGTCAGGCTGTTAGTTACACCTCAGATTTAGTGTGGAGGTAAGGGCTATACGCATAATGTATTCAATTGTCTTGCACTACAGGTTTGAGTGTGGGGTGCAAGGCACTGTCGACTGGAGATAAAACTGGTCAAAAAACAAGAGCGCTTCTTGGGGAAAAAAATGTGAATCGTTTTTTTGATGCGAGTTAGTTGCAGTGTTTTTTTTTCTCCTGATTCCCTGCAAAAAGTCTTATTCATTATGGTTTTATGGGTGATTTGGATAAAATTCTGAGAGATTCAATTTTCCTTTTTTTCTTTTATATTAATTGTAATGCAAATATTTATATAGTAATGTGACCTCATTGCAGCATACATATTCTGATAGCTCAGGTTGTCCCGAGGAAAAAAAAAAGATTGATATAACTTGATTGTGGATAGCAGGGTTGAGGTTATACAAGTGTCATTACACAAGGAGACTGGGTGAACCAAATATAGAAAAAAAATGGCTCAGACCAGAGAGGGTTAATGATCACTATAATTTCAGGACTTTAAAGCTTCATCTGAATGATGTCCCAAATATTGTCTGCTTTGCGAGTAATAACTTGTTTTGCTCTGCCTCAGTCATCTGACATTAGAGTTAATGGTGGCATAGCTGTAGTCTTTTTAAATCATCGGCATGGGAAGGCAATTCCTGACAGAATATCCCATGAAAATGGCAATCGCAGAGCACCATGCAGCTTGTGTCCGGGCAAACTCATCAAAGTCCATTAATGCACAGATCATGCAATGATAGGAGTGGAGCCCTAGAATCACATCTATCATCTTGTTTCATTGTGCCCAAACTCTACTGCCCCAATCACTGACCAGAGTACTCAAACTCCTTTGCATCATTCAGAGAGCAACAAGGCAGTTGCACACGATTTCTTATTCAGCTACTAATGAAGATTATACGATAGACATGACAGCACCACGTGTTTCCTAATCCACTACACATTCCATATTCCTTGAGCAGAGAGATCATGAAAGATGTAAACTAGTATTCCAGATTGAAAGTTTATAATAATGACAATGGCCCTCACAATACCTCGCCTCGCTTTGAACTGCTGCCTGTCAGAGGCATCAACTGTGCAGTCATTATTATGATAACACAGCATAGGCATGCATTTCTCTAAGTGCGAGAAAATGCTGCCTGGTGGGTATATTGTCAGGAAATTACAAAGTCCTTATCAGCTTCAGTAGCATGAAGATCAAGGGAAAGACAGAGAGACTAGGCTCGTCTGCTTGTCTCTCAATTAATTCTTTGAGAGGAAGGGTCATCTTCTTCTCTACAGTTGTGTGGGTTTCATGTAACCTAAGACGGTGAGGAGCTTTGTCTCAGAATTTCTCTCATTTAAAGCTGGCTAACTATGAGACACAACAATAGACTGTGGGGTGAGACAGCAATGATATCCACATCAGCCACAGTGCTTTGACAGCCAAACATTCCTTAACCCTATCTAGACCTATCTAGACCGGGGGTGGGGGGTGGGGGGGGGGGTGCTTTTTATGCCCGCGCCAATTTTCACGTCGTATAATTTCTGAACGGCTTGGGCTAGGACCACCAAACTTAGTGACTTTTCCTAAAACTTGTCTGGGAACAATTTTATACCAATAAGTCAAGTTCACCATCTGCGCCGTTTCCATGGCAACGGTTTTCTAACAGGTATGTCTGACAAAAAATCACAGATTTCAGTTTCATCAATGTAGTTTCCAGATTTTCTTTTTAACATATACTTATTCCATTATATTAACAATATCTTACGTAATTTAATGTCAGCTTTGTTAAGTAGAATTAATTTATGCTAATTTGATGACATCATTGAATTTAAAGGGCCAAAATCCAAGATGGCAGACTATATCTTTGACTCAGGTACATTTTCCCTCAAATTTCATCGATTCCTTTTATTGGTGGTCATACGCCATGTCATTTAGGAGTTACAGTTGACTGTCATGTTATGAGAAGTTCAAGCCATTTTGACATATCTATAACGTCATTTTATGACGTCATTTTGACGTTGTTGCTATTGCCTTTGGCAGCAGAAATCTTTGTAGACATTTAAGTGTTATAAGACACGTGTAAAAATTGTGATGCATACCCTAAATTTGCAAGAAATGATGGTATTATGACAGTTTTGGGCAGAAAAATCAAAATATGACGTCATAATAGGTCATAATAATACCAAAATGATAGTAGTGATTTAGTTTTACATGTACATCATCCCCTGCAAATTTGGTGGTCATATGCCATGTCATTTACGAGTTGGCCCCAGGAAGCCCCAAAAAGCCCGGTCTAGATAGGGTTAAAACAGCAGGGACGACCACTTTTCTACATGAGAATATTGATGCGTTTTGCTTATTACTGTATATTAGCTGTTAAATTATTCAATTCAATTAACTTCTGTATATCCCGTTACGCCTGTATTGCTACTAGGGTTTGGGCTTGAAGAGGTTAATTTTGCTTTTGTGGAACTTCAGAGGCAGAAATTAAAAATAGAGTAGGTCATCCTGGTTACCTCCTTGTTCTTTCACCAATATCAGCGGGGAATGGGGACATCAGTCGAGGCTTGCCCTTTTTGCTTCCAATGGACTCAATGAGAGTGGTCCTCCTCTCACAGATGTGTGCAACTGCACTCTTCATAACAAACACATAAGATTCATAACCTGAGCCTCAGGAGTTCTGCTTGATCAGACCTGCAGCACAGGCCTCATTAATGGGCACCTGAGGGGGCCATTAAAAACATTCTGAAAATTACCTCAATTAACCCCTCTGCGCAGATTTGGACGCCGGCGTCCATACGTTCCGAAATGTAATTGCTAAGTAATTCTTTGATTGAATTTCTAATTGCCTTGCTTCACTGGAATAATTTTCCACAGTCTCTGTGACACAAATACGGAGTTATAAAGCCTTAAATAGGCTCATGCAGAACAGGAAAAATTGGCGCCGTTCGTATTCTGCGCAAAGGGGTTAAGGAGTGGGCATCCGTACATCACCATCCATCTTCTGTTTTTTTGTGGAGTGGTAATAGTCAAATCTTACATGTCTTAAGACGAATGGTCTGTTCTCACCATTATGTATTCTTGTATTGGAAAATTGGTGTATCCCACCCTCAGAAGCTGTTCAAAGATATCTTTATGTACTCATGAAATTGTGGCAGTTGCAGCTAATTTAAATAAAGAGAGGCAGTGACAGCATTAAATGGGGGACATCTGCGGTCTTGGGAAAACTCCGCAGTAAGAGACATTTAATAGCCATTTTGCTAGATGTATGCTCCTCTCTATCCTCCAATAGTCAAGCCAAAGTCACTCTCTTGATTAACTAATCAAACAGAATCATCGACCAATGACAAAATAATAGATGGGTGGATGCAGTAAATTAATACCATAAGTGAATTATACTGTCTGTTTGACCAGACGACTGTAAATCGCTGTGTATATTCAAGAAAACACAATAGGGAAAATGACACGGCTGTAAATAGATAGCTTTGTTTATTTACTCATTTTCTTTGTTGTATCAGAAATACATGATTGCAAATTCACCACTGAGGAATGATTCACAGAAAACACAAAGAGGATTCATCCCTGAAAGGAGGTCTTAGAGACCTTAACCTCCACCCCAGCCAAAGCAAATAGCACATTTTGTTTTTACACATTCATTTCACAACTGGCTTATCAAAATATCCCATACAGTTTCTTTTTGTTGTTGGTAACATTAACATTCTCCATTTTGAATAATTTCACCAGCCATCAATGATTGACCATAATATAATCTGTTGTTGAAGAGTACCAGCATCCATATGCCATTACTGACATCTTCGTTGATATTTTTGCTTCATATTAAACTGATTGTAAAGCTTTTAACAAAATGTAGAGAATACATATGCAGTGAGTACTGTAATTATTTGGGCAGTAACACATTTATTTGGTGGCTCTGCTCTAGCACTTTGAGCTTGAAAAGACACATTGACAGTGCAGAGCACACTGAAAAACCAACTGTCAGCTTTAATTTGATCATGTTTTTATTCATATCGGATGTACCGTTTGGAAATGACAACACTTTGTGTGCATGGTTACCCCCCATTTTCCGGGTGCATCAAAAGGACATTGGTTCCATATCCTTCACATGCAATGCCTGCTTGAAGTTTGTGAAGCACTGACATCACCTGATCCTCGGTGTCTTTCCTTGTGATACTCAGCCAGGCCTACACTACAGCCATCTTCAGTTCTTGCTAGTTTCCAGGACATTTGCCTCTAGTCTCCTCTATATGTAAAATGCGTGTTCAATTTGATTCAGATCCAAAGATTGACTCGGTCAACAGAACCAAATTACCATAAAACATGTCACGGTCCAAAGAATTATGGTGCTCACCATATTTATGTGCATTATATGGGACTTCTCAATGTGCATGGTGGCTCAAATCTGTCACAGGTTGATTTCAACTGGGGAACAACTCACATAAAGGTTTTTCACACTTTCAAGCACTTTTGTGTAAATATATATATATCTCTCCACACATCTTGCATAATCATTTAGTGCGTTGCAAAAGGTTTCCTGAGAATAGTCACAAAAAGTCCAAGGCAGTCTGACCTAAAGCATCTTTTATAACAAGTACTGTACATCTACACCTGCAATAGCAAGAATAAACATATTTCTACATACTGTGAATAAACTTTTAAAGGATCAACAGATATCTTCTCTTACAATCGTTATGGAGTGGAATGGAAAACTGAAAAATTGAATTAATGATCTCAATTTAGTGCAAATAAACTAAAGGAAAAAACCTTGTTTTACAGTTTGGTATATAGTAAACAAAATAAACTGGGCTTGATTGTCAGGTTTGTCAGTTCAACTGACTTAACTGGTCACAAGCAATGATGACACTATCAGCATTTGACGACCTGCTGACAGGTGATGTATATTGCCCAGAATCACACCTACAGTACTCAGAAAAATACACATTTCTATACACTCTCTTGCCTTCAATAAGACATTAATCATAAGACTTTTGGATACAAGGATTGACAGGCATCCAAAAAAATGGCTTATTCAACTAACAGTCCTCTAATGGATATTGAATCATTAACATAGTGGCCCTATGACTATTGTACACAAACTATCATCCATAATAATATTTAAAGAATGTGCATTAATATTGTCTCATATTGCTATGTAACCCTAAGCCATCTCCACATCGGCAGCAATATCTCCCAGTACTTGCAGCTGAAGAATTCAAAATCAACTTAACCAGTTTTCACCATTTATAGAGATTTAGGCAGGAGCCCAAGCATTTCACATGGTTTGAAACAGGCAAACACCCTTCTGAACTACCCAGAGCCCATTACCAGAGAAAATAATGCACTTATATTTGAGTATAATGTAGAATATGATGTGCAAAAAACTGAATATAAGCACACAGTAGGGCTGCCTGGACAGAGTCAGCCCCTGGGAGGAATTGGTTTCTTATGTTATCAATTTTAGGGACTTTCCTAGTCTATGAAGGTTCTGCTCTTTCAGTGATGTAATGGGCAGTGACGGGACAACATGAAACGGGTGTAAGCAGATAGAGGCGCCATGTTTAACTATCGGTACATTCCCAGAGTTTTTAAACCGAAAAGCCACAATAAATAAAAAATAAATAAATAAATACAGTTTTTTTTTTAACAAATTAAAAAAAAAAACAAGGAATTTGTTGGAAGACCAGATTTTAAGAAAAAGAGACTGGGAAGATATAGCTCCATTCTCCCAACAAAAAAGTAAACAAATATTAGCGCTCATCAGCAACCAATTAACTGCCCATTTTTAGGTATGATATTGTCTACTGGATATCTAACACTGCTGTCTAATTAAGACTGGCCACAACTAAAATATATTTTCTGTCTCAACAGTATTGGTGGAAGTGTTTGGAAAGAGTGAAGAACAGAGGCATGCCCAGGGCACAAAAGGCTGGTGAGGAACACCTGCATCACATTCTTCTGTACACCATTTCCCCCTCCTAAACTCAAAATTAAATGACTTACACTATTGGCTTTGAACTCTGATCTCTGGTGCATGCTCATCAAAGGACAGGAAAGATACTTCACAAACCACATAATGTAGCTTCCATATGCACAACAAGATATTTGTGCTGTTTGAAGTGAAAGAGGGAAAAACTGTATTCTTGCAACCCATGCCAAAAGCATTACACCATCAGTGTTTTCAGACTTTAGGTAGAGATGAATTCAGTAAATAAATGTGCATTTATTGAAAAAAGTGGACTTTCCCCCAATATCTATCCAAAATGACACAAAAAGAGTTTTACTTCAATATTCATTGACACAACATCCTTCAAAATAACCTACATTGCCTGACACACAATTCAATATTTTGTTGGAAGGCTGCAACTTCCTTATCCCTCCAATGCTCTTTCAACAGTTTGTTTAATCGTGAAGCAACAGGAGGCTATTTCAATGTTCTCTAATAATAAACATCTCCGCGGAACTCATATTTTTGTGTTATTCTGGACACAATTGGGAAAAAAAGGTTTCCACATTTGCTTTTTCTTTTAAAATGCGCCTGAATCAACTTTATCATTCTCCCTAAAGAATGCGTCAGGAAGGCATTATACCATCTGCCTCAAATCGCTTAAACAAAAAAAAAAAAATCAGAGGCAGTTCTACTTTTCTGTCACAGGGTGGCAGAAATGTATGGTAGACGCATACAGTATACCCACCAGAAAGCCATTGTAGACGCGCAACACCTAATCTGATGTTGTGACGTGAATGATCTGTCAGCATACAATATCATATAATTCTAGCAGAGGGTTCCTTCCAGGTTAGTTCAGCAACTTGAAAAAGGCACTTATAAGGAGTGCCAAGTCTTTTATGTTCACTCATTTCTAAACTATTTTCCCTTGACTGGACCTCATCCCCCCCTTTTTAGCGATTTATTCTCTAGTCTTTTCTAAGATTGCATAGTGAAGTGGTCCCCACACCAAGACCTCTGTAACTGGATGTAGCTCAACATCTAAGCAAAATAAGTCTGCGCTTAAGCACTTTCAAATGTGCAATTTATCAGTGTACACAGTATATATTACAGAACAGCAAAAACAGAAGGAAAAATTGGATAACACAAAATAAAAGACACAATAACAAAATTGGAACTTGAACTAAAATAACTGAAAAATCGAAAACAAGAACTGGGGGGGGTAAAATTATGCAAAAACCCGTTTTTCACTTTTTAAAAATTTTATAAGTGCCCCGAAGTGAGATGCTTGTCATACAGGTTTGGTCGCCTGAGTCATGTTCCCGGTCTAACTGAGAGTGTAAGGTCAGGAACAGTGGGTGTATGGCTCACTCGGAAACACACTGATAAACACACACACACACTCACACACACGCTGCTGTAAACCTCAGGCACGCATGCAAGCACAGATTCACACGTGAATCACACACCCAACATCTTCACCTTTACCTTACTCCTCTTCCCCCTCCTCCTCATCATCATCATCCTCTTCTTCTTCCTCCCATCTCACACGTGTGGGAGGAGGGTTGCTAGGAGATGGAGGCCCGAGAGCCTCACCTGATGTCCCGGTAGGCACTCCAATGCCTCTCAACATGTGGCCTGGGTAGGCCAGCCGGTTTGGGGCCAAAATCGGGATTGGGTGGAAGGGCAACGAGAGGCTATCGGAGAGGTGCGGATACGGAAGCGGTGGGCCGGTGGCATTAGCCAATGGGGGCGAGCCAGAGTAGGGAGAGGAACGCGCGACAGAGGAGGGATCTACGAGCGAGGACACTGCGTGGGGCCCCAGACCGGCCCCGTCCCCTGGCCCCGGGCCCCTGCGCGGGCGGCGGGTGCGCAGCTCCAGGCAGCTGTGGCCCTTGCGGTGGCGCTGCAGGTGGTCTTCGCGGGCGAAGGCCTTATGGCACAGTGGACACTCGAAGGGGCGAGCGCCACTGTGCAGGGAGCGGTGGTTCTTCAGGTCATAGGAGTGCAGGAAGCGAGCGGGGCAGTCGGGGCAGGGGTAGGGCCGCTCCCCTGTGTGCTTACGCATGTGGATCTTCAGTTTGTCATTCCTGTCAGACCGAGTGGAGGAAAGACAGACGGGGAGAAAGGGAAGAAGGAAGGGAAGTTTATAACAGACAGACAGTTTGTTAGGACTAAATCTACAGATCCCATATACAGTGCTCTGCAAAAGTCTTTGGCACCTTCCTTTTTTATTGTTCTTAAATTAGCTCTTAGACATTTATTTTTTGTTTACCATGTTAACATTGCTGAAAAACACAAGATAATTTATGCAAATTTATGCAAATAAATGAGTGTTTCAGAAAGAATATTTACTTGACTTCTTTAATTAGTTGATACTGACAATATAGCTTAGACAGAGCCTTGAGGTCAACATCATAAAGGCTACTTGGTATGAGTCAGAAGTACAGGAAACAGTTGGTCGACAGTAGAATGGTGTAAGTTCTGCTATATGCTTGGAACAACCAGTCAGCCAATTATCTTATACAACTGTTTAACAGTGTACCTAATTTTCAGGCAAAGGGTGGTCACACCAAATATGAATTTCTTTCAGTTTTTAACTGTCCACGGCTCTATGAAGCACATTTTTAAATATTTAGAAACCTTTCATTTCATGATTTAAGGTAGCATCATTGCCCAATGCGATTGTTTTGAGGACATTGCAAAGTACTGTAAAAATTGCTACAATGGTTCACACACACACACACACACACATATGCTTACCGGGTGAAGCGTACACCGCAGGCAGTGCACTGAAAGGGCTTCTCGCCTGTGTGGGTCCTCATGTGTCGGGGCAGCTTTCCCGCACCATGGATGATCTTCTGACACACAGGGCACTGCTGAGGTGTCTGCGACTTCCTCTTCCTGCCCCCCCCAGGGGCCCCTCCTCTCTCAGGGGGTAGGGGTGCGGCTGCCACTCCTACGGGCCTGTACGCTGCCCTGTCCTCCTCTTCCTCCGAAATCCCTTCTTCAGCTGGCGGGGCCGAAAGGCCATCCCCCATGGCCCAACGCACCCCTCCATTGGCCGCTGGAGCCGTCACTCTGCTCTCACCGGGCTGGTCCCCATTCTGCCCCACCAGGGGAGAACGTTCTCTGTAATCGGGGTTTGCGGGTGCTGGGGCGACAGGCCGGCGATGGTCCTGCGGAGGGGAGGTTGAGGAGGGGGGTGGAGAAGGGGAGTGGGGCAACCTGGATTTCAAGACCTGCCGCCTGTCCTTTTTGCGGCGGGACACCTTCTCGACCTCCTCAGCACGGTCGTCTCCCTCGTCCCTCTCGCCCAGGATGTCGCGGCAGGCATCAGCTACGCACTGAATGCCCAGTAGCTGGGCGGCCTTCAGCACCTCCCTCATGCCCGAGCTGCGGATGGTGAGTGTGGCTGTGTAGGCGAACTCCAGCAGGGCGTCCAGAGCGTCGGGGGCCACAAAGTCCAATTGCACATTGCACCTCCTCCCCACCCCAAAATCCTGGCTTTCACCCTCCTCCACTCCGAACAGCTTCCGGAAATACAGGCTCACGGCGGCCATGACTGAGCGGTGTGTCAGGTAGCAGATGCCCTGCGAGGTAAGCGTCAGGTCGCATAGTAGTCCTGCTCGCCGCTGGGCATTTAGGCAAGACAGGAGCTCGCTGCTGTGCTCCGGGAAGGGGATCGCAATCAGACCGTCCTCTCCTGGAGACATAGCCACCTGCTGGACCAGAGAAAGAAATGCACAAAGTTTAATGGAACATTTTCATCATATTACAACATCACATAATCTCAAGATTCACCACAATTGATATGTATGTCAGATGATATGTAGCATCAAAATAATAATGTTTTTAAAAAACTGGTATTTCACTTTTCTATTCCAAACTAAAGACATTCCATGCAGATATTCATTAAAGCGGACATATTATGAAAAACTCATTTTTTCAGTTCTTGCGTAAATACATTTAATATCTGGAGTGCTTACCAACCCACTAACTGTGAAGTAAAACAACCCAGTCATTTTGTTGCAGTCTCTTTTTATAAAATATGGCCTTCGGTACAGCATTCAGATTTGGCTCCCCTTCTTACGTCACATGCAGACTCGAGAGAATTGTTCCGCCCCTCATTAGAATATCTTCACCCATCATGGCAAATTTTTTTTAAGGCAACATCCCAGCTTTAACTGGTAAAAGCCCATAACTAGCTATAGCCTATGTGTGCTTTTCACTTTTATTGGACTGCTTTACACGACTAACCCAGATCAGCACAACACAGGACAGGCAGTGAAATTATGCTTTTCAGAAGATGAAAATAAGTAGTGGTTTCCATTTATTTTCAAGGAGAATCTGTTAATAGCTAGCGAGGCAAGTGTTTCCAATTTCTGTTAATATCCAAACTAAATTCCAAGTGTAAGCGTAGTTAAATGTTTATGGCTTGATTGATGTAACTACAACCCCAATTCCGAAATAGTTGGGACAAAGTGTAAATTGTGAATAAAATCAAAACGCAATGACTTTCAAATCACACCAGCCAGTATTTTATTCACAATAAAACAGAGATAAAATAGCAAATGTTGAAACTGAGAAATTTTACAATTTTATCCACAAAATGAGCTCATTTCAAATTTGATGGCTGCAACAGGTCTCAAAAAAGTTGGGGCAGGGGCCTGTTTACCATGGTGTAGCATCCCCTCTTCTTTTTAACACAGAGTGGAGGCGTCTGGGCATTGAGGAGACAAGTTTCTTGAGTTTAGCGATTGGAATTTAATCCCACTCTTGTTTAATACAGGCTTCCAGCTGCTGGAGAGTTTTGGGTCTCCTTTGATGGACTTTTTCTTTAATTATGTGCCAAATGTTCTCAATCGGTGAAAGATCAGGACTGCAGGCAGGCCAGTTCAGCACACGGACTCTTCTACTAAGAAGCCATGCTGTTGTAATAGCTGCAGTATGTGGTTTTGCATTGTCCTGCTGAGATACACAAGGCCTTCCCTGGAATAGATGTTGTCTGGAGGGGAGCATATGTTCCTCTAAAACCTTTATATACCTTTCAGCATTCATGGTGCTTTTTAAATGTGCAAGTGTCCCACACCATATGCACTAATGCATCCCCATACCATCAGAGATGCTGGCTTTTGAACTGAACGCTGATAACAGGAGGGGTGGTCTTTCTCCTCAATAGCCTGGAGGACACGACGCCCATGATTCCCAACAAGAATGCCAAATTTGGACTCGTCTGACCACAGGACACTTTGCTACAGTCCATTTTAAATGAGCCTTGGCCCACAAAACACGGCGGCGCTTCTGGATCATGCTCAACAATGGTTTCCTTTTTGCATGATAGAGTTTTAGGTGGCATCTTTGGATGGCACGGCGGACTGTGTTTACAGACAGTGGTTTCTTTAAGTATTCCTGGGCCCATTTAGTAATGTCAATGACAGAATCATGCAGGTGAGTGATGCAGTGGTGTCTGAGGGGCCCGAAGATCACAGGCATCCAGTAAGGTCTTCAGCCTTGTCCCTTACGCACAGAGATGTTTACAGTTTCTCTGAATCTTTTGATGATGTTATGCACTGTCGATGATGAGACCTTCAAAGCCTTTGCAATTTGACGTTGAGGAACATTGTTTTTAAAGTATTCCGCAATTTTTTACGCAAGCATTCACAGGTTGGAGAGCCTCTGGCCAATCTTTACTTCTGAGAGACTCAGCCTGTCAAAGATATCCCTTTTATAGCCAATCATGTTACACACCTGATGCCAGTTAACTTAATTACTTGCTGAATGTTCTTTCAGCTGGTTCTCTTACATATTAATTGCTTTTTCAGCCCTTTTTTGCCTGCGTCCCAACTTTTTTGTGACCGGTTGCAGCCAGAAAATTTGAAAGAAGCTCATTTTGTGGATAAAAATGTAAAATGCCTCAATTTCAACATTTGAAATGTTATCTATGTGCTATCGTAAATAACAAATTGGCTCATGTGATTTGAAAGTCATTGCATTTTGATTTTTTTCACAATTTACACTTCATCCCAACTGTAGTTAGATAACTAACTAACTAACTAACTACTTTGTGCCACACGCAAAACTAACTTACTTAATTAGCATCCATGCATTACCTTTCTATTGTGTGGTTTATTAGTTAGCTTGGTACTCTAGCAATAGCACCCTAGCTAGCTATTAAGTTGTCTGTGATAGAATGGGTGACCATTTTTAATTGAATTCAGTCCAATTTTTATGGAGTAGCTAATGCATTAAATGGAATGTTAGTGAACGGTTGCTACTATACAGTCTCTAGCTACAGATCATACTTACTGTTAGGGACCAAAGTGCAAGTGTAGTAAAACTATTATAGTGACTGCATACTGCACTTGTGCAAATGTAATGCTCATGCTACCTTAGCCTGTTGACATTAGCTACCTTTCCATACTCAATGTGTAGTTAAATGGGTACCTATCTAGCTACTTATTCACCCTTCTGTATTTAGAATCTTGCCAGGAGCTGGGAAATTATGAAATTGTCGCTGTCAATTGACACGGTGGCTTTGTTCGTGGGCCAATTAGAACCAAACTCATTCTATACGGTAGACGCCCACTCAGAACAGCCGATTTTTCAGAGGTTTAGGAATGACAGGAATCAATTTGCATAGAAATCATGGAAGTTTATAATCTTGCCTTTTGGAAATCCAGGAATATTCTAATGTGAAAAAAATTTAACATGATAGGTCCCCTTTAAAGACTAAAGAAAGTCTATGGTTTGTGGAATCAAATCTCATTATTCATAGTAAAAAGAAGATCCATAAAAATAGAGTTCTGAACATTGTATACACAAAAATATTAAATCCTTTCCGCAGATGTGCAGTAACCTAGGACACAGTCATCTAAATAATACCGTTATTGTAATTATTCCGGGAATAAATAACTGTATATTGAATATTCATGAGGAGGTGGTGCCCTAGAATTAGTCAAAAGATGAGAGTTCAAAGTCTAGTCTAAAAGGGACGTATAGACGTCGCATGAATTATATTTGCCTTAAACCTGATCTGCTACCAGTCTGGCATATCTGGCTAAAGATACCAGGGAATATTTCATAACATATATTGATCGTGAAAAATTTGCCCAACCTCATAACATCTTATGTTTTGTCAAATTTCCAACATTTGTATGCTCGTTAAATTCATAAAAGACAACTCGTATTTTTTTCTTGAATAGCCGATTTTCCCTGGTATTCAACATAACTGAAGTCGCACTGATAGTAACAGAGCAATACTAAAAACTGGTGTCAAAAATGAATATTATTTTGCACATGAATTGATCAGAAATAGTCAGATTTGGAAAACCTCATGCCATTACAATGAAGTTAATGATAATATACTTTGAAGAATGGGTTAATGTACAACAGAGAATGATTTCATCAGCATGCATTGGTGAAAGTCTGATTTGAAAGGATTAGTTTGCATTATTTTTTATTTAGGGAATACAATACATGATAAGGGAAGATATTACTAAGTTTCTATCGCCAACAAACTTTCAGTCAGTTTTCTGTTTAAATTGGAGACCAAATGGATAACTACTATAGCCGTCTCTCTCGTTTTAACGGTCAAAAAAATTTAAAAACTATAATAGCTACTTGAATTTGATGCAAAAGATCGTACTATGCGTCAAAACAGTTGGTTGGTTGTTAAACATTGTATTATTCATAATTTGCACCTAAGTAAAGATCTCTCCATTTTTAACTGTTTGTGGAGGTAGGGGGCAGCTTATCTTTGACTTCACAGACAATCAATAGTTCTAAGTATCAACCTCAAATGTAGCACACTTCTGATTTGTGATCTAGAAAATGTATTGCTTTACCTCCTTGCCACTCTTGTTTCTTCATATATTTTTGCAAAACAACTCAATGTTGAATTTTCATGAAGTTTCTCTTTGTATTAGAGGCACTTCTTGTCCCGAAATTATGATATTAAACAAATATTAGATTTAATTCCAAATGATAGGAGTGTCTTGCTTCATTGACATCATTTTTCTTTTCTCCAAGATGCTAAAATCCTGTGTTATAAAGCCTTAAATAGGGGTCATGCACACATAAGGATTGGCTTGATTTGGCATCTGCATAAAAGGGTAAATGAACAATTTGGTTGGGCCATGTGATAACATTTCAAAGATCTCCAGCAAATTAATTGCATTGCTGCAGAATTAAACTACGCAGTTACATTGAGACTGCCACAAAACCTTCAAGACATGCTTGCAACACATGCATGCGTGAGCCCACAGCAAACGTGTGTGTTTGTGGGTTTGTGCATGTTGGGGAGGAAATTATCACCAATTTATAGCCCTTCCCAGGCAAATTCGGTCTGGTTAATTCAGGCTGGACTGAATTTGGCGAGATACAGTGGAATGAAAGGATCAGAGGGGGAGAGAGATGGAGGGAAGCAGAGGGTGAGAGTGAGAGAAAGCTTTATAGCATTATCTCTCTGAATAAAAATAGCAGGATGAGAGGGAGTGAGAAGGAGGGGCGGTGCACTCGTCCAGCTGCCTACACTCTGAACTGTTCCTCACATGTGTGTACGTTTGGAAGCCTATGTGCCATAGCAACACCAAAGGACTATAATCCTGATGGAGGAAAAGTAAGAAAGGGAGATTATTTAAAAAAGGTTTAAATAAAGAACAGGTGGAGTGGGGTGAAAGTCAGAGGGGCAAAATGACCTCAGTTTATTTATGCCTTAATTAATAATTAAAAAAGCACTTGTACGGTTGTCATGTATGACAATATGCCACAAGGAATCCAGATTCAACTACCACCGTGTCATGCATGGGCGATCAGATGGTGTTTTTGACTGAAGATCTTCTGTAGACTCTAAAATGGCTTAAAATACCTATCAGTTACATAATGGTAAGTGGATGGTGGACCCCATGTTAATAGTTAAGGAAATGGTTCTTATGTATCTTTGTTAATCGTCCAACTCAACCCTTCTTGCAAGCATGCGGCCTTTCAAAGCTATTGTCTTTCATCATGTCTTTCTTTTCAGTCTTTTCATCAGCTTCCATTTCCTGCCGTTTCCATTTTTTATCTCTAAGGGTCCGGGGGTGGTTCTTGCATGTCACTGACTCCAACCTTGAATAACTCACTAATGAAAAAAATTACTTTTTAAACTTTCAAGTATCATTCAGCAAAAGTTGTAGTCAGCGATGATAATAATAGGAAAAACACTCAGTGTGAAAATAATTATGGAAGTATATCACAACTAATTAAAGATGCCACAGCAGATAAACAGAATGAGACAAACTTAAATGCTGGTCATTTCTTGCCTTTCCCTGCCTACTATAACGGACTGCCTATACTGTCCCATGAGTTAATTTTGTTCAATGTTAACTGTTGCAAAATAAGCAAAGAAAGGACACCATCCAATGCTTCTTTTTACTTTTCCAGCATGCAGTGCACTGAAGAAATATGCGAAATATACTCCCCACGCACACACCGATTACCTATATTTTCACATATTTGCTGCACTTAATTTTAACAGATAAAAACAAAATGAGAAGACATGGAGAATACAAGGAACAGCAAAATACAGTTTTTAAATGATCATTTCATTTATTTAAAGGAAAAAAGTTATCAAACTCGAATATCACCCAGGTAAAAACTCATTGTTGACAGCGACAACTGCAAATGCTTCCAACAGCTGGATATCAGTTTCTTACATTCCTGCAGAGAATTTTGGCCCACTCCTTTCTCAGAATTGCTTTAATGAAGCCACATAGGAGGGTTTTGGAGTTTGAACAGCCAGTTTTAAGTCCTATCATTGCATCTCAGTGGGTTTGAGTCAGCGCTTTGGTTGGACCATTCAGTAGGCTTAATTTTCTTTCTTTGGAGCTATTCAGAGGTGGGCTTGCTCTTGATCTTAACACCATTGTCATGCAGGTTAAGACCACTGCACTTGAGGATCAGATCACAGACTGATAATGAGCCATTCTCCAGCAGAATTTTGTGGTCAAGAGCAGAATTCATAGTTCTGTAAATTTTGGCAAGTTACAGAGGCCCTGAAGCAGCAAAGCATCTGCATACCATTGCACAATCAACATTATATTTACTGTTGGTATGATGTTCTTAATGGGGGGTCCCATGAATTCCAAGAAGTTCCACTTTTGACTCGCTAGCCCAGCGAGGCCTGCAGTTCCTTAGATTTTCGTTTATGTTCTTTGGTGTCTTTCCTGGATGAGTTGTCAACGCACTCTTGGAGAAATTTTCAAACCACTCTCCCATTTGGGGGTAATGGCCCCTTGCTACAGTTTCCTAGGGTCCAAGAGCCTTAGACATGGCTTTCTATGTCCTTCCAGTTTGATTTATTTAAATTACTTTCTTTTTATTGTGGCAGAATTTGTTGCTTGTTGAGACATTTCAGCCTTCTTCATATTACTAGAGAGGTCTTGTGTAAATTGTTTAGATTCAACAGAGCTGGAAGGAAGCAAAACTAATCTAATCTATCTAATTATCAATTAATTGAAGACCTGCGTGCAAGATGTACTTAAGTCTCAGAATGTCAGTTTTGAGATATTGATGGTCAAGGTTTTCAAAACATGCAGCAGATACTATTTTTTTCAAGGTAGCTTATTATGGACTTGTGCGCTAGTTCTAGGGGCTAAACATGGTTAGTCATTTGTGGAATGATTCTCCTTTATTACCGAGAAATCGAGAAAAGTAGGTTTGGACTTAGATACTTTTTGTGACAAAATGGCTGGACTTAGGTTTTTTTTGTGGAAAAATCATAAACTTGAGTACTTTTAACACCAAAAACCCTTTATTGCTTAGTTTTCAATACAAACAAGTTATTCTAGATAAGCCTCCTTGCTTTTGTGGCTTTATGGTAGGCAGAACTACTTGTTTAACACCAATATAACTTGGTAAAATCCACAGGCACTTAGACAAATCAGAAACGAACTTTCGAAATGTAGAAAAACCTAATTTTGGAGAGCCAGTCCTCTTACAAACAACACCTCCCTTCTACTTGAATGATTGCTTCAAAATCCTAACGTATGTAATGTTTATAACAGCAAAACCTACTTCTGGGAGTATGAACATTCTCTTGGTAACTCCTCAATTCTGTCATTTTGATTGGATAGTCATGGACTTGGACACTTACTGCAAAAATTTTATGGTCTTGAGTACTTCTTGCAGAAAATTTTAGTGGATTCCAAAAAAAACCATGTACAAACAGGGGTGAAGTACTTCAATTTTTCTTAATTTTGGTATCAAATGATTTTTTTATCAGTAAAGATTCCAGAACTGGTGCCAGCTCAATTTTTAAAAAAATGTGATTTTGGTACTTCTTGCACGCAGGTCTTCAATTAGGAAAACCAGCTGATTGTGCAACTAAGTGGGGCATTTTCTACACTGGACCAATTGATGTTGGATAGCTTTCTTCTTACAACGAAAGAAATTTTCATTTGAAAATGGTATGATCAGTTTATTTATGTTGTCTTTTGGTGTATTACATTTTGTTTGAAAATCTGAAACAGTTGAGTGAGACATATACAATAATAAAGGTAATCAAGAAGGGGGCAAATACTTTATCAAGGCACAGACTCTATCATTCCACACCTCTTCATATCATCTGTATTAAATTCTGCCATTCCAAAAAAAGTTCTGTCTTTTCCGTTCACCCCTTTACATTCCATCTCACAACTCACTGAATTCAGTCTTTCCACCACATACTCTGATCACTGTGGTGCAACATTTCATCAATTAATTGTGTCCAAAATAAAATCTAAAAGCTGTAATACACGACCAATACAATGAAAAACACAGTTTGCTGTGAAATTAACTATCTGGGTCAATGTGCTGGGCTAATCTATCCTCACAGTTTAAAATGCGAAGAATAATTTCATGTTGAAAAACACTTTTTATTTCCCAGTTGTATCTATCAGAGATCATTAATGCGTTCCTCAACCTCATATTTTAATTGAGAGGCTAGCTTCTTATTTCAATCTGCCTGATCAGCTGTTAACCCTGTTTTTAAACTTTTTGACAGGACACAGCAGGTTTTAGTCAATGGCGTTATGTCTAAAACCGATTCCCCACAAGGTTGTGTACTTTCTCCGTTGCTCTTCATCTTAAATACTGACAGCTGCAGGTCTCTTAAAGAGGATAGCTTTCTTGTAAAATTTTCAGACAATACTGCTCTGCTGTCACTTCTTCAGGGTGCGGAGTCAGACCGTGGATGTGCACCTCCTGACTTTTTTAAGTGGTGTGATGACAGCCTCCTTGACCTAAATGTCGCAAAAACTAAGGAACTTATCATTGATTTTAGGAAACATAAGTCAAACACCACAGCCAATGTAATTCACAGTAACGATGTTGAGATTGTGAAGTGATATAAATACTTGGGCACCGTGTTTGACTCTCAGCCTAAATTTGATATCAACACTGAGTCAGTAGTTAAACGGGCCCACCAAAGAATTCATCTGTTGCGAAGGATCAACTCCTTTGGTGTCTCAAAACCTATCCTGTGTACTGTGTACTTGTCCTACATTGAGAGCCTCCTTACATTCTCTTTTATCTGTTGGTTCAACAGTTTGGCAGCAAAGGACAGGAACTGTCTAAACTATATTGTAAAAGTCTGCTCCAAAATTATTGGAATCCAAATGACTGATTTGAACTCTCTCTGGGAGAAACATGTCCTCCATAAGGCTAAAGGTATCATTAATCAAAATCATGTCCTTAGCAGTGCATTTACATTAATGCCATCAGGACGGCGTTATGTGCAGCCTCCCAGAAGGACGAACCGTTATTCAGTCATTTGTTCCCTCTGCCATCACGCTGTTGAACGCAGAGTTAACTTGAAATTAGCACAATCAACTGATCATGCATTTTAACTGTTATGTGCAATTTTGCTCTATTTATTTATTCATTATTTGGGCAGCTTTTATTCCTTTTATACCGTTATTCTTGTTTTTATTCTATTTCTGCCGTATATTATCTGCACTTGTTTTTTTTTTTTTTTTTTAAGAATATTGCTTTTAGTATTCATTACTGCTCTCTGCCTTGTCTCTTGTTTTTTTTCTCCCATATGCCATGTAGTGTTCCCTTTGACACTTTAAATGATGTGAATGGATGGTTGTATGTGGTTGGCGGACTGTAGAAACTGAATTGCCCTCGGGGATAAGTAAAGTTTTCTGTATCTGTATCCATTCTGAGTGGTTATAAAACACTTGCTTTACTCACCTGGCTTGGGAGTAATACAAATCTCATGGATGCAGAATAAAAAACAGTAAATCATCAGAGTAGTGAAGAGATTTCATGCTTTTTGTGCATGAACTGGGATAATTTGTTTGATGTTTTTACTTAACGGTGCTTAGCCAGCTTCCATGTGCAACTAATTTTCATGGACTGAAGAACAGTTTGTTGCAAGCAGATAAACCATCACGCCTCAATTGAAATAATGAGATATGGCATGCAATCAAATGTAAATGGAATTTAAATTGTGATATGAATAGATTAGCAGTACATCAGTAAATTTGAAGATTTCCAACAGCCAAATTTGTCATTCCAAAGTCAATTACCAGCAGTTGGTTACGAGCATGGACACAATATATTCAATGGTTTAATCCATGCACACTATTGTGGTGTTTCCTCTCTCCCTCAACCAGCTCAAGCTCTCTCCCTCTCACACCTGGGGTAATTTTCCACTAACAACGAACTCTCTCCCCCCGCCCTCCACCTTCCTCTGCGTTTCTTTGCCACAGCAACCGGTTGCCCATTTGCTATCCCATAATCCTCAGTGAGAATTGCCTGAGGGAGCAGCTCAACAGATGCATGCTCTGTTCACCTGAATAACCTGATCCACAACACCCACCTCTCCAACCTTTAGACACAGACTCCGAGAATGAGAACTCACTGAAGAGGGTCACTAGAACCAGTACGCATTAGTATATTATATCAATTCGACTCGACCATGGTTGCAGACATGGAACAGAAAGCATACACATAGCATTAATATCATTTTTATGCTCAGCTTTTGGCTCGTTCTCATCTCTTGCCCCCCAAGTCAAACTGCAAAACCAAACCACTTTCACACCTGAAGTGAAGTGAACAAGCAATGAGCTTCAATTCAAACTGGGAAAGCCTCAACCAGACCCACTATCCCAGTACCTTCTAGACAGTGAAGCCCGAGTTAAGCCTACCGTGCCAGCTCTCATGGCCAAGTGTGATATGGTGGAGAAGGGTCGAGTCTGTCTCTGTGTCATAGCATCCGTCTCGCTCCTTTTCTTCATCCCTTTTTCTCACTGCCTCTCGTTCGCTTTCTTCCTCACTTTTTTGCCCTCTTTTGGCCTCCCTCTTTTTAAACGTGTTTGTGGAGTTTTAGCGTAAACTTGAATCTACTTCTCGGTGATTTTGAAGTGGGGTTTCTCATTCATCCTTTGTGATCCCTACTTTTGTCAAAAGTGTTCTTGTTCTCACTCGACCTCTTCCTGTTTTGTGAAAAGAGGGTGTTTGAAGACGAAGAGAACAAAATGGAGGGAGACCCCTCCCCCCTCTCGCCCACACGCCCCTCTCTCCAAAATATGTTTGCCCGCTCTGTCGTTGCCGATAATAATCGACAAGAAGGCTAAAACAGTTGAAATTATACGAAAAACATAACCCCTCATCTTCCCTTCCGCAACCCCTAGGTGGCTCATCTTTGAAAATGTGGACAACATTTCGAGATAGCTGCCATTCACGATACAGTATAATATGTTTTGAGTGTATCGGTTTCATTTGAAATACCCATCCAGCCATGCAATTATTAGTCTAAAAAACAGAGTGAAATTATATCCCATATTTTCAAAGAATCACATAAAGTTAATGGCAAACATAGAAATAGAAATGAAAATAATGCTAATTCAGTTACCAAAAGTTACTCAATGTAAGACAGAAGTTGACAATGATGAAAACATGAAACCTGTGGCAATGTGACATTGTAACATCACAGATATCATGTAAGAGAACCAGTAGATTGTTATTACCAATTAAAACAGCAATAACAATATAGTAAGCGTAGTAATAACAAATGAAATGACGGTAAAACATTTAAACAGTTGCATTTTTAATGCAGAAAATGTAACTGGAAAAGATGTCTGTTCCAGTTAAGAATTTGAGAGGATTTAGCCAAGGCATCTCCCACACACGTGAACGTATGAACATCAGGCTGGAAAATAAACCAGCGGAGACCAAAGATAGCTCTTAACAAAATGTCATGTCCCCCGCAGCGCGAGGGCCCATGGTACAGGGACTTCTTGAGAAAGGTTAAACGGGAAAAGTCCCTGTGGCACACGTACGCATGTATGCAATGCGTGAGCATAAACTTACGTTTATGCACATCTGACGTGTGTCATTGTGCGTTTCTCTGTAAACTTCAAATAACAAACAGCAGAGTGTGCTCTGCAGGAAACACTGTGGGATTGTGAGAACTGTGGTCCACAAATGCAAAATTGTGTACTTGTCAAACGTAAGGAGCAGGTTGAATTCGACAGGGATAGAACTAGTCTTCAGACAGAATAGAGCATCAACAAAACCACAAACACTGTTTTTAGTGAGTCGTGCTGTTCAAGTTGCAATTTACCCTCACCAAATTTACATTGATGTGCACGCACTCCTTTCAGAATATCCAGAGCAACTGAAAATTTAGATAAATAACTGCTATGTGATCTCACAATCCCAATACAATGCGAAAAGTTAGTAATAAAAATACGCTATTCAATAGCAGTCATTCTACTATTAATTCTCAATATAGTCAAGCAAAGATTTCTGTTCCCAAGAGGACCAACTGTTGATTATTTTGTCAGCAGTGAGTGCCGATAAAATAAAGGTTTTACCCTGAGGATGTGAGCATGCATAAAAAAGACAGCCAGATTCATTAAAAAAAAATGCCAAAGAATAATTGCTCTCATTTTATCTACCAGAATTTAATTCAAAAGGAGAAAACTTCTGGTTTCATCATTTTAAAAATAATTAGGAAGATCCTATTTTATTTTGTGTATGGCTTTAATTTCCAATAGTTACTTTTTTGCGTCATTAATTGATTATATACAATTCAGAGCTGGATATAAAACAGAGGCAGAAAGATTGCATGAGGGGGTGGCAAGTTCTCTTTCATTTCCGGGATACAAAAATGAAATCCTGCCTTCAGCAGATTTTGTGTTTTCGAATTTCTTTTTAGCATGTTTTTTACTGCTGCTTAGTGCTGGAAAGAAAGAAGATTCTTCACAACTTAACCAGTCAGCTCTGTGACGCATCTCCCCCATGACTTACGCAGAGAAAATGAGAGATGCATTCAAGCCGACAGAGTGAATCATTCAATTTAAAAGAAGAAATCCATGAGTTATTGTATTCACAGATTTACTAATGAGGAAAAATACAATAATACATTTGTTTAACCTTCAGTCCATTTGGAAAAATATTGTAACATTCTACTTCCATCACAAAGTTTCAAACTAGTCTATAAGCACATTTGCAGTAGCATCTCACCCACACCTATGTAAATGTACGTGCGTGCATGTAAACTGCATGCATGTATACATACATGGACACTTGTATACATACATACAACAGACACATAATGCAAACAAAAATGCATGCAAACATACACGAGTTGAATAGCATATCAATAAAATAACTAAAAGACAGGCATGGTAAGGTTTTGTCGGTAAACACCCACTCATTCTGCACCCCCCTCGCGTTCTTGCTACCTCCCTGGATCTGGTCTTTTCTCAATTTCTCTTAGTCACACAGTCTCTGATCAGCTTCATTTTTGCAACAGCTAAGGTGTTTCCCTCACCGTCTTTCCCTCTTAGCAAAAACTGCAAAATCAAAATAAATGCAAAAGTAATCTTCAGGCTGCATGGGACACAGTGCTCTAAGACATATGACTCAACTCACAGGCAAGCGTGCACAGACATTGCCATCAGAGTAAACTAGAGAATAATTTGAGTAGCCACTCCACACAGTTTTGACCCCAAGAGACCTCAAAGGTCAAAATCAGTGTTTCCAAAATGTAGCCAAAGATCTACTTTACATTTTGATTTCAATATGCGTTATTACGGGTGGACAAAATATCCCATCCCCATTACTTTTATTGCACAGATATTCCATAAATTGTCGATAATGCACAGATCAAACTAGCATTGAAAAAAAAAAAAAAAAAAACTTTAAAAAGCACTGGGCCCAATATTCATTTACAGTGGGCAAGTTAATTTTATTTACTGTTTAACATTCCACTAGTCAGTTAGCTGCTCTGCACTTTGTCATTGTCCATATTCATGGGTCCCTCTAATTATAAAAAAAGTTTTATGGTCTGGCATCCAAATGCATGTTTTCATTTCTCTTATATGATTAAAATAAAATATAAAAGTGTTTTATGCAAGTTCTGCATCTTTGGAGTTTTCAAAAAAAGAAATTTGTCTTGAATTAATCAGAACTAACCAGCCTCCTTAGTTTCTGAATTGTTGTGGGCTTGTACATAGATTATACCGGTTTGCTACCCAACAGTTTTCTCTCTATTTCTCAAAACGGATTCTCGACGCCCACTTTCTTTCAACAGTTGAGTTATCCGCCCTTTGTCGTCAATATGGTTTCCTCATCCCTCATTCTCTCTTTGCTAAGTCCACGTCCTTAAATGCTTAAGCTCTGACACTCAAAACGAAACGTGAACTACCTGTCCAAAAAAAAAAAAAAAGTCACAGCGAGGATTTAAATAAGCAAATATTTAAGAGCCTATGATTGAATCATTATTACAGTGATAAATATATTCCAGCTGACAATAATTATTTATAATTATTTTAATCCTGACTGATTCAGTGCATAACTTCTCATCTCTTCAGCAACAGTTTCCGAAGACGAATTTTAAGAAGTCCATGAAGCCACGCACCCATCTGGGGTTGCTTTAATTGGTAAGGTCTAGGCTCAGTACTTTTCTGCCACAATAAAATGAATTCAGCAGACTACCTGAATATACTGAATGACCAGTAACCCATAAATGAACTTTTTAATCCCTGATAGCACAAGCATATTCCATGATGACAATACAAAGATGCATCGCGCTCAAATTGTGAGAGAGTGGTTAATTGAGCATGAAGATTCGTTTTCACACATCAGTTGGCCACCTCAGGGTCCAGACATTGACCATTTGAAAGTATCGGGGATGTGCTTAAGAAGACTTAACGGCGAGGTTTGAATCACCTATTGTCAATACAATATCTCGACCAAAAATGAATGCAAATTCGGTTGGAAATAAATGTTGTAACATTGTGAAAGATTGTCAAAATTAGACCACGACGAATGTGTGCCGTGATCAAAGCTAAAGGTGAGCAAACAAAATATTATGGTGTGCGACTTTTTTTTTTGGACTGGCAGTGTATAAAAACATAATTATTACTTCTGTCCTGAACATACATCTTCCAGCTCCACTTTGGGTTGCCTTCCCACATCATTTTAGACCAGCCAAACCTTAAAACAGATTTAAAAAGAAAGACAGTCATCCTGTCGAGAGAGCAACACAACTTGATTGGGGGGGGGGGGGGGGGGGGGGGCGGTGGAGACAAAACTGTTTCCGCTGCATTTTCTGCCAAGTCCAGTGGTTTTCCCTTGACAGAAAAAAATAAATACATCAAGCAACTGGAAACAATAAAAAGGCTGTTTTTTCCTCATCGGAAGAATGTACGTGCACCATCACAAGATAAAAGAATTAAGTTATTGTCCTTGACCTCCAAAGGTTAAATTACTGTTATAAAATAGAAATATATGCAATGAAACACACACCATTGCGCGTTCCTTTGGCATCTTTTAGGAGATATATTCTTGCGTATTGGAAAGGCACAGAAGAAAATTCTGCACAACTATTCATCACTGTAATACTATAAATCATAATAGTTGTGAGACTATTCATAAAATTATCCATGTTACATTACATTCTTTACAGTAGATTACAAAATTTGTGACTGATGTTAGAATACAACCAACTTCAAGAGTTTTTTTTAATTGCAAATATTTGCCTACAATAGACTAAAAGCAGGAATGCGAAATGGCAATACCTCGGGCTTCATTGATGAGAATGGATATTTTTAAAATGGAGTGAAAGACTTGTTGTGAAAGAATGGCATTACAGCTCAGCTCAATGCACTTCAAAGTTTTCAAATAAATTAAGTCTAATCTATAAAGTTTCATGCATAGCCAAAGTACCATATTACCAAACCATGAGTTTCAACCCTAGCACTAGAAATGCTTCTTGAAATTAGACTGACAATCCAAACATGTATTTTTTATTGTAAGAAAGTCTCTATTGTCATATACCAACTTTATTAATGTTAATTCAAATACTGTGTGGGTGCCAAGTGGGGGGAAGTAATTTACGCTGTCTTGAATACCAGCACAGTTAACATGCACACAAAGCCACATAAGAACTTAAGAACAACAGGTTTGAATTGACAACCCTACACCATTTACCAGACATCAGCACAAACCACTAACAAACTCCATTGCAACCTAAGCAACAATGTAACAAATCTTGAGCCGAAAATGCAACAGACACACAGTCAGGCATACACAATAACGCGGATAAACTTTAAGTGCAACACCACATTGTGCCAGTAAAACTCATGTTCCATGAAATATCAAAACACAGCCGATACGGTACAATTCAATGAAGTGAAAACACCTACACGATTCCATACCAAACAACAGAATCTAAACACAGCTGGAATATACAGTGGAAATAATGATGGGGTAAGTTTACCGTTTGTACCCAGATTTGTTCATAAGCTCCGCTTAATTTCATTGCTAGGCTCCTCATTCTCTCAGAACACTTTGGGGGTTAACAGGAAGTTTCCTTGTTTGTTGCAGGTGGGGTTGCAAAGAGAAAATAACATAGGAGTAGATAGAGCAATCTCTCCTTATATGTTTAACCACACATCTACACATAGCATGGGCCACCCAAGCAGGGCTTTGAACCCAGCCTGGAAGAGTTGCCACATTGTAATATTTTCTTGGCTGCATTCCTGCACTTCAGAAATGGAGCAGCTCTTATTGTTTTTATTTTTGTTTTGTTTGTTTTTCATTTTTTCCCATATCACCTGCTATAGACAATGGCGGGACCTTAAAATTAATTGAAAGGCCGCTCAAATGACTACAGGCTGAACTGGATGCTGAGGGATGGTTCTTCCACTAATCCAACTGCTGAGACGTGCAGCTTATACGGAATGGGTGCTTGCAGCAACAAAATATTATTTTAATGTCAGTAGTGTAGGTTTGAAGTACACACTAAAATTACTTCATTAAATCTTTGATGGCTAACAATCAGGCTGCACAAACAGTACACGAAATTTATGTGATAATTAGTCTGCACACACCTTAAAAATACCTTAGAAATATGAGGTAGTCCCCTGTGTCAATATGTCACTTCATGTTCAATATTTTTATTTGTTTATATACAAACTAACATGCAAACATACATTAGCTGCATACATGCAACCGCAAACACTCGCACAATAACTCACAGGAAGCAGTGCAATTATACATATTTTAATAGTCAAATAATTCCTGGTCTTCTGTAAGAGACAAGATAAATCTAATACATACATGCACTCATACATACGTACACACATGCATACATACATACGTACTAATTACAATTCATTATTAATTCATTCATGTATTTATGAAGCCTAATTTGTAATTCAACTCCTTTACTAATGAACACTGGCTGTCAGGTTTGCAGGAATTGGCCCAATCTGTTCTGTGTTATGCATGGTAACCTTTCAAGAGGAATTAAATTCAGGAATTTTCAAAGTCAGACATCAGGAGATTAGTCACCAATCCACCTCTGAAGAACACATAACAGCAAATCAATAAATTCACAGTATATATCTATACTAAAAGGCATGCTTTGTTGCATCATTTAATCCAAAAATACAGGCACATAGGTTTAATGCTGATTGCATCCGAGCATACCATCAATTTCCTTGAAAACATAATTCTGAAATTCCACAATATTTGGGCATGCCAAGAAACCATAAAAATATGCAGCTTTGTCCAAATTACATTTTGAACGGACTACGGTACAATCAGGATAATTTTTGGATCTTACAATCCAAGAAATTAGGGAAGGATCAGAAGTTGCGTTTCATGAAATATACCTGAACAACTTGCCTTTTTTGCACGTTTGACAGAGATGGAACCTGGGGAAATATCTTAGCTGTTTTTTCCCCAATTTTTACAAATTGAATTATTTGTAAAATATCGCTAAAGCCAATTTATCTTGAGTTATTTGCACCATTTGGATGTTTTTTTAAAAAAAAAAATACATTTTACAAATACATAAAGCACAGGGAAAGAGTGGGGTGCTGATGGGAGGTTGGGAAGACGGCCTGATATTGGGACAGGAGGTTGACAACAGAAAGACAACAAGCCACCCATCCTTTTGTTTTTTTTTGTTTTTTTACCTGGCCCAATTCTTCGAAAATGTGCACACATTAAAGAAAGAGAGTGGGAGAGGAGTGTGTGCTTGAGTGGCTGAGTGAACGGTGCGTGGTAGATGGAGTGATAGAGAAAGGAGGGAGCAGAGGGGGCTTAATCAGATAGGAAAATCAAGTCTAACCTCAACAAATCTGCATCAAGGGGAGCAATGGAAATAGGGATGGAGGAAGAAATGGGGGAGAGGAAGAGAAAGATAGAGACAGGAAATTATGTCAGTGGTGCTGCTGTTCGTTCATAGAAAATGGCCTCACAAAGGCAGACAGTGTGGCAACAGCTTATTCAAGTTCCATTGGATGAGGCTCATAAATTTCACAAGCAACTACAATGAGCCAAACAAAACCGAATTAAACAAAATCAACTGATTTCAATTAATCATGTGGGCCTACACTGTAGAGCTGGTTCATATTGACCTAAATTCAATACCAAAGATTCAGTTTCATACTAGGAAGAGTACGTGCCTGCACCTCACAAGGCATGGCAAATTACATTTATGGCCTGGATATGATTCAATACTCAGGAACATATGTTCTTAAAGCCACTATTTAATACCTAAAACATACACTCAGTTCTAATATGTCTGAAAAGCTTAACAAATTGTATGTTCTGCATTTCCTTTAACTTCTTTTTAAAATATTGGGTCAGGACTGAAATCTTTTGATACAATAAACTTGAATAATATTTTCAATTCACATTATTCTGGATTTAATCATGTACTTGTCTTCCAATTATAGTCAAGTTTGAAAACAATGTTTAACATGCATCTTAAGTGTCAAATAAGTTGATGGACTAGAAAGGAGTCACTTTTTAAAATTATAAAGGAATAAATACTGGAATAATCTTTCATCACTCCTTCATAAATGGCATCAAACTAAAAGCAGATAAATAAGACCAAATAATTCAGCATCGTCACACTATGTTATCCGAATGCTAACTATAGAAATGGTACAGGAGCGCAATGACTTGTCCACCCTCATTTTTCAATGAGCCAAATATGCCATAACTTAGAATCACAGGTACTGTTTATTGAATCTAAAAAAATTATATTTACTAAAACCAAAGCTCATTTGAAAACTGGCAAAAAATCTCTTGAGTTCTTTCACTGGACCAAACTGTGTGAAAATAAAAGCAACAGATAAATACTTGTGCGAGTGGATAGACCAGGTTGATAAGGGGAGCTGACATCGCGGTTTCACATTCAATTTTTCTGCTTCTTTGTTCATTCTGCCATTTTGTTTCCATCAGCTCAGCAATTTTAATGTGCCCCCCAAACCGAAGTGTGAATGCATGTGTTTACGCATGTGTTTCTTTGACTGCAGTGATGAGCACTGCAACAGCTCTTGTGAGCAGTGCAAGTTTTCTGCCCATAAACAGATATTTTGTCATGATGAATTCGCAAAAACAACTGATCCTGATCAGTTTCCTGTTCCTGCTGCCTCTCAAGAGATTAAATGAGTTAATCTTGAAAGTAAAATGGCAGAGAGAAAACGTTCACGATGGAAAGAGCGTGGATAGTTGGTCACAAAGACGGGGCCAGCAGAGTGGACATGAGGGACAGGAGTTGCAGGAGGAAAGGAAACAAAGCAGAGCAGAGAAGAGAGAGCACTCAAGGGGGGGGGAAGGGACGGGTGGAAAAAGGAAGGTCAAAGGTCAATACCAGGTGAGCCATGAGCAAGAACCACAAATAAGTACTTTAACATTATAGCTTTTTATTTTGAGTTTAAAAGTTAAAGCACGGCTAATTACAAAAATTTCACTTTTTTTTTATTAAAAAAACGGCCACTGCAGTAATCAATTTTCCAAATTTTGCTCCACTAAATGAATATTTTTTATGCACAAAGAGCAAATCCTTCTTCCTAGGTCTCCTTGCCTTGGTGTCCCTTCACCAGAAGCAAATGACTGAGGCTGATTGCTGTAGCTGCATTAACACCGGATTGCTTACTGCCTGTGGTCTAAAAGTTGTCAACATGACAGAACTGTCAGATGGAAACAGAAGTGCCCAGCATTGACTTCCTCAATTGGAACCAATTTTAAGGGGGGGTGGAGGAAAGCAGCGGGACGTGTTGAAACTTTGACGACCGTACCCAAGTAACTGCCTGGATTCACTTCTTTCTTCAAGCTTATTTTCTAATGCCCGTATACTCGCATAAATTTCCCAGATGTTCCGCCATTAATGGAGATAAGAATAGCAATGCAAACAACATGGCGGCAGGGCTCCGAACAAGATAACCTTTACTGTAAAATACTGTAAAGGATACGTGTACATGGGTTATGTGCTACGGCCAGTAGAGTGAGTGAGTGGGTGGATGGGGGCTGGGGGGTTAGAAAAGCATAAACCTGCTCGGAATGGGAATTGCTGATACAGCAGCACAGGGGGAACTTTATCACCACCTCCTCGCTCTCTTTCTCCTTCTCTCTCTGAAACTGAAACCCCCAAGTGCTAACGGGGGGAATTTACATGGGTCCACATGCCCCAATTCAGAGACTTCCTGGAACTCTGTGTGTGGGTGTGTGTGTGTGTGTGTGTGTGTGTGTGTGTGTGTGTGTGTGTGTGTGTGTGGGTTTCTGCAATCTTCCCCTTCCTATGACCGCCCACCCAACCTGACAGAAATACAAGTGAACTGTATACATTACCATACTGCTCTGTAAAGTGTATCAGTTTTTCTTTCTGTTGTTTTATGCACACACACAAACCCACACATGCATGCGCATGCTCAACCCCCCCCCCCACACACACACACACACACACACACGGCTCTTGCATCTAATCTTAATGAAGAGAGTTTGTAAATGCAAGATAAAGCATATCATAACTAAAAGTACAGGAGTAGTCAGTGACAGCAGTCGGCCGAGGAGAGCCCTTACCTCCAGTCCATAAACCCAAGAGATAATGACCCCTGCGCCTCGCTCCTTTTTCTCTGCCTCCTCTCCTGTCACTGCACAGACAGCTGGCCTTCTTGCCTGCAAACTGCAAGAAAAAACTATAAAGAATTAGGCAAGACCACAGTGCTCTAGTTTTATACCAGCCACAGCACTGCAATTTACAATGCACTTTGAAGTGTGGGACCCATACATATTTGTTTTTTTTTTCCATTTCACTTTAAACCAAACCCACGAAGATGATCAATTTGCTGACCAAGATAAGCATTCCATGCAGGTAGTTTACACTGCATCATCCATGATACCCTTCACCTACCAAGCTTATATACCCCATTACCCTTTCCTCAAATACGTGAACACATGGTAATACAGTCCATGTTCATTTGAAGTGTGGACAGAGTGAGTAAAGGGAAGGAGCAGGTCCACGATGACAGCAGGAACGACAGCTAAAGACCACTTCCTCTTATTTGCTAACATAACTGTCATATTAACAAGCGGAGAGAAGAAGCAGGGTGTCTGCGCAAGTGATTATCCACAGTATGAGCAAAAATCCTTACATCCCAATGCAAAATCAGCCCTGCCACATCGCTTCATTATTGGTCTGGAAAGATATGAAATGCCATTTCCTCCTTCTGCCAACCAGCACTAGCAAAAGCAGGCACAACAGCAGCAACCCAGACAGACAGTGACTATGCAGGGCAGCCATCCCAACACACTACCCAGCGAACGTGCACAAAAACGCTCCTTCAATCACTCATACAGCGAGCACCATAATTCATTGGAGCGTGATACTCTTTTTATTTTATTTTGGCTCTGTACTCCAGCAATTTCAGTTTGAAAGGATACAATGGCAATGAACTGCAGACTGTCAGCTTTAATTTGAGGGTATGCTCACCTATATCCGATGAACTGTTTAGAAATGACAGTACCATTCGTACATTCCCCAGCCTCCCTTTTCCCCCCCTCCATCTTTGGACGCATTAAAAAATTGGGGACAGTTTAACATAATGTACAACCCCAATTCCAAAAAAGTTGATGCCATAAAGTTCAATATGAGCTAATATTTTTCATGAAATGGTAAAATGTCTCACTTTCAACACCCGATTTGTTGTCAGTGTTCTATTGTGAATAAAATGAGGGTTTATGAGATTTGCAAATCATTGCATTCTGTTTTTATTTACAATTTACACAACATCCCAACTTTTTTGGAATTGCGGTTGTTGAATAGAGCATTCATATTTTGCATTTGATTACATAACCTTAACATTCAATGACTGCTTTAAGTTTGTGATGCATAGACATCGACATACGCTGGGCATCTTCCCTCGAGGTGTTCTGACAGCCCTGTACCAAAGTCATTTTCGGTTCTTGCTTGTTTCGGGGACTTTTTGCCTTCAGTCTCCTATCAGAACGTAACATGCATATTCAGTTTGATTCAGATCTGGTGAATGACCAAGCAAAAGGACCCCACATAACAATAAAATTTGCCGTAGTCCAATGAATTATGGTGCTCACTGTACGTAAAACCTAACCAGAAAACTCTGTGTGCAATTCTATGGTTTTGTCCGCAAGCAGATTAAATAGTATTCAACTTTAAGCAGCATTTACAAAATGTGTGACAGCCATATGAGCAGCATTCAGTTTTAAAGTTTCACAGTGAGTTGCCATGGTGGCAAATATAATAATTTGCGGATTTGACTAGAAATTTTATAAACAACAATTTTATTAATCATGTTTGTTGTATTTACAGAATTACAAATAGGCACATAATCATAGCCATTTGCTAATTTGAATCACTTCCGCCCTTTTGAACCAACCATCTCAGCCAAGATTTTAATTAAATCTAGACGCAGAGTTTTTGTAAGATTGCTGCTCCAAATCTTTCATACTAACACAATTTTAAATATAATAGGCCTACTCAGGCTCCAAAAAACAAAAATCAGCTTCCTGCTTTCTTAGGCCCCATCCACAGTCCACACTCACGGGTTATTTTTGAAAACGTTGCCTTTTCTTAGTGTTTTGGCCTTTCGTCCACATGCAAACTGTGTTTTCTGTCACTAAAAACAGACCTTTAGGAAAACACCTTCCAAGATGAAGATTTCTAGAGATCAGTTTTCACTATTAGCGTGTGGGCAGGGCAAAGAGTTTCTGCCTTGTGATATCACACTGTAAAGAAAGACAGCCCCGCTGAGTTATGTGAACTTATTTCTTCTCTTTAACTCCACTCGTCATGACAAGTTTTAGACATTGAACTCAAGTAGAAAAGTTTTCCAAAGTTAAAGTTATCCACTGGTGTAACTAATTCTGAATTGAAATACAGCTCAACTTCGGAGTTAACTCTCATTTAGTTGAGTTGACTCACATTTTTAAGGTACCCAGCGAACTTTCCTTTCGAAGTTTAACCAGCTTGCAATTTATCACAGTGCAGAGATTGTGCACCTTACCAGAGACTTTATAGAGAGGGGAGACAAACCACTTAAAGGCCACATCCAAAGGTTTCAGGTATTACCAAAAATTTTCCTGATGAAAGTGTTTCATACCTATACACGAATACTAACAAAATATATGGGAATAAGGACTCTGCAGTGAAATGCTGCCCCAAGTACGAAATACAGCCCTTCATAAAATAAAATGCAGCGGAACTCCTCAGCTGAAACTGGGTTGGCACTTCCAGTAGGTGTCATCTATTGAATACGTCATTGGTCTTATTGTCTGCAAAATTAACAATGGCAGCGTTTAAGGAATCCATGCAAGTTGTCGGTGAATATGGTAAAAATAGCTGGAAAACTAACAATCGTATCGACACAACCAGTAAAGTAAAGCAGTGATGGCAGCTTACCTTGTTTATAACAAATAACAAAAGGGCATTAAGACGAGATTGTTGTCTGCGATTGGACAAATCCACTGTACTTTTATTCAGACAGAGAGCCGATGGAGAGGTTTCCCTTTGGTAAATAAGCCTAGTTTGAATTAACCAATGTGCTGTACACTCAGCTTCAGCCTGTATCGGACAGAAACCATCGGTAATTTATTTTCAGGTCAATATTTTTTGTGTGTTTGCGCTGTTTAATTCAGCAGAGAGAATGTTTATATTCTCTGCAATCATCGACAAATTTTCCAAATTCAACATCAGTAAAATAAATTTTCCACTTCTTTTGGTTGGTGTTATGTAGAGCAAGCTAACTTGTAAGCAAGCTTGTTCGAATGAAGAAGTTAAAGTGTGCTCTGAATAATACTGAATATTTCTTAGCAACAATCTTCACTTCGCATGTGTTTACCTGGATGAGCACTGTAAGATCAGGCATAGCTACGAACATGTTCAGTTAGGCTTGGTACTGTTGTGTAAATTCAAATCACAAAATCGAACATAGTTAAGACCAGCCTAACGGTTAAAAAACCCAATTTTTCGTGCCTAGCAAGAGCCCTCAGCTCCTGCACCGTATAAGCTGAGTCAACAACACACAAGTTAGCAAACGTCACTGACATTACCCTTCTCTTCAGCAAAACAAAAAACAAAAATACAACAGCTTAAATGTATTATAAGGATAAATGGCAGCTAGCTATGCTAACATTGAAATTACCCAGCAATACAGGAACAGTTCTGTCTTACATCATTGTCCTCTGTTATATCCACAGACAGGAGAATCGGCCTTTCACTTTTTCATAGATGTTTCCACTGAATGGTGGTCAACTTCATTTTGAGGTCATGAACAGCTTCCATAGCTTAGATTATTGCAGACCCAGCTGTCTGCATTTTGAGTTTATTTGTGAACAACCCATGCTCCCAAAGTAATCATAAATCACAGATTTGTGCAGCGACAGCATGATAAATCCCGTGGCTCTCTCCTCCTGGATTTTACGTTTATTAATACCAACATTCCAAACCATTAATTGGAAAATGTCAGTCGAGCCTCAGCATGTGACCTTGAAAGTATTTTGACTAGAAAAGTCCGTAACACCAGATATGGTGATTGTATGACATTTATACCATGGACTGGGTGAATACCCCTTTCTGATTGGATGGCAGGTATGCGTTAAAACCGTGGAACGTACAGGTAGTTCGGCGACGGTAGTTTCACCGTTCGAAATTTATCCGCTAGCCAACCCGTAACCATAGCAACGTTAGTGTGTCGCTGTCAAACTGTCAAACTGTCAACTGTCAACAGGTGACAACAAAACACAAATGAATGATTTTAACATTTCTTTTAACGTATTTGGAGAGTACAAAAATTTCGATGAATGGGATGCAGCAGAGGAAAAAGAAATGGAGAAGAAAAAACTGAAACCAAGCGGAAGACGGCACAAGGAACTGACACCCGAAGAGTTGAACTTCAGATTTTAAGTGCCAAACTTTCACCAAAAATTTCTTAATGCTTTGATTTGATATTGCTGGCAAATGACCATGGTATGAGCGGGACAATCAACTCGTAGGTGTGCATCACACGGTTTTAAGGCACTTCGCGGAGGCTTTGCTCCGCTTCGCGTTGGGTGGTTATTCGCCTCCTTGTCGTGCCTTAAAACGGTGTGATGCACACCTACGAGTTGATTATTCCTTACGTATCCCATCCCTTCGCTGCAGAAGCCAATTGACTGTTTTATACAATCAAACCATGAAACATACCTAGCCAATCATGTTTTGCACTGATGAACAGTTCAGATACATGAACGTTTCAACCCCTTGATTTCAGCCAATTCTGTTTTTTTTTTTTTCAGTCAAGTGCTCTGATGGGATGAGCCATGTCTATCATTCAGTTCGGAGGAATGATCACAGCAAGCCGTAAAAAAATAGTGCCATGGGCACTGTAGCTCACTCGGTTTATTTCAGGCTTTAGTTTTATGTAAGCTCACGAGCAGTAGTATTTTTTATGCTTGGATCCAACATTGGGACAATGAAGACACCTTCTGTGATCTGTGTAGGGAGAAACAACAAAAATTTCCAGCAAAATTCAGCATCACGGTTTGCCCGTTCATCATGTCATTTTTTTGCAGCCAAGTGCTGTTTTCATAATGCTGCTCCATTGAAATATCAAGCCCCACACACCAGATCATTGTACCCAGCATTATATACTGAAGAGTAAACCAGTTGGCTATTGGGCTTAAGTGTGCTGTCCAAGTGAGTAGTATAGTAGCAAATTAGGAGCTAAGCTTTTTTTTTTTTTAAGATTATTTTTGGGAATTTTTCCTTTATTTGACAGTTTTACAGTGTAGAGAGACAGGAAAGTTGGGGAGAAGAGTGGGGGAAGACATGCAGCAAATGACCTGAGCCAGAATCGAACCCAGGTCGCTACGGGAAGGACACAGCCTTTATGGTACGCGCGCCTAGACCGATGAGCCACCGGGGCACGCTAAGCTTTTTTTTTATGTCCTCAAAAGCATATATGTACAAAGTTGCAACATTCAAGCTGCTTTCAAGTGCTCTCCAGTATGATACAGTGCAATTTTATATACGGCCGACTGCTGACTATGTTCGATGTTGAGTTTCGGCTATTCAAACAAACTTTAATCCGTACACCCATATATGCTTCCCCACCAAATTTCACATTGATCCCTGTGGTGGTTAGGCAGAAGAAAATCAAAGTTAAAAGCTGACACTGCTGCATGATCCCATAAGCTCCCTTTGGTCCATTGGACTAAATGAGCTAAAAAGTTGGAGTCATGAAACCCTGCACATGTGTAGTAGAAGTATAACCAGTGGGGAAAAAAATGTTTTAAACCCTATTTTTGGGAAATGTCACAAAACCTATTATGCAGTTTTTATCAGGTTTGACTGGTGATTCTAAAAATGCAGTTTTTTGTCCCGGTGCCCATTGGAAGTGAAGTAATGGCTCTCTCCCTATTCATTTAGATAAGGCCCTGGTCTTGTTAGCCTGAAATAACTGATGGGGGGTGTTGCCAAGATAGTCGCTGACTGGCGAGACTTGCCTGTACAGATGTTGACCTTACACTGAGTTTTTAAGGCTTGTGATTATCCTACATGGTCTCATATTAAATTATATCATCACCACCTGTTGGTTTGGCATGCTCTTGACAGCGCTTTAATTGAGTCTTTGTGTCTTCGTATGGAAGGGCTTTTATTTCAAAATGAAGGAGGAAAAACCCAATTTAAAAAAAAAAAAAAAACGCATGTACTTCTGAACCAGGCCTTGGTTAATTCATTGAGCTCATTAAGGGTCTGTAAATACCACAGATTGCAAGAATTGAAAAAAGAGCATATACTTTTGAGCTATACATGTATGTCTGAATTGCACTTCAGCACCATTGTTCTTTACCATCAGTTCTGTTATTATGCGCCATTGGGCCTTCACTACATCCACAAATAGGGACCTGGTAGGATGCAGTACTGCTGGTTTTCTAGTTCTTCTTAAATTAAAAACGTTTAAGGCTAAATAGTTTAAATCAAGACCATTTAAGTCAGATTAAAATGTTAAAATTGTAGGTGAAATAAATATCCACAAATCATGCAACCCTCAAAGTTCAGGGTTCAGAAGTTATTGATTCTGAATCCTGAATCAATGACTTCTAATTCTGATTACTGATTAAATGTATTGCACCATAACTATAAAGCTTTTTATTATTGTTGTTGTTGTTCTTGTTGTTGCTTCAGTTGATAATGATACTTTTAAACATACCTTATAAATTGCAAGTAATACTTTTAACTCCAGGATATTTATCAAATGCATTTATATGAAATTGCTCACTCACTGTACAATTACATTGTTTGGTATTTTACAGGAATAGCTTAATAACAAAAGCCCTGCACTCATCAAGTTAACCAAAAGTACTGCAAAATCTTAAGACCAACACATTTTTATAAGATGAGGTTAGACTTTCACAGGTATAAAATTATAGGGCAATATAATTATTATGGTACAAACACTTAAATGACAAAAATGCAAAATTAAATAAATAAATAAACCGCTGGTTAGCATCGCTATACACAGCAAGGGAGACATTTGAAAAGCACATGGAACTTTGTAAATGAGCCAATTCTTTTCCAATAATTTGAACGATGAGTTTATTTAAAACTTTGTTCAAACCTCATGGACATTAGTTTGAACTTCCAACAAATCATTATGGGTCATTCCACCTCAATTCAACAGATTTAGAGAACATCTTCTGCTCGACCATCTCAGATTTGCTTCAGATTTTTACCAGATGAAGAACAACCATAATAACTAACTCATGCAAAATATTAGACTTATATATCAAATATATACCGAGAAAAAAATTTGTGAACATGGTACCCCCCCCTCACCGTTTTCCGGTGCATTTTTTGCGATCGTCTTAAATCTACAGCAAAGTTCATACTGCATTATCTCAAAAAGTTTTCTAGGTAGAGTCATGAAATTTTCAGGGCAGAAAGCCTGCTATCTATAGATGTCATTTGTCTTATTTGAAGGAATAGCCTTGGTTTTGACCATGGTGTGACATTGTGAAATTTGGAAAAAAATTTAGCACTTTCACGAACTCCTATATTCACTTGCCCATCAAACACAAACTAAACATGGCAAGTGTCAAATAACTAGAGGTTCTTTTACATAAGTCTATATTGTTTTGATATTAACATAACTGGTTGTGTAGCATGCATATTTCTTGCATTTTAAAAAAAAAAATAAATCATAAAATATTATTTTTCATAAAATTTCATCTTCCAATTGCTCAGGTATGACAGGCTGTACCAATCAACAAAACATATTTCCTGGAAGGGCATCTTATATGCATACTGCATGTGAAATTTCAAGATGGTTCTAGGACTCCAACCAGGCAAAATATTTTTTGAAAAATAGACATATAAATGAATTTACGTCATCGCCAGCATAGGTTTAAACACTGTCACACATTTACCATAACTCAAAGAATTTTATTTATTTGAAAAACACAATCTAATGGATGAATCAAAATTGCTTCCAACAGTGAAGAGATATGAAAAATCCCTATTTAATGTTTTTCAGTTTGTTCTCTCTCAAGATAGTTCCAGGACTCCAACAAGGAAAAGTATATTTTTGAAGTACATGTATTTGTGCATTTTCACTACTTCCATTTTTATCCCAGCTATTGTTTCATCATACATGTACATGTCATGACATATCTCAATTTCCTGATCTCATGATAGTGTCCTGTCCAAGAAACATGTGGCAGCTTGCTGGTGATGTCAGGGAATAAGCCCACTGAAATCCCAACACTTCTTGGAAAATGCTTGGCTGGCATATTAGATCAGCCTCCACCATGACCAGGTCAGATTTCGCTGACATCATCAGATCATCATCAGGTATAAATAAGACCCACCCCTGAGATATCATTCAGATCTGTCTTGGAACGGGTGAAAGAATGAAGCAATCACAGGAAGTGTTCTCTGATCCAACACCAACTCTAAAGTTACAGGACATGATACCTGGAAAATACATCAGTTGCATGTATGACCGAGAGTGGTGGATAGGCAATATCAAAAGCGTTGACCATGAGGAAAATGATGTTCAAGTTTCGTTCATGCATCCACATGGTCCAAACAAAAAGCTTATTCTGGCCCAGAAAAGATGATGTTTGCTGGGTTCCGCTGAGCCATGTCCTTGAAATCATCGATTCACCTGTTACAACAACTGGGAGACGATACACAGTTCCACAGGAAACACAAAAAACGTTGCACAGAACAACTGAAAAATATTAAATAAGGTTTCATCATGTCTGTTTATAGTTGGAAACAATGTTGATTAATTCATTAGATTGTGTTTTTCAAATAAATAAAATTCTTTGAGTTATGGTAAATGTGTGACAGTGTTCAAACCTATACTGGCGATGACGTAAATTGCGACGATATGTCTATTTTTCAAAAAAAATATTTTGCCTGGTTGGAGTCCTAGAACCATCTTGAAATTTCACATGCAGTATGCATATAAGATGCCCTTCCAGGAAATATGTTTTGTTGATTGGTACAGCCTGTCATACCTGAGCAATTGGAAGATGAAATTTTATGAAAAATAATATTTTGCGATTTATTTTTTTAAAAAAATGCAAGAAATATGCATGCTACACAACCAGTTATGTTAATATCAAAACAATATAGACTTATGTAAAAGAACCTCTAGTTATTTGACACTTGCCATGTTTAGTTTGTGTTTGATGGGCCAGTGAATATAGGAGTTCGTGAAAGTGCTAAATTTTTTTTTTCCAAATTTCACAATGTCACACCATGGTCAAAACCAAGGCTATTCCTTCAAATAAGACAAATGACATCTATAGATAGCAGGCTTTCTGCCCTGAAAATTTCATGACTCTACCTAGAAAACTTTTTGAGATAATGCAGTATGAACTTTGCTGTAGATTTAAGACGATCGTAAAATGCAATCAAAAACGGTGAGGGGGGGTACCATGTTCACAAATTTTTTCTCGGTATATATTTGATATATAAGTCTAATATTTTGCATGAGTTAGTTATTATGGTTGTTCTTCATCTGGTAAAAATTTGAAGCAAATCTGAGATGGTCGAGCAGAACCCACTTGTTGAATTGAGGTGGATTGACCCTTATGTTACTTCAGCAATTTATTTAATAAATTAGTCAACCGAGATGATAAACCGCAACTTTTCAGGCTACAAATTCAAGTTAAGCACTGAGAGGATCAGTTGGAAAAACTAAAAATTTATGATTGTGATTAGTACATTCGCTGACAACCATTTTTGTATGCGACCCCAATTACTACTTTAGCAAACATGAAACGACATAAAATAATAGTGAAATCTAGAAAAATTAAACCTGAATGTCAATTATAGACTTATCTATGAGTTAAATTATTTCAATTTAGGTTTACGCTTAAGGCTAAAGGGTGGCCCATCGGTTAGTAAAAGCAATAGGCATACGAGTATAAAACGTCAGTAAATTAATAGTAACTAAATTGGCGAGTTTTCTTGGTATAATCGGATGCAGTGGTCGAGGAACATTTATGATTTGGACAATGCGCCCGACAGAGTCCTACTGAAAGGTGAAATACCTGCTGTGAATTGCACGCAGGCACATAACAAATATAGTCTCCGACTTTAAAATTATTTACATGTCCATTATTAACTATAGGCAAAAGACACTCAAGCTTTTGTCGATTGACATTAAAAGAGGCACGCGGATGAGCTGCAAGCAAGTACAACAAGTTCAGCCGGTTAATCAAGGCAACGGAGGGCGAGTAAGCATAAATCTACTCCAAGGAAGTAACACTGTCTCCATGTATATCTTTTTCCCAAATCGAGCACAAGTGAGAAATATAGGCTAGCCAGCCAAATAAATATTTATGTTGAGTCTAAGAATTAATTCAGGGCATAAACTGTTAGCTGCGAAGCGGTGAGAAACATCTAAAACTACATGTTTACTGATGTAAATTATAATGACAAATACTGGCATTACGCTGGTGATGCGTCTGTTTGCGATTTTGGTTTTGGGTGTCAACCGGTTTTCAATGCTATAATTAGCAGGCAGGACAAGTAATACAGTATCCCGCACGATCGGCTCACCTGTTCACGGATCATACAGGTAATATATTGAAAGAGGCCAGCAGATATCAGCTACATCTACTAAAAGTTTGTATATGCATCTCTGCACAGACACGAGCATATACGCAAATAAATTGTTGGGTCGCAGGACAGAGAGAAACACGTCAGACGGGAGTTACCGAACACCAGTGACGTGGGTTAGTCCTCCCGTGACCCCGGTTAGGAGAGCGTGTGCGCGCGTGGGGAGGGGGTAGTGGGGTGAGGGCTATAAAAATAAGTGAAAGCTGGCAGAAAACTCATTAACAAAATTTCAACAGAGCATCTCGAAAGCAGGTAGACAGAGATGGAGAGTCGGTTACCTGAGCGCCGGTTTGTCTGAGCAGTTCACCTGTGTTTCCTTGTCTTGTCCCACCTGACCGGCTTATACTTCCTGGAATTAGACTGAAATGTACCACCCTGTCTGCCCCCTCTTGTCACTCCCCCGAAATTACCTCCCTCCCGTCTGTCCACTGTCTTATGCTCTCAGTGTTCTGCCGTTTTTACGCTGGTGTTGTCAGGGATTTGTGTGTCTGTCACTGTCGCCGTTTCTTGGTCCCTCTTATGATTCTCCATAGACCGCCAGCTCGCACACTATAACTCCCCCCGTCTCCTCTGGCCCACTCCAACTCCCAGCTCCTCCTTATACTGCGAACCAGGAAGCGGCTTGCCCTACTTACGCCGCGCCGCGGATTGGCTCCGGCGGTCCAGGGACAACTGGTGGGGTTGGGGGTCGGACATGGCACGATAGGCTAATACTAATGTCTGTCGCTACGACGAGGAGCGGAGCAGGTCCATAATATTTAGTCACAGGTTGAATTCCTAGAATGAAGCTCATCCAATTAAAAAGGTGGGCGACAGCATCCACAGTGAAATCGAAGCCGAAAAAATAGTATTTATATTCAATATGTAGCCTATGCTCTTGCGGTCTCGTCTCTTGCGCTGCCACGGCACTTCTGCTTTTTGTCTTATTGCGTGATTAAAGTGATGGCGCGCTATTTACAAGCGAAATGTACTGCACTGAAAGAGATGACAGTTGCTCTGGAACAGGCAGCTCGTCTGATGGACATCAATGACGAACGCGTACGCGCGTGCCAAAAAGAAGAGAAGGTTAGCCTAAATGATGTGCACGCCGAATCCCGTCGCCAGGCAATGTGTCACATTCACTTTCAGGGAGGACCGCAGTTCCGCGCTCTTGAAACAGAATGTTAACCGGCTGCAGGAAATGCAGACAGGCATGTAAACCATGAGTATTATGCGCACTCGGGGAATAACTGCTTCTGAAATACCCCGTTATGAACGTCATCAAACGGCTTAGATGTTACCAAAATTGCCGTATTAATTTTTCCAAACATAATGGAACAAAGGAATGGTTTTGACGCCAAGATTATAATGTATATTGCTGTGTTGACATCACAGTACAGAATAAAGCGCCTGACATTGACAGGAGGTGGGAGTATGAAGCAGAAATAGAATAAGGTTGAGCAATGTGCGAGAAAAAAGACTGCGAGGGTGATGTTCACACTCAGCAGCTTCACCCCCTCCCCTCGCTGCCACCCCAGAAAAAAAAACAAGCTTCCTGTTAGAAGTGGCTCACGGATAGGAATCACCTTACTCTTTCGAAGTGTGCGCACACTCCGCTCCCTTCGCCTCATTTCCCCTTCCCCCTCACCTCCTAAAAGGGGGAGCAGGATGTACGTGCAAATATAGAAGCATGTGGTAGACCCACCCTGCCCACCTGACTACCACCGAGTCAATCTCTGCCTGCACTGCGGTATGGATAAGCGCTACTGTGCAGCAAGCTGAGGACTAAGTGGAAACTCTGCTCCCCCACATCTTACTCCTTATTTAGTCATTCTTTATGGTAAGCACGTCTTCTAGTAAATACATCTTCAAATATGTCTTTATTGATGTCATATGCATCATCTTACTGCTGCTGTGGCTGGTTGGTTAAGCAGGGGAAACAGTTTCCCTGCCGCATTTACAAACATCAAATGTAAGAATCATTTACATTCGGTCTGCAACACTTTAGACTGGCGGTTGTTGGAGGAGAGGTTTCAGTGGGATGCATTACAATATTTACATTTTAAATACACTTTTGCCGGTACGTACCGCGCGCGCGCACACACACACACACACACACACACACTCACACATATGCACCCACCCAAACACGCACACACACACACACACGCACACACACACACACACACACACACACACACACACACACACACACACAGATACTTATAAGGACTATTCAGCCGACATCCAGAATGTATATTCACCAGAAGCCACTATAACAGGCATTAATTACAGCCATATTAATTCTCCTAAATTTCAAAATGGTGAATCCTGGGCCACTGATCATCCCTCTTGTCCCAGCTAAAAAAAAAAAAAAAAAATGAAATTGCTATTCCTTTTACATTTACTTTATTTTAAGATATGAACACCGCTATCTTGCGACAACGAGTAGGCTATAACCTTGCCCGAGAAAGCCTAATCACAAATTCCACATTTCTTGGAGTTAAGCAGATAACACTTAGTGTCCTGCGCCATCTTGAGGCTCATTCTGGAATTACACCTAACAATATGTTCAACAGAGGGTGCCTGGTTTTCTACATTCTCTTTAATGCGCACAATGACCCTCTGGAAATGACCTCCACTTGAGATTTTTGGGTACGGTTTGTCAGCCGTCTGTGCCTGGGCATTTTATGCTCCAAACAGATGGATTGCTGGCCTCATGGTGAGTACAGCACACAGGCACTGCAGTCATTGCCTCATTGTTAGTTCTGGCTCTGCATCATTAGTCTGAGACAGGCCTGAGGCGGGTCTGTCTCCTGTGCCTCCATAGCTGTTCTGCATTCTGCATCCAGGACATAAACAAAGAAACCCATAGCTCACAAGAATGAAACCATTAGTTAAAAACCAACAAAAGACCAGGAAACTATTTTCCTCTTTCATTGCTGGGCTTTCCCCGTCATTTCTTTGAATATCTCATCCTACTCACCCCACTTCTTCTCACTGATCATCTTTATAGGTTCTCTCCAATTATAGAAATCAACATACCTCACCTGCTGAAGTAACTTCAACCAACCAACGCCTGTGTCGTGGACCTCCATTCCATCACCTCTTTTGACAAAATCTCACTTAGCGAATAGTCATTCATCAAATCATCTGCACCCACAACCAATGAGGCCAAAAATTGCACCAGTATTTTGGAAATTCCACTCCTCTGGACATTTCTGTGCACAAAATTATCACCCTATCTCCTGATTCTCCTTTTTCTCTGAAACTTTCTCCTTGCTTTCTCTATGGATTGAACAGAACCTCTCTAAATATCTTACTTCCTGGCACAACATAATGTCAATACCCTCCAGTCTGTCATCAAGGCAGGCACTATATTGACACTGGCATAGAGTACTGGGGTGACTACGTCCCAGCTACTTAGCTTGTGGTGTCGGAAGTAAAGTTCCAATGGAAATTTATGGTGGGATTTGGACACTTGCCGGCGTTGCTTGAACTCAAATTAATTTTATGAGCCAGCTTGCCCCGAGATTAGCCTACGGGGTATATGGATGCAAATGATCACATCAATTTGTTGTTTATTCACATAAAATGTTATGCTTTTGCATTTGTGTTCCAGTTTTGCAAACTACATATCCACTACACAAACAGGCGAGTAGCCCGTGATTTGTTCCCAGCCAATGGGGTGCCTCAGTTTCAGCAAACGTTCACAGCATAACTAGACGGATGCCAATCGGAGACAAAGATTGCTATTTGCTGTCTCCAGGAAACCGATAAACCTGTGACCTAGCAAAGTTATTACACAGTAGGCCATTATTAGCTAGCAACCTGCTTAGAAATGAATGGATAACAGTGAACAGCTATTATTTTGCCATTTTGCTAGCTAACATTTATATGCACTAAATATGACTAGCTAAGCCAGCAAACTACCTAGCTAGCCAGTTATTTGGGTAGTTATATCTGGTGCATATAAATAAATACAAAACAGTAAATAGTTCATTGTTACTTACTGTACTGTTGTCTAGCTTGCTAGCTAGCAGTTATATGCACCAAATATAGTTAGCTAAGCATGGCTATTAACGTAAATTGGCACTAGTTGCAAAGCTGGATATCTAGCTAGGTAAGCATAACTGAGTAGATTAAGTAGTAACAACTTTGCAGCTTTTTAACTTTCAACAACATTTTAACTTCACAACTATCTGGCTTCAGGCTGGGTCATAGCACCATTACAGCAGCCTCAGTGGTTATAAATGATTTGGTATCAGCTGTGGATAATAAACAAAAATGTGCAGCCCTATTTATTGATTCAGCAAAAGCTTTCGATACAGTAGACCATTTCATTTTATTAAGAAAATTGTCCTCCATTGGTCTTGATTGTGTTGCCTGCTTGTGGTTCCAGGACTACCTCTCTCATAGAAAACAAGCTATTATGCTTGGTGATGCAAAGTCTCAATTTTTGAAAGTGATGAAAGGAGTACCCCAAGGATCCATACTTGGACCAATTTTATTCACAATTTATATAAATAATATTGCTCGTATATATTGCAAATTGCAAAGCTCATTTTTATGCGGATGACACTGTGTTGTACTCCTCTGCGCCAACGTATGCCGAGGCCCTTAGCTACTTGCAATTGGCTTTTAATCATATTCAACACGCTCTAGCTGATCTGAAACTTGTTTTAAATACTGATAAAACTAAGTTCATGTTTTTTTCTGCACGGAATGCAATTATGCCAAATGACTCAATTTTTTCTGTGACTGGTGCTAAAATTGAGCAAGTTCAGTCTTACAAATATTTGGGTATCTGGCTGGATCATGACTTTTCCTTTAAAACACGTGTCTAACTTGTCCAAGAAAATTTGAGAAAAAATTGGGTTTCTGTACAGAAACAGGTCTTGTTTTTCTTTAGACAGTAGGAAGAGGATTGTCCAGGCAACAATATTACCCTTATTTGACTATGGGGATATCCTTTACATGCATGCCTCTGATAGTACATTAAGACCTTTGGACGCAATTTATCACAGCGCTCTGCGTTTTATCACTGGAGATGGTTTCCGCACTCACCACTGTGTTTTATATAGTTCATTAGGGTGGTTTCCCCTTCATTTTAGAAGGAAGCTCCATTGTATTTTATTTATTTATAAAGCATTACTTGGCAAACTTCCTTCGTATCTTACTAGGCTGTTGTCCATCAAAATCAGAAGCCAGCATGTCAGATCGCACGGGTGGATTTTGTTGGAGGCACCCAGGACTAGAACAAATTTTTTTTTTTAAATGCATTTTATTAATAAGTAAAAAAATAATACAACACTGAACCATCCAAAAAAATTGAAACAAAATAAAATAAATAAATAAATAACACTACTAATATCAAAACAGACAAACATATATGACACTTTACCTATGTAAAGAAAAGGTAACCCACATTACAAACACAATGTACCCCATTTGCCCAGATGCTTCTGCACTTTTCCTCTCCTTGTTGCAATGTAATATTCAACTTTGTAGAAAAAACTGACATATTGAATAAAATATTGAAAACTAACATGATTAGTCTTTCTACTTCTATATATACAGATTTTAGCAAGTAAAATATCAAGATTTCCAATGATAGGGGCTTCAGAGATCAAGTTTCCAAAAATAATGTTAAAGGCATTCAGTTGTAGTTTTTGGCCAGTTTTCTGATGAAACCAGATTTTGATTTTATCCCAGAAGGGAACTACATGAGGACAATCCCAGAAGACATGCAGGTATGTTTCTTCTTCTTGATGGCAAAAGGAACATAGTGGGCTGTCTACACATTTCCATATATACAATAATCTATTTGTTGGCAAAAATTTATGCAAAAGTCTGTATTGAAAATATCTGGTGGTAGGGTCAATTGTGCAATGAACAATAGAAGTGTAGACTTGTACCCAGGGGATTGGAGTGTCAAAAAGGTACAGCCAAGACAACCACACATTATGTGATATATCTATCAGATTGTAACACATTAGAAAGAACTTATACATACTCTTATTAATCTTAATATTCCTTAGCCAGGTACTGTTGGATTGAGCAGGAATACAAACTAAAATAGGAGGAGAACCAAGCAAGAGAGATTTCCATACTTTAGGAATTGCAGTAGATAATTGTAAATACTGGAAATGGCTACAAACATCACCATATTTTATACAAAGATCATTGTATAACATTAAGGAACCATCACCATTTAAAATATCATTTACAAACAAAATACCACGGTTCACAAAAGAGATAAAAATGATAGGTTTCCCTCCAATAAGAATATTTGAATTCATAAATAAAATCTGTTGTCTAATTTCAGCTGCAGTTGTGGGGAACTAGAACAAATTTGGGCTGTTCTGCTTTTAGCTCATATGCACCCTGTGTCTGGAATAAATGCCAAGACTCTCTGAAGCTTGATTGTCTCATTCCATATGAGTCCTTCAAGGGTCGACTGTGGGAGACGTTACTTTAGGAGGCCAGATGTTCTTGCCTTTAGTTTTAACTGTGGACTTGTTCTCTGTCCTTTGTATTTGTATGTTCTACTTATTTTATTATTCTCTTTTTTATTTCTAATTGTATTTTAAAGTTTGTTTTCCTTTATTCTGAAATTGTTGTTTGTAATTGTGTGAATTTTATTGAGCTCTGTGTTAACCGACTTTGTAATTGTTTGATTGTATTCAGGGCTCCCCTGAAAAAGACATCTTGGTCTCAGTGGGACTTCCCTGTAATAAAGGAAAATAATAATAAATAAAGACCTTAGTACAGCTAACTAATTAGCATAGTCTCACCGGGCTAAGCAAACAAATATGGCAAGGTGCTGGATATTTTCTAACACATAGTTATGAACTCGTTCTGCCCTGGAACCAGGAGGATGATGGTACGTGTAGTTTTTTAGACTACAAAGAGAATTAGCATGGTAGCAAAAACTTAAAATGATTCATAGTCAACTGCGGTCAAGAAAAACTAAATTAGTTGTTACTGGGAAATATGAGGCTGAATCTTGAAATCGATGGAGGCTTGAAAACAGTGGGAAGTGCTTCAAAAGTTAATATTTTAAAAAGTTCATTAGTAAAATGAATGGGAACTTTTATTTCCGATACCAGCGTGATGTAGTCACCTCAGTACTCTATTCTCTCCAATACCAAAACAAGACACCACTGCATTTCTGCTCTCCTCTATTCCATTTAGTTAGACCACTCTTCAGAACACTTGCACCCCTGCAGCATTTGACATTATTCATCTGCACCTTGCACTGAAGGAAAAACATTAAGCCTGGAGGGCGGGAGGAGGCCAGGGGACATTCCAGCAGTGAAGTTCTAGGAGCTGAAATGCTCTCTATAACATGCTCAAAATATGAAATTATTGCAAGAGTGCACTGCACAATCTAGATCAGTGGTTCCCAAAGTCGGTCCTGGGGACCCACTGTGTATGCTGGTTTTTGTTCCAACCAGAATTACGATCCCAAAATTTTAACAAGCCATTTTTTTAATTAGTTGCTTTTCAGATGAGAGGGACATTTTACCCCCTTGAACCACATTATAACAGAAATGGCTATGCATTCCATGATGTTTCAAAGTCCAACATTCATATTTTGTATTTTGATGTATTCCAACTAAGCATGGCAAGTGAAGGGAGCGATGTTTTATGTGATCAAATGCAAGATTGTGATCAATCAAAAAGCTGCTGATTAGGTTTCTGATTGCAGGTGCTGAAGTTCTTTCCTGAAACAAACAAGTAACATTTAACAGGTTTGACTCATTATTATATATGCTTTGTCTTCAATTCTAAATTGCCTATTGATAGTTAGTTTAAGTGACCATGTGTCCTAAATTTTATAAATTAGAAGCCAATTCACAGTTTCATGTCATCAATTGCAAATTTCCACGTTTTTATGTCAGAAAAGTAATTTCCAATATAGCACACTATGAAATTTTTTTTTCATCATGGCCATTTTCGGCATGTTTTCTAGAAGGGTAAATAATCAGGATTAACAATAATAGAGCAATTAAAAACAATTAACAACTTGTTAGCATTCTGAGATTTGAGCTGTGGTTTGAGCAAAAACCAACCTACACAGTGGGTCCCCAGGACCGAGTTTGGGAACCACTGATCTAGATTACAATATGTAACGTTATGATATTTTATTGGAAGACCAATGGGCCATTACTCTGCATATCAGATCATGTCTGCAACACTCTTACTACAGCACGTTCAAAAACACTGCGCACAAAAAAAAAACTAGATCCAAGTATGCTCAATACTTATTGTACTGCACAAACAGGTTTCTATTACTGTGATCACGATCAATGGCAGATTATAATATATGAAATGCTTTATCTTGTTCGGCAGGGCTACAAGTTATAACAACCCAAACCATGGCCTTATGCAGGGGATTTTGTTCATGAATGTCCTCAAAAAATATCCAAAAAACTGAAATGCGTGTCTGAGCTTCAAGCACTAAGCAAATCATCAACTTGTGGGGAAAAAAGCCAAGCCACTGATGTTAATTGTAGCCCCGGACGGAGTGACCGGGGTACTATGGATTTGCGGTCGTCGCGCGTCCGCGTCCATAGAGATTTTCTTGTGAACGCTCTACAGACTGCAATTCTTCTCCGGTCCTTTTGATATTTCACATGCACATTGATAGTGGTAAGAGGATGAAGCCTATCGATTTTGGTTGAGTTTCGTCATACAGTGTCCGAAATATTCCCAAAAAACCAACAAAAATTTTTCCATTGGAAAGAATGGGAGTTGGGTTCTCATTGCTAGAGTGCGTGATGTCACACCTAGAGTGGGAGCTGGGAGCACAGAGGCTGCAAAAAATAATTTTCATATCACTATAACTTCCTCAAATTTGAATCCCTCCTCATAAAATTTCCCAAAAACGTAGGAAAATTTGTTGTTGTCACAGTACTGTAGTTTTTGTAGCACAGAAGTACATAGTTTTGCCTCAGGGAGCAGTCAAAGGACACAAGGCACATCTAATTTCTCTCTTTCCCATTCAAAAATCACCCAAAAATTTTTGGGAGAACAGCAAACACACAGAATTTTTTGATCGCTGTAATTCCAAAATTATATCACTCAGAGAAATAAAAAAGACATCCACACACTCAGCAAAGTCTTGTGCCTTGAATGATGTGGTTGCATTGGTGGCAGGATGAACGTTTTTTTTGCGTGAGAAGCAGGAGTCTGAGGTGGGCGCGAGCAAGGATTTCTTTCACTAAGCGCCAGTTGAAGCTGTACATTAATATCAAAGAGCTGACACACAAACTAAAGGTAAACTGGCTTTTACTCCGAAGTGTAAACATAACATACAGCACTTGGCCAATCCCCAAAACCCCCACATATTAACATAATGTGACCACGTACCGCTGGTCGGTACTGGCACAACCCCTCTCTTTTCACCTCCAACCTCCTTTCACTACTTTTTCCATTTTGCTTTTTTTTTTTTAACAAGGAACAAATAGGCATTATGAACAATACAGGCATGCTGCAATGACATGGGTCTAAAGACCAACAACATAGTCCTTGAAACACACTGGGGGGCGTCGGGAGCGTGATGACCGACGCCGGCCTTCGCAGATCAGTGGGGCAGGAACAGACTGAATAGGCGAGGTGGGCCAATCAGCACCCACACAACCAGAGGCCGGCTCTGCCTCGAACGAGGCAACAGGGCTGACAGGCAGGCAGGACGCTGCATTCAGTGGACTGCCTGGAACGCCAGGCATAGAGATGACAGCAGGGATAGCAGGAGATAAAGGTGGCTGGTGTGGACCTGAGAGCGGATCTTCATCCCCCGAGTCTTCAGAAGGATGTGGCTCAAGAGAATACAGGCTGTCAGGCACGTCGGGTAGAACCTTGAAGCAGTCAGCCATCCTCACACGATACGATGCACTGCGTAGCTGGGATCCCACAAATTTTCTAATATTGCAGAATGGGGGGTCCACTGAGATACCCAGGTATCGGTCACGAGCTCGGGACTTGTTCCTGTCTGAGTGGAAGTAGACCAGATCACCCCCATCAAGTGCAGGCTCAGGACATCTCTGTGCGAGGGGTGCTTTGGAGCATTCGCTATACGGATGGTTAGCAAGCCGCTGCCAGTGTTGCGCAGCTACCAAATCACTGTCGCCAAGGGAAACCTGAACATTTGAAAACTGGTCCCGCTGTGTCCACATTTCCCGAGAAGACAATCCACGTGAGCGGATGCGTGAGTTCAATGCTGCTGTTGCAATTGCCAGGGTCAGCAGAGTGACAGCACCCCCTAATGGGTCAAGGCGCAAGAGTTCACCTGTCAGCTCCTGGATAGCCTTTTCTGCAACAGGATTCTTGTTGGGGTTCTCAGCATGCCCCAGCTCCAACGTGATCCTATGCTTGTGCAGGAACTCATCGCTGACCAGAGCCTTAAATCCAGGGGCAGGGTCAGTGCGTACAACTGCCAGGGGACCATCCATGGAGTGTATCTTGATACAGAGCTGTATCAAGGCATCCCTCAGTGTCTCAGGCCGCTCATCTGAAAGCAGCAGGGTAGATGTGAACGCTGTCACCGTCTCCCGGAGGACTAGTATGACCTGCCGGGAACACTTGAGGACATCAGCTGCGAAGGACAGGCCCACAGCCTCAGGTGGTGAGGAAGTGGACTGCTCTACTCTGGCACTCGGCGAGTGGCGCAGCGCGGCACAGGAATAACAACCATCAGAGACACGCACTACTGCCTTGTCCATATCAAGGGCACACAGGTGCCGCTTGACAACTGCCTTGAGCTGGTGGCATGTAGGGTGCGCCAGCTGGATGTGGAGTGCAGTCAACAAGCCATCTAGAACCTGCCGAGGGACAATAATGCACTCACGAGATGGTGTGAAGGGCTCATCACGCCTGACAACGAGTCGGCCATCCGCCGCGACAGTGGCTACATTCAAGTACCTTTTGACATCTTTAACATTAGTGAGCTTCCTGGATGGCCTTGTGCCCTGAATGAGATGAGCATGGATATGGCAAAGATCCGGGCACTCTGACTGTATTGCCAGCCAGGTAGGTTGGCTAGTGAACAGGAGGCGCACAGATCCATCTAAGACATCCTGGACAGACGTCATGCGAACAACAGAGCCAGAGGTGCGCCTGATGAAGGAACAGACCTGACAACCTTCATCCTCACATGGTGGGGCATTGCGGCTGGCAAAGTCAGACGGGAGAATGGCAGAGCCCGCAACATGTCTGACGGAGGCTTGGTAACGGTTGACAACAGATAGGAAGGTTGAGACCCGGGGACTTGCAGAAAACTCACCACGGCAGAGCTTCTCATATGCTTGCACACAGGACTTGCTGTCAGTGAGGATGCATGCGCTCTCTTCAGACTGAATGATATAGAGGCTGAAATGTTTGGTCGCAGCAGCAACAGAGAGAGCCTCTACCTCGCATGGCAGCCATGTCGTTTGGGACCCTCGCAACTTGGCACTAAAGAAGCCAGCCAGGAGTAGCTTGCCCTCCTGGGATACATAGATGGTGGCGCCTATGCCAGGTTGTCTGACTGCACCATCTGTCACGATCCACAACTGGTCCGATGGCCGAGGCCGAGTAATGACACGGGCAGATGAGAGCACCTGTTGTGCATTGTAGAATGACTCCTGCAATTCATCAGTCCACGAGATGACCTCCGAAGATTGGTGCCCAGCCGTGATCTCGTCAAGTCGGGTGAGGTATGACGCACACCTCGGGAGCACCCAGGAGAGAACCTTGTATGTGCTAATAAAGGATCTCATCTGGCCCACTGTGTCTGGCGCAGGGCAGGAGGTTAGTGTGTTAGCACGATGTGGACTGGCAGTGAGGGTGCCAGCGTTCCAGATCCAGCCAAGGATGGTGGTAGACCTGAGGTTGATGACTGTTTTAGGAGCGGACAGGCAAAGATCGCATCTGTAAAGAGCCTGGAGGACTCTCTTCCAGTTGTGGAAAAGTTCCTGAGGTGTATCGCCACCGCAGTACAGGTCATCGGCGATCTTGGCTACAATGCCCTCCTGTGACAGATGACCCAGAACACGACACATGAGCTCCTCCAGTGCCGTCTCAGAGCCAGGCATGCCCATAGCAGAGCGCGTGTACACCCACATTGCCCTGAAGGGGGTTACGACGCCACAATACTTCATTGACTCGCGTGCGAGGGATATCTGATAAAATGCACTGGTCAGGTCTGAGACTACAATGTGTTTCCAGTGAGCAATGAGGCGCAGAGTCGAGTCAACATTTGGCAGCAGTGAGGGCTGGGGCTTGCTGTAGCGGCCAACATCAGCAATGGCGGTCACCAAACGAGATCCTCCATTAGGCTTTTTCACCAGGAGTGAGGGGTTGAGATATTCCACTACAATATTGATGTCTTCGGGGTGTCTGAATACACCTAGTTCCTCCAACTGGTCAAACTTGGCCTGGAGCTCCACGAGTTTGCCCCGTGCATAGAGGGGAAGGTGCCCTTTTCGCTGTGGGGCTCCACCGGACCCATATTGACCTTGGCCTTGAAGGACCCAGCAGCACATTGTAGCCCTTGATGTTAGGGTCAAAGACTACATCGTATTCCCTGAGCAGCGACCGAAACTGACTCACAATCTCTTGTGGGATGAGGTTAGCAGGATCAATCTGTACAGCTGACGAGTGGTCAGTCTTAGTTAGCCTTGGCTTCTCCGGGCATGGGGCTGGACTGACTGTAGAAGGTTCCTTGGGTTCAAAAATGGGGGTTGCCTGGCAGAAGTGGTCGTGACGCTTTAGTGTCTGTGGCTCAGCCGTCAGATTGGGGATCCAAATTTTACCTGCGACGCTCGAAACAATGCTTGGCTGTGGCCACATCTGGGATGACTTTAGCCTCCACGCACTGACCGCATCAGAGCGTGGCTCAATGGCGAACTCAGAATCAGATTGTATATCATGTGGTAGCTGCATTTCAATAAACCCCCCAGGCCAGACAGTTTTTAAGTGGGTGGGAGCACGAAGTACAAATGCATGCCGTACAGTTGTGCTGGACTCCATGGCTGGTGCCAAGGAGCCATATTTGTAGGTTGTGCCATCGCCAAGGATCACCTCTCTCTTAGCAGGACGAACAGCGATATCATTCGCCTCCATGAAAGGTGCGCCAGCAAGTTCATCAACATGAAGATCGGCCACAACCAGGCCCTCGAACTGGAATACTCTGTCACCCCGTGTGAAGGAGATCTGTATCTCGCTGATTACCTGCAGCTGTGAGGAACCATCAGCCTGATGAACTGACTGCGCGCTGGACAGGATCTGGACCCCGAGGCGCATCGCAGTAGAGTGGCGTATCATATTACCAGTCGCACCGCGGTCAATTGTGATACGGACGACATGATGATTCTGGAACACATCAAAGTATGGGGACTGGCCTGTCTGAACACGGTAGGCTACAGCACCAGGAATGACTGCTCCGCTGTCTGATTCTTGGGTAGGCGTGCTGCCCCTACATCGTCCTTAGCAATAGACTCATCTTCCATAACGCCTACTATTTGCCGTGCTCTAACAATGTAACGTCTGTCATTCTCTGGGAGGAAGTCACACTCACTCAGAAAATGACAGGTCTCTTGCCGACCTGCTTGCTTACACAGGGGGCACACTTTTTCTTGGCGGGGCCTACTAGGGACCGCCTTGAGCGCAGCTCTATAGCTCTGTGCAGGACGGCGTGGCTCAGTAGAGATGGCTGAGCGGAATATTTTTGCATCATCAGACGAGCGAATTTCATCTAGGAGGCAACACAGGGCCTGTGATATTTCTGGTTTTATAGATGCCAGAGTACGAGACCTCAGCTCAGTGCCATACCTCTGCTTTTCGAGTCTGGGCAGGCTAGGGTGGATGAGCTTTAGCCATGTGAGGACCACCATGTTTTCCAGTGTGGGAGAGAGCTCCTCATCGTCAGTCATTATTTCACCATGGTGGCTGAGGCTATTGGGGCTCAACAATGAGTCCTCCACAAACGCCATTAGCCTCTGGTAAAGGTCCTCTGAACGTTCATCACCCTCAAGGTGAATATCAGAAAAGTCAATAAACTGAGCTCCAGTAACTTGAAAGCCGAAGTGTTGCTTAATTGTTTGCCAGATGAACTCCAGCGATGTGGAATTTTTAACTAGGGTAATCCTTGAAATAATTTGGCAGTAATTGGCAATCTACCCAAGCATCAGCTTAAGTGAGTTAACTTTCTGCAGTGCTGAGCGACGTCTAGCGACAGGAACGTCGTCACCATCATCTCGGAATCCCCTCAATGGGTGCGCTTTATTTTTCTTTAGCCATGCAAATCCCTTGGTTAAAAATGGGGCAAAGTTTTCGTCTAAAGACAGCATGTACGGAAGATTCTGTTTCCAATTTTTGAAACTGTTAATATTTTCAGTCTTGGAGAGAGACCACTGCCATAGAAGCCATTTCCTACCTGCTTGAGTGCAAGGACGTGCTATCACAGTGACCGCTTCACTAATTCGGCTCCAGCAAGCTACTTCCTGCAGTTAGACGAAGTCGCTTTGAAAGCGAAAGTAAACGGTAGGCTCGAGTACTCGCCGCCGCTGCCACCACGCCAGTTGAGGCTGTATATTACTTTTGTAATAACAATGATCCAAGACACGAACTAAGGGTAAACTGGCTTTCACTCCGAAGTGTAAACATAACATGCAGTACTTGGCCAACCCCCAAAGCCCCCACATATTAACATAATGTGACCACGTACCTCTGGTCGGTACTGGCGCAACCCCTCTCTTTTCACCTCCAACCTCCTTTCACTACTTTTTCCATTTTGCTTTTTTTTTTTTTTAACAAGGAACAAATAGGCATTATGAACAATACAGGCGTGCTGCAATGACATGGGTCTAAAGACCACGGTACTGGCGAAGTGACTCAGCGATTCTTTGTGCGTGGGGAACCAGTCCTGGCATGGCCCTTTGTGATTGGCTGATTAGATATCTAACAGCTCAGCTGAGTTTCCATGAAGATGATTTGGTTAGAATAGGGTGTTCGAAATGTATACACTCACCCACTATGTACGGCATTATGTTGTGAATGCTCTACATTGAAAACAATGTAAAGACAGTGAGTGAGCGAGTGGACAAGTGTGCATTCCGCGTGTCCTCATCAGAACAAAATTAAACTAGCCAGCGATTTTGCGCTTATTGAAATTCGCCCGATGCTATGAATTCCCAGTCTTAAAAAGGTAACCTACCTCATTTTCCAGGCTGTTTATTTTCACTGCCATGTCTATGCTAATTCAGCACTATTTTAAAACGTTGCTCTCTTTGTCAAACAATCAAACACAAAGAAGCATTCGATCGAAATGTAACGTTAAAAAGAGAAACATATGTTCATGAATGCGATATGCCACTGTTTGCAGTCTACCTTAAATGGAATTACTGCTCAGCAAAGCTAGTGCTTGCCTAATGCAAGGTTCATTAGCAAACGGTATGTCTTCACTAATTACAATACAGGCTCGCTAGGTCATCAGCATCTGTTTGCTCGCGTTACCATTAAGATGAGCTAAACCTCCGAGGAATATTCGCATACATAACTTCATGGCTCAGCCTGTTGTGCAGTACGTAATTTACAAAGAATGAGTGCATGAATAAATGAACTGAAGTAATTTAATTTGCATCAAGAAAATTTACAAAGAACTAATGTGGAATCACAATGAAATACAATTGAAATAACATTTGTACCGTTCCGGTCCGACCCATAACCCGTCAGTGCAGATGATGATGCCAGCGGACATGGAGCTGCTCTATTTATGCACGCAGTTACACTATTTTCTCACTAAATGGCACACCCGGACCAGTTATTGAATATTCACCAGCAAGCCGACCTCGAACACAGTTTACAATATTGGCGAGTTCAGTCCCAACCCTGTTTTTCAAGACTTGCATAAATGAAACTCCTCAGCTAAGCCTCCTGTGCAAACTGCTTAGTATACTTGCCCATACTATCTATCCAGCAATTCCAAAAATGCTCTCTTGTGACTGAAAAATTTGTTGTCCTCTGTAGCAACCACTTCATCTATACTGAGCCAGTGGTATTCAAATTAGTAATTAAGAAAAATAGGTTTTCTGAAGCAAAAATTTGACATGATATTCATACTGTTATTCTTCTATCACTATCATTTGTCTTCTATTGTTTCCCCCGTGCAGAGGTACTTCTGGGCCAGGACGAAACGCGCGACCACCGCAAATCCATAGTACCCTCAGACACTCCATCCGGGGCTACAATGATGTCTTTTTGTTATAAAAAAAGTCACTATCTAGTTGTATTTGCACTGGATATTATTTGTAAATTATTTTACAATGCATTATCGCAAATTAATACTGAAATCTTCCCAAGACATATGCTTATTTAGCAAATAACAGCAAAATTATACAGAAATTATACATTTATTTTAAAATTGTCAACTTTATGTTGAGGCAAAATATTTTCATTATCAATTTGCCAGGGTATGCTGTAACCCACTCTGTATCCCATCTTTCCATGGCCATGTTGCTTGCCTTTCAGCAGTACAGGTGCTGGTTTAATCAGAATTGTTGCACAGTGTTTTTTGCTGTACTGCTGCATTGCTAGCCTTATGGTGTTAAAGGTGCTGGTTTGCTTCATATTTGCAGGGAAGTGTGTCTTCTGTTACCATCCAACAGTAGGCCATTACACGTGTTGAGGTACGCTTGCCTTGGCAGCATCAGTGCGGGGTAGGAACACACTCATTCCCCCACCACCTATTAGATCATCTTATCCCTTGGGCTGCGCCCCTTGCTAGTTTATGACAGAAACTCCATCCTGAAGCCTGTGCTCTCCATTTATACATCACCCTTGGTCTTTCTCAGCCTAGAGGATGGCTATGACAGGTGTCCATTGTGTCTCAACATTGAGCATCTGATGCAGACACTGACGGATGATGCTTGCACTAATTGCAGCTGCATTCCATTAGCAGGGCGACTGTGAGGTTGGCCTGGTTTGACGGCAGCATTGTTGATGCTGGCTTACCTCCTTCATGAATGCCTACATTCATCCCTCTGTCACGTTCTACGTGCCAGACACACGCAGGGTAATGCCTCTAACAATGAGAATTAACAGAAGCATGAAGAACCTTTGGCTCTTAAAGTGGACAAATTGGCTTCTGAGTTGGCCAATAATATGGATATTTTTCTTAATTTACAGCCTGTAGGCCCACCACTGCTGCTGTCACTGCATTTTCAGAGCTGCCACTCTAGGCCTATGATGAGTGATAGCCAGGACTCTATATCTTATCTTGCCACCTAACAAGATGGGGATGCAATATCAATTGCAGCCCCAGGGAATCCTTTTACTGATGAGAAAGCCAGACAACAGGAGGAACTGGAGAGTGAGTTTCCCCTCCTTTCAAATGACAGGTTCTCACGGATCAGGAGCAGATTCCCTGAAGGATACTGAGTCTGGTCTTTCCACAATTAAGCAAGCCATTCAATTGGCCATATCACAGTTTGATCTGGATGCTCCCCCTGCCGAGGCTGTTCTCTGTAAGGACTTTTCAAAAGTACTCCACAACCATTTGCCTGCAGAGTTCCACTCACTGTGCCATACACTGACAATCTTAAGAGGTGCCAGCCAGACCGTAAGGTATTTCTCTACCTACTGAGTGACAGCAGGGCGGTCAGGATATTGCCTAATATAGTCTAAAGCAAATTCTTGCTTCCATTGTTTCTGATACTATCTTCAGATGAACCACAGATGCCCTTTGTCCATGCCCGCAGTGCAGAATCACTGATGACCGCCGTACCAAGAGCTGTGATATAGCAGCTCAAATGGGGCATGTCAGAAACTTTCCCACCTTGTTCTAGCTCTCTTGCAAACCCCAGACAAATTGGATTGATGCTGCGATAGAGCCTGAATAATGCTTTGTTCCAAGTGTTCACTTTCATAACCAGTGAACTTGGTAGACTGATGTCCACTTTGACCTTAGCCTAATGCCAAGTGTGGCTCCCCTATTCCCACTGTCAGAATGATGCAGGAAGGCACTTTAGATGCTGTCTGTCATTCTAGGCCAGATGCTTGGGACTTTAGCCCAATATATGTTGGAGTATAGTGCGTGAGTGAATAAAGTCAGGCGACAGTTTGCTGACTTATGGCAGGCAACTATGGCTAAACCAAGACACACCAGCACTTTACACCCCACAGCCAGCACTCGTAGCCACTTAGGAGCCTTAAGCTCCTCTAGGAGTCACCACCAACAAGCCCCTCCACAGTCCATCTTTCAGACACCCAGGGACAGGGCATCCAGTCATTGGACTCCTACTGACAGACCTCCCAATCCTCCCAAGTCAAGCCTGACTCCCAAAGTCTAGGCATCAGCCATTTCTCCCCACAATATCTCAGCTACTAGAAAGTCTTGATTTTGGACTCTTAGGTGTTATCAGCCTTTTCCGAGAAATTCAGTTTCCAGTTCAGCAATCTGCCCCCAAAGTTAAACAGGGTCAGAATGACTGTTGTCAATGACCTTCTGAGGTTTCCAGCTCTAAAACTAGGAAATTTTGGTGCTTCTTGCAAAAAGCACCATTGAATGCGCTATAAGTTTGATTCAATCGAGTATGTTCTACTTGACTTTTGCCAGACCCTCAGTCTCAGGCAGCTGAACCAGTTTGTAAAAGTTCTTTGTTTTTGCATGCTTTGCACCACAGATGTTCTCCAGCTTGTGTCAGAGAGACTGCTTTACAAGCATTGATTTGAAGGATATTTATTTACATGTGCCTGTGGCACCCCACCACAGGCAGTACCTTAGTTTTGCCTTCAAAAGCTTGGCATACCACTTCCAGGGGCTTCCATTGTGGCTCGCGCTCGCCCCTCAGATCCTTACCAAATGCACAGCGGCGGCACTTTCTCCTCTGCAGGCCAGGGGCATGCAGCTTTTTCCTTACTTGGACAATTGATTGATATGTGCTCTGACCCAGGAGAGGGAAATCTGCAAAACAAAAACTCTTTTGGCCCATATGACCCTGCTGGGGCTTACTGTGAATTTTGCTTAGTTCTTAAGTTCCATGTCTGTAAGTCATGTACATCAGTATTGCCCTTGATTCAGTGTTAATGAGTGCCTCACCCTCTACCCAGAGGGTAGACGACATTCGCAGCCTTTTTTCTCATTTTTGGAAAGGAAAAAGGAGAACATATGGCCTTTTCCTCTGGTTGCTGGTAAAATTGATAGCAGCAATGGCAGTCATCCCTCGAGGGCTCCTTTCATCGCACCCCTAGCAGGTGTGGATCAATGGTTTGGGCCGTGACCCTGAGAGGCACCAAAGCAGGATGGTGATGGTCTCTGGCCAGTATTTTTGGTCTCTGGAACCCTGGAGAAACTAGGTTTATCTGTGATTTAGTGCTCCCTCGGGCTCAATACCCACCCATTGGGAGATGCTGGTAACATTTCTCCCTTGTAGACTGGGGAATGGCATGGAACCACAAGGCAGACAGGGAGACCTGGAGCCATGGGCTCCAGAACCAAAATGCGCTGAAGGTATGTGCAGTACACTTAGCCTTCCAACATACTCTCCCATCTTGGATGGGAAACGTCCTTTACAGATAACACATCAACTGTTTATCATGTGATCCATCAAGGGGACATCAAATCCAGTCTGTTGATCAGAGGCTCCTTCAGTGGGCCTTATCTCACCTTGCAAGTCCCTGGTCAATGGATTTGCCAGGTGTGCAGCACAGGCCACTGACATTCATTCTCACCAAAAGCCCCCTCTGGACAAGTGGAAACTGGACCTGCTGGTGCTTTAGATGACCTGCGAGAGGGTTGGTAGAGGTAATTTCAATCTATTGGCCCAGAAACATTGACACACAGTCCACTGTGGTTCTCTTTCTTAGAACTAAGCAGTCTAATGGGGCAGGATGCCCGGGCATACCACTGGCCAGACTGCCTCTGGTATACCCTCCCTCTGCTTCCACTACTCATGCTGACACCACACAGAATAGACAGATACAACAACACAGTGCAGCTGGTGGCTCCATATTGGCTGGGGAGAGTATTGCTTCCTGTGATCTGTCAGCTTTTCAGTGGAGTGCTTTGGCCTTTTCTACCTTTCCTACCAGCGAACGTAGCAGGGGATTTACCAAAGTCTTTGAGCTCTTCGCATTTTAAACGAGCGAAAACTTTGGCATTTTATTTTGTTGAATGTTGTATAAATTCTAAAACAGATTGCCACATTGAGGAAAATGCCACCACATACAGTATTATTAGCAAAGGCTAACGGTTACTCTTTTTTTTTTTTAAAGATTATTTTTTGGGGGATTTTCTCCTTTATTTGATAGTCACACAGTAGAGAGAGACAGGAAAGTTGGGGAGAAGAATGGGGAAGACATGCGGCAAATGACCCGAGCCAGAATCGAACCGGGTTGCCGCAGGAAGGCCACAGCCTTTATCGTGCATGTGCTTAGACCAATGAGCCACCAAGGCGCCCCATGGTTACTCTTTTTAAACAATGTGGCACACTAGCTCTGTGATCATGGTGGTAAACCAAAAATAAGAAATAGCTAGCTAGCTACCTAGCTGGCTATGAGTAATATATAGCAACTCCATACAAAGATAGTTGTACCGTACTTACTCAGTGTAGAGAAAAACTCTCCATCACTGACTTTCTCCTCCAGAGAATCAATGCAATCAGCCCCCCAGTCCGACTCCATTCGGAATGACTCCCCTTATCCATGCCCTTATCACATATTCATCTTGTAAACATAACCTAAGCACTTCTGGCTAGCTTTTGGCAGTCTTTTTTTTTCCAATGCATTCACCTCATTCAGATCAGGTTCAGATGTGCAAACTTGAGAGGACACAACCTAACGTGTTGTTCCGGAAGGCTTTAAATACTTTTCTGAGGGTCCAATCAATGTCTTTAAATTACTGTGGAAAGTTATGCTGTCTGGAATTAGGAAGAAAAAAGTGTGTTAATGAATAGATAATTACCGAGAAAGTTTCACGTGTGCCTTATGCAGATAAACCTGAGCAATCATTGAAGTGTCTCCATTTCAGTGAGAGATTGTTTGAGACTTTAAGTGACCTCTGAATTCCTCGAAGGACGAATCTACATGTAAATCAATGGTAAGGTATTATGCATTTTTAATATCTGATGACTATAATTGACAGTAGAATGAAAGTATCAATACCATGTTGAATTTTTGCTTCAGAAAACTGATTTTTTTTCGCTACTTACTTGGAATACCTTTGGCCTATTATAGCTGAACTGGTTGCAACAAAGGACGATTTTTTTCTGTCATGAGAGATCATTTTTATCAACTGCTGGATAGATACTATGGGCAAGCATATTAAGTAGTTTGCACATCAGGCTTGGCTGAGGAGTTTAATTCATACAATTCCTGGGAAACAGGGATGGGACTTAACTCGTTCATATTCTGAATCATTTACAGGCACCACTTCCTCATGAGTATTCAATAACAGTTTCAGGTGGACGACCTATACGCTGAAAAAGTGTGACGTCACTTTCGCTGGGGTCAACACTCACTTCCTTGACAATGGTTCATGCTCACAGCTTTGCAACACATTCACTCGCACACTTAACACACGGCACAAAATACCTAAATATTTGATGATCAAAAATATGGTGAGAAATGCCTCCTGTTCTTTTATAATGAGCATATTTTGGGTTTAAGATAGCTGAAAATAAAACTTAATTCCATACACAGACACGAGGACCATGGCGATAAACACTGTTCTGCTTCTTTGCTTATGGTTTGGTTCTTTCGGTGTGAACCAGTAGCCACGGCAAAAAACCTCCCATGCCCTCCGTACCAGAATTAGCGAACACACACAGAAGCAATATTAGAACAGGAGATGAACCCTGTGACCGCTCATTTTAAACAAACCGGTCGTAATGTCAGTGCATTGAGGTATGTTGGTATTGAAAAAGTTGAAAAACATCCGGAGGGGTGATCTCGAAAGAAAGGGTCCTCCAACATGTCCCCTAAGTCCCCTAAGGGTTTGAATGAGGAATTTGACATTTAACCCTTTTTTTCCTTTGCCTTCCTGTCCAGTACTTCAGCATACACACATTTTTTTAATTTTCATATTACAAAAGTATATTAAAACTTCTTGATATTTCTAATTGCATCTTTTGTTGTATGCCACATTATGTCAATTTGTCTTGCACCAGTTTTTCTATTATGTATCTTGGCCATATATTATTGAATGGTTTAGCCTTAATTGACTGACAGTGAAGTCAATATGATGTTCTAGGCCAACTGCCTTTATATACCTGTCTACTGGTCATGAAAGTCAATTGCCTGGTGAAGACCCTGTTGGGTTGAAATGTTGCCTTACCAGACAATAAAGCATTGGGAGCTACAACTCGGTGTGTTGACAATTATTGTCTTACGCTTTCAATAGTACCTTTTGTCCTGCACCTGACCTAAACACAGGTTGGATCTGCATACAACTACTTCATTGAGGGATGTGTTGTTGAGTCATCTCTCCCCCAGCATGGAGAGGTTGCTGTTGGCTCTCAAACTACACCTGCTGGTGGGGTTTGATTTTACTTTGAGTGCATTTTCTCCTCTGTGGTGCTTACGACTCTTAAAGGAATTGATTGTAGGAAGTCACTTTGCCCTGATGATCTTGACCCCTCTCTTGAGATTGGCAGCAGACATAATAGTGGAACCTTTAACACACATTTTTAATCTGTCTCTTTCTACTAATACCATCCCAGATGTTTGGAATTCAACCTCTGTCTTTCCTCTCTTGAAAGGGGGGACCCCTCTGTTCTTAACAATTATCGTCCAATTTCAAAGCTTTCTGTAATCAATAAGATCCTAAAGTCTTTAGTAAATGCTCAACTCAGGGTCTCCTTGCATAAGCAAAATATTTTAGTTCTGCTCAGTCAGGCTTTAGGGCCCAACATGTTGCTCTATCACTGTGGCCACACTGTGTTAAATGACATTATCCAAGCTCTTGACAAGAAAATGAGCCGTGCTGCCCAGTTCTTTGGCTTGTCAAAAGCCTTCGACACAGTTGACCATTCTATCCGGCTTAAGACTTGGCATGAGAACCAATGGCATTAGCTCATTTAATAACTATCTCTCTTACAGAACTCAGAGTGTTCTAGCAGATGGTCACAGTTAGGAACCCTTGTTGGTTAGAGAGGGTCCCGCAGTGGTTCAATATTCTGTTTGGTTGTCTCAACAATTTACATAAACACCATGGTTCTGCTGTGCAAAATTCTAAAATTCATCTTTATGCTGATGACACGGTTGTTTATGGTTTTGCCTCTACCTTACCTCAAGTGGCCAAGTATCTTCAGCAGTCTTTTAACATAATACAAGCCACACTCACTGATGTTAAACTGGTTTTAAATGCAGATAAAATCAAGGTGTACTTCTCCAAATCCAGCTCCCAGCCTATCTCCACTGTTATATCCACATTAGATGGAGAGGGTATTGAGAATGTCTCTGCTTATAAATAGGTTTATGGATTGATGAGAAGCTTACATTTAAACTTAATTTGAAACGGATGTCTTGTAAAATTTTTGCAGGATGTTTTCATGTCATTATTTTTAGTTTCTTGTCAAAATTAATGGTAAATTTAGAGGAAAGTAGACAGCGGAAGATGGACTGTTTTGGCTGGCTACCAGCCCTTACTGACAGCCCTGAAGGAACTGCTTATTTAAGGAACGTTTTTAAAATTTTTTATTTGAGGAACTGAACGTTCACCCTATAGCTGACAGCTTGCTATTTACCATTCAGATCATTTAAGCGAAACGCAAGCTTGTATAAACACTTTTCACATCTTATAAGGAGCAAGTAAAACTCACTAACGCAATAATATCTGAAATGTACCTTATTTTAACAAAATAGACATTCCACTATCAGGTAAAAGCAGACAATACGCTACCCTAGATTGAGCAGAATCGGTGAATCGAACCTAACAGGGGATTTACCGAAGTCTTGGAGCTGTTCACATTTTATACGAGCGAAAGCCTAATATTAGGCATTCTATTTCGCTGACTGCAGTATATATTCTAAAATGAAACGCCTTATTGAGCAAAATGCCACCGCATGCAGTATTATTAGCAAAGGCTAACTGTTACTCTTATTAACCAATGTGGCAAACGGGCTCTGTGATCATCATGGATATGGTAAACCAAAATAAAGAAACCGCTAGCCAACTTGCTAGGTAGCCATAAGCACTCCACACTACTCCATTGTACTTACTTATAATGAAGAAAAACTCTTCATTACTCCTCCAGACAAAGACAGCAGTCTGATGCAAGGAACCCTCCAGTCGTTCGATTCAGAATAACTCCCATTTTCCACGTCCGTATCACATTTCAAGCTCGTACGTGCAACCTAAGCACTTCTGGGTTGGTTTTGGAAGTCTTTTTTTCAATGCATTCATGTCATTCCGCTGCTCACAGTTGAGAGAATGTGAGCTAAGTTGCTGTTACTCAAGGGTTGAAATACTTTTCATCTGGTCGAATCAATGTCTTTCGATTACTGCGGAAGATTTATACTGTCTGGAATTGGATAAAAAAAAAACACGTCAATCAATAGATAATTATCGGGAAAGTTTCATGTTGGCGTGAACTGTGACTGTGCTTTACACAAATAAGCCTGAGCAAGCATTAAAGTGACTGGACTTCAGTGAGAGATCAGTTGAGGATATAAGTGAGCACTGAATTCTTCCAGGGGCACATCTACACATAAATCAATGGAAGGCAATCACACATTTTTAATATCTGATGACTATAATTGATAGTAGAATTATATAGTACGAATACCATGTTGAATATTTGTTTCAGAAAACAAATTTTTTGATTTGAAAAACATGATTTTTTTCGCTACTTAATTGGGATACATTCACCCTATTATAACTGAAATGGTTGCAATGTCGAACAACAATTTTTTCTGTTGCAGGAGATCATTTTCATTAACTGCTGGATAGATACTAAGGGCAAATATATTAGGAAGTTTGCACATCAGGCTTACCTGAGGAGGTTAATTCATACAATTCCTGAGAAACAGGGATGGGATTTAACTCGTAAATATTCTAAATTGGTAACAGGCACCGGCTCTTCATGAATATTCAGTAACTGTTTTGGGTGTGCCACCTGTTAATAGAATAGTGTAACTTCGTGCATAAATAGAGCAGCTCCATGCCCAGTTGCGTCTAGAACTGCAAGAACAGATCTCAATTAACTCAACGGTAGATTAATTTAACATTCACATTGATATATTATCTTGGACTATTAACACTATAATGTGAACAATTGGTTGTTTTTTGTTAGTCTTTATGATTACATTTACCTTAGTCTAATTGTATATTTGTCCATATGTTGTTTTTGTATTTTATCTTGTTTTTCTTGTATACATTGTATGCACTGACTTGCAGAATAAGAGCCATTGGCTGAAGCATATTCTTCTTGTCATCGCGTTGAAATAAAGTGAAAATGAAATGAAATGAGGAACGTGTTACTATGAAGTGATCAAATGATTATTTCAATCAAAAAGATACCAACTAAGGTGAAAATCTTGAGTGTATGAAATTACGTGTAGTAAAAATCAGGCAATCTGCGTGGAATTTTATATTACATAGCGTACCCTGTCTTACTGCTTAGCGCCTAATACCATATTTTAGCTCAACAGGTGCTGAAAAGTCTGAAATATGAGGTATGAGGAATAGGCATGTTGAAGATAGCTGCCTGGCAACAATATTGAAAATTGGTTCAAAGTGCCGTGAGCAAACTTTGGTGCACTCATAAGTAGGAAAGTCTATGCCAAGTTTCCGCTTCATCAGCCAGAGGGTTTCAGAGAAGATGTTTACACAAGACAAAAGAACTGAAAGGTGTAGCATAATGACAGAGGTCAAATGAGGGTCAAAGTGCATTGTATGACAAAACCTGTAAAATATGAGTCTTACTACTTAGCACCTCTATGCCAAATATCGGCCTGATCAGTGCAAAAATGCCTTAGATGTAGCAGATATAGACATTTTAAAGATGGCTGCCTGGCGGCCATATTTTAAATCGCTTCTGAATGCCTTGAACAAACTTTGGTGTGCTTATGGATTAGAACATATACCTAAAGTTTCAAGTTGATCTGCCAAACACTTTTGGAGAAGTACTTATAAGCATGGTATAATGATAAAGGCAGCGGTGTGCGGTCACGTTCAGAGGGGCTTCAGTAACCTTACCTTTTACCGTTCGACTGTCCTCTCGCTGTTCTCATTCAAGTTTGCTTGATTAACAATCAAGCAATTTATCGAGTGAACGACATCCATTTTCCATTATAAGACATGATAATGAAAAAATAAATGCCTATTGCCAACATTTATGTAATTGATACAACATTAACAGGATGGAAACATAAATGCAAAAAATCCAAAACTTTTGCTGACTTCGCAGCAATTATTTTCGCCATCACTCAGCTGATCATCGTATCTAACAACACCCTTTAGCTGTCACTACATTCAGAATATAGAATGGATTCTCGTGGTTTATTGCTCAATGAGCCTCGCAAACTAATCTACGCAGATCTTTGCTGTTTCACGTGCTACACAAGCGCAGAAATTATAAAGACATATTGATATTTTTTGTAGTCATTGATGTGCAGAAGAAAACGCTGCATAATTTCGTAGTGCAATGTATAACAAGGCTTTCAAAAATAAATTAGACTCTTGTCAGTTCTACCAATTAGTCTTAGCAACTGTTGCTAATCGGGAAAGGTAAACTGCGAGAGGTTTAGGTCATTAAGCAGTGAAAGGTGAGGTTATTGCTGGCCCTGTGTTTCTGCTGACGGACCACCACTGGATAAAGGTCAAATGAAGGTCAAAATATGCTGCATGACAAAACCCGAGATATGTGTTATGAGTCTCGCTACTTAGCACCTATATACCTCACATCAGCCTGATTGGTGCAAAAATGCCTTAGACTGAGCAGAAATAGGCAATTTAAAGATGGCTGCCTGGTGGCCATATTTGAAATCAGTTCAGAACGCTTCAAACAAACTTTGGTGTCCTCATGGGTTTCTTAAGTTTCAAATTGATCTGCTTGATGGTTTTGGATAATGTTTGCAAACATACAACAACCGATGAACAACGAAAGATGTCCGACGACGACAGATAAGCAGGCCATGACATAAGCCCTTTGGAACTTCGGTCCAGATGAACTTAAAAATTAATAAGTCTGGGCACTTCCTTATTTATTAAGCCATTGGGTTCCTGCTTACCCATGCAGTCTTTTAAAATGGAAATTTGTTACACACAATTTGCATTCAGTTGACTCACTCCTTCTTATTGCACGTTGCCATCCACACGAATTTGGAAAGATGGTATTTAGTTACCCCGCCCCATGCTGCTGGAACCTCCCTGAGAAGAATGCCAAGTTAGATGCTGTTATTCCCTTAGGTGTCTTAAGGTTCTGCTCCAATCAATCAAATCTGAAAGTTGCACGTTTCAATAAACTTGCGTCCCTATTTATTTGTCTGCCTTATGCCCTTTTAAGTGGGAGCGAGATGCAGGGTTAATGATTATTCTTACTCCTTCCCCTTGCTCTAGCTTCCCCTTCTCCATCATTTTACTATAATAGTTCATGTTAAATGAATCTTGCATATGTGATAGTTTTATAGTTACTGTGTATATAATAATTAAGATATGTAATGTTGTGTCTTTCATTTATCACTCTTCTTGCCTTGCCCCAGGGCTCCTTTTTGATCGTTTGAACATTTTGATCTCAATGGGACTTTCCTGGTTAAATAAAGGATAAATACAATAAATAAATAAATAAATAAATACATTCTGGCCACCAGATTTTGGGGTCTTGATGACCCCGGTTCTGCCACTAATTTAATCCAAATCCTTCAGCTCCTCTTTGTGGTCTGTGTTCTTCATTTCATAACCTGGAAAGCCAGAGAAAGAGAAAGAATGACAAATTACTGGCTTCAATTGAATGCCGTATGTGTGTGGGGTTGACCATTAGCAGTATATCACCATCACTTTAGTTAGGGATGAATTTAAAGTGACACGATATAAAATATGCACATTTTCAGAGATACAGAAAAAAATTATATATTTAGGGTGACATCTTCACAAATACGTAACGATTTGAAATGACAAAAAACTGGAGGCATTATCTCAATGACGTCAAGAAAATATTACAAACTGAAAATTCTTATTAAAATATTACAAACTGGGGAATTCTTCAGTCTTGGTGGAAGTTTGCAGTCTTGAATTGCTCCTTTGGTTTGTTTTGCGGTGCTTGCACATCATGAAAGCCATGTGTCATGAGGAAGCTGAAAGGTTGGAAAAACGTCCCTTTTCTTTGGCCAGACTTGACCTTCGGCGATATGTACTCCTATTTAATCGAGACACCCGGGATCTTCACTAAAGAGTCGCTGAAAGCTTTCAAGTTGCTTGAAGCATACCAGTTTTTTTTAATAAGTGGCCATGTTAAAGCCCTGTGGTATCATTCTGTTGGAGACGACAGCCCTTTTTGTTTTCTAAATGGCAAAGTTATTCCTTCGCAGAGAACCGCATGATTCCTACAGAAATGCAACATTTGTTGATCATCGATGATCAATGAAAATAATTCTCAGTAGTACGTTTGACAGGACGATTTTAAAAGGTGGCGCCAATATATGTTTTTTTTGGGGGGGGTCTTATCAGTGATAAGGGGGTTTAGAATTTATCATTAATATTTAATATCGCGAATGCTTATACTGTGCATTCCCAAGCCACCTGGTGTGTCAACAGTAACAAGGCTGCCGCCTTATAGCTGCTATAGAAATTTACTAAATGTTCTTGACTGGATGTAGGCTTATGTTTTTACACTCCAGAATGGTGCTCTGGGTACCCAGACGTCAAGGTAAGCTGAAAAAGCACTGATTGTATTCAATATTGATGGAGGTTGAATACTGAATTCTTTCCAATATTAATATCCGAACTGACACTTAAATACTCACTATTGGAAAGCGTAAGGAACCGATCGAATTTGTGTACCCGATACAAAAAGAAAGTCATTCTCTCGCCATGACCGAATAATAAAATGCGAAAACTCAGCAAAATGTTAGGTTCGAAATGATGGATAATAACTTGCGACTTAGGGCAGAAAATGGATACTACAAACACGTGAGTGGGTCGAGGGCTCCCAGTTCTTGCGCCTAATTGCGTTGATCCACGCAGATTTTTTAATTTCTCGATTAGGGATACGTAGGAGAAGTATTCCTGAACTCTTCGCCAAACGATTGGTGCAGACAATAACGCTGCAACTGACTGACATTATCACAAAAAGCGGAAGACAACTTTACTGCGCCTGTAAAAGTAATTGTCATGCTATGGCTTTTTGCCAACCATGCTAGTCAACAACCCCCTGTGATCAGGTTCATGACATCACGAGAAGTATTGCTATTGTTTAGAAGAATGAAGCAAGCATTTGGAAGAACAACGTTTGCATTAGAAAGCATGGCTGCACGTTAGATTGTATTGAATTCCCGTGACAGGCAACACAGGAGTGTCTCTTCAAATTTTTGGCGGCGCAGTATCGAGAGCAGTTCGTGTAAAATAGGTCCTACCTGAAGTCATATGTGGACGACTTGATTTTTATTTTAATCCAAGCAGTCTAAGGTTGAATAATCTCTAGACTAGGTAAATTTCATTTGGAAAACACGATTTAATGAAATGCCAAGCTACTAAGTTTAAAGAACAGCCCCGAGACAGCCCTGCTGCTAGCATACCACAGTTTGTTTTTAGCATTGTAGCTAACGTTAGCCAATCAGCAAGCTATCTCCACTGCTGGGAGAAGGCTAACAGCTACAGCCAGCCAGTCTAGCCAGTCTCCGAGCCAGTCTCCAAGCCTGTTCCCGTCACCGGAATCATCTGAATACATCATGCCTCCACTTACCTCACCATCCAGCTGTGACGGCTATGTCCGCCTGAACTAGAGAATCTCCATGCTGGAAAAGAAGATATCCATCCTGTACCAGCTCCGTGAAGAGGAACATCTACTGGACTCCTTGGTCACCGTGGGCTGTGTTGTCACCACCACCGAAGCTGCTGAGTTGGACTCAACTGTTCCGTGCCTTGACATCGTTGCTGACCAGCCTCAAGCCCACTTGGCTCAGCTAGGAGCCAAACTGAGGTCCCGGGCTAGCTCAACACCTAGCCACAGGGAGCCGTGGATCGCTGCGGGGAAGGGCAACCACGGTGGGAAGCTCCTCTCCCGGTCATATCCACCTCAGTATCTCCAGCTGTCCAGCAGGTTCTTCGTCCAGGATGAGAGGGATTTCCGTCCGCTCAGCAGGCAACACACCCCATCGTTGTCTCCGGGTTCCAACAGTTCACCTTCTCAGCCCTCCACCGCTGACCATCGCTCTCAACAGCGCATCCCACTTGTCCGTCCCGGCAGCATGCAGTTCACCCCGCATCCTACAGCCGGGCCGAGGAGGGCATGTCGGCAGCGACACCCCCCCCCCTCCAAGTAACAACGATCAGTCTCTGTCGGTCCAGTACCCCCTGCAGTCCAGCCCTCCGAGCCTCCTTCACCCGTCACACTGGTTGTTGGTGATTCCATCGTGAGACACATAAAATCCAAATCGTCTACAACCTACTGTCTCCCTGGTGCCAAAGTCCTGGACGTAGTCAAAAAGATCCCCACTCTCCTGAGTGACCATCCACGCGCCAGAAACATTGTGATTCACATTGGGGCCAACAATACTGCAGATTGTGAGAGTGAAATTTTAAAACAAGATTTTATCAGTCTTTTCAACCTTCTCAGGGTCTGTAACAAATCCGTTTTTATTTCTGGACCCCTCCCCTCCTTCCATCGAGGCATAGGATATTTTAGCAGGCTACTGGGTCTCAATATCTGACTACAGTCAGTCTGCTCCTCTCATAATGCGGTTTTAATTGACAGTTCAGTTCAGTTCAGTTCAGTTTAGTTCCTCTTAGGTGGCGGAGCCACCATTTGAATTGAGTTGGCGCACCAACTCAGCGAAGTCATCTTTCTCCTGTGTCGCTCGTTTTGCCTGCTCAACAGTAACTTGGAGGAGGCCGGCAATTTTAAGCCAAGGGTCTCTGTAATATTGCCTGGAGGAATTGGCGAACAGCATCCGTTTTGTTATTGCAGTATTTGGAGATCGGCAGATATGAGCGATATATTTGAGGTACTGAGTGTCTATAAAACTGTGCGATTGAATTGGTCCGCAAAATTCTTTCCACCTCTGCGTTCGTATAAACAAAGGCGTGCTCATCTGAGCCGCTTGCATCTTTTTTCTTAGACCACCCGCCTTTCACCATCGTTCTAAGCATTTCATGCCAGCAGGTTTCAAGGCGTCTCATTTGGGCTGCATTGGGGTACCAGGCCTGTGTGCCATAGGTTAGCCTCGATCTTACGCACGCTTCTAAGATTTTTCGGCATGTCTTTGTGTGGACATTAGTATCGCATAATACTTTCTTTAGCTCACCAAACTTCGCCCACGCGCTTGCAGTGCGGTGCTCGACAAATGACCCCTCTTCTTTCATAGAAATTGCTTGTCCCAGGTACACGAATGTCCTTACGTTCTCAATTTTACAATTTTAACCTCTTCTGGAACCGCACGCCATTTTTTAGCAGAGATGGAATTCACCCCTGTCCACATGGTTCCCATGCCCTGGCTGCAAATATTTTTCGTGCCGTTACCACAAACAGTCACGCATGACAAATTATTCCCGAATTACACCTGGACACCATATCAGTCACTGGACACAACTCTTCCTCTATGCCACCATCATGCGGCTAAATCTTACTAACCTTAAAACTATACACAGGTATAAACCATCAATAATTAACCCTCCCCTCAACACTACACTGCACATGGCACTTTTAAATGTTCGGTCTTTTTCAAACAAATCATTCTCATCAATGACCTGATTTTAGGCAACAACATCCAATGCATGTTTTTAACTGAGACATGGCTTGGCACAGATGGTCCAGCAACACTTATGGAAGCTTCGAGGGCTGGGACGATTCTGAATCGATTTTTTTTAAGGCGTAGTACCACCACCTGCTACCATGGGGCGAACATCCGAGCTTTCCCTTTTCCTTTATTAAACCCTACGCAGGTTGAACGAAAGTGCCAAACATCAAAGGGCATGTGAAATGCTTCCGGAAAAAAACTTGACTGACATCAGTATTTTTCGGCGACATGCTGCACGGAGCCAAGTAAAGGACTACAGAATCGTCTCCTATTAACCAATTAGGCTACTCTAAGAAAAGTAACAGTTTACTTGCTTGATTACCAATCAAATGGTGGATGCGTTTACCCTCTAAGTTGAATGAGTAGATCTGTTTATTAAGACATGTTTGATTGCTGCATTTTGAAATTTTAATGGCCATAGAACAGCACAGCATGAACACGAATGCCATTGCCACGGCATTTCGCGCGACTGTGATAATTTATATCTCACATTCACATTTCATCTGCTTTACAGAATGTTTTCCACTTTTGTATTTTTAGACGCTTGAAATCCAGGGCGATCTGAAAACAAATCTCTTTCGATCTCCTAAAAATACTACAATGAGAGATGAAATGCAGAGTTGGGATATGGTGATGTTGAACGAGGATTTTTTTAAAAGTGTGATGAGACCACTTGCCGTCATGGGGTGTGTAGGCAGTCGCGTGTAATTTCTTGAAACATACACACCTGAAGCGGCTTAAACGATTTAAAATGCCGCCAGGAAGAAGCCCGAGTTTAGATTTTGCTAATTGCAGGTGCTTCGCCCTTGCCTCAATCTGCTCCCATGTACTTGGCCTAAATAACAATCAAGCGATTTCAGTAGCCTATAACGATTAAGATGTGATGGTGAAAAGCAGACAAACCTAACTGGGCTACGGTGTTAGAGTGAAATGCCAATAATTTGAATAATTAAAAAAAAATCTTCCTCTGAATTACATCTCTCATTGTAGCATTTTAGGACATTATTAAAGATTAATTTAAGACAGATTTGTAATAAGATCGCCCTGGATTTTAAGCGTCTAAAAAATACACAAGGTGGAAAATAATCTGAAAAGCGGATGAAACGTGAATGTGAGATATAAATTATCACAGTCGCACGAAATGCAGTGGCAATGGCATTCGTGTTTATGCTGTGCTGTTCTATGGCCATTTAAATTTCAAAATGCAGCAATCAAACATGCTATCTTAATAAACAGCTCTACTCATTCAACTTAGAGAGTAAACACATCCACCATTTGATTGCTAATCAAGCAAAGTAAACTGGAACAGGTTACTTTTCTTAGAGTATCCTAATTGGTTAATAGGAGACGATTCTGTAGTCCTTTACTTGGCTCCGTGCAGCATGCCGCCGAAAAATACTGACGTCAGTCAAGTTTTTTTCCGGAAGCATTTCACATGCCCTTTGATGTTTGACACTCTCGTTCAACCTGCGTCGGGTTTAATCAAGGAAAAGGGAAAGCTCGGATGTTCGCCCCATGGTAGCAGGTGGTGGTAGGCTACTACGCCTTAAAAAAAATCGATTCAGAATCGTCCCAGCCCTAGTAGTTTCCCCACCCAATTATAGTTTTTTATACTCTTCTAGGACTCATAAGAAAGGTGGGGTAACAGCAACCATTCTCTCCACAGCATTGGAATTTAAGGACTGTACATTTGACAAATATCCATCATTTGAATATCATGCACTTGTTTTAACAGCCCTCCCATATTATGTATGACTGTTTACAGGCCACCGAAAAAATGTTCCTCTTTTATCTCAGATTTTTCGGAAGTCCTTTCAATCATCCACACCAACTATGATAAGAGTATTATTGTAGGAGATTTTAACATCCATGTAGACAATCAATCAGACTCTTTTACCTAGGATTTTTTAAACATGTTGAACTGTATGAATTTTAACCAGCATGTCACTTTGCCAACCCACAACAGAGGCCATACGTTAGACCTTGTAATAACCCATGGCTTATCTGTCAGTGTCTCCTCTGTTGTGGATGTTGGCATATCTGATCATTATTGTGTATATTTTACTGTCAATTGTTTTATAAAACAGGATATTCCACAACAAACTGTGAGGAGATGCTATCTTACTTCGGAAGTGGCTGCAAATTTCATTCATCTTACTTCGGAAGTGGCTGCAAATTTTATTCATCTTTTACATGACATTCCGGCAGATATTCTACCCTCCTCGTGTGATTTCATGGTTGACAGTTTTAACAGTAGACTCAGGTCCACTCTCGATTCAGTTGCCCCCTTAAAATAATAAAAAAAAAGTTTCTAATCCGGCACCTCTCTGGATGAATGAAGAAATCAAAAAATTGAAGAGAAGAGAGCTAAGAAACGATGGAGAAAAAACAAACTAACTGTCAACTACCAAATTTACTGTGAACAGCTGATTATCTATAATAAGGCAATAAAGCAATCAAGCAAGCATATTTTTCAAAACTCATCAGTGATAATCAGAACAACCAAAAAATTATTTTTTCAACAATTGATCGTTTAATTAATCCTGTTCTTCATAACCAAAACAATATGTCATCGAACTCAAAGTGTGAAGAATTTGCAGCCCATTTTAATAGTAAGATAGACACCATAAAGGCTAACTTATTCCACTGTCAAACCATGGATTTTACCACCCATGAATCTCTCTTTGCAGGTGGGGAAACAGTAGAGAAATTTGTCCTGGTTGATGCTGAGATGTTGATAAAGTTGATTTCTCAACTTAAACCCACAACCTGTGTTTTAGATCCCATCCCCACATCCTTTTTAAAATCAGTTTATGGCTTTTTAGATGAAAATTTACTTAATATTATTAACTGTTCTCTTCAGATGGGGGTTTTCCCAACCTCTCTTAAAACTGCAATAGTCAAACCCCTTCTGAAGAGAAACAATTTAGATCCATCAATTCTCAGTAATTACAGACCTGTATCTAATCTGCCATTTTTAAGTAAGATTTTAGAAAAGCTTGTTTTTAATCAGCTGAATGATTTTTTTTAAATTCTCATGGTTTCTTTGAAAAATATCAATCTGGTTCCTGGGCTAAACACAGTACAGAGACGGCATTAACAAAAGTTGTAAATGACCTACGGTGCAACATGGATATGAAAAAACTTTCTGTTCTTGTTTTGCTTGACCTAAGTGCAGCATTCGACACAGTTGACCAAGCAATTCTCCTGGACAGACTTCATACCCTGATTGGCCTCTCTGGTACTGTTTTTAACTGGTTTAAATCCTACCTTACTGGCAGAGAATTTTTCATAAGCATGGATGAATCTTCCTCAAAACGCTATGAATTGAATTGTGGCGTCCCGCAAGGCTCAATCTTGGGTCCAACTCTCTTCAATCTCTATATGTTGCCACTGGGGGACGTCATCAGGAGACGTGGCATTAATTTCCATAGTTATGCTGATGACACACAGCTTTACATAGCCGTGTCTCCTGATGACATCGGGCCAATAGATACCCTTTTAAAATGCATCTTAGATATCAAGTCATGGATGGCAGGTAACTTCTTACAGCTCAACCAGGACAAAACAGAAGTACTTGTCATCGGTCCTGAAGCACACAGAAAAAAGCTTAAATTAAAACTCAAAGCCCTGTCCTCTAACACATCTGAGCAGGTAAAAAAAACTTGGTGTTATTTTAGATTCAAAACTTAATTTTAATGCTCACGTCAAGAGTATAACAAAGAGTGGTTTCTATCATCTCAAGAACATTGCCAGAGTGCGGCCATTTCTATCTCAAGCCGACACAGAGACGCTAATGCATGCTTTTATCACTTGTAGAATTGATTATTGTAATGCTCCTCTTTCTGGTCTCCCTAAGAAAAGCATTGCTCCACTACAGCTGCTTCAGAACTCAGCTGCACGGGTTCTGACGAGGACCAGAAAGAGAGCACACATTACACCAATTTTAAAGTCTCTGCACTGGCTACCTGTCTGCTTCAGAATCGATTTTAAGATCCTCTTAATGGTTTTAAAGCTCTTAATGGTCTTGGTCCTAATTATTTATCTGATTTGCTTTTGACATATGAGCCCACTAGAACTCTTAGGTCTTCAGGCACCGGCCTTTTAATTATTCCAAAAGTTTCTACCGAAACATATGGTGAGGCCTCCTTTTACCATTACGCCCCACGTTTGTGGAACAGTCTTCCTGAGGACCTGAGGAAAACAGAGAATGCGGACATTTTTAAAAGCAAACTCAAGACCTACCTTTTTAGTCTGGCTTTCAATTAAATTTTATGTATTTTTTATTTTACCTTTTTAGTCTGGCTTTTTAACTGAATTTTATTTCTGGTTTTTAATCGAATTTTTATTTTTTTTAATATTTTTACCTTTTTAGTCGAGTTCTTTAATTGAATTTTATTTATTTTATTATTTTTATCTTTTAGTTTGGTCTTTATCTTAATTATAATTTTTACCTTTTAAATATTTACTGAATTTTAATTTAAACAGTTATCTTTATCTCTATAGTATCTATTATGTTCTCTCTAGTGTTTCTTCGCTCCAAAGTGGTGAGTGTGGGATAGTGTTTCCTCAGTGTCCTTAATTTCCTCAGTGTTCTTAAATTCCTCAGTGTTTTTAAATCTGTGTGTGTGTGTGTGTGTGTGTGTGTGTGTGTGTGTGTGCGTGCGCGCTCGTGTGTGAATATGTGCGGGAGAAGGGAGGATTTTTCATGTGTCTATTGTTTGTTGTATTGTTTTTAAGTAAAGCACTCTGGGCTGCTTCTTGCATGAAAAGTGCTCAATAAATAAAGTTTGATTGATTGATTGAAAGAACGGCTCAGTATCATAGGAGAAGCTACGCTGCAGTGGAAATTCATGTCTAATGTGAAATTGACCCACCCACCTTCTGTCAACAACACCTTAAAGAGCATGAAAACCCTAGCGGATAGGCAATCATTATATGATAGAGAATTACTCAACGATCACAAAACTTCTTTATTTTTTACAAAAGTTGATCGCAGATCGCTGCATACTAAAATTATTGAGCACCTTCGGCGGAGTATGCCGACCACGGCGCGAGCGCACCCGAAGTATGCATGACATCAGCGCTAGAACACAAACAGGCAAGGTCAACATGGTGTCATACAGTTTCAGTGAATCTAGTGGGAATTCCGGAGAGTTTTCACGATTGGAGCGATGAGGAATCAGGAGACAGAGAATTAGTTCTTACTTTGGCAGATACGGAGGAATACAATGGTCCTCAACCCTACCTGTATGGGCCACCAGCAAGGCAAGAGATGGAGGACCAAGCGGGACATGCAGCTGGTGCCGTTCCTGACGATGCCTTATTGTTACAAGATTGCGTTAGCAATACGACTTGGTATGTTATTTTCCTATAGTTTGAATTACAGTAACGTTTATTTGAAAACAATAGTAAATTAATCAAGTGTATGAGGAATGACTTGAAGGAATGACTTGATGCAGTTTAACATCCCCAATCTCCGCAAATATATTGGACTATTCGCTAGTTGCAGTGGCGTGCCGTCAGATTTCAGGAAGGCCTTCAGCAACATCACCCTTTCCCGCATAAATTGTTTTAAACTGTTTGCGATCAAGTTTGCCTGATTAACAATCAAACAATTTCTTAACTGAACAACCACCGCTAATGCATGACACGTATTGATTAAAAAATGCTAATGACAAAGCGATTGCCTGTTGGCTACATTGATATAATTGATGTGACTCCGCAAGGATGACAATCTGAAAAAAATCTGAAACTTTGGCTGACTTCGCAGCAATTATATTCGCCATCACTCAGCTGTGCATCGTACCTAACCATTTAGCTGTCACTTCATTCAGACTGTAGAACGGATTCTCATGGCTTATTGCTCAATGAGCCTCACAAACTAATTTACGCAAATATGTGCTTTTTCAGCAGCTACACGAGTACAGAAATTATAACGACTTATTGATATTTTCGTTGTCATAGATGTGCGGAAGAAAAAGCCGTATAATTTCGTAGTGCAATGTATAACGAGGCTTTCAAAAATAAATGACTCTCGTCAGTTCTGCCAATTAGTCTGAGCAACTGTTGCTAATTGGGAGAGGTAAATTTGTGAATACTATGTCCAGTATTATCAGAATTTCTACAGAATTTGACAACACAACGCTGAACCATCGCTCAAAAAGCTAGATAAACAATCAAAACAACGCGAGTCAATGGCTGAATGCAAATAGTGGCTGTTCATGTGGGCCTGGCGCCGCCTGCACGTTGATTTGTGTTCTAGAGCTGACGTCAGATGCCTCTAACAAGAGCACCGTCCTATTTTTAGCCAGGCAACCAGACTGCGCGAAATGGTGACTTTCAAATCTTGGTGACACGGCAACAAAGGACCACCAGGTGGAACAGGTGTCTCCAAAATGGTTTTGGGTGTGTACTCAAACAGAACACGAAAGCAGAGCAAAAGTGAAGGAAGGGTTTTCATGCTCTTTAAGATGGTAGGCCTAAGTAGCCTAGACCGCTGCCCCAGGGCTTCGCAACTAGCGTTACAAGAATTGCAATCTGGCCTCAAAACTCGACTTCTGAATACATAACGCTTTCAATCCAATCCATGATTGTCGGATTCCAATTTGGCGTGAGACGAATTACGTTTGCGCTGTGTGTTGTTATTGTAAAATATTGAGTAGAAGCGCAATTTATTCTGATGTCTCCAAGTTTCCGATGATGTATGTTTGGGAAATTACTGTCATATTTCTTTGAGGGTTTTTGTCACATCACTTGCCTTACTCTTATGCACAAGTAAAGAACCTTATTTTACTAGGTAAAAATCTTAATATCTACAGAATAGTCAATGATCTGAGAGCATAATATTCTCTTGAAAGCTAGAAATTACATCACAACACTTCACTCAAGCTATATTACAGTGAGCACATATCCATAATGTTTCAGCTTATGAGAAAATTAAACTTTCCAGCAGGATTTGTGCACTGGGCATCATATAATACCTAAGACTACAGACACATTAATTTAATTTTGAAATGAAATGGCAATCCGGGAGTGATCCAAGTGCACTCTATTGTACAGCTAAGCTCGCTTAAAGACCTTTTCACCTTGCGCTCAGGGACAAAGATTAAACCCAGAGGGAGGGACCGGGCCAGGGGACAGTCTAACAGCGGACTAGGGAATTCTGGGAGCTGCAATCTGCTCAGTTACAGCACCGGAAATTACTACCATCTTCACTGTTCCCCATAGGTAATTTATACCGCCACACAGCCACATTCTTAGAGAGAGAGATACTGATGTCGTACATGCGGCTTATAAAGCTGTAGTATTGAGTCAGGTGAATTTCGGCATGAGTAGAAACTATGAATGAATGGTGCATATTTTCTCCAGCTGATGAAATACTCTTACAGTATCTGCTCTTGTATTTACGAGTATTTAATGAACAAACATATTGATTGCCATTATAGTGGTAGTTGTTCTTACCAAGAACAAAATACATTAACCAACAAAGAACTATTTTTTTTAATCTCTTTATTACTACTGACCATTTGCAGTATTCACTTTCTCTTTGCATCTGGCCCAATGACAACATTGGCAATTCAAAATCAATGAAGTCTTTGGAATCAGTCCAAAGATCACAAGCCTTATTTTAGCTCACTCCAACCATAATCATGACTGCTCTCCAAATGTAAAAATTATGTCGAACATAATTCAACACAGTTTCAAAACAAATACTTCAGTGAATCCTTTCCCTTAAGTTTTAAGCCCTGTATCTAACTGATATTACTGTAGCTACCAATGCCAAATGAATATTCGCCTGAATGGAAGCATTCCAGCGGTCAAGTATAATGAGTTTGTGTGCGTGTTAAAAATGTCTCTAGTAACTGATTCCTAGCACACATGAGTAAGAGAACACATACCCTCACAGGTGAACTAACTCTGACTTATTCTGCATTTCTTACTATGAACATAATGATATTATCATCAATGTCATTATTATCTTTATGGACAATAATTTACTCTTTTTTTGTCCAAAAAAGCTAAAGCTGTGATAACAGATAAAAATAAAACATTTGGTCCTTAAATTTACACAATCTAGGCAACATGGTAAAGTAGTATTTAGATATTTGTACAAGACAGCAAAGGACTGCACTAACCATAACACAAATGACAGGTAGGAAGAGAGAAAAATGGAACAAAAAAGGTGATAAGAATTTACACAATAAGTAAGGAGTAAGAGACAGTTCATGAATACAGACGCAAAAGCAGAGGTAACATGGAACTAAACAAAAATAATGAACATAAGGATGAACAGAAAAAGCAAGAGAAGTGTAGAGAGATAAAACAAGGCAGAAGTATAGAGGAGAGATCAGTGCACACATATACACACATAATATATACATTGAGAAGAGAAGCTTGACATCGGTGATGCAAACCTACATACACTGTGAATGATGGAGCAGTGTGTACTGTCATACATTGAAACACAGTTTTGTTACAGCAATCCGTGAACATGGACCATAGCATTTTATCTGTCCAAAGCTAACACCACACACCTGGGACAACAGACTACAATTGAATTGTGCCTAATTATTATGATAAATATAATAATTATTACATAATTTACTAAATCATTTATCATGATGGTGACTGATTTTACACTTTGGTGATGAACAGGAGTCACGGGGGTTGTGGACTTGTCTGACCCGCTCACAACCATAAATCGTTACCCCTGCACAAGCTACAGTTGTACAACAGTCATCATTTTCATCATAGCTTTCTCAGTAATTGTCAATGCTGTAATGCCTTTCCAGCTCTTTGCTTTCTCTCTTGCTCCAACAATCACTAACACACTATGTAGGCTTGGTATAATAACCACCAACATGTTCGTCCACCCAACCCAAACCCAACCCAGTCCCACTTCTGTTGGCTCTCCTGGCCGCAGCCCTCCTCACATGTTGGCAGGAAGTTTATGTCTAAGCGCCTCGGAGTCCTTCCTGGTGTGTGGCAGGTCAGGTTCTTTATTGCCCCCCTTTGAAGAGGAAGAAGAGGCCGGAGCAGCAGGAGTGACTGTGCGAGGTGTTTGGGAGGCAGGGAGAACAGGGGCCGTGGGGGTCGGGGTGGGAGGTGTGCAGGCTCGAGGAGAGGAGGATGGCGGGGTGGGGGAGGGTTTAGGGCGTGGGGTTTGGGTGAGGGCAGGGGATGAGGGGGGTGGTGTGGGAACTTTGGATGAGGGAGGAGAGGAGGGGAGAGAGGAGGGCGGAGGCCTGGGTTTGGGGCATGAGGCCGGTGTTCCAGCCTGGGAGGAGGTGGCTGGAGCAGGGGTGGGTGAGGGGGAGGCAGGGGTGAGTTTGGGGGAGGAGGGCTGTGCATTGGCCGGGCAGGGCGAGGATGAGGGCTGTGCTTGCACTTGGCTCATTAGGGACAGGGCCGAGGCTTGAGCCGGCGCCTGCGCTGAAGTGACCAGCTGCTGTGCCGAGGGGGCATTAGTGCTCAAAACACCCACACTGCCCCCTCTCGCCAGCTGCCCTGGGGGTGCCTGGAATGGGGTTGTGAGTAAGTTGCCCCCGGAGGCTTTGCGGTGCAGAGGAGGACAGGGCTGCACCCCAGCCCATCCTCGGTGTGGCAGTGTGGGCTGCGAGGCAGACAGAAGCCGAGCCTCTTGGGTTAACCTGCCCAAAGCTGGCAGCCCCTGTGTGCTTCCCCCACCATGGCGCAACAGTGCCTCCTTCGCCCTCTGCTGGCCAGATCCGAGACTGCGGCCGTCGGGAGCCGGCGCGGGGCATTTGTGAAGGGGAGGGGTGGTGGCGCCACCTGGAAGCAGGGGGCCACTCGCTGGGGCGTCAGAGTGCAGACGGAGACTGTAGTGCAGAGTTCTGCCTGCCTGGAGAGGGGCGGGCATCGGAGCGGGTGCGGGCGGAGTTTTGGCGGGAGGTATGCCACCCCCGCCTAGGGCCCCACCCACCCCAGCGGGACCCACAGATGAGGGTGAGGGGGTTGGGGTGATAGAGACAGGAGTGACTCCCCTGGGTGGCACCCCGCCAACTACTCCAACGAGGGAGCTCACGGACTGGCGGGGGTGCAGGAGCGGGGGCCGCGGGGGCGAGATGGGGCAGGAGGAGGGGGAGGGGGAGATGGGGAGGGTTGAGGGTAGAAACACAGCTGCTCCCAGGGCATGCTGCTGCTGTAACTGCTGCAGCTGCTGCTGCTGCTGCTGCTGTTGCTGGTGCATTAAAGCGATGGCCACGTTGGTGGTGGCAGCAGCTGTCTGCAGGGGGGCGTGGACGAGCGGGGCCCAAATTACCGGGCGGGGCCTCGGGGAAATGGTGCCACCGCTGCCTGCCATCCCCACTTTCCCGGCCCCCGGGGGCCCCCCGTCCTGCGCCGGCATGCTGTCGTGTTTGACAATCTGCTGCACCAGGATGCTGTCACAAGAGCCGAGACCCATAGCTCCCCCTGCGCCTCCACCCCGACTGCCCCCTCCACCACCTCCTCCTCCTCCTCCCCTCCCCATGCTGCTGCTCGCCACAGAGCCCCCCTGGGACGTCTTCCGCAGCAGGATGGAGTTCTTCTTTCCTGAAAGAGAAAGGAAAGATAGAGCGAAACTGGAAGGAGAAGAGACGGACAGGATCTATATTACAATACGCGGTGGAATGCAGCGCAATACCGATGCGGTCCAATCGGTCCACGGCCACAGTCTCGAAGGCCCGTCTCATCATGGGGTGCTCCTCCAGGACCTCGTTGAAGCTGTCCACTGACAGAGAGTACAGACGGCAGTAGGTGTCGGCCCGGACACTAGCAGTGCGTCGCCCGCGTGTTAGCAGGCAGATCTCTGGAGGGCCATAAAGGTGGAGAGTTAGCAGGAGAGGTGGACCAGGTTGGAGGAGAGGGTGTGTAATGAAATTAAAAGGTGTGTAGAACATTACATAACACACGTGAGCAGAAACTCAAAAGAGACAACGTTAACATTGTTTTGGCGAGTGAATCAGAGCGGTAGGCACTAAGAGAGACAGGTTGGCTTTAGTCGCCCATCTCCTCAGGCCACTCACCCCCAAAATAGGAGCCGTCGCTCAGCTTGGTCTCTTTGTTGCCGCGTGTGAGCACGCTGACGCGCCCGTGTTGGATGAAGTACATCTTTCGGCCCACCGTGCCCTCCCGAATGATGAAGTCGCCTGGCTGGAAGACCTCGAAGCGCAGCTTGGTCAGCACGGCCGTCACAAAGTTAGGGTCAGCATTGGCGAAGAGCGGCATGTTGGCCACCAGACTGCGGCAGTTAAAGCTCACTATCTCCTAATGGTACGACAGACAGATCAGGTACGGAACAGTAGGGTGAGGATTCTACACAAACCCAAGTATGAAAAGACTTATCTGCATTTTGGAGACTACAAAACAGTGCAGAGTTGTGTGATTCAAAACATAATGAGACATTGCCCTACATGCAAAATGATAATAAATTCTGCCACTTGTTAATGCAGGTCTTGCATGGTTGTCGAAATCCTCTTCATTAGTCAAAGCCTTGCCAATCCATCTGTGCGCTCCCTTCTGAGCTGAGCAGTTCCACATGCCCATGCTAGCAAAAAGCTGCACTTACCACAGCGCAGTTCAACTCCGCAGAGGTTTGGAGCAAATCAAGCCAGCATAATTTAGCAAATTAAAGGTCTGTTATATAAAAGTGAAACATTTAGGACTCCATAAATACATTCATCATTAAGCATATTTTCTTTTGCAGTTTTCTTTCAAAATGGACACTATAGGTCGTATAAAGAAAGTAGTACGAAAATGTGTGCTTCAATGCAATAATGTGTGACCACAGCTTTCCACAGTACTTCCTGTTTGGGTCTGTGGATGTAAATATAGTTGAAGGGGGTGAGCATTTTGAAAGTAGTCAGAACTTGCATGCGCATTATTTCCTGAATGTTAATAGACAAATTTTTTCAAGATGCATGATGCAAATGAACCTGTTTTTTGCAGAAATAAGAGCATGTTTCTAACCTCAGGTTTCCTGCACATGTCATCCACTGAAGCTACACTGAAAGACACTGAGGGGAAGAGAGTGGGGAGGAAGGAGAGAACAGGACAGTAGCGAGAAAGACACTGAGAGAGAAAGGATTGAGCAGAAAGGAGGAGTGGAACGTTCTAATGTAATAGCCTCTCGAGAGGAAAGAGGACAGGCGGAGAAAATGGCTGACATGATGTAGGAAACACAATAAAAACATGAGGACAGTGAGCACACCAAATCAGTCAGTTCAGGAAACGCATCCAAATTCACATAATTAAATTTAAAATTTCCATGAGTTGATCTTTTTCAGTTCAAGAATTTAATTTATATTATTTTCCTGAAAAGACATCCCTTCAGCTGACTTGGCTCCAACTTTGCTATTGAGAGAAGGGGCTGCAGTTTCACACCAGCAAAGCAAGTCTGAGCTAAACTCAAATTAAAACAGAAACAATCAGACAATGAAAGTCTAAACAAATACAAAGTTCTATTCACATGGAAATCATAACAGAAACAGCCACACATTAAACAGGTCAGATCTGACAAAGATAGACAGACAGACTGACAGACAAAGAAACACAGTCAGACAGACGGACCTCTTTCAGTGGCTCACTCAGCTCCCCCAGTATGTTTTCTTCATCGAACATCTTGCCCTGGTACCGGTGCTCGTAGTACTCATGGATCTTCTGACGCACGTCTGCTGGCAGCTTGTGGAACGACATGTACTGCTCCACCTGCTTATACTGGAGCACAGCATTGCATACTGATTACAGATGACTGCCTCTGCGTCTTCCTGCCTTCCCGGAGCACCGGCAGACAGCATGAATCAGAGAGAGTCCCAATGTATCCCTATTATCAGAGGCAATCAAGAAATGCTGGTCTGGTTAAAAAAAGACAAGGTCAATATCTGCATCAGAAGTTAAGAAGAAACAGAGCTGAAAGAGAATTTCTTTCATTAGAAACCTTTTGAATCTCTCTCAGTTCCACTTTGTCAGCTGCCTTTGTAAATGAAATCCTCACATCGTTGCCAGTGACGGTGATGAGGATTTGCAGCGTCATATGTATGTGCTTTTTTCCAAGTTTGTTGGAGCATCCCACCAGTTGCTGATTTTGTCCTTTGTGATCTATCTAATATAAAGCCAGATGAACATTACACGACCAAATGCTGCAAAACATCACAGGCTATCCCAGCTACCAAGTTCTGTGTTACATTGTTAAAAAGTACACACACTCTAGTATGAGCCAAGGATGGGAGTTTGACAGTACAAGACTCGGTGAAAAGAGATCAAAATCTTAAGGTGCCCTACTTCAAACAGAAGTTGACGACACTTTAAGTCTCGTAGGTCCGGCCTGGCGGGACTACAGCCTGCAATCTAATTGGACAGAGTGACAAATCCGCTCGCTGTGCCCTCTCACACTACAATTGTAACAACAAAAAGGTCCAAACCACTGAATTAAAAATTATTTTCAGCATTGATAAACCATCCCATGGGGTTCATGAACCCACCAGAGAAACCGGTGATATCAATTTTCTTTAAGGCAAAAAACTATATTTTTGAACATTTTTTTGTTTTTTGGGGGGGGCCACCGATTCTGGGGCCCCACAAAGTGTCACCAATGATTATAATCATGTGCTTATTGATGCACATTGTAGCTGACATATTTTCCTAATAAAAAAGAATTTGTTGTAATTGATGTCATACTGCCGAGATAGGAAGATATTTGTTCAAAAAATATGTTCTGAAATGGAGATTTTCAACAGCCATATGTGTAAATGACTGTACATTTGACAAAGTTCCCGGCCATGACACACGAAGGGAATTTGCTGAAATTTGCCCTAGGGTATGGCCAACATTCAATGAAAAAACCAGGAAGTGTTGACACTGGTAACTTCATCCGACCACGTGCATCAACCAACTATTGTAAACCCTAAAATGGGGTGTGTTGATACGAAATGGATTATGTGAGTATGGCTCTCACTTAATTTTTCCAGTTTAAGTTTTTTTTCAGCAATATAGTTATTAACTATGACCGTTATGATGTTTATACTTAAAATTATTGCCTATTCTTAGACCAGCAAACTGATGGAGCCTCAAGACCAAGACCTATTAACTATTTATAAAAAGTAAAGTGCGGTTAGCTTGGCTTAATAACATGTCAGTCTTTGCTAACGTGTGCATGCTAAATGCTTGATAGCATTAAGTACAGACCATACAGCTCATTAGCATACAGACCATTCACACAATATTTTCAATATTTTACGTCATTAAAACTGCCATTTAAGGACTGAAATAAAAGGTCTTTTTGCAATGAACAAGCTAATACCAAACAATGCGACGAAGTGATGTTTCGTTGCTGTTTTTGACATTTCATGTCATGGGTGATATGAAATTACTTGACCTGAGGAACGTTTCCCAAAAGCACAGATGCTAACATCCATAGTTGGAACCACTGAAGTATTTGCTAACGTATTTAGCAACTATGCTTTTGGGAAATATACCCCTGACCGGTGTGAAATAAAATGGTTTGTCAGGTTTGAGCACAGTCGCCATTTCTGGTTCATTCGTGGTAAAGAATGCATTTTTTAAAACAACACTTTATCAGTCTTTTATCAGGTAGCTAGAATGTTTTGAACTTCTTCATTATCGTAAACAGCGAGACTTGTTCCATTCTGTTGTGTGGTAATTCAGCTAGTTGTGGAGTTATACACTGCCTGTCCAAAAAAAAGAAAAAAAGAAGTCACACACTCAAATATTTAGTTGGAGCCCCTGTAGCTTTGATTACAGTACATTTTCCTAGTGTCAATGTTTTGACAATTGTTGGCAACGTCAGAACATATATTTTCAATCAGAGTTGCCTTAATTTTTGCCTCGAGATCTTGTCATCCCAATGAGATGGTTGAACCGCTCAACAGCCTTCTCAAGCACGCCCCAGTAGCTCAGTGTGGTTCAGGTCAGGACTTTGTGGTGGCCAATTCGTGCATGAAAGTTATTCCTCTTGCTTGTTGTCCTCATTCATTGTTTTCTTTGCTTGATGCGGGCTAATAACTTGCCCCTTCTGAAATACTGTAACATCTTTTCCACCATGAAGGGATACGTCTTCATGATTTTTTTAAGAAATGAGAAGCTACGCCAGTGGTTCCCAACCTTGTCCTCAAGGACCCCCTGTCCTGCAGGTTTTTGTTGCAGCTCTACTTTTGCACACCTTATCCATTTAAGGCCCAATGCACCTTCATGCACACCCTGTTCAGGTAGATTTTTTTCAACCAATGAACATATAGCCCTTAAATGGATCAGGCGTGAAAGAGTAGAGCTAGAGCAAAAACCTGCAGGGCAGGGGGTCCTTGAGGACTGGGTTGGGAACCACTGAGCTACGCAATGCATGGTCTGCACAGTTTTCACAGCCAATAGCGCAAAAGGAGCTAACCATTTTGTCCCATAAATCATACGCATCCAAATTGGTTAAAGCAGTACATGCTTTTGTTTTGCCATGACAGGATGTTAAAGCCAACTTACCACAAGAGAGGGTGCTTTGTGCAGCCTAGTTTTTGCTCTACGTCATTGAGATGTGTTGATAGGAACTAATAGAATGGGTGAATTCAGTTTCGGAGAGCAGAGCAGCATAGAGCATTCCCAGTAAAACTGAACATTAGCCAACAGTTGGTATTACTCAGTGCATGCTATTTTTCTTTGTGAATGTAATGACCACCCTCGCTTAGGCTGCACGCGTTCCCTTCTCGTAAGCATTGAGTACTTTAATTGCTGCCCAGCTACTAATTCAGTCATCTGTATTTAGAGACTTGCCAGTAGCTGGGGGATTTTGGTGGATCTGTTCTCTAGCCAATCAGAACAGAGCTCATTTAATAGAGGGGACACCCATGCAGAACAGCCTGATTTTCAGACAGTTAGGAATTACAGGAATCAAGTTGCCCAGAAATAAAGGATTTTATTTATTCTTTTGCTCAAAATTGTATAAATTTCTGCCTTGGACACCCAAATATATTACATCTTACCAAAAATAGCATACTATGGGACCTTTAATTTAGTCTACAATTGGTGCAAATGCAAGATTTAAAGGAAGTCAAAGGTTTCAGTGTGACAGCGAGGCAGATTTTAATTGGAAGGATATTGACAGCTGGTCGAGGGAGAATGCACAGTACCCCAAGGAGCACTGCATGCACATTAGTCATTCAACTCATTGAGTATCACTCAGTTGCGCAAAAATGAACTGTGTCATGTGGAAATAGATTCATTGGTTTAGGGAGTTACCTTCTCCTGGTACTGGCGCCGGGAGGAGTCCAGTGATTGGATGAGGGCGGTAGCGTGGCCAATGAACATGGCGTAGCAGGTGGCGCCCACGATCATGCTCAGCATGGTCAGCCATACGTCTGTCATACCCTCAGGTGCCTGGGCACCATAACCAATGCAGAGCATGTGGCTCATGGCTTTGAAAAGGGCGTATGAGTACTGCACGCCCCATGTGACATTCTGATAGGGAAACCAAGAGAAGGGGAGGAGTCAGACCACAGGGAGGATGAGGCAACAGTTACTCCAGCTAAGGCTAACTCGCACTTCTTCAAGATTTACTGCAGCGAGGACATATAGAGTTAGGTCTGCAAGTATAGGAATAGGGTGAGACAAAAATATGAATGCTGCAGTTCCCCACAGGATTCCCTCCAAATTTTTTGTAAAAACCATAATATAAATAATAAAAATTGCGGAATGGACGATGTCATAGAGCTATCTGGAATGTACAAATAATGGGCGCAGTCTTGGATAAGACTGACTTTAATAATAATAATAATAATAATAGCTTTATTTATATAGCACAATTCATGCATAAAATGCAATACAAAGTGCTGTACATAAAAGAGAAAAAGAATTGAGACATTTAAAACAATAAAAGCAAGGGATAAAATAATACCATAAAAAGAAAGTTAAAATTGCAAGAAAACAAGATAAATCCAGATAAGACACCCATCAGTAAAAAACACTTCAGGGGAAAGCAATGGTAAAAAGATGTGTCTTAAGATTTTGTTTGAAAGGTTCAACAGATTTAGAGCCCCTAAGGCTCTCTGGCAGACTGTTCCATAGTTTAGGGGCATAATAAGCAAAGGCAGTCTCTCCGTGCCTTTTAGTTCTAACCTTTGGGACAGTCAGGAGGTTTGAGTCAGAGGATCTGAGGGACCTAGCAGGCACATATACCTTGACCATGTCAAACAGATAAGATGGGGCAAGACCATGTAGTGATTTAAAAACCAATAGAAGAATTTTAAAATTAATTCTGTGGCAGATGGGTAACCAATGTAACGTTTTTAGGACTGGGGTAATGTGGGCTCTCTGTCTGGTCTTTGCCAGCACACGTGCTGCCGCATTCTGTACAAGTTGTAACTGGCCAATGGCTTTTTTTGGCATACCAGACAGAAGGGCGTTACAGTAGTCCAGTCGACTGGAGATAAGAGCATGAATAAGCTTTTCTGTGTCTGCCAGGGAGAGAAACGGTCTGACTTTTGCAATATTTCTCAGGTGAAAGAATGACGCCCTTGTGACATTCCTAATGTAATACTCAAAACTTAGGTCCGGATCGATGATAACACCAAGGTTTTTGACCTGCCCCTTTGTGTTGATTGCAGACAATTTTAGGTGGTCAGACAGTTTCTCTCTTTCTGCTTTTGTGCCAATAACCAGGGTTTCAGTTTGATCTTGGTTTAATTGCAAGAAGTTCTGATTCATCCAGAGATTTATATCAGATATACATGCAATCAAACTACTGACAGAACTGTAGTTATTGGGGTTTAATAGTGCTGGGCAGTGACATCAGAACAGTAAGACCATAGAATTCTACACAGGCAGGCAAACTGTAGCAGGCAATGAAAGTCTTGCCCAATATGGCCGACAGTTTGACACATCCACGCAATAGTCCTGTCTATTCTACTGTTTTAGAACAGTGAACAATATCATATTAAAGTGCACATTGTCAGCACTAATTTGAGAATTCTGTTTCATTAAGTTTTGGTTAGTTTACATTCAGTTTGACAGAACTGTAGAAATTCCAGCCCTTTAAAACTGAGTCACTGTACAAATACTTTTGGATCTCGCTGCATATGATGTTTATGTATTTTTTTTTTTTTTTTTTTGAGAGGTAAGTGGTTGCTCTTCTTTTCATCAAATCCAGTCTCATCGTTTACTATGCAATGTGTATATCAGTGTTTGTCGCTGCTATTTGCAATTATCAGAGCCAATTATAGCCTGGTTCAGATCTAAACGGTCCAGATGGAAAGTGCCGCTCTCTAGGGGAACTCTGAGCATCAGCTGTGTGGCAACCGTTGCTGTAGCAACAGGACAGGAAACCCTGCTGTGCCATGAGTCAGCGATTCACATAGGTGCAGACAGAGAGGGCCGGGGTTAGGGGGGGAATGGCACTTCTCGATTTCAATCAAATATTTCTCCACTTTAATTGGGGTGCGCACACGTCCTGCGCCTAGTTAACATGCAGTGACACGTTGTAATCAAAATGCTCACTGCACAAACGTTCAGTACAAATAGTGCGTACATTGTACACAAGCACACGTTGATTATCTTACACACACAGTGCACAAATATTTAACAAAAGCACACAGTATCGTAACAGTGTAAACACCTTCTTCCCACACACTACACATTAGATGCGTACTACGACACTTTTCTTTTGCCCTATAAGCACCTGCTCACACACATTGCTGAGCACACACGCATAAACATACACACGCTCTCACCTAATAACAAACACACGTACAAACCTACACATACACTCACCTCAGCAAACACACAAATCTCTGCATAACTCTCAGAAACACACCCAACACATCTAATCACTAACATATAATACAAGAGTGCTCGTAGAGCACAATATCCCCTGCCGGGCTTGGTAATAATGAGCAAATCTAACAAAGCATCTTAGGATTCCTCTTTCAGTCACTGGCCAATAATAATACATTAAATACTAGGAGCCTATCTGAAAAAGTTGCATAATAAATATCATCAGTGGATAGCATTGGCATGGCATTGCTTACAAACTTTTTTAATCTGATCAAAAATATAATGTAGACATTATTATGAATCCAACTTTAATTAAAGCTGCAAGCAGCGTTGAGAGGGCCCTCGCACTCTTCGTGCACATTGGGGGAAGTGGCAAGATCCTGACAGGTACAGGTCTGCATTCACAACAATTGGACGGTGCTAGACTGTGTAAAATGTTATTTCCTGAGTGGAGTGCAAATACCATTCCTGAAATCAATAGGCGGAGTTTGTTCAAGTATGATGCCTATTAATGAAAGTTAGTTGAAATTTCAATTCAAAATGATGGACTTCCTGATCGGATTGGGTCATGGGATTATGAAACTTTTTTTTTTAAGTCTTGGCTTGTTTCATGTCTCCACCAAATTTTGGTCATATAGGTTTTCCTGACCACATTTGAAGTGGATCTGGAAAACACACATGGAGCAGTGGGCCAAAGAAGAAAACATGGTATTTCCTGTGGCCAGTAGGTGGCGTTATGTCTGAAACTCATTATTGGCATATGGATGTCTTCAGAATGGAACTATTATCAAGCATATAAAGTTTTGGGCAGAACGGATGAAGTACGCTTGAGTTCTAACAACTTCCTGTTTCATGGTGAAACATATAATTCACTAGCCCGCCACGTCAAAGCCGATCAAAAAAACTCAAAAGCTTCGCAATTTAACATTACAAAGGTCTTCAGATGACCCACACCAAATTGGAAGTCACTTGGATGAAATCTCTACGGAAATGGGAAAAATCGCAGAAAAACTGCTCAGTAAAATCAAAATGGCTGACTTCCTGTTGGGTTTTGGTCAAAGCACCAGAGACTTTTTTTTAGGTCTTGGCGTGATGGGCATACCCACCAAATTTCATACATCTATGTAAAACACGATACGAGGGCTGCTTCGCTGAAATTTTCTAGGGGCGCTACGGAGGCAGTTTGCCACGCCCATTTAAAAAACCTGCAAAAAAAGGTTAAATTTTTGCCATGCTTGATCTGTGTGCCAATTTTCATGAGTTTCTGAACATGTTTAGGCCCTCAAAAATGCGATTCATTCACGGGAATAATAATAATAATAATAATAAACTCCACAATTACAATAGGGTCCTTGCACCTAAAAATGAGGTATGCACATAACCAATATATGCTTAACATTTTTGTAAAGTTTCATGAAAATCCCTCAAAAAATGTGGGAGGAGTTGATTTCGGAACATAAGCACCCTCCCAAGGATATACAATAGGTCGCCATTTAACGTGAAGGGTAGTAACTCCGTTAAATATTAGTTCAGCGCAAAAATGTGATATGCGCATAACCAATATTTGTTTCTAATTTTTGTAAAGTTTCATGAAAATCCCTCAAAAAATGTGGGAGGAGTTGATTTCAGAACATAAGCACCCTTCCTGGGACTTGCAGATGGACGGACGGAAAAACGGACATCGCCATGACATAATCCCCCTTTAGTCTCCGACCAGTGGGGGATAATAATTCCATATACTCATGCACACACATGGACAGATATACACAATCGCACACACATATGCACACAAGCACATACAAATGCACAGACCCACACTCTTCTCCTCACCACCATGTTGTTCTTGGACACCCAGCAGTCAGAGGGGAACTCCTGCAACATGGGCACCAGGAACTGCAGGCAGCCGTCCCAGTGACACAGCAACAGCATCATGCCAATCAGGTTGACTATACGCACCATCGCACTGGCCAGGTCATAGGTCATATGGAAGATCTATCAGCAGAGAGAGAGCCGGTCAGTTGACTTGGGGCAAATCAGTCGACAGTGTTTCCTTATGCACTCCCTCAACACCTTTCCACCCCACTCTTCTCTTTCCTCTTTTCCTCACTATGCTTTCTGGCCTACAGAGATTTTCCCATCTTCTAGCACTACCTTCAGACATCTCCCTGCCCTTCTCCACAACCTCTGCTCAGATCTGTACCTCAATGTGCTCATGACCTCCCTGTCTTTATTCTCTCCCTGTCTCTTCTCCACCTCTTGCACTACACTCTTTCAAAATATCCCTTCTGCCTCTTCTCCACCTCTCACACCACTCTCCTCCACATCATCTCTTCTGTCTTTTCTCCACCTCACACTGCACTCCTTCACATCATCTCTTCTGTCTCTCTGTCTCCTCCATTTACACCTTACACCCTGCACCCCTTCATCAGCCCCTTCACCACCCCCCATAGATCAAATCTCTCACCCTCCTCCCTCTTCTTCCCCATCATAATCTCCGCTCACTCCCTACACTGCTATCCCCAGCTCCAAATCACTCCTCCTCTCCCCCCTCTCTCCCATGCCCTTCCCCCTCCTCTCACCACTACTGTCTATATCCAGTTCCCTCCCTCCTTCTCCCTCTCTCCCCCCTTTCCTCTCTCACCTGTTGTCTGTCTTCTTTATCTATTCCCTGCTTTCTCTCCTTCCCTCTTCTTCTTCTTCTTCTCTCCTCTCCTCATTCCCTCCCCTTATTCTCTCTCCTCTTCTCCCTCTACCCCTCTAATGTCCTGCCCCCCTTTTTGCTGCACCCACCCTTCCTCTCTTCCTCAACTCCTTCCTCCCCGTCCTCCTCTGTTCCTCCCCTCTCTCCTTACCTCCTCCCACTGGTGAATGTAGCGGATGAGCCTGGAGAGGCGCAGGAGCCGAAGCAGGCTGAGGATCTTGGTGAAACGGACGATACGCAGGGCGCGAGCAGTGCGGTACACCTCCGAATCTATCCGCGCCTCCAGGTCCACCATCAGGAAGATGTAGTCAACCGGGATGGAGGAGACGAAGTCCACCAGGAACCAGCTCTTCAGGTAGCGTTGGCGGATAGCACGAGGGTCCAACAGGATCTCCGTGCTGTCCTCCTTCACGATACCTGTGCGAAAGTTGAGTACCAGGTCCACCAAGAACAGCGTGTCCGACACCACGTTGAAGATGATCCAGGGGAGTGTGTTCTCATTCTCAAAGAAGGTGATGCCCACGGGCAAGATGATCAGGTTGCCCATCATCAGGAGAAGCATGAGAAGGTCCCAATAGAATCTGGAGATAAACGCATGGGATGGGATGCCAATAGATATTAGGTTGGGACAAGGAAAATGGCAGGGGGGGTTTCATATGCAGTGGAAATCCAACCATAGAAATATAGATACGTCTGACTCAGTCTCCATGATAGACCACTGATACAAGCAATTAGCACCGCCAAAAGGCCCTGGAATGTGCAGACCTTTGAATACATTGTGCTCACCAGCATACTGTTGATACTCTGGCCTTGAACATAACTACCCTCCTGTGTATAATCTGTATATGTAATGATAAGGGCTTCTGTTAAACAAATTAATAGTGATATAAAGCATCTGCTTAATGTTCAAGCTGTCAGGGAATAGAAAAGAAGAGTATGACCCAATAAAGATCCAGATTAATAAACCTTAGTCAAATATTGAACAAGGATTCATTTACACATACCGATTATAGATATCATTTTTAAATGGAAATTGAAAGCGCAGATATGAGTTGTTGCTTAAACAGTGTCCAAATCACAGTACTGATCTGGCATTAAAGTGAAGACAGGCTTAATATATACATATGGCAAATGCACATGGACACCACGATGAGATTGCGCTTAGAATAATACCCAAATGAATGAATTGTGCAACCTTGACATTGAACAAGGATTAGGACTGGGGTTGAAAAAATGGAAATCTACTGCCATAAGATATATTAAATATGATTTGTGAGAAAGCATAAATTAGACTGCTAATGAGTTTTTGCAAAATTTTGGATAAAAGGCTAAATTGGTATATCATCACTGCATCACCAGGAGTAGTCTTTAAGAACCATATTGCACATTACACACAAGAACAAGTTATTGTGATAAAAAGACATACACTTTGCTGCAATATCCCATGAATAATGATCAACAGTTAAACTAACTATGTTACAGCCCAGCAAATTAAATTATAGTGAGCCAAGGGTGTAATCTAAGGGGGGTATGGGGGGATGCGTCCTCCTGAATATTGAAATCACGCAATTTCTTCCCCATCAATAATGTGCTGTGATAAACGTAACATCAATAAAAAAAAAAAATATGAAGAGTTTGTTTCCAAAACACAGTAAGTGCCAAAATTACAAAAACTGAGATAATACCATAGAGCAATAGCCCTGTGCTTCTTTACACATGGTGCAAAAGTCTGTTTTTAGAAATTCATACTATAAGGTATATTTTTTCATGGTCAAAGTTTGTGCTTTTCTGTAAAATGCAGTAGGCACCAACAGAAAAAGCTGATTTACTCAAAATGAGTAAAATGGATATATTGCGTTTTGGAAACAAACTCTTCATATTCTCACACATACGTGTATTTCATAAGTTCCTTCCCACCATATCATAATCTAAGAGTGTGAAACCATTTTTCATTTGTAATGGTTTAAAGATATAAAGGCCAAGAGACTGGAAAAATAACATTTTTAAATGTGGATTGATTTATCAATACAACATTTATTTTGCAACTGTGTTAATTTTCGTCACAATTGAATTTCAAACAGCCATCATAAATATACAAAATCCTATGTAATACTACAGAAAGCACTTCGTTTTCAGGCATGTTTCAGCAAGGTTGCAAACACCAGCCTTAACATATAGACCAAGGTAAGGTTTGTTTGAGGCAAGTGACTTAAGCCTGGAGCAAAATCATGTCAAAAAAGTTGACAGAACTGGTAAAAGCTCTAATTCGTTTTTTAGAACCAAGAGGACTGCCAGCCTAAATTGAACTAGCATAGACAAAAAGACAATGACCTGAATGCATTCCCCTTTCTGCTAGTCCAGTTAGCATAGCCTTTCCAGTAGAGTATACACACTCACACATCCACAGCAGTGACTGTTCCTGTTTTTCTGCATTTAACCTGATAAAAAAATTAACTGCAATTATATATATTTCATTCTTAAAATGAGTTTATGTGCCGTTATATACCTGAGTTATAAATATTTTTCAGATCTCCTTCACCCGATACAAAACTGCAAAGCTACATATCACATCACAGAAAAATGTTAAGATGAGAATTAGCCCAAACGGCTACACGTGGCACTTTTTGCAAAATGATGCACTCCGTCTTTTTCAAATTCGTAAGCACTAATTAGTGACAAGGCATATTTCCTTTGATAACGGTAAAATCTTAATTATGCAAAATGAATTTTATTTTGCCATATTTTAACAGAAAGGCAAATACAATGCTGGATCTATTCTTTGTGCTAGTTAAACTGTGTGAAACTGTAAGTCATTCTGAGCACACCTGCTCTCTATTCCCCTCTCAGGGTGTTAACCAATTCCACTGTTAATTACACCCTATTAATACATGCCTATCACCTGAAATCTGAGCTCAAGGCCAAAAATCTACTTGATGCATTATGCATTATGATATGAAGTGAATGTGGGGCAAGCATTAAGCTGTGAAATCGGCATTTGTATATCAGAATCAGGATTCTGGGACTTTGCTGATGTAAACAGTCATGGCTGCTTTCAGTTTAGCCACAATGTCATGACAGCCATTTCATCTTTGGACAGTTACTGGGTAAAATGTAATTCTTTAATCGTTTGCATAATATCGCACTTTCAATCGTGCAACAGGACGTTGATATACAGTGTGTTTTTGCCATTTTCATTCCGGGGATTTTTTTATTTTTATTTTTACATCAGTCTACACAGCAAACAATCATTAAAAGAAAACAGCAGGCAAGCTTCACAGGATTGGTTGACTATGAAATCCAAAGTTCAAATTTAGCACATTGGGAACAAGTGGTGCAAGGCACAACAAACCCCACCCCTCGCACATACTTTGACCTACTTTTCCTAAATTCAATAGGCATCTATTCTGGGTCAGTGGCAATCCCTAAACCGAATTTGGGGTGAATCTGGCCATTAGTTTTGCTGCAAAAGTGTTAACTTACAAACAAACAAACAAAGAAACACACACACACACACACACACACAAACAAACCAAACCCAAAACAATACCCCTTGCCCTCCCCCTTTGGGCGGGGCGGGGTAATAATCAATGGAATCATAGGGTCTTAAGCTAAGCAACAGGACTGTTAGTGAATGCAGATATAGCAGCATTTGCTTTAGCAAATAATTTAGCGAACAGTGATGTATACAGCAGCAAGACAAGAACAGGAAGCCACTAGGTGATCCCTCCTTTCTAGATTGACCGCTGGCAATTTTCGTAGTCACTGACAATGCAAACTTAGTGAAAAAACAAAATTTCTGCATTCAGAGAAATAGCCTTGGCTCTGCGACAACAAATTGAGTATCTTTGTGAAATCATGTTTCCTGTCATTGATTCAAAGGAAAGCAATGCAGCAGCTACAATACTACCAGCAATGTCATTTTCAAGAGAACTGAATGATAGAAAGACTATGAGAACCTTACAACTAACAGACTAATTTCTTACAATGTGTCAGTGAGTGATCCAAGTCCAGCAGTCAACAATTTCGATGATCAAAATATTTCCAAATTCTCAGGAAATTTAATGCACAGTACATGAATCAGTTTTTTGTTCTCCCTTGAACACTTAAATGTTTTACACCCCTGGACAAAGGGAGGCAGGCCATTGAAAATCTCTGAATTTTGGATTGTCATTCGATTTTTATTATGAATTTATGACTATTTACCAAATTCATTTTAGCACTTATATTTGTTCATTAAAAATACATTTTGAATACATAATTCACGTTCTTTTAAAAATAGATGTCAGTACATTCCAAATCATTGCCTATGATTGTACGCAATGGGACAGGAATATTTTTATGAGTTTAAGCAGGACTTCAAAGCCTACTTTATGAATATTGTTTATTATGACCTTATCCCTGAAGCAAAGGGAAATCTAACCAGCCTCTTCAATATCATTCTGCAATATGTTTTCTGCCGACTGGGAACTCGCTTGTTTGTGATAACTAGCTGCAAGGTAGTCTTTGAATGAAATATGTAAATGTGTGTACATTCATGCATTTGTAGCATAAATTGCAATTACTAATTTCACAGTCGCATGCTCAGGGTGCCGAATTCTAAAGATTACTCGCAAGATTTGAGATCAGTGCATAAATATGTGGATAATTCTTAAATCCCTTATCATATTGATATTCTTGAGAAATATGTGAATCTTTCATTAATAATTCATATGCAATCACATCATAAAACCAATGACAACAGACAGAATATTAGTACCCTCTATAATGCATTTCCTCTGTGCCTAATGCCTAAAGCTCCCTTCTCTTTCACACCATCTCCATTGTCGAGGGGAGTCACGCGATAATCAGGTACTGCAGGACTGGGGTGCAAAGTCACCGAGAGCTATTTCCGACTTCAGAATGTGACGAATGTGATATGGTAGAATGTGTTGGCTGTAGATAAGATAAATCTATATAACATCAGTGGCCTTAGTGTTTTTTTTTTGTCACTTAAAATCTCTATTTGTGTTAATGTGAGTTCGCTTGGCGCTCAGCCGCAAAGCAACCAAATTCGGCATTCAGCAGCTTCACCTCACCTTCACCTCATCTTCAACAGTGGCAGGGAACAATATGCCAGGGGCATGAAAATGCCCAGAGTTTTGTAATGACCATTACCACTGGGGGCACCAATGTACATCAATCTCACATTTTCACCATTGGACCAACATTTTGGGAACACCAAAGAGGGCAAAAACTGTACTACAAGGGAAAAATACTGTTTTCCCTTTACAGTCAACAACCAACTAATTCAGACTCCAGGTTACCAGGAGAGGTGACATACCTGTGAGCAATCAACTACCATATCTGATTAAAGAAATGTAAATGGCAATACTCAGTACACCCTGTAGAGCTCTTCTATCACAGTGAAGGACCACAAGGTGGAAAATCCCACTGGCTTGGAGGGGAAAACACATGGAACTATTTGTTTATAGTGCTTAAGGTCACACATTCAGTTGACTCATTCATTTTCATGCTTGAATTTTTTTTTTTTTTTTTTTTTTTGCATGGACAGAAAATGGTTTAGTGAGTGCTGGGAGCTACCAGTAGGAGGCGTTTGATCAGACTCAGTGTTCTTCAAGCCCACAGACAAGTTTCTGTTACTAAAGCAGGCAAACTGCTCCTCTGATCAGCTGAGCCTGCTGTCACCTTATTTAAATTGATCTGGTTGGCGAATGTTTTAACAAAGACCGCCTGCTGAGACATATCAGGGATATTCGTAGGTTGAGAGTGCAGTACAAAAGACATAGCCGAGTAATCAGTGATTCAGAGAATCTAGCTCAATGTCTCTCCGCCACAATCACATAGTCCTTTCACATGCCACATTCGCAGACTCTCTCTCCTAACCCTAAAACCCACTCAAGCCACTTTCTGTTTCCGAACTCCGTCCCCCGGGAGACTTGCTGATCTCTCTCACTCTCCAGCACCTGACATGCCTGAGTGCTTTTCAGGCATGCCACCTTTTATGAACTTTGAACCCACTGACATCACTAAAATAACCTCCAGTGCCATCACTGCCCTTGGAGCCATAGACTTACATAATCCATAACTGCCACAATTTCACTTTTTTCACAGCCCTTGCCCAACCCCTGACCCATTCAGTGCATTTCCCTCCTGGACCTGCTCAAATACAACCTTTTCCCCACCCTCCCTCCCTCCTAATTGCCTCTCAATGCTTCCTCCTATCATGAGTACCTGAAGTCGCTGTACGGGTGAATGATCCACACTCCAGCTGATTTCAGCCTCTCCTGCTCCATCGCCACGGCCTTGTGGCTGCCGAACATCCGCAGTGAGAATTTGTTGACCCCCGGCTGTAGCATGGCGCCAAACTGCCTCTGGATGAAGGTGGACTGGTTGGAGTAGCTGTAGTCCTCTCCATCCAGGATGGCGTCGGGGGTCCCGGGCGCATTGGTGTTGCAGGCCGTGGTGGTGGTGGTAGTGGTGGTGTCCGGTCCCGTGGCCACGATGACCACCCCGGTCCCAGTGGAGGAAGTGGAAGCCAAGGCGGCGCGGGACGAGGCGAAGCCCACGGAGCGCTGGGAGGGCACGGTCGGGGGCGGCGGCGGGAGGGGCACTGGGGTGGTGGGGGTGCCCGCCGCGCGGAAGGGGAGCCCATCCCGGGTGGAGCTCATGATGGAGAGGCGCCTCCGTCCAGCATCAGCCCGCTCCCCCTCTAGAGAGGCCTGGGACAGGCGGTACCCCGGGGACGGCAGGCTTCCCTTACTGCGCCGTTTAGAATCACCATTTCGAGTGGGGCGACCCTCACCACCTACTGACCCTGTGCCACCCCCCGCCCCATCCATCCCAAAGCAAGGGAGAGGCTATTTTGAAGAACTGTACAGAGGCAGGTAGCTCTAACCTGTTACACTAGCTAAAAGCCTCTCAGAAGGTGATGGCTTTACAATCCTAGTCGCAGTCCATCACTCTATTATAATCTTTAAAAAAAAAATTATCGCAATTGATTTCAAAAGTAGTCCTGACGTTTATGAATCCGACGCGCCGTATTTAAAAAATAGAGGGATCGCAGCTTACACCCCCGCCCTCCTATACTCTCGAACGCGTCCATCCTTCTCTCCTTATTGCCCTTGGATTTTTCCAATTAAGCCTCGAATCGTCCGTTCCAAAAATATGACGATCTCTCCTCCTTTCTTTCTCGGTTGTCTTCACCGTGATCCCTCTATCATTCCTCCTTTCCCTTGTCCTTGGAGCGCCACTCTCTGCCGAAGGCCCAGCCTCTCCTTTTTCCAACAGCCCTTAGCGCTCCTACGCCGGGCATGTTGGCACTGAATTCCCGGTTCCTCAGACAGAGACGCACGCAGCTCCGGAGCCGCACATATAATCCACCGGTTTTCCGCTCTCGCAAACGCAGACCTCTGTTCTTACTCACTCCACATGTATGCTATTATATAAGTGTTAAATTTGGCGGCGGATGATTTAGCAGCTTTCTATATCTTAATCTACGAATGACAAGGACACTTGATCGGTGTCAGAAAAGATAGGTCGTCTGTAACACGCAGACATATGGAGATTCATAGACCCACGCTGCCTCTCATGCACGCCGAGTCATACTGACACACGTTAACAAACACGCAGACGAAGAGGCACACGCAGACAGAGACGTATTAGAATCAAATAATAACGAATTCAACCCCAAACTCGCAACCGCTGAAAGTCGCCGTGACGAAATCGCAGGCATGTTTTCATTCCCTGGAATATAATTAGCCACAAGTGGAAAAAAACAGTGAAGAACGCAACAGGGTTCCGGCTGAACGAAATGATCAAATTAAAAGAAGGAATAGCCCCGTTAACTACACGTGCAAAACACAAACGGAACAGATGTTAATAGACTAGAAGCTCCTTTAATGTCCTTAGCGCTCAGCGCTGGCTATTCTACAGTCGCGCGCTCCCTCCCTCCCTGTCTCTCCCAGTAGTGATAGGTGTCCACCGGTGGGCTGGTTCCCTGAAATGCACATCCCTCAGCGATTGCCTCCTTCACCAAATCGGTCTGACTTACTACTACTTTTAATTCGGTGTTTTGGGTAAAAAAATACTCTTTTCAAACAGAGTCGTGGATGTGACGGGTGGCCACTTTATCTAACATTTACAATTTAGTAGTGCATAATATAAGAGAAGCTAATAATAGCCAAACTTTGCTTTTTTTGTTCGGATAATGCTGTCATCTGTTACATAAAATGAACATAAACACAGAAGTAGTTAGCGTGTAATAATAATAATAATAATAATAATAATAATAATAATAATAATAAATAAACAAGTCGCCACGACTACTTCAAAAGCCTACCCTCTTTAAAATGAATAATGCGAATAGCGATAGAAAATCATTAGTAAGCAAAGGTCTGAATCTAATCGTCCTGTTGTCATGGCAGCCGCATCCCTATTACCCCTTCCCCGGGCCGCATGCCTATCCGGCTCGAGATCGACGCAGCACAGGTATGGGTCTTACGTCAACACACAAACGCAACTGGCGGTAGGGAAGCAGTAGAGTGAAGGACAAGGAAAGGAGGCGTGAGTGGGAGGAGGCAGATGCTGGGAAGAGATGGATACAGAATGGGAGGACACCAAGTCTCATCAACCTATTTCATTATCATACAGATATTTCCTCCCATGGTCCCAAGCCTGGCATATCTCTGTTGACACAGAGCTGGCAGTAGACAAAACTGGATGGACATCATTGAATGTAAGGGCAGAATTCGTCCACAATGACGCGCTGTCTTCCAGCCATCAGTATCTAATGGCTCCTTGCCATCACATCCACTACCACACTCTATTGAGTAATGATTATAAATGGCTTAGGAATAAAGACATGTAATGATTTGTGATGTGAGTATAAGGAAATAATCATTAGCATTAAAATTTAAAATCCCCATTAATAATAACAGCAATATTCTTAATAATCACCATCATCACAATTTGACAATGGCTGAGCAGGATTTCACGGGGTTGTTGATGATCCCTCAACAGTGAGTAAGCACACTAATCTCTGATATGCCAAAGCATGCATAAATCTTACCAACTGAAACTGTGATATTCGTGAAGGGTACCGTTAGTAATATTAGTTGTTCCAAGCCAAAGAGACAAAGCATAAGCACAGAGCAAAGATTGTTTAATGCTTAAAGATTTATTCATGGCAGTGATTCAGAGCAAGCAGAATGCAATACATGGCTGTAGGCAGCACATGCAGCCTGCTGGGTCCGCTGATATATGAAGCTCGCTCAGTCCCTGCTTCTGTCAGTCAGGGGTCAGGCTTTTCCTTCTGCTAGCAGCTATGCAAAGTGCTTCCCATCCGATTACAGTGTAATGGCATTGAGCCATTCTTAATATGACCGTGCACAGTGCACAAAGACTGCAACGTAACCTGGTCTCTGTGACATTGAGCTACAGTTAAAAGTATGTTGGCCACGGTTATCTGTTTGTGTTCGGAAGCAATTTAGTCTACAAAAACAAAAATACGGTGACAGTGAACCGGTGGCAACCTCAATGTCGTCTGTTGTCAATCAAGTGTGGAGACCAGAGAGTGGCAGTCATCATTACTCAGTGCAATGTTGTAATAGTTAGCTGCTGCATCACTCCATCGACTGTGAGAGTACCAGAGAAACCAGCCAGTCAGTGCTCACTTCAGTTAGGTTGTTCGAGTATCACTCACTCAGAGTATCAGCCAGTCAGTGCATCAAAGGATCAGTCCAGACAGGCCTTCATTGAATCAGTCATTTACGTATCAGTCAATCAGCGTGGTAAAGCATCAGCAAAGCAGCCTGTCAGTCATCATTTCAGTCTGTGAATGTGTATGAGTCAGTCAGCAAATCAATCTGGCAGTGTGTTGGGGCATCAGTCAGAGCGCCAGTCTCGTTCTGAGTGCCCTTCAGGAAGAGGTTGGGTTCAGATCACTGGGACAACTCTCATGATGTTGGTGTGTCCAGATCCTGGGCTCCAGCCAGTCATCACAATCACCATGTGACCAGGCTTGAAAAACCCACGGGCCTTCCCTAGACAGTAATACAGAGCAAGAGTCAGGTCAAATCAAGTCAATTTTACACATATAGCACTTTTGATATGAAGACATTTCACATCGTGACAGAGCAGGAAAGATGGAGACACTAGGAAGAATACGAGTTGACACGCAGCATTATAGCAAATCACAATGGCATTAACACACAAAAATAATGCATGAAACAAAGAACACATACACACGTGGCCCCACACACCACATGCAGTCCTCACCTATGTTCATGCCGAAAGAAACTCTGCTGTCGACGTCATCCGCCCAGACCGGGAGAGGCGGGGTGTTGCACAGGGCGGGGAAGACGCCCCTGAGGAGCTGAGATTGGCGGGACACTTTCTCATTACGGGTCACAGCGATGATAGGGCAGCGAGGTCGGTAGCGGGACAGCAGGTGGGCTGATCTACAGCAGGAAGAAAGAACATCATCTACTGACATCCTTATTCTGTAGTTCACCACTGACCAATGGCCCAACAGTGATTTAACAGATTAATTAGATCCCAGTGAACATTTTTTTGATTAACTCATACATCTATATCTGTGCTGGTCGGTCAGCAGATAATTGGTGGATCAAAGAAATTGATTATTCAAATAGTTGGCACACTAGTTCATTCATGCAATTCAAGAAATTGCATTTTATTTGTTTATTTCATGAGGCCAACATAAAGTTACACACATCTTACAATACAGCAGAGAATTTGTGAATGTCTTTGTATGCGGCTGTGTGTCCTTCGCATATCTCAAGGGCCGTTCGTCTGATCAACATCAAACTTGGTTGGTGAGGACAACCTGAAATGCAAGGTCGGGTTAAAGTTTTTTGGCTGAGCAGTTCTCGAGATATCGAGATAGCTGCTAGCACCAATACTGCTCGAGCAGCAACTGAAGAGGGACTGCTCTAGTTTCATAAATACTTTAGAGTTACCCAGGAAGGTTAATTTTCATCTGCAGACTTTGGGTTACATGTTTTTGCCATGGGAGGACACTGGAGAACCCAGAGGAAATTCTTGCAGACACAGGAATTTCATGCTAAAAAACAGAGGGATCCACGACTCGAACCCAGAAACTTGGCGTAAAGCAGCAGCGCTAACATCAGTGCCATCGTGCCGCAGCATGGTTGACACCAATGATACCATTTAAGGACAGTTTTCCAGTTCATCAAACTGAACCATACTGGGGCTTACAAACTGTACGCCAACAGGTTTCGTCTATAGCTAAACATCACTCATCCCAGAACTTTTGACCCTTGCAGATGTGAACATCCAGGCTTTAGTCCACAGGGACCATACCCTTCCTGTATAAGAGAGAGAGTCTTTACTCTTCCCCATTGTCTGCATCAAAGAGGCAGGTGACGTCACATACTAATATTACAACTATCAGTCCGAGAGGGAGCCAGCCTTATGCACAAATAGCAGTGCTCTAAAAATGACTGCCTGAGAGAACAGTTGAATGAGCTGATATATTTTTACTATGATAGCCCACTAATAAGCAGAATTTTGAGAAAAATACACTACAGCTCAAAAGTTTATAATCACTAGTTATTTTTACGTCAATGAAATGGAAGAAACTTAGTTTTACAGCAAGACAATGACCAAAACATAACTCTAAACCCAACACTGACTTCTGGAAAAGGAAATAGCAAAATATTAAGTGCCCAGCTCATTCACTGGATTCCATAGTGGGATTGCCTGGATCATAAAGTTTGTAAAGTGTGCCCAAAGACACGCCTATGAGATATATGACAGTCCATGTGAAAATTCACTCAAAACAATACCTGAGAAAAACTGATATCCCAAAGAGGCCTGCCAAAGAAAACAGCCAAGTTGTAACAAAAGTTTGTCAAATGTCTACCTTTTTCAAAGAACCAGCAACACAAAATCGTAAACATGTTGGTTCGTCTCTGGCTTTGTTACAAGCCTTGGGATTTTATGAGTTTGGTTCTGCTAAAAATGTATCGCCTTAAAAGTGTTGTGGTGCGTAGGTTTTGTGGGAATGTGGCATGTTTTCGATTTTGTGTTGCTGGTTATTTGCAAAAGGTAGACATCTGACAAACCTTTGTTACACTTGGCCATTTTCTTTGGTAGGCCTGCCAAATACCTTAAATTTGCAAAGCAATGTTCAATCTTAAATGGGATAAATCCCTAAAAAAGATAACAATGATATCATGCAGTATAAAATCTTTTTGACCCCAAAATAATTGACAAACAAAATAAAACATCTTAAATTAAATATCTTTGATTGTTTCATATAATACATCGTAACACAAATGCTTCTTTTCAATAAAATAGCCAGAAAAAGTTTGAGGCGGTAAATGTGAGCAGTTACATCTATGTAAGATAACTAGACAGTCTGGTCGGACGCAACCGCATGGGTGTAGCCCCCGAAACCCCGCCTCTCCCCTTCTTTGCTCATTATTCGGCCAATACTGTCGCCATGGCAACCAAAATCGATAGATCTCATAACTAAAGTATAACACATGTCCATCCCAAATATGAAAGTAATCAGTCAAAAATTACAGCCTGTACAGCGTCCACAAGGAAGTGTCTACAGACGCGGTGGCTGCGGCAGAGACGACAAGCATGAATCCATAGAAGCCATCCGACTTCGTCTGGGGGCTACTATTACTGAGTCAGTAGAGAGTGTGAGTGAGAGAGAGGGGGGATAATTTCCATCTTTCAGTTACTCTGAAGGACAGAGGGATGAAAGCGGTGCTGAGGTAGAATGAGCCCTTACAAGCTGCACCTACTTGCCAGAGGTGGTGAGGACGATGATGGCCCCAGCACAGCATTTAAATGAGGACTCCACCGCCCCAATGGCGGTCACCTCTGTGGGGTCAGAGGATAGAGGAGTCAAGCGGCGCAACTCTTCAAACAGCTGCTGATGAAAGATGGCAGCCTCTGCCTCCCGACAGATCTGTGTGTGTGTGTGTGTGTGTGTGTGTGTGTGTGCGTGTTTGTGTGGAGTAGGGTGCGTGTGTGTATGTGTGTGTATGGGTAGGGTGTATAAATGTGTAAGTGTATGTGTGAACATGTGTGTGTGCGTATGAGTGTGCAGGTTTTTGTGGAGTAGGGTATGTGTGTGCATGCATGTGGGTTGGGTGGGTGTGTGTATGTGCGTGTATGAATAGGGTGTTTGAGCGTGTAAGTGTGTGTGTGTGTGTGTGTGTGTGTGTGTGTGTGTGTGTGTTTGTGTGGAGTGAGGTATGTGTGTGCGCGCATGTGGGTAGGGTGGGTGTGTGTATGTGTGTATGGGTAGGGTGTGCAAGCGTGTATGTGTATGTGTGTGCATGTGGGGAGAGTAGGGTGTGAATGCGTGTGTTTGTGCATGTGAGTAGGGTGTGTGTATGTGTGGGGTGGGTTGGGTGTGAGTTTGTGTGTTTGTGCATGTGGTTTGGGTGTGTGTATGTGTGGGTAAGATGTGTGAGTGTGTGTGTGTGTGTGTATAAGTATGTATGGATAGGTGAATGAGGAGGGGAAAGAGAGAAACAGGGAAGAGAAGGGAGATGTTTGAAAACAGAATGAAGCAGCAAGGTGACAGAGGGACTAGCACAGTTCATTACAGAAACAGGGACACCAGCCAGTGCATCCACCAATTTATAAAAAGTGTTATTACCCTTCCATTTTCTCCTCCGCTTATTCCTGGGCAGAGTTACAGAGCGGCTGGACCCTTTCCCAGCATAAAACAGGCAAAATGCAGGAAAACACCCTGCACTGTGTACCAACCAATTGCAGGAATCACACACCGTTCACTCACACACTGAGTCCAATGAGCAGTATAGAGTCCCCATTCAGCCTGGCATGCATGTCTTTAGACTTTGGGAGGAAACCAGGGGACCTAGAGGATATGAACCCACAACCTTCCTGCAGTGAGGCAATAGTGCTCTCCGCTGTGCCGCCCTAAATGATGCTATGTGCATGAACTATCCAGTCTGATAAAGCTGATACAACTGAGTATAACTGTACTCACCATTCCTCTCCTCATATACAGTACAGCAGTCACACACACAAATATGCAAACGAAGCAGAAAATACTAACACATTCACACAATTATGCACATGCTGAATCACTTTTAACTTTGTGTTTCATACATACATGCATACACGCAAACACACGCACGCACAAACACATACACACACGCGCATGCACACACACACACAAATATGCAAATGAAGCATAAAATACAAACACATTCACACAAGGATGCACACATTGAATCACTTTTCACGTAGAATGTCATACACACAAACACACACGTACACAAACGCACACGCACGAACACAAACACACACCTACACAAAAGCACACGCACGCACACAAACACAAGGGTGCACACACACCGAGTGCATCATGGCCACTGCTTCCACTGGATAGCGTCCCTTGGCTGTTTCAGCTGACAGCATCACGCAGTCGGCTCCATCCAGCACGGCGTTAGCCACGTCACTGCCCTCCGCACGCGTGGGGCGTGGGAGATGCACCATACTCTCCAGCATCTGATACACAACAGGAACAGGCACGGGGGGGGGGAGGGGGGGGGCACGGGGGGTTAGAGGGGTGAGGAACGGGTTTGGGGGGGGGAGATAGGGGCGGCTGGGGAACTGTCGGGAGTTTAGCATAGCTACAAATACGCTTCCCCTCAACGCGGCCTCATGGGCTTAATTGTGCTGTCATTTTTTGGAGTACATCATGGTGCGAGTGAGAGACACAGCACAGCAGGAGGGAGAGAGTTTAAGAGGGAGGAACTGACAGTAAGTGTGAGAGAGAGAGAGACACTGAGCATGTGAGAGCATGTGACTGAGAGAGAGATAGAGAGAGAAAGAGAGAGAGCAGGAATGAGACTGGGAGCACACAAACTGAGATTAGCATCAGGAGCTGTCCAGTGCACTCTGGGGTGAGCTGCAGGATGGAGCTGTCTCTGTCCCTGCAAACTGCAAGGCCCAGCTCACTCCTGCAGCGGGTCACTGGTGATACATGTGTCAGTCTGGCTTTTGTACAGCAGAGGTGTGGAGGCTCTGCCTGAGCCGCTTCAGCACGAAGGCCACAGAGCTCCATGAGTCAACACTGCAGAGGAAGAGCACTCCCAGGGCACCAATGAAGGACACAGACAGGGAGCATGGAAACTGTGTGTGTGTGCGTGTGTGTTTGAGTGTGTGTGCATGTGCGTGCCTGTGTGTATGTGTGTGTGTGTGTGTGTGTGTGTGTGCGCACCTGTTTGTGTATGTGTGTACCCGCGTGTGTGTTTCAGTGTGTGTTCGTGTGCACACCTGTGTGTATGTGTGTGTGCGTGCATGCCTGTGTGTGTGAAACATGCGTGTGTGTGTGTGTGTGTGTGCGCTCGCATATATGTGTGCGTGCCTATGTGTGTGTTTGTGCGCGCGCACATGTGTGTGCGTGCCTATTTGTGTGTGTGTGTGTGTGTGTGTGTGTGTGTGAGACCACACGAGTGTTCACATCTGCGTGTATGGGTGAGCGTGTGAGTCGATGTGTGTGTGTGTGTGTGTGTGTGTACGTGTGCGGGTGAGCATGTGAGTCGATGTGTGTGTGCGCGACAGAGAGAAACAGAAAGACAAAGACAGGCGCAGCATTAGAGGCAGACCTGTGCGGTAGAGTCTCAGACCTGAGTGGCACAGATAACAGGCTTTCCAGCGGAGTTGCAGCGACCAATCATCATCTTCTGAGCAATGAAGACTTTCTCAGCTGGAATCTCAATACCCAGGTCCCCCCGGGCCACCATGACCCCATCACTCTCGGCCAGAATTTCCTCAAAGCTGGAGAGAGGGAGCAGGACCCGAGGTGAGGCGACTCGGCCAGAGGGATGGGAGGGGTGAATACAGCTCTCTTTTACAAACACAGATTAATTATCCTGAGATGGAGAAAGGCACCATGGAAGAGAAGGAGTCCTCAGAGCCTTTTTTGCCAAAAATCCTTTCGTCCTTTTTAACCTTGATGTAAACAAGTTTCCATTACTCACCATCCACTCCATTTTTCAGCTATGTGACTGTGACTACCACACATAAGACGCAGAATGTTAATTAAAATGTTCATATAAAATATTGACAGAAGATGAGACAAAATATAATATATGCGTGGGCAACGTTTGACAGAGATCAGCAGAACATTGAATCACGAAGACATTCATTTTAACCTTGCAGACTGTTAGAGCTCTTCACTTGAAACTTAATTGAAAATCCCTATTTAGACATACGCAAATACTGAAGGGTTTACAGGATATCCACCCACTGGCCCTCCAACTCATGTAGTCAGGCACAAATAAACGGAGAAAATTCAATTTCAAAAGATGACCTCAAATGCACTGGGACACACTGTGATGCAAAAGACACACAGATGCACATATATGAGTCACATATACTGAGGAGCCAAAACATTATGACCGCTCACAGATGAAACAAGTACCGTTGATCTCAAAACAATGGTGCATGTCAAGGTCTGTGTATTAAACGGTAAGCAAACAGCAGGGTCTTGTAGTTGACATTTTGGATGTGAGATAAATAAGCTAGCATGAAGACCTGATCGATTTTAACAAGGGCCAAATCCTCCAAATCCTTATGGCCAGACGACTAGCTCGGAGAATCTCTGAATCAGCAAGGCCTGTGGGGTGCTAGTGGCCAGCCGTGGTGAGTACCGACTGACTGTGATTGAAAGAGGGACAAACCACACAGCAGCGACCTGGTGTTGGGAACCTAAGGCTCATCCAGGCCTGAGGGCAACAAAGGCTATCCCAAGCGGTCTGAAATGCCAGAGACGATACTGTGGCACAAGTCACAGGAAATTTTAATGATGCTTACACATCTCTCCTGTAACAACACACAGTGTATCATACCACACTGTAATGCTAATTCCTGAACACGGTCACACTTTGGATGAATTGTTGCCCATAAAGGTGTTATACAGCATGTATAATACCTTCATAAATGACACATAATGTCTTCATAAATCAAACATAAACAAATGCCATGCTTTGTAAAGGATGAAATAACAAATCCTTGTTCAGTATGTGATGCGAGGTGTGACAATGACAATGTCGCTTAGCTGACAATGTCATCCTTCCTAGCATTTAGCCACTAGCTAAGTCACATCATCAATTATATCACGTCTGGCATCAAATGCTGAATAATGATGAGTCATTTCACTCTTGACAAAGCATGAAATTTGCCTATGTATGATTTATGAAGACAATATGTCTCATTTATGAAGGCATACATGCTGTAAAAAGCCTTTATGAGCAATACTTCATCTACAAAAAGCGTGACCCTGAACACAATCTAAAGTGTCTACAATGGGCATGTGAGCACCAGAAATGGACCTCAGAGCAATGGAACGAAGTCGCCTCATCCAGTGAGTCCTTTTTTTAAATCTTGCGGATGGCCAGAGGTTCAAAGTATTTTACTGGCCATTAAATTTTGCAAGATCTCAATCAGTTCGAGCATCTGTGGGATGTGCTGGAACAATCCACAGCGGATTTACCTCAGAACTTACATAATTTTAAGCATCTGTTGGTAACGTCTTGGTGCCAGATACGATAGGGCACCTGTAGAGATCGTGTGGAGTCCACACCTTGGCAGGTTGGCACTGTTTTTATGGCACTCAGAAGACCAACAGCATAGTAGGCACGTGGTCATAATGTTTTGGCTCACTGCTTTGGACGCTTATACAAACTGAGGCATTCAGTAACTAGCACACTGAGAGAAAATTAAACTTACAGAGATGGCCAGGCACACAAAGACATACACACAGGTAGTGATAAACTGAGACAAATTGAGACAGCAGACAGTGACTGTAGGAGCCATAGAAGTGTTTTGGTTCATATTTCATTTTGTTTATCAACATTATTATTAGTAATTTCATTTATATTTAATTTTCTTAGAATCAGGATGTTTTACTGTTTTTTGAGCGTGAGTGCCCTCTTTAGGTCATGAGCCCTGAACATAAAGCTGTACCAAGCCAAGCCAAGGGAGGGCACAGGTGCTTGCGCATACCATCATTGACTGCACGACGCACGCACGGCACACACGGCACGCACGACGCACAGGGCACATATGAACTTCTGAATGGAACTGAACTGAGCTTAACTTAGAACTATAAGAAAGTAATCTGAACAATTAAAGATATTTTGTTTTACTTTGATTTTGTTAAAAGTAAATGTCAACGACTTCAACTTTCAATAACGTCTCCCAGGAATCTGTTTTGCAAGCGAGTCATGATAAAGCACCTGTACCCCAAGAAGTGGTGGGGAAAGATTGTTTGAATGGGATCAAACAAATAGGACTTTTAGCCACTACAGTGACTAAGACAAACTGTGGCAGACTGACAAACACTGAGACAAACAGCGGCAAAATGAAACTAAAAGTGACACCCTGAGACAGACTGACGCAGAAAGTGACAGACAGGAAAACACTGAGATATACGCTGACATACAGAGACAGGTCGATTCAGACTGAGATAGAAGGTGACAGACTGAGACAAACTGAGATATACTCTGACACACTGGGATAGGCAGATAGCGACTGAGATAAACAGTGACAGACTGAGACATGCTGAGATATACACTGACACATTGAGACAGGCAGATACAGACTGAGATAGATGATGACTGACAGACACACTGAGATACACATTGATGCACTGAAACAGGCAGATACAGACAGAGACAGACAGTGACAGACTGAACCAACAGACACACTATGACAGGTAGATACAGACTGAGATAGACCATAAGAGAGTAAGACACACTGAGATATTCACTAACACCATCAGACAGGCAGATACAGACTGAGATAGACGGTGAGATACTGAGACACACTGAGATATACACTAACACCCTCACACAGGCAGATACAGGCAGAGATAGACAGTGACAGACTGAGACACACTGAGATATACACTAACACCCTCAGACAGGCAGATACAGACTGAGATAGACGGTGAGAGACTGAGACACACTGAGATATACACTCACAGGCAGATACACACAGAGATAGACAGAGACAGACTGAGACACACTGAGATTTTCACTAACACCCTCAGACAGGCAGATACAGACTGAGATAGACCGTAAGAGACTGAGACATACTGAGCTATACACTAACATCATCATCAGATAGACCGTAAGAGACTGAGACATACTGAGCTATACACTAACATCATCATGATGAACATCATCATCAGATACAGACTGAGATAGATGGTGAGAGACGGAGACACACTGAATTATACACTAGCACCCTCAGACAGGCAGACACAGACTGAGATAGACCGTGACAGACTGAGGCACACTGAGATATACACTAACACCCTCAGACAGGCATATACAGACAGAGATAGACAGTGACAGACTGAGTCACACTGAGATATACACTGACACCCTCAGACAGGCAGGCACAGACTGAGATAGACCGTGACAGACTGAGGCACACTGAGATGTACACTGACATCCTCAGACAGGCAGACACAGACTGAGATAGACCATGACAGACTGAGGCACTCACTTGCGGACCCCCTGGCGGCTCTCCACTTTGCTGACCACCTTGATGGCCTTCCCCTCCTCGCCCAGCGCCTTGCGCACTGCCCTCACGTCCTCAGCACTGCGTATAAAGCTGGCGAACACCATGTCCACCCCCTGGCTCACCCCAAAGAGCAGGTCCGCCTCGTCCCGTGGGCTGACTGCTGGCATGTTTATCAGGTCCGCCCCCGGTATGTTAACCCCTTTCCTGCTGCACAGTATACCCCCACTCTTCACTCGAGTCAGCACCCAGTCAGGCCCTGAGCACACACAGAGAGAAGGTAACAGGTGTTATTAACCCCTTTGTGCAGATATAGATGCCGGCGTCCATAAATTCGGAAGTTTAATTCCTGAATAATTCTGTAATTGAATTTCCATATGTCTTGCTTCACTGGAATAATTTTCCAGAGTCTCTGTGACACACATACTGAGTTATAAAGCCTAAATAGGATTTTGCATAACAGGAATAATTGGCATTATTTGTATTCTGCGCAGAGGAGTTTTAAATAACAATTCGCAATTATAATTTCTCATAAATGTTGCTGGGGTTTTCTCTTATAATCACACAAACAGCTACTTATCATGTATACTCTAAATAATGATAATCAAAATAATAATAATAATAACAGCAGTATATACAGTGATGACAAAGGTGAGGAAGTAAGCACTTGTTGTCACTTGGCTCAGCTTAACACAAGAACCAAGTAATGATGCATCATAGGTGTGAGCTGAAGTGCTCATGGACATCAGGGCATATTGTTGGAATGTAGCGGAGGCCCAATACCAGCATGACCGCACTGTAAAGGCATCTCTGCATCTTACCTGTCTCAAGTACTTTGAGTCCAATCAAGCCATCGTCAATGAAGATTGTTCCACCCTTCTCAGCCACACGGGGCAGACTGGGGTAATCGACCCACACTGTGGCACCGTCTGTACTGTCCCTCTCACGCTCTGCTGTGGTCAGCCGAACCTCCTCCCCCTTCTTCAACTCCACCTCCCCCTCCACCTGCTGCTCGAGTAAAGACCACAGACGCATGAACACAGACACCATGCACACACACACACACACAGATGCACATGAGTCCATTACACATAATACAGCTCTCCTGGTATCTGTGAAAACCTAGTACGTATGTCACTTTTGGTAGAAAGTGAGTTTGACCCTCATTTGCAGTTATTAAGAGTGGAGAAAATCTGAACGAACTAGCTGTTAGTGTAATTTGAACCATAAAAACCAAGTTTCTATCTTTTTTTTTTGGTTAGGAAAAGTCCAGAATTCAAACTTTTTTGTTCAATTGCAAGACCCTATAATAAATAATATACTCACTGGGTTTTTCCAGAAGATAAGCAGTATTCAGAGAAAATATGCAGTATAGAAATACAAGAAACCCCATGCTTCTCACACACAAAATATAACATAGCCTCATATTCTTCTTCTGAGATTCCGGCAGGCTGTATCCCGTACGGCATAATGCTGCCCTCCACAATTCATTACAAGACACTATTCAAATTTTCTCACCATTCGCTCTCACACTCATACCTATGGGCAATTTAGTGTCTCCAATTAACCTGACATGCATGTCTTTGGACTGTGGGAGGAAAACCCACGCGAACACGGGGAGAACATGCAAACTTCACACGGAAAGGCCCCAGGCCAGAATCGAACCCACGACTTTCTTGCTGTGAGACAACAGTGCTAGCCACTATGCCACCGTGCCGCCCTAGCCTCATATTACCGTATATCCCCCTATATACAGTGCATTGCATTGCTCATTTCAACCAATGCATCACCCAGTAAATTCAATTACACAGTCCATTTCATTTCTGTGAGCGGATCTCGGTAGCTCGTGGGATTGGAAGACAGGCAGAAGAGTAGCTATCACCAGCAGAACCATTATCCAGCTAAGAGACGCTGGCGGCTAGCACGGCCAAGTCATAGTGTAATTCAGGTCCTTCCCATGACTCAACTGTGAACCGAACCCATCACCCCGCTTGAAGGGGAAAGACTCTAACTCAACTGACTACATTAGATCCAGGGCCAATTTACCACCCCACTAAGTCATTTTTTTGCTTCACTCAGTCTAATATACAGTCACTCTACACCAGGGGTAGACAATCCAGTCCTGGAATATCTGTTGCCAGTTAACCTGGCTGAATGAAATAATTGGCTGTGCATGACAACACTGATGAAGGGACACAAGTACAGTCCTTAGATGTCATTCATACAAAAATGGAGAAATTTAACTAAAATGAATAATAGCATTACAGTTCAGTTACTGAGGGTTAAAGTCACATGAAAACCAATAACAGATATGGTCCTTGTTGCCCACCTCTGCTCTTGACCAGTTGGTAATCGAAGAGCCTAGTGCTAAAAGTACTTAAGTCACAAAACGTCCATTTGGAGAAAAAAGGGCCTAAAAATATAATAGATCCATAAAATCTGCTAATCGAAGGCCCCAGTGTTAAAAGTACTTTAGGCAAAAAAAAAGTCCATTTTGAGAAAATTGAGAAAATCGACTTGAGTAACTATAAAAGACGTTTTCCCATCCTTAAATCACGGTGTGCGAAAATGTGACTTAAGTACTTTTATCGCTAGGCTCATAAATTCATTCACGATCAGTAAATACTTAGTTCCGGAAAAACATGCTGACAGAAATCCCGACAAGTATGTAAACTTACCCCTCTAACAAGACCAGTGCGGATCTCTGGACCCTTGGTGTCCAGCGCGATAGCAACGGGGCGGTAGTACAAAGGGTCAGTGGTCAGTGTTTCTACTGCCTCCCGAATGTTCTTGATGGTCTCTCCATGGTACTGGAAGAAAGACAGAACTTTCCAGAAAAGCTGATTTATTGCAGAGACGTGGCCGTTTTGCAGGCTCATACTTCATAAAGACAGACCTCATGAGAACCATGGGAGAAGTTGAGTCTGGCGATGTCCATTCCTGCCTTCACCATCTCCTGCAGCCTGGGGACGGCACGAGAGGCTGGTCCTGAAAGAGGTGTACAGGGAGAGTGAGAGAGCAATCAAATATAGCTGGGTTTAGCCTAGCCACTGTTGTTCTCTTGCATCATTATAGTTCAAGGTCCCCTATTGTGCTACCAGGTGCACAGCTAATTAGCCATTATGAGCCAGTTCAAAGTCTCCCCTACCCGACATCACAAGGGGTAGTGACCACCCAGAATAATGAAATCTGATTGACTGCTTGGCTGAAGGTGATCAGTTCTTCTTGCCTCTGGTTGGTTACTTCCCCATGTGATGTCAGGAGGGAAAAGATTTTGAAATGGATTGCAATAACTAATTAGCTGTGCACCTAGTGACATAATTGGGGTCCTTTAGTATGTTTGTGTCGTAAATATTTACTTTCATGCCAATAAAGAGCTCTGAATTTGAGCTGGGGTGAGTAAAAAAAAAAAATGGAGAGGATTAAAAAGCAAACAAAATGATTTTCCAGCCAATGCATTGAAATGCCATGGTGTCCTTAGCTTAGGCAATTCATTAAATCAGCGGGTCTGCCTGGTGCAACACCCTGGCAACAGGTCAATGCGGCAGACAGCGAATCAATATCAGTGTCGCTCACATTTCGGCTCCATCAGTCACTAAAAAATCCTCTGTTTTTTTTGGGGGGGGGGGAAGGGGGTTGAGAGCAAAGGGACGGGCCCTTCTCACCAATGGTGCAGATGATGCTGGTGTTGCGAGCCGTGATTGGCTCCTGGTCGATGTCCAGCAGGCAGAGGTGCTCCAGGAAGGTGTCGGCCATGGAGGCATCCAGCTGCTGTTGCTGGATGAAGGAGTCCGGGAGAGACATGATGTCCGAGTAGCGCCGAATACGAGCTGTTAGGGGAGGTGGGCATTAGCATACACTGCACGCGGAGATTGAATTGTACACCGTTCATATTGTTCAAAAGACCGTTTATTTTTAAAACTAGTGATAAAGTGAGGGGCCACAGAGTGGGGTGGGATTAAAAGGTCACTTTATTGGTAAACTGAGCAGTGGTATACGGTGGATATTCAGTACACCTCTATCAGCTTTGAAAGGGATGGTGAGGAGATTAAAGCAGAGTCAGAGATTTATACTTTTCGCCAGGCGTGGGAGTAGAAATGAATTCTCCAAGCAGACCTTGAGGCCCTCAATGACACATTCGCTTTCTTTTCACGTCAGCTGAGCTCAGGTGAATGAAAGTCAAAAAGCTGAAGGCGATATGAGAGAAGACAAAGGGTAGAGCACCAGGCAGAGTGAATGGACGTGCGGACTCTGCATTGCCACGGCTACACGTGCAGTCCAGAGACACGTTTTTGACACAAACGCAGATCCCTGTGTGAGCCGCGGTGTGCAGCACTGCATGTCGAAGGCCCAGCACGGAGACAGAAGTGGGTCAGAGCTCTCCAGCAAATCTAGCTCCCTCAGGAGTCAAATGGACGGACAACTAGACAGATGGACATAGAGTGTCAAGGGCAGAACCAGATTATGTGGGGAAACACTATCTGGCAGAACTGAAAGTCCATGCCATCTAAAGGCACCAAAAGACTAGGATGTTTAACTTCTAAGGCAGTATATTTGGGCTTGCTCTGCCCAACATGCATATAGAAGAGCTAGATAATCCTTTAATGACACTGTGGCAGTGTGACTGCCAGACCCTTTTTAATGTAATGATGACTACATGTGCACAGTTGGAATGAGTTCTTGAGTACAGACAAATTTGCTATGATACACAGTGTGCAGCAGCAATGTTAGAATGCATGCTGTTTCATGACAGTCGGTCTCCATTAGTTAACATCACAAAACAACTTCCCAATATCCAATGCAAAGTCCCAAAGCTATGGCACCTAGTCCTTTGTCATTAAGACCCACAATTAATATGGAAAATAATTTGCCAGACAGTGATCTGCACCTTGATACTGGTAAAAAAAAAAAAGCAGTTACACGTACATGTTGTATGTAAATTGACAGAAGATTGAGGTCAGATGAGTTTGAGACCTGACGGAGAAATTCTGATTTTGGAAATTATTTCAGAAAGTAGTATAGTCTCTATCCCCTGGAGCACTGATGTCAGTTACTCCCTGGATAACCAGGATGTTTTGTGAATCAGTTTTTAAGAGATGCAGTGTTTTTTTTTTTTGTTTTGTTTTTTTGTAACACGACCCCATCCTCACTTTTTCTGAAGGAAGCTTTGAACATAGCTCTTAGAGCAGATGCTGTGAAGCAAAATCACTCCAGGCTGGATTGTAACTGGTTGTAGTAATTCAGCAACACTGTCATATCTCAGCAGACAGACAGAGGGGTAAACGATCATAAAAACTTACCTCCCATCCTGATCAAAAGTACAACGCTCACTGATTACAGTCAGTTCTTCCTTGTGTCTTTAGCACCAAAGCTGTGCCTGCTTCTTTCCCCAGTGTAAGTTTATACACCAAGGTCTGTATGAGTTAATAGAGCTTTAATGTCTCAGAACTGTTTCCATCTGCTTGCACTTGTGGTTATATCTTTTTTGGGATTTGCGTTTACCCAGGACAGAGCGTGTGGCTGTCTCCCTCTGTGTCACTCTGCACCCTCTATTCTCTTCACTAGCAGGCTGGCTATTTCAAGCCCCGAAGTTCATTCATTATCCTGTTCTCCCCCAGCTTTACATCATTTATCCCCCCCCCCAACACCTCATTCTCTCCACCCCCTCACCCCACATCATCAGTCATGATGCATTCATATGAACAAACAGGTGTGACACTGAAAACCCAGCCAACAAAAAAAAAAACCTTCCTAGTACCTTCTCATAGACGAGTAGTGAAGCATACCTATTTAAAATCCATTAGCAATCTCAATCGCACAGTAAGCAAGATTTTCTGGTTTTCAGGTTAGCTTGCACCCCCGCTCCAACGTTTGGTCTGGTGATCAGTCTGAAGTCTGAGTACCCTCCAAGTGTGGTAAATCAGTAGCCAATTGACAAACAGACCTTTGAGCTGTAGGGGAGTCAGCGTTCTGCAAAGCTTACCCATGCTGTCTCACAGTATAGCTAGATGCACCCTAAAACTATGTATGCTCTAAAATACACCAGTTCATACCAATGCGTTGACAAACACTGTCAGAACACCATGGTATACAAGAATGTATGTAGTAACGGGAGGCATTCACGAATTGAGAAGTGGAGATCCCAATGATATAAGTAAATGATTATATAGAAGAAGGCGTCTCTCATCCTCGCAACACGATCAGGTCAGTCTAAAATCCAACTGTGCGCTAAATCAATTGTGCATCAAGAGTTACAAGGGGGATTCGTTGTTAAAATTCATGGAGTAATTGCATAAGTGTGTAAGTAAACCGATCTCCACCTGTAAAATAAATATTGCCCCAAACAGGTCAAAACTCCTGAACCAAATTCAAAATGAAAGCTTTAACATGGAATTTCAAGAGCAAAACATTGTGCCATCCATATAAAACAGTGTGAGAAATTTTGTTTACTGGTAATAACCTATGTTAGTTCCAAAGCATACAATATGTGCTGACCTTTAAAGGAAAACAGATTTTAAAAATATATATATATATATATATATATATATATATATCACACACAAAATAGTCCAAATTAATGCATGACATGGTAGTAGAAAAGGAACATTAGTAAATATGATGGACACCTGAACATCATTCACAAATAGTCTCCATGGTTGAAAAGTAAATAAAAGTTCTGCATACAAACCTTCAACTCCTGAGCGACGAACAGTAAGCCAGAGTCTGGAACTCGGGAATCAAAGTAGAGACAAACTAGTGCGATAAAATTACTATTTCGACAACATTGGTTTCCATCGCCATCTTGTGGGCATGCAAAATGCTTCTGCTAATGCACCAATTGGAATTAACAATTAATATTAAAAAAATAAATAGCAATCATTTTAATAATCAGTCACAGGTTTATTTGTGGATGGTGGTGACAAAAATGACCAAAATGAAAAATATTCCAAGACATTTGGACGTTTAGAGCATCACATACTATGCTGAACTAAAACCAATAGCTGGCAAAATCAGTTAGAGTTGAAAAGTGATTGAAGGAACTGGAAGGTCACAGGGGAGTAAAAGTGATCCCAGGTAGTTTCTTCGGCTGTAGGATGAAGGTATATGTGGTCTTGATGTCGTCAGTGGAGGTGACACTGAGATGGAAGTTCAACAGAATCTGTGAAGACAAAGATGAAAAAGCATTCCCACCTGTTAAAGTCATAACACCCATTTGAATGATTCATGAGAGAGACAGAGATAGCAAGCTTTTGTGATTTCTGCTGATCTAATACCTCCCACTTCAAGGACGGTGCCTAGTATTCATTAGCCTGCTTTCTCCCCTCACAAAATATGATTGGTTAGATTTACAGGTAATTATTTTTCAGAGATGTTCCCATTTCAGAGATTGTCTGTCCCCTGTCCTCTCTCTCTGACACACTCACATGAAAGAGCAGCAGTTGTATCTCATTATCAGCGATCCTTCTCCCCAGGCACTGCCTCACTCCGAAGCCAAAGGACAGGGAGAGAAAGGACGTTTCCGGCTGCGATCCCGCTGTTGCCTGCTTCTCCGACTTGTCCCATCGCGTCGGATTAAACAAGTCAGGCTCTTGAAAGACGTCCTTGCTCCGCCCCATGGGGTACAGACATGCCTGTACTAGTGTCTGACAGGGAGGTGGGTAGAGGGATAAAGAGGTTCTCAGAGAAATTCAAGTTACACCAGTCCTCATAAGCAGGGTGATTGTGTACATGTGGTCTATAAACATGTACAGTGCAGTGAAGTATCTTCCCCTTCCCAATTGTAGGGCCTGGTGCTAAAAGTACTTAAGTCACATTTTCACACATTGTGACGTGAGAATGAAAAACACTTTTTATGGTTACCTAATTTCATTTTCTCAAGTTTCTCAAGATGAACTTCATGTGACTTCAGAGCTTTTTTCCAATGGGGTCTTCAATTAGCAGATTTTATTAATCTTTTATATATTCAGACTCTTTTTTTTTTCTCAAAATAGACATATTGTGACTTAAGTACTTTTAGAATTAGGGCATTAGAATTTTTTTTCTATTTTTGCCTATTTATCATATTTAAATGTCACAGATCATCCAACTAATTTTAACATAAGAAAAAGCCAACATGAGTAAACACAAAATGCAACTTTTCAATGATGATTTCATTTATTGAAGGTGAGGAGTTATTCAAAGCTATATCAACTATGGGTCACTCCGCATAAAGTCAACCAGGGCTCCCATGGGCACAGTTGTGGATTTTCCTCAAACTTTTATAGAATCTTGCTTTGGGTGCCAAATGAAGATATATCAAGTTTAAGCTCAATTTGCCCGCTAGTTTTGATTTTTGGAGGATAAAAAAGTGGGCGTGGCACCCAAGTTGGCAAAATTTGCATTTTTTCCATTTTTAACAGGCTGTAACTCTGGAACTAATAAAGCTAACCACATGATTTTTTTAGGACTTGTTCTCTGGGCATTTTCTCTGGGCAATCAAAGTAGTTTTAACCCTTTTATTGTGGTTTTATAGGCTCTCAAAAATGCTAGTTTTACAAACTAGTATCAAAAGATACACATTTAAGGGTATCATTTTCACACCCATCAGATGACATATGCGGATTGGTGGTAATATCAGCTATTAGTAATGGACAAGAGTTTTCTATAGCCACCAATTAATATTCTGTAGCATTTATAGTTCTTCGGTAATATTGATCCTTATTTTACTCCCCTGTGCGGGGTCGCCCAATTTTGGCCCCTTTTTTCAGGATGTGTGTATCCTTCAATTTTAATGAAACCTATATTTTTGGAAAGTTCTTGATGTGTACCGCCACATCTCCATAAAGATTTTTTGGTAGAGTGCAGAATTCATGATCCCATCAATTTTGGCAAGTTCCCCAGGTGCTGAAGCAGCAAAGCAGCCCCAGACCATCACACTACCACCACTGTGTTTGACAGTTGGCATGACGTTCATATTATGGAATGCTGTTTTACCTTTTTGCCAGATATAATGGGACCCATATCTTCCAAAAAAAATTCCCTTTTAACGGTTCAGGTCACAGAATCTTATCTCTAAAGTTTTGGTTGTTCGGGTTGAGATGTTTTTGGCAAGAGGAGCTTTTGTGTTCTTTTTGGTCAGCATGGTTTTTTTCCCAGCTGGTCTCCCATGGATGCCATTTTTGCACAGTCTCTTCCTTGTGGTGGCATTGTGAACGCTGACCTAAACTGAGGAAAGTGAGGCCTGCAGTTCTCCAGATGATAGTTTAGGTTCTTTAGTGACCTCTTGGATGAGTCACCAATGCACTGTTGGAGGAATTTTGATCGGCCAGCCACTCTTGGGAAGGTTCACCTCTCTTCCAAGTTCTCTCCAACTGCAGATATTGACTCTCACCATGGTTCGCTGGAGTCCTACAGCCTTAGAAATAGTTTTGTAACCCTTTTCAGACAAAGAGATGTCAACAACTTTGTTTCTCATCTGTTCTTGAATTTCTTTAGATTGCAGCACTATGTGTGGCTTTTTTTGCCAACTTCAATTTGCCAGATGGGTTCTAATTAGGGGTTGCTTAAACTGAAGAGGGCTGGAAAAAATCAAGAATCAAAAATCTGCCAGAATGTGTCTATTGAAATTGAACCCACTCACCAACTATACTTGTTTGATTGGTTAGTAACAAAGGAAGCAATTACTATTCGCATAGAGCCAGGTAGGGCCGGAGCTCTTTTTTTCCCCTCAATAAATGAAATCATCATGTGAAAACTGTATTTTGCATTTACTCAAGTTATCGCTGTCTAATATGAAAATTAGTTTAACAATCTAAGACATTAGAGTGTGATAAATACCTAAGAATTGGAGAAATTGAAAAGGTGGCAAATACTTTTTCGCAGCACTGCACATGTATGAGCTGAGATGTGGTGGATAAGCACAAGCAGAGAGGTTGTTTTTACATGTGTGCACGTGTTTGCAGGGAGAGGTGTATGGCAGTAAACATCTCCATATTTGTACTGAGGTATCATTTGTCAGTATACGTGTGAATGCATGTGTGGAGCGAGACATCCATCTTCTCACCCCGGCAGGGATGTGGTAGTTCTGAATGATGATGTCTTTGATCGGATACCGCTGCACAGAGATCGCAACAGGGTACATCCTAGATCAGACATATGAACATGATGACATGTCATCCATTTCGGGTTATACTCTATAAACAGTGAAATTTGTTTTTTTGGATATCGTGAACATTAATATGTTGAAAAGTTTTTGAAATGCTTTTTTTAATCTATGAGAGAGTGAGACCTGAGAATCTCTTTCACAATGGCCTTAAGCAAGGGTGCCCCCTGGAGGGCTTTCAGAGGATCACCCCCTGCTGCAGCCCAGGAAGACTGCACTTGTTTGCGCACCATCTCCTGTATGCTGGGATTCCTCGCCAGCTCATACAGAGCAAACTGCATGGGAGATGATGTCTAGGGAAGTGAAAAAATGTGAACTTAAATGCTCTATTCTGATTTCGGCATTGAGGATTTATTTAGAAGCCTTTTGCTGGAGGGACGGATTCAACACTCACCGTGTCGACTCCACCAGCCATTAGTTCAGTCATGTTGGCTTTTATGAGGTCCAAGGGCAACTGGCCCTTCTCAATCAACTGCCTCAGGACCCCACCATCAGCTTCCTGGGTACCAGTGGAATGTCCATTTGACCCTACTCGCAGCTGTTTGGATTGCAACTTCTGAAACCCCTTCTGGACTAGAGTCTCAGCTGCCCAGAAGAAGGAGAAAAGGAGGGGGGAGGGGCATTAATGGCTAGAAAACTAATGGCAAACAGATTGAAATTTAATATGGAAGATAATTTTATTTTTATTTCACAGTGAGGCTGGTTAAAGGCACATTTGCATTTAGTCTAAAATGAGGCAATATTTCTCAATGCTCTCTCAATATGACATTGAATATATTCCTCATCAGAGAGCGTGATAATATGAGTGTGCAAACCAATGCACAATGTGCTTATTTATGCAGTTCAGGATTAGCATTTTCATTCCACTAGAGGGACCTCAATCTACAGTATACATGCAACATTATACTTCACCATGTCCGATGATGGTGTCCCATGCAGCAGCATGCTGTGTCCACAAGGGGACGTGCAGGAGGGCGAGCAGTTTGGTAGGCAGATAGAGAAGGGGTGTGGTTGTGGCGAGCATTTTCTCTAATGCTGAGATGAAATGTTGGGACTCCTGGGAGGGAGAGGGAGAAAACAGACCAATCCTCTCCCCATACAGGATATGACAGCTAGCTGGAGGGAGGGAGGGAGAGAGAGAGAAAGAGAGAGAGAGAGATGAGGTGGTGGGCACTGAAAACTAAGTCAGACAGAGTGGAGTCAGTGGACACCGGACAGATGAGATAAAATTATTTTTTACTTACTTTGTTTTGTCATGCCGATAAAGCTCCATTTGAATTGAATTATGAACAAGGTTTGCTCAGTGCGCATGGAAGGTACAAGAGAGCGACTCTCCTCTGGTGGTATTTCACCAGAACATATATATGTGCTGCACCATGTAACCGTCAACACACTTAAAATAAAGCAAGACTACGATTCAGTTAAATATAATGGCATTAATACTGCTTGGTTTGGTTAATTTAGCATTTATCTGAATCCTGCCTGATTCAACTCGATGCAGACTACACAAATGCACCTTGAAATACAGTTTTTATGAGTTGAGGTTAAATTACGATGGAACCTAGCTTCCTAGTCTCAAAAGTTTCTTTATCCAGCTGAACTATATGGTGAAACTGAATAAGTGAGTTCAATAAGGGCTCAACTCCACCCTTGGTCAGCATTCAGGTTTTGCATGCTTTGTACTTTCTGATTTTGCGCGAGACGGTCCCAAATCTTATGAATTAATGTGGTAATTCTTAATGTATTTTACACAGTGAGTACAAAACAGGCCCAACCGCAGGAGTAGGATCTCTGATGGGGGAAAATTCTGCCTTGGTTGATTGGCGGCAGCAGCACTGAAAAATCCACCGTGAGTAAATTCAAAGTGTTGTGGTTTTCAGCGGACTTCAGAAATGACATTTGAGTCACAAGTCACAACCAGGTTCTGCCCTGTAAAGCCAAACGTCAGGCTAAAACTCATCCACAGCAACTGCTCAACACCGAGCAGTTGGGTTTCAGGGCTGCCAAAGTTCAAGATGTCCAAGAGTTTGCCAGATGTGTTCACCTGTGGTACAGGCTTTTCTCGGTAAGTTAGTGGCTGCAAATAATAGAGGTGGGGACGAGGAGTCAGATTTTGAGGATGAGTAGGCCTATGATAAGGTTGATGTGTGCTGATTGAGTAAGCTCCGTTTGGATGCATGTCATCACTTTTAATGCAAAGAAGTAGATAGCTTCCTTGGTATGCATTGAATGTCATGCTGAGATAAAATACCCCCCACATAATGCGGCATTCTATCTCAGCATTAGTATCCTAATGACATGAGGAAGCTACAAAATGGATTCTTCGGACTGTTCATTTCATGTTACTTCTGGAAATAAATGACAAGATTACATGACAAAAAAACATGACAAGTTTTCTCCCTGTCATGCAGAAGATTCAATTGTTCAATTCAAAAAGGCTCAACTCTGCTGTCTTTATTTGGCCACCCAATTATCTTTTATCTCCAAATTTCATTATTTGTTACCTCGAGTAGGGCACTACACGTGAAAAATATGATATTAAGATCATGTCCATATTTCGAAGAAAAAAATAAACAAGTTCTCCTGTAAAAATTTCTCTCATGCAATTGGGCCCTTATTAAATCATCAGTTCAATTGCATATGTTTATTGTATGATAATTCTGAAGAAAAAGTCTATATCAATCATCAGTCAACATTATATTTTACAAAGGTAACCATCTCAGCCTCTTATATATACATTTCACACACAAGTAACCTCATATACACAAATAAATAAATAAATAAATAAATAATAAAAATCTCTCCGGCTTAACACCATGAGTCATTTTCTTTACAGTAACGAATACTATGATCTCAAAGTTCAGACAATCTAGCTCACTGCAGCACATCCCAAGCGAGCACATCAAACCATATTTTTCAACAGCTAAGCCTGGTGAGAAAGTGCCGTCTGCATACAACATCTCTTAAAATAAATGCATCCATCCGAAAAAGGCAGACTCAATCATTTCTGAGGCCACCAGTAATGCTCAGCCAGTGGGGAGCAGGAAATAGCTAAACAGGAATAGCTAAACCGGGTTCCACTATGCATTGGAGGGATACATTAATGAATTTAGAGAGGAGAAGGTCAACGATAAGTTTAAATTAGAAGCTAAAATTTTCAGGTCTCAGAGCAAACGCGATCAACCGCATCTCGTTTACGTCACCCTCTCACACAACAAGACAGAGGATCAGCATTGTTTGTGCACTGCAGGGTAATAAATTTAATTTATGTATTATTATTGCTAGCTGCCGAATTTGAGAAATCTAACCTGACGTGACTGAACTCCTTCTAAGTAAACAAGGTGACATGGTGAACAACGCAGCCAGGAGCTCACCTTAAGCCAACGTCCGTCAGCACTGAAGTTAGCCATAGAGTTTACTAACTTTAGCTAATGTTAGCTGACATAGCGATGTAAAAGATGACTTTACATTAATCTCCAGCGAAGTGGCGAGATGTCGCCTTAAACATGATATTGACTTAGCTTGGAACAAATGTAGACAGACATCCTTGTTGACCTTTGTTAACTACGTTAAACTGATAGTGGGGTTTTCCACAAAGCTTTAAGCTGCTTTCACACCGGACGCGAAACAAATTTTTTGCACGACAGATTACATTCAAAGTCAATGCAAACGCGCGTATTCGCATCTTTGCATTGACTTTGAATGTAATCTAGTGTCGCATAACAAAAAGGTCCGTGTGAAAGCACTTTTTATCCAAAGGAGACACTTCTCTCGGTTATGATGTGGCTTTGGGAAGGGTATAAAATACACCCCATCAACCAGCCTCTCGGAGTTAAATTTACCCCAAGCACAGCGTTTGACCATTTTTTGTAACTTAGAAACATTTTAAAACCCCATAAAAGCAAATGATTCGGAGTTTCCGTAATGCATTTCAATGGAAGTTCAGGGTCAGAATGTCCGAGTGTATGGGGAGAGAATACGCACTGTGATTGGCTCATCGTATTTGAGGGCGGGGCTTAGCCATAGGTCAATTCCTGACCGCAGCCACCTTGTCCGGGTCCATGCGGACCGACCCCTTGGAAACAATAAAGCCAAGGAATGAGACAGTTTGGGCGAGGAAAACACATTTCTCGGCCTTGACAAAAAGTTTGGCCTTAAGGAGGGCCTCAAGCACACGTCTGACGTGTTGTTTATGCTCCGAGAGTGTTGAAGAAAAAATCAAAATGTCGTCAAGATAAACGAGACGAATTTCTCCAACATCTCTCGGAGGACGTCATTAACGAGTGTCTGAAACACCGGGGGCGCGTTAACCAATCCGAACGGCAAGACCAAATATTTGTAGTGCCCGTCATGAGTGTTAAATGCCGTTTTCCATTCGTCCCCTTCCCGAATGCAAACCAAGTTATAAGCATTACGGAGATCTAGCTTCGTAAAAAATGACGCCTCCTGAAGCCATTAAAACGCGGAATTCATTAATGGAAGGGGGTATCGGTTTTTAATGGTGATCTTATTCAAACCCCTATAATCAATACAGGGTCTCAGACCGCCATCCCTTTTTCCCACAAAAAAAACCCCGCTCCGGCAGGAGACGTGGACGGCCGAATAAAACCATTAGCGAGAGCTACCTGAATATATTCTCGCATGGCCTTACGCTCAGGCCCTGACAGCGAGTATAGCAAACCCCTAGGAGGAGTAGTACCAGGGTAGAGATTGATCTCGCAATCGTACAGACGATGGGGAGGTAACGTCGATGCTCGTTGTTTACTAAAAACTTCGGCGAGATCAGCATAATCATTAGGAACATTAGACGGCAAACTAAAGTTCAGGGTGGCCCCAAATTCCTCACCCTGCTCAGAATCTAATGTCTCAGTGACTGATTCAGAATCGAAAAAATCCTCTAAAAGGTAATCATCCTCTGGCTGATGCCAATCAAATTGAGGATCCCATTCCAACCCCTCCTCTGCCCCTTTTTCTAGTCTAGGAGGGTACGGTGAGACAACCTCCTCACACTCGCTCCAGGCATCAGCCTGCCCCATAGCTTGATGCCTGGGGAAACAAGTTTCATTCTTTGTACAATGAGACCTACAATTGGTGCCCTAATGGACGATAGGATTATTCTGTTCCCCCCAAATGATGCAAGGTCTATGTTCCCGTAACCAAGAATGCCCTAAAACAATGGGAAAAGTAGGGGAACTGATAATAAAAAACCGAACCTCCTCAGAATGGCCACCAAAGGAAATGAACATATTTAGCGGTTCAGAAATTTCGGTTATAACTCCCGTTCCAAGTGGGTGACCGTCCAAAGCTCTCACAGAGCGTGGCTGTGAAAGAGGACAGGTAGGAACGGAGTGCCTCCTAGCCCACTTAACATCCATGAAACAATTCAAGGCAAACGAATCCACGAACGCTTCAATAATAACTCTCTTGATCCCCAGAGCCAGTTCAACAGGGATTAGTGTTCGGAAGGGAAATTGGGACTGCCCCTCTAGCGCCCCCCCCCTACCGCTAGAGGGATCTCCGGTTTCCCTTGGAGCTTCGGGCAACGTGGACAGGTATGACCTGGTTTATTACAATTAAAGCAGATTATTCTTCTTCGAGCAGGTTTATGAGTCCGACTCTCAAACGAGCTATCAACCTGCATGGCTTCAACCGGAGTGGAATCTTCAGTGGGTGGAATAGGAACCGCACACCTGCCACTAGCAGCCTTGGCATTGTCAGCAAGCCGCAATCTGTTTAGTTTCTCCCTGTTGCGTTCGCGGATGCGATTGTCAATTCGCACCGCAGTGCGAACCAAAGAATCAAAAGTTGAACAGGGCTCCAATGTAGCCAACGCATCTTTTACCTCCTCAGTGAGAGCATGACTAAACACAGTCATAAGAGGAGCCTACGGCCAGCCTGTCTCTGTCACCAGGGAGCGAAATACAATTGAAAACTCTGCAACGCTTTCATTGCCCTGTTTCAGATGCATTAAACGCATAGCTGCGTCCTGACCACAAACATCCTGATCAAATTATGACAATTCTTTAACAAGAGCCTCTACAGAATTCACGACCGGTGAATTAGATCTGATAAGTGGGCCGACCCAAGTGAGTGCTGTGTCAGTCAGCAGGGATAAAATGAATGCAATCCGAGAATCCTCATTAGTAAACCGTGAAGGCTGAGCCTTAAAAAATATCTCACATTGGGCGATGAAATCTTTACATTTTCCCGCCTCGCCGCTATATCTTTGGGGTAATTGCAATTTCGGTTCTTGGGGAAGGTGTATGGATGCTTGTGCAACATTTCTTGAAACTCGTGTAGACAGGGACTTAATACTCTCGGTCAGACTTAACAAAACGCTCTCTTGATTCTGTAATGAGTTCTCCTGAAGGCGGAGTCTCTCAGCCAAACCAGCCTGTTGATTGCCAAGGCTGGAAAGCCCTTCGCTGAAGCCAGAAAGCATAGCTTGCTGGCTGGTAACAACCTTTTCGATCTCGGCCACAGCTGATGTCTCCATTTTGGCTAGAGTGTGCTGTGACGGTTGGCTTTTGAGACGCCAAATGCTGTGGCCGGAACGAAAGGAAGAACAGCAAAACAAGAGACAAACAGACAGAAATCAGAGAGGGAGACTCGCGCTTCCAAAGGACCCAGTTCCAGTCCGTGTAACAACAAGGAAGCAATGCGAGCTAGACAGAACGAAATAAAAGGGAAAAATCTTGGAAACCGAGATAAAAAGAATTAGCACCGGACGGTGCCCAGAAAGAGGAAGGGAAGAGAGAAAGATTCCCTAGCTAACTAGCACTTTCCTCTTTGCAGCTAATTCCTCAACAATTATTCTCTAGCTAGAGGCCTTACCAGCTAAAGTGCAAAGTTACACTGACACTCTAGAAATGGCGGCGAGGCGGAACTCGGGTTTAAATAGAGTCCGGGCGCCGCCCAGAATTAATGCCAGCTGGCCAAAGAATTCGATTGTGGGCAAAACGATATCATCCCGGATGAGAGAAAGAAAGAAAGCTCGCCAGCCTCCAAAAACCATGACATGTGGCTAGTATGTGTCTGTGAGAATACAGTAGCTCCCTCAACAAAAATGCTCTTGCAATGTTAATGGAATGTTTTGTTAGCGTTGTAACATGATAGCAGCATTTTGATAATATTTTGTGCTTGCTGGGTCAATGTGGGAAAGGATTTATACATAATACAGATATGATGGACAACTGACCTTCCATGGAAAATCGGAAGATGTCAGGGCTGGGGTCAAACGTCAAGCTGCATGGGTCTTTACCGTTGCCCTCTGTCTCAACCCTTCTCCGCAGAGTACGACAGAAGTCCTGAGCTACGTCATCAAGCAGGGGGAGGAAGCGGCACACGGCAGAGGCCAACATCACTTCCTTATTGAGCAGGAGCCTGTCAGCCCTCCAGTCCTCCCCATTCCTTTGCAAACAGACAGGAGCTGTCAGTTTCCCATTCCATCTCAGCAACAGGATTAAAATAGTTTTCACAAAAACATCCAGAACATAACCAGGGTTGTTGCAGGGGAAGCTATATGCAGCACAATTACTGACTGTTCACTTGCTGCTGATCACTTCCTCCAGTGAAATTTCAAATATTACAACATACTCAAATGTTTTCATTCATTTTGCTGCCTCTTTGATTTAAAACAGAGAAAACCCTGTGAAGATGATATGAACTCATCACCAAAAAGTTGGGATGCTGTATAAAAGGTAATTTAAAAAAGAATGGAATGATTTGCAAAGCAATTAAGCCCTGTATTTAATTAAAGCCTGTATCAGCGATATGACGTCACTATTGCTGACAGTTGAAACGTTCTCAAAACACAACAGAGCCGCTCGCCCCTCCCCTTCAGAAGCTTGGAACATGAACGCGCTTTTCTTAAAGTGAAACTTCTGAGTAAAGCTGCTTTCACACCGGACGCAAAACGAAAAGTGTCACGCGAAACGCGTGTATTCATGTCTTTGCATTGACTTTGAAAGTAATCTGTTGCGCGAAAAATTTGTTTTGCGTCTGGTGTGAAAGCAGCTTAAGAATGGCTCACTCAGCTGGGTAAATGGCCGTGTACAGCTCGTTGTGATAAACGCCCGGTAGCAACAATGACGACCATTGCCAGACACCATTAGTGCTAGCTACAACAAGGTATCTGACAAGTATCTTAGCTCGGCATTACAAAATGAGTATTAACAACGTCACATAGATCACCACTAAACTTATCACGCGGTTATACATTCATCAACGAATTTCAACTCTGAGTACTAACTAGAAAAAAATGTTATTACACAAACACAAACTCTGGTTTTATCAGACAGAATTAGCAAACTCACTAGCTTGCCAACCGAGAGTTAGCAAAGGTTGCTAACTCGCTCCAAAGAGGAGATATCGATCTCTCCTCTGTTTGATTAATTCTGACCAGCATGATCTATGCAAGATAGCCTTACAAAAACAATACACGCGCTTCCCTCAATTTTGCTTGGGATGACAATTTACAATTCACATCAACCGAGTTAGCACCAGCTCTACTCACCTCAAGTAGAAACAAGGCGACCTGGGCGTCAGAATTAAAACCATTCAACTCCCGGAATTCTCTCCAACATTGGTATGCTTTCCCTACGTTTATTCGGGACTTCGCATAGCTGCGATCGCGTTCCTTTTTCCTCGACATGCACTCGTTCGAGTGTCTCTTTTTCGGTTTAGCTTCCACCATGCTTCACTCTGCTGCATCTGTAATGCCACAGCCAGTTCCTTTCGTTGCTCAGTCCCACCCACTTGTCGTGCATGAGGATGGAACTGGCGCAGAAGACCCGCCCCTGCCCTCCGATTCGTTGGAATACTTTTGATGATGTTTGGGGACGCGGGTAGGTCCCCACGAGTTTGTGTATCTTTCTCAGTGTCTACCTAGCTGTAGGTGGCCTACAAAGACTGGAGTTTTTCACCGCCCACTCATGAGAGGAGCTGCTAACAGTTGGTGAGGAAAAACCTTCTGTACGTGACAAATTATGTTTTGGCTCAGAATTGCTGATACAACCTTTAAAAGTAGTACAGAGACAAAATATGAGATGTTTAAGATTTGAAATTTTGTTTTTTGAAAATTGTCTGCTCAGTTTGAATTTGATGCAAGCGACACATTTCAAAGAAGTTGAGACAGGGACAACAAAAGATTAGGAAAGTTGTATGATCTTAAAAAATACACCTAGTGGAGCATCTCATAGCTAATTAGGTTAACTGATAGCAGGTCAGTAACATGATTTGATACAAAAAGTCTTTCAGAATCAAAAATAGTGAGAGCTTCAGCACTCAGAGAAAGACTGCATGGGCAAATAGACAAACAATTTAAAAACAACTTTTCACTGTAAAATTGCAAAGTATTTAGGGGTTTCCCTTTCTATGATACATACAGTCGTGCCCAAATTTATTCATACCCCTACCAATTTTTGTTTTTTTTCGTGATATTTTTTGACAAATCAAAATTATTCTTGCACAAATGACACAGTAAGTTGACATACGGCTGTAAGAAGTACAGTAAACAATTTTTCGAGAAATACAATCCTTTTTGGTATTTTATTTGATAGATTTTCAAAAAATGCCATGTCCAGAATTATTCATACCCTTTTCTCAGTAATTGATGGCAAAGCCTTTATTCACAATTACAGCCTCCAAACGCGTCCTGTGGTTGATCACAAGGTTTCTGCACGTCTGCACGGGGATTTTGGCCCACTCCTCTTTGGCAAACTTTTCTAGATCCTTATGGTTTAAGGGTTTCCTTACCATGACCTTGGTCTTCAATTCCCTCCACAGATTCTCGAAAGGATTGAGGTCGGTGCTCTGGCTTGGCCACTCCAAAACGTTCACTTTGTTGTCCACTAACCATTTCTTGACGGATTTGGCCGTGTGTTTAGGATCATTATCCTGTTGGAATATCCATTCCTGCCCAAGGCCAAGTTATTCGCCGGATTGCTTAATGTTTTCACTGAGGATCTGGATATCCTGGTCCTGTTTCATGATGCCATTAACTTTAACAAGGTTTCCGGGCCCATTTGCTGAAAAGCAACCCCAGAGAATGATACTCCTACCACCTTGTTTGACCGTTGGGGCCGTGTTTTTCAGGTTGAATGCTTCACCTCTTACACCAAACAAAAGCCCCATCTCTGTTCCTAAACAGCTCCATCTTTGTTTCATCCGTCCATAACATTGACAGCCAGAAGCTTATATCTTCATCCAGGTGAGCTTTTGCGAAGGCTAGACTAGTTCTTGTGTGTCTGGGTTGGGGAAGTCTAAGAGGCGTAAGAAAGGTGAAGTGTTCAACCTGAGAAACACGGTCCCAACGGTCAAACACGGTGGCGGGAGTATCATGCTCTGGGGTTGCTTTACAGCGAATGGGCCCAGAAATCTTGTTAAAGTTAATGGCCTCATGAAACAGGACCAGGATATCCAGATCCTCAGTGAAAACATTAAGCAATCCACTGAAAAATTTGGTCTTGGGCAGGAATGGATCTTCCAACAGGATAATGATCCTAAACACACGGCCAAATCCGTCAAGAAATGGTTAGTGGACAACAAAGTGAACGTTTTGGAGTGGCCAAGCCAGAGCACCGACCTCAATCCTATCGAGAATCTGTGGAGGGAACTAAAGACCAAGGTCATGGCTAGGAAACCCTTAAACCTCAAGGATCTGGAAATGTGTAGAAACCTTGTGATCAACCACAGGAAGCGTTTGGAGGCTGTAATCGTGAATAAAGGCTTTGCCATCAATTACTGAGAAAAGGGTATGAATAATTCTGGACATGGCATTTTTTGTAAATCTGTCAAATAAAATACCAAAAAGTATTGTATTTCTTGAAAAATTGTTTACTGTACTTCTTACAGCCTTATGTCAACTTACTGTGTCATTTGTGCAAGAATAAATTTGATTTGTCAAAAAAAATATCGAAAAAAAAATCAAAAATTGGTAGGGGTATGAATAATTTTGGGCGCGACTGTAGCATCATTAATAGATTCAGAGAATCCAGACAAATTCTTGTTGGCTGAAAACCAATATTGAATAGCCATGATCTTCAGGCTGTCAGGCAGCACTGCATTAAAAACAAAGGATTTTCTTGTGGAAATCACTGCATGGACTCAGGTTAACACTTCTGTAAACCACTGTCAGTGAATACAATTTGTTGCTGCATCCACAGATGCAAGTTAAAACTGTGCCATGTAAAGATTAGATGAAATTTTATCAAGATCCAGAAATGCTGCCGCCTCCTCCGGGCAAGAGCTCCTTTAAGGTGGTCTGAGGCGAAGTGGAAAACTGTCCTGAGGTCTGCCGATCAAAATGTGTAATTTTTTTTTGGAAATCATGGACGCTGCGCCTCTGGGACAATGAGGAAAGGGGTCATTCGGCTTGTTATCAAAGCGCAGTTCAAAAGCTTGCATCCATAATAGTATGGGAGTGCATTAGTGCACATGGCACTGGTAACTTACACATCTGTGATGACATTATTAATGCTGAATGATATACATAGGTTTTGGAGCAAAATATACTGCCATTCATACGTCTTTTCAGAGATGGTCTTGCTTCCCTCAACAAGACATTGTCAAACACCACATTTTGAACTAATTACAACAACATGGCTGCATAGCAAGAGTCAGGGTGTTTAAATGGCCTGCTCGCAGTGCAGGCCTGTAACTCTTCGAAAATATTTGGTGCATTCTGAAACAATAAATATGACAAAGGAGGCCGCAAAGTGTTGTGGGGCTGAAATCCTATAAAAAGAAAAATGTGAACCATTTTGCTTTCAAAACAACAGCAACTGGTCTCCTCAGATCCCAAACTCTCACAGAGTGCTGTTTAAAGAAGAGGTGATGCAACACAGTGGTAAACATACCCCTGCTCCAACTTTTTTGAAACACTTTGCTGGCGTCAAATTCAAAATGAGCATATATGTTTCAGAAGACAACTACATTTCTCAGTTACAACATCTGACGTTATCTTTGTATTATTTTCAATTAAATACAGAGTTAAAATGATTCGCAAATCATTGAATTCTGTTTTAATTTACATTTCACACAGCATCCCAACTTCTTTCAAAATGGGTTTGTATGTCCAATCAAATTTTAAGGCGTCATTTTCATTTTTTTTTCTTCCAAAAACTTATCTAAGATATTGCCCTTTGCAGATACTCAGGTACACGGACTTGAGGAAGAGGCCCTTTGAGTGTTTGCGAGTCTCCCGGTGGACTGCCCAGGGCTGGATAAACATTCTTTGAGGATAGAGCCCTTCAAACTGGAACAGCTCCATGATGTCAGCTGGGAGCATTATGTTAACGCACTCCTGCGAGCCCAGCCGCTGCCTGCAGAGAGAGAGAGAGAGAGAGAGAGAGAGAGAGAGATGCCAAAGCAGAGACAGCAGTAAGAGATCTTAAATTTGACCATGTCCAAAAGATGCTCGGTCATTGAACCGAGTTGAAATATTGGCAGTGCTGCTCTTCACCGATATGTCGAAACTGTTTAAAAACTTTCAGTGCAACCTTATTTTTTGGGTAAGGCACTAAATTCGATGGCCATATGTTCCATCCCATTGAAATAACATCAATATTTTGTCCAGTCCTGTTCCTCTGAGTAGATCCCACATAAATTCTGCAGTGCAAATTCAATCCAAATTAATTCTGCCTCAACGGCCATCAATTATACACAAATGCATGCACATACATATGAAAACACATAAAATATGAACAAATTCTCGTCCCAAAGCCACAACAATGGCACATGCCAGGCCCTCTCCCCATTACCTGTAAATGGGGCCCAGGGTGTTGAAGCTCTTCACCATGTACTGGTGTAACGAGCTGAATCTGTCCTCCTTCAAGAAGCGGAACAGGTTGATGTAGCCATTGGACCCAGTGTGAGGGATCTGCTCAAAACCTCTGACCGAACCCTCGCCCCTCAGTCTGGCCACAGACATGGACAGACCACGGGTGGAACAGACAAACTGCCGCACAGGTACACTCAACATGACGGGTGCTCTTCTCTGCCTTTACCCTTCCGTCTGCGATGCTTTACTTCGCACCATCCTTCTCTGAGATTCTTTGTTATCTCTCTTATGATCACTTTGTCCCTCCTCCTCTCCCTCTCCCTCTCCCTCTCCTCTCTCTCTCCCTCTCCCTCTCCCTCTCTCTCTCCCTCTCCCTCAACCTCGCCCTCCCTGGTTGAGTTGGTAGAATAAAAAATAAATTCCCTTGGGGGTACAGTTTGAGTGAAAGATAGTCACAAATTCATAAATGCAGACAGACAGACAGACACGCATGCACACGCACACACAGACACACGCGCGCAAACACACACACACACACACACACACACACACACACACACACACACATAACCTGTTGAGGTTCGTAATTCAATATTTCTCATCATATCCATCGGTAAATCAATAACCATGATCAGTAACCATATTATGTTAGCAGCAATAACACACACACACATACACTCACACACACACACGCACACAAACACAGAGGCAGTTGATTTCTGTAGCCGAGGTTTGAAGGATTTAAGTGTTAATATCTGGTCTGTTTATTCAGTCGACATCTGTATCTGTTCAGTTGATTCAATCAATATCTTTGGTTGATTTCTGGTTTGTTTAATATCTGTTCGGTTGATTTGATCAATATGTTGCGGCCTCTGACGCAGTTCACAATTTGCGCAGAGCCGCTATGATGGGAGCAGCCAGTGATGTTAATGACGCGCGGGTTACTTCCTTAACTTAAACGTTTATTTGACTTCAGGTATTTTACATTTCTCATTGTCACGGTCAAAAAACTGTGTCCCCTTCCTGCTCCCGGCCAGCTGATTCAAAATCACCTGTGCCACCTGTATACGTAAGGTGAGAGGAGGCGGGGTCACGTGGGAGCTAACGTGGATCTATGAACCTGTGCCCATTATTGCCCAAGCACCCCTTGACACAAACGGACTAAATCAGGATAATTAATTATTATATCACAGGAAATGTTTAACTTATCATTATAATCATACTAACAAAATGAAACAACAAAATAGCAAAAATGGCTCCAACATCCCAGCCCCTAATTGTCTACAGTATTCTCCTGACAATTACAGTAATAAACATGGAGCCATCAAATATAGTTCATTCGTTTTAGTGTTAGAGTCCATAATCATTATATATCAGCAAAAAACTTATCATAGTTCTATTCAGTGGAAAAAATGAAAAGATCTTCTTCAAAAGGCAAAAATATAAAAAAAATAGTCTTCTTCAAAAGGTCTTCTTTAAAGTACAAAGAAAAAGGAAAGTGGGGTAAATCAGTGAGGTCAGTGTAGGGGTCAGTCAGAGTCATGTCAAGCCTCCAGAGGAAGGTACAACTTAGTGATGGGTCTCTCCAGAATGTTGCTTCTGGTCTGTATCTTGACCCATCGAACATGTCCTCTGCTGTTTGGGATGGTCTCTGTTATTCTTCCCATTAACCATGAGTTATGTGGTGCTGTTTCATCCATGATCAACACGATGTTGTCTGGCTTCAGGTTCATTCTTACCACATTCCACTTCTGCCTTTCCTGTATCAGAGGAAGATATTCTCTGTTCAGTTGATTTCTGCTTTGATTAATATCTGTTCAATTGATTTAATCAATATGCGTTCCGTTGAATCATTAATTATATATATTACTGGAAACAGAATAAGTTGAGCCATTTACATATCCATTTGAAACCTATTTTTTATTATTTTTATTTTAAATTTTTTTTTCTTTTTTATGGGGACATGTGCCACCAAAATTTTCCAGAAAATCGCATAGAGAACATGCCAACCGATAGGGGAAGGGAAAGAGATAAGAGATAACAGTGTAATGTGATTGGAAGAAGGTCCTAATTAAAAAGGCAGTTTGGAATGTTTATTTTAGTATTCTTTGCATGCGGAGATTACTCCGGGCTTTAGGTCATTGTATCATCATGAGCTGGGATAAAGTCTGATAATTCTCTCAAGCTTCTGCCTCTCTCCAATTATTTGAAGATAAGAGGACCTTGAAAATATGGAAACATGTCTGAATGGGAACCACAACAATCCTTGTACTTCTATCTTTGTGAGGACATTACTTTGACTTCCAGTCATTCTCTCTGTTTCTCTACAGCCTTTCCCTAATTGTTTGTTGTTGTTGTTGTTGTTTATTGGCAAGGATCCCCATTAGCTGATGCCAAGACGTCAGCTAATCTTCCTTAACAATATGCACATGTATAACTAATCCAAACCCTCACCCTAACCTTAACCTATCCCTAATTCTAAGCTTACCCCTAATGAGTCACAATTTGCCTTTGTAGTCGTGCCCAATAATGTCCCCACTCTCTAGGCAAAGAAAAACATTTTCTGGTTCTCACTTTGTAGCATGTACAAGAACACATACGCACACACACACACACACACACACACACACACACACACACACACACGCACGCACACACGCACACACACGCACACACGCACACACACACACACACACACACACACACACACACACACACACACACACACTCTCTCTCTCGCTCTCCCTCTCCTATTCACATTAGGACAGAAAGGATAACCCAGAGCCCGGGAACAGACAGACAGTTGCTTCAAACCAATAGTCACTCACCACAATTGAAAAAAAAAAAGCCATGAAACCATGACCAAACAAATGAACCTTTATTACAAAGTTTAAGTATTTTTTTCACAGATGGAGCTTGGCATAAATTCTGATAGGCCACAGAGTCAAGCTTGCTAACGTAGGAGCCACTTCTCCCACCGGAGAATCACCTGAGTGCACATGACTGTCATCTGACAATGCTGCCATATGATTGCTTGACCGATATTATGCTGGCTTACTTAAACTTGTCATCCTGAGACTCACTCCTCAGCATGTACGCTTAACAACCCTCCTCCACCCCAGCTCCACCTGTTAATTACAGCGTTCATTAATCCTGTTCTCTTATGACTAAATTTTGTTCAATAACAATGTCTCTACTTTTGACGTCATTGTTGCTGTAGGCTTTGTTATATGGAGGGGGGGTTAGTTGCAGCTCCTTGCCTTCGGTTCCACACTTGGATGGGCAGGGATTTCTCAGAGCAGAGTTGTGCCGCCAAACCCAATGTATGCTTGTATGCCTGTATGCTTTCAATATCTCTTTTGACAAAGTGGTTCTATCGGAAATTAACATTTCTCTACAGCTCAACCCAGTTACATTCATTATAAAACATTCATCTGAGACCTTGTAACACCTAAGGGGAAAAAAAATTGCATTTCTAATATAGTATGTTCAGTCCATAGAATATGAAATGTCTATGACAAGTCACAGTAAAATACATGACACCCATACATTGTGCATTCTGTACTAAAACAATCGCTTGCATTACAAGAATATTTGGCTTGTACACATATGGAAAATATATACAATGATGAAGAAAGGAGGAATTGTACAATTAGCTAACAGCTGATACTGACATTAGAAATTGGTATAATGAATGCTCTCATTGGGTAAATGAGCTGCACCCAGTAATTCTGTGTTTGCGAGAAAGACTAGCAGCCTGTGCCTCAATACAGTTTCCTCAATACAATGCTTTTCACAGCTCAAGTCCACTTTTCATCACTTTTTTTTTTTGAAAAATGGAAACATTTCACAAATCAAGGTCCCCCATGAAGAAAATGCAAGCAAGGAGCTCGGGCAACAGAGTGTCAAACAGCTCAACTGCAAAGACACAATTTACAACAATTAATACCAATTGACGTCAGAGCTCCGACAATCAACTGGCTCAGTTGTACGATCTTCAGGGCATGGTATTTGTCTCACATCAGGGAAAGCGGTCACACTGACCCTGGGTTTTCAACAAAGGGGTCTATGAAGGTACTTCAGGGTGTCCCAGGTCAGACTTCATAATTAATCACTCAGATTTTGAAAATATGCCAAAATATAAAACCTTTTTAAATATCATGTATATTTAAATACATTTGTATATAACCTTGTCACATCATTAGAAGGAGTCCTTGATTACACAGAAAGATAAAATGACAACAATAGATGCCTCAAAAAATCCAAAGCAAATGAGCCAAAAACATTTTATGTGTATGTGACATGATGCTTCAATGCAAATAGGCTGGATGTTCGAGGTAAGTATATTTACTCATTTAACAGGGCGAATGCTGGTGTTGGCACAGGGACGTGATTATCCTTCATGGTAACCCTTTCTCAGGCAGAGTAAGCTCATCTGTGCCACTCAGCAAGTTCTGCTTGGTGTGACAAGTACTGTTCAATTCTGCAATAAGTCGACAAAGGTAACTATGATGTCCAAGCACTGACAATGATGTTGAAGAACGAAGCTAAATTACCTTTGTGGACGGTGTGCCTTTATGTTCTGGGAGTACCGTAATGGTGGCTGTGATAAGCCTGTGTCTATTTCTCAAATTTTAGTTCAGTGCAGAAATGCTACAGGGGAGTGACTCAGCATGAGACAGGCAAATCACATGACTTTACATGGCTCCTTATTCGCAGGTGCCTGCTTCTGTGCGCTGCCTGTCAACATCCCCAGATTTAGGTTAATGCCCTGGAAGGCATCAAAAATACTGTAGGCCTCCTCTTTGGAGGACGATTCGGGCCACACCATTGCAGCCAGCTCACGGGGCAGCGCCACCTTCCCTCCCACTGCTCTCAGCTGACTGGTGTCCTTGGTGCTCTGAGGTAAAGGGGGAGGTATGGAACACAACAAAGTGACACCATATTAATGAATGGAATTAAGATGCAGAAATAACTGAGCTAGAATAGTACATGATTGAGACATAAATGCATTGGGAGGCCAGTGTATAAATGTCAATCTCTGGTTTGGTTTCAGGTTCAGAAAAAGGAAGGATGAAAGGCCTCAAAATGAACTTTTAACTCAATGATATAATGGACTCTGCTCCAGGGATGGAAAGTACCATTCCAGTTAGTCCAGTATGTATGCAGAGTATATGTGTGTGCAACCTTCCACCAGCTTGTTGTGCTCAATAAGCCAATTATGTGTATACACAACAGGTTTATAATACAACTTCCTTTGTCACTGTATGGACTGTTTAAAACTATCATTTGAGTGAATACATTTTTCTGAAGTGCGATTTTATGTAAAGATTCAAAAAAATATGCATCCACGCCTAATGAAAATCATTTGGAAATGCAAAAACAATACAAAAACAGATAAGGCTCCATTGGACATTACATTATGTACACACAAAACAGCTTTCTTACAATAATACAGTAAGAATGCAAATATTCACATAACCACACACACACACACACACACTTACACACACGCGCGTGCGCGCTTGCATGCGCATTTGAATTCTCAGGTAGGTCCACCTCTATAAAACATACTTTGTGGGCCTATATTTGTTTCACTCACTGTACTGATGTACTTCACTTGAGCAACACTTGTGCAATGGCATGATAGATATAGAACCTGCCAGGAGTTATGAGAGACAAAGCAGTTTAGCTGTGCAGAGCCATCTGTGCACACATTAGTACCAGCGGGAGGCACTACGGACACAAAAAACATTTTCACATACAGCGACTGCCTATAATGGACTAAATTGAACCGTATCGTGCAAGTCGTCTAGAATTCCACTTCATCAGGCCGATGGTTCCTAAACCTCTGACTGTGAGCTTGTAAGTGTGGCCAAAGCCCTCAAATATGAAAATTAAAAGATGACATATGTAGCCTAGCAGAGTTATGGCTAGTCGTAAAGGTTGGTACTTCAGTTGCTGAGTTAGAAATGGTCTTTAATCACAGGCACAGCGTACTGGAAGGTATGGAGGCGTGCTCACACACACACACACACACACACAAAGACAAACATGCAGCCTGACCTTTGGCAGCTGGTACTTTCTCCTAAAATGAGCCCTCATTGCTGCCCTCTCTGCATTTTTCTGGGCATTCCTCGCCTCCCTCAGCTTCCTGTGGCATGCGAGGCAAAAATCACACATGCAGACATATATGCAAGATATCAACACACATATAGTAATTCACCACAATAAACGCAATACAAGTGCATAATATACTCTGATTTCTTGCAATGGACTAAAATCAAGACAGCACACTGCATGATGCTAGCCGAGCTATTCACTCTTCTACTGCCAAACAAGGTAACCATGACAACACTCCACTATCACTGCTATGGAGAGAAATAGTATGTAGGTTGACACAGGTGTAATGAGCAACACAACAATACACCATCACGCTTGCCTCTCCTTCGCCAGGTCAGCCTGGTATGAGCGAATCAGAGCCGGATCTGGCCTGGCCTGGGAAGTTCGAGAAGGGGCACTCGTTCCTTTTTGCCCTTTGAGGTTCCACTTGTTCTTGCTGACCCAGTTGTCATTGTCCTTTGCTGCTGCCATGCAGCAAGTGAACTGCTTGATGGGAGCAGCGAGAGACTTCTTTACCAGCGATTCCATGACTGTGGCTGGAGTTGATGATCAAGCACGATAATTGTGCGCAAGTTGTTCACACTCACAGTGTGGAAGATTGGTGACTGTTCAGGTGAGCAAGCTGTTCCCGAGCCTCGTCTGCTTAATTACAATTTCCGACAGAAAAGCCAGAGCTGGGCTCTTCCTCCATTGGCATTTACCTCTTGGATCTAGAACAGACGGACAGACGGCAAGAAACGATGTACGGTGTATGTTTAGATGGAGACTCAGCAGGCAAGATCTGATAGAGCAGATGCATAGCATGATCAGGTACCGAAAAAACAGCCAAACCGGCTTCAATGCTGAGCACTGAAGGACATCCTCACTGAAATGTATGTCAAGAAAGAATCTGTGAGCAGGACATATCCTAAAAAACACAAACAGAAAAGCACAACCGCTGACCAAATAAGCAACTGCTCACCTGTTCAGGAACCAGATACAGAAGGAAGTAAATCCTTGACCATATGCCAAAAACCATAATCAGCGGAGTCAATGGTTTCACAGTCAGGGACTGGGAATGTTTCTCTTCCTTCAAAGATATTCTTCTCTCAGGTGTTCCCACACTTGTGTCCTCCCTCACTCTCGGCAGTGAATACCAGCTTCTTTCGGTGGCTTTAGATGGGCTTCACCCCCATCCTCCCACCCCAGATTAATGGGCTAAAGACTTTACTGCCTGCAATCCTTTTAACAACAACAAGTGACTGACAGAAACTCACGTGCATCAACCAGGGGGCTCACAGACATGGTGACATGAATTGTTTTAATTCTCCACAAAGCCAATTCATTATGTTTTACATCAGATGGATCATCATCATCATCATAATGCAATAAAGCAAGGAATCTGTGCTTATGTGTGTGTATGTATGCATGCATGTTCTTTGCATTTCTTGATGGCCGTTTATCTGATTGACTTCTAACTTGGTGGGTGCTTTGCTGAGGACCCAAGGGAATGAGACGTCGAGTTTGAAGTTGTTTGGTTGAGTGGTTTGAGAGATCAAATAAGCTGCAGTATCACTTAAGCAGCAATAGAATAGGCACTGCACTATACCTTACAAGCAGCAATTGAACAGGCACTGCACTGTTTGGACAAGAAAAAACACTGACAACACTTTAAAGATAGCAGGATAATTTGAGCACAGTCTGAGATAGATTAATTTGGGTTGCTGAGGACCGCTGACAGGGGTGACAGATTTTTCCAGAGAACAGATGGGAATCGTGAGAGGGGAGGATGAGAGGAGAGAAACTTAGAAAAAAGACAAATGTGGTGCAGAGGACTTCTTTTCACCATTTTTCAATGGAGACTTGGGAAGTTAAAAATTACTGTCCTTAAGAGTTTGGAAGACTGCCATTTCCGATCTTCAATCTTGAGCTCACTGAGCTCACAATCATTTGTACATGATTTATGCCAAACAAGCATTCGATCAGTGCTCTGTGATTAGAGACCCACAGGAAAACAGTTGAATTGTGGCTTAGCAGGAAAGGTGGTAAAAGGAGAGGATTCTCCCTGAAAAGCCTGGGAGGAGATGGGACATGCATTGAAATGGACTACAAACGTATCATACTGTACATCTTAGTTTGATTCAAATCATGATTGATGTGTACATATCTACGTAAATTGTAAAACACATTTTATCCTTTGTTCTTTCATCCACAATAGTGCCATTTTATAAATCCTGGAGAAGTCACCTTTGAGCAGTGACTTACAAGATACTGTATATATAAATTGAATTACAAGTCAATGTTACACAGCGCCATGTATGCAGCTAAAAGGGGCATGTGCATTGCATAGAATGTCCCACCAAAGTGTGATATACATCAGCCTCATAACATACTTAGAAGCTCTGAACCAGAAAAGCAGGAAAGACTTGGAGTTCTTAATTTTCACTGGACATTGTTAGGCATTTATGGTTTGTGCACAATTTGTAAAATGTTGATTAATTTTCCAGATCTTAAGAAAATACAACAAGAATTCTAGTTGTGTTCCTCAAAGTCTTTTCCGTCAAAAAGAAAAAAACATGCAGATTTAATAGAGCCACTTCAATCCCCGAGGTCAGGAAAACTGAGTCGCATTTTCACTTTAACATATTTTAACTACAGTGTGCGCGTCATTCCACCGTGAACAATGATCCTCCATCATGGGAAGGGGCAGGGGTGAGGGGTTTGAGAGCTCAAGGTCCATCATCTCATTAACAGCTGCCCCAGCCTTCAGCTGTGACAGGTGAGAACACCACGAATGACTGATGAGGTGACCATCACACGAGTGCTCTTGAGACAAGCCGGATTAATTTTTTAAACACCCATCTGGGCTGCATTCAAACACAAATGCACCACCATTTTCTCCACAGCAGAATTCCTGCTCGGCGAATCTCAGTCGACACCACCCAAGCCGCACTACGAAGCAAAACATCTGATGCTCCGGCTTTGTACACATTTACAGGAAGGTTTCCAGTTAAAACGCACCACCGGATTTAGGTCATTTAATGGTGCTTAAGAACACTGTGAAGAGTGGAGAAGTAGGTTTATCCCTGCAAAAAAAAGTTCTATATGACTTCTATGGAATTCTATAGAATTCTATTGAACATCAATGGAACTCTATAGACCACTTTAATTGAACAGCATTTTCTATAGGATTTTCCATGTGGTCTATAGGAACTTGCTATAGAAACCTATAGAACACCTCTGTAGAAAAGAAAGTCCTACAATATTATTGCTTTTCTACAAGACCTTCCTGTAGAACACCCTAGTTGAAAAACCTGTTCTATAGGACTTTGATGGTCTTTAGGACCTTCTAATAGAACAAAAGCTTAATGGAAAAGACATCTTATGACTCCTTGCAATGCTCTGTCGAAGGGTCAATTTACCTTATGTGTTCCCGGGTTCTAGAAGTGAGAGACCGGACTAATGGTATGAAAATGTGCAATATGCAGTGATATCCACTATACTGAAGTAGCTAGGAAATCTTGTCCCTTTTAACTTTAAGGTGTGCTTAAGCACATGGGGTACCAGGCACATATCAACTTCATTGATTCTCCGATCAGGTGATTGATTGACTGACTGACCACACAACTTAGCAGTATTTCAGTTATGGTAAATGAAACCTCTTTCCATTTTCTCGGCAGCAATTCAAAAATATAAATGTAAGGCATTACAACTTTATTATGCTATAATGGAAAACTCATGTTCCTCTTTTGCTTACAAAGACAGAATTATGTTGAAAGTTTGAGCTTTTGAACTTTTCCCTTAATTTTAAAAATTCAATCAAATGATTCCTTTCCATTCATATGCATGTGATTGCAGATTAAATACAGATTTAGAATTAATTTGAATACAATTTGAGGTCTGCTAAGACTTATTCCCACCATCTTTCTACATGTATCATGGTCACCTAACAGGATTACTAACATGGCGTTCATTTTCAGCGAAGGCACTCAGTTCCTTTTGAATTCCCTAAGACCCTGAGATACGCGACAACAACGGGCTATCTGTTGGGTTCAGCTCACTCACTCGGTTGAAGCACCGCATTGCGAAACAGAAGTGCCTATTACGAGTTCGAGCACCGGTCGTACCAGCCGGCAGTGGATGGCAGCTTTTTCAGAGTCGCGCAAAATTGGCCATTGCGCTACAGGGATGCAAATTGGGAAGGGTCTGCCAGAAAAAAAAAAGAAAAAAAGTTCTATGGAGATTTTCTATGGAACTGTTTCCTTCAGAAATTTTCTATAGAACTTTTTTCTGTAGGACTTGAGGTACTCAAGTTCTATAGAAATTCTATTGAACTGTCGTTTAGGATTCTTATAGAACATTTTTAGCAGGGATTTCTCTCTGTGTAGTGTTCCCTGACACTGTTCTACAACATGAGACTGAACGTAAGGTAGTGGAGTAGCCAGAACTGAAAATTGGGTGGGCATGGAATATCCTTTTACAACAATTGCTAGTTGGGTCACTCCATACTAAACTGTACAATTCACTGTGTTGAGTAAGAATGGTCAATAAAATTTTTTTCTAAGAGAATTAAATGATTTGCATTGTTGATATTTATTGACTCCCAGATTGAAGATATACATAAGAAAAAATCAGTCATCGGACCACCAACACAGCAGAAAAAGTGGTTTCCTGATGTCAGCCAAGGCATTGTGATGGACATATTTTGTTACAAAATTTGGCAACCAACTTCATGAAATGCTCATGACATGATGTCTGTTGATACTTCGAAAGAAAGTGAAATGAAATATTGCAGAGAAACACCCATAATAACGGTTTCAATTGTCTGGACTAAATTATCGGGACTCATCTGATCAGAAATGCAATTTGAAATGACCGTCGTGGGTGTAACCAGTCGCGTCCTCACGTGTTGCGTCCATCCCCGTGGGTTAATTTGCATAATGTATGCAAATGACGTAAAGATAACCTTGGCAAAATAAGGTACTCACTTCCTGCATCAAAATTTCACAAGGCGTCAGACAATCATATATACCATGCTTGTAAAAATAATGATTGAAAAAAGAAAATTTTTCCGTGTCCAAATATTGTATTACGAGCATAAAAACATAAACAATCTGTGCGCTATCACCATAGATAGACTCTATAAAAAGATTGTGGGTCTGAAAAGTGAGGCCAATGCGGAAATTGCATTCCATTTAATGGCCAGCAGATGGCGACGTCAGTGGTTGCAGAATTGGAAAAGGTATATTTGAATTTTCATCACCATTGAAACACATTTGTACAGTTTAGTATGGAGTGAGCCAGTTCTGACTTGTTTTCGATCATTTTTAGCTCACTTGGTCCAACGGACCAAAGGGAGCTTATGCGATCACTCGGCGGTGTCTGCATCTGCGTTAACTTTGATCTTCTCCTGCTTAACCACTAAAGGGATCAATGTAAAATTCGGTGCAGAGATAGATATGGATGTACAGATTATAAATAGTTTGATTGGCGTAAATCTGTCCATAGGTGGCGCTATAAGAATGTATAACATGTTTCGGGCTATATCTTCTGAACCGTAAGTGGTAGAAACTATTTTTTTTTGTTAGATTCTGTGGATCATGATAAATCAATTTATATAAACCCTGTCCATTGTGTATATGCAAATTTTCTGCCATTCTGAATTGTTTGTAAAAACTTTAATTACTACCTCCTCCTAGTTGGTGCAATACGCGCAAAATCAGGTAGACAGCATCTTCAGACAAAGATCCAAAATCCCATCATAAAGAATTTTGCTAAGTGAGAGAATGTGGCCACAGTAAGCCAATGCATTTTGAGGGCGTGGCCTCTATGGATATAATAAGCTGTAAATCCTGAATGCAATGACCAATCCTCACCAAACAAAAGATATGTCATCCATAAGCCAGGTCACTGACACACCAAATTTGGTGTAAATCTGTCCACAGGTGGCATTATTGCAAACAAATGGTCATAACTCCTAAACCATTTGTCTAATCAACTTTAAATTTTGCATTCTTCATGTTAGTCAGGGTTGCTGTGTAAACCTAGAAGAACAAATTGATTAATGAAACATGGCCAACATAAGCCAATCAAATTTCAGTTGCCCTTGTTGTAACTTTAGCCGTCACCAGTCATCATCAAACTTTATATTCGTGTTTAAGATGTGGAAAAGTCTTTTTTATTAAAATTGCTTTGATTGGCCGTATGGCAGTGCTAAAGACAAGTACAATATGTCTTTGGCAATAATTTCTAAACCATAGTTTGTAGAAACAAAATTCTTTTTTGTTAGATTCTGTGGGTCAAGACTAATCAATCCATGTAATCCACTTCCATTTTTGCTTTTGCAAACTTTCCACCATCTTGAATTGTATGTGAACCCTTTCATTTTTATCTCCTCTTAAGCAGTGAGCTCAATTCATACTAAATATAAGGGCATGGCCTATATTGATATAAAGAGCTGTAACTCCTTAAAGGATCCATTACCTGAAAAATACATCTTTCCTAGTTATTGCATGTATACATTAGTCATCCCTCACTCTAACAAAATCTGAGATGTTTTAGAGTCAAAGCAGCGTCCCTCCTTCCTTTTTCCTCATCAATTCCGGAGGCATGAAAAATGGCGATTTCAGCTTGGGCATACTGATAACGTGTACCTGCGCGGGGGAGGAGTCGAGGTGTGGCTAGGGAGTAGCAAACCGCGCCCACTGTTTTCCGCACACACCAAGAAAAATATCGGAGATGACAAGAGCTACCGGTTCTGGCGCACACAAATGCTCTGTTGTTGGCTGGCAAAATCCACATAAAACGTTTTTAACATTCCATCGGGCGATGAATCGCAAAGGAAGAAGTGGATTGCATTTATTTTTGCCGAGAACGCTCCTGTGGCCCCTGCCACAAACCTATTCGTGTGTACTCAGCATTTCACGTCGGACTCTTTCCCCAACTTGGGCCAGTACAAAGCTGGCTTAGCTAAAAACCTGCTCCTTCAGAAAGATGTTGTTCCTACCCTACAGAATAGAACCCACCACTTTAATATTGTCTGTAAATGTCAACTTTGGCATTAGCTGACAACTTTGTTCCCCCAACCTCAATGTTATCATTACATTACCGTAAGCTACTGCATGGAGTGTGGTTACCCTCACAGCCCGAGGGTTCTCCCGATATGCCATATTTCCGAGGCTGTAGCGGGCTCAATTTCAGCTAAGGTGAAGATACACATCACATGAAACTAGACAACCTAAGGAATCTATAGATGCCAAACACGCTATGCTATGATGTTGGTCAGCAGGCGAAATAACGCTCCAAACATTTGCTAAATTTCTGCTAGCAAAAAGCTAACGTTAGCTAGCCAAGTTAATTTAGGCCAGCATTAACCTTGCACATTCTGTTAATTTGTTGATGGATGGCTGTATATCGTTGTCTTTTTCATGCTGTCCACACGCAGCGTGTTACTCTTCATTATATGATCATGATACTATGTACTAACATTAGGTTGCATGCGACATATATATTCCCCTTTTTTTAGGCTAGTTCTCTACTGTATCTCACACAGGGCCCAGTGCATTACACTCAGACAGCAGGAGAACATTAAAGCCACCCAGAATCGTCTAAAGATTCAGCCATGGTGAGGTCACATTAAGTTACTATGCAGGCATTGCTATGGCTGTAATTTCATGCCACTCCTCCCACCCTCTTCCTTCGCACCACCCCCTCCGCCCAGCCATGCCTTTATCTTCCGGCCGAGTCAAAATCTCGAAATATTCTCGCGAGTGCAAGATTGGCTTGATAAAAAGGGCAAAATAAATAAGAATGTTGCACAATTTTTGCAAATTACCATGAAACATTATGTTTTCGACCCAAATCACTTATTTTTAACAGGTATAAATACAAGGTAATAGATCCGATAATGCTTTGTCCAATTATCACCAAACTTGAGATCACATATCTTCACACCGAATTTGGTTTAAATCCACTTGTAGGTAGTGCTGCAGTAAACAAATGGTCATAACTCTTAAATCATTGCGCGAGCAACTTTAAATTTTGCATGCTTCATAATGCTGAAGGTTGCCATGAAAACCTGGAAGAACAAAGTAATAGTTCAAACAAGATGGCTGACATCAGCCAATTAAATTTCATTAGCCTGTATACTCACTTTAACTGTCATCAATCATGAAAATTCATACTAGTGTTAAGGATGTGTAAGAGGGCAGCCTTAATGCAAATGACCTTGATTGGCCAAATGGTGGCGCTATAGAGAGGTACACCAAATTTGATTCCAGTTGGACAATATGTGGTGCAGTAGTAAGAGAAACAATGTAAAATTGCATGTATTTTTTTTTCAATCATTTGACTCGGTGGTTCTAATTTTGCATATCGTCACCCTAGTAAAATAATGGCCTAAGTCATTTTTTTCAAGTTTTTGGGAAAACACGAATAACTTCACCAAATGCAGAGCAAAAGATGATTCAGGCCAAAAACAAATTTTGGTCAAAAAATGACTTAGGCCATTATTTTAATAGGGTGACGATATTGCATCTCTGCATGAGGATCAAATAGTCTTTCCAGTGAGTAAAATAAATCTTTAAATATCTGCCTGCTATTTGTCAATCAGGTAACAGTTGCTATTTCAAAGACACGGCAGCGACTAATCAACGTGAAATTTGCAGGGCAAAGTATACCATACACAGTTATGAGCCATAAACTGGAAATTGTTCAAAAAATTTATACAATTTGTGTCCTTACTGCTTCAAAACTACCTCATGTTGCTTGGACCCCGTAGTTTTTTTATTTATATATATATATATATATATATATATATATATATACAGTGCCATGAAAAAGTATTTGCCCCCTTCCTGATTTCTTTTTTTTTTTTTTGCATATTTCTCACACTTAAATGTTTCAGGTCATCAAACAAATTTTTATATTTGACAGAGATAACCAGAGTAAATACAAAATGCAGTTTTTAAATGATGATTTCATTAGTTTAGGGAAAAAAGCTATCCAAACCTACCTGGCCCTATGTGAAAAAGTAATTGCCCCCTGAACCTATACTTACCCTCGACGACAACAACTGCAATCAAGCATTTGCAATAACTGGCAATGAGTCTTTCACCTTGCTGTAGAGGAATTTTGGCCCACTCTTCTTTGCAGAATTGTTTTAATTTAGCCACATTGGAGGTTTTGCGAGCATGAACGGTCTGTTTAAGGTCATGCCAAGGCATCTCAATTGGATTTAAGTCCGGACTTTGACTAGGCCACTCCAAAACCTTCATTTTGTTTTTTTAAGCCATTCAGAGGTGGACTGGCTGGTGTGTTTCAAATTATTGTCCTGCTGCATCACCCATGTGCACTTGAGCTTGAGGTCACAAACTGATGGTCGGACATCAGGATTTTCTGCTAGAGAGCAGAATTCACCGTTCCATCAATTATGGAAAGTCGTCCAGGTCCTGAAGCAGCTAAGCAGGCCCAGACCATCACACTACCACCACCATGTTTGACTGTTGGTATGCTGTTCTTTTCATGAAATGCTGTGTTAGTTTTACGCCAGATGTATCGGGACGCATACCTTCCAAAAAGTTCAACTTTTGTCGCATCAGTCCACAGAATATTTTCCCAAATGTCTTGGGGATCATCAAGATGTTTTTTTGGCAAATGTGAGACGAGCCTTTGTGTTCTTTTTGCTCAGCGGTGGTTTTCGCCTTGGAACTCCCCCATGGATGCCATTTTTGCCCAGTCTCTTTATTATTATTGAATCACGAACACTGACTTTAACTGAGGCAAGTAAGGCCTGCAGTTCTTTAGATGTTGTTCTGGGTTCTTTTGTGACCTCCTGGATGAGTCGTCGATGCGCTCTTGGAGTAATTCTGGTAGGCCGACCACTCCTGGGCAGGTTCACCACTGTTCTAAGTTTTCTTCATTTGTGAATAATGGCTCTCACTGTGGTTCACTGGAGTCCCAAAGCATTAGAAATGGCTTTGTAACCCTTTCCAGATTGATAGATGTCAATGACTTTGTTTCTCACCTGTTCTTGAATTTCTTTAGATTGCGGCATTATGTATTGCTTTTTGAGCTCCATTAGCCTACTTCACTTTGTCAGACAGGTTCTATTTAGGTGATTTCTTGATTCAACAGGTCTGGCAGTAATCAGGCCTGAGTGTGGTTAGTGAAATTGAACTAAAAAATGTGGTTAATCACAGTTAATTCATGATTTAACAAGGGGGGGACTACTTTTTCACATGGGCCCGGGTAGGTTTGGATAGCTTTTTTCGCCTCAATAAATTAAATCATAATTCAAGAACTGCATTTTGTATTTACTTGGGTTATCTTTGTCTTATATTAAGATTTGTTTGATGATCTGAAACATTTAAGTGTGAAAAATATGCAAAAAAATAAGAAATCAGGTAGGGGGCAAAGACTTTTTCACGGCACTATATAATATTTCTCCTACATAAATTACAAAAGATGTCTTCATTGTCCCAATGTTGGACCCAAGCATAAAAAATACTACTGCTTGTGAGCTTACATAACACTAAAGCCGGAAATAAACCAAGTGAGTTACAGTGCCCATGGCACTATTTTTCCAAATTAACGTGTTCACTCTGAAAAAAACTCCACTCTATCAGGTGTTGCTAGTTCTCCTCGTAAAGGTAAGATGATAATCATTCATTTTGATGCGCAACTTGGTGCATTTCAATGAACGTTATTCAAAATTGTGTAAAGGCATTTCAAATCTTTGTCTTTGATTTCAACAATTTAAATCATCATGAAGCGCAGGTTAGAGTGCCTGATGTGTAAAAAAAAGTTGTGCTGAAGTTCCAAAGCAGCTTACCTTTTGTAAAGCATAGGCCTATTTATGAGTAAATTATTTTTTTTTCTGAACTGAATTTAGCCTATTTGGTTGCAATTACAACCCCAATTCCGAAATAGTTGGGACAAAGTGTAAATTGTGAATAAAATCAAAGCGCAATGACTTTCAAATCACACCAGCCAGTATTTTATTCACAATAGAACAGAGATAACATAGCAAATGTTGAAACTGAGAATTTTTTCAATTTTATCCACAAAATGAGCTCATTTAAAATTTGATGGCTCCTACAGGTCTCCAAAAAGTTGGGACAGGGGTCTGTTTACCATGGTGTAGCATCCCCTCTTCTTTTTAACACTGAGTGGAGGTGTCTGGGCATTGAGGAGACAAGTTTCTTGAGTTTAGCCATTGGAATTTGATCCCACTCTTGTTTAATACAGGCTTCCAGCTGCTGGAGAGTTTTGGGTCTCCTTTGACGGACTTTTCGTTTAATTATGTGCCAAATGTTCTCAATCGGTGAAAGATCAGGACTGCAGGCAGGCCAGTTCAGCACATGGACTCTTCTACTATGAAGCCATGCTGTTGTAATAGCTGCAGTATGTGGTGTCGCATTGTCCTGCTGAAATACACAAGGCCTTCCCTGGAATAGATGTTGTCTGGAGGGGAGCATATGTTGCTCTAACACCTTTATATACCTTTCCGCATTCATGGTGCTTTTAAAACATGCAAGTGTCCCACACCATATGCACTAATGCATCCCCATACCATCAGAGATACTGGCTTTTGAACTGATTGCTGATAACAGGAGGGGTGGTCTTTCTCCTCTTTAGCCAGGAGTACACAACGCCCATGATTTCCAACAAGAATGTCAAATTTTGACTCATCTGACCACAGGACACTTTGCCACTTTGCTACAGTCCATTTTAAATGAGCCTTGGCCCACAGAACACAGCGGCGCTTCTGGATCATGCTCAACAATGGCTTCCTTTTTGCATGATAGAGTTTTAGGTGGCATCTGTGGATGGCACGGCAAACTGTGTTTACAGACAATGATTTCTTGAAGTATTCCTGGGCCCATTTAGTAATGTCAATGACAGACTCATGCCGGTGAGTGATACATTGGCGTCTGAGGGCCCGAAGATCATGGGCATCCACTAAAGGTCTTCGGCCTTGTCCCTTACGCACAGAGATTTTTCCAGTTTCTCTGAATCTTTTGATGATGCTATGCACTGTGGATGATGAGACCTTCAAAGCCTTTGCAATTTCTCGATGAGGAACATTGTTTTCAAAGTATTCCACAATTTTTTTTACGCAAGCCTTCACAGGATGGAGAGCCTCTGGCCATCTTTACTTCTGAGAGACTCAGCCTCTCTAAGACATCCCTTTTATAGCCAATCATGTAACACCTGATGCCAGTTAACTTAATTACTTGCTAAATGTTCCTTCAGCTGATTCTCTTATATATTGCTTTTTCAGCCCTTTTTTGTCTGTGTCCCAACTTTTTTGAGACCTGTTGCAGCCAGTAAATTTGAAATAAGCTCATTTTGTGGATAAAAATGTAAAATGTCTGTTTCAACATTTGAAATGTTATCTATGTTCTATTGTAAATAACATATTGGCTCGTGTGATCTGAAAGTCAATGCATTTTGATTTTATTCACAATTTACACTTTGTTGCAACTATTTCGGAATTGGGGTTGTAGATCACATTAAGAAAAAAGCCGTGTTTGTAATTGCCGTCTTATAATAGGAAAACTTGATAGTAGAGGGGAATGATTGAGAATAAATCAGGACCAAGAATTGTTGTTAAGGGATATTCTGTGCCTACCTAATTTTCAGCTCTGGCTCTGCCACTGATGTAACGTAGGGCGTGAGCTGCAATGTTTGGGGCCCTGAGCAGATTAAAGGCTTCTGAGTGGATCAGAGTCCTGAACACGTGAAGGACAGCTGCAGTAAAGAAGGGCGAGGTCATTACCTACTTAGAACGTAAAACACATGCAAGCAAATTACTGAGGGGGCAAGGTTCTGTAACTCTGCACTTCGGGGTCTGGGTATCATGTGAGCGGCAAAGAATTCTGGGATCAAGGCGATTTGCGGACAGGCTGACAACGTAGTTTAAAAATCAAGTGACCCAATGAGTCCTTTAAACAAAATACAACCCCAGAAGTACTTCTTGGACATTCACGAAGATAGGCAAACTGACAAGACTGTCTGAGGGTACACAGTAACACTATGTAAATGACAAATTACTTTCCCTATCACAAATGCAGGAAGTCATGGTCATGAAATTTGTGATAATGCAGGTGACATGAAGTTACACCATTTTATCTGAAAGTATTTCTTCCATGGGGATGAGGCGGGGAGGGTTCTTTAACTATAAGCAGTCACATCACCAATCACACGCTGCCTATTCTGTTGAAGGATACCACAGTCAGTGTATAATTTGTTTGTATTGCTTCATGCGCCTGGATGATCAGGAGGGGCCACTTCAGTTGCAAGACTAACAAATTTTGACCTGCTTTGACCAGTTGTTCCCTCTCTCATGCAGACCTGAAGCCATAGCTGGTAATGGTGTGGCTGAGATTGGAACAGTCGACCACAAGGCTCCCAAATGAACACCTTCGCTGTTGAGTGCCAGCAGAATGTCGTTCCACAGGAACGCAACAAGAGCACAAGTAAAGAGAGTATGGAAAAAGGCAGGAGATGCGTAGAAGTTGAGATTCCAGCCAGCTCCCGAGTGTGTGGTGTCATTATTAGAGCCAGGCCGACTGTGCGCCGGCACTTCCGGGAAACACATAAAGGCCACACAACAAATAATTCACACACATCAACACAAAAATGCCATAACTTGGGCACTGTGCTTCAACAATTTGATGGCAGCACTGGAATAACAGCAACAGCTAGCTCTTATTTACACTCGCATGTTCTAATGCTTTTAACAAAGACCTTCAGTCAAAGACCCTTAATTCTACACAGCGATAGGTCGTCTTTCAGAGAAACTGAGTGCACACACTGGGCCAAGAATCAACTGCTACATCACTTAAGACAAGACAGGCTAAAGTAGGAGATCATGTTTATTACAGAATTGTACATATATACAGTCCATACAAATTTCTTACAAAAAATGAAAGAAAACAAAAAAAACAGATGCTCAGCTGTAATGTCTCAATAAATACTGCGAACAAGTAGTCTGTAGCGTGTCCGTGGGACCGAGAATATCTGCACTGCTCTAATTAGTCACTGATGGACAGTATTCACTGTATGCAAGTGTGTTTGTATGAGAGCAAGCTGAGACTCGCAGCAAACTGAACGATGAAAAACCCCGTAAAAGTTAACACTGCCGCATCCAGCCACAGAACAAGAGAGTGGCAGACACAGTCACCATAAACGACCCCAGACCCAGGGACAGGAGCTTGCAAGTGCGTCACTGTCGCGCAGAGCTGCATCACCGTGCCGAGCCAGTCCAGATGGCCAGGGTTGCTGAGTCATTGCTTGCTGGTGATGTCACTAGGCCTGCTCTATCCCGTGCAGGGAACAGCGAGAGGCTCAATTTGCGTCAGAGCCACTAAGTGGCCGGTCAACCGTTCGCTTCTCTGGAAGTTGTGCTCATTCTCCCATTCGGTCTCTTCCAATCAGCACATAAAGTCCAGTCTGAGCTCCGCCCCATCCCTTTACCTTGCACCCAATGGAAACGGGCAGATTTTAGGCGGGTGTGTGAAAGCACGCCCCGTAATAACGCTTTACTTCCACCTCCACCACCCAAGTTCAAGCCCCAGTTTAACTTGTATTAGCTGTTGCCACATTCATGTAAAGCCTCTAATGAGCATCGAGTTTGATTCAGAGTTCAACCCCTGGGCCTCTGGTTCAACCAAACGTGTGGGACGCAGGAGGAGGAAGAGGAGTGTCCGGAAGACAGGAAGTGGAGTCAGGGGGGTGAGTAAAGCGGTCACAGGAGGAGAGCAGAGAGGCGGGACGCTCCTCGGCCGGGTTCCCCCCCGCAGGTCACCGTCACCGACTGATGTCTCGGCTGCCCTCCCAGCTCTTGCTGCCCCCGGCCTCACTCCCCCCGGGCCCCTCGCGCAGAGGGCAGAAGAAGGGGTGGCGCAGGGCGGCAGCCGCGGCGATGCGCTTGGAGGGCTCGTACTCCAGCATGACCTCCACCAGGTCAAAGAGATGGTGGTGCTCCTCCTCTTCAGACAGCAGATACCTCTGCAAGAGTCAGGGGAGAGGTGGAGGGGAGAGAGGGTTTATAGGAGAGTAGCAGGAGCGGAGTGAGGCGGTAGAGAGTGAAAGAGAGGGCAGAGGGGCGGAGGGGGTGTGGTGAGGGGCAGAGGGAAGGGGGCTGGTTAACATCCGCTAAGAGCCACAACGCAACAAGTGTCATTAGCATAAACAGCTGAATACATAATTGAGCGCATGGCTCCCCCGCTCATAAGCCATCTGTAGTCTCCGCAGGCCCACTGATAAGAGCATCACAGATCCTCACCCGCAGAGGCTTACAGTTCTCCCGAACGTATCGCCCAGCTGACGAGCTCTCGTCCCAGTCCAGCCGCCCATGATAGAAGTACTTCTGCTTCCTGAGGAGAGGAGAAGGGAGAGCCACTCTAAAAAACTCCATCTATCCCATCTCCCGAACAGGACAGTCAACACAGGAAAGGTCTCAGAGACAGAAGGGAGTTTGTACAGAGCCGTGTCTGATTGGGTGTCTGTATGGCGTGGGGGGAGCGTGTGCTCCGGTGAGAATGTGTCTGCGTGCGTACGTGAGAGTGTGTGCGCGCACAGGGGCGGGCGAACATGGTGTGTTTTATCTGAGAGAGAGAGAGATATTGTGAGTCTAACCTGGTCTTCTGGATCATTCTGGAGGGTATAGGTCCCTGTATTCGCTCCATCATGGCCAGGTGCTCTCTGTTGTCATGCGTCTGAGAAAAATGAGGTGGAACAGTGCCAATAAATGCAGAGACCTCTCTCAGTTCTGCCACATTGGGACCACACACAGAGATGAACACACTTTCTCACGCCCACCCTGCTCCTCCATCCTCGCTGTCAGGCTCCGTGCCGCAGGCCCAAGGTCTGCTGAAGACAGGTAGAATAATGGAGCCGGCCTGTCAAGGCTGCAGCAGACAGGACAAGAGTGCGAGCAGAGCGGAGCGGAGCGGAGAGGCCAGCGCTGACACACAGCTCAAGGGCACGGCGCTCGCACCACTTCATCTGCGCTGCCGACATCTTGAGTGCCTCATTTTTCACAGCCTTTTATTCCCTCGCCCGCCTGCTCCCCCCCTCTGCTCACACTTTAGGCCTGACGCAAATCATCTGTGCTGATTAAAGACCCGCGCCGTCAGGATGAAGAACGGCACGAGAGGACTGAGGAGGCGCGAAGGAGGGGGAGAGGGAAGACAGAGGAAATCTCAGTCGCAAACGCTCTATCTCAGGCACAAACATTCAGGTGGTCTTAGTCAAGAACCTTTGAGCAGTCTCCGTAAAGACCACACTGGCAGTCTCATTGACAGCCTCAGTCAAGGAAACTGGGCAGTCTCAGTAAAGAGCACTTGGGCAGTCTTAGTCAAGAGTTCTGAAGCAGACCCAGACAAGAGCAGTCTGGCAGTCTCAGACAAAAACTCTCACGCAGTTTCAGTCAAGAACATTCAGGCAGTCTCAGTCAAGAACACTCGGGCAGTGTTAGTCAACAATGCTCAGGCGGTCTCAGTCAGGAACATCCATGCAGTCTTTGTCAAGACCACTCTAGCAGTCTCTGTCAAACACATTCAGGCAGTGTCAGTCAAACACAAAGCAGTCTCACGCAAACACAAAGTAGTCTCAGTACAGAACACAAACAGTAAGTGGTTCGGCCACAAACACTCAGCCTAAGTAATATACACTCAGTCTCAGGGTCAGTCACAAACACTCAGGCGATCTCAGTCCCAACCACTCATACATTCAAACACAACCTCTTGCACTTAAACAAAAGGACTGATGGTTGAGTAGTTTTAAACTGAACGGCACACCCAGAGTGAACAGCTACCCGGAAGTAAGGAAGTAAGACTACCTGAAACAAGGTGAAGCCCACGTAGTACTCAAACAGGATGCAGCCAATGCTCCACACATCACAAGGCTGACTCCAGCCCAGCTCTGCAGAAAACAAAAACACAGGCTATGTGACACTTCTGTCAAAATCACAACTGTAACAGACAAACACAGGCTATATGGCACACTCCTGAGCCCAATGCTATACCACTAAGCCCATTAATTATATGTGGGGACACGTTGGAATCTACTTACATCCCAAGTTTCAGCTTGTCATCTATATTCGGTCCAAAATAGAAAACTTCATTTTTTTTAATATGACCACCCTGTAATAGATGCCAACGACTTTGTTTTTCATCTGTTCTTGAATTACTTCACTTCACAGACATCATGCCCCATTTTTTGCCTACTTTACAATATCAGACTTATTCTGTTTGAGTGATGTTTAGGTGCAACAGGGCTTGCAGTAATCATGTTTGGGTGAGTCCAGTGAAACTGAACTGAATTATCAATTAAATTATTTGTTTAACTGATTGATTTAGTCACTAAGGGGGTAATTACTTTCTCACATAGGGCCATGTAGGGATAAACAGCCTTTTTCATTCAATAAATTGAATAAAAATTTAATGACAGCATTTTATGCTGACTCATTATCATAGTCTAATATTTAAATTGGTTTGATGATTTTCAAACAAATATGCCAAAATAGAAGAAACCAGGAAGGGGGCAAATATTTTTTCGCAGCAGCGTAGAAGCCAACTTGGGACAAATCCGGGTTGCTGCATTGGTCAGAAACACTCTCTTACCCAATATGACCTCAGGAGCACGGTAGTGACGTGTGGAGACGATGGTGCTGTGGTGCTCGTGGTCAAACGTGGCACTGCCAAAATCCACCAGTCGCACCAGCGCGCTCTTTACAGTCCTCTCTTCACGCTTCTGAGGGAAGAGAATGGAGCTGACATTAAAACGCACATCAGCTGTCAGTAATAAAAACTACACAGGCATGGGAGAGTGATAACTCTCCCTACTACAAAGCACACAATACAGTAACAATGACAGACTGTAAAGCGCTCAAAGCTTGAGCACAATAACAGACAAAACTCTTAGCGGTCAATAACTACCAAAACCATAAATCATGCCAACCCAGGAACAGAGTGGAAGAGTCAACACTATGAAGTACAATAATATAATAAGTCACACACACGACACTCTGGAACACAAGAAGTGAATCATGAGATGTTACTAAAGCTGTAAAACACACTATAACAAGGGCATTTCACAGCTCACCAGAACAGGCATAACTCAGGCATAATTCATAATGCTGCAAATGGGCGAAGAAGCAAAGAATGGGCAAAGACAGCGTTGTAAATACAAATGACTAAGGTACAAACGCACAATGATTCAGTTAGTGGTCATGCCCACTGTGGGCCTACTGTAAAGAAATAACGGCTTTTTCCAGTCCTTGCTGCCTCAGCGTCTGACAGACCGCAGCGCCCATCTATGAGGCCCAGCTCAACTCTTCAAAGCCGCACTTTACCTGTGGTGACATCAGCTCAACAACAGAAACCCAGCGAGTTTCCTTCAGGCCCCTCACCTTCTCAACGTTGTAGGTCGTGGTGAAGTCAGAGTTGACAAACAGGATGTTCTCGGGCTTCAGGTCGGTGTGCGTCAGCTTGTTGTCGTGGAGAACTGCGAGCGAAAAGACAGCGTCGTTATCCGCAGAAGTGCAAGCGACCACACGCAAAGCAAAAACACCAAATGGAAAGATGCGATGCGGCAGATAGGACTGTTGGTCAGATGGAAACTGTCACGGTGCTTGTACACCACTTCACTCAACAGATGCTCTCGTCTGGAATGCGTGCAGGTGCAAGATACTGAGCATGTGTGCACCTGTGCTGTGTGTTCGCAAACAAGCGAGTCCTGGCTGGTGTGCGCAGATGTTTTTGTATGTAAGAGCGTGCGTGCCCACATAAGCGTGCCGGCTGGCGTGTACTCACACTTGACGGCCTGACAGATCTGGTAGGCCATGTGGCGGACCTGGCTAAGGGAGTAGGGCAGGTAGTTGTTCTCTTTCAGGAAGTCGAAGGTGCTGAGCGCCAGCAGCTCAAAGGAAATGCACATGTGGCCATGGTAATCGAACCAGTCGAACATCTTCACACACAGACTACGACAGAAGGAGAGATGGGACTCAGTCAAACACTGCTGCAATAAAACACTCATTTTAACCACCGATAACAGGTCCTGGTGCGCCATTGCTGCCAAAAACATTAACATTATTACCACCAATCACGGGGTCCTGATGCTCCAGCTCTGTTACAAGGACATTTGTGTGTGCACATGATTATATTTTCACACATGTGTTAAGAAATGACCATCAGAGGTTATTCATGTTATATTTCTTCAATCTAGAATCAAACATTTACCCTTTTCCTCCAAAGACCCACAACAGCGTGTCCAAAGATGCCCTCAGGAAAATTCATGAGGTTAACAGTTAGCTCAAGACAATTCCACTACACCTTAATAAAAACAGGGGCAAAACAGTTTGCTCTCTCAAAACCAACAAAAATATTTCCAAAAATACCCAGATGCTGAAACTCAGCAGAAACAAAAGGCGCCAAACAGCACGCAATGTCCTTGGTCACACAAGCGTCATACACAACAGCTAGATCAAATCAACATTTCACCAAGCAGTGCAATGTAGTACACAGATACAGAGTAACAGCGCACTAGAGAACTGGAGGTCACACTGAACTAAATTATTACAAAGTATGCGAGAGATTCAAACAGGCATTTAACACAGAGTAACCCTGCTCAAATCCTGCAGTTCAAGAGTTTTTCTTTGACTCAATGCCACAACACCTTTAGCATAATCAGTGAGTATACTCTCCACAAACAAACACCGCGATCATAAATTCACAACAAAATCAACCATGAGCAAACACAGATCTAATAATGCAGGTGACCACCAAGGTTGATGGAGGTTAATGACACTAGAAATGAGCACACCTAATGCACCTGCTGACATGCAATCCTATATCTTCCACACCAAGTGACCAACAACACTGCAGGAGAGATGGGGGCTCCTGGGAAACTCATGCAGCTGTAACATGAAGAACCTCGGCCAGCCATTAAGCCACACAGCCCCACCATGACAAAGCAAATTTTGCTCTGCAACAGTGGCCTGAAGGTCATGGTTGGCTAATGGTACATCTGAAGTTTGAATGCATAATGGTACCGTAATTTCCGGTGTATAAGCCTAAAATTGAGCCCTAAATTTTGGTCCTGAAAGCAGGGGGTCGGCTTATACAGAGGGTACCGCATTATGAAACAAGAGCTACTCTCAGAGTTTGCAAGTACCTCCGCCACATTTTACCGCCAGGTGAAAGCAAAACCCAAAATCAATCATTTTTCCCCCTCTCTGGATGTATTTGGAATCACCACCAAGAACTCATCCGTAGACTCTCTCACCATCGTACCAAATTTCATCAAAACCGGTTTAGTAGTTTCTTACTTTTGTTCAGAGACACAGAGACAGACAAGCGGCGCCGATCACATAACCTCCTTCCACCTTATGTGATGGATGTAATACAGTACAGAAAACGATCCCAAACATTTCAATTTTCTTTTTTTACTACTGAAACTAAACACTGCATATGGGTTATTCTTCAAGTGTAAGTTAACATTTATGAAATAAAGCACTTTGTTCAGTTTAAGCTTTCTATCATTAACTATGTGCATTTCATAAAATAATGTTTGAATATGCCTACGATGCCATTAAATGCTGTGTGACCACAAAAATACCATATTTTCAAAAATTTATTTTGAGAAAATAAATCAGAACCCCATCACAAATTTTGGATATGTTAATAACAGGCATCTAATCTTTCGAGAACAGTCAATTTGATGTTGGTGGATGGTGTAATTTGTTTTGGCATAAAATGTCAAAAATAGCACATTTTTTTTTTTCATTTTCAAGCCTTAATATTATCTAGATTATTCATAAGCGAGGGCCAGAATTAGAATACAAAATACACAACATATTTGGGAAGCTGTATGTGCAACACCAAAGCCCTGTCTTTGAAATTAGGCTTTTTACAGTCCTTCAAATATGCTACCGCAGAGCGCACAGTAAAATTTTCGAGCAACTTTAAGCACCCAGAAATATATGATGAACTAAAGGGACACATTCATAAGTCCAAATTCCTCAAGTTAGAGTAGCAGATTTTCACCCCTGAAAATTTGAAGGACCTAGCTGAAGTACTTTTTTAGATATAGCCATGTGGAAGTGGCTCCTCGGAAATCGCTGTTCAAAAAGTGCCGGAACTTAGTTTTGTCTTAAAAAAATAGTTTTGCAACTATTAGGAGTTGAGAGCTAAAATTTTGGATTTATCCTATTAGGAGGTGTATGCACCTGCTGGAGTTTTTTCAGCCAAATCTGAGATGGTCAAGTGGGAAGTCTCTCTGAAATTCAGACATTTGACATGGAATGACCCTTTACTGAGTTTTGCCATGTAAGGAATCCACGGACCAGCAAACGAGACAAGACAAGAGAAGTGATGCCAATAGAAAGTTTATCCCAGTCCCCTTTTTCATTCAGTTTCCTCATTTTCAAACTGAAGTTGCCTGAGGTACACTAGAATCCAGCCCAAGACCAGTGTTTTCAGCAGCAACATCTACCGCTGTGCCTCCTTCAGTGGTGCAAAACAACCTTCAGGACAGATATAAATGAAGAGTGAGCACAGAAGTATGATGCACTCATGCACTGAACAAGGACATGCAACAGTGACTGCCCATTAAAATGGCCCACACGAGAGCAATCGACTGGATTATCCAAAACACTCGTTTAAAGGAGTCATACTACGTTCATTTCCCAGTGGATAATTTTCATTTTCTAAGTCTACATACAAACGTTTGCACATTTTTATGGCCATAAAAAACCAAATTTTTTTTTTTTTTTTTAAGATTATTTTTTGGGAATTTTTTCCTTTATATGACAGTTTTACAGTGTAGAGAGACAGGAAGGTTGGGGAGAAGAATGGGGGAAGACATGCAGCAAATGACCTGAGCTGGAATCGAACCCAGGTCGCTGCAGTAAGGACACAGCCTTTTATGGCACGCACGCTTAGACCGATGAGCCACCGGGGCGCCCCAAAAAAACCAAGTTTTAAAAAAAAAACCAGGCTCTTCAAGGCCCTCCCCCTTAATGCACACCCTGTAGTGATTGGCCACCCATGGTTCAAGAAGCAGTGCTCCATAAAATTAAGCGAACACAATAAAGGGTTGGGGGTGTACATCTGATTAATAATGGTAAAAATAATTTTAAACCACTCCCTCCTTTGTCTTCTTCACTTCAATTTGTCATCCTCTGGAGATCCGTACAAAGAGAATTTTCCATCGCACTGAAGAAAATAGTGTCTTGCCGACAAGGTGATACACACTGACTAAACTTTTCCCTGCTTCCAGTTTACCTACCCCTGTTCAAAGGCGTGTCAAACTAGCCACCAGTCTGGCATTATGCAAATGACTTAAGACGTGACGTAGACATGACGGAAGAGGAAGCTGGATGACAAACAAGGTCTTCCATTTCAGTCAGGTTTAATTGGTGAGAATTACTCCTTTTGGCATAAACTATGGGCTTTATAACTTTCAAGCCAATTTCCATGCACAATAACTACACAGCACAATAAAGGTAACAGAAAACCCCAAAAAATGCATAATATGACCCCTTTTAATGTTGACATTAATATGAAAGAGAAACCAAATGCCAGGCGACGTGCCACATTTTTCATGAGGGCAGCACATTAGCAATACATCCCAGCCTTACAACACCATACCATGGCTGACCGCAGTCTGCTGGGCAAACACTGCCTCTTACCTGCTGTAGACCAATGGTTCTCAGACTTTCTTCAATTATTAACCCCGTTTGTAATGTATTTTCAGCCAGTTCCCCCTGAGCAGCACAAAATATTTTTGGTAGGGAAAAAAAATGCCTATACAAAAGAAGTATAATTCTGCATTGTGCCATCAGTGTCTGATTTATTAAACAACAACCTCTTAACTGGAGAGCACTTAAATGCTGCATTGCAAAAGTTTACAATCAATCACTAGATTATTGTTAGGAATTATCCCTGAAGTTTTCAAAATTATCATAATAACAACAATAAAAAAATCTTAATGAACACCTTGTATTCCAGAGTACCGCCATTTGAGAAAGACTGAGCTGCAGTATTTCATAAGCAGTCTACAGGAGAATCACTTATTCACTGGCAGTTTCCAGATTTGAAAATAAACATTGCATCATGCAGCTAGCGTTTTCAAAACTGTTCGGCTATATTCACAAGTGAATAAAAAAAGTGAACCATTTTACGCGCCTGTCTGATAACTGACAAGTGGCAGGAAAAAAAGGCACTTATCACTCAGGTAACCAACAGCTCAGAGCTCTGCTGACATTATAAAGGAGGGTGAATTCACACTGGCAGGGCTCCATCTGTAACAGGTCCTTTGAGGAACACCGTCACAGCAGAGCTCTATAATGATGAAAGGCTGAACACAAATGGCAGGCAACAAAAAAAATCAAGGCAGCCAGATATCTGAAAAAAGGTACCTCATACATTTTTAGAGAAGCCATTGGCAGAAGACAGGAAACCGATTTAATACAGCAGCCTGAACAGGAGCAGCACAAGATAAACGAACATACCGTGGCTCTGATTCATCAGTGTGTGGGTACAGCAAAGGGCTATGGGTTAGACAATATAAATGCAGGGTGTCAGTTAATCACCGCAAGGTCTTTCTATTTAGGTAATGCCATACTGACTCATAATGAGACGAGGCAAAATACAGTTTACGTCGTATTCCTTTTTTTTAGTTTTGCCATTTCCAATCCTTCCAGCAAATAAAACATACGGGTTCTCAATCCGAAATGGTAGCCGCGTTGCCAGGTTTTTGTGAGCATCTTCATAATCAACACCCAGTTCAGATTGAGGAAAAAAAAAAAAAAAAAAAAAAAAAAATTGGTGACACAATAATCTACTTTATTCACAGTGCAACAAACTGCTTTCACGATAAATCTGCCATCGAGAACAAAAAAAAAAAAAAACACCAGAACAGCAACTCTCAAGGTCCTCCAGGACCTTAGACTGAAAAATGCCGAGGAAAAATGCAAGGGAGCCGTGAAACAGGACTGTAATACACAGAAACAGCACCCTCTGGTGGTTAACTTCATAATCGTACAACAGTCTGGAGAGGTGTGCAGACCGTGGAGGCAATACAATAGAACTGGAGAGAGCGAGGAAGTACCACCCCTATTACTTTCAATAGGAGATGCTAGGCTAGCTACTTCAGCCCAGGAAGTACGGAATTGACCGACGCCATCTATAAAAATGGCGTTCCATGGTTGCTTATTTCCGGCACCATTTCATAAGATTGCCAATCTGATTACACAGCACAAATGGCCAAGAAAATGTGTCTTCTGTGCAGATTGGCAAATGAGTTTGAGGGGAAATGACGAGCAACGCTGTTAATCCGGAACGCATGCACTATACACTCATTGGCTGAACTGCTGCAGTCAGAGCAACAGCTGGACAACCAAACTCATGCACGAGCTGTCATCAAGCTCCAAGTAGCAGTTCTTAATTTACAGGCCCTCTTGAAAACATCGAACAGGTGCGTCAGACATAGAGCAAAATAATGAAGGATTACTGAATAGATTTTCTTTTGTTTTCGCTTCATTTGGCAAGAAAAAAATGCGCACTTTTCAATTGGTGTCTATGGAGCTGCCGCGTCGTTGGCCACAAAATTGCATCCCTGGGAAATGCGGAAACAGGAAGCTAACATGCTAACTGGCTGAAGCAAAGGTACTTCCTCGTTCTCTCTGGTTCTATTATATATCTTTATGGCACAGACAGGTAAAAATGGCTGTCATGTTGTGGGAGGAGTGTTAGCCGGCAATGATGTCAAACTAACGCACACAAGCAAAGCACACATTTACACCATGTGCCTATTCAGCTGCTCAAGTCATGAGAGCCAGCTCCCCCAAAAGAATTGAGAATAATTCAACTTGGTGATGCACTGACACTCCTGAACCCTATTCAGCCTTGAATATTATGTAGGCAGATGTAGAAATAGAGGATATAGGCAGGGCTGTAGTGGTAAAAATAAAGGTGGGTAAACTATAAACTTCAGTTGCCCATGTACAAAACTAGACAAGAGACCAGAATAACTAAAACCAAATCATATATCCCATTAAATGTAATAACATTATTATTACCCCGACTGAAGGGGGAGGGCAAGGGGGTATTGTTTTTGGTTCGGTTTGTTCGTTTGTTTGTTAACACTTTAGCTGCAAAACTAATGGCCAGATTCACCCCAAATTCAGTTTAGGGATTGCCACTGACCAAGAATAGATGCCTATTGAATTTACGAAAAGTAGGTCAAAGTATGTGCGAGGGGCAGGGTTTGTTGTGCCTGGCACAACTTGTTATTATTATAATTATTATTCGCTTCGGTCACCCACAGACAAGACTAGATATAAGAGTATACATGTGTTTGCGGGACACAGCAAAAACAGAGCAGCCCCTCCCTTCCACCTGCCCTTGGGACACATTTATAGGTAAATTTCATGAATAATCATAAACATATAACAAGTGTTTGCCACTAACATGGCAATATCCCCCGCCGTCCGTACGATATGTGTTCGTACGGACGGACGGACGGACGTACATACGTACGGACGGAGCCCAATGCTATATCCCCCGCTTCGCGCTAAACGCGCGGCGGGGGATAAAAAATATTCTGTCAACAAGAAGTTTTATGTGAGTACATCCATGACCATGACCTCACTATGACCTTGACGATGAACACAATTTGCCCAAAAGTTGACAGAAGCAGAGTCCTGTTCTATAGTTGCCATATACCAAGTTACAACTTGGTGTTATAAAATGTTTTGAAATTATTGTGTTAAGAAGTCTTTTGAGGGGCGTGGCCAGATTTCATGACCTTGACCTATGAAGTGACCAGTCGTTTTGACTCTGAAGAAGACCTTGAGTCGAAACGTTAGTCACCTGCACCTTAATAAATCGCCTATATATAACTGTGTGCTCCAGGAATCTTTCCTTTGATATTTGCATTTTTATCCCCCTCTTTCTGAGAGGCACCAATTTTTGGCTATAGTCTGCCAGCTGATGCCCGTCTTTCCATCGGTTTTGACCAGTGATTATGCCAAAACAATTTCCCAGCAGTACAATAACCATGACTTAAGTACAAAATGGGTTCAAGATAGCAAGACAGTTATAGATGCCTCAACAGTAATGAAGTTTTGCTGTGATCTTAACCTTGAGTGGATTTACACCCAAAGTTGATTGAAGATGTACCCTGCTATACATTTGCTATATACCAAGTGACAGGTTTCTATCATAAATACTTTTGAAATAATAAGCCTTCTGAGGGGTGTGGTCAGATGCCATGACCTCATTGTGACCTTGACCTTGCATGGAATTTGCCCAGAAGTTAATAGATGCTGAGCCTTGTTTCATAGTTGCCAGATAGCAAGTCACAGCTTTCTATCATATATACTTTTGAAGCTATCGTGTTAACAAGCATTTTGAGGGGGTTGGCCAGTTGTCATGACCTTGGCCCTTGAATTGAGCAGTGATTATGCCAAAACAATTCCCCAGGGCTATAATAATAACTGTGAAAACAGTATTAGAAATAAGTTGAAGAGAACGTTATAGGAGAAACAAAGTGCGGCAATGGACTTGGCAGCGGACAAACTTGCACAATTACTGAAAGCAGCCCCACCTTGCCGGGGCTGCTAACTAGACCAACTGAAACCAAATCATAAATAAATATATAGTTTATTGTCATTATCATAGTCGTTGTTCATTTGGTGTAAGGGTATAGACCACATAATAGGGGTACTGGCATGGGGTACAAATAATTATGGCCAAGTAATAAACAATCAGTATTCATTTTTTTTTCATTTAATTTTCCAAATAAAGAGTTAGACCTGTTAAAACTACTAGCTACTTCGCCCCCTGAAATTTATGTAAGCACATTGACAGGTAAAAGTCCCAGCCTTTCTCATGACTGATGCAAAACGAAATGCCATCAAACGTACAAAATGTAAGTACATAAACAGAGCATCCAAAAAGCAACATAGTAATAATTAGCGACAGTGACCGAATACTACCAAGCTAGTTACCTAGCTAGTCGGCATAGCATTTCATGTTGTGCATCATTCCAAATAATCCCACTGCTTGCTGGGAAATCTTACGTTTTCAGTGAAATACATTATGGAGTTGGAGCGAACAACCACACAGCAAGTAATGTTGCTGATTAACGTCAGCTAGGTTGAGGGAAGCGAACTGTCTTGACAGTTACCGCAACGAAGCTAACAAGCAGAGAGGACAAGACTGTTTCTGAGCTAGCACACCAGCTCTAGTTAACGACACTCGTAACTCTCCAACCACATCACGGTTCCATGAAACATAGTGTGTTAGCCACCTGTCAAGCAGAAACAGTTACCTCCACGGCACAATAACAGTCTTCAAGCCTTACAGACCAATGATAATGCGGCTTTTTTTAGCAAAGCCACCAACAAGACAACTTGCGGACTGTGTAGCTGTAGAGATAATTAGCTGAATTCAACTATGAAGTTGGTTCGATTAGAATCATATATCCCACCTTTGAACCGACTCAAAATTTTGAAAATTGCGCAATAGTAAGTACATGAACTATCATTAAAAGAAGAGTAAATGCTATTTTGTATTTTAAAAGGTACGGAAATGGCGTTTGCGTGCGATTACACACACCCCCCCCCACCTTCTGTGTGCAGGTGGATGCAGAAGTTAGAGGCTGATGTAGCCATAGAATATGTAGGCTAATGTAGCTTTAAAAATGAGGGCTGATGTAGCTATAGAAGATTTAAGCTAATGTACATGTATAAGATACAGACTGATGGAACAATAGAAGAGGGCTGGTGTACATGTATAAGATATAGACTGATGGAACAATAGAAGAGGGCTGGTGTACATGTGTAAGTTATGGGCTGATGTAGCTATAGAACATAAGGGCTGATGAAGCTACAGAAGCTGAGGGCTGGTGTACGTGTATAAGTTATAGGCTGATGTAACTATAGAAGATGTAGGCTATACTCACTGTTTGTTCTCTGGGTCTTTCTCATTGATCCTCTCCAGAACATTGATCTCTAGTCGCGCTGCTTCCTTGTACTTTTCCACATTTTTAATGATCTTCAAGGCCACTCGGGCTCCTCCCCTGAAACATGCACACAGATCACTGAGTCACAAACACACAAAATAGGCAAACAAACCTCATAACAATGCATGGGCACAACAGACTAAACAGGACACTATGGGCCTGATGTACGTATGTTTGCGACCGCAGCGTTAGCTGCGATTTACACTGTCCGCATAAAGCGCGCTGTGCCTTTTCATTTTGCATGGTCTGTATCAAGACAGCGGCCACTTGCGTAATCAGCGCATGTTACCGCCCATAAACGTAATCTGCGACCGCAATAAAAGCGCAGGAATTGCAACGTGGACAGGAGTTTGACAACTGCTGGTATGGAGTGTGAATGCTGAGTCTGCGGTTCGATGTCATCTGATTTCTTCCAATAATTGCATTATTGCGTGGCTGCTTAATCTGTAACGCTTGATGATTTCCTGTTCACTCAATTGAAAAAGGGTCATTCTTCTGGCAAAAATCCTCTCAGCACGTGTCACTATCCGGTGTCTTCGTCTCGCCCGGGTAACTGTAGCCATTCTTACTGGAAGTCTACCATGCACAACCAAACCAAATGCGCTTCCTGGATTACACCTGTTTTTATGGGGTGTAGAATTTCCGCCACAAAACAGGTGTCCGCTCTCACCTGCATTTTAAGTACATACCAGGGAATACATAATTAGTCGTTAAATGCGTATCTCCTCCCATTTTTTGCGCGAATCTCCCACTTCAAACTCGACCCTCCCACAAATGCATATGCATGAGTTAGAAAACCGCATCTTGCCATTCTGCGCTTCACAAGAAGGCAGATTGCGCTTTCGGTCTTGTATGGTGTGTTCGTACATACCACGCAATGATTTTATGCGCACATTGCGAAGAAATTACGTTTAAAACAGGCGCTAACTTGTTAGTACATCAGCCCCTATATCCTCACAGTGCGGCTTAAGTGTTAAGCAAAAAGCACTGCTCAGGAAACTTCATGATGTATTTTCATTGTCCACTCACAAGATGACCAGAGAAGTAGCAACATATGCATATCATACCTTCAAATAACTTAATTTTCAATTGAGCCATTTCTCCTTTACAAGAAAGCCGAAATCAACACTTCCTTTTTCCTCAAATTTGTAAACTCTAAATAACCACATGTAACCACCTTAAATTATATTCTACGGAAATACTGAATTGAAAATCTGAAGTATTTTGACAACGAAGATTGTCCCCTTGTACTTCATGTAAATTGATTTACTTTTCATACAATGTTATCATGCACCAGAATGGGTGGTTGTTGATTCAAATATATTTGTCAATCATCCCTTCCTCTTCCCTTTCTGTTCAAATCCACTGCAGTTTAGAATGTGATGTGCAAGTCCACATTTAACATTAATCAACCTACTGCGCTCCCATCTGGTGATAGAATTTTAATGTATGTAGATCCACATAATATCACAGAAATTTGAGAGAACGGGATACATAATTGTCAGAAGGCAAAGATGCATTTACAGTCAAAGAGAAATCAGCTCTCTGGCCTCCTGTTAATTTATCTTCTCTAGCACAAATGTAGTCTTCACAGGCAGAAAACTCAGAACTAAAATCAACGGTAGGTATTCAGGACTATTTATTGCTTGACCAGTCAATCTGACAGGACACATCTGGGCAACAAGAAACACCAGCCGCTCCCATGTTCAAATAATTCTGCTCACTCAAAAATTGGGTGGTCCAATGCAAACAGTAATAAATTGTGTACCAAACGTTAATGGAAATACCAGAAAATAAAAGCTGAAATTCAGATCAATCAACTCAATTTACATCTTTTGACCTCAAACTCAATTGTCCTCAGTGTACAGCAAACACACAGGAATTAACCTTGCTGTTTCAACACTTTTTAGAGGCCACTGTAGCTTGGTGGTCATTTGAATGTTCAGTACACAAAATGGATAATGTCACGTATTGACTAATACAGAGTATACTATTATAAAGAGTAGCATGCACCATCCAATATATACTGGAGCAGCTTTTAGTAAACAAGTATGCGATTACAAACACTGCCATTGTTCCTGTGGAGAATATACCACAAGCATTGTTTGTTATATAGCAACATAAATGCACAAAAACTAATGAAATAAACAACTTTGGTTTCATCTCAGTCAGATATTGTTTCTTCCAATTAAAGTTCAGACTTCAGGGGACAGCATTTTGGCAAACAGGGTCATTCACTATGAACTCAAAGTACAAGAATCTTCCACGGTCACCAAACCAGATTTGGCTCAAATTTATTTTGGGAGTACCGCTATACTTATAATGAACAAATGCTAAATTTTAGGTTCCTCCTCCAAGGGGTTACCGAGATATGGCCCCCCAAAAATCAGGGGTCACACCCCAAGCGAATAGTGAACGTTAATTCGTTGGGATTTTGGAGGCCAATATCTCTGGAACAAATCATAGGTATGGGCTGATAGGCAGGGTAATTTTGGTCCAGGCTTTCAGAATCTCTTATCAAAGTTTATCTATATCTTTTCATTTTCAAGATATTGGCCACTAAAATATGAGACTTTATGGGCGGAAATCAAAATTCCGTTTTCAAGGGCCCTCTATGAAGCCAGGATCCCTTACAGAGGCTAAATTGTGCTGGATTCAAATATGAGACTTTTTATGGGCGGAAATCAAAAATTCAGTTTTCAAGGGCCCTCTATGAGGCCAGGATCCCTTACAGAGGCTAAATTGTGCTGGATTCCTTCTATGTGAGGACAGTTCTGTCTGTACTAGGAAGATTGACTGCACCCAGGGCATAATAGTTGAGTTAGGAGACCCTGAAATGGGTTCCAGCTGAAAAAGTCACTTTTTCGCTAATTTTGGATCGGCAAGTTCACCATGTGGTCATTTACCCATGGTAATGAAACTTGTTCTGCATAAATCTATACATCTTGGCTTTATTTTTCAAAATTGCAACTTGTTTTCTCATCTCCTTCATTATTTAATCATGTTATCAAAATTGGGCGTTTTGGGGTAAAAATGCCTATTATTACCCCCTTTGTTCTGCAACTATAAGTTTTAAATAGAAAATGCCTACTCATAAACTCAAGTTACATCATTTCCTAAGATAATCTGACATGATGTTGCATTTCCTCTCTGTGATCCCCCAGATATTGCATCATCTTCCGTGCGTATTGCATCAGATCTCCCATGTATTGCTTCATCTTCCATGGGTATTGCGTCATCTCTGGTTAAAACAATAGGGTATTTAATTAATGAATTCATTGAAGCTTCAGCATGGCTTCTGACAGGTGCAAAACTGGGATTTCCTTGGAAGAGGAATGTGACAAGCATACATACTGCAGAAAAACAGGACAAATTTCATTCGGTGACCTTAAACCAGCCGACTTGGCGGTGCAATGTCATATTCAGTGAAGATGACCGAATCTGTTTCCATCATGAAAAACTGATGCAATACGCAAGGAAGATGATGCAATACCTGGGGGATCCTAGGGAGGGAATGCAACATCATGGCAGAAGTCAGATTTTCTGAAATGATGTAACTTGAGTTTGAGAGTAGGCACTGTCTATTTAAAACTTATAGTTGCAGAACAAAGGGGATAATAATGGGCGTTTTTACCCCAAAACGCCTTTATTTGATAACATGATTAAAAAGTGAAGGAGATGAGAAAACAAGTTGTAATTTTGAATAAATAAACCCAGGATATATACATTTATGTAGAACAAGTTCCATTAATATGTGTAACTGCCCACATGGTGAACTTGCCAATCCAAAATTGGCAAAAAAAAAAAAGTAACTTTTTTTCAGCTGGGACCCTTTTCAGGGTCTCCTAACTCCACTATTACGCCTTGGGTGCAGTCAATCTTCCTTGTACAGACAGACCTGTCCTCAAATAGAAGGAATCCAGCACAATTTAGCCCCTGTAAGGGATCCTGGCCTCATAGGGGGCCCTTGAAAACAAAATTTTTGATTTCCATGCATAAAAAGTTTCATATTTGAGAAGCCATTATCTTGAAAATGAAGAGACAGATAAATTTTGACAAAAGATTCTGAAAGCCTGGACCCAAATTACCTTGCATAGCTATTTTCAGCCCATACCTATAACTTGTTCCAAAGATATTGGCCTCCAAAATCCCAACAAATTAACGTGCACGATTCGCTAAGGGCATGGCCCCCTATTTTTGGGGGGCCATATCTTGGAAACCCCCAGGAGTAGGAGTAGGGCTGGGTATTGCCACTGATTTCCCGAATCGATTCGATTTCGATTCACAAGGTCCCAATTCGATTCGATTTCCGGTTAGATTCAATATCGATTCATTGAAGGATATTTCAGCTACAGTGCCTGTTTTGCTTGAATATGAAAAGGAGTCTTAGAGAACTAATGGCAGATATTATACTTTCAGTTGAATTATTAATAAGAAACCTTCTAACTAGGCACAATATTTAAAATATTAAAGTGACCCCAAACTTGTTTCCTGAAAATACTTTTTATTGACCAACACACTTGATCAATCAACATAATAAAGTGCAACACAGACTTAACAGTCAGTAGACTATTACTCTCCGAAACTGGGTCAATATTACAGGCTTCACTTTGCAAGTTCATTTTCCAGTAAATGTTATTGAATTTAAACCAATATCCTTGCCCAAAATACCCCACATGGACATGTTCGACTGTACAGAAATAAATATTACGATACATTCAACAAAGAAAATAATATTGGATTTTTTATTCGAAAACTGGTTGAAATGGTGGACGAAAATTGGGACATGTTTTATTACTAAACTTCCACCCGACGCTGTTATTGAAAATATATCTCCCAACACATGTAGTTGAGCTTAAAATAAAGATCTGATTCCGAAATTTATATCCAACGTTGATTTTGTTCTCTCATCATTACTTGTAGCTTGAAAATCCGGCCTCAATTTACCGTTCCGTGCGTAACCAGTCGTGTCCACTGCAATTACGTACGGATCACAGTACATTTTTACCGTCAACAGGTAGTTTCGCATTTGCAGCATGCTTTCTATCAATGAAACACTGCTCCATGTAGATTTATACCACACGTAGTCAACATACCTCTACCTGCAATGAACTTATTATTATCCGTTACGTCAGGAAATTCATTTCTTAAGTAGTATTTTCTGAGGATTGTACTTGAGTTTTTTTTTCGTTTTTTTTTTTTTTTGAACTGGGACTTTTACTCTCTTACATTTAAAAGATAAAATGTATACTTCTACTTTGTTACTTTGACACTGGCCCCTTCGCCACTCGTTACAAATTAAATGATGAATTACATTCATATTTTAAGGATTATCTGGATTTGGCGTGTTCGAGAAGGACAACCGTGCTCGGCGGGGTGTCTTAAGCGCCTTGTGCAGACGTGTCCGCCAGCAGACATGGAGCTGCAAATTTATGCATGCAGAGCAATATTTTACCACTAGATGGCACTCCCGGATCAGTTATTGAATATTCACAAGCAAGATGGAAATGCACTAATAAAAGATCGATATTTGAATTAAATGAATCGATATCGAAAATTTCAATTAAAAATCGATCTGAATCGGAAAATCGATTTTTTGAACCCAGCCCTAAGTAGGAGCTTAAAATTATGCATGTGTTAATTATGAATGCAGAAGTACTCCCAAAATAAATTTGAGCCAAATCTGAGTTGATGACCTGGGAACCTCTGGTTGACTTCATATGGAATGACCCAACAATGGTCTCCTTGCCATCTGTTTTCTTTGCCATCTTTAATGGACAGTAGGCCCAAACTTTTAATAGCATTAAATTGGTTGAAAACATACCCTCCTTTAAAAGCTAATAAATTTTGAAAGATCAAATTGTTTCCAAACTGCTTTTGGGATCCAAGGAAAGGCATGTCCAAGACATATATTCAAAAAGTTGGACAATGTTTTTGTATATGTTTGAACTTCATTTCCCATTAAAATTTGGCATGTCTCATCCCATTCAAATCCGGGATGTCCAATGTTTGAATGCGACTCCTGCTGCCATCTCAGGAGCGCGCAGACAGTTTACGGTTCTGCTCCAAAACACAAGCCCATCGCCACTGCTTCTTTACACCCACAACTTGAAACCTTGCAAGCACAGAATAAGGGCAGAGGAAACCCAAATATGTGCTTATTTGCAATCTTACCAACGAATTCTAGGCTGGCCAGCAGGAGTGGCTAGTGCAACAAACAATGCCAACCTGGTTCAGATCTTACCTCTCCGATAGACACCAGTTTGTTCAACTCAAAAAATTCAAATCACAGCACTCCCCTGTCACCTCCGGTGTACCTCAGGGTTCTGTTCTTGGTCCCCTCCTCTTCATCATCTATCTCCTTCCACTTAGTCACATTTTTAGGAAATTTGGTATCCATTTTCATAGCTATGCGGATGACACCCAGCTCTACCTCTCCACCAAGCCCAACACCACCTTTCTACCATCTTCCCTTTCTGACTGCCTTTTTGAAATCAAATCCTGGTTTAGTCAAAACTTCCTCAAATTAAACTCCACTAAAACAGAATTTCTCCTTGTTGGCACCAAGTCCACTATAAATAAATCTAACAGCTTCACACTTACAGTTAACAACTCCGCAGTTTCTCCTTCCTCCCAAGTCAAGAGTCTGGGTGTCATCCTCGACAGCACTCTATCTTTTGAATCACACGTCAATAACATTACAAGGTCTGTATACTTTCATCTGCGAAACATTAATCGTCTCCGTCCGTCGCTCACTCCCACCAGCACTGCCATCCTTGTCAATGCACTTGTCACCTCCCGTTTAGATTATTGTAATTCCCTCCTCTCCGGTCTCCCTCAAAGGGTCACTCATAAGCTTCAACTTGTTCAGAATGCAGCCGCCCGGACCATCACTAGAACCACCGCTGCTGATCATATCACACCCGTTCTGCAACAACTTCACTGACTCCCCATCAAATTCTGCATTGATTTCAAGATTCTCCTCCTCACCTTCAAAGCTCTCCACTACTTGGCACCTCCTTACATCTCTGATCTTCTTTGCATCCACGCCGTGTCCCAAAAGTTCATGCACCACAGAAAAAGTCAACTCAGATTGTGAATATTCAACTGAATGGGTTTATTCAAAAGCCAGTGTATCCCCCCTGCATCTTAATTACTGCCCTCAGCCTGTGGGGCATAGAAAGTACTAAGTTGTTTAGAACGGAAGGCTCAAAGTTGCCCCACTCCTGCACAGCCCTCGCATTGAGCTGCTTCATGGTGGTAGGGGGTGGGCTGTGGAAGACCCGACTGTACAGGATACCCCAGGAGTTCTCAATTGGGTTGAGGTCTGGGGAGTTGGGTGGCCATTCCTCTTTGCGCAGAAAGCCAGGAAGCTGCTCAGAACACCACTGCTGAGTTGAACGAGGAGTATGTGCGGGGTCACTATCTTGCATGAAGACCATTTCCGCACGCCTGTTGAACATCTTCCTAGCAGTGACGGGGCCCGATTTCTTTTTTCTGGTGAGTATGAGAAGTAGCACTGGCTGGAGGGTGTTCTTGACATAACACTCAGCATTGATGGTGGTGCCCTGGGGTACAACATGCAACTCCAACAGCCCTGAAGATGACATCACCCCCCAGACCATGCAATGGGCGCTGAACTGGACTTGTTCAGAAGGTGGCACTTTCTTTCAATCGTCAGTGTAGATGCGGTCGTTTTGGCTGTTGGGAGTTGGAAATAGGTAGAGTGGGCATTCATCAGAGAAAACCCAGTTTTCCCAGTGTCTTGGGGTCATTGTGGCATACTCATAAAAAAAGTAAAAGCCAGCCGCTTCTCCTTTTGCAGGTTGGTAAGGCGAGGAATCCACTGTCTTCTGTATGCTCTCAGACCCAGTTTCTCAGTCAAAAAATGATGGATGGTACTCTCAGAGACTGCTTCCCCAAGATTCTTCAGTCTTTGACTGAGTCCATGGCAGGATTGCTGTCTCTTTCCCTTAGCCTTTCGGATGAGGTCCTTAGCCCTGGAACTCAGGACGGAGGGGCTCCTGCACGGGGCTCGTATTCAAGGGAGTCACAACTCTGGTGTTTCTGCCACCACTTCTCCACCCATTGTATGCTTCTGCCAAGGTCCTGAACTACCTCCCAGCAAGTTTTCCCTGCCCTGCGCAAAGCAATGGCTTGAGCACGGACCTGAGGCTCTGAAAGAGCAGCCTTTCCAGTTTTTGTTTGGCCATCGTGGCAGCACTACCAAAAAGGGTTTCTCAGTGACAGTTGTCTCTTGGTTCCTTGGTCAACCAAGAAATTTATCGGCCTTTCACAAACAGATGAACTAATTAAACAACTTCACAACACCTGGCTGACCAGGTGCAACCCATTTTGGAGACAGACATGTTGCCCATTGGGGTGCATGAACTTTTGGGACACGGTGTACACACCCTCCCGTACTCTTCGCTCCTCCTCGTCCATGCTTCTCATCACACCTCCTGCCCGTTTAGCTACCATGGGGTCCAGAGCCTTCTCCCGTCAGCTCCTCGTCTTTGGAACTCTCTCCCACAATTCATCCATGTTTCCGATTCTCTGTCCTTATTCAAATCTCGGCTCAAATCCCACCTTTTTAGAATAGCCTACTCTGTTTAGTTGTTAGTATAGTCTGGACAATTGTCTTCTTTGCTATTGCGGTTATTGTAATTTTTATCATCGTTTTTATTTTCTTTCGTGTTTTCCTTTTAATTACTTTGTCTGTTCTTATTATTTTGTCATGTTTGTTGTCCTTGACTGTTTCGAAAGGCGCCTTTAAATAAAATGTATTATTATTATTATTATTATTATTATTAACCCCAGCCAACTGTATCCCTCCCATATTCCTCAGCAGCGCAAAGCCAAATATGCACTGCTCTTAAGAAGCTACCAGCCACAGCTGGCACCGGGCACCGGCACGGCTTGGATTTGAACCCGGGCTATGGTGGTCCCCGCAAGACTGCGATGCAGCACCTTAACTGAGTGAGCCGTCTCAGTGGTCCGAACTTGTTTTAAGCATTGGGTGGAGCTTAACTTTTGCTCAGGTGTATTTATGCCTGTGAGGCAAGCAGCAAATCATTCTCCCAACACAACCTGTGTAAGATAAGCTCATTGAAAAGAAATGCTACGTACCTTCGGTGGTCCACACACTGCACAACCTTCCCAAAGGTGCCCTCCCCCAACGTGTTTACAATCTCATCTGTATACAAGGGACCATGGGAGAGAAGACAGACAGACAGACACAGAGAGAAAGACAAAGAAACAGAGACATGGTTAAGAGTTGCACGGCAGTAAAGTGACTCTCTGAAAAAGGAACAGGCAGTGAGCAGACATTCTCAGGCTGAGATGTCCTCCAGCCTCCCTTCATAATGTAGTATTTCCACGTACCACCCACCCAGCCAGCACACTAACTTGAACGAAAGCTACACAAATTATCCCTGCAGGGGCTGGGTGTTCCACATAATGCCTGGAGGGGGGCGTTAATAACATAATTTAAGATACCAAAAAGTCCCTATATTAGATTTTTCCCATCTGTCACCACAGAATCCTTGCTTTGGCTTCATAAAAGCCATCTTAATCTTTTCTCTACATGAGTAAATACATGCGAACAGAGGGACAGGGGAGAAGAGGAGTTCTCCCTCAAAAGAGGAGCAAATTTGCAGGCACTGAAGGGTGACTTAATCGAAGGAAAACTACTACACCAAGCAAAGAAGTAGAAGAATCAGACCTTTTTTTTCCTCTTTCCTATCTGTTCTGTGATTGTGCTCTTTAAATGGTGAGAAAAACATGAGCTTTCAGACTGTGAGAGGGATGCCTGACTCGTATCAGAATGTTGGCGTGTCATTATAAGTAGGTTAACTGAAGCCGTTTCGAGAGGTTTGGATAAGTAGGGCTCAGAGGGATATGACTAAAGGAAGACAAGGAATAGAAAAATCAATCACATAATGAAACCGATTTCAAAATAAAGCATCTTTTTAAGAACCCATTGCTTTTAATTTTAAAGGACGTTGAAACAAAAAACCCAAAGCACTTCAAATATACAGCTGCATCGCATTTCCAGAAGACAGACAATTAAACCTATCCTAAGGAACTCTGTCTAAAATGCACCTGTCCATGTATTGGACAGTGATCCATCACTTCAGTTCAAGAGAAGCAGACAGAACTGCATTATGGGTAATCCCTTTCCTCTTAATGCTCTATGGATGTACTGATATGGAGAAGGGTTACGATAAAAGTAGTTGGCAGTGAGTACATCTTTCTTGCAGGACGTCCCCACTCCGATAGACCAGGTGCCCCTCTTCGTCGTCCCTCACACTCAACGCCCTCGTCCGGCTGGTGCTCCGCTGTGGCCCGCCAGGGTTCGAGGACGACACAGCCGGGGGGGGGCGGGGAGGGGGCCAGCCATTGCCACGGCGACAGCGGGAGGAGGTGGTGTTGTAGTTGTAGGTAGAGTGGGCGGTCATAGGGCGAGTCATTTGACACCAAACCACGTGAGGGATATACAACGATAGGGATATAGTGCAAGGGAACAAGTCAAAGATCACATTCCTCTAACTGCTATCCTCCGTCTCCCACCTTTCCCTCTCTATGCCCTCTTTCTGTCGTTCCTACCAAACAAAAAATAAAGACTATAGAAATATCCATGACTGTATTAACTTATTAAACCAGACTAGAGCAATAAAAATGCAAAACTTTTAACAACTGCATGAGAAAATGTGTCAGAAAACGCAAAATAGATGCACAAACATTTCAGAAATCATTAAAGCTAGAAAAAGGGGGAAATTATTTGAAAGTAGAAACACAGCAGTTGGAAGTACTTAAAAAAATGAACAGACACACACACACTTGCTCGCTGCGCCCAGCTTGACCCAGGTCTGTAACTGGAGCAAGCCTCGTCACACACAGACACACACACAAACACATGCAGGTTCAAACACACGCGAGTACGCTCACGCTACTGCAGAGCTGCTCAAACCTCTACATTACAGCCCTACCTTACTACTCCTCTCACTGTGGCTCAGTTCAGCTCCGGTTAGCCAGTGCTATACCACTGTCACTATAAGAGCACTTAGCCTCATTTAAAACCACATAGGCTGAGAGGCTACATGGAAAATGCCAAGGCGCTTGGTGGCCGGCACTGAGAAAAACTCTCTAGCCTATTTGCATCTACAAGGCTCTGTTATTAATACCGGTGTCTGGGGAGGTTAAAGCCTGGAGAGAGGGCTACGTCTCAGCCTGACCAGAGTGTAAACAAGGCCTGTTTGGCTAGCAGCATGCTAACGAAGAGGACACAGAGGGTTGGGGGGGGGATGTTAGGTAGGTAAAGCAGTGGTAAGCAGTGCGGGGGTATAGGTAGAGTGCAGGGAGACGGCGGTTAGCCTGCATGCCGGACATGAACAGGAGCAGAGGAGACGGACTGCGCAGGTTAAAGGCAGTGGGTTTACAAGCAGCAGATACAGCACAGGTCCATACAGCGGCAGTGCAGGGAGACAGGTGGTGGGGGAACGGGACACAGGTACTCACAGACAGGCACAGGCAGACACAGTCCACGCAGGTCTTATACACCGAATACAGCTCAGTTTTACCCATCGCTTGGACGCAGAGGGGGGGAGAAAAGCACAGAAAGCAGGGAGATACAGACACAAACAGGAGAAAGTAAGAGAGAGGGGTGGGGGGAGAGAAGGCAACGGAGAGCAAGAAAGTGATGATTATAAGGCAAAGAAAGGGAGAGAGATAGAGAAAGGAGAGAAAGAGCGAGAAAGAGAGAGCGGGGAGAGGACAGAGAGCTGGAGGGCAGGCAGAGGGAGGGGAGAGATATGAGGAGGGCACAAGGAAAGCGGACAGGAGCTGAGACACAGCTAATAATAAACCCCGGTCATGACTCTCGGGAAAATGCTGCGAGGAGGATCAAAACTTTGAGAATGGCGCACGAGGATCCGATTTCCTGCTAAACCGTCCTAACACCCGGTTCTCCCCTCCCCTAATCCACCTCACACACTGCTTTCAAGTGTCCTTTTACAGGACTCCACTTAGCGCACCCCTTAACCCCACTTCATGCATTTAAGTGTCCATCCAGCACACAAGTCACCACTAATTTACATCCATCACATGCCCCAGAAAAGCAACATGATAAGAGAACAGCCGCTCGTGCCGAGCTTAATTTATCAATCGTTGCAGTGATCAGACTTCATGAGCACTTAGATTATTTATGGGTTGAGATTGCAGCACACATGACTGAAAGCTTCAGTATAACGCCAAACATGTACAGTGCTTAACAAATTTATTAGACCAACTGTAATAAAAAAAAAAATGAGAAAACACAAATATTTAAGAATTTGTCAAAAACTTGTTTAAAACTAAAAATTATTTTGTTATTTCTTTGGCAAATAACGAACTGAAACTACTTAATAGTCCTTATTCACACATAAAAACAAAACAAAAAAAAAAAAGCTATATTTTGTTTGGCCTCCTTCGGCCTTGACAACAGCTTGCATTCCTGCATTCAACCACTAAAACTATTTTTTATGTTCAGGAATGCAGGAAAATAACTTATTGGCATCTTAATCAAAAAATAATAATGTGCTTATCGATTTTTTTCTGCTTTTTTGTAAAACAGTAAATTCGAAAATTCATGGATAACAACAATAATTATATTTTAGCATTCAAAATATCATCTCAGTTAAAGATCTCGCGCATACTGGTGGATTAACTATTACAGAAACATAAAAATTATTTTAGTAATTACCAACACTGTTAATTTAGGGCAGCTGTGGCATAAACCTTACATTGGGTCGTGGTCTAATAAATTTGTCAAGCACTGCATTTAAAACATTAATCGGTGTAGAAACACATAATGCATATTAAGCTAGATCCTAAAACCTGAAAGATGAGGCTAACTATTTTTAGACCTAACATTAGGGAAAAATGACTTCGAAGCCAATGATTGGCATACTAGTTGAGTGACGATGTGTCTTCGAGTTAACCCACAGTCGAAATACTTGCTCGTCAGCTCTGAAAATTTTAAATGACATGAAGGTACTTAATAAGCTTAAAATTCCAAAAGTATGTCTCAGTATTTATAATAAGTACAAGAAAGAAATAATGTTCGCATGTCACAAAGGTCAATGGAATTCAGTGCCAGAGAGGGAACAAAATAAGTACACATTACAGACAGAAGGCTCTTATGACTTTTTAGTAAACTGATCTGAATATAAACATGCCAAGAAATTCTTCAAAACCGAACTGGTTCAAACTTGTCTCTGGCTGCTAGAAGGGATTCACAGCCGAAATCATGGCGCATTACACAAGATGCCAATGCGTACCATAAAGATTAAACATGAATAGTGATAATGATAATCATCGAAGTAAGGTTACCAGCCGCTGAGCAACCATTTATAGTTATAAGTGATGACAAAAAGAACCATTAAAAAATAATTAATGCCAGTTATCACTACCCCCAGTTTCAATGTGACATTAATATGAATAAAGTTCCTTATGTTTACAGTACTATCATTGCAAGTAGTGCATAATCACTAAATTCTCTGGCCAGCATCGTAACATGAATATGTTCCTCAATGTATCATAATACTGCATAAGCGGCTGTGTGCTGGGCTGGCACTGAAAGATGCTGGACGGACGCTTAAGGCATGAGTGTCATTAATCGGGTAGCTGTATTGATCCCAATCTCGTCCTGTGAAGGCCCATAACTGAGGCTTGCAGATACAATATGACATGCAGGACTGTGAGCTCCCAGGTGATGAGCAGAGGGTCACAGGAAAAGAAATGCCTGATTAGCTAAAATTGACCGTGTGAAGTCTAGAAAATCTGGCTACAGTGGACTCCATATCGGCTGGGCTTAAATCGACTCCGTTGTCAAGTCTGACAATCTGGTTAAAATGACGCAGTCATCTGCTATGACAATCTGAGTAAAACTGACTCTTTGGTCAGCTACAACTATCTGGCTAAAACTTAGCCATCAGCTATGCCAATCTAGATAAAATTGAATCCATGGTCAGCTAAAACTGACTGTGAGGTCAGCTACCACAATCTGGTTAAAACTGACTCAGTGGACAACTCTGAGAATCTGGCTAAAACTTCTTCATTCATCTGCCACAACAGCTTAGCTAAAACTGATTCAGCGATCAGCTCTGACAGTCTGGTTAAGATGTACTTCACAGCCAGTGGTTGACGAAGACGATACGGCTAAAACTGGCTGAATCATCAGCTTTGAAACTGGGCAGAAACTGACTCAGTCAGCAGCTATGACAATCTGACTGTAAAGCCGTTTCAGTCGTCACAAATGCACTTCGGTGCTCGGCTTTAAAAATCTTCTTGTCAGATTACAATAACATTAGCTCATAAGCACAACTGAACATTTATGCCCCAAATATTAATTCTATGTACACAGAACACACATCCAGTGCTCCGATAGTCTAAATGGGTGAGACACCCTGTTCCACGCAGACCTGGACAAATACTGATCAATATTGTGCTCCTTATTTGGAGATCAACTACCAATTGTTAGAAAAGTGATTATAATAAAAATACACCTTCAAAATCAATTAGCAAATAAAAGAACGAAGACATGAGGAAAATTTTACTACTTACCGAGTCCGGGGGCTGTGGAAAAAAGGATGTTATAGGAAGACTTGGGGGAGGAAAATATGGGAAAGAACGAGTGGAAAAGAAAGGCAGAAAAAAAAGACTGAGGGAGCAGGAAAGAGAGACATGGGTCGGACAATACTCACCGAAGAGGACTGGCTATAGGACCTGGTTCTACGCCTCCTTCGTTTGTGCTTACGCCTGCTGCCCTTCCGGCCGTACGAGTCCTCCCTCTCCCTGCCACGCTCCCGATCTCTGTCGCGCCGGTGCTCGTAGTGACGGGGAGGTGTGTCACCGTGTGTGTAGTAGCCCTCTGGCGTACCACGCTCTCTCTCCCGATCGCGGTCCCGGTCCCTCTCACGGCTGTAGTCCAGTCGTCTGTAGCCCTCGCAGTAGCGCCGATCATAAGGCCTGCGGTCCGCAGAGCGGTTGTCATAGCTACGGTTGGGAGAGAGGGAGCGAATGGAATGAATTTTCCAGAAAACAAAGCAAACATGGCCAAGTCAAATGGTCCGCTGAGTCACTGTTTATAACGGGCTGTCCGAGAGATGATGCCTGAATGAGGAGGCTAGATAAGTGTAATAGCTATGCAAGGATTGTGGATCTAAAAAACTCTTTCAAATACTGGTGCTTTGTTGAGTACACCATGCAAGAATACAGCAAAAAGAACGACACAATACTGCGTGTCTTGGTTGAACATCTTTGGAGCATCATTATGGCCATTTGCACCAAAGAGTAAAATTCCAAAAATAGCCACCAACGCTCATGTCTTTATAAAGGGCAAATGATACTGCTCTCCTTTCTGAGCAAAAGATAATGATCCGTGTCTCCTGATTGAACTCATTTTTTTTTTTTGGAACACAAACCTGATTCTGTATCAGACAAGAATTTTTATAATTTTATCAACTTGAGAGATTGTTTGGGTACAACACAGGACCATACAATTATGTGGGAATAGTGGCATGGTAAAAATGGGTTAAGAGAGATTTTGGCTGTGTGCACTGAGAAGATACAGTCACAAAAAGAATGAAACACTGAATGTCTATCATCATATTTTATGTCATCACTATCAAAACAATCAAAAATCCATACACAAAATCCTTTCAAAGCATAAAGTGATTCATTGGATTCAAAGGGTTAGCCTTTCTTATGATATCAGCTTTCTTTAGTGAATATATTTTGACAGTTTCGTCAACATAAATAGAGGATGTTACACGAGTGGGCATGTCATCTGAAAGTTATGAAACCAGTTGAGTAAATTTTGCAATTAACAAACCCAAAATTTGCTCAATGAGTTCCATAACTTTCTTAAGACACGACCAAGACCACAAGATTCTTCTTACGACATGACCAAGAGTATAAGATTATGTTTATTACATAAAAGAATTGCGTAATTTAAAAGAAAACAAATGTCATTTTCAGTAGCGCCCATTGTATGTTTGCATTGCACAAACTATCGCTCTGCTAAGTTAGTCACTGAATCACAGACATTCGCGTTTGAATGAGCTTCGGTTTGTAAATTCAGTCAACTAAGAAGCTAGCTAATGTTGGATAGCTAGCGAACAAACTACTGTTACATAATAATTATGAAAAAGAAGTGCATGTACACTAGCTAGCTGGCTACATAACAATAAGTTAGTTATGCGAGTGCCACTTAGCTAGCTTGTTTATAGCGCTGAGCTATATCCAATGTAACCAACGTTACATTTGGTATTCAGTTTGGCTAAATATTAACCGCGTGACACAATGCAAAGCGATTTTTCCCCACGCTCTCAGCCAATGAAATTTTCATAAAAGTGATATGTGCAGAGGGCAATACCAAAAATAAGCCAGAAGCTGGGCTTTGGGAAAAGTATCACAGTTATGTGATAGAGGCATATAGACAGTAGGCTAAATTTGTAGTAGTATAAAGGTGAACCAGTATCACTTTGCATAACTGGCACTTCACTTGTTTTGGATCATCAGCAGTCTTAAAATGCTTCAAAGCTGGAGATTTCTTCATCGTTGTAGGTATGAAAGTGATGACGTCTTGGTGAAGCACATAGCGCCAATTAAATGCAGATACAAAATATGATTTTTTTTTTATTTAAATAACTTGGTTAATTTCTGATAATAGTTTAGAGACAAAATACTGTAGATTTTTGTTATTGGCATTATATGAATATAATCTCTGGAACTGTTAATTGCTGATACTCTGCTGCATTAATACAGGTGTGTGCATCCCTTTGTATGCAGCAAGTGGGAGAGAAAATAGTTTTTTTGATTGCAGTGAAACCTACGCTTTTGAAAGGCATAATCAACCATTATGGATTGTCGCAGAATACTTTGTTAAATAAAAACATGTTGTGAATTTTGGAAATGATGACATCCATTTTTTTCAGAAATATTGATGTTTGAACTTTACAACCCTCTAGAGTTAAAGGAAATGTTTGGGTCATGAGTCAAAAACAATCCTTATGCGGCCACCACTAGAATCAAGTTCTATAAATAGTATCAGGCTGCACAATTACTTGAATTGTGATCATTTTAAGCGTAATAAGAACAACTGCTGCCACAAGGCAAACAGGCGAGCTCACTCCTTTTCTCTGCCATGAATCATACCTCATGCGGTTTTTTTTAACAACAACCGCCTAACATCAGAGGCTGTACGAAATGCTTCCGGCAAAAATCTTCACTGATGTCAGTATTTATAAGGGACATGCTGAATGGCGCTATATTAAGGTCAGCAGAATCATCACCTTTTCACCAACAATTAATCTCTAAATGCTCACCTTTACTTTAATTGATCACCCATCAAACAGTGGATTCACTCAATTTCTAATTTGAGTCAACAGACTGTCCAATTTATTTAGATAGTATTTTTGTTTCTTTAATTTGAAAGTGTAAAAGGTCATAAACCACCACAGATTCGCATGACTTTGTTTGCCAGGGTTTTTTTGTACATTTGGTCATATTTTGCAAACACAAATACTTCAATTAGCAAAATGTCTTCTGCCTTTTCTGTATTTAGTCACTTAAAAGTTCATCTAGGACTATTAGTCAATAAATTTTTAATTATCATTTTAAATTATCTATTAAAACAAGCTGCAATGTGAGATAGAATTCATATTTTTTCAAATTATTCAGATTACCGGAATTTTTTACAATCACACATATTAGCCAAGTTAGGTCCATCTGCTTCTTGTTATCGCTTCTAAATTGTTATAGGCAAGTAAGGCAACGTATTTTTTTTATGAGGTTGGTCGGACAAATAAATTGCTTGATTGATGTTCAGGAAAAGTACACGGGAACAGATTAATCTTGGTGGCAATTAGTTGGCTTCGGAACACAATGTTTTCTTGGAAGAATTTCAAATTGCCTCAGCCATCTGACACTGGGGGTGAGGGCATGGTTTTTCTGGGGCGCTGACCTCCTGGAGCGCAGGTAGCCGTCCTCACGCCGGTGCCCTCCTCCTCTCCTACCCCTCTCGCTGCTGGAGGACAGGGAGGGGGATCGCCGCCTGCGATGCCTGCGCCCACGGCTTCGCCCCTGGTAACTGCCACTGCTGCCCCGCTCCGAAGATGGATACCGTCTCGTGTGAGGCATCTGGGACATGGGAGAGAGGTATTCCAGTGAAGAGAGCGAGGGATCAATAAGTTGCAATAAGTCCATTTAAAACTTTTTTTGCAGGTTTCCCTCAGTCAGATCAAGTTTATCCCAAGACTTTATTTTGTGTTGAATCTCCATTCTCAATCAGACAAGGCAGTCTCAGTCAGTCTCTCTGCAACCAGACTTTTGTTAGGCTACTTAGGAAGCCATTCAATTTGAAATTCAAGGCCATGCTGGCATGAAAGTAAGCATTAATTAAAATGAAGGTGAAAAAACAGTCAAAGAATGATTTAGAATAGGCATGGGCAACGCTCTGCATAAACTCTAATGGAATGCGTAACAGCTGAACTGGGGCGGTAAACAAGCCTCAGAAAACTTATAAAAAAAAATGATGTAAATACCATTTTCATACAAAAAGAACACCATGGTTTGATTAAAAGCAACCTTTTCAATAGGATACCCGCATTCATACATGAACTCTGCGTATTACGGCCAATAACGCGATTTGAACAGAGCTATTATTCGCCCGTTGGATGAAATCGTGACCTCAATTTGCACCGTGTTTACAAACTTTCAAGTGCATGGCGTGGCAAAAATATCCATTTTGGAGGTAGATTTCAAACAGCCAGCGCTGGCGTGATATCCCAGCTACGGCCCTTATTGACTTACAGCCATCTAATTTGAGAAATTACGAGTCTATTCGTCCAAACTAGACCTCCAGGGGATGTGAAATAAGTTCGACAGAAGTTGTTGAAGTTAAATCGCGAGTTCGCCGTGACTTCTTCTCAACAATAGCAAGAAAGGTGAGTGTATTTTTTACTATTACCTACATAGTTAGTTGACAGAATATCCTGTGACCCTATTTGTGAAGTTTCAGTAAAATATATTAAGGAATAAACCAGCGCCAGGCGTTCAAAACCTACCAGTGTTCTGACAAATTTTGCTACCTATCAAAATATGCCACCTCGCGAACACTGGTCACAAGATTCATTCACTTATACCCTTCAATTCGAGACTGCGAGGATGGAAATCTGAATAATCAATTAGGAAAAATTCTCGGATCTTGGTAATTCTGTATATCGTTTAAACATTTTGTTAATCGGATTATGAAAGAAGACCGAAAATAAGCGCCCGCTTTTTGTTTGGGTGTAACAGCGCGTATTTAAAGGAGAATACATTGTATATTGATTAAGCATTGAACTCTGCATTAGTCGAACTGTTTTAATATTTGTTAATGACATTGCTTCGGCTTCCTGGAAGCAAGTACCCGCAAATCTGCTGTCTAATGAGCATTTCAGGTTCGATGTACTGAGTAATAACGCCGCGGAAACTTAAACTGGCCCGTCATTCTGCGAATAGTCTTACTAAACTAGTTAATCGTCTGATTGCTAATCAAGCAAAGGGAGGTTTCTGCCTCGCCAAACTAACCTCCGACTGCACGTCACTGTGTTTTACTATGAATTATTCGCAGTAGCTCATTGAAACTATCATGGGAAGAGGGTGTACGGACATTGTAAAAAACAGTGCAAGGTTTTTTTTTTTTTTTTTTTATCACCACGGGTTATTGAAGGGGAACGTTTGATTCATTTAAGTAGCAGTGGGAGGGCAAACAACTGCCGGCATCAGCGACTTCACTGCATTTTATATAGTAATGGGCGAGTAGCGTTAATGTTTGCCCCCCACCGATAATTTTGACATTTTGCAGGCCATTGATCAAAAAAAAAAAAGCTTCACAGGCAACCCATTCATACCAGTTTTTAATATCAACGCAAAACCTAATGTTTGTTGAACATAATTGGGTGAAATTCAATGCATTTTCCATTAAAAAGGGCCTAGGGGGTGCTGCTGTACTTCAGAAAAGGGGTTGATGACTTTAGCATCAATTATTTCTGTTAGGGTACCCTAATGGATAATTTGGCCAGGTTTATTTCTGAGTAGACTGCATTTTCGAAAATGCCCTCAGGCTTCACCCCCCAATTTTCGCAATGGGTTTTGTTGATAAATGCCAAAATCAGCCATTTTTGGGACCCTGTGGCTCTGAGACCCTTTCCTGTAAAGGCGTTGGACTTGTGGCAAACTCTTCGTCTGTGTCTTCTGTACTTACCTGCAAAAAATCATTAGAAAATAATAAAAACTTTTTTCTCAGCAACTCAAGAAATGTTGTCATTTTATTCATTTGTATTGCCCATGCCTATTTAGAAGCACGTGTATTGACAATATTTTTCAATACAAGTCTCATTAGTGCCATAGAAGTGCAGTAAATAGAATGAACTGCATTAAACTTGGGAGCATGCGGCTACAAGAACACAGGACAAAGCTTATATGGAAATTAGCGCAACAGAAAGTGTCTGGTTAAGAATCCCAGCAAGAACACAAGGCAACGACTTCAACCTGAAAGCATCTTAGCATTAAAAAATGGACTTGGAAGAGGTGCTGGATTCAAAAAAAAAGTAAAACAGCGATTAGGTTGCAGTTGATGCCTTGATTGCAAAGCTTAGGAGTGCAATTTTCTTCCACATTTAGATGGGAGAGGATAAGCATTAAAATAATGTGGTTGACAGGAATGAAAGTAAAGAGGGAAAATAATGATTGGGAAAAGGACAGAGAAAAAATTTTGGGAGGAGAAAAGGAAAAAGACGAGGGGCAGCCATATGTTACGCACTCAAAGCCAATTTAAATAACCACAATCAACCACGCTCAGATCACAATATAGGGTAAAGAGCCTTAAAAGCCTGCGCCAAAGTGGCAGCCCATTTTTTTCCCCCAGATGTTTGCACTGGCATGAGTATGCATTTTATAGGTATGCACAGGCACACCGTTCAAGAGGCAACCCCGTGGGGAAATGGCAGTTTTCAGACTGAGGAAGTCAGTACCTCACCCCAGCCTGCAGCTTTTAAAAACCCCACACTGTCAACAGCTGTTTTCAGCTATAACCACTTCATTAATTTTGGGTGATCTGATTTAACTTCCAGCATGGGCTAAATTGATCAACCAGATCTGATAACCAAAGTACTTCCAGTAATATATGGCTGTAAACAGAAATTATGTAAAATTAAAAAAAAAAAAAATTAAGCGTCAGAATTTTAGGCATTAAGCCCACAAAAAAAAAGAAAAAATAAACTCATATGCATATCAACACTTAATTGCTCGATTAATCCAGTCCCAGGCACAAAATACCAAAGAAAATACAGTTAAAAAATGACTAGCCCACAAACTACTGTTCAACGCCATGATGGGAAACTAAGCAGATGGTTCACATTCGGGGACGTTCCACTTCTAATAAGCATTCTTACAGTTAAAACTGAAATTAGAAACTGAGCAATTCTCTCGCGTATACACGTGCGGTGAGCAGATGAATCTGACCACCTGAGTCACATTTGTCAAGTTAACATGCTAAGGAAAAAAAGTCCAACGATGTAAATCACCGAGTCGTAATTGTTCTATTATTGAAGGATCACCTCGGGATATGTAATCTTATGCAACTGGCTGGCCAACGTTAAGGCCGGAAGGTAAACAACAATGATAGAGCAGCCATGTGATAAAACATAGAAAGGAGCAGCGTAGCTTCTCTTCCAACATGGCTTTAAACAGAAAAGGTAGCAGGAAACCATATTTGTAGCTGCATAAATTATATTAGATTACAAGGTAGGCTTAAGGAGCCAACAGTGGGCGTAGAGAGCTTGACATTTGTATTTGCATAGCTAGTTAGCAAGCAAACATTAGCTACTTGTTTCACTGACTCGTTCAGCTAAGTTCGTAACGTCAGCAACCTAGCTAACTACACACATACTAAACTATCTAATGTAAGCCAGGAAGCAACGTTTAAGTTCCTGTGAAAAAGCAGCCTTCATAGCTGGCTAACAGCTTATTATAGAGACGTTATGTATCCGAGCTGGCGGGAGGGTGCAAATTAACTTTGCGCGACTAGCTTCAGCAAAACACAGTAATGCTAATATTAGCCATCGCGTTAAGAAAACATGGTGGGCATATTCTGCACACATGGCTTACTGTGTATTTACTAAAACTGCAGATTTTCAATGAATGACAGACCTTTGGGTATACTATTCTTTTCTGCACCTAATTATCCCGAAGAGTCCGCCATTTTATGTGAACCAAAACACGGCCCCGGGTTTAACCAAAACGACCGCCATCTTACTAACATTAGCTAGCTTTTCACTGACATTAGCTTTCCAGCATTAAGATGAAATGGAGAATGTTCGATGAGAGCAGGGTAACAGGAAAGCGCTGTTCCGAAGTAAGTTACAGCATTTAAATAGCTCACTGGCGAGATCGGTGCTAAACCATGCCAGTTACAGTAATCCGTAGACACTTATATGTGCATTTTACCGTTTTAGCAGCGAGGCCCGTCCGCTTATTCCACAGGAAATCCGTGCTGTCGTCTTTCCCCAGCCTACCTGAGTTCGAATCCGAATCCCCTATTCCATTCCACCTCTTTCACGCGTTCTCACTCACCTCTCGGGAATGGGTGCGCTCATTTTAGAGCGAACGCTGGATTCTTCAGAGTCTGCGAAAATCCAGAAAATAGTTCTGTCGGTTAAACGCGCACTAATAATAAACTGCACGAATATTGAAATCGTTGTTCAAAAATTATACTTATATACAAACCCCAACTCCAATGAAGTTGGGACGTTGTGTAAAACATAAATAAAAACTGAATGCAATGATTTGCAAATCCTTTTCGACCTATTGCGTACACTACAAATACGAGATATCTAATGTTCAAACTGATAAACTTTATTTATTTAATTTATTTTTGAAATATTCACTCATTTTGAATTTCATGCCTGCAACACGTTCAAAAAAAGCTGGGACAGGGGCAACAACAGACTGGAAAAGTTGAGGAATGCTCAAAAAACACCTGTTTAGAACATTCCACAGGTGAACAAGTTAATTGGAAACAGGTGAGTGTCATGATTAGGTACTATAAAAGGAGCATCCCCAAAAGGCTCAGTCGTTGCTGAGTGGTAGAGCTAGCTAGATCGATTCTGACTTGAGTGAGCGTCGTCTGAGTTTTACTTTCTGACGGGGAGATTTGAACAATGGAGTGCGACGTGGCAGAAAGTTTTAAAAATAAAAGGAAAAAGGGAAGTGGGGCTAAAAGCAAGGAAGAAGAATATGTTGTAGGAATGAAGGCTGCAGTAATATTCTGTCGTGCAAATGGTCTTTTTAGAGATATGCAAGGAGTGGGAAGATTTATTAAAAATAGGACCAAGGGTCCTGTAGCTCAGTGTTTCCCAACCCTGTTCCTGGAGTACCCCTGCCCTGCATATTTCAGATGTCTCCCTAATTTAACACACCTGATTCAGCTGATCAGCTCATTGGTGGAGTACCTAATGACTTGATCTGGGTGTGTTAAATCAAGGAGACATCTGAAATATGAAATACTCAAGAACAGGGTTGGGAAACACTGCTGTAGCTTACCGGCAAGCAGTCTTACAGCGATGATACAAGTTATGAAAATTTCATGTGAAGTTTGACATTTGAATCAATGAAAATCAATGTCAAGGTCACTAAATAAAAGTTCACATACATTTATAAGACCTTCTGTAATACAATCCTAAGCTCTGAAGCAGTTTTGGTGATACAAATCATTATAATATGTCAATATGTATTCAATATGTCAGTTGTGAACTTTGAAGGTCACAGAATGTCAAGTTGTGGTCAGCAAATGGATTTCATATACGACTTTCTAAATATCTCTATTCAAACCTTGGCTCCATCTGTGACCATTTTGGTGATAAAAGTCAGGGTAATTTCATTGCCGAGTTTGATCCTCAAAGGTCACTGACAGTCAAGTTGAATGTCACCAAATGAAAGTTCATATGTGACTTCCTAGATGTCAGTTACACAAACCTTGGCTCAATCTGTGACCATTTTAGTGATACAAGTCACTGAATTTTCACTAGGTCACATTTGACCTTCGAAGGTCAATGTAAAGGTCACCAAATGAAAGTTCATATATGACTTCCTATATGTCTCTAATACAAACCTAGACTCCATCTGTGACCGTTTTGGCAATACAAGTCATTGTAATTGTATTATGTCAAGTTTGACCTTCAAATGTCATCAACAGTCAAGCTGAATGTCACCAAATGAAAGTTCATATGTGACTTCCTATGTCAGTAACACAAACCTAGGCTCCATCTGTGACCTTTTCAGTGACAGAGGTCATTGAATTTTCTCCATTCCTTCGAAGGTCAATATGAAGGTCACCAAATGAAAGTTCATACATGACTTCCTATACATCTCCAATACAAACCTACACTCAATCTGTAACGATTTTGCTGATATAAGTCATTGAAGTTTCACTGCATAGTTTGGCCGTTGAAGGTCACTGAAGGTCAAGTTCAAGGGCACCCAATGAAACTTCATACATGACTTCCTATATGGCCACAATACAAACCTAAGCTCTATCTGTAATAGTTTTGGTGATAGAAGTCATTGAAATTTCATTATGTGAAGTTAGACCTTCGAAGGTCAAGTTCAAGGCCACCAAATGAAAGTTCATACATGACCTCCTATAAGTGTTCAATGCACATATGTTCCCAATCTTCAATATTTTCAAGCCTAGAAACGTTTGAAAATTGTAACATTTTACTTGACCTCAAGTTTGACCTTTCAAGGTCATCTGAGGTCAACTTTAACAGAGCCAAAATATAGCTCATACATTACTTCCTGTATGTCAGTAAGACAAACTTAATCTCTATCTGCAACCATTTACCTTCCACAGGCGATTTTGCCCATTCTCCATAAGACCCAATGTTAAAGTACAGCGCCCCCACTAGACCCACTTCCGTCGATTCAATCAAAATGGCACTCGCACTGTAAATAAAGTGTATCAAGGTGAGTTGATTGCCAGATTTAGAAAAAAAAGTTATCAGACAGTTTTTGAGAAATAATTTTTTGAAATTTCAAGTCATATCTTTCAACATTGTTAATATATTCCCTGACCTTGAATTTGACCTTTCAAAGTCATCTGTGGTCAAATTTAATATTGCCAAAATATAGGTCATATATGACTTCCTATATGTCGATAATACAAACTTAATCTCTATCTGCAACCCTTTGGCCTCCACAGGCCATCTTGCATATTCATAAAGTACAGCGCCCCCAATAGACCCACTTCCGTCGATTCAATCAAAGTGGCGCTCACACTGTACATTGACGGTACCAAGGTAAGTTGATTGCCTGATTTAGAAAAAAATTTATCTCGCAGTTTTTGAGAAATAATTTTTTAAAATTTCTCAGTCCTATCTTTAACATTGGTGCCAAAATTTCAAGGACCCATAAAACCGACAAAAATGATTCAATCAAAATCCGAGAAAAATGTCTGGAGATATGGTCTAGTAGTATGTTATTGCAAATTTACACGAAAATTCATCAGGCCAAAAAAAAGATAAAAAATGTTACGGACGACGGACGACAAACGCCGGACGACGGACGCCACACCACGACAATTGCTTATCAGCCCATAGGGCTGGTAAGCTAAAAACGAAATCGGAGATGTAAAGGCAGAGAGAGCAACGCGGGGTGGAACAGTAGGAGTGCAATGCAGGACTTAAGAGACAATGGGCTCAAATTTCATGGCGCAGCGTGGCGCAGCCCACGCAGTGGTAATTTTGTCCGGTGCAGCCCGCGCAGTGGAAATTTCGTGCATTGCAACACCGTGCGCAGCCACTTTGGCAATTTGGTAGACAAACGTGCGCCGAGATGGGTGTGGCGGCATTATAGGGGGAGATGTCACATATTCATCAAGATGCAGTGACAATTTCGTAGCAAAAGTCTCCGCCGAAACTGCGCAGAAAGCGCGCCAGCTCCAACCTGGTTTACTTTCTGTGCAGTGGTAATTTGGCTGACCGGCGCACAGTGTGCACATGTCACCGAAACCTCACGGGCAGGTTTCCTGAATGTCAGGCACATTTCAATGCAATAAATAATTACAGCAACCACTATTTAATGTAACTATCTGAATCAGCACATAAATTATAGTATCTATATCGATTGTCCTGATGTCAGATCAAAGGCGGTTGGCACGCGGAAACTCGACCTGACAGCCCTCAGAGTCTCAGTGCATTCTCTGTGGCATGTTGCGTGCTACACAGCTGTATGCCATGGATGTCACTTTGACCTCACGCAGGAGACATTACAGGACTTGAGACAGAGAGAGGCCGAAGTGCATGTGCTGTAGCAGCAGGGAGAGCAGCAGCGTGCACGGGAGAGGAGAGACCACCTGGCTGCACAGCTCTGTCCTTAACACTTGAACCGCGGCACTGATGTTACTAATGCATGGTATTTCATGTCAGTAAAAGATATGAGTCCATCCGTCCGTGTCTTTTGCTAAATATGTGTTTTTTATGTTATGTCAAAGTTTTGAACATCTGTTATAAAACCTAAGTGAGTATTGATATTGAATTACTTTGAGCGCCGTAGCCGCTTTTTGCGGCAGTGGCTTTGACCGCAAATACCCCTGTCTGCAACGTACGAGAGAGAGAGAGAGAGAGAGAGAGAGAGAGAGATGTGTGCATATGGGCACGTGAGTGCGTGTGTAGGCTATGTGGACATGTGTCCTTCAGCTGCTTTCACACCGGACGCGAAACGAATTTTTCGCACGACTGATTACATTCAAAGTCAATGCAGCGTGTATTCGCGTCTTTGCATTGACTTTGAATGTAATCAGTCGTGTGAAAAATTCGTTTCGCGTCCAGCATGCAAGCGGCTTAATACTATTATTGTCACTCAGGTTTTATCGTTTATAGTGGGGGAAAGGAATACAGCCTGATTGCTATGATCTCGTACTGAGTTTAGATCACATATTGAAAATAAATGTGTAACGTTTCTTGCATTGTTGTCCATGCATGTTAATCCCAAAATTTTAAGCAGCAACAGGGTGTAATAATAGGAACACGCTATCCATCGTATCTCTTCCCAATGATGCAGGCAGAAGAAATAAATGAGCAACCGTCGTATTTTATTCCAACTTAATAAGTTTGAATGATCTGACGTAGTTTCGTTTTGAAATTCCATTCAAGTTCGCTAATGGTAATAATTCGCGAATGCCCGAGCTAGCCAGTTAACTCATATTCGTAATGCTTAATATAGACGTAAGCGGTGCAGAAAACATGCCTGAAGCAGCAAAGTAAAATGCAACATTAACGCATCATGCAGATATAGGACAGAGGCTTCTTTATTCCAACATCTTAAAGGTCAGGAGAGGAGCTCATTTAATTGGGGAAGATTTGACTCGGCTGTGTTAAACCCACTCACACCTTCTCTCCTCCCTCTTTGCCACTTGCGCCGGCAGGAGGGACAGAGGCCACAGTGGGTTTTAACCATAAAAAAGTCAGAAAAAATTCTAATGGCATGAAACCAATGATATGTACTCCAGAGCATGGCGTAGAATACATATATGAAAATGGGAAAAAAAATCCTTTGGGAAATTTTGAGAAAAACGTGTTTTTCAGAAATTGCAATTTTTGAATTTTGAGAAATTCAAAAAAGTGTTAAAATCTCCAAAAATGAGACATAGAAGGGCCATTCGTGGGCGTAGTCTCTTCGCTATTGATTCCACAATGGTTATGTCACACTTCATGGGCCATAGGTCATTGCACAATAAGCCTTATTATGACTGGGGATGGGAAACATTTATTATATCATCATTGATTACATCAGACTTGCCTAAATTCACAAAGTTAGGCCCTCCTTATATTGTGCATTGTCCCTGAATTCTGTCCTTTTCCCTGAGACATGCAAGGGGCTGACAGCAAATATGGACCACAGCACAGCCCCCATTTAAAAGTTTGTATTCTCTGTTTCGAAAAAAGGAAGCTATTCCATCATAAAGAAGCCCCACCTTATCTCTGCAATCCATGATCTGATATCCGAGTATGATGTTGATGACAGACGCCTCCCTAGAGCTCTCTGCGGCCCCTGTACCACTGCCATCTATGCCATGCAACGAGGAAAGGAGGGGGTAAAATTCAGGTGCCTTAGCCAGATTTAGGTCGTCCGCGTTTAATAGCAGCTTGGATCTGCTTGGCTTTGCTTCCATTTGATTTAGCAACCCAAGCAGATCCATCTTTGATTACAGACAACATTCTCAAGCTGGCCGCGCCTGTGCCTGGTCAACGAATTTAGAGCCCAATATGATAAGCAACTGAAAGTTACAATGTTCGATTTGATGAGTGTGGTTTGTTTCCCAATGAAAAGAAACACAAACATTAAGGGAGTTATAAGCGGCGTGCCGCTATCTGTTGAAGCCAGTGCTTTTTTGAATGTGGAGGGAGTTTGTGAGGAAAGGAGACCGAAAACTCAAAGGGTAGGAAAGGAGCAGGAAAGTCTGTCAGTTCCATTAGAATTTAAATCTGAGTTACCCGAAAGAGTGTTTTTAGATTATGTAAGCTATCGAGCGGGGGAATACGTAAGGGCACCACTTAGATGCTTCTGGTGTCAGGAGTAGCCTATGGGCATGTGGCAGCAGTCTGCTGGAGGAGGATACACATATGCAGAAGATGTGGGAAAGAGGGATGTATGGAGGATGAGTGTACCATCAAGGAACAGATAGTGTGTTTTCACTGTGGGGGAAACCATGAAGTTGGAGTGTAAAAGAAGGAAAAAGGAACAGGAGGTGGAAAGAATAAGATCAAAGGGGAGAATGTCGTACGCTGAGGCAATTAAGAGGGTACAGGTGGAAAAAGAAAATGTGGGGAAAGAACAGGCTAGGGTTCAGGAAATTGGAAAACCAGATGAGAAGTTCATTAGAATGGAAAGAAGACACTTTTTGGCGTTTATCTCAATGGTGATGATTTCTTCTAGAGACCTTGAAAGCAAAACGGAGCGAATCAAAATGGTAGTTGATGCAGCGCGGGAATTTTTAGGCATAATGGATGTTTGAATTATAAAACTTTGGAATATATTACCATATCACGTTAGAGCCATCGGTAATGGCCATAATTTTAAAACGAAAGTGATTGAGTTTTATAAAATGAAATTTTCATCATATTTTAATGTTCATAATACGTGCTCCTGGGTTAGTATATGTAGGTGCACAGCCTGTCGTCAGAGGTGACTGTGTTTCTATTTCCTGTGTTTTATCTGGGTGGCCCTTAAGAGGCAATATTTTTGCCTAAATGCTATCCCTTCTGTGCCATATATGAATCTTATTCGATATGAGTCTTTGTCCCCGTTTTATTCTTGTCGTAATGCTTGAAGATGTAATAGTTCTATTTGTGTTTTTCTTTTGTTAAATTGATTCATGCATTGATGTATATGGCATGGAGAATTTTAAATAAATAACTAAATAAATGTTAAAGGGGAAGAAATTCAAAAGATTTTGGAGAGAGGGTTCGGCGGGGGTCAGATGACAGAAAAGTAAAGTTGGGAAAGGGGATTCGTAATGGGGGTAGGATAGGTATTTGGGTTTTTTTTTTCTTGATACGACTAAGTTAATTTTATATCTGTGGAGGGCAGTAATATGCCTAGTAGCGTTGACAGTGCCGGAAATTTCAAAAGAAGAAGAAGAAGAAGGCTCAGCCATTCACAAGCAAGGATGGGGCGAGGTTCACCACTTTGTGAACGACTGCGTGAGCAAATGGTCCAACAGTTTAAGAACAACGTTTCTCAACGTGCAATTGCAAGGAATTTAGGGATTTTATCATCTACAGTCCATAATATCAAAAGATTCAGAGAACCCAGAGAAATCTCTACATGTAAGCGGCAAGGCCGAAAACCAACATTGAATGCCCATGACCATCGGTTCCTCAGGCGGCACTGCATTAAAAACCGACATCATTCTGTGAAGGATATTACCCTGTGAGCTCAGGAACACTTCGGAAAACCATTGTCAGTCAGCACAGTTCACCGCTACATCTACAAGCGCAAGTTAAAACTCTACCATGCAAAGCAAAAGCCAGATATGAATGACACCCAGAAACGCTGCCGGCTTCTCTGGGCCTGAGCTCATCTGAGATGGACTGATGCAAAGTGGAAAAGTGTGCTGTGGTCTGACAAGTCCACATTTCAAATTGTTTTTGGAAATCATGGACGTCGTGTGCTCCGGGCTAAGAGAAAAAGGACCATCCAGATTGTTGTCAGCGCAAAGTTCAAAAGCCAGCATCTGTGATGGTATGGGGATGTGTCAGTGCCCATGACATGGGTAACTTGCACATCTGTGAAGGCACCATTAATGCTGAAAGGTACATAAAGGTTTTGGAGCAACATATGCTGCCATCCAAGCGATGTCTTTTTCAGGGACGTCCCTGCTTATTTCAGCAAGACAATGCCAAGCCACATTCTGCATATGTTACAACAGCATGGCTTCGTAGTAAAAGAGTGTGGGTAATGGACTGGCCTGCCTGCAGTCCAGACCTATCTCCCTTTTAAAATGTGTGGCACATTATGAAGCGCAAAATACGACAACGGAGACCCCGTATTGTTGAGCAACTGAAGTCGTACATCAAGAAAGAATAGGAAAGAATTCCTCTGACAAAGCTTCTACAATTAGTGTCCTCAGTTCCCAAACGCTTATTGAGTGTTGTTAAAAGGAAAGATGATGTAACACAGTGGTAAACATGCCCCTGTCTCAGCTTTTTTGGAACGTGTTGTGGGCATCAAATTCAAAATGAGTGAATATTTCCCAAAAAAAAACAAAGTTTATCAGTTTTAACATTAAATATATTGTCTTTGTAGTGTACTCAATTGAATATAGGTCGAAAAGGATTGGCAAATCATTGTATTCTGTTTTTATTCACGTTTTATACAACGTCCCAACTTCATTGGAACTGGGGTTTGTAAATGTACACTACCGGTCAAAAGTTTTAGAAAACCCAAATTTTTCCAGTTTTTTATTGAAAATTATGCAGTTTAATGTTTCATCGTACTCTGGAATAAAAGCATAGACATGATAGAACAAATGAACAATTGGAGTTAAAAAAGAAATCATGGAATCAATTTATAAACCGAAATGTAATCTAAACTTTTGACTCAAAGTAGCCACCTTTGGCAGATATAACAGCTTAACACACTCATGGCATTCTTTCGACAATGGAAATCAAATATTCTTCAGAAAGTTCTTCCCAATTCTGTTGCAGAAGTTCCCATAAATGTGTGGCACTTGTATGTTGCTTTGCTTTCACTCTTCTGTCCAGTTCATCCCAAACCATCTCGATGGGGTTTAAGTCTGGAGACTGTGCTGGCCACTCCATGTTTTCAAGCTTACCATCTCGTTCTTTTTTCCTAAGGTAGTTCTGGCAGAGCTTGGACTTATGTTTTGGGTCATTTTCTTGCTGTAGGATGAACCCCTGACCAGCTAGGCGCATACCAGAGGGTACTGCATGGCGCTGCAGAATGCTGTGTTAGCCTTTTCGGTTCAGTGTGCCTTTCATTCTGTAGAGGTCATCGACCCTGGATCCAGCAAAACAGCCCCAGACCATCACGCTTCCTCGTTTGATAGTTGATGTCACACACTGAGGAGCCGTCCTTTCACCTACTCGACGGCGTTCAAAAAACCTGGGTAACCTTATCTTGTTAAAAACTTCTGGCAGTTCTGTCATGGTTTTTGGAGGCTGGCGAGCTTTCTTTGTTTCCCTCGTCCGGGACCAGGGCCGCTGCTAAGCTTCTGGAGGCCCTAAGCACAATTGGTCAAGGAGGCCCCCCGAAACACACACAAAACCTTCAGAGTTCCCTCAACCTTTGCTATTTATTTTAAAATCAACATTAAATATACATATAACTACGGCATGTGTAAGACACATTAAGTAATATACTATAAAACAAATTGTCATCATAAAATAAGCATTACAATATAATAATAATTATAAATAAAATAACAACTGCAGACTTCAAAGATGAACAAAAATAATTATATACATGAATAAGGTATAAAAGGAAGTAGCATTATCAAAACAAACACACAGAACTATTTTTCAAAAACCACATTAAAGTGCAGTAATGAGATGGTCAGGTCAGAGATGAGACGCATTACGGCAGGGAGTTTAGTCCAGAGCCAAATGAGAGGAGAATTATATTAAACTATTATATTAATTTAGTGGAACATAGAAACATACCTTAAATATATATGCTGTGTACATTAAACAAAACAATGGTGGCATTTTGTAAATGACCAAAAGTGAAGATACCATATTTTGGCCCAACCACCACAAGTTTTAAAATTAACCAACAGATGTCGCCCCTTCCATAGCCTGAGATGGAAATGATGGTATAAAATGCCAACCAATTAAACTGTGTGTTTATCTTTTCAGGCTAGCATTCAGCTTATACATGCACGCCTATTTCAAGCAAATTAAAATGGAAAGCGATTATGACTCCGGACTTCCTGTGCTTCCCTTTACTCAGCAAACAATGGAAAATGCATGTGTTTTGTGATCGTTTAAATTGTTTTAATGAAATAAGACCATTTGAAACGTTTTCATGCAATTCTATTGCTGTCAATCCCTCAGTAAAGACAAGCGTGAGAATTCCCGAGTCATAATCGATTTCCGTGTCACTAGTGGAGAAATCCACCGTAATGCACGTGAAACTGATTAACTTAATGCACAATGACTTAAATTCCGCGAGTGAATTTCTTCAGTGCGCGTTGATTGAATAATTGCAGACTACGGAAAAAGTCGTGAATGCCACTACTCACGCCTAAGACGTTGAGACTTGGCGTCTCTGCAATTAGACAGCTGACGTTAGCTTAGCTATGAGCAATATTAGCAAAGCAATTAAACCTATAAAACACGGACTCACCAGCAATTGATGCACGGGCGTCATCTCTCAGTTTTTTCCTCTTCCGCTTTTCTGCTCCAGATTCATGCTGTCTTTTACTTGACATCTTGACAGGCGCGTCGTTAGACCTGAAATTTCCGGGGCTATTATCCCTCCCTTTATTGAAAATAATTAGTTCTGGCTAATTCTAGATGGGTTTCCTTTATTAACACGTTGTCCAATTCAAGAATAATCAAGTGGCAATTGAAGACACGGCTTCTCTCAACCATGCGATCTAAAAGCGACAAAATAATTGGCTACATTCAGTACAGAAAAATAATTTGATTATGATTAGGTCTATGCACCATCACTTTGTGACGACGGCGCCTAAAAAAACTCCTCAGCGTGAAGGTAATTTTGAAATGACTAGTACGTGGTAGTCCGTTTACATTTGCAATCGGACAGCTGTCTATTTTTAAGCAATTTATTTGACCGTGCTGCAAAAACAGGTGACATACTTAGAATGAAATTACCTTTTCGCTGAAGAGTTCTGAAAGTTCGCTGAGTGACAGTGCATAGACCTAATTATAATCAATTTATTTTTCACTGAATGTAGCTTGATTATTTTCGCTTTTTAGAATTGGAAAAGAAGCCGTTCTTCAAAGGAAAATTATTCCAGAATTAGGAAAGTGTTAATAAAAGGAAAACCATCCAGAATTAGCCAGGAGGGATTATTTTCAATAAATTTTCAATTTTCAGGTCTACACGCCTGCATCCTGACATAGTTAATTACTCCGCTCTCGTTAAAACTCCGGTGGAAAAGATGAGAAGTTGAAGGCTGTACCATTTGAGGAGGGGGGGGGGTGGCTGGGGAGGGTATTCTTATAAATTAGGTAAAAACATATAATTTTCCCAAATTTATTAATAGGGTAAACAGTGGGCCTGTTCAAAACTAATTATTTTTTGTTATGTAACAATATAATAATTATCATGACGTTTTTTATCAACCTTAATTTTTGGGGCCCCCGCCAGGTACTCGTGGCCCTACGCACTCTGCGTATAGGGAGCGGCGGCTCTGTATGTAGGTTCAGCAATCGCGTGGGTGTCATGGCCAGAGTGAGAGATACGGAAACCTACTGCTCTGATACTCTTTAATGATCAACATAATAAGCTATGTTCATTGGCTTGGCTCCGCAATTAATAGCATATTCCCGCAAAATCCAGACATGTAAATCCAAAATAAAACGAGCAACATCGTGTTAAAGCTTTCAAAAATAAGTTAAGAATGATTAAATACTTCTCCATATATCCCCTTTAATGACAGCAGCCTACGATGAAAGTCGCGAATTTCCCAATACATGTGTCAATATTTCACGAAGCATTGCTGAATTGACCGAGGGGATTATGTCCTATAAACGGGCTTTTAATATGATAAGCATGCCGGAAGTGTGGTTACATTTTTTGTTTGTCAGCTTCATGCTTGTAACAGACACGCATCCTCGGCAATATAGCGAAATGCATGCATTTATGGCGATATGACTGGTTCCTGACAGTCATTTTCAGCTCTGCTTGGCCTTTTTCCGCATGCGTAGCGCGGAAAAATTCGGCAAGAGTCCGAATCTATAATTTCCGCAAGGCAGCAGTACGGATTTTGCATGCGTGAGTCGCGCAGCTTCGGCATGCAGTGTGGCCGCTCTCATTGAATAACATGGGAACCGAAACGAAAATACGCATGCGGTATGCGGAATATGCATCGCAACTGCAGGCAGTGTGGCCCGGGCCTAAGCATCGCAACTGCAGGCAGTGTGGCCCGGGCCTTAACAAAGGGCAGACAAGACGTGGGCACCGCAACACACGAGGCTAGGGAAAACTCAGGAAGCCAAAACAAAGTCCCGTCTGACGGTCTCTTCTTCTTCCCCACTGATATATGCATGGAAGGAGGCGGGGATACGGAAGGCACTCAGGAGGAAACAGAAACACATGGGATTAATGAACAAATTCAGGAGGACCGGGTAAACAATAATGACTCGAGAAAAGACGCTGAGACGATCAAGAAAACTAGACAGTTTAGATTGAGGTAATCTAAACGTGACGAGTAAAAGGGACCACGAGAACAGCAAAGGAAAGCATAGCTTTAAACGCAGTTAATCTGGGAAAGTTTTGGAAGGAATTTACAAAAGCTAGAAACACTCGCACTCGCTAATGAGTTAATTAGGTTAATACTATATACACACCCTTAAATAAGTGCTGGCTAGTACGGGTTAGTAATGACCCTATCAGAGAATGCATTCACTCAGAGTTTTGCGAGACCTATAATTAAGCACAAGTGGAAGCAATAAATGAAATACCAAAGCCGAAACCGAAAGAGGAAATGTGATAGGACCACGAGACTCAGGGATGCTGAAGGCTGTCACGCGACATCACAGGAGTCAGGGCAAGAGGGAATCAATGGTCAGACCGCAGGAATGGAGCTGAAAAACAAATCAAGAGAGGCACGGGGGAAAAATGCACAAGCACAAACAAGCACACGAGGCAGAACCATAACAGCCATGTATTCATCAGCACCGTGGAAATGATAGAGGGGATCCAAGTTGTTGAGGAATTCGTACTGGTTAGCGTTGACTTTTAAATGAAGGACCCAAAAACAGTTTAGCAGTTCAACAATTTTACTGTAATAATTCAGAAGGTTAAAACATGAGTACAATAAGGGAAATTCATGTGCACAGATACAGACAAATGAAAAATAGCCTTCAAACCATCAAATGATACAGAAACCATATACAACTGATGATCTTTAGCAAAGAGTTAGAAAGAAGAATACTCAGATGAAGAGAAGCTTCTTCGAGCACAGAATCTCTGGTCGTAGAGGACCAGAGGGCTGACAGCAGCCCCGAGTTTCTCATCAGTTCAATCTTTATCGTACCTTATTCTGCGGGGAGGGCTTTTTTACGTCATCCATTCGCCTTACAATACATCAACCTGATCAGCTCAGTTTTCCATGAGAACCAACAGTTAGTTATGCCCCTTCTCAAACTAAAAATGTTCTGTTTACTTCCTCCTTCCTTACTCGTTGTCTGGCTTGCTGCTAAAAATTTCAGCTTGGAGTTAGGCCGAGACTTCAACTATGGTTCACCTCTTGACTTTAAATTTAGTACTTCTGTGTTCTTTAGATAAGAGGAACAAAAAGTCGCTGCTGCAAGCAGTGGAAAATCCCAGATGGAGAAGACAGAGTTACAGCACAATTCACTCAGATATACATTGCTTTAATTAATACTTGATTATTAATACATTGTTTCAGTTAATATCAATTAATGCTTGATTATTAATGCATTTGGATATATAATGAATTAATACAACAATTCATCAATAGATCAATACAGTAATGCTTTTGTTAGTTTTTGATTGATAATACATTTGAATATAATGGATTTATATTTTCCCACAAAGTGCAGAGTTACAATTGCCATTAATTGGGCTGAACAATGGTTCAGCGTCACAGGAACAATACAGGCTTAAATATATTCACTGACGGACTGGTAAGACTGAAACAGTCTTACAAAGCTCTGCGACCACAGAGCAACGGAGAAAAGGTTTAACTAAGGCTTTGTGAAGAGAACTGAAACAGAAGGGGTTTAAATAGGGATAATAATCAATTAACGCAAATAGAAAATAGATGGGACAAATTAAAGGGGAAGCAGGAGCAGGCCGATCAATCTGGGGAGGCTGACAAAACAACAGAACGTACAGGGGGTGTGACAGTACCCCCCTCTGAGGACCGGCTCCAGGCAAAGTTAGCCAGCGAGCAGTTAGTTTCCTTGCTCAGCTAGCCTCACTTGGTGTATATAAATCACTAGAAATGGTGAATAGCCATTATTTCGGTACTTAACTAGCCTTAGATGAGCAAGTAGGCATGAATTAGCTACATAGTTAGGTCAGTTATTCGGCGACAAGGCTGTTTAGCTCCTTTGCCAGCTCTAGTCATCATCAATTATAAGTCTATAATTAATAGACTTTCAAAGGGCTGAGAAAGGCAGGATGTTCTGATAAAGCAAAGAAATGCAAAATATATTGGGTAGATTATGTTTGGTTGTGCAACAATAGTGTCTATGAAGGCCGAAAGGTGGAACTAACTTCAGAGAACTTACGTAAGGATCCACAGAAGAATAAATGGAAAAACAAAGGTGTGCATAGCTGGAGATGGCATGACGGCAGCAACCGGATGTTTATGAATTTTGTTACTCATCAAGTTTCAAATTTATGTCTCCCGTTTTTGCAGCCCGGGGTAACCAACAAGGTAATTATATTTTCATTTTCTATTTGAGAAAGGTTTGGTGCTCAGATCAGTATAAAACTGGTCAAAAATTAACAAGTTTTCCTTACAGCCAAGGTCTCCGTTTGTAAATCCTTTGTGCGCTGGTCATGCAGTGTCGATGTGCATATGTATGTAGAAGCGTGATATATTTCCACAAGATTGGAGATTTAAACTCTTTATCAGTATTATACATTTATTATTGAATCAAGTCAGATTTATTTGTGGCCAAAGTTAAGTAAGTTTGGGTAGCATTCCCATTGTATTCAAAAAAGTGTCTTTTTCTTGTTGGTTGGGGTTGTTGTCACCAGATAGCAACGCTATCTAGTGCCTTGTGTTTGGTTTGGTTTATTGTTGTGCAGATGGCGACATCATTCCAGCCTTCAATTCAGCTGAGATTAATACTCAGTTGAGTACAAATAATAAGGTTAAGTCGTGTCTTTAGATTATTGGGTTTAGAGTTTCATCTTGTATAATTGCAATCATCTTTGTGTGACTGATGTACTCAATACCTGTATTTGTGTATTCTCAGTTTCACGGTGTTATGTGAATAAACCTGCATATCTTCGTATATGAGCTCTCACATTGTCTCAATGGGTTGGATGGGCAAAACAATGAAACTCGCTACCCAAGATCGTCGAAAGTTGACCTAAGTGACACAATGTCCATGCTTCTGCACGATCAACATCAGCATTCAACGATGAACAAGCCCATGTTTCTCCATGGTGCAGTTAATGATGTACCCAAGTGAAAGTGGTCCCTCGTCACTTTATTATACAAGCGGTCTACATTATGTGACGTTATCTCCTTGCCATGCAGCTTTACGTACTGTTGCTGATGATGTCCGTCCTCATGTTCACGATTGACTGAGCTTCACCTATCGTATCTAGGCCTGCTCTATTGTGATCGCAGATCCCATTCATTGCATACTTCATCATAAGTGATTAGCGAAAAGGTACAGTCTACTTTTTACATTCTGTAAAGGAGCAAGGACACTCAACCTACTACTGAATTAGTGCAAGAACTCTGTATAGTGGCATTTAGATGATAGTTCATGAGGACACTTCAGGCATTTATACTGCTGATATTTCAAGTGATTTATCAAAGCTTTATCAATTGTTCTCTTTTGGACTGCTGTGCAATAATCACAAGTATTAAGTCAACCTTTGCAACTGGTCAACACATTGTGAGAAGTTGTGAAGTCAGAAGAAACAAACACTAATGGAAATTAATGTGTCATGTTTGTTTTACCATGTTAAATATTTTTGAATTTCTTTTCAGGAAATGTCAGACTGTTTCCCACCCTGGTTCTTGCATTGGTTTGCCTGTCCAGTGGTGTGTCTTTGAAAGCCATAAGGTCATCTCCTCCAAGTCCAAGGTATCAAGTTTTCACTGCGCCTCAAAACTCTCACTGCAGCGTGTTTCTCATTAGGGGGTCCATCTTTTTAGGGAATTTTCTGTTGCTTGCTCCAACCTGAGTCATCATTTGCATATTTGCTTTGCATGCATAGACACAGTGTTTTTCCTTTCTGGAGTCTGTTTTCAGGTCCATGTAACTGCCTTTCAGCATGAGCACCATTCAGAATGCAAATGAAATTACGGAAGTGAGCGACCACTCTGATGAGGAATGTAAGTTGTTGGAGCCGAGAAGGTCTAGCTGAAGGACTAGACTCACTGAAAAGGCCAGGGAAAACAAAATACAAGAACTTGAAGGTAATAAATAGACACTGCCTATCAAGCCCTCATAGACTATATTTCCACAAGGGACACTATTGCAGGTGCCCCAGTGGAAAACCTGAAGAACTTCTCGGACAATCTGATAGTAAGGCCACCAGAGCTAGTGGACCTCTGCCTAAGAATAAGGGATCTTTCCATTGACAGCCCGTCAGAGGACATTGTTAAGACCGTCGAGAGAGCCTGTGCACTCATTCACAAGAACGTGCTCCGAAATCAACTGCACCTTTGCAAGGAAGATGTGCAGAGTACGGTGTCCCTTGGATTTTATCTTGCAAGAGGCGCAAGAGTATCTCACCGCTCTGTAACTTTGAGTCACTCAATGAGGAGGCAAGAATCTGCTCTAAGAGTAGCTGCCCTTGAGCCTGAGTTACTGGCCACAGAAGAGGAAGACAAGGAGCAAGACTGGCTAAAACAACTTGAACTTGAAGAAGAAAAAAGGAGAGCAGAGGCCGAGGCGGAGATCCAGCGACAGCGGCAGATCGTGGAAAGGAAAAAGATTGAACAGAAATTGAGGATCGAACAAGCCAAGCTGGAAGTCTATGATCGGGAAGGATAAGAAGTGCGAAGCACGTTATGAAGGTCAAGTATTCGTCGTTTTCGGCAGAGAAGATCCAATGCCCATTGCTGGCCCGTCATCACAAAGTACCCCTTTGAAAGGCCCAGCTGAAATCTCCACCCAACCTCGAAGGGTTTCCAGTGAAGAACTCCATCAAGACAAGCCAATCACTGTTTCTTCCAGCAGCCCCAGATCTGCGCACACAGAGCACCCTGGTGTAGTGTGGCATAGCCATTGTTAGGCACCCCTATTATAATTTTTATTTAAGGTTACTTGTAATTAATGTTTATAATAGGCTGTTTGGTAATATTTTCAATGCAGATGGCAGTGGTTTATGGCTTGAGACCGCAATTGTTCGGGCATAGCGTGGCCAGCTATGATGTAACTGGGTCCTTGTCAAGGCCAGTCAAGTATAAAGTAAAGACATTTCGCCAGTGTTGCAGTAGCGCGAGGCATGAGCACCAGACTGCTTCTCCCGGTCACGCATGTATTTTTGTATTTCACAGGTAAGCATAGCAATGGAATGTATTTAATACAACCGAAAGTTTAAACATAACTATGAAACAATACAACAAAGTTACTTAGCACCAAGAATATCAAGTATTGTGCTAATTGTAGTTTGCGTTTGTTATATTACCCTACTCGAAAATCGAGCACGTGTTGCAATGCTAATAGCAGCCTAACTCATTGCTGCATTTGAGTGGCGATCTCGCTATAAGCCATAGCCTTTGCAATATTTCGAACCGATGCGAAATATCGTGGAATATTGATTTAGAATGTTAAATAAGCCGTAGTCTTTTGTATTGTTTCGAACCAATGCACATTTCGCGTACTATTGACTTGGAATGTTAACGTGGAAGCGGAATTACCATATGTTTGCTCAGATGCGCTAATGTTAATTGATGTTCTTTGTAATAAAATACATAAGCCAGTCAAGTATAAAGTAAAGACATGGCTTAGCTAGTGTTGCAGTAGCGCGAGGCATGAACACCAGACTGCTTCTCCCGGTCACACATGTATTTTTGTATTTCACAGAATAAATGCAGCAAACAACACTCGCACACTTGTGAGTCATCTTTATTTGAAGAGTGCAATAAATCTGGTGCCCGCATAGGGACCAACGTGAGGCCAAAGCAGTCGTACGCAGGGCAGTGCAGCACAGGACGGCAATGGAGGTCGAGCAGCTACAGGACCAAGTTGCAGAGCTGCTACTTCAGCTTGAAACAGAGCAGCTAAGGAAAGTGTGTGCGTTTGCAAAAGTTCCGGCTGATAAGGGAAGGAGGCACACGTTGATCCGGTTTATTAATGAATCCGCGGACCGAGCTATTGAAAATGAGGATGAGGATGTAGCTAGGCAATATTTGACAGATTTGGTAGCAATGGCCAACCAGCTAAAGACAAGGGAGGAAGCTGCTTCCGAGGGTGGTGAGGCTTCGTTGCATGATATAACTGAGCTTGAGCGGCTGCAGAAACAGTACTCAGAAATGCAAACAAATTTCCAAGCTTCAACTCAGGTAATTGAAGAGGAAATTAGGCTCCTGAGAGAGAAAGTGAACCGAAAAGAGCCCAGTTATATAGAAGCCATTCAGGATGCCTGTTCCCAAAGAGTGTTGCAGCAGCCACCCTTGAAAATTCCAGAAGTGGTCATAAGACGGGAGTTTAGGATTAACGGTCAAATTGGTGAGTGGGGACAAAGGGATAAATTATCTTGTCTACAAATCGGATACACCAAATAGACACTGGGCAACAAAAAGGCCACAGTGAGGCTGAGATAGTTGAGGCAGTCGTGAGGGCCATCAGTCCTGGTCTAAACCTGCGTGACATGTTAGAAACCAAAATGGGCTTATAACTCCCGCAGCTAAAGACTATTTTAAAAGGCCATTTTAAAGAAGATAGCCCCACCGATTTGTTTCATAGGTTGGTGCACATAGCTCAAGATGTCCAAGAATCCCCTCAGAACTTTCTGTTCAGAGCTATTGCTTTAAAAGAGAGTCTGTTAAATGCTGCAAGGGAATTGGGGACGGATGAGCTTTACAGCCCTGAGCTCATACAAAAGAAATTTCTCCGATCAATCAGCACCGATCTCTTAAGTGATTATGTCAAATTTCAGCTGAAGAGTTATCTGGATGACCCAAAAGTTACTGATGATGTGCTGATAGAAAAAATGAATGAGGCAGCTAGCTTTGACTGGGAAAGACAACAGAAATTTAAGAAAAGCGCAGGTGGCAGAACAACTAAGGTGGGTGAACTGCAGACCGAGGTGCATGCCAATCCGGTGCATTATGACACCACAGTGGAGCCCAGTCAAGTGCCAGAGCGCAGCACGCCAGCTAAAGTGACTCCCAAAAGCCAGAGAGTGAAGAGAGCATCAAGTCAGAACAACTCTGATCTGTTGGAGGTTGTAAACCAACTTAGAGAGGAGATGGCTGAAATGAAAAAGGTGATGCAGAATTCACCACAACCACTCACTCAGCGCCGGGGTAGCCAAAATAAAGCATGTCAAAGCTGTCACCAAAGTGGTCAGGTGGAGCGGTGTGACCACTGTTTTAAATGCGGTCAGGCAGGACATCTCTCCAAAGGCTGCAGAGCTCAGCGCAAGCCCCCTAGTTTGACTGAACGGGTGAATGTCTCGGGTCACAGAGTAGAACACCCGTTACCGACTGGACAAAATCAGGCAGCAGAGCCCCGCAATGTTCAGCAACTGATAATGCAGAGCATCAAGCATTTAGAGGAAAAAGTGGCAAGAGAAATGGAGTTCAGTAAACCAGTTGGGTGAGGCAACCAGTGTGAGTCACGTTTCCCTTAAACACCACTCCCAATTATTAAATCTCATAGGGAGTAAGTGTATGGTAAATTGTTACTTGGATGGGGTTAGAACCCAGGCGCTGTGGGACACAGGCTTGCAGGTCTGCCTGATAAGTGAGGACTGGAGGAGGAAGCATCTCTCTCACACCAAGGTATGTAGTGTTGAGGAAATTATTGGCCCTGGTATACTAGTGGGGAAAGCAGTAAATCAGACGGATATACAATTCATAGAATGGATGGAGGTGAGGTTTCAGCTAGATCCAACAAATGCTTCAGCGCTTGAGCTCCAGGTACCTATCCTTGTAACAGATGGGCCAGGCTTTGGGGAAGAACCGATTATTGGCTATAATATAATTGACCAGCTATTGAAAAGTGGTGTTGAGCAGCCCCCAGAGGTTACGACGAAGGCTGTGAGCACAGCTTTCTCCTTTGACTGCAGAAAGACTGAATTGTTAGTGCATCTAATCAAGATGAGTGACATGCAGTGTAGTGATGGTGAAGTAAGAATGGGGAGGCAGAAGGAGGTTATACCGGCAGGCCAGTCAAAAACAGTGAAGCGTTTTGTGAGAACCGGTCCGCTTCAGTCCACTCAAGAGGTCATCTTTACACCAAGTGAGAATTCCCCTTGGCCAGATGGTACAACCATTGCTGAAAGCATTGTAACCCTCCACAAAGGAACTGGGTCTCGTATTACTATACCAGTTACTAATAACACCCGCCATGATGTAATTTTTAGTCCCCGAACAGTTCTAGGCCAGGTCCAGACGGTGAGGGCTATCTATCCAGTGGAAGCCAGACCTGTAAGGAAAGAGAATCTCCACCACCCAGAGTCAGCGGCTGCATCGGCAGGGGTCAGTAGCGACCCCTTGTGTTTTAATGGAGAGAACGAGGCACACTGGGATCCACCTGCACCACTTAGCCACTTGCCACCGGCCCAGTGGCTGAAAGTGAAAGAAATGTTAAGGGAGGAGTGCAATGCATTTTCCAAAGATGACCAAGATGTGGGATGCATCCCTTGCTTACAGCTGAAAATCAGACTCACCGATAACACGCCAGTCAGACGCACTTACATCTCAGTTCCCAAGCCTCTGCATAGGGAAGTAAAGCAGTACCTAGAAGATTTACTGAATAGGGGATGGATTCAGAAGTGGAGATCACACTATTCATCTCCCATAGTGTGTGTACGGAAAAAAGACAGTTCGCTTCGCCTTTGTTGTGATTATAGGGAGCTGAATCAAAAGTCTTTGCCAGATCAACACCCAATTCCCCGTATTCAAGACATGCTGGATAGCCTGTATGGAAGTGCCTGGTTCTCTGTGCTCGACCAGGGTAAAGCATACCATCAGAGGTTCCTTGAGGAGAACAGCAGGCCTCTTACTGCCTTTATTACACCTTGGGGCTTATATGAGTGGGTCCGGATCCCCTTTGGTTTGTCCTCTGCTCCGTCCAAATTCCAGAGGAGCATGGAGGAGTGCTTGATGGGACTCAAAGACGAGATATGCCAGCCATACTTGGATGACAATCTGGTTCATAGCCACACAATCGATGATCACCTGCGGGATGTGAGAAAAGTTTTACAGCGTTATCAGCAGCATGGGGTTAAATTAACAGCAAAAAATGTGAACTTTTCAAAAATCGGGTTCGATTTCTCGGGAAAATTGTGACAAAAGAGGGCTATTCCATGGACCCTGCAGAGACTGCTCCGGTTCAGGCTCTAAAGGACAGACAGCCTGCTACTGTGGGTGAGCTAAGGAAAGTTTTGGGTTTTATTACCCCTCGGCCGACTCCGGCCCAGAGGGGTATTGTCGTAACCTGCGTGTCCGTCTGTCGTCCGTCGTCCGTCCATGATTTTGTCCGGGCTAGTACTCGGCAACTAATGATCGCAGCTTCACCAAATTTGGTATGGTAACTCACTATGACCCATAGATGTGCAACGTCAGGTTTTCTGCTGGATTTGACCTTTGACCTTAGCGCTGTGACCTTGAGCCTGGAAATCTTGTCCGGGTCAGTACTGGGCAACTAATTATCGAAGCTTCACCAAATTTGGTATGGTAACTCACTATGACCCATAGATGTGCAAAGTTAGGTTTTTTGCTGGATTTCACCGTTGACCTTAGCACTGTGACCTTGACCCTGGAAATCTTGTCCGTGTGACATTTTCCGGGCCAGTACTCAGCAACTAATGATCGCAGCTTTACCAAATTTGGTATGGTAACTCACTATGACCCATAGATGTGCAACGTCACATTTTTTGCTGGATTTGACCTTTCACCTTAGCGCTGTGACCTTGACCTTGGAAATCTTGCCCGGGTCAGTACTCGGCAACTAATCATTGCAGCTTCACCAAATTTGGTATGGTAACTCAGTATGACCCTTAGATGTGGATCGTCAGGTTTTTTGCTGGATTTGACCTTTGACCTTAGCTCTGTGACCTTGACCCTGGAAATCTTGTCCGGGTCAGTACTCGGCAACTAATTCTCGCAGCTTCACCAAATTTGGTATGGTAACTCACTATCACACCCATATGGGCAATGTCATGTTTTTTGCTGGATTTCACCTTTGACCTTTGCGCTGTGACCTTGAGGCAGGAAATCTTATATGGGTCAGTACTCAGCAACTACTGATCGCAGCTTCACCAAATTTGGTATGGTAACTCACTGTGACACATAGATGTGCAACGTCACTCTTTTTTGCTGGATTTGACCTTTGACCTTAATGCTGTGACGTTGAGGCAGGAAATCGTGTCCGGGCCGAGGGGTATTCAGCAACGCGTTATGTTTTCGTATTACAGAGCTTACATCCAGAATTTCTCATGAATAGCTGAGCCATTATACGACATGCTGTCCGTAGAGAAAGTAGCTGGTAGTGGTGTCGAATTGAAAGGGAAACCAAAAGGTGGAAAGAGGGGTAAGAAGAAAATCAGCCTCCCTCACATCAGCCGATATCCTGGACTGACAAACATAGCTCAGTTCTCTGTCAGCTCATTGATTACTTATCGAGTCCTCCCGTACTTGGGTACCCAAACTTTGAAGAAGCTTTTGTTTTGCACTATGATGCTTCCCAAGAAGGATTAGGCGCGGTTTTATATCAGAGGCAGAATGGAAAGCTAGTAGTGATGGCATATGGGTCTCGAACACTGACCGCCCCAGAAAAGAACTATCATCTGCACTCTGGAAAATTATAGAGTTTTTGGCCATGAAATGGGTGATATGTGAGGGGTTTCACGATTATCTTTACTATGCACCATCATTTGTAGTTTTAACTGATAATAATCCATTAACCTACGTGCTCACTACAGCTAAATTGAATGCCACCACACTCAGATGGATTGCAGAATTAGCAGATTTCAGGTTCACTATTAAATATAGGCCTGGAAAGTTGAATTCTGATGCCGATGGCTTATCAAGAATGCCCTTAGATGTTGAGCAGTATATGCAGACATGTTCCCAGGAGGTGCAGCCAGAGACCCTTTCCTATATGTGACAAGGAATCAGTGGCCAAAGGTCAGGAATGCTCACAGTGAGATTGCAAGGGAAAAAAGTAGACTGATCTTGGACGCTGACGGTGTTCTCCTTCGCAAAACAGCAACCCGATCACAACGTATAATTCCCAAGAAGTTTCACCCATTACTGTACAGGGAGCTACACAAAGAGATGGGACACTTAGGGGTTGAACGGACACTCCATCTAATCCGTGACCGTTTTTACTGGCTGCATATGCAGAGGGATGTGGAGCATTATATCACAAAACAATGCAGTTGTATGAAACGGAAAAAACCTAACAAAGCAGTTCGAGCACCACTCACCAGTATTGTTACCACCTATCCTTTTGAGTTGGTCTCTATTGACTTTTTGCATCTCGAGAAATGCAAGGGTGGATACGAATACATTTTAGTCATTATGGACCATTTTACCCGTTTCGCGCAAGCATATGCATGTACAAATAAAACTGCAAGGACTGCCGCTGAGAAAGTATTTGGAGACTTTGTTCTCAAATTTGGCTTCCCAACCAGACAGCATCATGATCAGGGCAGGGAATTTGATAAGTTATTTGCGGAGCTCAAAAAGCATTGTGGAATTTCTTGGCTCACACACCACCCCTTACCATCCACAGGGGAATGGCCAAGTAGAGAGGTTTAACCGGACCCTACTAGCAATGTTGCGTAACCTTACAGACGAGGCCAAAGCAGATTGGAAAAGTTCGCTGGCGAAAGTCGTGCATGCATATAATTGCACACGCAATAAGGCCAGCGGATTTGCACCTTATTTTTTACTGTTCGCTCGAAATCCCAGGCTCCCCATTGATATAATGTTCAACATCACTCCCAGTGACAGCAGTCTATCTCAACAGGATTATGTTAATAAGTGGAAAAAAAGAATGGAGGATTCTTACAAATTAGCTTCACAAGCATCAAAAGAAAGTGGAAAAAGAGGGAAAGAATTGTATGACCGAAAAATGCATGGAGCAGATCTGTCTCCAGGATGCCGAGTGCTCATAAGGAATCTGACAGAGAAGGGCGGGCCAGGTAAACTCAGGTCATTTTGGGAAGAAAAGGTTCACATAGTGACTAAAAGGATGTACCCTGATAGTCCAGTTTATGAGGTGAAGCCGGAGAATGGCCATGGGCAAACCAGAGTCTTGCATTGTAATTAACTCCTTCCATGCGATTTTCTTCCTGTGGAGAAGCCACTGCCAGAAAAACTGAATGTAGCGAAGAAAAGAGAGTAAAAATGCACCAGTGCAGCTGGAAAACCTTGGAAAGCATTCAGATAATGAGGATGAATGGGGTTATGTCTCAGGATTGCTATAGATGGAGCTCCAACAAGAGAAATGAGCAAGCTCAGAGCTGAAGCTAGTGAATTCCAGCCACAGGCTATGGTAGCCACACCAGGAGGCCATTTTTACACTGAAAATGGGCGGCCCCAGTCAACAGTAATGGAACAAGTGGATGGAGAAATTGAAGGCGCAAGAGCACTTGAACAAGAAGAGGACATTCAAGAAGCAACTGCAATGGTGAATGATGAAGCTGAAGTAACAAGCAGCCACAGTGAGGAGGAGTGTTTGCAGCCAACATCACCCCGTGCAGGGCCATGTCCTTTAAGAGCTAGAAATGCAAGAAAAATATTCACTTATGACAAATTAGGTCATCCTATTCTTACCTAATTATGGAGTATAATGTATAAAGTTGGAAATGACTGAACAATACAAGTTTCTTTGTAATGAATAAACAGTGGTTGGTGAAAAAGTACTGACATCAATAACCTGTGGGCAGATGTGATGTTAATTTTTGGTTCATCCCTTAACCGACGTTTGACAGAAACACGCTGACACTGGAGGCATAATGTCTTTATTGAGAATAACGGTCTCAGGAAAACATGGAAGAACGCAGACAAGGACACGTTTCTGGGACTTGTGTGAAAGTGTCAGGTGTTACCTGAGTATTTGTACAGGTGAAAGGTTATACCTGCGCCAGTAAAGATACCATTCCTGAGGACACTGTGGAGAAAGTGGTTAAATATCATAGTGCACGATGATACATGACATTGTAAAGGAGATATGGGCAAGGCTCATGAAAATGACTCCACCCCAGACCTCATTTGAAAAAATAGTGCTTTGCTAGTATCAAATAATTAGTTTCTATGTGTAAATTAGAGATGTTTACAGTTTATGTGCAAAAATAAAAAAAGATCAAATCACCAATACTTATCCTGCAATGCATCATGAAAGAACGGCATGTCTGAAACCATTTTCGGCGCGGTTGTGTACGTTATCCACTGACACACCTCTCTTCAGAGTAGTCTGGTACATACTAAATCTCTTTTTAATCCATTCTAGCTCCTTTTTTATACTTTATGATGTTTTGAGAAAGGAATTCATACCCCAAAAAAGATGTCCACCTATTTTTTGACCTTTGGCAGGCTTGTGAAAAAAGTCTTGAAAATGAGCATCAGGATTTTAAGTGAAACATGGATTAAATGTATACTTTCATTTCATGTGGCAGTTCCCCACTCAGTTTAAATGAATTTTCTAATGCTTTACCACAATCGTCATTATTTTCTGCACATTTTGGTGTATAATGATCCATGTAATAATAGAAAATGGTGGGAGCAGGAGTCCAATTTGCAAAGGCTGTCAGCGGATAATGTACACAACACAAAACGCTGTGTTAATGAATCTGCATAAACAAAGCTTTTTCTGATAATTCCAAGTGTCCAGAGGACCAAGCCAGTGGCGTCGCCAAGGGGGGGCCAGGGGGGCACGTGCCCCCCCAGGACATCTCGTGCCCCCCCATGTGCCCCCCCATTTAGGATACGTAAATAGATAAATAAATAACGCAGTGTCTACGTGTCCGAAAGTCGGACGGGGTTTTAATATAACTCCGTGTCCGACAGTCGGATGGTTTCAATTTAACTCCGCGTCCGACAGTCTATTATTGTTTTTAATTTCTTCGAATCTACTGAATCTTTTTGATATTAAACGTGAATGTTTTGATAAGAGGGCTCAGTTTTTCAAGATGAGTACCGAGAATTTCAATTAATGTTACTGCTCTGCTCAATAAAGTGAAGCGACATTGGCGCGGGACTTCGCGCATTTAAGAAGAATTAGCAACTGTCGGACAGAGATCCTAAAATACTCCGCGTCCGAAAGTCATAAAAGTTCTAATTTTTCGAGTATTCCAGCAATTATTAGACGTACAAACTTGGCCGTGTTTTTGTTCGACCTTCACAAAATGCAAATTGATAGCTATCGACTTTTCTCGGTCTTTTATTCATCTGTTTTCTTCCGTTTAAGATAGACAACAGTCTTTATTCGGTCTCTCTTGAAAATTAGTCAGATGGATGGAACAGATTAAAGCTTCATTTCCACACCAGAGATAAAATAGTGCTTGTAGTCAGTCAGCAAATCAATTCCATGACCATTGACGTTGTGAATTAAACATGAAATCCATGGACGATCGAATTGAAATGCAAAAAATACTTTGGGAACGGCCGGCAGCCAGCAGAAAGTAAAAGTATTGATATGACAGCAGATTTATGACGAAATAAAGAATAAAAAAAACATTTTAACAACAAACAACATCCAATGAACACAGTGATTTATTTATTTGCGGGCCATCTTTTTTGGATGTTCTGTTTGTACCCCCTTTGTGCACCCCCAGAATAAAAAGTCTGGTGATGCCACTGGCCCAAGCTATGTTTTTCTCCTCCACACAAATTACTTCATTGATAGGTACCCCTACCTTTATCTTTCCAGGCTCCATATATTATTTTCCAATCTTAAATCTAAGAAATCAAAGAAAAAACAGCTTGGGTTTCATGATAAGCAACACCTAATTTATTTATAAGCAGTAAATCCCCCCAGAATTATCACAAATACCTGAAAAGAAGAGATATCAGTGAAAATAAATCTTTAAGTTAAATAATGGGAAAAAAAACACAGCGGATAACGTACACAACATCGATAACGTACACAACGCATGCCGCATAAAACAACACAAAATGGAGATTTCACATAATAATTTCAAAAAGGGTTCATATAATTATGTCTTTCACACTTTTTTCAAAATAGTTTGGTTGTATTTTTAAGGATTTTACAAACTAGAAGTGCGTGATTCATTGAGTCTCGCCATGACAGCGATAACGGACACAACAAGCTTAAACCATACGGCAAGGAAGTTGATGTTTGTGTGAGTGTGAATGTCAGGGAGCCAACAATACATGGAAAATGGTTTCATTTTGTCAAAACATGAATATTTTCGGGTGGTGTGGACCCTTGATAGTTCCCTAGATGCTTATTAATTATTTATTTATGACTGGTCGTAATCGGATCACGTGCACAATGGTTTTTTTGGCACAAGTTGTTGATGCCTGCATGACATGGATCAAGTGAGATGCACACAATGACTTGGCTCCCAAATAATAGTTCAGTGTGTGTTTCATACATTTAAAAGTAGTTTAGACTTTTAGATTTTAATTTATTTTATGAAACATAATTCAAAATTCATATATCTGTTTTGGACATGCCAAAATGTGGGAAATTTTAAGGTTTGCAAGATTTTAGGTGCCCATAATGTGGTCAAAAAATGGTAAGAGACCCATAAAAGTATGCATTCCTGTGTAGCTCTCATCATGCTCTTTATGATGAGACTGTAATAATCAAACAACTCCCAATATTAAAAATATTATAGGCATTGGTCAAACAAAAAGGGGGTGGAGTCATTTTCGTGAGCCTTGCCCATATGCGTTCTGTGATTATTGATTTATATCAAAGATGTACCTTAAATCTGACTCCTGTAACCTGCAAATACTGGGAACAAGGGAATGTCGGGACGACATTTATATTTGGAGGGGAGAGTGTGGCATAGCCATTGTTAGGCACCCCTGTTATAATTTTTATTTAAGGTTACTTGTAATTAATGTTTACAGTAGGCTGTTTGGTAATATTTTCAATGCAGATGGCAGTGGTTTATGGCTTGAGACCGCAATTGTTCAGGAATAGCGTGGCCAGCTATGATGTAACTGGGTCCTAGTCAAGGCCAGTCAAGTATAATTCGCCAGTGTTGCAGTAGCGTGAGGCATGAACGCCAGACTGCTTCTCCCGGTCACGCATGTATTTTTGTATTTCGCAGGTAGGTGTGGCGCAAGGTTAGGATGTCTGTATTATTTTTCAGGTTAATATGTCAGTATTTCTCAGATTCCCCCCATACTGTTTTTTAGTTTATAAGTTCGGGTCAATTCACTAATTTTATTGTTTGCTTGCAAGGACGACAATTCATTTGCTAATAATAACGTGGAACAATACCATTTTCTCGCCATTGGATGGCGATAGAGACCAATATGGGGTTTTCCCACAAGGAACAAAGCTAGCTTCTTTCGGTGGTCATAGAAGGTTCCATTTCATTGAGACAGCCATTGCGAACAGAGCAGAGCACATGTCAATGTCTGTTTTTTTGTCATTCTTGCAGGTAAGCAATTCGGGAGAAAACCGAAGTATTATGGTTCATATAGGTTGGTGTAGTAAATAATGCACCAAACGTGTATGTCATGTTTAATTTGGTAAAGAAAAGACGCGAATGCGTAGTTGGGTTTTAACCAGCCGAGACTGTCTGGTACACGCTAGCATGTTGCTGCCACATGAACGAGTTATACTAGTTATTTATTTTAACGGTATCGGGGCGAGTATGTAAACTGGTAAAGCGTTAGTGTTGTTTGTTTCTGAGAGACCTAAACCGCATTTACATTTTTTGTTAAACGATATCGCCAGTCTTTGTAAATTGGGTTTATGTAGATGGTATACTGAGACACATGGTCCTAGCTAGAACCAAAATGGCGACGTACGTGCAAAAAACGTTGTTCCGATTCCTACAGTGGACGCCATTTTGTATCAAGCAATCACGTTGTTGCCCGTCTGCTACTCCAGTCTAGCTTGTAGGCGAACTTTAAATAATTGTTAATGCCGATAGATACGCGTTGCATATCCAGTGTTAACCGTGTATTTGAACAGTTCAAAAATGCCGTGTTGTAATTTTGATGTCTAGAAGAAAAATGTGTTAAATACATTGATTTATTGTTTTTTTTTTATTAGCCAGCTAAGATAAAACTTTTATTTTAAACGCGGTGGTCATAGAAGGTTCAATTTCATTGAGACAGCCATTGCGAACAGAGCAGAGCACATGTCAATGTCTGTTTTTTTGTCATTCTTACAGAAAAAAATTGAACTATTAAAATATGTTGCATCAGACAGCTCTCGTCATTTGTCTGCACCCGCAACATAAGCATAGCAATGGAATGTATTTAATACAACTGAAAGTTTAGACACAGCTATGAAACAATATAACAAAGTTACTTAGCACCAATAATATCAAGTATCGTGCTAATTGTAGTTTGCGTTTGTTATATTACCCTATTCAAAATCGAGCACGTGTTGCAATGCTAATAGCAGCCTAACTCATTGCTGTATTTGAGTGGCGATCTCGCTATAAGCCATAGCCATTGCATTATTCCGAACCGATGCAAAATATCGTGGAATATTGATTTAGAATGTTAAATAAGCTGTAGTCTTTTGTGTTTCGAGCCAATGCACATTTCGCATACTATTGACTTGGAATGTTAACGTGGAAGCGGAATTACCGTATGTTTGCTCAGATGCGCCAATGTTAATTGATGTTCTTTGTAATAAAATACATAGGCCAGTCAAGTATAACGTAAAGACATGGCTTAGCCAGTGTTGCTGTAGCGCGAGGCATGAACACCAGACTGCTTCTCCCGGTCACGCATGTATTTTTGTATTTCGCAGAATAAATGCAGCAAACAACACTCGCACACTTGTGAGTCATCTTTATTTGAAGTGTGTAACAGTAGTACAGCCTATTGATATTGGCAAACTCCAGTTGGAGCCCCGCACTCTTCCACCGCAGCTTGGTAATTTATCAATGCATTTAAATTTCAGGAATCCTTTTTTCAAATTTAGTCAACCATGTAAAGATTTGAAATGTGAAAAGGTCAACTGAAGTCGAAGAAAAGTTCCACAACTCAAGTCTCTGTGTTGATGCGAAGCCGTTCTTTCCAACCTCGACCACAATGGAAATAAGTGTCTTCACTTTATTGTGTTATCCATGTTTTTTAGTGTACGCTATATTCATGTATTTTGTGCACTATTTTACTAAATAAATTCAAATCAAATCAAACCTCCCGGACTGATGGTCAACAACAAGTGCTTTCCTGGTCCAATGACATAAGGAATCTGGCCAAAGCATTAGCTGCAGCGGTTGCATTGAATCGTCTTCCTGTTCCCGAAACAACGTTCTTTACGGGGAATCCACTCGAGTGTCTGGACTGGGAAGTATCCTTTTCGGCCCTGGTAGAGTCCAGCGGGATCCCACCCCAAGAGAGGATTCATCACTTGAAGAATTACCTAGGAGGACCTGCCAAGGAAGCTGTGAGTGGGTATTTCCTGCTGAAATATGAGCAAGCTTACCAGAAGGCCAAGGGTATCTTAAAGGAGTGATACGGAAACCTGTTCACGATCACTGACTATTTCAGCAAGAGGCTTAACAATTGTCCCACGAAGATGGAGAATTTGCTGCCCACCATCCCGACCTCTACCAGCTGGTGGGCAAGCAGCAGAGAGAGATCGCCCATCTGGGGGCCACCCTGGACGAGTTGGTTCGCAGGATCTCCGAACTATCCCTCCCCCGTGCATCGCCACCAGCGCCTCCCTCCATCTCTCCTGCAGAACTGCAGGCTCCCTCAGCCGTTCCCCGGGGTGATTCACCAGTGCACCTCCCTGAGTGCTATGACGGCAAGCCCACTGCTTGCAAGGGCTTCATTCTTCAGTGCTCGCTTTATTTCACCTACCATTCATACCTGACCAAGGCTGAGAAGATTGCGGCAGTGGTGACCCGTCTCTCAGGGAAGGCGCTTGACTGGGTGACAGCTGTCTGGTGGGAATTTCGCTTTAACACCCATGCTGATTCCCTCCAGCAGTTTTGCCTGGTCTTTGACTGTCCAGGGAAGAAGGCTGGGGTCCAGCTGCTGGAGCTGAGCCATGGGAGTTCCATCGCTGCGGAATGCACACTCCAATTCCACACCTTGGCTGCAGCCAGGAATGAGCCTGCACTCCTGGCCCTATTCAGGAAGGGGCTGTGTTCAGAGTTAAGGGTGGAGATAGCCTGCAGGAAATGCCCCTGCCCACTTACATCAATGCGACCATCAGCCTGGACCATCTCCTGCAGGAGAGGTGGCAGGCCCAGCCCAGAGGCCTCACCCAGCTGTCTAATGAGAGGGTGGAGCCAATGGAACTGGGGCACTTTCCAACACCTGAGCACCGCCCCTGTAAGAAGACCGACCCCTGCACCCATCGTCAAGACGGAGGAACAACGCCCCCCAGGGTAGCAGCCTACAGCGATTACTGGTCTGTGCCTCAACATTCCTGTCATCTTATCCTGTGATGGTGTTACCCTCCGTACAGAGGCCCTGATTGACTCCGGTGCAGTAGGCAACTTTGTCTTAAACCACCTGGTGCGACAACTTGGTGCCCCAGTGTACCGGCTCTAGACCCCCCTCCCTGTGACAGCCATTGATGGAAGGTCTCTGGGCCAAAGCAGTGTGACCCACCAGATGGCACCAATCTCTCTCTGTCCTAGAGCGCCATCTGGAGGAGCTTCCACTGCTAGTCCTGAGCCACGCAAGCCACCCACTCATCCTCGGAATTCCGTGGTTGACTTGTCACAATCCCACCATCTCCTGGCAATCCCGGCGTCTGCGCTTCCGGTTCCCCATCTGCGGCGGCACTGAGGTCTCCTCATCCTCGCCTCTACAACAGTGGAGAGCCCAAGTAAGGGAGATCATCCGGAGATACCTGACAAATACTGGGACCTGAGAGCTGTGTTCAGCAAAACAAGAGCCATGCAGCTACCCCTGCATCATCTGTGGGATTGCGCTATTGAGCTCCTATCAGGCACTAGCCCTCCCAGGAGCAATGTATACCCCCGATTAGTGGCAAAAACTCAAGCTATGGAGCAGTATGTGCAAGAAGTCATGCAACCGGGATTCATTAGCCCTTCCACTTCACCTGCGTCTGCCAGCTTTTTCTTTATTCAGAAGAAAGACGGAGGACTCCGCCCCTGCATAGACTACAGAGGCTTAAATGACATTATGGTGAAGTAGCGATATCCACTCCCCCTGGTCCCCAGCGCTGTGGAGCAGCTTAGAGGTGTGACGATCTTCACCAAGCTTGACCTTCACAGTGCTTATAACTTGATTTGTATCAGGGAAGGAGACGAGTAGAAGACCGCCTTTAGCACCACCTCTGGGTACTATGAGTACTGCGTCATGCCTTATGGCCTTGTTAACGCCCCCTGTTTTCCTCTCGTCCATCAATGACATGCTGAGAGAGATGCTGGGCAGATTTGTCATCGCCTACCTAGACAACATCCTCATCTACTCCCGCAACCATGACGACCATGCGACACACGTGTGGAGAGTAATCGAATGCCTTCTACAACATCAGCTCTTTGTAAAAATAGAGAAATGTGTCTTCCACACCTCCACTGTCTCCTTCCTCGGATACATAATTGGACCAGAGGGAGGGGCTATGGAGGCGAAGAAGGTGAAGGCAGTAGCAGAATGGCCAATCCCATAGACAATCAAGGAACTCTGATTCATGGGATTCGCAAATTTCTATCGCCACTTCATAAGGAACTTCAGCGCAGTGGCCCATCCCCTGACATGGGTCCTCAAGGGAAACCCCAAGAACCTGAGATGGAACCTGGGAGCGCAGCAGACCTTCAACCCCCTCAAAAATTTCATTGTCTCTGCTACAAATCCGTAACTATCGAACCCGGACAAGCAATTCATAGTGGAAGTGGACGCCTCTAATGTGGGTGTTAGACCCTTGTGCTGATGTGGAGGCAGCCGTGCGCTCGTGCACAACTTGGGTGATGTCCAAAACACCCCGACAGCTGCCTGCAGGAAAACTCAATCCACCAACCATACCACATCACCCATTTTCCCACCTCACTGTGGATTTCGCAACTGAGCTACCATCATTAGAAGGTATCACCTGGGGCTGCCGGGTTAGCTCACTCGGATAAGGCACCGCATTTGCGGAGCAGTAGTGACTACTACGGCGCGGGATCAATCTCCAGTCGTACCAACCAGCAGTGGTCGGCAACTTTTTCAGAACAGCACATGATTGGCTGAAGCGCTGTAGGGATGCAAATTGGGAAGGGACTGCTGAGAAGGGAAATTAAAAATGTTTGCCTTGTTCGTTGCTCAAGCGCCTCCTGTTGGCCAGCCGGGTGCTCGTCAGTGAGATTCTAAGCTTGCTCATGTTTGGGGATCCTCCGCCCCCGTTCTGAACCTGCGATAGTTTCGACCAATGAGTGTAAAGATGCAGGGGCTGACAGGCGCATGCTTCGGAGGAGAGCCGCAAACTGTCTCTCTCTCCTCAGCTGGCAACAGGGGGTTGCATACAAGCAAGCCTTGTACATAGTTCTCGGATTGGGCATTCCAGATTGGGGTGGGATTGGAGATGCAAAATTTAAAAAAAAAAAAAAAAAAAAGAAGGTATCACCTGTATTCTGATTATAGTAGATCAGTTCTTGAAATTTAGCAAATTTGTGCCATTCCCTGCTTTGCCATCAGCCCTCCAAGTCGCACACATAGTGTTTGAGCAGGTATTCCACAACTTTGGCCTTCTGGAGGACAGCGTCTCGGACCGTGGGCCTCAATTTACCTCCTGAGTGTGGCAGGCATTCTTCAAGAAACTGGGAGCCACTGTAAGCCTCACCTCGGGATACCACCTCGAGGCTAATGGGCAGGCAGAGAGGGCCATCCAAGACCTGGCATCAGCGTCAGAGGGAGTGGTCCAAATGCCTGCCCCGGGCAGAGTACGCCTAGAACTCACTGAAGAGTGCCTCCACTGGACTCACTCTCTTCCAGTGCGTGCTCGGACAGTAACCTCCCCTGTGCCCGTGGGACCAGAGCCAGACAGAAGTCCCGGCGATGGACGCCTAGTTCAAGGAGGCGGAGAAGGTTTGGGAGGCTACCAACTTTAGAATCAGAAGAGTTCTCCGCCACTAGAAGATTCAGGCTACCCGGAGACGTCGAGACCCCCCCAAATACCAGCCGGGGGAATAAGTCTGGCTCTCAACGAGGGACCTGCGCCTCCACCTGCCCTCGAAGAAGCTGAGCCCACGGTTCATTGGCCCCTTCCGTGTCCTCCGGAGGGTCAATGAATTCACATTTTCCATACAACTGCCGTCAAACTACCACATTAACAATTCTTTTCATACTTGTCTGTTTAGGCGGTGATTGCTGGACCCCTGGCGGAGGTTACCCCCCCTTAAGACCCTCCCCCTGTCCTGGAGATGTACTGAGGCCCCGCCTACCGGCTGCGCAGCCTGCTGCAGTCCAGACGGAGAGCAGGCAAATGACAGTACCTGGTAGACTGGGAAGGCTGTGGTCCAGAAAAAGGAGCTGGGTGGATCATGATGACATCTTGGATCCACAACCCCTGGCTGACATCCACTAAGCCCATCCGAACCAGCCCGCTCCCCGCCTCGGGGGGGGATGTAAGGACATGCCTCCTGCCATCCAACTCACCGGTCTACTGACCCCAGATCGCATGCCAGTCATTATTCAATTATCTCGTTCAGTTGTGATAAATTCCTACTGAGTGGTAGCAGTGGAATATTTATGGTCGAGCTTCACTCAGTATTTCGTGAAGTCTCATCATTGCCACACTATTACAGTATCGCTAGTCTTTGTGTAGACTTAAAACCGTGCGCGCGTGTAAATAGAAACTCTATTCACGGTGCTGCTGTTGTTCTCGCAGCACTGTTTAAAGGGGAACCTCGTTTTCCGATTGCTTTGTGTACAACGTATTGGTTAAATACTAGTATTGCTCTCTGTCAATTATTGTATTTGGAACCTCTGTTCCTATTTTGTTTGTTTGCTTCATTTTTTGCCCACTGCCCTTAGTTGTGGCATTATTAAACTACCAAATCCATCTGTGCACCTGAGTCCAGTCCTCTTCCTGTCCTCTGTGCAACGTAGTGTGCACAAGTCACAAACCCTTACACCCGGAAGTCTTGTGCACTTGTAAACAGCAAACTGATCTGAGCAACTTTGTGCTCTGCTCAACTAGCAAGTTTGTACAAAACAATAACAATCCTCGTCTGCTGGGGTATTGGTGCTTGAACAGTTACGCCTTGGGGAGTCATAACTTCTTCCATTAATCCGCCTAATTTATCGAATGACTTGTGCATCATTAGAAAATTTTCCTTCCACTCGCCATCGGAAAACTCAAATGACTTTCTCCCACTAGTCTTCACTCCTGACCCGCATCCAACATTCAGGAGAAGCCGGGGGATGTGTTTCACAAAAGTACAGATGCTAACTTAGTTGAAACCACAAACTGTGAATGGACCAACCATCTTAGTAAGGTAGCTACTACGCTGTGTGGAAACGTAGGTAGTGGTAGAGAGGGTATTAAGTGGAGTGTTGCGGCGTTGCCGCCTAGCTTCGGCTAATGCCATAACCACCAAGGATGGCGTGCATTTCAATTGTACGAAAAGCATAGCGTGCAGCCCGTATAAAATGTACAGAGCTGTAAAGTTGTCCATGTTCTCGCTACTCAACATACTGCCAGTTTGCTGCCAGTAAACTTGTTTGTCAACTCTTTGGACTGTGATGTAATAGGTCAACCAGAAAAAGGTCCAGCATGAACAAGCTGAAAGGGGGCATATTACCACCTATCATTGCGGAGATGGACACGCTTTGGTCAATAAATCGGTTTTCCTCCCATGCGTGTATACTGGGATAAGGACAGCAATCCGATTAAATGGCCTAATCGAGCTATTACCGTAGCTCAACTTAACTGTGCACATAAACGTACTGAGTCAGGGTTAAAAGAACTGTTGCCAGGTAATATATGGTAATCACTGCAATAAGTATGCAATCATAGGCTCTTAAGTATTTGATTATTTAATTCAAAAGGTGACTTTTTTTGGCCAGGCATGTGTAACGGTCTATGATGTGTGCACTGTGAAGCTGCACGGAACACAGGAAGTTGAGGACTGGACTCAGGTGCAAGGATGGATTTGTGTATTACACAAAATAAAAAGGAAGCGAGGTTCCTTTAAAAGTAAAGCAAAATGCTGTGTTTATCGTAACAGCACTAGAATTACAGTTTAGAATGACATGTGTGAAGAATGGGAATAAGTCTGCAACAGCGGCGTGCGATCACATGTTCAGAGGGGCTTCAGTAACCTTACCCTTTACCGCTTGACTGTCCTCACGCTGTTCTCATTCAACTTCGCCTGATTAACAATTAAACCATTTATCAACTGAACGACCAAGACCAATCCATTTTCCATAATAAGAAATGGTAATGAAAAAAATGAATGCCTATTGCCAACATTTATATAATTGATACAACATTGTTAGGATGGAAACACAAATTCAAAAAATCCGAAATGTTTGCTGACTTCGCAGCAATTATTTTCGTCATTACTCAGCTGTGCATTGTAAGGATCGACCGATACATCGGCCGGCCGATATTTTGGGCCGATATTTGCGTTTTTTACTTGAATCGGCATCGGCCAATTCGCGCGTGAGTTCACCGATGTATTTTTCCGTGGCATGATTTACAGACAGGCATCCAGGGGCAGCTCTGTGTTGCCGGAAGACCCTGCAGCACATGCAGACGCGTTACCCCTCCCCCACTGGAAGAGTGGTGAAAGCAGCATTGCCCCCAGGCTGCTTCAGAACAAGTTAAGTTTTAAACATTCAATTAGCCTCTAACTGTTAAACTTAGTTGAAATATTGCCACCCACTTTGAAATAGGAAACATGAATGCCAAGTAATTGCCATGTAATACACGTGCTTGCAAATATAGTTAAGTTTGTGGGTCAGAAAAACGGGAATGCTGCTGAATGCTTCGTCTTTAAAACTGCTTACCATTGTATTTAGGGAGCTGTTGATGTAGTTGTAGGCTAATATGTACAGCTGTTCAGAACACCGGTTTAAGGATTAAGTAATGTCAATGTTGTCAATTCAGTTCTATGGTGTTTGTAGGAGTTTAATTCAGCGAACACCGGGCTGAGGTTAAATGCGTGTTGTGTCGTGTGTGTATGTGCAGGCCTCGAAATTGCGACCGTTTTAACACTGTGCGACCTTCGAATTAAAATAGTCGCACCTGTGCGATCGCTTTTTCCCCCAATTAAACGCCTCTTTTCGGGTACATTTGATAGTCAGAAGGCATGCCAGCCGCTGCTGCAGCTTAAATAGAGATGGGCGTATGTCTAGGAGCCGTGCATTAATCTACTGGACATACCGCAGCCGTGCGTACCGGTATAAGAATGGAGCAGACCCAGTGTGTTCCCTCGAGCTGACAGTAACCATTCTGACCAATCAAAGGGGAGGTTGACGTCCTAAACCTCAGTACTGATTCTAGAATGGTTAATATTAGCCGTCAATCGCTCCATTTCGCGGGACTGAGAGTTACTATTGTAGCTATGCACAAGATTTGGACGGAAAATGAAACGAAGAGCAATGGAAGACTTCTTTTTTTGGAACCGTTAACGTTAAAAGTCGAGTCAGTATCAAAAGTTACTGAAACTGAGAATCATGACGGTGATTCGGATGAACGGGCGGCGAAAGCAGTTGATTATTTTTGCAAAGAGTTGCATCGAAATTTTGAATGGCTCAGGTTATAAGAAGGTGAAGTGCACCGTGTTCATTGTAAAGATAATGGCCCGAATCTCGCTGGTAACAGCGCGTTATCTACTGAGTCCAAACACTTTAAACGTGAAAGTCCTTCCAAACATGGAGAAAGCACGAAACACAAACTACTGTGACAAATGTGCGTAAACGAGTAGGTCCGGTGTTCTGTTAATAGTTGCAACTTATCAAAATATGCTGCCTCGCGGCTCTGCGCTTGCGCAGCCCTAAAATCTCCGTCTCGGTTTCTTCGCTCATATCTTCAGTATCCTATCTGCAAATATCATTAACATACTTTTTTTTTTTTTTTTTTTACAGCGTGTCTTTAGACCAGTAAACGTTTATATATTTGCAAGTATACGCAACGTTTTCCTGAAAATGCAGAAATTAGATGACAATGGCGTGTGGCATACTATATCTTAAAACAAACACATCCAACTCATTATAAAGTCTGCTTATGTTATAATAAGCCAACAAATAGCAAAGTTACCGCTATAGGCTGACAGGAGAACATGCAGAGCGCCTCTGTTTCCTCCATTACAACCTACAGCTCCTAAACTGGGACTATTAAGAACTTTCTGTGAGGGGTGTGTGGGGTAACTAAAGAGTATTAGAAGTGGGCCAAAGTGCATGTTATGCACAATTCTTTTTACGTTGTTTTTTTTTTGTTGTTTTTGTTTTTGTTTTGTATTGCTGTTTACACTTTCCTTATCTTAAGAGAGCCATTTGCACTTTAAAATTAAGTATTGTGCAGTGTGCACACTGTGCTGCTTGTTCGTTACTACTGTGTGCAATACTTTAATTGTTTTAATTATGCTTAAATATTTGTTTTATTTCATAGAAATACTTCAATAATTAAAAGCACAAAAAACGTTTTTATTTGAAAATATGTGTGGTTAAGTTGAACAAAGCTGAATCCTACTGTGTACAGTAGGTGTTTTATTTATGCTTAAGTTAAAATATTTGTTTATTTTATTTCATAGACATACTTTATTTCATACATACATACTTTTCAATAAATGTTTGTTTAAACTTGAGACCTGTGATATTTGTTATCATTGTGTCATTTTTTTGATGTAAATTGAGGGAGCAAAAGCGGTATCAGCCACAAATATCGGCCCAAGAAAATCGGCAGTCCATAATCGGTCATTGGCTAAGGGTGATGGAAAAAAATCGCATCGCATCGGCCCTAAAAAATCCATATCGGTCTATCCCTAGTGCATTGTACCTAACAACGCCCTTTAGCTGTCACTACATTCAGACTATAGAACGGATACTCGTGGCTTATTGCTCAATGAGCCTCGTAAACTAATTTACACAAATCTGTGCGGTTTCACAAGCTACACAAGCACAGAAATTATGAAGACATTAATTTTTTTACGTAGCCATTGATGTGCAGAAGAAAACGCTGTATAATTTTGTGGTGCAATGTATAACATGGCTTTCAAAAATAAATTAGACTCTCGTCGATTCTACTAATTAGTCTGAGCAACTGTTGCTAATTGAGAGAGGTAAACTGCGAGAGGTATAGGTCATTAAGCAGTGAAAGGTGAGGTTATTGCTGGGCCTGTGTCTCTGCCAACAGACCGCCACGGGTCTACTAAGACTAACAGCACCGCTAGAGCATGGCAGTATGAGACATCACAATGGTACATAGTGAGGCTCAGACCTTTATTCACCTCTGCTACCACTCAGAGGGAATTGACAACAGATTCAAGTGATTATTGAATTATTGGAGAATGCGGTCCGGGTCTTAGTAGACCGGAGAGCTGGACGGCTGGAGGCGTGTCCTTACAGCATGGTAGGTTTGTTCGCGTCCTCTGTTTCCTCCGCTAACTGTCAAGAAGGTGGCATTTGTGTAATATCTTTTTAAAATGCTAAAGTTAGACAGGGAGGCTATTTTTTATTTTTTGGGCCAAATACAATTTACAGCATGTATTTTACTTTTTAGGATTGAAAATCCACCAGAATGTGGGGCGAACCAAACTGACCACTGTGCCACCATGCGTCTTTGTCATGTTGCTTCTTTCATTTTTCTCTCTGAAATGGGATTCAGTTATCGTACGAATTTATTTTGAGGGTAAGATTTATTTGAAAAAGCAAACCAGAATAATATGTTATATAATTCAAGTTAAAACAGAAATTGCCAAAAGAGTTCCCTTCAGGAAATTGTTTTATGCAGCCATTATTTATTCTCTTTATCCCAATAGAATGGTAACTGGGACAAGTCTCATTGCAAACTGCTAACTTGCATATTCACACATTTCTTATTACTCAAAAAGATAATAAAGCAACATTGTGACATGCAGCAAATTCAATGATTTTTTGTAGTTGCAGAAAAGATCTGTAAGGCTATTAGGAAGCACTGCATAGTGAACCATTATTATGCTATTAGTGTTTCCCCAACAAAGGTTTGGCAAACATAACACAGCAAGTTTTAAGCGAGAGATGAATTCATTAGATTTTCAAAAAATGAAATGTCTTTTCCTTTCTGTCTTTTCCCCTTGAGGAGCTCCCACAGTATCAGTTGGTCTTTCTTTTTCTTCTCAATTTAAGGCAACAGATTTTCAGTGTTGCATGCTGAAACATTCAGGCAGGTTTGTATCTCACTTCAGAGTACACCAGTTTGTCCTCCTGTTGGTTCTTATGTCTGTGTCTTTCTTTTCTGGGTTGTTTCCTGATATCCAGCTGAGCATAGGTGATGGAAACTTCTCCCTGAAAAAGCAAGCATGAAGTCATTTTTTGACATTTAAGGATATTAAATACTTTACATTGTCATTACATAACGCTGTTAATTTGACTAAACGTAGAAAATGCCTACACTAGGGCCTGATGTTGGTGACAATTCCATCGCTGAGGGATCTGGACCTGAAACACAAGTGTGTACAGCAGCTGTAATTAACATAATGTGTTTGTTAATTCTCAGTATGTGGCATTTATTATCATTATTTTTTGTTTTTGTTTTATTTATTTTTTTTTAGGGAAGCATGAATAGCATACCTTTGTGATGGCAGTGCATGCAGTGAAAGGTCAGCAGGCTGAGAACACACACGCAGAACGCACAAAGCGCTATTTCTCCATAGAGGAGTTGATCGCACCACTCTGAAAATCACAATGGACAATGATAGCAGCTAATACACAGAGCTACTGTCATCAGAGTGGCTGTAGTATGAAATTGCACATATTTGAAAATGAGTGCCTAATTATCCAAGACAGCAGATGTTAGCAGTCTGCATTCAGACTCTCCATGCAATCATTCTGGCTCTTTGGAGTGCAAATCAAAAGTAGACAGCTAATAGAAATGCTGTGTTTGATTACGCTGCAGCATGTTCTCATGCGAGTTGGTACTCATCTGCCTGCACATGGATGTTTTCCAGAAAAACAGAATGCAAACTACCCTGCTGATTTACTTATTTCATTGATGAATATAAACAATGGCATATTGCCTACATTCACAAAGTGGAAAATTTTAACATATAGACAGTGGTACTCACTAACCTGGGACGTTTTCAATTTGCTGACGGAAAGAAAACGTTGGGGTTGACATAGAAAAATTCACCCCAACCTGGATGTCGCACCACAATTCTTCATCCATCTCAACCATCTGATCAAAGTTCAGCTTCGCATTTACATGGCGTTCAAATCTGTGAAGCTCATCTTCATTCTCCCAGTCCATCTTATCTTTCAGTCCAATTCGAAAACTGCTTTCTACTGTGTATCTGTGAATGATTCACAAAGAATTTTAAGAGAAGCATTGTACACAAAGTTTGTTTCCTTTTTGTCCGAAATTTCCTGTTTGATGGGTTTAATAAAAAAAAAATTAAGAAAGAATCATTGTGTGGAATAATGTGACAAGATGCATTATTTTTGGTCACAGTCAATATGGTTTGACAGGCTTCTATCAATATTGAGAATTATTGATCAGTAGGAAGTGTACAAAAACAAATAAGCCAGATTGCAACTGTTAAATGAATGTTCAATTAGCTGTTATATTTTCATAGATAGCAGGACATTACAAGCACTACATATTGCCTATATCAGCCTATCACCCCAGTGTTCACTTAATTCTTTACATCTTTTGAGCAGTCATACCACTACTCTGCTCCAGCCATGTGACTGAAGTTAAGCAGGTGTGGGTTTGGTTAGTACTTGGATGTGAGACCACCTGGAAAAAAATAAATTGCTGCTGGAAGAGGTGTTGGTGGGTCTCTGATGAAATAATCCCCCATGCCCCAGTGCAGTGATGGGGACACTGTACTGAAAGCGTCAAGTGTCATTTGGATGAGACGTTAAACCAAGGTTCTGACTCGCTGTAGTCATTAAAGATCCTATGACACTCTTCGACAAGAGTAAGGGGTTCCCTGGTGTCATAGCTAAATTCCCAACCTGGCTCTTTCAACCTGCCACCTGATCTAATTGGCTGTGCAATTTGTCCTCTCTCTCTCCTCCTCAAGACCCAGGGCTCCCTTGAAAACGAGATTTTGATCTCAACGGGACTTCCCTAGTTAAACAAAGGATGAATAAAATTTGTGTTCTTTGACTCCTTTTCATTCAGTAGAGGGGGGGCTAATATTTATGAAAAAGCACAAAGTAACTTCACTGAGTCAGGGATTATTTTATAACATGCTGGCCATACATAATTACAAGGGAATAAGCACCATTTAAAGCAGAATCTATTTCTCTCATACTTGGAATTGCAAGACTGGACACTCACAATGTCAATTGGAGGAGCTGACACATTACCCCAAGCTGACTTAACCCAGCCATAACCTGGTTGGACGATACCAGTTGCACCCAGCACTATGGACTCCAGATTATAGTCAGGTAATGACACAGGCTGGTTCAGAACTATGACAGCGATGCTCATTCTAAAGCTGTAACACACTAAGCCACACAACTGTAGAGTTAATGGTCTTAAACTATAATGCAAATGTTACATTGAAAATTCATTGAAATTTTTTCCTGAATTCCATTACAACCCTCCTTACCCTCTCCCAGTGTTCATAAAAGATGAGGTTTTCCCTTGTTTTTTCCAAGACCCTTGGGACGACTGCCAGAAGACGTTGACCCAGGGTGCCCTGAGTCCAGTGATCACACATCGTAACTCCGTATGCTTCACATCCTGAAAGTCACTCAGGTCCAGTTTTGATTCTTTTTCAGTCTCATACTTCCATTCAGACTTCAGCTCTTCTCTAATATTTGATATTTCAGCTTCAGTCCAGTCCAGCACAGCCAGGTTTTCACTCTTTCCAATCAATTCATTCAGCATATGTACTTCACTTGTGTCTGTCCAGACATCTGTTCAGGAACAACACAACCGATTACAACAGATAACTGATTTTTTTCCCCAAACAAAGTTCACTGCAAAAGCTATCATAATACCCGTTCTTAATGATTCAGAAGCTTGCCGTTTCAGTTTGCTGCCAGCCTGAACAGTCTCAAGTGTAGGAATAAAGTACATCATACTTATCTGTGAAAAAGTTTGGCCATTATGGCACAATTCAGTTGTTTGAGCTAGAATGCCAGTTTTAACAGTGAATTAATTAAAATTTGCGTCAGATATTTTGTAATCTTATCCTTATATACACACTACTGTCATTTCTGTACGGAAACTGCCAAAATGTGGTAAACACCAAATATGATACCTCTCATTGCGACATTATAGTACACTGTTCTATAAGTTGCTATAGATTATATTTTCAGTCAAGCGATTCAGGATTCCTCGCCTGATATTATTGCCCATTGAATCAAAGCACATACACTATGCTGAATACCACAGCTGCTTGGAGTTAATGACGTCTTTCCTTCAGACTTCTTCTCCATTACAAACACATTCTGGTATTTTACCCATCTTAATTAGTCAAGATATAAGTTGCCATGGTCAGTATATTTTCAAGTTTTCAAAATATGTTGATTCTGAAAGATGTACACTTAAAGTAAATTTTATCAAGTAAACTTTAGTAAAATTCTTGGATATTTCTCAAGTATACCTTATACTGGGGTGCAAAAATTTGGGCACCCCTGGTTTAAATGTCTGTAACAATTAATCTCCAAGTGATTGAAAGCAAACCTGAACACTAAATGCTACAAAGTTAAACATGACACCTGCAAATTTAAAAGCTAGGTTTCCTTTTGTTTTAATTTTTCTGAGTTTTTAAATGATAAGAAAGGAAAAAGGGCCCTGTGCAAAAGTTTGGGAACCCTTTTGGATTATTCTTTGTTACCTTTTAAGAAGATGATTACTAAGGCCCAGACCCAGGCGATTTACTCATTAGGGCTTCAATGAGTCAGGTGAATATAATTCCAGGGTTGAACTATATATTCTGAAGTAACTCCATGCCTTCTAAAGTATCTGACTGTGGTGGCTGTTGTGTCTGGTGTTAAAAAACCATGGGTTCCTCTAAACAGTTGTCCAGTGATGTAAAATTCAAGATAATTCACTTCCACCAACAAGGAGAGGGCTACAAAAAACTCTCGCAATGTTTCAAACTACCCATTTCTAATGTCAAAAACATCATAAGAAAATGGAAAATAAATGGCACAATTGAAGTCAAGGCAAGATCTGGAAGACCAAGAAAAAATTCAGATAGAATGGCCCGAGATCTGGTGAGAAATGCTCAGAAGAACCCACACATCACTGCAAAAGAGCTGCAAAAAAGAGTAGCAGACACAGGTCTAGTTGTTCACAGGATAACAATACAGCGTACCTTAAACAACAAAGACCTACATGGCAAAGTTGCAAGAAAGAAGCCTGTCCTACGACCTCAACACAAAATTAAGCATCTGAAGTATGCCTTGAGAAACCTCAAGCCTATTGGAATAATATGCTTTGGACTAACGACACCAAAATTTAACTTTTTGGCCACAACCAAAGAAGGTATGTTTGGAGAAAAAAGGGTGAAGCATTTGTAGAGAAGAACACGTTGCCAACTGTTAAGCATGGAGGTGGATCCATTATGCTTTGGGGTTGTGTAGCAGCTGGGGGCACCGGAAATATTGTGCGGGTGGAAGGAAGAATGGATTCCTTCAAATATCAAGACATTCTAGAGGCTAATGTTCAAAGCTCAGTCCAGAAATTGAAGTTGAAGAGACACTGGGTATTCCAGCAAGACAATGACCTAAAGCATACCTCAAAATCCACTATGAAGTACCTCCAGGAAAGACGGATGAAGGTTTTTGAATGGCCATCACAGTCCCCAGACTTGAATATTATCGAAAATCTGTGGAGAGACCTCAAACATGCCGTGCTTGCAAGAAAGCCGAAGAATATTTCTGAGCTAGAGGTGTTCTGTCAGGAAGAATGGGGAAAAATTCCAAAGACAAGAATTGAAAAACTCTTAGCTGGCTACAGGAAGCGTTTGCAAGCTTTTATAGCTGCCCGAGGAGGAGTTACAAAGTACTAGCTCACAGGGTTCCCAAACTTTTGCACAAGGCCTTTTTCCTTGTAAAAAGTAAAAAATAAAAATTATTCTTGCTTTAAAATGTGATGAAATGTGTCATGTTTAACCTTGAAGCATTTGGTGTTCAGGTTTGCTTTCAATCACTTGGAGATTAATTGTAACAGAAATTTAAACCAGGGGTGACCAAATTTTTGCACCCCACTGTATGTAGATAGTATACAATTGCATTACTTCAGTATATCCTCGGAATGACTTTTCCCTCTTAGTTTACAAAAGTAGTGTTAAATATACGTTGTACTTGAAGTGTGAGAGTAGTAATTTTTGAGTTCTCAAGAAGTTTGCTTAATTCATTTTTAGTTTGTTAAAGTATACTTTGAAGTATACTATACGTAAGCTAAAAGATAGTTTGTTTTCTAGTTATATGTGCACTTTTTAGTTTATGAAAGTGTACTTTGAAGTACTATACTGCATATAAACTTACAGATATACTTAAATAAAATGTATTTATTGTTTAATGACACATTCTGCAAATTACTTTATGGCCATATCGTGCTAACTATCATACTTTTCTAAAAATGCACAGGAATCAAATTACGTTGTTCAGTCAGATCTATGGGCAAGTCAGAGAATATGCAAGCTGGATTTGAATACACAAGCTTCTTGTGAGGCAACACTGCTATACAGTACACCAGTGTTTCCCAACTCTCTCCTTTGGGCGCGTCGCTGCACCTTAAGCACCCTGATGCACTTAAAGAAGCCCTGTTGTGCTCCGAGGAAAGCATTGGGAGACACTGAATCACATCACCGTGCTGCTTACAGATGCTTTCAGATGCATTTTTTGCTAATCCACTTTTTAAGTTTATAAATGTATACTTTAAGTATTCTTTAGGGGTATGATTTGTGAAGTTTGAGTGCGCAGCTAGTTGATATCCAAGAATGTACTACAACTATATTGTGAACATCAGGTGAACCTCTATACCAGGGGTGGGCAATCCCAGTCTTGGAGGGCCGGTGTGTATGCAGGTTTTTATTTCTATCAATTACCCTGACTAATTGAGTTAATTGATTGCGTGCACAAACATAGATTTTCGCAATGATTCGATCAAAGGAAAATGTTTTATGAAGGGAGACAAGAACAGTCTTTGGTGGTCATTCATGATAATTTAAAGAACTGCGCCTAAAACGTCAGATTTCATAAATGGTTTAACTAATTTAGATAATCAACTAATTGAAGGCCAGAAGTTGGTGTGAAAACCAGGGACAGATACAGCCCTCGCTGCCCACCTCTGCTCTATACTGTTTGATTACAAGTTATACATTCTTACCAACTTTTTAAGATTACGGAAGAGCACTTTTAAGATACTTTAAGGAAACTACTAATATGATACAGTGCTGTGAAAAACTACTTGCCCCATCCCAATTTCTTCCATTTATTGCTTATTTGTCATATTTAATGTTTCAGATCATCTAACTAATTTGAATATAAGACAAAGACAACTTGTTTTCACCTTGCAACTGTTCCTTGGATGACATTTTTCCCCCAGTCACTTATCGTGGAATTGTGAATGCTGACCTTTACTGAGGCAAATGAGGCTTGCTGTTCTTCATACGTAGTCTAAGTTCTTTGGTGACCTCCTGGATTAGATGTCAATGCGCTCTCGGAGGAATTTTGGTAGGCCGGCCACTCCTGGGATGGTTCACCACTGTTCCAAGTTCTCTCCATCAGAAGACAATTTCTCTCATCATGGTTTGCCGATGTTTGCTTTGTAACCCTTTCCAGACTAATAAAAGTCAACAATTTTGTTTCACGTCTGTTCTTGAATTTTTTTTTGTCACAATATGATGCGCTATTTTTTACTATTTGCTTCACATTGCCAAACAGATTTTATTTAAGTAATGTTTAGATTCACCGGGGCTGGGAGTAATCATGCCTGGGTGTCTCTTGATAAGTGGCACCCAAATATCAATTCTACTTGTTTAATTGATTGATTTAGTAACAAAGGAGGCAATAACTTTTTCTCATAAGGCCAGGTAGGGTTGGATGGCTTTTTTCCTTCAATAAATGAAATCAAAAATTTAAAAACGTATTTTTAAGTGGTGTTTACTTGCATTATCTTTGTCTAATATTAGCATTAGTTTGATGAAAGATTTAAGTGTGACAAACATACAAAAAGAGAAGAAATTGGGACAGGGACAAATAATTTTCCGTACTCTGCAGATGGGCTTTTGGTGAAAGCAGTCAACGTGAATCAAGTCTCGCAATTCTCTTCCAACAGGGAACAATTGTCGGATTTCAAATAAAATCAGAAAAATATTCATCTGCTTCCATGAAGAAGTGGTCCCCATAGTCGATTTTGACTGGAGGCCAATTGTGTATATGCTGGTTTTAGTTTTAAGCACAACTGGTATTGCAGGATAGCAAAGCAGGCGGTTTGTCTTAATTGGCAGCATTTCATGTTTAGGGCACTTAGATACCCACTTTAACCACGTTTGCAGAAATATCCTCACATGAAATGAAGAATAAAAATTTCTTATCCGCATTTTGGTATATTAGAAACAACTGCAAAAAGAGGGACAAAGTTAACCAATCAAATGAAAGAATTAATAGGTTTCTGACTGACGAAAATTGATTGACACCTGGTTGTGAAAACTAGCCATACACTGTCATAAACTGGCACCTTCCACCTTTTTTGCCAGTTATTTCAACTGTAGTTTTACAATCAGTTTATAACAAAGGTTCCGTATATGTAAACTGTAAACTACAGTTTAATGCGCGCAGGACTCTATAGGCTACAGTTAAAATAATAGGGGGGCAATGCGTTAATTTAACGGCTAAATTCAGACTATTTATAAGTAAGTTTTATATTAAATTGAATAACCTACACTATCATCCAAAATGCGGCTTTTGCAGTGTTTTTATAAGCTATTTTACTTCATTTATAATCTCAACAGGCTAAGACTCGGCTGGATACCACGTTATTGTCGGCCGTGATTATAAGCGGGCATCGAAAGTAAACTCAATCGCGGACGGCAGAGAGCAGGGAAAGATGTCCTTTGTTACGAACGAACGATCCTGATCTCATAACATAAGTGATAAAAAGGTTGGAAGATCTTCAGAAAAGCGTTATTTTAGGATTGACCTTATGAGGCATTACAAGAGTATCTAAGCCTGAAGAGGCTTTCAGCAAACCCTCCCCTGATCTATAATGTGCTGGTATGGGGAAAAGTTTTTGTTTCATTTCAGCACTGGTGCAACGAAATAGGCCTAATAGCTAATTCTCCACAAGTAATGCACAAATATAGAATCAGATGTGATGACAAAAATAAAACGTTGCACCCGAACCCGGCCCTCTCAAAAACTGGACAGCCATGTTTCAGCACTGATTCCTGAATCCAAAGAAAAGTCTGAGTCCTCTCTACAAGCAATAGCTGACATTAAGATCAAATTAAAGCTTCTGTTTGGTCAGCAATCAATGCTTTTTGAACATTGCTTGCGGGGAAATTCCAATTCTCTGAACATCTGTCCAAGCCAAATTTTCCTGAATTTTGGCAGAAATATTTAAACTTCCGAGTTAAAAATATACGGAGAAGGAATTCTTACTCACCTCCGACCATTAAAACGGATCCATTATCGGTAAACTGGACGTAGCTGCTGAGGTGCTCTCCACAATAGTACCGTCCAGAGTCACCTAATTCTACCTGTGTAATGGTGAGGGCGACAAAAACATGATCTTCTCTTTTACTTCTGAATCGGCAAGGTGAATTTTCACATTTAGCAGTATCGATAATCTGAAGCGATCCATTCAAGCTCATTCGAACCCATCGGACGAAATTTTCGTAACAGCCCCGTTTGTTGGCACACTCGCACTTGAGTGTAACGGTCTCATTCGTTGAGGCGAATAATGTCGAGCAAGAGACAGCTTCGGCTGCAATTCAAGACAGAGAATTAGAACAAAATCCCTGAAAATGACCAAACATGAACATTATCAAAAAAGGAACGATAAGTCATAAATACAGCAAAAGGTCATGTAATGCACTGTGTCAGTTGTATAAATAATTAAGGCTCAACTGGCAAGGCCTATTATCAGCTTATTTCACAAATAGCAATTATCATGTAAACCATAGGCCTATTTGAAAAATGATAATTTAGTTGGCTTACTCACTGCAGAACAGTACGAAGAGCACGAGATAGAAAGCCTGTGGCATGTCTGCTTTGGTGCAAGTAAATTCGACCTGTTTCATCTTACATGCATGACTGCAGTGCCTGCCGCTTATTTCTTGTCTTCGCTATGAAGCCACATGGCCTGTTTCCGTCAAAAACAGACGAGCGACCGGTTCTCTGCCATTTCAAAAACACGAAACGCTCAAAACTGACCACAGCTAGCCAGCTACTGATAAAGGTGCAGATATACAAGGTGGTGTTTCTCCCATCTCAACCCGTTTTTTTCGTGACCGGTTTCGAGATGCGGTCTTTTTTTATGTACTACCTGCTTTACAAAACAAAAGTTCGTGCTAATTCCATCCAAGACCACAGGCTATTTCTGTTTGCGCGTGGGCATAGCTGACACCTTTTGCACGAAGCGGCGCAAGTATGCATGCTTGCAAAAGATATGACTAAAACGTTTTTATATATTTTTTTATATATATATTTTATATTTATATTTTATATATATATATATATATATATAAATGACAGTCCACAGGATAAGGGTGTATGAGGGATATTTTGGTCAAATTGAGTTAAGTGCATCTGATGATCCCTTACCATGTAATAAACATAGAAAAACAGTTTTTCTCTAAAACGTAAAAAAATCCCTTATACACCCTCTTCCTGGGGACTGTCGCACACACACACACACACACACACACATATATACATATATATATATATATATATATATTCTGGCTTTAGATGTTTATTTTTTACTTTCCACATTTGCGTCGCTGAAGATAAAAAGTATATTTGAAATTCCAAATGCTAAATCAAAAAAATAGTTCTATAAATAAATGTGTGTATTTCATTAAAAACAGTTGATACAGATAATATAGTCTTGACAGAGCCCTGATGTCAACATCATCATGGCTGTCTGCAATTACTTGGAGGGACAAATGCAAGTGAGACTGTCAGTCTGCAGAAGAATGATGGCAAGTTTTCCACTTTGCTTGGTACAAGCAAAAAGCCAATCATATAGCACAGCAGGACAGTGTCCCAGATTTTTTTGGCAAAAGAAAGTTACACCAAATATTGGTGTGATATAGTTTATAACAGTTTACAGCTCTTTTTGTATTTTTTGTATTTCAAATGTTGTATTTCAACATTTTTGCAAGCATATTTGCCCTACAAAATTGCTATAAATGTGCCTAAAACTTTACATCATACATCAAGGATAATAAAATAATAGTAATAATAAAAAAATTATTATTATTATTATTATTATTATTATTATAATTATATCCTTGATGTATTTACCTAAAGCCTGAGTTCATTCCTTATGATTTATAGCACAATGCTGTTGCCTACGGATCAACAACTAATGAATCACGCTGTTCAGTGGTCAGAAGACAGCCAGAAACTATTGGTTTTAGAAAAGGCTAGTAATAGAAGTTTATGACACCAAACATTTTCGGTCAATTGTGATTATAAACATTGTCTGTTTGACCATTTTTGGGTGCAGTTTATGTGCAATGCCCTCTACTAATGTAGGCACTCTTGCACAAATGTGATTATAAATCATTTACATCATCATTTACCCTATAAATATATATCTAGCTTTGAGCTGAATTACAGTGATTGGAAGGAAATCAAAAATTATGATGAAATAAATATTTTCTAAAAAAAAAAAAAAATGTGAGCCACAATTTTTGGATTACCTTCATTTAATACTTTGTTCAACTTCCCTTTGTGAGGACAACAGCTTTGTTTAGTCTCCATTAGTGTGTACTGAGGTTAGAGGAGACATGGTAAGGGATCTGCATGAGACCATTCTTGCACACAGAATATCTCCAGGTTCTTCAAATGGCTATATGTTTATGGTCTCTCCTCTTTTGTGTTGATTTCAATGAATGCTTTGGATCATTTTCCTGGTGGATGATTAAACCACAGCCCAGTTTAACCTTTTTGACAGAGACAGGTTTTCATTGAAAGTAATATTTGCTTGTACTTGAAGGAATTCATGATCGCATGAATCCTAAGTGCCATGGGCAGGCAAATAAAGAAGAAAAACAGCCCCACAGCATCAGATCCGCCACCATACTTCACAATGGGGATGCAGTTCTGTCGGGCATGGCTCTTTTTGTTATGCTAGAACCGTCCTCCGCGTTTATTGCCAAAAAGCTATATTTTGGTCTCATATGACCATAGAACCTCGTACTAATGGAAGTCCGAGTAACATCTGGCAAACTGTGGGCGCATAAATTTGTTTATTGATGACCATGTGGGCTTTTTTTCTAGCAACCCTCCCAAACATCTTGCTGTTTTGTAGATGCTGTTTCTTTCTTTTCACAAATTGAACCATCCTTCTCACACTGTGCACATTCAGAATTGGCAGATTTCTTAATCTTCTATATCCCTTAAACTTCTTGATTATTGCCCCGACAGTCACGTTCAACTTATTGGCTATTTTCTTAAAGCCATTACTCTATTTCCAAGGCTTAATAACTTTCTGTAACATATACTTGCTGCATTCTTTTGTCTTAACCATGGTGATGGAAGACTGAGGGGAAACTGACCTGTGTGTTGCCTCATATTTATGCCCCATGGAAACAAGAAATCATCGCTGACCATTTACATTTTCCAAATCATTATGGTGAAATTAGAAAAGTAAAATATGAATGTGAGTATACGTCAATAAGATTTTTCTTATAAGATTTTCTAGGGGTGGTGGTAACTGTGGCACAAATGTTTATGGGAAAAATATTTATTTTATTATAACATGAATATTCCCCCTTCAATCGTTTTCTTTAAATTCAGGCTTAGATTTCCCATATAGCAGACGAGTCTGGCTCGGATCCGGCGTCAAGCCGGCACTGTTGGGCAACTGCTGGTATGGCAAGTGGTATGTTGACCTGATGTGGGCCAGGTCTGGCAATGATGGCACCGTTTCTGTGATGGCATGCCACATGTGGGCCGATTATATGCGAGCTGGCCCTGTACTGGCCCATATGTGGGCCAGCAAACCAGATTTAGGCCACAACAGGGCCTTCATTCTTTATGTATGTGGACCAGAATTGGGCCGTAAAAGTGCACTATTTGGGCCAGAACTGGGCCAGACCAATTTTGCTATGTGGGTTAGGTCATTTTTGAGTAAGAGATTGGGAGAATGATCAACAACCACATTTTATCATAGCCTTTTAAAACCATATTCACCAAGGGAGCCAAAATTAGGACACAGCAGTGAACATTCCGGCGCAGTTTATGTATTTTTATTTTATGAAAAAACATACAATGTCAAAGATAACATTTCATGTGAAATTTGCCTCAGCCTGAAGCTACTCTCAAAGTGTATGCCCATTGTTAATTCTAAGATTTTTAGTTTTCTTTGACAAAATGAGCTGTAATACAAACAAAAAGTGCAGGTAATGCTTACTACTTTTGAGTATCCACTCTCATTGAAAAAATAACCATCCTGTCAGTCCTGTTGTTTATTGAGTAGGAGGCAGCTTGCTGAGAGTTGTGTTGAATGCATGATAAACTAAATTCAGAAGACCACAAAGGAAAAACATCAGAGTCCAAATTTAGCATTTTTGTATATTTTATATATTATGTATTATTGTAATATTTATATATTTTATATTTTTTGCATTTTTTTCCAGTGCTTTGTCTCTAAGATCGTTTTGAATTTTTAATGAATCATTTCTCTACAACGTGAAAATGTGACTCTGATCATTTTTCCATTGTGGTCTTCATTTATTTTAGCCCAATCAAAGCTCACCAAAAACCAAGACATTAAACTGTATGAAGAGAGTTACTGAAAGCACTCAGTCAAATTGAATCATTTGTGATTTGGACCCATTTTGTGAAAGTGGTTGACCATTTCACTTTTTGATTGTCTGTGCTGAGAATGGCTGTATAGTTGAGTTGGCTGTTGCAAGTAAAGGTGTTTTTTGCAATGATATAATTAGAAATATTTCCATCGTCTGGCTCAGCTCCCAGTCTTGACAACAGTGTTTTACTGAAGTAAAAAAAAAAAAAAAAATAGGCAATTGAAAAATGACCCTTTGATATATAATCTTCTGCTGTTGTAAACATTTTTATTTCATCTTGATGTAATTTTTTTTTTTCCACAATATAAGTATAATATTGTAAAATGCTCAATTGTAAACATTTAACTTAAAAGTATGCCTTAATAAAACAACTAAATGTGTTATGGCCGGTACACACTGTACGATTTTGGGCCGTCCCAGACGAAAGATGACCATCGTAGGAGAAACGTGGAGAAATCTTTGGTCGTGGCTCTGAAACGGTGGTCTTACGTCGCACTGTGAGAGAGGATCAAGGACGGCCGTTGTCAGCGTCTTGCGACCGAAGATAACCTGAGATTAAATTCTGACGGTGCCAGAAATTTTGGATGACTATCTCACAGTGTGACAGCTGCCACGACCTACGTCTACTAATCAGCCAATACAAATGCAGCAGGAAATAAAATGATAATCGTTTATTTTTTAAAATAAACAGAATAATTTATAGATTACGCATTAGCTGATGCCGACAGTGATTCATGTAGACACACATTGGAGTTAAATCACGGTCACAAGGCGTTCGATTTTGACGTGCATTTAATTGCATACAATCCTTCACGTTTGCCATGCCGTGCGAACTGAATAAAATAAATAAAATACAAATCAGTTCAAAACAAAGCATTCTCGAAGAGAACGAGCATTAAAACATTTCACAAATACAACTTGCCAACCCATCGGCTTTGGAAGGCAATGAACCATTAACCTTACAGAACAATTATTCTTCAAAAAGTATTTAAATGTTCACTGTGGCGTAGATGGTTCATCGTGTCATTATCGCACGTACTGTTGGTTGTATAACCATATTAGCTGCACGTTATCTTATCCGCGTCTTACATTACCATTAAGCTAAAATAACAGCGAATACAATGAACATGGTAGCGCAGATGGATGTCGTATGCTAATGATGTTGCATATTGACATACGTCGTAACCTGCGATTCAGTAAACGGCCATCGTACAGTCTGCACACATCAAACTTGACGTCGTACCAAAGTTTATTAGATCCAAGTCGCATAGTGTGCTATGCAGTGGTCTTATAAGATTGCTAAAATCGTACAGTGTGTACTGGCCATAAGATTTAAAAATCAGCATTGCACAGAAGGAAGCACACTCAGATGCATCGGTAAAAACCACAAGTGATTAGTTGAAAAAGTGACAATACTGTACTGAATAGTCCTTGAAAACATCCACCACATAAAAAATTAAATGCACGGGAAGCAATTTACATGTGCTCTTATATACAGCAACATACATTCTTTGTTCACTCAGTCTAATACTTGCACCTGGAAAAGGAGGCATGTTGTTTCCAAAGTACTATGGTAGTGTATATTTAATTCCAACCCCTGAGGAACCCCCTCAAATCCAGTTCTGCCTGGTAATTACAGTGTTAATTCAGATCATGTCATTGCCATTCCCTGCAAATAAGAGAGAGAGAAAGGACAGACATAAAAAGTGAAAACAAGAGAGTCAGAGATGATTAAGTTCAATAGAAGTTGTTAACAGGTAACAGTTGTTATGAAAGTAATTTTTCAGTTGACATTGTAAAATAGCTTTTAATAGTGTACAGCAGTTAGGTCTTGTAAAATCTCCGGTTGTATTGAATATCTGACCTATGGTCGGCTCCGCCTCCTCTGTCTGCATGCCCACAACCCACTGGCTATCACAGTCACCAGCAGCAGGAGAAGAGCCAAGGGAAGGAGGTACTGGGCCAGCTGGCATTGATGCTTCCCTATAGCATCTATGTCACAAAAGAACTTACAATTACACGGTGACTCTGATAATGAGTGCAACAGATAGAAGGATAACACATAACTCATGGTAGGGCTGTGAGACTTCCGATAATTTTTTTTTTACATTTAGTACTAAACAATTCTACAAATTTTTATTGCTTCATAAAGGGTCACATTTATATTGGCACTAATTTGTATGCAGTGAAAGGAACTGTTCAACTTTCTGTTATTCAACAAGTGACAATATTCATATCAATTTGTCAGTCACTGATACAACCTGTTGTAATGAAGGCAGTAATATTTCATCTCAGATAAATCTATTTCAGATTTTGTTTTTACAAAGTGATCAATTAGCAAAATTTGAACTAGCAGCACTTCAGTCCAGCTGATTCTCATCGTATTTGGGGCATTCTCTGAGTTTTTTTTTTTTTTTTTAGGAAATAATTCATAATGATCAACCACGCAACATTCTGAAATAATCAGCCAGGCCAATACACTGAAAATTTACTGAGAGTAATCACTAATCAATGTTAATAAAGGGGAGACAGGACCCATGAACATAGATGGAAAAAAATGTCATTACTTTCTTTCTTGATCTGCGTTCGGATGATGACTCCAGTGCTGTGCCGGCATACGCAGTTCAAACTCCTGATCGTGTCATTCAAAGAAAGGATGGAGGACCGTATAAAGGTGCCTTGCTCATCCACCATAGTTTCAGCTTTGGACTGAAGCAAATTCGGAACGTCCCCGGTATCATATATTTCCCAGTATGGATCATTCCAGGCTGGACCCCCGCCTTTCAATTCACATTGAACGGCCCCCGAGCGACTGAGGTACACACGCATTTCAGGTAGGGCCTTGGGATCTGATGAAAAAATGAGATGGAGATAGAATAGGTCAGATGAAACCACGGGAAATTAAAATCGGATTACACAGAAGGTTATCAATCACTGCCTGAGGGGGTTTGATTATGGCAGTTGTGGCAGTAATTGGTAGGCCTACACACACACACACACACACACACATACACACACAAGCATTTTGCCTGATGCATTTCCTTAACTGATAACGTTATTCACGTCCGAGTTACATCATTAATGCAGAATGGATTGACAACTAAAACAACTAAGAAGCATGTCTCAGGGCAGATGCAAGTCATGTTCAGGGGTGCATTTCCCAAAATCACAGATGCCAACTTACATAGTCGGGCCCCAGAACGGGTGCCAATCGAAAATGAAAGGAACTGAAGAAAAGAACGATCAGAAGAAATTCCTCGCTATGCTGTTTTATGTCAGTCCAGTTTCCATATAGGCCGAGGACATTCATTTATTTATTCATTTATTTGTTTGTTAGTTAATTTGTTTATGTATTTATTTATTTACTTACTTACTTAGCTATCTATCTGTTGTTCATTTGTATGATCGTTTATTACTTTATACCCAGTCACAACATCAAATTAGCTGACTTTGAATTGGAAGTCATAGCCTATATTTTGGTACTTTATGGATCATAAAATAATATCATGTGTGCCGTTTACCCCTCGGATTTTCACAGCGTTTTCCTATTCTTTTCTGAGTCATGCCATGTTTTTTTTTTTTTAATTTATTTATTTAGACTGTTTTGATCAAATCATTGGCTGGACATTTGATATTTCACGGTACGGTGATGATATAGTACATCCGGAGAATTTCTGAACCCTTTATGTTCGTTACAAGAGAATAGCCAAATGCCCACCAGTGTGAACGGAAAGTTATGAAGCACCTTACCTGAGCAGGCCACATAATCAAAAAGATTTAATGTTGACCTCATCTTTTTCTGGAGGTAATTACAATCAGTAGGGTAAGTTGGGGTAATATGGACCCTTGGGGAATATGGACACGCTCCCATTACCCATGATGCAAGGCGCTTTCAGGACTCTGGATGCAACGCCACAAACACACACAACCGCCATTGTGACGGACAACAGATGAAGGCAAAAGCATGCAATTCAAGGGAATATGAACACAGCAGTGTTTGCAGTTTAGAAATTTACAATGTAGTGAAGTGCTATATGATGCAGATGTTTCTATTAAGTCGTTTTCTGAATCAGGTGCTGGTATATTCAGTACAAAGATTTGTCCTCTACCAAACACATATGAGATTGGCCCACTGAAGTATACCGTGTTCGAGCATTGATCCATTATGATGGAGCAGTACGGCTCAAGAAATATGGACCCATCGCTTTCATTTAATATGGACCCAGGTCCATATTTCTCACAATGACTGTCCATATTCCCCACACAATATGTTGAGTGGAAAATCAACAAAATACTTAAGCTGGACTCATCAGTGCATATCCCAGACATTAGTAACTTTGACCATATGGAAATTGAATTCATAAACATTTAGATCAATAAGCTTGCCTTGTTTTCGGATCTGAAGATCTAGATCTGTAATGTGCTTATGACAATTTTCCAGAACATAAATGCAGTAAAGAAAACATTTGAAATAATTTTATTTTGTTCTTGCAGATGGTTAGAACATATACAAAAAGAGGTCTGATGACGAAGCAAAAACAGCAGAAGGAAAAAGGCTGCAGGAAAAAATTGAGCAATAAACCCCAATAACAAACAGCAAAGAACTCAACTGGTAAAAGCAAAGAAACCTGCTCAAAAACATCTCCAGGGAACAGCGAATCCATTTGCCAATTTTTACTGCATTTACTGCCAGGAACTGTATGTTTACCCCCCAGAATTTCCTTGGATTCAGTGCAATCAATAAGCAGTGGGCTCATGAGAATGAAACGGATTATGAAGCATTTGGGACATTTGTTTGTGAGGAGTGTCGGTAAGAACATTATCTAAAGTGAAGTGCAGGTTTAAAAGGGCCTATATTTCCTCAGAGTGTCCTTAGATTTTTTTAAATTAAATAAAGATTTACATCAAACATTGACTCAAGAATTTTTGTGTGGTGATAAAGTTTTTGTAATGGCCGGTAGTATACGGAGGCCAAGTGCAACGACAAGGGGAAAGAGAGTAGCACGAACACAGTACAAACACAGAGAATAATATAGACCAAACACAAGTACTCGCGCTTCCAAAGGACGTATAATAGTCCAAACCACGGAAGCAAAGCGAGATAGAAAAAGGGAGAAGAAACTCCAACAATAAGAAGATATAAAGTCATACAAAACCTGACTACAGATACCTTCAGCTATAGTGCGAAGCTAAACACACACACTCTAGCAAAGGAGGCGTGCCGGACATCCTGCTTATATAGATTCTGGGGAAGCGCCGCCCCAGCTCAATCAACCAGCTGGGTAAAGAATTTGATGGCCCAGGAATTCAATATCATCCCGGGACGAGAGCTGCAAAGAAAGGTCCAAACAACATGCAAACCTAACAAACCATGACAGTTTTACCCTATTCCTCAGTGTCCTTGCTTTGGTATGTATATTGTTTGGTGTCGGAAATCTTTCGGAGCAATGTGGACCCCGTGTCCATATTGCCCCAATGTCAGGGTCCATATTACAACCCCAATTCCGAAATAGTTGGGACTAAGCGTAAATTGTGAATGAAATCAAAATGCAATGACTTTCAGATCACATGAGCCAATATGTTATTTACAATAGAACATAGATAACATTTCAAATTTTGAAACTGAGACATTTTACATTTTCATCCACAAAATGAGATCGTTTCAAATTTTCTGGCTGCAACAGGTCTCAAAAAAGTTGGGACACATGCAAAAAAGGGCTGAAAAAGCTATTAATATACAGTGCCTGACAAAAGTCTTGTCACTTATCCAAGTTGTAGGAACAACAAATAATAACCTGACTTGTAGTTGATCAATTGGAATCAAAAATGGCTTATATGAAAGGCAAAGCCCTCTAGATTATGCGAAATATACCAAAATAGAGTTTTGTGTCATTGATTGAGTTTTATAATTTAATTAGTACAGAAAGGTCAGATTTTGCTTGGACAAAAGTCTTGTCGCATTGAAAAAAAATGTGGAAATTATACATACACTTTATTTTGAATACACAAATATGCCACTATAATATCAGAACATAAAGCCATGGTGCCTTGGAAAAAAGAATTAATATTGCGTATGACTCCCATGAGCTTGGAGGACTGCATCCATACATCTTGGCAATGACTGAGATAACTTGATGATGAAATCATCTGGAATGGCATAGAAAGCAGTCTTGCAGGACTCCCAGAGTTCATCAAGATTCTATGGTTTCATCTTCCAAACCTCCTCCTTCATCTTACCCCTGAAATGCTCAATAATGTTCATGTCAGGTGACTGGGTTGGCCAATCCTGGAGTACCTTCACCTTCTTCGCTTTCAGGAACTGTGACATGGAGGCAGAAGAATGAGAAGGAGCAGCAGTGTAAGTAGGGCAGCAAGAACTTCTTGATATTTCAGGCTGTTGATGTTGCCATCCACTCTGCAGATCTTTCTCACACCCCCATGCTGGATGTAACAACAAACCATGATTTTTCCTCCACCAAACATGATTGTTTTCTGGGAGAATCTTGGGTCCATGAGGGTTCCAACAGGTCTTGTACAGCGACTGGAATGCAGTTCAATGGATGATTCACCAGAAAAATAAACTTTCAGTCACTTTTCCAGTATCAATCCTTTCTGCGAGCTGTGGGCCTTGGCAAATGCAATGCAGGTTTTTTGTTTTCTGTTTAATGCAGACTTCTGTGTACTAATTTGGCTATGAAAACCACTTTGAGGGAGAATTTGACAAACTCTTCTTGTAGATACCGGGATTTTTGGTGGCATTTCCTCATGTAGCTTCGCTGTAGTTGAAGAAGGGCTGGCCTTGTACAGTTGAAGCAACAAACGGTCCTTTCAAACAGTTGTCATACCGGGGTCTGTCTGACCTGCGTTTGCCATGAACGTCACCAGTTTCTTCAAATCTCATCCCCTCCACTTGACATTTGGATACATTAAAGATGTCTGCCACCTCAGCAGCAGACTCAGTCTTCAGGCTCTTGATGATCAGCACTTTGGTCTGTGGTTGAATCTTTGGTATGTTGTCAGAGGACTAGTCGCACCTCATATGAAAGTCCGGTGTGCTGGGGTTATTTCTATACACATCTGGGAATGTGTTAATTACAGTATTTGTCATAGGTTAAACTCTAATCTGCGATTTGTTGCATCATCTGAAGAGACGACAAGACTTTTGTCCTAGCAAAAACAGATGTTATGGGCTTAGCCAAGCTGTGAACATCAGAACACTTTTTGACGGTTTCATTTTGCACCAAATTATTAATGTGAAAGCCCTTGACATTAAAATGGACCATTTATTGTAACAATTGATTGGTTAGAAATAAAGTTATATGTTATTTTTAGTTACTATGTCCTTATGCGACAAGACTTTTGTCAGGCACTGTATAAGAGAATCAGCTGAAAGCACATTTAGCTAGTAATTACAGTAACTGGCATCAGGTGTATAACATGATTGGCTATAAAAGGGATGTCTTAGAGAGGCTGAGTCTCTCAGAAGTAAAGATGGCTGGAGGCTCTCCAACCAGTGAGGGCTCGCGTAAAAAAAATAGTGGACTACTTTAAAAACAATGTTCTTCAACGTCAAATTGTAAAAGCTTTGAAGGTCTCATCATCGACAGTGCATAACATCATCAAAAGATTCAGAGAAACTGGAAAAATCTCTGTGCGTAAGGGACAAGGCCGAAGACCTTTACTGGACGCCCGTGATCTTCGGGCCCTCAGACGCCCGCTGCGGTTGGCCCTTTCGTATACGGTCGTCATGTTCCCAAAAGGTCGTCATGCTCTCAGAGATAAAAAAAAAAAAACTAGAGTAGACAACGTCATTGGCTGGACCAAAGTGTCCACGGCAGAATTGCTCTGCCACCTTGTGTATGTATAAATGTCCAATGAGGCACATGTAGCCTAAACAGTACACATGGGTGTTGACAAATTATTATCTTTTAGGTGGGGGACTAGTTTTCCGTGTTCTTTTTTATCTTTTCACACTTAAAAAAGGACACGAATAAAGAATTGTAAATCAACAATATTTACGCTCCATTATTTGGCAAAGCTAAAGAATAAGCTCTGCGATTGCCTTACCTTTATATTATCGCTCAGTTACCTACGTTTTCGTTTCGTTCAAAGAAAAAGCGTTCGCATTCAGCTGTGCCTGTGAGTCTGACTCAGGTCTATACCTGGAAGAAACTAGTCGTTATGTGCATATATGAATTTATATGTATGCTTTGAGTATTAAGATCGGAACAACTTCATTCTGAAGTGTTCATAGCCTACCTACTTGTTGTCTTTTCATTTAATCCGTCTTTGCCCAGACACAATGGATAACAGGATGATTTTGCGTGTTGCCCCAAGTGGGATCAATGTAGAAGTCTCAAAACTAAAGTATGTAAATGAATCCGCGCCAGTTTCAGTTTCCGCGAATACAGTGATAATAATAAACGAATAAGCTGAAGCCTTTTTTGCCAGGTAATTTAACTGGCACCTTTTTACCAGTTATTTTAAATGTAATTTTACAATAAGTTTACCACAGAGTTCAGTGCATGTTCAGTGTAAACCACGGTTAAATGCGCGAAGGACTCATCTTACAGTTAAAATGACAAGGAGACAAGGCGTTAATTTAATGGTTAAATTCAGTCAGTTTCTAACAGTGCAGGAAAGCCGAACTTCATTAACTGAGCGTTAATATAAAGGTAAGGCAATCGTAGAGCTTATTCTTTAGCTTTGCCAAATAATGGAGCGTAAATATTGTTGTTTTACGATTCTTTATTCGTGTCCTTTTTTAAGTGTGAAAAGATAAAAAAGAACACGGAAAACAAGTCCCCCACCCAAAAAATAAAATTTGTCAACACCCATGTGTACTGTTTAGGCTACTGTTTAGAGCATGACGACCTTTTGGGAACATGACGACCGTATACGAAAGGGCCAACCGCGACGCGGCTGCATCATTCACAGAAAATGATTCTGTCGTTGACATTACTAAATGGGCCCAGGAATACTTCAAGAAACCACTGTCAGTAAACACAGTCTGCCGTGCCAGCGCTCCTGACTGCGACCAAAATGGTCGCATTTGCGACCAAGATTTACGTTTTGCGACTTACATTCTCACATCGGTCGCGCACCGCGCGATCAACACTTCATGCACTGTGCGCCTCTTCTGGGCCGCGATTCACTCCCGAATTATCAGCCGCCGGCCGGGAATTTTTTTCTGCAGGTCGGTTGACTGCGGTCAAGCTATCACCAGTTCGGAAAACGACGGTCAAACTATCACCGCTAAAAATTTGATGCGCAAATACAGCGACAGCGCGGTAGTAAGGTCACGTGATACAATTGCTGTCAAAAATCGGCTTGTTATCCCCGCAACAACGTAGTTGCGGGGGGTATTAAAATGGGGTCCGTCCGTCCGTCCGTCCGTCCGTAACATTTCGTGTCCGGGCTGTAGCTTTCTTCCTAATCACCCGATACTCATCATATTTGGCATGGAGGTGTAGAAACACCTAAAGGAGTGTCATGAAAAACAATTTTGAAAATATTTTCATAATTTTTTTGCGTTTTGGGGGCAAAAAAGTGACATATTCATGAGAAATCTGTAAAGTGTCCTGTCCGGCTGTAACTTTCTTCCTAATCACCCGATACTCATCATATTTGGCATGGAGGTGTAGAAACACCTAAAAGGTGTGTCATGAAAAACAATTTTGAAAATATTTTTTAAATTGTTTGCGTTTTTATGCAAAAAGTGACAAATTTGTGAGAAATCTGTAATGTGTCCTGTCCGGCTGTAACTTTCTTCCTAATCACCCGATACTCATCATATTTGGCATAGAGATGTAGAAACACATAAAGGTGTGTTATGAAGAACAATTTTGAAGATATTTTTACAATTTTTTCGCGCTTTTTTGGGGCAAAAAAGTGTCAAATTTGTAAGAAATCTGTAATGTGTCCTGTCGGGCTATAACTTTCTTCCTAATCATCCATTTATCATCATTTTTGTCATGTAGGTGTAGAAACACATACAGATATGTCAGGAGAAACAATTTTGAGAATTTTTTTTTTAACTCACATTTATGTAGGAAATTTGTAAGCAATCTCTTATGTGTTCCGTCCAGGCTATGTGAGGTATCTTGGAGATATGCTGTCTTTGTAGTGTAAAAAGACATGTTAAAGGTTTGTGACGATAAACAATTTTAAAAATATTTCATGGTTTTCATTATATACTCCGAAAGTGTTTGATTTTGTTTTTCATAACATTGATTGAATTGCCAAAGTATTATTAACAAAGTATACTATCTAAGAGAAGCTAACAGATGTGACAATCTTCAGGAAAAAATAATTTGTGAGTTGCGGGGGATATTGCTTGACAACGTCAGCAGCTTGTTGAAAGAAATACCGAGGCTTATTCAACGAAAGAATGCGTGTATTTTGTTTAGAAAAATAATTTGGGAAAAACTTCCATAATTTGGTGTGGAAATTATTTTTATTTATTTCTTTTATCAATCAATAATAGACATTTTGTGCAGAATGAAATGTGAGATTTTGGTGAACTGCTGTTACTCCATATGACGAACAATTGCATGTCACTGTAATAATGTTTTACTTAAAGCAAAATACAAAAAAAAAAAAAAAAAAAAGTAGATATTACTCTGGCATTAATGTAGGAATTGCCATTAGAACTGGTCTTTATAGGTGGACAAAAAAATAGAAAATTCAAGCGGGGATCATAATACTTGTGTAATTCAAAATGTTTGTGGTAATAAGTGAGCCCAAACCATACTGCACACGCTGTAGTAAAAGCGTATTGAATAAAGAGAGAATGCATGGGTGAATCATTATATAAAAAGCCATCAAAGTATGTGCTTTGCAACTGGACACAACTAAATGGGGGCGTGTCTGAGGGCCTGTAATGGTTAAAACTGAAAAACTTTAGCACTTGCATACCACACTGCATGCATTCCAGTACAGGATGTCTGAATAGGAAGAGATTCCATGTTGGATATATTAAATAAATGGCTATCAAAATTGGTACTGTGCAATGTGTGAATGCAGACGATTGGATGGGGGGGTCATGTTTGAGGGCCTGTAGTTCCTGCAAATCAAAAAGTTTGTGAAAGGTGACACTTGCATATCATACTACATGTATCCTATTATAAGCCCATAGAATATGAAGAGATTCTGTGATGGAGGTTTTTAAAAAATGGCCATCAAATTTGGTAGTGTGCTATGTGCAAATGCAGACAATTGGATGGGGGGGGTCATGTTTGAGGGCTTATAATTCCGGCAAATCAAATAGTTTGTGAAAAATAAGACTGGCACACTATATTACATAGATCCTACGATAAGCCCAAAGAATATGAAGACATTCTGTGGTGGAATTTTTTAATAAATGGCCATCAAAGTTGGTAGTGTGTAATGTGCGAATGCAGACAATTGGATGGGGGGGCATACTTGAGGGCTTGTAGTTCCTGCAAATCAAAAAGTTTGTGAAAAGTGACACTTGCATATCATTAAACATGGACCCTACTATAAGCCCAAAGAATATGAAGAGATTCTGTGGCGGAATTTTTTAATAAATGGCCATCAAAGTTGGTAGTGTGCAATGTGCAAATGCAGACAATTGGATGGGGGGTCATACTTGAGGGCCTGTAGTTCCTGCAAATCAAAGGGTTTGTGAAAATTAAGACTTGCACACTATATTACATAGATCCTACTATAAGCCCATAGAATATGAAGAGATTCTGTGGTGGAGTTTTTTAATAAATGGCCATCAAAGTTGGTAGTGTGTAATGTGCGAATGCAGACAATTGGATGGGGGGGGTCATGTTTGAGGGCCTGTAGTTCCTGCAAATCAAAAAGTTTGTGAAAAATGACACTTGCATATCATACTACATGTATCATACTATAAGCCCAAAGAATATGAAGGGATTCTGTGGCGGAAATTTTTAATAAATGGCCATCAAAGTTGGTAGTGTGTAATGTGCCAATGCAGACAATTGGATGGGGGGTCATACTTGAGGGCCTTTAGTTCCTGCAAATCAAAAAGTTTGTGAAAAATGACACTTGCATATCATAAAACATGGGTCATACTGTAAGCCCATGGAATATGAAGAGATTCTGTCGTGGAGGTTTTTAATAAATGGCCATCAAATTCGGTAGTGTGCTATGTGCAAATGCAGACAATTGGATGGGGGGGGTCATGTTTGAGGGCTTATAATTCCGGCAAATCAAATAGTTTGTGAAAAATAAGACTGGCACACTATATCACATAGATCCTACGATAAGCCCAAAGAATATGAAGACATTCTGTGGTGGAATTTTTTAATAAATGGCCATCAAAGTTGGTAGTGTGTAATGTGCGAATGCAGACAATTGGATGGGGGGGGTCATGTTTGAGGGCCTGTAGTTCCTGCAAATCAAAAAGTTTGTGAAAGATGACACTTGAATATCATACTACATGTATCCTATTATAAGCCCATAGAATATGAAGAGATTCTGTGGTGGAATTTTTTAATAAATGGCTATCAAAGTTGGTAGTGTATAATGTGCAAATGCAGACAATTGGATGGGGGGGTTATGTTTGAGGGCTTATAATTCCTGCAAATCAAATAGTTTGTGAAAGTTAAGACTTGCACACTATATTACATAGATTTTACTATAAGCCCAAAGAATATGAAGAGATTCTGTGATGGAATTTTTTAATAGATGGCCATCAAAGTTGGTAGTGTGTAATATGCGAATGCAGACAATTGGATGGGGGGGTCATGTTTGAGGGCTTATAATTCCTGCAAATCAAATAGTTTGTGAAAATTAAGACTTGCACACTATATTACATAGATCCTACTATAAGCATAAAGAATATGAAGAGATTCTGTGGTGGAATTATGAAAAAAAATGGGCATCAATATCGGAACTGTTGCAGTGTGCAAACGGAGATGATTGAATGTGGGGCCATGTTTCAGGGTCTGTAATTCCTGCAAATCAAAAACTTTTTTAAAAAATAATGCTTGCCGTACTACATCTTTTCTATTATAATAAAAAAGTGAAAATAGAGATTCCACTGTGGAATTATTAAATAAATGGCCATCAAATTTTGTTACTCTTGCAATGTACGCATGTAGACAGTTGAATGGGGGAGATTTTTGAGGGCCTGTAATTTCTGCAAGTCAAAAAGTTTGTGAACTATAACACCTCCTTTCCATGCTTCATGTATTCTTGTACAAACACATTGAAAATGAAAAGATTCCTTGGCAAAATTATTAAATAAATGGCCATCAAATTAGGCACTTTGCAGTGTGAGAATGAAGACAATGGAACGGGTGACCATGAATTAAATTGAATGGATGACTGTGTTTTAGTACCAATAATTTGTCAAAAAGAACTTGCATACAATATTACTTGTAATATTTTGCATCAAGTGTCAGCCTACTGTACTGGTAATTTTTGAATCAATGTGCATCACCTGAAGTACTTTGTGCTGCCTTGATTGAAAAAAATGCGTTAGCTTGAACTTGCCTTACTCGGTCCTGCGGCCCACCTTTCATTTGATGGTTTTTGTTACAAACACAATTGCTATTGTATGTTTTCACCAAACTATTCATTTGTTTTCTTAGGTGTATTTACCCTCTTAACCTTCCCCTTCACCAGAAATATCCATGAATGCCTTGCAAAATAAAATAACCTTGAACATATTGTTTAATTTTCTCTCATGCAAATTATTTCAAGTTATTATAATTTTAAAATCTTACAGACCGAATAAGTCAATGATAGAATTAGATATCTCCAACTTAAGTACCTGAACACAAGTGTTCTATTTATTTTAAAATTGTTTTGACCGAAACATAAACATGACAGAAAATAGATTGGACTAATTTGCTTGCCCAATAAATGGTTAGTTTTTGCGACCATACGTTCATAATTTCACCAATGAAGAAGCCACCGATTCTCCATTTTGATGGTACAGTTTTTTTCTTTTATTATGCTGTTGTGCATGAATGCCATGAAGAATAAAATTTACACATGCATGTTCTAAAATACATAAAACAACAGCATAATAACCCATTTCTTCCGCGAAGGTGACAGTTCACCACTATTCCTCCAGGTTTTGATAAAGTGTAGGACAGTTCAGTTCCTGACTCAATTCCAGTGATTTAAGCAGTCTCCTTAGCTGTTCTGTTTTTGCTTGACGCTTATTCTACGTATGGAAGAGGCTATTTGACCCGCGGCGGTTCAGCGCGAAAGATCAAAGAGTGGGGCGGATTATAAAATGAAATCTCTTATTGGCCCAACTGCGGGGCAAATAGCAGAAGTGCCTCTCTTATCCTTCCCACCGCGGTGCGAATAGCAGAACTGCTTCTCTTGGCCCGTTGCGGGGCAGATAGCCGATCTCTTTCACCCAATTCACCCCGCCGCGGGGCGAATAGCCACTTCCTTTACGGATTTTGAAACACAGTAACGTCTTTTCAGCGACCAAGAGATACGTCTACCTACATGTTTTTTTTTTTTTTTTTTTTAAGAAATGTGAAGTCAGGCACTGAATTGTACAGGCAGTGTATCATAAGTATTGGAAAATGGAAGGGTTGCAGCCACTCCTGTTCTGCTTTTTTGCGGCATACTAGCTGCTTTTTAGCAACTTCCACCGGTAGCAAATGTGCTCATACAAACTCATGCAACCTCCTCCTTGTTCGGTCAGTAACCTTTTTGAAACATTCCGGATTGAGATGCTTGCGCCCATCCAAAGACAACCTTTTTCCTCAAGACAAGTAGCATTAATAGTTTTAGCCTCATTCCAAAAAAAATATTGGACTTTTTAATTCGGCAACATTCATCTTGAAGTTAAAGAAAAGGAAGTGACTATATCTACGGCGCCGTACACGGTGATTCGGGGCTATGTTAACGGCGCGCGTGCGCACTGACGTGTCTTCACTTAAATTGGCAGCTTCCAAACTCAGCACGCTTATCTGCGGTCTACGGCGGAGTGTTTGTTTTTAATACAATCTCTCAGACCGCTTTCGCACAAGGTACGATTGTTCGGTACCGTGCCACAGTGCGATTGGGTAATATGTTTCGGGGGATTTTATTTTTGAGAAGGGGCTTTAGAATATTAATATCGCGAATGCATGCTGCGCGTGCCCTAGCAACCCGGTGTGTCATCACTCTGTAACATGGATTACCACGTATAGCTGCTCAAGAAATTAAACTCGAAATTTTCTTGGCTGAATTTCAGTGGCTAAAATCATCAAAACTGCTCCCTACAACTGTCAAACGCGAGTCCGTCATCTTGGGTTTGCCCGGAGACGCCTCCGCGCCTGCCCACTCCGACTTGCCGAAAATATAGCCGCGAATCACCGTTTACGGCGCCGGATATATAGCCACTGCCTAAAAAAAAAACAAAACTGGAAGATAGTGCATGTGTTTTAAAGTTTGACCGTCGTATGCGTCGCAAAATTCTGTGAAAAGTCCCAATAGGACCTTATGGTGCAGTTCAGTTGTACACATAGGCTACATGCAATGCACAACTTCAATAATGCGAATAAAATGAGAATAGCCTACTCCGCGTGTCTTAATCCGATTATTGCTTACTCCCACTATGATTTTATTCTGATAAAGGTTATCAGAACTAATTTCATGGCATTGTCATATTCGGAGTATTGTCTTATTCGGGTTAATAGGCCTATCGGAATATTGCGGTCCATTGAAACTTACTGAATGAGTTTTGTGCCGCGTCACCGCTTCAGGTCTTCTAGGCAGTTTCGCAGTACTGCTGGTGTATGCTGCCGAGTTCACGGCTGAATTTGCTTACTTTACTTACGTTATGTTTGTCTCCAATTTTATATTTTTTCCGTCTCTACTCAAATAGGCTAGCTGGACCACTCGCTCTTCAACTAATACAATCCGCAATAAATATTGCTCTTTTTTTCTGTTTACAAAGAAAAAAATAGGAGAGCTTCCCCAAACTGGCTAGTAGCGCAGGGACATTACACTGTTACAAACTTGTACCGTTTTGCCAGTTATTTTAACTGGCACCTTTTTTGGCAGGTATTTTAACTGTAATTTTACAATCAGTTTATAACAGAGGTTGTGAACTGTAAACCACAGATAAAGGCGCGCAGGACTCTACTTGCAGTAAAAACAACATGGAGACAATGCGTTAATTTAACTGTTAAATTCAGTCAATTTATAACAGTGTAGCCCATTTCTTACCTGTAATGACTAAAACTGAGGCGGAGCCGGGGGTTAATTTTAAGGCAGAGCCCACCACTACGAAGTAACGTCCGGAGTCCCCGGTTGTCGCATTGGAGATGTTTAGATACGCACCGCCGAAGCCCTTGGGAAGCTCTCCACTGTAACGGCCGAACTTTGTAGTGAATGAACCGAAGTATGCTAAGCGCTCCACCTTTCCACTCGGTCGCTGAAGGTACCAGCTGATGTAGCTGAAAAAGTTCGACTCTTCGTTGAGACGACTGCGGATTGTCACATCTGTCCCAACATCCCCAAATACTACAGGAGCTGGGTTAATCAAACCTTCAGTAGAGTCTGTAAAAAAAATCACAGAGTAAAACATGGTCAACTCAAAAAAGTGGAATAATAATAATAATAATAATAATAATGATGATGATGATGATGATGATGATGATGATGATGATGATGATGATAATAATAATAATAATAATAAATGATGTAGCCAAGTAAGTATGCAATAATACATTGCGAATACTCACGGAACTCGATGAGTGTAGTCAGCAAAATGAGGAATAGCGAAGTCATAATGAGGAGATGATTGCGGGCTGGGCCTACTCGGTTTTTAATTAAGCTTATGCAGTTGCTGTGAAGAACAGGATGCCATGTAATCTACTCAGAAGTATCTGCAACGACTTGCCTTCGGTTTCCGAAGAGCCTTGCTAAACCAACGTATCAAATCTCTCTCTCTCTCTCTCTCTCTCTCTCTCTCTCTCTCTCACACACACACACACACACACACACACACACACATTACGCACTCTCTCACTCGCTCTCGTTCATATATCTGGCCAAATATTTTAAAGGTGACTCTTCTACGACTCAATAGTAAACGTATTTGGGCTTTGCATGTAGCACATTCCACCCCCATTTACTTTTAAAAAAATAAAATTTAAAAAAAAAAAAAAACCATTTCATTAATATTTGATATTAACGTATACGTTTAGGTTGTTTTATTTACGGAAAACCTCAGCCGTGGGCAAATGAAATCGAATCGTTCAGTGGCAAAATAGCCACCGCAAGGAGCGCAAGAAACACCCCTGGTGCCAGGTCTGCTTGCAGGTGAGTGGAGAAATATTAATTCTTCAAGTAACATCACACAGGCTGCGGCATTGTCACTGATAGCATGCAGTTAAGCATACTCAATGGTGTCTATAACTCAAGTTCACTTGAAATTAATTCCTTTTCAAATTATAGTCGTTGGCTGTTATTGTTTTCAGTTGGCAATAATGAATATCCTACAACGTAACTTATGAGAACTTTACCGAAATTACCTGCGTGAAATAGATACCAGCCAGAACAACCACAAAACTATTGTGAACATTTTAAAAATTGAAAATTGAATAACACAGAACCTGGACCCGTTCGCTGTGTTCGCGCAATGGAGTAACACCACAGAATATACTGAAAAGCCAACCAACATTTTTTGGTTTTACATCAATGTCAGCACCTTTTGACAGCTTGATTCCATTTACTGCCATTGAAACATCATGATCTGATGCAAACACTTTGCTTTTGTCTCAGCACCTCACCACAGTTCCTGTCAAAAATGGTGCTATGGCTGGTTGTATCTTGAACTATATGAAATGGCTTAACATAAACTGAACTTACCCTGTAATATTCAAAAGATGTCCAAATGTGTGGCACACCCCAACACAAGAATCTTGGGATGGTATGGAAAATGCACATAAAAACAGAAAGCAGTGATTTCAAAATTAACTTTGACTTGTACTGCATTTCAGACAGTATGAGGATGAGATATTTCACATTTCATCTGGTCAACTTCATTTTATTTGAAAATATACATCCATACCTGCCATTTAGGCTGGGAACAAATTCCAAGGGACAGGGGAAATTTAGGGGTAGTAATGAGGAAAAAAGTTTAGATAATGATCTAATTTGAACCAGTTGATGTCAGGTGATTGTATTCATGGTATGATACAAAAACAGCTTCAAGGCATAGATCTAAGATGGTCATATGATTGTCAGTTTGCTCACAAATGCATGCGAAAATCATTGAAAGATTTACACACAATTTTCCTGTAAGAAATATAGGGAGGGATTTGGATATTTCACCTTCTACAGAGCAACACATGATTGAAAGATTCAAGGCATCTGCACTGTTATTTGACTGAATATAACAGTTAAATTAACTCATTATCTCCTTGTTATTTTAATTGTAAGTAGAGTCCTGTGCGCATTTAACTTTGGTTCACAGTTCACATATACGAAACCTCTGCTATAAGCTGATTGCAAAATTACAGTTAAAATAACTGGCAAAAAAGGTGCCAGTTTAAATAACTGACAAAAAGGTGCCAGAGTATAAAAGTGTGGTGGAATTTCCGTGTGTTAAAGGGCAGCGGTGCAAGCTGAATACCCGTGATCTCTGAGCACTCAGACGGCACTGCATCGAGAACCGTCATTTATTTATAAGTCATATAACCACACGGGCAGGATTACTTTTTCAAACCATTTATTCACTGGGCCGATTACAATACATATACTTCCATCCGTAAATGAGAGTTAAAACTCAACAGTATGAAAAGGAAGCATCTGTGATGGACCATCACACAGTAGAAACGTGTATTGTGGTCAGAAAAATCAATATTTCAGGTCTTTTTTGGATAAATGGATGCCATGTGCTCCGGACTAAGGAAGAAAAAGTCCATTGAGGGCCTCATTTGGTTTCCCAAAATCATTTTATACTTCATAGACGTGTCTACTTACGCTCAAGAGAAGTGTTGGATGACACAGATGCTTTTATGTTATAACAATGGCTGCAGCGTGAGCTGTCAGCTCTTTGGTAATTAAAAAGGCTATTCATCCCCTGCCCCAGTCATGTACAATGAGGTAGAGAGGTTCCTTGTCGACCGAAAAGGTATCACACATTTTATTTCTGCCTTCTATGCATTATTGTACTCTCTTAGTCCAGGTGATGTTACAAATATTGCGCAGAGATGGGAGGGAGATCTTGACACTACATATATTGAGGATGATTGGCAGGAAGCCATTAAAGTATTTAGGTCAACCTTTACATGCAACAGACTGATAGAGACGCAGTATAAAATTTTACACCGTTCACATATAACTCCATATATACTAAATAAGATGGATGGACAGATTTCGCCTCTGTGTAATAAGTGTCAAGGAGAGGTTGGAACCTATTATCATTACTTCTGGCACTGTAAACTGATTAAAAGATTCTGGGGCGCGATTTCTCAAGAACTGAGTGGCATTTTTCAGGTGAACATTAAGAAAGACTCAGGCCTTTTCATTCTCGGCCTTCCCTTAAAGACGGTTACTTTAACTCAATTACATTTCAAACTGCGACAAATTGTTGTTATTGGCCAGAAAATGTATTTTGATTAACTGGATCAAGGATAAGCCACCGACTGTTACATTGTGGTTTAGAGAGATATTTAGGGTCCTTCCTCACGAAAGGATCAGAGCAGTTCTTAGGGGTCCTGAGAGGTATTTTACTGAAATATGGTCTCCTATGCTTGGATACTTACCTAAAAAACTGACTCAGCTGGTGTTGAAGGGTCAAAACCCCATAAAATGGCCACACCTGCCTAGAGTCAACTCATAAGTGTCTTTCTCCTTTATAGTGGATATATTATTAATTTAACTCAGTTCTGTCTCATGTATTATTGGGTGATGTTATGAGGTGAAGGTAGGCAGATTTGTTTATTATACTGTATACTGTTACTTTGGTTAGTAATCAAGGTGGCAGCAGTTCCGGTTCCGGGTGACATGCAGCGTGCACGCTGACTCCTGTTGCGCCGTTTCTTTGACAAACATTTTGAATTAATTCAAAACCCTGGAACCCAACACAACAGGCAATACTTGATATTATTTGCCTACTCATTCCGGACATTTGTAATCGTTCAATGTAGTTCTATGATATTGCGTTACAATCTTCGAAGCATCGGAGAAAGTGGACCTACAATCGACATAATGAATCCAGAGGCGCTCGGACTAATGGTGAGAGACATTGTGCGTCAAGAAATACTAACTGCATTTGACAAGAATCTCATTCCTATTAATGACAAGTTAGTTAAAGTTAAAGTAGTTGATCTTGAGACAGCGGCTAACGCCATGGAGAGCCGGATGACCACCGCGGAAGAGCAATACAACGATTTATTGAAGAAGTGCTAAGAACTAACAATTAAGACTGATTTGCTTGAGAACCAAAGCAGAAAGTTGGGGAAGAAGGCGCGCCCCCCAATTAGTTAACATAGCTCACCTTACCGGCCCCACTAACAAGGACGGGGTCTGCTGTATGATTGTGCGGATAAACAGCTTTGATGTACGGCTTACCATCCAACGACTGATCGGGAACAAAGGAGAGAAGCTTGCTTTCCGTGGACACACAATCCGCATCTATCCTGACATCTCGGCCGTGGACACATAATCCTCATTTATCCTGACATCTCGGCAGGTCTACGGTGGCAGCAGGCTGAATTCAATGCTGTGAGGACCCGTCTCCGGGAGGCTGGTCTGAGGAGCGGCATCTCTTACCCAGCGAAGGTACCCGTCACGTTCCAGAATCAAACTTTCATTTTCACGGATGCTACAAAGGCCATGGATTTCTATGTGAAGACAGTTCGTCCGACCTTTACTGACACCCACTCGGCCGGGGATGGTCCGCCAGTCTCTGCTACAAACGCTTCTAACTGACTGGCTTCCAGGAGTTGTCTCTACTGCCCACTAACTTTCTCGGACTGTGGGTAAGAGTTTAAATAAAGGACATATAAATGTGCCGGTTTGGTTAAGTACTCAGGCCTGATACATAAATGGTCTGCTTGTTTATTTAGAATATGTTTATTTATTAATGTACATTTTTTTGTGTGTGCGTTTTTGGTTTAGTTACCTATTTTGAGCTTTTAGGCTAATACCAAAATTATTTTCACACTACTTATTAGCCAATGAACTCCTTAGGCCTATACACAAATGGTCTTCTCGTTTATTTAGGATATGTTTATTTATTAATGCACTTTTTTTTTTTTTTTTTTTTTTGGATTAGTTGTCTATTTTGAGCTCTTAGGCTAATACCAATATTATTATTTTCACATTACTTATTAGCCCACGAACTCCATTTATCTAGGGTATGGAAATTATGAAGAAACCGCCTTCAGGGAGGCATGTCACTGCTCCATACATTTAGGCTGTGTGGAGCATAAGGAGCCTTTAGGTTTTGGACATGGGAGGGGACTTTTCTCTTGCGAGGGAAAATAATGGGTTACGTGGGTTGGTTAATGTTTGTGTTATATGTTTTTTGTGTATTTGTATGGGTTGTGGCGACCCTGGGTTGGGGAGGGGGGATTCCCTTCATGAAATACTTGGACTCGGTCCAGCATTTATTCTTTGTATAAGGTTGATCTCCTTTTTTTACACGAATTCCGTTAAATTTGAAGTGATAAGATGACGTCCATTAAAGTGTTAAGTATAAACATTAATGGGCTGAATGGACAAATTAAACGCACAATGTGTTTAGATTATTTGCACAGGCATCATATCGATGTGGCATTCATTCAGGAATCTAAGCTCCAATTCTCAGATGTTAAACGATTTGCTAATAGGAAATATTACACAGCTGCTTCTTCTTCATTTGATTCTAAATCACGTGGTTCGATGGTCGTCCTTAAACGTAATCTCTCTTTATCAATTATCGAAAAATTTGGCAGCACAGACGGCCGTATAGCCTATTTGAAAGTTTCTATATCTGGACAAAAAATATGTTTTATTTCAATCTATGCTCCAAATTTATATGACCCTGAATTTCACAAATATATTACTGAACTTTTATCTAACATGCCTGATTTTGCTGTCATTATAGGAGCTGACATGAATGCCACATTAAATCCTGACTTGGATCGATCACATAGAGGGAACCAGCACTCCCAAAATTTAGCTTCTGCAGCGTTTCAAGGCTGGATATCAGATTTCACCCTTATTGATTTATTTCGTATTAGTAATCCTTTTTCCAGACAATACACTTTTTATTCTAATAGACATAAAACTCATTCTAGAATAGACTATCTGCTGGTTTCACCCCCTGCTTTCTCGCGGCTTCATGATGTAAATATCCTTCCTAATTTGTTGTCTGATCATAGTGTTGTTACAGCCAAAATAACTCTCAAGAATACACAAGCTAAGGCCACTAGATGGCGCTTCAATACAACTTTATTGGAAAATAATGATTTTCGTACATACTTCAGAGGGGAACTCTCCATGTTTTTGTCTGATAATATGGGCAATGTTGAGAATCCCGTCGATCCACGTATATTATGGAACGCTGTAAAAGGATGTATTAGAAATGCATCCATACTTTTTTCTTCTCGTTTAAACAAGTCCATATTGGGTATGATTATGCAACTTGAATCTAAACTGAATTTTTTAGATAAAGAACAAATAAATTTGGGTTTCTCAGAGGTAAGACAGAAGATTATTGATTCAGTCAAAAAAGGATCTAGATATTCTACTGTGGTCTAGAGCTCAATTTCAAATTCACAGAACAAGAAGAAATTATTTTAATAGTGCCAGACCTAGTCATCTCTTGGCTATGAGACTGAAAAAAAAAGAAATTTTCAAACATAACTAGTATTAAATCGCAGCAATCAATCATAATAGACCCCCAAAAAATAAAGAATTTCGCTCATTCTATGCTGCATTATATTCCTCTGAAATTTCCCTTGATAAGCCCAAATGTAAACAATTTCTTGATAATTTGAAATTACCCTATCTTACTCAATGTGAAGCCAGTCAACTTAGTAGGCCCATTACCCTCACTGATTTATTTGAAGCCATCTCAGGCATGAAAAAGGAGAAATCACCAGGTTGGGATGGGATTCCACCTGAATTTTACATCAAATTCTGGGATGAACTTGGTCACCTTTTTTTAGATATGATTCATTCATCAATTGAACAAGGCTCTTTTTTAAATGATGCCAGTTCGGCTATAATTGTAGTTTTACCAAAACCAAATAAAGATCCTACGTTGTGCAGCAGTTACAGACCCCTGTCCATTTTGAATACAGAAATAAAAGTTTATGCCAGGGTTTTGGCCACAAGGGTGGAGACATACATGACCAAACTTGTACATAATGACCAGACAGGTTTTATCAAATCTTGCTTAGCATCGGACAATTTGCACCGGCTGCTACACATCATCCACGCAGCTCGAGATTCTGATTCACCATGCGCTGTACTATCCTTAGATGCTGAGAAAGCTTTTGACCGCCTGGAATGGGATTATTTATGGATGGTCCTGGAGAGATTCGGCTGCGACTCAAATTTTAAACTCACAAAATTGCTTTACAGTAGTCCATCCGCTGTAATTGTCACAGGCCATAACATGTCCTCTCAATTTCCTGTCTCACGTTCTTGCCGTCAAGGATGCCCTTTTTCCCCGCTATAATTTGCTCTTTCGGTGGAGCCACTAGCACAATCTATAAGACAACATCCGCTTATTTCACCTATTATTTATAATGATACTAAACATTTTATAGCTTTATATGCCGAATTATTGTTTACAGACAACACACCCTCTTCTATTCAATATATTCTAGACACATTTAGTAACTTCAGCTTGATGTCCGGTTATAAAATTAACTGGTCCAAATCCTCATTGTTACCATTAAATTCGAAATTAAACTGCTCTTTACTGCCCCCTGACATACCCATTGTAAAGCACTTTAAATATTTGGGCATCGATGTCTACCCTTCTTTGCCAATTATATCATCTAAAAACTTCTTAGGCATCCGTGACTGTATTGAGAGGGATCTTGAGAGATGGTCACATTTCCCGCATTCATTACAGGCACGTGTCTCCATTATCAAAATGGACATTTTGCCGAGGGTTAATTTTTTCTCTTCCATGCTGCCGTTAGCCCCTCCTCCCAAATACTGGGAAAAACTTCACTCAACAGTTTCTAAATTTATATGGAAGGGGAAACGTCCCCGCATTAAAATGTCCACACTACAATGAAATGGAGTTCACGGTGGTCTCTCAGTTCCAAATTTTAAATATTATTTTTGGTCTTATGTTCTTCGCCCTATTTCAGTTTGGTTAAACCCCAACGCTTTGGTCTCTTGGAGACCTGTGGAGGAGAGGCTGGCCTCTCCCCACAGGCTCCAGGATCTGATCCATTCCGCAATATCATCTAAACATTCAAAACAAAGACTGGGTCCAATAGTCTCTTATCTTCTCACTGTCTGGCGTGCTGCGGAAAAAAACACTAAAAGATAACCTGAAATGGCATCAGAATACCCCAATTTTTAATAACTATTCACTACTTGTGGGTTAAGCTCCCTTCACTTTTCCCACATGGAGTGATAGAGGTATCCATGTTTTAAACAATATTTTTAGTGAAAATGGCCTTCGCTCTTTTGATGACTTACGTAAATCTTATAATTTGCCTGGCTTTTCTTTCTTTTTATACCTGCAGTTGAGGTCCTCCATGCGAGCCCACGGGGTCCCATGGAACACAAAGCTCACTTCTCATATTTTGCCTACTATCTTAAGCAAAAACGGTCAAAAGGGTATGGTGTCTATTCTGTATTCTCGGTTTTTATTGTCATCATATTCATCTCTCAATGTTGAAAAAATATGGTTAAGAGACCTGAATGTATCTATCAATGACAATCCCATACAATGGGGGAAAATCTGGCAGTCAGTTGTTGAATGTTCAAGGAATCCTGATCACCAAAAAATTCAGTTGAACTTTTTACATAGAACTTACCTTACCCCAAGGAACGGTGTACAATGAAGGTTATCTCTTCTCCACTATGCAACCTATGCACTGAAGGACTTATAGGAACGTTCTTGCATATGTATTGGTATTGTGAGTCTGTGACTCGCTTTTGGGAGATGGTGACAACTATATCATCAGCTGTGCTAGGAAGAGTTTTACCGTGTACTCCTAAAACTATACTTTTAAATGACTTTCATTTTCCACAGAGGGAGAAAAAAATAGCATTATTAGGACTGACTACAGCCAAAAAGATTTTAGCCCAACGCTGGCAACCACCACATACACTCACACGCTCGCATTGGTTGAACACTTTTCTAGATATAATTGTTAATGAAATTTCTGTTGCCAGAATGCACCGGGCTGATGAAGCTACGGTAGCAATGTGGTCTGAAATATATTCAAAACTGAAGAGTTTTATCTAATGTTATCTATCTCGTTAAAGGGGCCATGATATGCTCCTTTTCAACGATTTTGAATGTGTTTTATAGGCCCCTAGGTCATGTCCGTGGGGTGTCTTGTTGAAGCTCCACTCTGATTCTGTTTTTTGTATCCTGTATTTGGCTTTGACTACTGATTGGTTCTAGAATGTGTGATGTCACCTATTGTGAACAGTGGTTGATTTTGTTTATTTGTTTTTGAATTGTCATGTACTTTTATTTCACAATATATGATATCCTGATTAGCCTGCTTTGAGCCACGGACGTTTCTAACAGTGGCTATTTTTGCTTATTTGTTCTTGAATTTGTCGTGTACTGTTACATCACAGTAACAGCCTGAGCCACGGACGTTTTTAACAGTGGCTATTTTTGTTTATCTTGTTTTTGAATTTGTCATGTACTGTCACATCACAGTATATGATATCCTGATCAGCCTGCTTTGAGCCACGGATGTTTCTAACAGTGGCTATTTTTGTATATTTGTTTTTGAATTGTCATGTACTGTTACATTACGGTTTATGATATCCTGTCCAGCTTGTTTTGAGCCTCGGCCGTTTCTATCCAGCCAGCTCTTGAAGGGGTGAGGGGGTGATGGAGTTTCAAGGGGTGAATTTTTCCATTATATGGCCCCTTTAAATTTAAGTCAGAGATCTACCAATTTATTTTTTACTTATTTATATTTGTTTATTTTATTGTTGTTGTTGTTGTTATTTATATATATTTTTCATTTATTTTTTTTTCTTCTCTTCTTTAGAAATTATTCAATTGCAATTTGAATATTTGCAAGACTGGAGGGAACTGGGGTGTGGGAGAGAGGGTGGCCACCAAGATGTTATGTTTTTGTTTATGTCTGTCTTTTGGAAAAACTGATAAATAATAAAAATATTTGATCAAAAAAAAATTATACTGTATACTGTAATATATGAGACTAATCATTGTGGTATTTATATGCAGAACTATATGGAGAGCAATATGTGTGACATTTAGATGTGAAAGAGGGTTAGCTGGCTGATGGATTTTGTTGTTTTGGATCCATGGATGGCAATATTTTTTCCCTCTCTCCAGTTCCTCTTTATGTATTGTATTTCTTTTCTTTTCCCCCCTTTTTATGCATTTATTTTGATGATATTTTATGCTTCCTCAATTGTGCAATGTGAAACGATGGTAAGATGTATGTATGATATATATATATATATATATATATATATAATCAAAAATATATATCTATATTTTTTGTTTGTGAAAAAGCAAAAATAATAAAACTGTCTGGAAAAAAAAGGCTATTCATTATTTTATAACCAATCGATCTTTTTGATAACGCTACTGCATGGACTGTCTACATCCATGCCAACCACCAAACCCTCTGTTCATCCAGCCAATAAATATGCAAGACAACCAAGGACAGCATCTGCAACTTCACAAATATTTGACATAAGACACTGATAGGATGACACTTTTTTTATCTCTTTGATTTTGTTATGGTCGTCAGACACTGTTGACAGGCACCTGTCTTATAAGAATTAAATGATCATAACTTTCTTTTCCGTCAGTGGCAGCTGCTAACCTTAAAATCCCTTTTAACTGCTGATTAGTTTACCCACTTTCGATAATTTTCCTTTAATATCTCCACCAAGGAGGGTATGTTTTACCTTTGGTTTATGGGTAAGTTTGTTTGTTTCTAAGCAACATAACAGAAAAAGTTATTGACAGATTTTTATGAAAGTTCTACCAGAGGCGTGTTTTGGCTAATCCTAAATGTGATTTCATTTTGGGAATGATTCGGATCAGATTCCGGATCCAGGATTTTTTGAAAGGATTCTTTTTTGAAAGGTTGGTATGATAAAAGCCAAACATCATAAAATTCATTAGATGTTAGAAAAGTTCTAAATGCCTTGGTGGAGGTATCTTGATGCCTTGTTGAGCAGGCTCTTGTTAACAAATGTGTCAACTCTGAAAACACTCAGCCCTGTCAGGTGTTGCCAGTTTACCATGTGATGGCAAGACCAGAAATAAAACGTTCTGTTTGCATGCAAAATTAGGTTCAATGTACTCTGCCTTCTTCAAAATTGTGGATTCATGTAACTAATGTAATCCAGCCTGCATAGCTGGATATTCCACAAGCTATCGTAGAAATAGCCGTCTATTTTTTGAATCTCATGAATAAGACATTTTTCTGAATAGCAGTAATTTTTTAATCACCATGATACTGCATTCAGAAAGAAGTTGTTCGTTTACCTGCCAATGATTATTCAAATAATTGGAAAACTTTTCAAATAAAGGGAAGTGATTGAAAATGTGTCAGTTTAAAGAAAGGGACTTTTTAATATTTCCCTTTTTCCAGCCAAGCATTTGCCTCTGCTTTATATATTATGTTTCTATTGTCCAATATGTTTCATTTGTGTGTTGTATTTTATGTATTTTAAGAACATCACATGGCTTACATAGGTCTTCAGTGAAATCAATGACTATGGCCTAAAATCAAGTCATCAAACCTCTGAGCACCATTCAAGTAAAAGCGCCACAGCGAATTAAAACAATTAAGAGCCCTGCATGCGCAACCTTAAGTGCTGCTTTGAGAGACGCGTGTAAAGAACGAAAAACTAATGTGATTATACTTTGACAACCCTCGTAAAGCTTTTAGATCAATCGTTACTGGGAAATTAGGCCCAGACTGCCTCCAACAACAAGTCCAAAATCCATGCTCTGTCATCGTATGGGGTTGTTAATGCCTTTGGCAAGGGTAAACTGCATTTCTGTCACGGCACCATTACTGCTGAAAACTGAAATTTTGGAGCAACATCTGTTGCCTTCAAGATCATCTTTCCATGAATGCCCACGCATATTTCAACAAGACATTGTAAAACCGCATTCAGCGCGCACTGCAAAGACAAGGCTGCGTAAGAACTGGGCGCAGGTGCAGGACTGACTTTTTTGAAATATATTTCGAGGATGAAAATTGAAATGTGTTTATTTTGAAAAATAGGTAAAATTAATGTTGTGAGACAGCAAATAATGTGCTGTTGTATTGTTTTCAATGTAAAACAGGTCAGTGCTAATTTACACATTGCTGCTTTCAGTTTTACTTTTAATTTAGCATAGCCTACCTCCCAACTTCCTATGATTTACATAGCTTGTTTTACTGTACACTTCCTGTGAGACAATTGTGGCAGTAAAATGTGTTTACAATGTTAGTTTTTGTTTGTATGCAGGTTTGCCAGAATCACTGTTCCACTGAGGTTTTTTTTTTTTTTTTTTTTGCGCGGGGTCTGATGCATATGGTATGCTGGCAAACAATTTGAGAGCTAGCAGTTGCACAAGAAAAGCCAAATTTGTCATTTTCTTCAACCCTACTTGTTTCAGGGAAATATAAGTACACCCTGGCAATGTTTGTGTGTTGATTGTATGCTGGAAGGCAGAAAGGCAAAAAGGTTGACTTACAGCAATAGTTAACATGGTTCCGCTGATCACTTCGCCAAGGCCATTCCAGTCTATGTTAACCCTTTAAGGCCTAATGCAAAAAACCCAGCAGAGAATCATGCTGCCATGTTTACCATAGTAACCTGTATTTGGGCTGAAGCACAGCTTCTCAGCTTTCAGGAAGAGTTGGAATTTTTTTCTATTGCGCAAAACTTACAGTAATTACGGTACTTTCAAAATTACGCGCATATCTGTGTCGGCAACGACACGTTCTTAAAATGCGCGCATGATGTCCCGGTTTAAATGGGTTAAGGTGAAAGAGTGACACTTGAACCAGCCAATTTTGTCAAATCTAGCCTTAAATTTAAATAAACTCCAAAGAGCCATTTATACTTTTCATACAGTTATGAGGGCACGTCATCACATTTTTTCCTGTGGAAGGGCATTCATTAGTAGCCTGCTTACACTAGAACAAATCTCAAAGGCAATATTAATCTTAATAGGATACAGTTTGTGTTGGAGCCATTGATAAAAGGCCCAGACAATGAATTTGAACACAATCTGACATTATAACCAATCAATACAGCAATTTGCTTTCACATGTACCACTACAGTGCACTCTTTCTTGCCATAATTGGATATACAATGACTCATGCGCAGATAATAAGGCTCCAAATTCTAATTTTTGGGAAACTCTGACTACTCGTTAGACAGCTCAAAGTGAAGCATTAAGCTTGCAAGATTTCAGGCTTGTAACCAGGCTAATTTATGAGGGCACATTATAATATTTTCTCCAAAGTAGGGGCACCCATTAGGGCACCCTTGAGGGCACTTTCTCGTATCTTTTTCCTCCGGAAGGGTGCTCATGAGCACACTTTGTCGAATTTATTCCACCAAAATAGCGCACTTGAGAGCACTTTATCATGTTTTATCTATTGTAGGGGGCACTCTGAAGGGCATTATTCTGTGCTTTTTCTCCATGAGGACACCACCAGGGTCAGTTGCCCCTCTGCCCACCCACCTCTGTGCACGCCAGTGAGTTCCATGGTTGTCACAATGTTAATTACTCAGCAGGGGCACTGCCTGCTTGGAGTGACTTCATGTTCTGAACTTAACATCATACTGACATGCAGGCAAAGTCTCGATAATATGAGGAGTTTTCTTATTTTTCCCCCCTGAAAGCAGAAAAAATTGCATTTCATGTTTTACATAATAAAGCATTGTTTGCAATGAATGCTCAAAATAATAATTTTGCACCAGACAGAGGGGAGAATAAAATGTATTGTTTATCCTCAGGGCTTTATCTGATGTTAAATTTAAGAAAAAGCCAACCTTACAAAAAAAAAATAATTTCTCGGCAAGTTGTCTTAAGGGCTCCTGGGCACTTTACCACATAAATGTACAAATGAAAATTGCTCAAATAATTACTGTGTGATCAGCAGTGTAATTTTTGATAAAACTGTTGAATCAAATTGTAAATAGATTATTAGATCATTTTTTAGAAGTGCATCCATACATTTTTTGACTACTGGACTACACAAGACAGACTTTGAGTAGAGTCTCACAATACAATTTACTAAGCATGAATGCATTTGTGTGGGTGTCTACATGAAAGAGGCTGAATGGCTGTTTTGCGTGACTGTGTTCTGAGATCAACATCCTCTTTACGTGTGATCAAAGTTATGTAAGGTGAGAAAAGTTGTCTTATTTTTTCCTCCACAAAAGCCAAAAATAGCACTTCATACTTCATGTAACAAAGCATTGTTCAGAATAAATGTTCAAAATTATATCGATGGCTTCATGCAAGAAGGGTGCAAGTGACATTTTACAAATTTTACAGGAGAGCCAAAAATCTGCCACAGCACCACTTGTTAAAAAAATTTGCCTGCAGATACGACTTTTCAAAAAGGCATTTTAACCTCTTTAGGATAGAAAATTGAGACTCCAGACTTGGTCAGTTATTCTCAGTTATTCCAAAACAACCAAAAAAGTCATTTTTGACCAAAGTGACACTTACACCCTTCTTGCATGAGGCCATTGATATGTTGAGGTCTTAGCCTCTGGGCTATGTGATGCTAGCATTGAGATATAGCCAACATTCCAAAAATGTCAGCTTAGGACACATTGTCTCAGTGGCTTTCAAGCACTTTGTCATGTAAATTTATAACAGAACATGCTAAAAAATTATTTTTTCTAATTAGCCATTTGGTTTTTGATGGCTGCATAAAATGTTACCGTAAATGGATTATCAAACATTCTTTTAGAGCAGCTGCTACATCCCTGGGCTTCACAAGACAGATTTTAAGCAGTCTGACAATCAAATTAATTTAGTTTCAATTTATGTTTTTGTGCGTATATATTCACTATATTTAGAAGGCTGGACGTCTCCTCTCAAACTCACGCAGACACATGCACACAACTTCAAACAGAGTTAAGGACACAGTATGCTATGAATAGCTGAGATCATGGAAAGCAACTGTAATTGTACTGAGGGAGGTGGGCACAAGTCTTGAACCCAATAATGAATAAAAATCTAAAGTAACAACTTATCCCACATGATGAGACAACATACCCAGTGATGAAGCAAGCTGTCACAAGCGCAAACCTTCTGTTTACTTGTCTATAAGTTAACTCCATATTAAAAGAAGCAATGAAAGTGTAATAAATTCACAATAAATGCCTGACACTTCATCCTTTCAGTTGGTATGACATTTATTTAATCGTTATGTGGCGCACTCAAGATATACACTATAATTGAGAGAGTGACGACATTCCTTACTCTATCCAATGAATCAGGGCAATAAAGACACTCAACGGGCTGTCACAAGACAAAAAAATGAGCACCAAACACAGCCATTCCTTATCATAGGACCTCTAAAAAACAAAAAAACAAACAAAACTTAGAAACTGATAAAATCAAACCCAACACTTCTTAATCCTCTGTGTACTTCTAATACAAATTACATACTCAAATATCTAGCATATCTTAATGTGCAATATTTATGATAATTTTCAGAATAGCGCAGGCGTACATGGCACAGCGGATAAGTGTGCCTCACTTGAGATTGAAAGGTCCTGAGTTTGAGTCCTTGCCTTGGCCTTCGTGGTGTGTTCTTGGGCAAAAACCCTTTACTCCTAAGAGCTCCACCCTACCTTGGTGCAGAATTGGGTACCAGTAAATGGTTGGGGAAACCTGAGTGAGTGCTGGGGGGTATTACCTGTAATGGACGAGTCATTTTTGGGGGCTCCTTTTATACTATATCTTGAACATCACTAGTTTCATATCACATCATTATTGCAACTTGTCACATCATTTTTGGTCCTGGATTGCCCCTGTGTCAACAGTTTTGAGGTCTGCTGTAGTCATCAGATTTTAAATAAGCATAGGCCTAGATTTTTCACTGACAATTTTATCCACATGTTAAAGCATCAAATAATGTGTTGTTGTAGTATTTTCAATATAGTAGAGGGTGAACAGATTTTTTAGGGGACTCGATTTTGATTTTATTTGGTTTTTCGATTACATGCCAAATTTTTCAGAATCAAGGAATTACGCAGTGTAATTTATTACAGAATTTTAAGCGCGGTGAAAAGACATTTCCTTATTGCAGCATTTTCTTATTAGGCTGATATTATCATTTTGTAAAGAATGTACAAGGCTTATGAGCAATGTAAGGAGATGGTCTATTTCCAAATTATTCCCTGAGGGCAATAAGAAGGTATATTTAATGATTTTAAATACTTTGTAGATAAATTTAATTGAATATTCTATATCAACACTGCAAACTGATAGACTCTCCAAGAGTAGTGTTAATGACTGTGACAGCCTTTGTATTAGTAGCAGTCTTTTGACAACAAAAGCATATGTATGAACTGGAATAACTTAAGGCAATATTCAGTGCTTTGGATAGATTCAACAGCAACTTTGTATTAGTATATGTGATAATATGCAAGGGATAATGCCTGACAAGGAGTCAATTATCAGAAAATGAGGGAGGACGAGGAAGCAAGAAACCTGTCCGACGTGCAGCGGAGGATGGTCGCCTCCGTGAAGTCCATTATTTTCTGATTATGGACACCTCGAAGGACATTATCCCGCTTATACCATAGTCACTAGTTAAATTAAAAATTAAAACATTAATTTATATTGCCCCATGTTTTGCGACCAAAATCTAACATTTTTCTGAAGCTATAACTCTGTTTTTCAGCAGATAAACTACTCCACTCAGCTCTTTGAACCCTTTGGCTCAGCAATGAGAAAGCGAATCAGCAAGACTGACGGTCAATAGCATGCGTACGGATGACAAACAGTTGGCCTAAGTATAATTTTAATGAAAAAATGATTTGTGTTTTTAGACTGTTTTAAACTTTAGACTATTAACCATGTCGCATACCCGATGTTTTCTAATGTTTCATTCATTTTTGCCTGCGTATGAGTCATATCATTGTGTGTGTGTGTGTGTGTGTGTGTGTGTGTGTGTGTATGTACAGTACCAGTCAAAAGTTTGGACACACTTTGCTAATGTCACAGCACTCTGTTTTTAGAGAAATTTAGAAGGCTTAACTTCTCTATATAATCTCAGAGAGAATCTTGTCAGAGGTAAACATTCAGAAGTTAAAAGAGAATAATTTTCTTGTTCAAATAGTGTCCAAAAATTTGGAATTCTCAAAGAAGCCATATTTTTCAAAGTAAACAAAGAACAAGCGCCTTCAATTTTCCAACGGCCAAATTAAAATGAAACTGTTTTGGGATTTTTTGGGCAAAAAGGTCAATGAAAAGCAAATAACCACAAGTGCAGCATATGTTTGGGAGCTTAGACGGCTGCTCAGCTACAAACTCATTATAGCCATATAACTGTCCTAGTAAATGAAAAACAAATATGAATATACTCAGAAATTATGACAAAATGCTGGTTAGTTTGATTGATTTATTAGATTTTTTTTTTTTTTTTGAGATGAAGGGTACTTGTTTCTTTATTCAGCATGTATTGTAAGAAAAATGTGGGTTTGTCAAAACTTTTGACTGGTACTGTATGAGCAAAAAAAAAACAAAACAAAACAAAACCAAAAAGACTGCTAGTATCCGTTAGTGTCATGATGTTATTTGATTAAGTCCTTTGGCCTTCAGTCTGGTGCAATAAACCGCTATTCGAATCGCACATAACCATACCGCAGCACTCAAGCTGATTGTTGGTAGTAAGTTAGGTAATAGCCCACATGGCCATTTTTGGTTCGCCAATATGTTTGTGGAGCTTCGTTCTTCGCTTGTTAGGTATTCTGAAACAGTTATATTGACCCCACCTTATTGGTCATCACATTGTTTCCAAAGCAAAATCTGAATTAGGTCCATTGATTGGATTGAAATTACGGGAGGGGCAGTGTTCTCTCAAATTGTGGTTCAAAACTTGTTCCATGAAAGGATTGAAACGTTTTTCAGCGTACTGGCTGTGTATTATCTTTTCGGTAGGCTAGCACAAAAGCCAAAGTGCGTGTTAATGAAAATGCACAACTGACTTGTTTAATTATATTTTTTTCCTGAAGCGCTGACCCCTCTTTCCAGAACGGCAATCAACAGAAAAACAGGATCTCAGAAAAAAAACCTAATTACCGACAGAGGGAGCAATGTTTTACTATCCCTACGTTTTACAGTATCGCACTGGCTGCTTCTCAACTGTATGGTGAGATTTAAAAGTATTTATTCTCTCATTATATGATTATGTCCCATATCGGCCTTGCCCATAGTAATTCGTTTTTTATTCTTGTTATGTTACCTTAATTGGCTTGTTGTAATAGGACTCTCTTCTTATGATTGTTTGAGATTGATAATATAATTTCGTAGTGCTGACATATCATTGAATTCGGCACACTACGGGCTTTTGGCGAATTCTGGCTTAGCGATTTCTGTGCGTTTCTATTCAGTGTAGTTTCGACTGAATTGTCTAATTCCCGAAATATTTTATTACACGAAAACCTATCACACAAAGATATTAAAAGAGTGAGAAATTCTAAACGATTCTGAAATTACGATATAAAGTTGCATTGCCTAATTCGCGCATGATAGGCCTATTCTGTTGCTAAATGATTGGCCTTTTTCCTCAAATAATTTTCAGTCGGCCTAATTCAGCAAGACCGTCGCGTTTTCATGCTTCAGCTTCTGAAAAAAAAGAGAGACCTGGCTGATTTTTAGACATAACAATGAGCGGAATTCAAAAACAATAGCATTTTCAAATGTAAATATGATCAAATCAGCTTATGTTTGCGAGTCATCCTGAGGTGAGACACCTTTTGTTGACAAAATTCGGACATCAGTGTGAACAGAGGTAGATCCAGTATGAGGATACCGCAACTATTTTACAAGTGTCCGAATTTATAATTAAAAGAAGTATCACCGGTATTGAACGAATTGTTAACATTGATTACGTCACGTGTAGGTTTATTTTATTTGTCCGAGGCCTAATTTCATTGCAGCTTTTCCTTTTTTTTTCAGGCTGGCTGCGACAAAAGCTGTCAAGATTTCTCGGAGGGACTACCTGAAAGTGAACGTTCAACGCGCATGGTAATGTAAAATATGTCAGGGGAAGTGGAGGTAATATGGACCCCCTAAGGTTGCCATGAGCTGTGGCCTAGACAAATGGCTCGCCACAGCTCATAAGTGGTTGATCTATTAGACCCCTAGGGTTGCTACATATCTGCGTAATATGAGAACCGTATCCCCACAGATGGCTCCACCACGGATGGAATCATGAAATCCGCCCATATTCCTCACAGTCTTTCTAATATGCACCCTGACATTGGGGCAATATGGACATGGGGTCCATATTGCTCGGAAAGGTTTCTGACACCAAACAATATTAATACCAAAGCAAGTACACTGAGGAATAGGGCAAAACTTTATTTTGACACAAAAAGTCGATGTTCTTGAGTCAATGTTTGATGTAAATCCTTATTTAATTTTAAAAAAATGTAAGGACACTTTGAAGAAATATAGGCCCTTTTAAACCTGCACTTCACTTTAGATAATGTTCTTAGCGACACTCCTCACAAACAAATGCCTGAAATGCTTCATAATCCGTTTCGTTCTCATGAGCCCACTGCTTACATTGATTACACTGAATCCAAGGAAAGGACGTTTTTGAGCAGGTTTCTTTGATTTGCTTTTACCACTTGAACTCTTTGCTATTTGTTATTGGGGTTTATTGCTCAATTTTTTCCTGCAGCCTTTTTCCTTCTGCTGTTTTTGCTCCGTAATCAGACCTCTTTTTGTATATGTTCTAACCATCTGCAAGAACAAAATAAAATAATTTCGAATTTTTTCTTTACTGCGTGTATGTAATGGAAAATTGTCATTAGTAGCCTACTTTACAGAACTAGATCTTCAGACCCAAAAACAAGGCAAGCTTATTGATCTAGATGTTTATAAATTCAATTTCCATCTGGACAAAGTTACAAATGTCTGGGGAATGCGCAGATGAGTCCAGCTTAAAGGAAACACGAAGGGATTTTGAATGTGGTGATACAATGAAAGAACTCTGTCAGAGGAGTGTAAAATATGCATCAAAATTTTTTTACAACTTTTCTTAAGGTCAGAATTGTTATTGAAAGCTTGCTTTTCATGCCATTCTAAAGCTGGATAAGGAGGCCGCCATTGAAATGGAACAGGCGAGATTCAACCAATGAAATTGTGTTGCAGCGACATGTCTTTAAAGGAAGTGACGTAAAGTTACCTTAGCTTTGGCAGACATACAGGGTGCGTTGAAACACGTCTGCAAATAAGCCGGCGCTGAGATTCGAAAAAAATGCTGAGAATCTTGCGAAGTTCGCGATAAGCCCTCAAACCCTGCGATAGCTGCAGGATCCTGCAGCTATCGCGGGGTTCGTATGGTTTATCGCGCAACTTCAGCAAGATTCTCGCGTAATTTTTCCGGAATCTCAGCGCCAGCCGGGCTTATTTGCAGACGCGCTCGAACACACCCACAGATTTATATAGAGCTAGAACGAAGGTGGTTGCCTCTGATAGGTTCTGTTTTTATTTGTCGTAACGCAGTGTCACCCATAGATTTTATTTTTAAACAGAAGTGTCTACAGTAATCCAACGGCCATGCCTACTTTTGGGGCCGTTGGCTGTCAGAATTTTGCGGCTGACATCAACTGCAGCAATATTAAGACTGTTGATTGTAATCGTCACTGATAAAACATACGATTGCGAAAAATACGCGGAGGCATGCGGTTAATTTCAACGGAGTAGATTCTGGCCAACTTTTACTTAAACAAATAAACAGGACGTACCATGGTTTATTAACATACTTTTCTCCATATTCATGTCACAAGTTTTTCCCTCTGGAAAGAGTACAATATTCAGCCTCCACGAATATCGAATGAAATCAGTTCTTCTTTCGGCTTCACTGAATGTTTGATTACCAAGTGAACCACCTGGTTGTTTAAACGTCAAGCGTACATCCAAATGAGAAAATTTAGAGTTTGATTTCTCCTGCCACTGTACATGGTAATGGTAAATAACTGGGGCAGGCATATTATAGATGACACACCACGCTGCTAGCTAGCTAGCTAATAAACTAATAAAGCCCTCCGAAATATGTTTGTGCCCCCATTTAAAATCTTTCCAGCAAATGACAAGCCGAAAAAAGTGTAGATTGCTTAGTGAACTCTTTCCTTTATGTTTACCGATATTCGATGGTGCTGCAAGTTCCCTGCTGGCTTGTCTCTCGTGGCAGTACAGGCATTCTTTCTCCTGAGCCAACCAGGTATGTGCGCACCCGTTACAACGGCACCAGTTGACATTTCCCATTCGGCCCTCATCCAATTCCAACTCCTGTTCACTTTTGTTGTCTTCACTTGTATCGCTGTCTCCTACGTCGCATTTGGGCTCAAACTGGTATCCCTGCAACCCGGTCACGTCAAAGTCTGTCTCAGCTAGACATATAATCATCAACGCACTCTTCGCTACTGATGACAGACATGATTGTAAGTTGTTGTAAGCGGTGATAGACCTTTGCTACAAGAGAGTGCTTAAGTGACGTGACGTCACCGCTTGGGTGACAGGCAGCAAATATGGCGGCTTTGGAGAACAACAGTTGGAGCAATATTTGTCTGTTTATTACTCGGTTGAAACAAATTGTAAAATAAAAATTGATGCATATTTTACACTCCTCTGACATCGTTTTTTCATTGTATCACCACATTCAAAATCCCTTCACGTTTCCTTTAAATATTTTGTCGATTTTCAACTCGACATACTGTGTGGGGAAAATGGACAGTCATCGTGGGAAATATGGGCCTGGGTCCATATTAAATGAGAGTGATGGGTCCATATTCCCCAACCCGTACTGCCCCATCATAACGGATCAATGTCCGAACACGGTATGCTTCGGTGGGGCAATCTCATATGTGGTCTGTGGAGGACAAATCGTTGTACAGATTCTTACCAACACCTGATTCAGTGAACGACTTAATAGAAACGTCTGCATCATATAACACTTCGCTACATTGTAAATGTCAAGACTGGAAACACTGATGTGTTCATATTACCTTGAATTGCACGCTTTCGCCTTCATCTGTTGTCCGTCACAATGGCGGTTGTGTGTGTTTGTGGTGTCGCATCCAGAGTCCCAAAAGCGCGTCATGGGTAATGGGAGAGTGTCCATATTCCCCAAGGGTCCATATTACCCCAACTTACCCTATGATTGTGCATTATGCCTTTGAGCGTGTGAGGCACGAGGTTGTACGGAAAGGTAGCCTACCGTCAGTGGCGGTCTTAAGCATCCGGGGGCCCGTTTCAAAAGCAAACGTGGGGCCCAATAAAACATAAGAGCTTGATCATTTTGCTGAATGAGAGCTCACCTTAACCTGTCCAGTGAAATTGCAACTTTTCTGGTTGAAACTTGATGTTTATTTGTGATGATTTATTTAAATACTGGCAATAAAATATATGCATGTGTAAATGTGATAAATTTCTCAAAAATTGAAATGTGCAACTCACCCCAACAAGCTATAGCTGCATTGCAAACTGCTGACGTCTTCGTGTACTTTATGCGTCACTGAATTAGAAATTTTAAAAAAAGATGACATCTGATAATGTTGAGAGTTTTCGGAGTTTCTGTAATGGTAATTTAAATGAATGATTGAAAACAGGCCATGACCAATCATTAATTTTAAGAGATTGTTTGAGCTTCCCCTATTGCCAGTTCACCAGCCGCCACTGGTAATATCCCTCTGCTTTGTAAGAGAATGAGGCTGCGTTTGCCATAGCCATGATGATGTGTACAAAACCATCAATACGTTTTCAGCGTGTTCACCGTATAAAGGTTTTCATTCAGTTGCGATGTCTTGTGAATTGGGGAGCATGTTTTTTCGCTCAAAGTACATTTTGCTAACGTTATATTAAAACGCAGCACAGTGTCTAACGTTGATTTGCATTGATAACAGATACGCGAATTATCGTCGCATTATACCGATCAGAAACTATTTTGTCTGGGCCGGTTCTGGAGGCTACCGGACCGTGACCTGGCCCAAATCGAGAAATTTCCATGATGTTCATGGATAATTTAATACGTAAAAAACGCATAAAATTGCAAGACAATGCTTTAAAATGTATACATCAAAGCTCACCGTTATATAAAATATTAAATACCCCCGGAATGCAGCAAGCGAATTACTTTTTTTTTTTTGTTCACATGCGAACTGATAAGTCCGAGGCGCTAGCAACATTGGCTAAGGTGACGACTGTATTTCCGAAATTCCCAGAGTATCAGCAACCATAGCTCCTTTGCTGTCATCATTTATAGACGATGAATAATAACTACACTTCTTAGCCAGCTCAGTACCGTTGTCATTATCTCCGCTTTAATCCTTAGTATTCCAGATTACCTGTTTTTAAGTATTCTTTTTTCACTCATAGGCGTATGTTGCTTGTAATGCTTTTGGCCAGTGATCATTTATGGTAATCTATTCTTATGCGCTTGCGTAGCCTACACCTTATGTAGACAACTTCTGCTAACATATTGCTAGAAATAGTACAGATGATGCATTTCATGGCCTAATTGCTTTTTGTGCAGTTTTGAACTATGATACTGCTTTTGCCGACAGCGATGACATCATGGATTATGTGCTGGTGCGGGCGCCACCCCTCCAGCCTGGTCTGCCCCGCCCCCGCTTCTCCCTCTACTTATCCTTCCTGCTGCAGTATGGTGTCATCATCATCTACCATCGCCAGTGTGTCATTCTACTGGGTGAGAGAGCATGCGATGATCCTTGTGCTACTGTCATTCACAAATTATCATAATGCAGTACGAACTGATATAAAAGTGAGAGCGCAAGAAATCTCGAGGTCTTATACCTTACAGGAATCAACAGTTAATTGCGCAGGACTAGTTCTGCTTGCACAACTAGGGGATCCACAAATGGAAGTTGGCAGAGAGGAAAGCTAGCACTGATATTAGGAAGAATCTTTCAGTGCAGAGTGGTCTCTATGGGGAACAACTTGTTTGGTGATGTCAGAGGCAAAAAATCTGGGAGTTTTCAAGACCAGGCTTGGTACAGTGCTTGGGACCCTCTAGTTCTCAAGTATCCAAAGCCTTTGCTACACTTTAGTGATTTAGTGATGGTCATGGTGAACCTAGTTTTACTAAATGGCCCGGTCTCACCACTCATGTCATATTTTGTCATATTGTGTTATCATAAAAGATACATTTCATGATACTGACAGTCTATTGAGAATTGGCTGATTGGTTAATGACTGACTGCCTGGGTGCTGCTCATCAGTCCATAAGCGCTATTGCAAGGAGAATGATTGTATGACATCTATACTGAAGTAATGCAACTGTTATGTTATGTTATGTTATCATATGATATGATATGATATGATATGAGAGTGACTTACTGGGACCCTTTAGCATTTCCAAGTCTCCAACTAGACTGGTAGTACATGGACCTCACTGAAATAATATTGTGACATGTTTTTATGAATATCAAAATATTGAAAGATTAAAACAAACCATTTTATGGATATTAAATTTTACTTCCATATATTTAAGTTATATTTTGCTTCTGTTGTGCTTTGCTCTGATCACGTCTTGGGTTCTAGAGGAGGTCCAGCACACCATAGACAGACTGTTGCGCTCTGGAAAGAAGCTGAAAATTGACCTACCACTGGAGTCTGACAGGCGAGTGCTGCACATATCACTGCACAGATGCATTTAGACAAATCACAACTTTCTGCATGCTGTCTCCTTATTGCTGGATGAGGGCTAATATTTTGCTCAAATATTATAGTAGTCTGAATATACTCAAAAGATAGCTGAATTTGGCAGTCCCGGGTTTTGGAGTGGTCAACTGCAGACATTACATCCTGCTCGCAGCATTCATGTAAAGGCACCGTCAAGTAAGGATTGGAGTTTAGAAGTAAGTGTCCAGGCAGTTGATCCATTGACCAGGACAAAGTCAACGGAGGCAAGAAAGAAGTCACGTTTCAGGTCTGCGGGAAGGTTGGATTTCCGAACTTTGTCCAAGCTGTCGAAAGCTCCCCAGGCTTTTCCGAGATAAAGTTCAACGTCACTCCTAATGGAGGCAGTATTGCCATCGAGATAGGTGAATTCATTGATAACTTTAATGTCATCACCGTCGAACAACTGTATGGTGACTTCTACGTTATAAGACATGTATTCTGTTTTGCGAGCATTGATGTATAGGCCAGTCGTAAGTGCCACATCCTCGACAGAGTGGAGTAGGATATTGGCATTTTCTATGTTGTTGGCAAAGAGGGCAGGATCATCTACATAGTCCGCATTTTCTGTTCCGGATAACGCCCTGTAAACTGAATTGTATTTAAAAATGAATGTTCACAGCTATTTTCTGCCGGCACAGTTGTCCCCCTTTGAATTGATATCCAAGGATGGGACATTGATAATTACTATTTTGTTACAATCCTGTAGGCTGGCTTTAAATGTTCCTGACAGTTTGGCTATGCTGGAGGAAAGTGAGAGGGCCCTGGACCCCTTCTTTGGTGAGATGGGGTATTTCATGCCCAGCCCCAGTATAATTATCCAGGTATTATCACCAAAGTCTAAACAAGTCATGACTTTGGAAATGCATATTCACACACTCAAAACTACTGTTATAAAGGCAGGGTCATGTCAATAATGAACCATACTATACTCTGTCTGCAATTGATAGCAATGGCCGGCTGCAGAAGAAGCATCCCCTCCTCGGGCCCTGGTGGAAAGTCCTCGAACGCCAGCCAGGGACCGTGAGTGATCGCAAACTAGAAAGATGGACATGAACTGTGGTATTTCATTGATGCACAAGTTGAAATCTTAATAATAATAATACAAAATAACAAAAAAAGTGAATGTCTTTGCTTGTTTATTTGCTGTTACAGAAATAATATATATGTGAATGTGTGTGCATGTGTACATGATTGTAAAAGTTTCTCCATGTGTTTTATAGGGCAGGGGAGGCTGCCTTGCTTCCACATTTAACTTATTTTACCCTTCTTGTGCTTAAAGGTATCACTGCATCTCCTGAGGCCATCACCCTGGTAGACAGAGAGCCTGTGGTTAGTCCTCCTGTGTTGGAGGTATTTAATTCACCTGATAGGTTTCAGTGTCATGAGTTGTATTGCATGCTTCTTGTTTTTAGTGTCATTTATTATTTTTGTCCTCTGTTCTTCTCTCATCTCTGCTGCTCACCCTCCAGTTTGAAGGCGTAGACCTGCCCGTGGTTACACCCAGTCAGAGGGACATGATTGACCTGCTGATGGAGCAGCCGGACCAGTTTCCAGAGGGTGCGTTAAAGAATTAAGGGTGGGGGAGGGCGCTCTCTGTGTGACGGGGGACTTTCTGTTTTTGACAAATGAAATCTGTATTCTTAGAACATTACTCCATAAGGGAAACCAAAATTTGCTGAACTCAGAAGAACGGCCATACTATTCTCAGGCACTCTTGACTGGAGGACAGTGGAGGCAGAATACTAATCACTTATTACACAGCCTTCCTGCCTTTATTTGCTCTGCTCTTCATCCAAAGATAAGAACAAAAAGGGAAAAATCAGGTGATGGGGCGAGTGAAAGAAACAAATTCTCAAAATGGAATGTCCTTGCTTCTTCAAATGTCATTTCAAAGTCATGTCAGTTACAGACAGTTACAGGCTTGGCGAATATGTGACAGATAGGAAGAGAGTCACTGGTCAATCATTTATACATCATGCATCAGAGGTATGTCTCAATTTTTATTTGATGAAAGTACCTTTTTCGTGACTCGTTTAATAAGTGGTTGGAATCTTCGCAATGATGACCTTGATCAATTTTTGGGTCAGACACAAGGACGAGAAGTAAGGAGTGCGCAGTAAGTGATAGGAGCGAGTCCTGTCTGTCTTTCAGAAGTTGAGGAGAGGGAGCAGGAGAGGGAGGCAGAGAGAATTCGAGAACAGCAGCAGACCACAGTCTCAGGAGAGCAGTGAGTTACACTGAACAGGGGTGTAAGAGGAGGGAGACGATTTGGGAGGAGCACAGCTGAATGAGAAGTGTAATTTCTGAGTCAAACAAGAAAGTTAACAAGACTACTTTTTTAATAACATTTTCACCACCATTGACATGACTTTCTGTCAATCAATTTAACTGTTATATGGTGGCTGATGCCATTTTCAGACGAAAATAGGTCAAACGTGCAAGATAATGGTGCATTCTGGTGCTCCTCGCAAGCATGTAAAGACTGAATTTACCTTTTTCTTGAGCAAGTTCCATGATCACAAGCTTTTTTACAAATTGCGATGAATTTCCTTGATGTATGTGGATAACTTGAAAATCAAGCAGCAGGTCAATGTTAAACTACATCCGTATGCTTTTCTCAGCTTTTAAGTCCAAAATGTGAGGTTTTATTTTTATTAAATGACCAACATTCAAGTGCTTGTAAAAATATAAGTAAATAAGCCAGATGTAATGGTTTTCTTGTGTCTAAAATTGGAAGCTCCATTCTTTCAGGTCACGTTATTACTGTCGAAAGATCAGTAATTATTGTCAAAAATAGCTGGCCGGCAACTTTAAAAAATACTCTGGTGGAGAAAGTGGTAACTCAACTGGCCCTTGACCTGCTGAGTTATTAGATGGTGTAAATTCTTCATCGTCTGTCGTCTTTCCTCTGTCATCTGCAAACAATTTGACCTATTCCCTTTAGTGGTCGCAAATATTTATCAAATTTGACAAAACTTTGTATGGTATGTCGTCAACATGTGCACTATTATGGGATTGCATTTAAGCGCCCCACCTCTAAAAGTGGGCGTGGCAGGGCAGTCATATTGAAAAACTGAAATTGTCTTTTCTCTTTTAGACTTTTCAAATATAGATTAAGAGCTGAAACTTGGTATGCAAGTAGTATAAAACATGCCTCAACATGTCAATTGCAGGTTTTTACGATTTCTGGAAAATGGTTATTTTATGATTTGACATCCCTTTACCCATAGACACCAATATGAATGAACCGTAACCTCTAGTGGCACCAAATATCGCTCAATTTTTAATGAAACTGCATACAACATCTTTTTGACATAACTATTTTGGTATTTAATTTTATCCTTCTACCCCACACCCAAATGGATGTGGCAGGGTGGCAGACCAGTTAAGTTTCAGGTTCACTTCAGCCTCTCGTAGTAGGAATTATCTGTAAGCATTCACTGCAGACAGTGTGTGTGGATTTAAAGTATGTAACTTGTCATAATGTTATTCACTTGATACGTACATTTCTGCATTTCCTCCACCTCACTGCATCCTGTTGGGCAGACTGGGTGTCACCATGGTGACCACAGAAGACCTCACAATGCTGCCAGAGAGGGAGGCTGGAAGGCCTGTGCCCACTGTGACTCCGCCCTCACCCCTGGCCCCGCCCCCACTGGAGATCACCCCTGTACCTGCCATTTCACTGCCCCCAGCCCCTGAGAGAGAAAGGGAACGGGAGGAAGAAGAACGGGAAAGAGAGCCAGTTCGAGAGAGGGGGCGACGGAGGAGGAGAGAGAGAGAGGAGGACACTTCTGTCCTGGAGGTGAGTGCTCTGGACTGGAGAACGCGAGCAGCCTACATTGTTGTGTTGTTTCAGAGCGATTCGGAGGGAAAGATTCACAGTCTCTCACGGCTCTGCTCTCATTTTCTGCTCACTGCAGTGTTGAAATCTTTCTCTCTCAGGAGCCTGAGCCTGCAGCTCCACCAAAGAAACAGAGACGGCGCCGCCAGCTGGTCTTCATTGATCCACGCACTCAAATTCCCTCACACGAGTTGCAGGAGGCAGTACAGGATCCACTGACTGAGACCCTGCCCCTGGTACTGCACTGAGACCGAGACTCTAGTACAAATGTACTGCAATAGAACACTGCTCTCTAGTCTCTTGTAACACTTTGACACACTAAACCTACTCCCTGGCACTTCTCTTTCACACTGAAATCCAGTCACTGTTATCACACTGGCAAGCTGAACCCAATCCCTGGTACTGCTCTGACACACTGAGACCTTGTCAGAAGTGCAAAAATGAAATATTTTGACCAGGTAACTACTAACCCAATGACATACACACTCAGACCTAATTCCTGGTACTGTTTTGACACACTGAGACATGAGCTGCAGTCAAGTAATCAAAAACTTATGTCCTATTGCCTAACCGCTGTTCTTTGATCTTGGGAGAAAACATCATCAGGTCAAAGAATCATGTGAAGGTAAACTGCTATGGTACTAAAACAATCTGACTGCACTTACATTGGATGACGTCATCATTTGTTGTTTATATGCATGGCCGGATAGATGGAGTGGCACTTTTAAAATTGATGCCACAATTAATTTGAGGACAGCGTAATCTCCTTTATTTTTGGGAAGGATGTTCCTGTGCATCCTATGCTAAAAGAAATAATTAAGGAAGCAATGAAGCACCTTTCCTGTGCATTTAGAGAATTCAAACAGCTTTTATAGCGACTCGCCGGCCATTTCTGAGTTAGGAACTTTCCTGAACAAAATAGACTATTTAGCCACAGCCGTAGTCACAAGTACCGCAATGACGCATTGTGATCCGATCCCTGGTAACACACTGATAGACTCACACCTAGTCCATAGTATCACACACAGACAAACTGAGACCTAGTTGCAGGCACCACTCGAACAAATTGTGGCCAGTCTCTGGCACCACACAGACACCCTGCTGTGTCATGAGAGTGGGATATAAACAAACGGTGCCAAGCATGTCAAACCCTGCCCCTCGCACATATTTTAGCTGTTCAATGAGTTCATCCAGTTTTCGGGTACGTGTGCCTATGGGTTTGATCTTTCAAGGTCACTCAAGGTCAAAGGCCATGATGTCATTTTACTCGCCATATTTGAGTTCCTATATGTGATTGATACTGACCAAGTGGGTATGTTCAGTAGTTTTTGAGATATAGGCGTCCGAAACCTCGCCACCGTGGGCTTTTCAAGGTCATAAAAGGTCAAAGGTCATGGAGTCATTTTAATTTCCCTATATGATTTCCTATACGTGCTTAATAGTAACCAAGTGACTATCTTCAGTAGTTTTTGAGATATAGTGTAAATTAGGCGATTCAGATCAATTACCTTGACCCTCTGAACTCTGGCCCCCACTGATCTTTGAAACTATGCACTTTTCCCTATGGCAATGGATTGGGTTATATTTTACAAATTGAATAAGGAAACTTTTGGCATTGATTTGATGTGAATTGTACAATTTTTGACAGAGTTATGGCCAAAAAAATTTTGACCTTTTCAGTGACCTTGAATTTGACCCAATTCATTCCAAAATGGGATCCATTCTGGGTCATTGGCCAAGTTTTGGGAAAATTTGGTATGAATTGAGACAGTGGTTTTCTCATAATCTTGCTTACAAAAAACAAATAAATTAATAAACTATACAGTCCGGTCGGCTGCGACCGCATGGGTGTAGCCCCCGAAAGCCCGCTTCTCCCCTTTTTTGCGCATTATTCGGCCAACAATGTTGCCATGGTAACTCAAATCGATAGGTGTCATAAGTGAAGTATATCACATGTCCATACCAAATATGAAAGTAATTGGTCCAAAATTGCAGCCTGTACTGCGTCCACAAGGAAATCTCTTTGTTTTGTCACTAATTTGCATTTTATTCAGCCAATGCTGTCGCCTTGGCAACCAAAATCAATAGATGACATAAGTGAAGTGTAACATGTCTATACAGAATATGAAAGTTATCGGTCAAAAATTGCAGCCTGTACTGAGTCCACAAGGAAATCTCTGTTTTGCCACTAATTTGCATATTATTCGCCCAATACTGTTGCCATGGCAACCAAAATCAATAGGTGTCATAAGTAAGGTAAAACACATGTCCATACAATATATGAAAGAAATCGGTCAAAAATTACAGCATGTAGAGCGTCCACACGAAAGTGCCTACGGACGCAGCGGGAGCGGCGGAGACGACACACGTGAATCCATAGTAGCCGCCCGACTTTGTCTGGGGGCTACAACTAACACACAAACCAAGGTAATCACAATACCCTAGTACTACTTCATCTGGGGAGTGTGGAAACTAGTATGATGTTGGCACAAATTCACAAATAACTCAGCTGATAACCCTCTGGAAGATATAAAACAGACATCCCTCATGATAACTGGTGCCTCTATCTATCAACGTGTGACAAATAGATCTGAAACCAAGCTTTGTGTGTGTGTGTGTGTTTGTGTGCACGTGCACGTTTATGTGTGTTTCAGGTTTTGTTCGAGCATCCCTCCCGAAGACGCATCTCTCTGGAGGAGCTCCTGAACAATCCCTGCTCTAGTGAGCATCACTGTGTTTCTCATTTCAGAAAAACTGCAGGGCTTCAGTATGAACATACTCTAGACAAGTGTTTCCCAAGCCTCTTCTGGAGTACCCCTTGTCCTGCATGCTGATCTCTCCCTGCTCCAGCACAGGTGATTCAAATGATCAGGTCGTTATTAACCTATGAAGCCGCTTGATAAGCGAATCATTTGAATCACCTGAGCTGGAGCAGGGAGAGATCTAAAGCATGCAGAACAAGGGGTACTCCAGGAGAGGTTTGGGAAGCACTGCCCTAGACCTACATCTGTCACACTGTAGCATTTATCTGCAGGTCCATGAACTATTTGTTTTCAGGTGAAGGTAGGGTATCGTTATGGTTTTTGTCGATATCGATGCGAAGCGGATACTTTCAAAATGGTACTGGTGCCTAAAACAGTGCCTGAACAGATACTGAAAAAGGCACAAAACAACAGTTGATGACACTAAATAACTTTTTTTATTGATAAGGCAAATTTGAACTTGAAATTGAACAAGATTTTAACTTTATACAGTTTACAGTATAATCTGGAAGGAGTTTTTCAAAAGGTTGGTTTATAGTAACCGAAAATGCACTTTGCATGTGGGCGGAAGACCGAAACACAGAAAATGCAACGTTTTTCCAATATACCTAGTACAGCCACACTGTAGACCAAGGGTATTCAAGTCTTATCCAATAGAGGCTGGTGTGATTGCAAGCCTTCATCCCAGCCATGGATACACACACCAAATTTTACTCCTCAGCCCCGAGAGTTTTCACTGGAGACCTTGATTGTTTGGTATCAAGTGTGTAACTGTTGTGTTGGAATGAGACGGACCCTCTCTGTATGAGGTTGAATACCTCTATTTAGCTTTAGGCATTTTAACTATGTTTTAAGAAGCTACCAGCTAATGGTGCAGTAAGTTTAACCAATAGCATGGCAATGTCATGGATAACATCACACGCTTGAGTGGTGGCAAAAAAAAAAGACTGGCACAAATACGAAAGAGAAAGATTAGTGAGACAAGTCAGTAAATGTTTTCTCTGTCTCGCCCATCATCACGCAACTGAAATATTAGTAGCTGCCTGACTACAGCATTTACCTCTCCGGGAAATAGTAAGGTCCATACCTACATTCAGAGGAAACAACTAAAAGGAAAAACTATTGGCCAAACCTTTGTAAAAGTTCATTCAGGTCTGTCATAATCACATTCTGCCCAACCTTAATAGCTAGGTTATAGCGAACGGACTTACTAGCCAGTTATTGCGCTGCTTTAAACATATCCTAATCTACAACAGTGATGACTTCAAACACAGCTCAAGTAGCCAACCATTTACTGCGTGTGTAGTTTTATTTTTGAAAATGGCCCAAGTATTGCATAGCACTGTCCTCTCTTACTATAGCTCACTTGGAAGTACCTCCATTTGCATAGGACAGAAATCGCCGGTCATATTGTGGTTAATATAACATCCTGAAAGTAGTGGCAAATCACGATTGGATGCATCAAGCCATTGATAAGCCTTTTTCTTAGATAAATTATACAGTTATGTGTCAATAGGTAAATTTTACGGTGATGTGTCAATAGGTAAATGAACATGCGGCCATTGAAGCTGTCTCACACCCACTGACAAGACAGAAAGGACATAAGATCTAATTTAGATTGATCAGTAAACTTAAGCTTCCCTTTGCATGTATCAAAATAAAAGTGCAGAAATGATATGATCATGTTGAATTCTACTAGCACGCTAGTCTCTGTCACCTGTGATATTCGTCTCAGAGCATTAGAGGGCAAATGTCTCAGTCAACAGCTTAGGCATTTCAGTGGCACTTAAATATGCATTGCGATTTGGTCCGGTACAGATTGTATGGAAGGGAGTGCTATATTGGTATTGGGTTTTGGTACTCAATGTACCTCAGGTCCAGCCTCATGTGTGTACGGTGAACTGTTAAGTCCCAAACGCAGCTGCATCTGTTTAATGCTCGAGTAATCCCACATGAAAAGTGCCTTGTTAAAAGCATGAGTAGGTTGATAAAATAATTTAAGAGCCACTGTGTTTGGAACAAAAACCTTCATAAACAAAGTTGCTCCAGGACCGAGTTTGGGAACCACTGAATTAATCCAGTCAAACTCTGGAAAGCTGATTTCATAGCTGACGACAGCATTTCAGTGCACAAATATGCTTATTTATTTACACCAGATTACCTTTGATAGTTCCTTATAAGCCTTAGAAGAATGTATAGTGAAGTATTTGTCAATACTTGTGTGACTTAGGGGCACTGTGAGTTTTTCCTCATAAAGAAGAGGTACTCCAGTGATCAACATCTTCAAGGTTTGCCTCATAATTTTCCTGTCTTGCAATAAGCAATTAGAGGACTAAGACATCAATCAGCTGATTTTCAGTATTCTATACCTTTTGGGAAAATATATTCAATACAAAATTCCAGAAATTTCACAAATAAATGAAAAATTCAGAAAAATTAGGTATTTAACCCTTAGTGTGCTAAATAGGCATTAGGCATTTAACCCTTAGCAGCTATTGTTGCACATTGATGTAAGATATCAAAATCAAAGTTTTTGAAAACCTATCATGTGGCAACTTGTTTAAAAGAGCTCCCGCAGCTCTTTTAAACAAGTTTCCACATGATAGGTTTTCAACAGCACAAGATAAATTTATATTTTTTTAAATTTATTTCAGCACTCTAAAATAAAAACCTTTTTCTGCGGAGCTAAAACAGAATCAAAGAATTATAGGCAAACAAAAATAATGTAATATATTGCAAGCTGATTTTTTTTCATGCATGTTTGACTTTAGTGCAATCATCCCAAAAAAAAAAAAAAAAAAAAAAAAAACTGTAGTTAGACCACTCTTGTTCTGAAAGGCCCAATTGCAGTGCAGTCTCAATAGTGTCCATCCTTTTCGGAGCATCCTCCTCCTGACCGGCTGTTTACGCACCTCTGTGGTGCTGATAGGCAAAATTTGGGAAGACTGACCGCTGTGTAGATCATTGGCCGCAAGGGGCAGGAATGTGCTTACTAGCTTGGAGAGGGCAGTGATTCAACCTCATCATTAAGATCTTCAGACTCTCTGTTTGCAGTAGCTCAGTCTGGGCACCATGCTCTGCTCCCCAGCCCTCCCCCCACATATCCTGGATCTGTGGAAAAGGGGTGCAGTCATCTCCCCTCTCCCAAGCGTGGCTGTCAGGAGGAGACCGTCGGAGGAGGAAATGGAGTCAGAAAGAGAGAGTGTGATGCTTGAGAGGGTTGAAGATGGAGAAATGAGAGAGGAGATAAGTCCAAAAGAGGTCAGTTATTTTTTTTGTATTTTTACTAGATTGAGTTGTCTTGAATCGGTCTTATTTGTATGTGTGCACTTAATCATCTCCTTCACTAAAGGCTATTGGTCATAGCTGGCCTTTGCATGATGATGATTATTAGTATTACTATTATTAGTTGTAGTACCTGCTTACAGAACACAGGTTGAAGTGATAATGATATTTCAGTTTGCCTTTTCTTGTTCTGTTCTTCTGTGTGTTCAGATAGTCAGAGAACCAGAGGAGCTGGGACAGCCCCAGCCTGAAGTATCAGGTTAGATGTGATCTTTCTCATTGTGCTTCTCTGAGCAGCAGCTCCCTCCTCACCTGCACATAGCTGACCTGTTATGTAGGAATAGTGTCTGCAACTGCTATTGCCGGTGGTGTTTTTCAGTCTCGTACAATGAGTCCATAAGTGTGTAACCTGTTATTATGGCTGCCTTGTTTTAGTGTCCATTGAGCTGTTGGGGGAGGATGTGTCCCATTTTATTACCCCGGAGAGCAGAGGGTGAGGAGTGGAGCAAGACATAGGGAGAAAGAGAGCGAGAGAGAGAGAGAGAGATTCCACATAGCAGCAGGAGAGAGTGGCCAGGAGAGACATGTAGAGATTAATGTGGAAGTGAGAGAAGAGTGAAAGAATGGAGAATGTGTGCAGAAATGACAGTGCCCTGAAGTTTGAGACTGTTGCGCTTGGCTATCTGGCGTGGAACCCAGGCTGATTATTTATGTTTTTGTGTGTGTGCGTTTGGGCACGCACGTTATGTGGGCACGGGCATGTATGCATGCTTGCGTTGTCATTGTGCTTGTGTTCTGTTTGTGTGTGTTTACTTGTGCTGTGTTACTATGCATGTGTGAGTTGGTACTGTGTGTACTTGTGTTAAGTGTTATGTGGTGGTGCATGTGTGTTTGCACAATGTGTTTGTATGCTTGCGTTTGAGCAGGTCTCCGACTGGAGAGATTCTCTTTCCCCTGGAGGACATTCCCGAGGAGGGAGTGAGGCCGGCAGAGGAACAGCCTGAACAGGTGGCTGTGACCAGAGAGACTCTGATGAGGTAATGCGCACTCTCTCTCCAGTCTCTGCACTCCCCCATCACTGTATGTGTCTCGACCACCTGTATCTGAGTTTGTGTCCGAGTTACAGGACCTCAGCCTTTATCTGCGCACTGCAGAGAGGGTGTCAGAGCTAAACTTCACTTCCTCTCCTCACAGGATGCTGTGGATGCCCCTCCAGGAGCACAGGAAGGTGCCATTTCACTCTTTACTGCCCCCTCTGGCTGACCGCAGTATTGTAGCACGCTCCTTTTCTACACTAATCGGTGGGCTATGTTCCTGTGATGTCACATAAATGTGTTTAGCTCCGTGTGTGGTGCGATTTCAGTTTGCAGGACAGTGCTAGGTCATTGTTTGTTACCATGAACACCGTTCACACACCACCAGAGTATTTTTAGTTTAATTTAGCTGTGTTTATTCCTCGAACAGAGTCTGCTTCAGCAAGAACACTCCGTGTGGAACAAGATGAACCCTATGGCACCATTATGATTTCAGCAGGTCCTCTGTATGAGCAGCAGAGGGACTGGGTGCCACAAACCGACTGAAAATACTACCAGTTGAAGCTCAGAAATACAGTTCATATGGTCTACATTCCCAGTAATAATGTTCTTTGACATGCCACATTGGAGAATTTAGTAGTGGTGATGAAAGTAGTTGAAATATGCTTGCTGAAGCAGGAGTGCTTTTCTACCGGTTCAGATTTTTGTTAGTTTTATATCACTATTAAGAGTTGTTAAATTTTGTTAAATGTTAAAAATGTTACTCAAACATTCAAAATGTCCAACTTAACTGAAGGATGGACATTTGTCAAATTGTTAATGTGATTAATTAGTATTAAGTTACTAGAAATGCATTGCGCATCAATAAACCATATTTAATTGGACTTGTGGTATGTTTCGACAGTACAGCGACTTGTTGCCGGACAGTATGAAGCTGTCACCATGTTCATCATTGCGAATGCTGGGTTCTCTCTGACCTCCAAATTAACAGGAGTCAATTATCACCCATTTACTGACTAATTTCATTCCCTCATGCAACTGACTCACTGAGGTGAATGAAATAAAACGCACTATCAGAAAATGTTCCAGGTTGTGGAGAAATGGCGACAAACTTCTCAAGAGCTCCCAGGCCAGAGCAGCCATCGGGATAATTACTTTCATTTTGATTCACACTCGTATTCTGCAAATGATACCAAGCTATGCAAATTTGTCATCATACATTCATCTAATTAAAATCCTGAATATGTACAGTATGAATACATAGAGAATACAAGATTGTTAGCAGTTTCATTGCAGAAGGCCGCAAACAAGACAATGCATTAATTGTTCATTCAGCTTTACCTGAAGAAATTCCTGGTATAAAGAATATGAACAAACTTTATCGCATCTCCCCGACGACGATAGTCGGGAGATACTATGGTTTAGTTCCGGGGCCGCCGCCGTGCCCGCAGAGATTTTCTGTTCCAGGCTCTAGAAGCGACAATTATTTAAGGAATTTTTTCTGATTTTGCACAGGCGAAGATATTTATTTGACAATGCTGAAGACCGATTTTCAGCAATTTTGGACATCCAATATGGCTGTCGGCGGCCATTTTGTCCGAAATTTGGGGATCGGGGAGATACTAGAATCGGTCCCTGTGGCGACCGAGTTATCTAGTTAACAGTCTGGAATTTTGATATTTTGAAACTTTTAGTTTGTGTGTGAATATGGCACATTAGAAAAGCATTAGAAACTACAGATATTCTTGCAAATATGCAAATGATGAAAATATTCATGCTACACATTAGAGAAAAAAAAAAAAAAAACCTCACCTCCAACTGAGTCCTACAACCAGTAAGTAAGCTTTCGCCACAAAGTGGATAGAAATTAAATCAAGCGGTCTCTCGGTCTGTAATGACAAATTTTATTCAACTGTGACAAAGTTCAATTTGGTCTGGAATTATAGGCATGGAAACACTGAAATACACTATAGGGCTCACAGGAGGAAAGAAATAAAAATAAACCCTTCATCATAGCATGTTACATCAGCAAAATTAATTGCAGACCGATAATCGGCAAAGCATAGAGGGAAAGGGAGAGAGGGAAGATGGGATCGGAGTGCTTTACCGCAGGGCAAAGAGGGATGACCAGCACCAGTGGCTAACCCACACACACACACGCACACACACACCATTCAGAGATGGAGACACGCACACGAAAAGGACAATCAAAACCAACTGTGGGAAGTGCGCTCACAGTAGAGTAAACGCTGTACATGTGCGTGATGGAAGGCTTATCGGAGACAGATGAACAGGAGGAAAGAGCCCCAGGCCTCTACAGCAGGCGTCCCCGGCACTCTGTGGACCCGCAGCAGCAGAGCAGCTCCTTCCCCTCCACACTCCCCACCTCATAGTTATAGTCCCAGGTCAGCTCAGTGCCGGCCCGGATCCGCCTGCCCGAAAACAGGGAAAAATTGCTCCGGTCATTAAAACATCGACTCCGCCTGCCGGCGTAAACATAATTATTTTTATTAATCTTTCAAAAACAACTACAATTTAAGGATCTGCACAAAACATTTTTACAGTATTTAAGATATTACCAGTCCCACCACATTACCATAACTTTGTGGAACACAAAGGTTTTGGAGGCATAGTCGGGACACATTTATTGGTATCTGGCAACCGCTACAGTACAATAACGGTAAGTTGGCAGTGACTGTGACTACAGTAAGTCACCGTTCACCGCAGCCCGAGTAATTTACTCATTCAGCCTCCATTATAACAGTGAATGCATGTGCACAAATCATCTGGAACATTCATTAGACTTTCACACATCCACTAAGAAATGGGCACAGATTATGTGCCCTCGTTCACCAAAGGAACAAATAAAAGCTAACTACACAATGGCTAAGTTCACATGCACAAATTTTTTTTTTTTCCATTTGTATTGAAATTACTATGATGGTGCAGTTTACTTGAAAGCAACTGGACAGATTGTGCGTGTTTGAATGTTTGAAACATAGGCTACAAAAAGTATAGATCTGTTGCGCTCAATATCCTGCTTCCAACATGTGCTCATAGCTGGTGGTGTTGTTTCAGTTGTTGCCATTTCAACTGGTTTTGCATCTGGAAGAGCCTGAGCGATATTGGTGATTCCACCATTTTTAACTGTTTGAAAACATTGAAAAGAAACAGTCTCTGTGTCACTGACAAACATTTTGACGGATGCTGCCATGTTTCTCTGAGCGCTTGAATAAAAAGTGTCACGACGTTATAACTGTAGATGGGCCTATCGAGCTTGCACTAAAGGGCCCAAATGTGGAGGCACTCAAATGGAGGGTTCACATGGCCATTGAGCAGGTTATCAGAATGACTGCACCAACTCGTTTGATCAGCTTAGATTTTCAGTTAGAACGGGGCATTTCTTACAGATCGAGGTGAACACATGAAGACATTTCCTTCTAATGGAACATCAATCTGATTGCAAGTGCTACATGTAAACACAGGTAGTGCCAGAGGATTGGTGCTCAAAGTCTATTTATAGCAAGCCACCACACCATGGAATGGGGCAGGGTAAATTACACACCACGTTAGGGTCTGGCAGTTACAAGCCTGCTTGAATAAGAGATCTGATGAAACCCCAGTTTTTATTTTCTTCTTTCAGAAAATGTGTTCCTGGGCAGGTTGTACTCCATATGCATCAAGCAAATTAGAAATACGTGGGGTGTATTGGAAATTACCCAAGTATACTAGAAATGAGTCGAGTTTATTTGAAAAGATCATATCAGAAATAAGTCTGGGTAATCCCAAGTCAAATCACCTAGGCCTGACACCCACCATCTCTGATATTACAGTAACTTGATCAGATGATGTATACTGATGAGAGAAGTATTCTTTAAGCATTTATGTAAAACTGTTAATTGGTTTTACAAATTATATTTCATTTCCGTGGGCCAAGTTGGCAATTTTGACAGCAGATGTTTTTTCGAACTCTCCAACTTTAAAATTGTTACTCAGATTTGGACCAGCCTTGGCAGTATTACTGATTATAACCATTATCATCACATCACATGCAAGGCAGGGGCATTTAGTGGACTGGGCAGGTGCAGCTATGATAATGGTCATGAAACAATAATTCTGGAGATTTATTTCTCCTGACAGAAAACAACCATTACAATATTCAGTGACAAGGATCCATCTACTTTACTTAAATTTGTTAAGTTTAGCGCAATATGTCATATCCCGCATAGCACACTTATATAGTATGCAGTCCAGTTAAATATTCAAAGTGTGGGGTTCATGGTTTAATGAGGGTTGTCTGGTTGTTTTGATTTATTGTCCCTTATAGAGCTCTACTGCAAAAGTTGGTCCAAATCAGAGTTATAATTTTAAAGTTAATGAAACTTTTGAAAAAAACATTTGCAGTCAAAATGGCCGACTTGGCCCATATAAATTAAATAGTTGTGAAACCAATTATGATTTCTACAAAGAATCGTTTACAAGAACACTTCTCTCATCAATGCAGACCATCTGAGATGGCGGGAGTCAAATCCTTCTTTCTTCAGGCAACTTGACATGGAGCACCCCTCAGGTGCATTAGAAATGACCATAACAGAAATGAGTCGGGTGTTTGGGAAATGAGCTTAGAATATAAGAAATGGCTGGGTGTTATCAAAAATTAGCCAAGCATTATAGAAATGAATCCGTTGTGTAGGAAATGATCTAAGCATACTAGAAAGGTGTCAAGCGTAATAGAAATGAGCATAACAGAAATGAGTTGGGTGTAATTGAAATGAGCTGGAACGTAGGCGCAGACCCCTTGGGTGCACAGGGGCAAAGGCACCCTCAGAAATTATTGAGCCTCTGCGGGGTAAGTCAAATGGTCATGGCGATGCACTTGCTTTAATGTGATTGATACAGTCAGCGCATGCAAAGCAATGTCCAATGAAAGCCTGGTCAATTTATTAGCTAGCAATGAGTATTGCCAACCAACTAAACAAAGTGAAAATGAATCAACATTTGATTCAAAGTGAATCTGTCCAACAAAAATTGACAACCCCTAAAAATCCTACCAATAGTAATTGCAAAAGTCCCACCAGTGATGTCATGCAATGACCCGGCAATATAAACACCTGCAATAGCAGCAAAGCAGAGAAAAATATCCAGAGGGAAAATGTATCAAGCTAGCTGGAAAGTTCAATTCCCCTGGATAGTCCATGATGCGACAAAAGAAAAAGGTATTTGGTGAAATTTGTTCTGCAGTCAATGATGCGTGTACCCCTCTCCAATCTGCAATGTATGAAAGACACTCAAGATTATTGAATTCAATGATTCAATGGATAGTATTTTACACTGTGGACTCGTATGCATTTCTTAATGTGTGATTAATCACTTCGGTTTAGTTGCAATGTCTCACAACCTCCTTCGAGTTGGATTGTGCACTTGGCCGGTGATTATTCAGGTTCATTCGAACAGTTTTGCTGAACGATTTTGAGATTATAGAGTTTAGGCTACTTTGATCTGGCTACTTCATGATCTGATGTGATCATTAGCTGCATCTTCCATCTCCATACTTCAAAGTTTGTATTTTTAGCTCCCGCTGCTTGCGGTGCGGGAGCTATGGTATCGGGCTCCGTTCCGTGCGTGCGTCCGTCCGTCCGTCAACACATTTTGCTTTATTTCACCAACGATTTCAGTTACAGGCTCAAAATTTTCACTGGACATGCATCTCATAAAGCCCTACAAATGACATGCCTAAAGGTGACCTTGACCTATTTTTTCAAGGTCACTGCCCTAAAAATATCACCAAAAACTTTGACATTTTGCTGTATCTTATAAACTATTTCAGTTACAGGCTCCTAATTTTTACTGGACATGCATCTCATTAAGGCCTAGAAATGAAATGCCTTAAGGTGACCTTGGCCTATTTTTCCAAGGTCACTGGCCTAAAAATATCACTAAAAACCTCGACATTTTGCTTTATCTCATCAACTATTTCAGTTACAGGCTCCTTATTCTGACTGGACATGCATCTCATAAAGGCCTACAAATGACGTGCCTAAAGCTGACCTTTGCCTATTTTTCAAGGTCACTGGCCTAAAAACATCACCAAAAATTCCAATACTTTGCTTTATCTCATCAACTCTTTCAGTTACAGGCTCCTAATTTTTACTGGACATGCATCTCATAAAGGCCTACAAATGACGTGCCTAAAGGTGACCTTGGCCTATTTTTTCAAGGTCACTGGCCTGAAAATATCACCAAAAACTCTGACAATTTGCTTTATCTTATCAACATTTTCAGTTATAGGCTCCTAATTAGCTCCTGCCACCCGAGTGGCACGGGAGCTATGGTATCGGGCTCCATCCGTGCGTGCGTCTGTCCATGCATGTGTCCGTCAACAAAAACTTTGACATTTTGTTTATCATACCGGCGGGAGCTTCTGGGGCCGCCAGTGCCCTTTATTATTAATTTGATCAGTCGCTGTCGAGTAGGCTATTGTTTAAACATAACATTTGAGTGACAATAATAGTTCAAGTGAGCTAGCCTTTTACCCGAAACTAAAAAAAGCCAACACTTTCCTTATTTAAAGTACGTTGCATTTAGCCAGATTATACAGCCTGAAGATGTTTAGCTACATTTTAAACTCATTTGTCCTATATGAAACCATGACAATGAAAATTCTCAACATGGCAACATGTTTTAAAACTGGCATAGTAAAGTGTTGTGTGGTTGCACAGTGTTAGCCATGGAGCCGTCCATTCCTACCATTTTGAGCACCCAATGGCTGGATATATTAGAGCAGGGGGCATTAGAGATGAGCATTACAGAACTGATTTGGGTCCATTAGAAATGAGCAAGACATCAATGAGCAGGGCAAACTGGAAATGAGCAGGTTATATTACACACGAGCTGGGAGTAGGGATCTCCAGTCCCATACTAACACATGTAGCATTTCTATACTGTATGTTCCAGTAATGAGAGAGGGCTTAGTTAACACACTGACTTGCTGGCGAAGAAGGCCACCCAGGGGAAGCGCAGGTCATGAGTGTCCACAAAGACGTTCTGCACAAACAGGTTTGGACTGCAGCTATGCTGTAGGGAGGAACAGGAAGACAGCAGATGAATGACGTGCTGAAATGCAGCACAGTGCCCATCAAGCAACTGCACTTCTAACCCAAATGTTGAGTGAAAAATCATGACACCTGAACAACCACAGCAGGTTTAATGCTGCGAACCCCACTGCCAATTTAAGTACTGCAGACACCCACCACTCTGCTCAGAAACACGCAGCATCACCATTTCGTCCACCCAAAACAGCAAATAGTGGAGTTAGAGGAAGAGCTTTCATATGCAGCGTCAGCATGCAGTACCCTGACCCCTGATCGACCAGAGTTCACTAGGCAGCCACTTCCTTAACCAACTAAACCCTCCCATACACTACATGGCACTTAGGGCAATTGCATATCACCCGATATAGATGCCAGCCACAAGGGCGCTGATGTCTGGACTGAATCTGGCTCATCCATGTACCACAGTGCGCTGCCCCATTCCACATCAGCCCCCAGAAAATAGTTTTTTATAATCACATTAGACAAGAATATAAGCCATTTTCCCCTCAACTGATCAATTAAGGTCATTTATCCATTCATCCCTCCTCCCCTCTTCATTCACCCCTCCCCAGTTCTTCCCGCGAGTGAAGGAAGAGCTCTTACGTTCAGATATCGCCCCAGATTGCCCTCCAGCTTGGCATCGATGATGTAACAGGACTCCTCCCCATCAAAGAACTGCCTGGTGTTTTTCCACGTGGGGCCGCTGTCCGCCGCGGGCCCCCCAGGTCCTGCGGTGCCACCCGTACCACCAACCCGCCCCCTCCCACCCCGCCCGCCTTCACCACCAGCCCATGGGTGGACTTGAGGGCAAAGCCACGGGTGGACTTCACCGCAACCTGCCTCTTCACTGGACCTGACGGGAATGAGATCTGTTACTCAACATATCTGGAGTACAAAGAAAGAGGCGGTCCACTTGCTCATTGGCCCCGCCCACTCACCCTGAGGCTTGTTCTCCCTCTCCTTGTTATCCTCGGACCCGGAGCTGATGGTCTGCACATCATCACTGTCAGACAGAGTCATCACATCCTAACACAAACACAGGCAGACCGAGAGAGAAAAATATTTGATTAATTTAACGTAGGAGAACTCGGAACAACTCATTGCTACCGTGCAAACTATGAAGTCCAGAAAATTGGTGCCATCCAGTCCTCCATTAAAAAAATCTATTAATGCAAAATTTTAATAAATATACCTTGCCAACAGATTCATGACATTGTAAGTGATTCCCATTTTCCTTAACATACTTCTGGATCTGGTCCAAGAATGACCACTTTTCATACGATCTATAAAGCGGCCAGATCTAACACTGCAAAAGGACTAAAAACAAGTCAAATTTAACAAGTATTTTACGCGAACTTCAAAAAGTAATGAAAATTAAATATTATTTCATGAGATGAACACATTGCTAATGACGAAAAACTGTTGAATTCAATTAAACATCTGCCAACAAAACGAGAAACATTAACATGCCTCGCAACGGATGACAAAAAAAAAAAAAGCCAATATTTTCTATGTGAGAAAAATTGACTGCAAAGACGCCTCTCTCGCACTGAGAGACAGAAAGTTGACCGTACCGTGTTTCCCCCGGGAAGTCTCTTCCCTCCCTCTGACTGGCTGTTGGTGCAAAAAGGATGGGACATCAGTGCTTATTCCACTTCAGCAGCACATATCATAACTCAGAACAGTACAGTCAGCCTCTGACGAACAGTTTAGCTATACTCCTTCAGTGGATATAAGGGTGCCCTGAATCTTCCATTAACCAAAAATGGAGTTCATCCAGCCAGCTATTTCACCCTCAGCGGCACTGGAGCCACCATAATAATGATGCATGTTACACATCCTTTCACAGTCAGTAGTCTGGTTGGACTGAGTGAGAGCCAGAGGGTGTCATGTTTGAGGGAGTTATTAAATTTGGGTGAAAAAGAGGAGGGACTTACGACTGGCCTTTCTGATCACCAGGTTCCTGTAACAAAAAGAAGGAAGAGGGATTGAATGGATGTCCGCAGGAGTATCGATAATGTTACGTATCGTAATGATGTCACTCCCACTCTCACCTTCTTCTCAGTTTTCAGACCCTCCAGTTTGACCATGGGCTGAGAGGACGAGGACTGGCTGGTCAGCCAGGATGCCACCTTGCTTTTCCCACTCTCTTCCGGCATGGTCGGCGGTTTGGTGTCCCCTGCTCCTTTGGTCGAGCCACTCAACCCATCCTTACTATCTTGGCTCCCTGGAGAACATGAGGGACACGAAGAAAACGTCAAAAACATGTTCCGACCCCCACCTCCAACACCATGCCACATATTCACACGAGATCAAGGCTTCCTCTCTCACCCTCCTTCATGCCCTTGGCCTGCCTGCGCGTGGTGTAGCTCCTCCAAACCGAGCTCGAGCTGTAATACGTGTCCTTCACAAAGTTGTCGTCCGAGCTGTCGTCGTCCTCGTCATCGTTAGAGTCTTCGTCGTCATCATCCTCACCATCTCCGGAGGAGTCGCCACGACCTAGGTGTGCGAGGAGAGGTTGGGTTGCAAACGACGGCTCCGTTTGAACAGTTGGGGGCTCATTCAAAAAGCTTAATTTTCACATCCTTCCCTCCACTCTTCCGGTCCTTCCTTTGCTCACACCTCCTTCATCCAAGGATCAGAAAAGGAAGGGAGGATAGGAAACACTGACACTTGAATGAGCAAAATGGGAAGCCCTTTGCTCGTTAAACTGTAGGTCCGACGCCACCTCAGTTAGCAGCATAGCAGATAGGAAAAAGTGGATCGACCAATCATTTAGACGTCACAGATTACAAAAAATATTCTCAAGAAAAAAGGCTCCTGACTTTTACACCTTTGGTAAACTCAAAATTCCTGCTTCCCAACTCATTAACAGACTGGAACCTCCAAAATGATGGAGGATGTTATTCAATTTTAAAGTCTAGTGTGAGGAAAGGGGGACAGAATGTGAAAAATGAGCGATTGGAATGAATCCTTCGAAGCAGGCAGCATAAACTGCACGAGTGAGGAGTAGACAGGCGGGGGCGAAACGCGTGTGGAGACTGAGTGAGGAGTCGTCACGCGGGGGCGAAACGTGCGAGGCGACTAACCTCTACCCCCTGTGCCACTGTTAGTGTCCTCCTCGCCCTTGCGGGCGTTCCTTCCCGAGATGGACATGGAGCTCTTCACTCGACTCATGTCCACGCCGCTGCCGTCGCTGTCAGAGCAGTGCGCTTCACTCTCGTAGCCCTCCTTAAAGTTCTCCACGCTCTCAATGTGATCCAAGTTTGCAAAATATTCGTCTCCCATCTCCAAACCCTCCTTGTCCGCAAAGTCGTCGGTCAAGATTTTACCTGAATGAAGGAGCAAAAGGGGGAATACAGGGGGAGATAAAGGCAAAAGAGAGATTGAGGGAAGGAAAGGAGAGAGGAGCGAGATTGAGATATACCAACGTATATCTAGCAAAAAAAAGTTGAGGACCACCCATGTTTGAACACAAACCAGAACTCGAATAAAATAATATTTTGTTTAATTCATTTGGAACATCATTTTGAGGAATTTAACACACGGTAAAGAACAATATTTTTCAACAGAAGAGCTGAAGACAAGAAAAAAGGTTTTCTTTAGGAAAGTTTAGAATCAGTTCAACTACAGTTCAGGCATCCATGGTGTCATTTCAATACCACACATGAGTTCAGTATCTCCTGTGACCTCCACGGGCTCTCAATACGGCCTGGCAGCGTCTTGGAAAGCTCTGAACAAGATTCCTGAAAGACAGCTGTGGGATTTGTTGCCACTCATTTTGAAAAGCATCTGCAAGATCGTCAAGGTTTGTTGGCAACCGGAAGTTGTGAAACACACCTCTGAAGCATATCCCAAGCGTGCGCTATTGGATTCAAGTCAGGGGTATAAAGCTGGCCAGTCCATACGCTCTACAGATTCCTGCTCAAGATAATCATTCATGATTCAATCTCGATGTGGGCGTGCATTATCGTTCATTAAAATGAGATTGTCACCAATGGAACCTGCATATGGTCTAACAATAGGATGAAGAATTTAATCACGGTATTTTAAAGCCGTAAGACTGCCATTCCTGATGACATAAAGGTCCATAGATCTGTCAAACTGATGCCCCCCCCAAACCATGATTGAACCCCCTCCAAACCTGTCACGTTCAACAGCGTTACAATTTGCAAAATGTTGGTTCTTCAACCTCCACATGCGCCTACGTCCATCATTGCAATCCAGGCAAAATCTAGACTTGTCAGTAAAGAGAATGCCCCTTAGAGCATTAAGGTCGATGCTGACGTAAGATCTCGCAAATTCGAGCCTTGCAGCTCGATGATGCATGGTCAAAGGTGGACACACTGCTGGTCTATAAGCATGCAAGTTGGCCGCATAGAGTTCGTTTCTAACTGTCTGATTATAAATCTGTACGCCGCTAACATTCCAGAACTCTGTATTGATGGATTTTGCAGATGCTAACCTTGCTCTTTTAGCAATTAAAGAAATCTGACAATCCTGACGAGCCGTAGTTTTCCTAGGTCGACCAGATCTTGGTCTCTCTTTGACAGATCCAGTCTGTTGACGTCTCTGACGAAGTCTACAGATGACGCTGTGACTCAAGTTTAATTGACGGTCCACCTCACATCAAACCACTGTCCAATAAACCAATGGCTCGAGCAGCTTCTTCTGTTGAAAGATGTCTCCTACCAGGCATAATGTCATTAACTGTGCAGCTAGTCCATCAAAAGTGAGACACAGCCATTAAACCTCCCTGACGAAATTTATTGAGACTCCAAGGACAACCCACCTTCTGATACAACACGATCATCATAATAATAATAATAATAATAACCAATTTTACAAAGTACACGTACAGAATGCTCCTGTTGAGGCATGTGCGGTTAAACCTCTCATATGGACGTCCTACAGGGCCATACCATTACCATATTTTCCATTATTACAAAAATAGTGAGTGGTCCTTAACTTTTTTGCTACGTAAATAAACAGTGTGACTCACCAACAAAGAAATGAGATCAAAATCCAGAGAGAGGTGTGAAATGATAAATAAATGGTGACCATTTCAAAAGAAACAAGGGACCCTGAGGAACGGTCCTGATCCCACAGTTCAGTTCATTCCACAAAGTTGCTACAGCAGCACTGTTGAATCATACCTTATACTTCTATTAACATCAAAAACAAAACAAAACAGGTTGACGCCCCACTGAGTGAACAGTGTTCTGCTGCTTTGTCCTCCTCAGGGCTTCTGCAATCGCTCCGCCCCTTTCCTCTCCCTTCCTCCCTCCCGCTCACCGGCATATATGCAGACAAAGGAGCCTTTGGCCACATCGTCCAGGCAGCGGATGCCCCAGCCCTTGTTCTGGGTCTTGAAGAGCTGCAGGCGCACCTGCAAACCATGCTGCACCAGCCTGTTAATGCACATCTGAGGGTTACAGCGACACCGCTTGTTACATTCATATATCCTGCGGAGAGGGGGGAGGGGGGACAAAGGAACAGAGGAAAGGAGAAAAAGGGGGAGAAAGGCAGTGGAAAAGGAGGGAGAGAGGGCATGAGTCACTTCACAGCCAGAGAAAATCGGTCCCCGAGATGTCAATCCAGCAAAGAAAGGTAGGAGACAGACAGATGGACGCTCACCCAGTTGGAAGACATTCCTCCAGTCTCTTATGAGTGTAGCCAGCGTTAGAGTTCATCTGTCCTCCAGGGGTGCAGCCAGTAGCCTGAAGAGTCAGCTGATGACAGGAGCACTTTGACCTGCGACAGAAATTACACAAATGTAGAAATTATTTGGTCTCCATCCTGTGCTTTCCTGTATGCCATTCACTCTCACCAGTCCTCTAGAACTTTCTGACACAAAGCAGCTGTGAGTCTGATGACAATTCCAATCAGACACAAAGAATTTCACAGATATCAGACATTGGGGTCCAGGTCTACCTTTGCCAATCAATAACTAAACAACTTTAACCCAACTGAGAGAGAGACTAAAGGTTAAAATGCCATTAATAGAATGATGTTTCTGTTTTCCAGAATATGCAGCAGAATATACTGAAATTGGCTAAAAAGCAAAATGTATGTGAGCAGGCAGACACTGAAAGAAAGAAACAGAAATCACCCTCAGAGCGCACACCTCTGCCAACGCATTTGAAACTTTACTACCATCAAGTGGAATTTGAGATGTATGACATTTATTACAATCTACTTGTCCTGCAATGGTGAAGAATCAATAAAAAAAATTCTTGAATCTGAGGTCACCACCAAAATCTAATTGATTGTTCCTTGGGCCATGGCCCACACTTCCACAAAATATTGTTGAAATTGATTGAGAAATTTAAGGGATATTTTTTGAAAACAAATGAACAGAACTGGGTGAGTACTTAAGCTCCACCCAACTCCAGTGGTTAATGGAGGTAATAAGAAATGAAACACTAACTTGTCCCTGCAGCCATCAGTGCAGTCACAGCCCACAAGGAACTCGGGGCTGGTGTTGATGAAGACGCCGTCAGCCGGGATGCGCTCCTTGCTGTAGGCCACGTTGGGCGGGGGCGTGGTGTCGATTTCGTTCACGCAGGACAGGGGTATGTCCTCCTTCCCACCGGTGATGTCCCGGATGAAGTAGAAGGGTTTCTGGGGCTGGAAGCGGCGATCCACCAACACATAGGGGTCCAGGCAAAACATCTCCAGGAAGATGAAGTCACAGTGTGTCTGGAACAGGTATCGCTGGATCTCCGCCATGCTGCGTAGGCACAGTCCACATGGGGACTTGTAGATCACGTGGAAGGACATCTGGAAAAGTGAAGGGAACGACAAAGTTTCAGAGGAGAGGAGAAGCTAACTTAACCAAGCTACTTCAAGTAAACAGCACACTGGCTACAGGGCTAATAAACAAGGATGTACAAAGATGCTAAAAAGAGGAGCCCCACTTGTCACATTGCGTGTTAATGGCAACAAACTGAAAAAAGCAGATTGTGGTTGATACTTTTCAGCGGTACATCCAGGATCTTGGTTGGAAATACATGGGGTTGAATCCCAAAACAGGATCACGCAGTCAGTAAAACAGAGAACCCTCAAAATCTGGACCACATGAAGTAAAAAGACCTATTCTCAGTTCTCCCGTCAGTGACACACCAGGGAGTATTCACCCATCACCCACTCACCCTTAATGTTGTTCAGCTAGTTTATAGCAATGAGTTCTCTAACTGGTTGGATTAATCATCATGTTTTGTCCCCGGATCACAACACAGCAGAAAGGCTCTCAGGCCGTATGCGTGCATTCTGAGAAGCCGGATGTGGCCAGACTTCGCACAACTCCTGACCTTGCGGTTGACGCGACGGCGGCCAGTCATGCGGCGGAATTCGTAGAGCAGGGGTGTGAGTAGCGGGTTACGGCTACGGTACTGATCCAGGCGGGATGGCCGGACTCGGTTGAGGCAGGCAGGGGAGCAGTTGTGGGGCAGGTAGAAGAGCCGCTCGTTGGGGGCCTGGTAGGACGGCTCATGGGGTATTCGGTCCGAGTGGAACGTAAGCTGCGGCTGGGGTGTCATGGGGATCATCTGCTGACCGGGATGGGCGGGATGGGGGGGCAGGGACCCAGGCTGCAGGACAAAGATCCTGGAAAGACAAGGACAAAGAGATACTGAGTAGAATTAGCAAAAATGACCATTTGGTTCCCAATTTTGTCACTAATCAGTCGAATTACAGCCGTTTTGACAAGTCCTCATCAATGTATCTTTACTTCCACTGTCTTTTCACCAGCTCAGCTCCCCTTTCCCTTCCTTCATCCCATGCCCCACCGTCACCTCACACTGTCCTGCTCACCTGGAGTTGTTGCTGGGGACGGACAGGGGGGGCCTGGGGCTGGTCAGCTGGGATTCAAGACGAGAGGAAGCATAGGGGGGCACGAAGGGGGACGTGCTCTTTTTGGCTACCTGCTGCTTGGACCGGGCCAAGCTGTCAGGGCTCCTTAATGGGGAGAGAGGCAGGGAGAAAAAACAAAAACAGAATAAGAAGGGTTACAATATAACAGACCACTGCAACTTCTCAAACCCTGAATTTGCCATAAACCCTAGGTATGCTTTTATTCGCTGAGTAACAGCATTCAATTCTGTTAATTTAAGCCATCTATTGCCCCTAGGCCAACACAGTGAATCAGAAGTCTCACCAAGCATACAGGGATGGGGCCACTCAATACTCACTCTGTGCGGGAGGGCACCACAGGGGCCGGGGTCAGGAGGGAGCGCACTCCAGTATGCGTGACCTGTGGTTTGTTGACCATCGTGTTGCTGGTCTCATTTGTGTACTGGACTACAGGTCCCTTAGTCCGGACTGCCCCTGTAATACAAAGAAGAGCAGGGTTCTCCATAAAAGCCAGCGGTTTACATATGGCCGTTTTCCGTTGTACCGCCAAGCGTTTTTGTCAAAGTCTCAACCAAAAATTAAAAGAAAAAAGAAAAAAGAAAAAAGATAACGTACTGACCAGTCTAGGAAGGCGATTTGCTAGCCTCACAGGGTGGGAAATTATTCAGTTAACATTACCGGCTAGCTAGGTCAGAGCCAACAGTAGTGCAATGTTCAGTGAAGCCCATGGGCTTGTCACGCACAACTGTGGATTGACGGTATTAACTTCAAAATCAGATTGCTTCCAAGAGCGAAGCCTCTGCTGGTAACAAATCTCAGATTTGTTGCAATGGCTTTAGATGAGCACTAGCAACATACCGTCGATTATGGAGAATACACAAGATAGCTACTAATCATCTGAAACAAGTGATAGAACAAATCACTTAATTTTCTGCAAAATTCTGTAACTAAGCTAGCTAGATAGCCTATGCTACAGAGATCATCGTGGACTTCAGTGGAAGCATCATTAACTTTTGCGACACATGAATTTACCAACATTCTGAAAAATAAGTTAATTTTAGAATATGTAACCAGCTGGCTAACTATCATAGCTAAATAGTTAGCTAGCGATTCTTTCCATACGCTTCAAAACTCAGCTTCAAAAAAAACTCAGCTTCACAGCTGCAAGTAGGCAAGCAGTCTGTAACATCATGAGCTCGTAAACAACAGCGGCAAACTGGTAATGTCTTCACTTGTCTTGGTCTGCAGAAAGCATTGACGTTAGCGAGCAGGCTTTAACATGATCTCATTTCCTCATGTCGGCGATAGTCTTTGAAGAGCTTTTTTTTTTTTTTTTTTTTTTTTTTTTTTTTTTAGAAGTACATATTTATTGTCATCTTGAAGACACAGGTGCCTGGTTTTGATAATGCATCGTCAATGTTGCTGGCACTCATAGGCTTCCTAACCATGTTCCTGTCATTTCTGTTTCAATGCGACTCCAATTTTCGTCTACAACTGACCATACTGCCAGACAGACCATTAGTCTTCAATGAATGCGGTGATGGGAAACGAGCTCTTCAGAGCTTTATTCATGACAAACAATTCCCATGAATATTCACTATATATGTCAACAATTATGGGATTAGTTTGCTAGTATTCTGCAAGTGCTAAAAATCTGAGAATACACTTCCATGCGTCTCGACATCCTGGCGGCTAAAGGGAACAGGCCCCCAGATCCCCAGATAATTTTTCACCATGCTGCACTTGACGGACACCCACAATTTACAGTACAGACAGGTGATTTCAGAAGTGTGGAGAACCCTGGAAGAGTCCAATGCATGAAGGAAAAATCTGATGTCATGCAATCGCTTCCATCATTTGGGAGAGCCTACATTCAGAGCAGTAAGAAGACTGAACTTAGTCAGTCGCAGAGACACAAAATGCACACAGAAGGATGTGGGGAAAAAAAAAAGCACACACCAGCACAATCACCCAGGCGCAAAATCGAGCAGGGATGGACTGGCGGGCATTACCCATGTTCGGGCGTGTCCTCTGCTGCCCAGGCAGCTTCTTGTCTAAGTTGGCAGAGTTCATCTTCAGATTGAACATGGGCTCCAGCCGAGTGGAACCCCGGTATATCCACTCGCTGCGCTTATCGTCCTGAAACAGCACCATCAAAGGCTGTTAAATCACCCGAACCAAAATTGAATAGCTTCCTCTATAAATCAAATGACGCTACACAGAACATGAAATGCATGCAGGTGGCAAACATTTCAACATTAATGTTTAAAAAGGGTTCCAATTCCTACAGGTATCACACAATATGGATGCAAACTGACAACCTCTTTGAACTCAAATTTATCCTTTTCAAATCCAAGGGGCAGGAGAGCACATCCAAAAAGCAAAAATGATGTTACTTTAATAACGCATATGGACTGCACTGTAAATGTACAAAAAATAAAGAATATAAACCATGTGGTAATTAATGGCTGCAATGGCTGACCAGGAAGAGGATCTTGACGAGGCTGCCGTCCACCTCTTCCACACGACTCTTCCACCAAGTGCCCTCCCACTCAGTCTTAATGAGCTGACCAGCCTTTAGCAGCACCATGGGCCTGTTAGGATAGGCTGTGATGTACTCCTCTATGAAGTCCCTGCAGGACGCGTCCTCAATGTCTTCCCATGTCTTCTTCACTGCACAAGCACACACAGACGCACACATATAAAGAAACAGAGCCATCAAAGTAGCTTCACTTTTTACTTAATATCATTTATAATTCCATCCAGCCATGGCTCCCTTGTTCCTAGAGATCCACGACCCAGTGGCTTGTCATTTTCACCCTAAATTAGCAAAACCGATGCAGCAGCAGCCCACAGGAAATTCAGCCCACGGGGCAGGAGTGTGGCAGCTGTAATTTCATTGAGCTCAGGTGCTCAAAACTGATCTGTGCCCTATTAACATTTAATTTACGACTATCGATACATCAAGATCGGGAGACAGATTTAGCTTACATTTCCTTTGGGAATCTCTCTTGCACAAGTCCTGCCATGCTGGCAAAACCTGACTGAATCCTAGCATCCATAACTTCTCCAATTCAAGAAACCTCAGGTGAAAAAGAAAGAGGACAGGAAAGAGACAGGGCCAGGGAGGATCTTACGGGGTCTGCAGACGGGGTAGAGCTCAGGCAGGCTGACGTAGGAGGCATAACCATCATCAAAAAATATCAGGAACCTGTGAACATAATCAGCAAGTTACTACCTCCATTCTCTTCACTTCCCGAAGTCTAGATCCCACCAAAAGATTATACACATAAAACTGAACATAATAATATTACCCTGCCAGGGCTGTGTGTGTGTGTGTGTGTGTGTGTGTGTGTGTGCGTGCGTGCGTGCGTGCGCGCCAGCAGGATTACCGTACAACTATTCAATGGGTTACCAAAAAATTGTACGGGAGGTTGGACCATATGAATGCGAAGAGGTGATTCAATTTCCAGACCAATTCAGATTCTGCCGCTGATTATAAGTGCTAGTGGATCAAAACCTGCTTGTGGAGGTATGCGCTCTGAGTGTCTTCTCATTGAAATTCAAGTTACATTGCGCATACGTGTCCACATGCAACACCTTCTCCCTCCACTAAAGTGCTCATTTTGCCGCCTACTCTTACCTCATACGGTTCTTGCTGTTGGGCATCTCAGCCACAATGCCGGCATACAGCCACACCTGATTGCCGTCCTTGTATTTGGCAACCACGCGAGCTCCCACGTACAGACGCTCCAGGGTGGGGTGGTAGTCGAAGGCCACATGGTTCCCAGACAGCAGGCTCTTCCCCTTGTTCTCAAACTTTACCTTGTACTTAAAGCCAGGGCCTAAGGAGGAGCCCACAGAAAACCAAGGTTTTTAAAGGTCACTAGAGGTTTTAGTGAGGCTTTAATATCTACAACCCCAATTCCAAAATGTCACAAGTTTGCATTATGGAAAATACCAATAAATTCAAACGGAGTGATTTGAAAAGTCAATTCGCCTTCAACTATATCGAGAACAGGACCACAAAACATTATTCAATGCTTTACGTTGTTAAATTATTGCTTGAGAAAACTCATTTTCAAAAGTATGCTGATCGTCATGCTCGTCTGTTGATCCGTTTGTGAGCACTCAAGCGTCCACAAGTCTCGAGGAATGAACTTAAAATTCGTACCATAAAGGGGCTATATGTCAAAGGAAGGACGAGTTCAATTTTGGAAGGTCAAGATCATCAAAAATGTCAAAAACACATTTGGGCCGATATCTCACTTAAAACAAGTGCCATCAGGAGATGGCATATTCCCCCGGCCCCACGTCATCAACTTTGGATCAGCAAAAGGCACCACGTCAGGTCATGATTAATGTGCACACCAAGTTTTGTGGAAAAATATTGAACGGTTTTCAAGTTATGCTCCGGAACAAAATGTTCATAGACAGACGGACGGACAGACAACCACACCCATGACTATATCAAAAGTGATTGGATCAATGCCAGAGCGTTCAGTCTTGTCTCGTTTTCCAGTTTTCTAAATTGTCGATCTATGAGTGATTTCGCAGAGGCAATTTTAGACCAATAATGATTTGGCAAGTTGCAACAATAAGGTGATGTGAAACAGACCAAGTAAAAAAAAAAAAAAGCTAATTGTATTGAGATACAGTATAAAAGGCACCTCCAAGAAAAGCCTAATCCCTCCGGAGTAAACAATGCTTGAGGCTCACCAGTTCACTGACAGATGTGCAAGCACATATTTACCCCTCTTGATGAAATATAATCAAAAGATGGAAGATATGCACTTGAATCTAGATGCCTAAAGGTCAAGGCCTAAACCCACTTCTCAGTGCCTGTGATTTCTAATTCCTAAGGCGTCACTGACTCAAGACTAGTCATGTGACTGTGATTGATATCACAACCGGTGCTCAAAAATACTTTGGAAGACCTTTGTCAGTCAATGTCAGTGGTGGTCAATTATATGCCTAAGATGGCCGAGAGCATGCAGGTTCTCACTCTATCAATCATTACACCAATTAGTTCCATCCTCTCTGCTTGAAAGTGTGCTAATCAGTAAAATCAGCAAGAGTAGCAACTAGCTGGAATGAAAACTAGCAAACCTTCAGCCCTCCACGACCACTGGTCAACACAATTCGCCGCAGCATCCAAAAGTGCAAGTTAAAGTTTTACTATACAAACACCGTCCCAAAGCGCTGCCTATTTCTCTGGGCTCGGTGTCATCGGAGATTGCCAGCAGCATAGTGGAAGTAAGTTTTGCAGTCCAACAAGCCAACATTTCATGTGCTCTTAGAGAAAACACCTGCTGTGTTTTCTGGAACAAAGGTGACAAGTACAACCCAAGCTTTTAAAAACCTATGGTCCAAAAGTCAGCATCTGTCATGGTATGAGGGCACATGGCACAGGTGATTTGCACATTTGCAAGGGATCCATTAATGTAGAAAGAAGAAAGAGATGCATGAATTTTCGAGCAATACACGCTGCCATCTAGATTCATTCTGTTCCAGGGGATGCCCTTGCATTTTCCAACAAGACTACGCCTAACAACACTCTGCATGGACCGCAGGTGCATGGCTGTGTGAGCAGAGAGTGAGGGAGCTAGATCAGCCTGCCTGCAGTCCTGACTGGTATCCTAATGAGAAATTATGGCACATTATGAAGCAAAACACACAGCAATGAAGGCTCAGTACAACTGCGCAGCTGAAGACGTGCATAATAGAGGAATGCGGGAAAATTCAGCATGCGGGTCCAACGCGGTGAGTCTTACCGACGGGGGTGATGGCGATAAGCGTGCCCCGGTGCCAGGTCTTGGTCCTCTTCTTGCCCAGGATGCTCATGTCCAGGTGGAGTGCATCCTCCTTAAGCGCAGGGTTGGGCTGGGTGGGGGTGTTCCGAGGAGCCTGGGACACAAATACTGCAGGCATGGACAGCGACTGACCGCTCGACTCTGGCGGACAAAATGAGAGGGAATAGGACATGATTCACTCCTTAAGGAGATTTTTAACACATCCAAATAGAGATTGCGCCAGCTGAAATGGTGAGAAACAGTATGAGGAGGGGGCACTGAGAGGGAAATAGCCCAGTAGACCCAAAGAGGAACTGAGGCTCACCTCTGCGCACGATGGGAGGAGGCGGGGGCTTGGTGGGGGTGACATTTGGGGAGGCCCTGTTCACTGCCTGAGCCAGTTTCTGCACCTGCTGCGAGGACCTCTGTAGAGCTGCCGATGCCTCGCCGAGCTGCGAGGAAGTGAGCGCGAGCGAGTGAGAAAACTTCCAAATTCAGACAAATTATTCACTTAGGAGGAATGAGACTCCTTGCTCGCTCATGTGTGCACACATCTGCATGGGTGCCATATTATTCAGCCCTTACCGCTGGGTCTTTAATTGGAGTCGTGACCTTCTTTGGTGGAACCACTGTAAGGGAGGAAAAAAAAAAAAAAAAAAAAAAAAACCATTAAATAGGCTTGTACAGGAAATTCTAAATTTGTCCAAAAAAAAATAGCGTAATGAGCATCCTCACGTCATATAAGCACTTCTATTGAAAGGACCCATAAATAACACGCTTTCCTTGTTCCGGCCACCTGTACAGTGGTCTACCATGCATCAAACAGCCTCGAGAAGGCTGATGCCGGAGAAGACACCCCAGTTCAGACGTATGACCAGTCATTTCCCCGGCGGCATTTGAAGCACATCGGTTTGAAATTCCAGCTGTTTTCTGTGTCACACACTTGCAGAGCATAATGTTCCCTCCCACAGCCTTGTTCAGTCTATCCACCTCTCCCTCACTTGTAGCACGAATGCTAATTTTTCATGTTTAACACCCCGACAAAGAAAGCAGTTAGAAATGGAAAAAAGAAATATACAGGCACATTTGTTTAAAATAATATTTTCAAAAATGTAAATTCATCAAATTAAATTTGCCATAATTGCTGAGCATATTCAAGAAATTTTTCAAAAAGGATAGGTTAACGGTTTCAAAAGTTGGCAGGCAACACTACTGTCAAAGTTTCAACAGAAGTGCTACACTTGTGGGTTGAATCTTCTTGATTTTTCAGCAAAAAGGGCCATAATTGGTTTGATTTTGCTGCACTTGCTGAAAAATGGAAGTTATTAGTCAAACTGTTAGCTGACGAATTACAACTCCCTTAAATTTCTAAGTTAATAAAGAACTATCCTGTGAAATTAAAGATCTTTTCTGATTTCTCACTGTTCATGTGCAATATTGCACCACTTAATGTCATTTAAATAAATAAAGCTTATATATCACGATGAACATGAACAAAAAAAATTACTGAAGTCCAAAAAACATTTTAACAGTGATGTAGCCCTGTTCACCAGCCAATCAAAGCAGAGCTCATTATCATGGGGGGAGGGGGGGGACATGGACCACAGAGGGGACGGAATGATAGGCAGGTCATGAGGAATTTTTACGTTTTTTTTGCCTAACAGTTCATACAGTTCTATTCTGTGCTTTAAAAATATAAAATTATGAAAAAACAGGAAAAAATATGGCATCTTTAACAATATTAACAGCCAAATTATATTAAAAAAAAAAACTTCAAAGCTCAGAGAAAGATGGGAAGGAGGAAGGTTGGGAAAGATCAAGATGTTCGTACCACATCCCACAGCAATGACATCATCGTCGTCGTCGTCATCGTCAATTTCAATGATTTCAGAAGACTGCGCACTTTGACCTCCGCCTTCATCTTCTGAGCCACTGTCTTTATACACCAGCCCTATTTTACTGTATACTTCTTTCACCAGACTCTCACACTCCACAACAGACCTGGAGAACAAGAAACATGCATCCTTAGTAAACAATAACATACCAGCCAGACATTTCATCCAATCTCTCATAGTGGAATGGACAGAATAGACAGTCAGTCGCCTGCTGGTCGATGTGTATCCCTGGACCCTCTAAAGTAATCGTGCCCAAAATCGACAGGTTTTGTAACCTTGCTGCACACAAGGCCCACGCCAAACATAAATTGAATCTGTAAAAATTTGAGGCCTGCAAAGCACTCAGAAGAAATTCTCCAGGGGCCCAGCGGGCTCACGGTGGTTTTGCTGCTTTAGCTTTTCGCTGCTACTTTCGCTACTGCGCACTGCACTTCCGCTACTATGTCCAAGTCCGTTCGCTACTACAGATAACCGCAAGTTAAGTAAATAAATATTTAAGAATTAGTAAAACTTTATAAAAGCCATTCGCATTACAGCCGGTTCTGACTCAATACGGACAATCAAACAAAGATCGAATCGGCAACAAACACCCAAGTCCGTTCGTTTATCCAACTTTTGGCTTCACTTGTGCTCATAACAAATCGTGGCAATCAAGTTTACTTGGAAGCTCTCCCATAGCTTTATTACTTTGAATTTTTCAAAGAAATGTGAATAAAAAAATAAACTAATCTTTGTTTGTTATAGCAGTGAATGGACATAGATATAGCAGCGAAAGCACAGTGTAGAGTAGTGAAAGTATAGAACTGAAAAGCCAGAGTAGCAAAACAACCAGTTACCACCCAGCGGTGCAGACCCAGAGTGATGATCGCTGATCAAAAGTATCCCCGACTCATCATCCAGGCATACAAATACACACCATTTTAAAGTTGGCTCAGCAGTGCTCTTCCAAAGGAAGCTTTCAGGTGCCGTTTTAGAATTTAATGCCTCAAATTCACAAAATTTGGGCAAGAAGTTCCACAACTCCAATCTTTTAAGAGGAAAATTCAGCATAACAGCAAAATAGAAACTCTCAGGTGAGACAATCTCAATTGAAAAGAATTATTAATATATTTTAAAGAGTGGGGACCAAGGGAAGAAGAGTATTAAAGAAAAACAGCCTCAGGGTCTCATGGCCATACTGGCTCATTCTTGGAATCAGATTTAAGCTTTTAAATGTAAGATATGCTAGAACCGTCACAGACTGTTCTTTTCCCCAATTCATTCTTAAAACACAATGCATGAGCACAGACAGATATTGATTTCTAAAAGAAAATTCCAGGAACCACAGATCAAAATGGTGTCAAAGGCAGCCAAGAAAATAGACATCCTTGTGAAATGTGGGTACACTTTTTATTCTTTCCAGTTGCAGGAGATGTTTGTTTACTTGAGGCACATGGTCAGACATCATCCATAATATATCGTTTCTCCTAATGCAACCACATCCTCCTTGAATCTTGAAAGGATGATGTGTGTCCTGCGCCAGCTCATAAAAGCTCAACCTCAAATCTTTGTTTGGGGTCAACTTGGATACGTTCAACTGTCACTTTAGACTGCAGTCACAAATTTTTATGACCAACTGCAGTGTTTTCAGCAAAGTCGGGGTAAGACCGAGGACACCGTGTTGTTTTTCTCTACAAAAAGCATCGGTGAAGGGGCTTATCGCTTCGCATTACTGCCTCAAGCATCGTTCTATCAGAGTCTTCAGGCATGAGGAGCCACTTCTTCCTCTCATCTGCTGAAAGCGAACAGAAGGCTTGTTCCTGCTCTAAACCTCTATCATTTTAAAACAGAGTACCAGTGGGTCAGCTCACCGTAACAGACTTAGGACTGTAACACTGACAAAGAACTGGTTTGGGTATCTTCTGCAAACCTAATTTTGAACCTTTCAGAGCATTTACACCAAATAGGTACGAAACGCCAAAATTTGGTTTGGAATGGGATCCAAGAAATAATGGGTTTTTCTCGCAAACTGTGATGAAATTAATCAGCGTAGTTATTGCAGACAGGATAGATAAGGTAGCGGACAAGACAAAGACGAAGAAAAAGAATGTGCAGTGGTCTGTAATCAATGCGATCCGCCATCTTGCCTGCCCTTTACTTCCAACTGTGCTGCATTGTGCAATGCCCTCCACTGATGATGCACTGGCTCTGCTCCAAACTGGTGGAAATGCAGACTGGTTTGGTGGAGTGACCCAAGGTTTGAAGAATTCTGAACAGAAACGGTTTAAGAACAAGGACCGTTTTGGTGGGAAAACAGTATCTGGGTTCTGGCAACTCAATAATATTCTTTAGCCGTCAGAACATCCTTGGCAACCTGCTGAAAGATATTGCAGTATCTCGATCTTGACAATGCTCCAGAGACAAGATTTACATCTTCGCCCCAGTTAATGGCCAAATACAAGTCCTGCCTGAAGCAGGGAACCCATGTGATAACCATGCTGATGTACTCTTCTAATTTGAAGCATCATCTGTAGAGGTACCCGCCATATTTCGGACGTCCAGCTTTCATGTTTCCTGTATAACCTCCTCTAAAGCTTCCCTCAAGCACTTTTCTTCATCAACGCACTACCGTCTAACCTTAAGAAGAACTAATATTTCTGACAACCCAACTAATGAGGACACTTAAAGGGAGGGGCAGTGGGCAGCGGTGTGCTCTCTCTCGGTCTTTGACACACGAGTACAATCCGAGGAATAAAATTATTTTTCATTCTTACTAAAATGCATCAACATTTTGTCAACCATAATGTGTTACTTGACCAGAACCAACTAGGTTCAACAAAGGGAAAAGAATTACGACACTTGTCTTTCAAGTCTGCCAAAGAATGGGAAACAGAAAAATAAAATCAAAGTCTGATACAAGGCGTCTATTTTGGGACATCCTATACTGTATGTCCAAGATTAGGCAGACACATACACAGGCAAACATGCGCATGCACTCAGATGTGCACACAAACGTATCTGCGCAAAAACACACATGCAGAAGCGTGCCCCAATATACACGCATAAAACGCGCTCGAACACATGCACAGGAGCGCAACTTAACACACATTAGACCATTAGGCCTCTATAAACTCTGAAAACTCAACATTATCAGGGGTGGCCAGTTTTCATTTATAACGCATACCTGTTAACTCTCACGCTTTTCTTTACTCAGGGGTTGGAAGCAATGCATGCGTTTCATGATCGTTTAAATTGTTTAAATGAAATAAGATCATTGGAAGAAAGACGTTTCAAATGATTTGTTTCATTTAAACAATTTAAACAATAATGAAACATATGCATTGCTTCCAACCCCTGAGTAAAGAAAAGCGTGAGAAGTCCAGAGTCATAATCGCACATGAAACTGATAAACCTCCATGCACAAGGACTTCATTTCCGCGCGAGAATCTTTCATATATGCGTTGAATAACTGCTGACTACAGCAGAAGAACATAAATATGCATCTTAAACTCACACCGAATGCGTGAGAGTTAACAGGTATGCGTTATAAATGAAAACTGGCCACACCTGATAATGTTGAGTTTTCGGAGTTTCTGTAATGGTAATGTAAATGAATGATTGAAAACGTCATTAATAATCATTAATTTTTAAGGGATGGGTTTCAGTCTCCCCTATCGCCAGTTCACCAGCCGCAACTGGCCTGCACACACACATACAGCAGCGCACGCACGTGCACAAACGCATACATACACGCACAGGAGTGCACAGACACAAACACACACACACTTGCGCGCGCGCAGGAACGCACATACACACAGAGGAGCGCGCGCGCGCACACACACACACACACACGCAGGAGCGCACACACATACACACACCAGAGCGCACACAAACACACACTTGCACTTACTCAGAGGCATTGCTGAAGAGCAGCTCCACAGCAGCGACCTCCTTCTCCCTCTGCTCCACCCAGTCCTGCAGCTCCGCCAGCTGGGCCTTCCTCTGCTTCACCACCTCACTGCGCTCCACCTCCTCCTGGATCCACTGCCGCAGCTCCTCCAGGGAGATGCCCAGTTCCTCCTCCAGACCATCCTCAATGCCCTCCATCATAGAGAGTGGGGGTAAAATATGTACAGCTGGGCCTTTTACAACTGAAACGAAAAAAGAAATCATCAAAAAATACACATGAACGAAAGAAAGCAGAATCACATTTACACACCCCTCCAAAAAGCACAGTCAAAAAAGGGACGATGCCGTCTTGCTCAACAAAAGTCAAGGATGATGTGAACAACAGATGTATTTTACAGTAGAGCCGGCGGAGATAATGCATACAGTAGCACACGCACAGCCGGCTCTCATTTGCGGATTCATCAGCTGAATTTGACATATTCTCACAAAAGCCTTACAGGATGTTTATTACAGCTGAACAACAACATAGAGGGACGAAGCAGACCAAGTGGTTTTAAGCAACAGAATGAGTGATTATATCGTTAATCTCAAGCAGGACAAACAATTGCAAGTAAACAAACATGATTCTGGGAACGGCATATGTAAACAAAACATCTACTGGTGTCGAAAAGGCCAGGACCTTACCTCGGTTTGCAGTCGGAGGTGTGATCGATTACCTTTCACCCCTTTAGCCAAGGGATGACGATCTAAGTGGTCAGTCGACTTCGATGACACTATGAAATATGACTCCCCATTAGCCATGGATAAAACTGTATAATTTGAAAGGTAGTACACACAATAGTATGCAGCAACTACAGGCCAATATTTCACACCACACACAGTTCTATGGATTCCAGTCTCACGTCTGCCTACGGCGCAAATTCACTAGCTGACGGTAAATGTAGTCTCGGTTAAGTACTTTTTGATACACCTCGGCAATGAGCACGAACCAACAGACCACCAAAATACGACCGACGCTAGTGTTTGCATGATTCCACAAATGTAGTCATAAGCCTAGTCAAAAGAACACAAAATCATGCCCCAGATACAGTCAAGCGCGAATACGACCAGCGACAAAGACCCAAATTACACTACAAGTACCTTGAGCAACTTCGAGAGAAAACCGAAGACCTCGGCACGTATGAACGACGCCAGCACGCTGCGCGTGGATTCAAATATCCACTCTCGTTATATTTATCATACCGCTATGCCCATGATGTGGTGTGGTGGTGTACGTAATGGTGTACGTAAAATACCACATTTGCAGCTTTTAATGAAAAAACTGAACGCGTAAAAATTCCCTCCAACTCGCAAATCCCAAACAATGCCGACATCTTAGCTAAGTGGCTAGCAGAAAGGAAGCTAGTCTAAACTTACCTTTAATTTCCGACCCCTCTGCTACTTCCGGTCTCTGTTTTATCGATATTCAGCTGTTTTATACAGAAACATTGAACAACTGCCTGCATGGTTTGTATTGCTAAAATTTAGTGGTTTCCATTTTGGCACGAATGCTAACATTTTAGCTCAATTTTGCACAACCTTAAATCCAATCCATTCTGTCAGCGATTCCAGTGGACATGCCCACTGAACCCACCCACTAACCAATCCACAGTCGAGGCTATTATGACTGAAAGCTTGTAAGGCAATCATCTCCGACCCATTGTAGCGGATGGGCGGAGAAAATATGTCCCGCCTATTTTAACAACTTCCGACCGAGTGTTTCGACTGACTGCAGTCGTAGGCAATCATCGTAGCCATCCACCTTCGGGCGCGAAATCCGGGATTTAATGCCTGAAATACCCTCAGTAATTAAGATAGAGCCTTTTCTTGTTACAATGTATTTTATGCGATTTATGTGAATCATATGGACAGTAACATCTGCTAAATTCAATATTTAAAATAATAAATGGAAATGTAGAGCATGCATTTTAAAATATGTATATTTGTTAACTTTCATTTATGGCTCGATCTCAAAATCATGGAATAACCCCTTAAACTGTAAGTTTTCTTTGAAGTTTTCCCTAAAGTAGGTTCAAAGTCAGAAAAAAGCATTTCTTTCATATTGTATGACAAAGCCACATACATATTGCGCATGTGATGGTTGCAGTGCTTCACAGAAACTACATCACACATATTTATAGAAATATTCAAACCCAAGACGCCATGTTTTTATGGCCAGCATTACATCAAATGGAAAATATCTAGGTCTAATATTTTAAACACATTTCTTTGCAATGTGTACATATTTGGGATCGATGGAAACCTTGAAATCTGTGCTGAAATTCAAAATAGGCCCTGAAGCTCTGCAGATTCAAATACAGTAGCTGTACTGTCCGCAGGCTTCATGGGGTTAATCGTCGTGTCGATGTAGTCTAGCAACACCAATTAAAGTTCTGTGTGCTACAACCTATTTGCACAAGCTGAGTACCCTTCATGAGTGCCTTCCACCATTGTTTGTCAGCCCTTTAGAACCCTGTATTTTATTCCTTATTTTATCTATCCCTTATAGTAACCTAATTGGGCCAAAACTCCACTTATTTTCCCATTGTATCTGCATTTATTTCATCTTTGTTCAGTGCTATTCAATTGTAACTATCAGGTCTGGTAGTAATACGCCCTCTGTGGGCTATGATCGAATGCTCTGGGGCAGGAATCCACTACAATTAAAACTAGAAGTGCACTTCCTGAAGGAAATGTGCTTGTAAAGTACTGGCACATCACTTATACAATAAAAATCTCAAGTGGGTAAACAGCTTCAAAGCTCTTACATGTCCTTTTCCCTTCTCAATCCCATACTCAACAGTCCTCCTGTCTCGTGGGGACCAAGTGCCACAACTCTCCTCGCTTCTGTACATTTGCCAGGGGCAGACTAGGGTTGAAAATGGCCCTGGACTTTCAGACCAGCCCAAAAAAACACATAAAAACACTTTGTGATTAGTGTCACCCATAGCCAAAAACCAAGGCCACACTGCACTACAAAAAAGAAAAAAAACTAATTGTATACAACTTTTGATCAATAAACCAATCAGTAGATACTCTGAGTGAAATAAATATAAAATGACCTCAGGTTCTCCAGAGTGAAATTAATAATCTCTCAAGAGAAGCTGAATTTAAGTCTTAACTGGCAGCAGAGGAGATTAAGGGAAGGAGAAGTGCATTAACCTCTGGAATCCTCCTAAAGGTTGGGACATGTGATATCCTATTGGATTTGCCCATACCCCTCCCTCCCCACTGCTCTGTTGTGGGCTGCAGCCATTGAACTGTATACTAGGCTGGTTATATAGCCTACACACACAAGCAGCAAGTTTTTTGTTTGTTTAAGAAGGTTGTGTCGTACTGGCCCACTGGTCAAATGGCCCACTGGGAAAAGTCCCAGTACTTCCTATGGCCAGTCCACCCCTGATTTATGCTCTTCACTCAACATTTACACCACAGAGGAGAATGTCAACAGCACAGTCACTCTGCACATTACAGTATTTATTCAGTTAGCATGTCTGAGGACAATCAGGCACCAGTCTTTTTTTGGGTTTTCTCTTCAGTAGGGACTTTGATGGCTGCCTTCTGGACAGAGTCTTTGTTCCAGTTTGTTGCACTAATAGAGATGTTCCTACACCTCCACCTTAAACCCAGTTTTGAAAACCGCACGGGGGCGAGAGAGTCCTCCAGTCATTAAGGACACTGGACATTAAGCGTCAAGGGGCATTCTCCCCCTTCTCTCAGCTGCCGATCTGCTCCTCTTGATAGGTGGTGGTGGAGATGGCACTGTACGGGTCCATGACCATCTGCACACACCTCACCATGGCGACTACCAGGAAGAAGCAGAGGAGGAAGAAGAAGAAGAGGGCAAATCCCAAATCTACATCCACCTCAAGCTTAAAGGGAGCAGAAGCAGGCTGATCCATCTTTGCTGGGCAGGGCTGGACTGATGGAAATCAGGGCGTGCAGCCGAGAGTGCGAGGGAGGGGTTAGGATGTAAATCTGTGGAGGAGTAAAATCAGCACTGGCTGGTGAGAGAGAAAAGAATATGAACAAAATGTGACCCAGAAAGTTTACTGGGTGACCGAGGGTCTAATATTTGACTCTGCTAGATTACACCTGCTATGCTCATTCTATTAAGGATATTAATCTCATGAGTAAAACAGAGTCCACGCCTGTATGGAAGCACTTCCCTTACACTGACCAAGTGTCTGCACCACCTTTACAGTAAATACAAAATTATTTTAATATGAGCAACTAATCAAGACACAGGTATGTAATAGAGTTGATCATGCAAGAAAAACATGTTATGCAAAAACGGTTTTGAAATAAATATAACTGAACAATACATTCTACAAATAATTTTGTCATCTTTGCAGTAACATGACAGACTATGACCATGATGGATTTCAATCACTTAAATAAAAAATGGAGACACAAAGCCCTTTGCTGTTGTCACCCTTGGTAAATATTAACCCACAAAGCTGTGAAAAAATTCGTTCCTGATCATTTTTTTCATTCAAAATTTGAACAAAAATGGAACCTTAGTTTAAAAACAGAAAAAAAAGATCATTTAAAAATTAAGATTTTTACAACAATCATTAGCACTCAATGAAAATGTGATAAGAAATGAAATTCCCATTATGTAATTCTCAGTAAATTTCCAGTCATAATTTACAAAATGAATAGAAAAAATTAAATAGCCACTCATGACGTGGCATCCCTCGTGTATAAATATGAGGGAACACAGGCAAATTTCCCTGACTCTTCCATAACCATGGTGAAGGCAAATGAATACAACAATGACAAGCTACATAAAGTGGTCGAGCTTCACCAGTGCGGAAATTACTACAAGAAAATATAACCTAAATTCCAGAGAGGTTGAGACAACTTGTGAAATATAAATAAAAACAGCAAGCAGTAATTTAAGAATCCTTCATAACTGTCTTTTAATTGAAAAAAATTCAAAGAACTTTTTATTACTCATCAACTTTGTTTTTCCATTTTAATGGTTATTCCTAAACGTGAGGTCCACAACATGTTCCAATGAAGTAGCTAGGGCAGGTGCATGTTCTCCGCTGTGTAACACCACTGGCACTAAGAAACCAATATCCATTATTTCAAAAACAATTTAAGAGAAGAACTTGTGAGACCATAGTTCTCTTTTTCACTTAGCATCAGCCCTTTTCAGGGAAGCTTGAAATGAAGGTGCCTCTTAAAGATGTGGCTCTACATTGATGAGCCACAACATTGAAACCACTGGCCTAATATTGTGTAGATCTGCCTCATGCTGCCAAAGCAGCCCTGACCCGTTAAGGCATGGACTCCACAAGACCTCGGCAGGAGTCCCATGGAATCTAGTACCAAGATATTAGCAGGAGATCCTTTAAGTCCTATTAGTTGCAAGCTGGAGCCTCCATGGATCAGACTTATTCTACCGGCATGTCCCACAGATGCTTGATCAGATTGAGATCTGGTGAATTTGGAGGCTAAGTCAACATCTGAAAGTTTTTGCCATGTTTCTCGCACCGTCTATTGACTATTTTTGCGCTGTGACAGGGCTGATCATACTGCTGGAAGAAGTCACTGCCATCAAAGAACACAGTTGCCATGAAGCGATGTACTTGGTCTGCAATAATGTATAAGAAGGTGATACTTGTCCAAGTAACATCCACACGAATGCTAGCACCCAAGGTTTCTCAGCAGCACATTGACCGGAGTGTCACACTGCCTCTGCCCGCTTGCCTTCTTCCCGTATTGCATCCTGGTGTCATGTTTTCCCCAGATAAGTAATGCACAGGCCTCCAGCCATCCACATAATGTGAAAGAAAACGTGAATCATCAGACCAGGCCACTTTCTTGATTTACACTATGGTCTAGCTCTGATGGTCACATGCCCACTGTGGGTATTTTCAACAGTGAACAGGTCTCAGCATGGGCACTGTGACCAATCTGTGGCAACGCAGCCCCAAGTAAGCTGCAATGCATTGCTGTTTCTGACACCTATCATACACCTATCACAGCAAGCATGAAATATTTTTAGTAATTTATGCCGCTGTAGTTCTACTGTGTTCAAGCCTTTGCTCCCCTAAAGCATCACTGAGCCTTGTGTGCCATGACCCTGTCACCGGTTCACCTTCTTAGACCACTTTCGGTAGGTACTAACCACTGCATACTGGGAACATCCTGCAAGACCGGCAGTTTTGGAAAATGCTCCAATTCCGTAGTCTAGCCATCTTGATACACGTGGAGGAGATTATGGTGTCTGCAGATTTTCTAGAACTTTTCTCCACATTGTGGACAGTTGTCGATGAAACCCCTAAATTTTCAGCAATCGTACATTGAGAAATGCTCTTGAGCTACTTGACCATTTGTTCACACAGGTCTTGGCAAAGTGGGGAACCTTGAACCATCTTGCTGGTAAACAACCATGTGTTTTGCGAATGCTCATTTTATGCCAAATCATAATTGAACCAGCTGTTACCTATTCACCAGTTTACCTGTGGAATGTTCAAAACAAAAGTTTTTTTTCTGATTACTCCATTCCCATCTCACAATTGTTGTGGAACATGTTGCAAGCCTCATATATTGATTTCACAAAAATCAATACATATTTTTCTTTATCCTGGTTTTCACCTAAATATCGGTAGAATTTACAAATCACTTAAGTTTAAAAGCAAATGGCAAATTTTAAATTTTGCCAGGAACCGGATGTTTGTCCTCTTTGAACGCACACACTCTAAGGGCGCTTTCACACCAGGATAATCCGGGGGACTCTGTTCAATGGGTCGGGGAATGCTGAAAAATTTCTGACCTTCATTTGGTTTGGTTCACTTTCACACTTCACTTCTGAAAGCGGACCAAACTGCCTGATCAACGTCATGCAGTTACAACGGCTGCTCGTTTGGGGCAGTATTGTCCGAAACGAGCACTGACCTGGAAGAAAAAAAATTAGGAAGAAGAAAACCCGGCTCATTGATTGCTGAGGACCTCACTTCCTCTCTTTGGTTTGCAGGATAGTCCTTTTGCAATTCCCACTGTAAGCCAACCGCACCATGGTTCACTTGCAAGTGAACCGAGACCCACGTTTTCACGTGGACCAGAGTTCAGATGAGCTTCCACACCTGCCCAAACAAAGCAGACTATCCGAGGAAACAAACTCTGGTCCGTTTAAAGCGGACCAAGCAGCTCTAGTGTGAAAGTGCCCTAAGAGGATGCTTCTAGTGATAAAGGAAACTAAATGGATCACAATCAGTCACACAACTTCATCTTTGGGTCAGAAACTCTCCGAAACCACAATCAGACGCCATCTATTCAACAATAATGCATTTGTGAGGGCAGCAAACGGTGCCAAACGGTGTTTGAGCTTCCAATGAGAAGGAATCCTATGGCCAGATAAAAAAATAATAACAAAGGTGGCCATTCCTCGGAAAAAATTACCTCCAATCTGAAGTGTGCTTGTGGATTTTTGATGTTCAGGAGCCGTTTATCGTCCAAAGGGTTTGAACAACTTTTTAGGATTCATGGCATCATGGTAGAATTCCACCAAGAAGCAGCAGTCATTAAATTAAAGGGCAACCAAAGTTGATTCTCAGACGGGACGTTGAACGTCCAATGTTTATAAACAAACCACTTGCTTTTGTTGACATCTTGCATTGTCACATGACCAGTTTCATTCATATAAACCAATGTTTTGAGTACATGCGTAGATAATCCTTCTATTTAGGTTCGTTTGCGCAGGTGCGGCCGATTGGCCGATAAACAAAAACATGGGAATCGACTTTAGATGCCCTTTAAAACCTGACCGCCTCTGCCAGAAAGCTTGAACTCGGCCATAGGTGAATCTACTAGATCAGGGCTATGCAACATTATCCAGAAAGGGCCGGTGTGGGTGCGGGCTTTCATTCAAACAAGCAGTTACACACCTGATTCCACTAATCAAGCTCTTTAGCAAAGAGTCTTGGGGTTGATTAGAAGAATCAGGTGTGTAACTGCTTGGTTGGAATGAAAGCCTGCACCCACACCGGCCCTTTCTGGATAATGTTGAATAGTCCTGCACTAGATGGATAATTACTCCAAGGACAATCCAAAGGGATTCTGCATGGAGAAATGGTCTCAAGTCTCCAGCCTCATCACAAACCATAGAAAACTTTGAATGGTCATTCTAATAAAGAGGAGCTGCATTACGTATCAACCCACTTTTCATATTTACCAAGGGTGCAAATATTTGTAGAAGGCACTGCAAATATTATCAAGACCGACACTTATGAAAGAAACAGCAATTTAAGTGACACATACTGAAGGACTTTAGTTCTGCATATATTATTTATGGTGTGATTTCTGACCCAACAATAGTGCACTTTGGCACTTCAATAATGATGGAATAATTGCCCTTATTTAGCTATGACTTATTACTGTAAGTGCAATAGAACTAACTTTGTTAAATCAATCTATTTAGCTCCCGCCACTCGCGGTGCGGGAGCTATGGTATCGGGCTCTGTCCATGCGTGCATGCATGTGTGCGTGCGTCCATCAACACATTTTGCTTTATCTCATCAACCATTTCATTTACAGGCTCTTAATTTTTACTGGACATGCATCTCATAAAGGCCTACAAATGACGTGCCTAAAGGTGACCTTGGCCTATTTTTTTCAAGGTCGCTGGCCTAAAAATATCACCAAAAATTTTGACATTCTGCTTTATCTTATCAACATTTTCAGTTACAGGCTCCTAATTAGCTCCCGCCGCCCAAATGGCATGGGAGCTATGGTATTGGGCTCCATCCATATGTGCATCCGTCAACAAAAACTTCGACATTTTGTTTATCTTAACGGCGGGAGCTTCTGGGGCCGCCAGTGCCCTATATTTTGTTCTTAAACTATCGTTGGATCAGAAGTCACACAGAAGTCCTTCGGTATATGTTTTGAATTGTCTGTACTTGCAGAATACATTTCACAAGATAATTTTCCACATACTACAAACCCCAATTCCAATGAAGTTGGGATGTTGTGTAAAACGTGAATAAAAACAAAATACAGTGATTTGCAAATCCTTTTTGTCCTATATTCAATTGAGAACACTACAAAGACATGATGCTTAATGTTCAAACATAAATTTTATTTATTTATTTTTTTATTTTTTTAGAAAATATTAACTCTTGAGTTTTGAGTTTGATGCCAGCAACACGTTCCAAAAAGCCGGGACAGAGGCATTTTTACCACGGTGTTACATTACCTTTCCTTTTAACACTCAATAAGCATTTGGGAACTGAGGACACTAATTGTAGAAGCTTTGCAGGTGGAATTCTTTCCCATTCTTGCTTGATGTATGACTTCAGTTGCTCAACAGTCCAGGGTCTCCGTTGTCGTATTTCGCGCTTCATTAAGTGGCACACATTTTCAATGGAAGACAGGTCTGGACTGCAGGCAGGCTAGTCTATTACCCGCACTCGTTTACTACGAAGCCATGCTGTTGTAACGCATGCAGAATATGGCTTGTCATTGTCTTGCTGAAATAAGCAGGGATGTCTCTGGAAATACGTCGCTTGGATGGCAGCATATGTCGCTCCAAAACCTGTATGTACCTTTAAGCATTAATGGTGCCTTCGCAGATGTGCAATTACCGATGCCATGAGCACCAACACATCCTCGTACCATCACAGATGCTGGCTTTTGAACTTTGCGCTGATAACAATCTGGGTTGTCCTTTTCCTCTTTAGCCCGGAGGACACAACGTCCATGATTTCCAAAAACAATATGAAAAGTGGACTTGCCAAAACACAGCACAATTTTCTCACTTTGCCTCAGTCCATCTCAGATGAGCTCGGGCCCAGAGAAGCCAGCAGCGTTTCTGGGTGTTGTTGATATATGGCTTTCGCTTTGCATCGTGGAGTTTTGACTTGCACTTGTAGATGTAGCAACGAACTGTGTTAACTGACATTGGTTTTCCGAAGTGTTCCTGAGCCCACATGGTAATATCCTTTATAGAATGATGTCGGTTTTTAATGCAGTGCCAGTTTGAGGGACCGACGATCACAAGCATTCAATGTTGGTTTTCGGTCTTGCCGCTTATGTGTAGAGATTTCTCCGGATTCTCGGAATCTTTTGATGATATTATGGACTGTAGATGATTAAATCCCTAAATTCCTTGCAATTGCACGTTGAGAAACGTTGTTCTTAAACTGTTGAGACTATTTGCTCACGCAGTTGTTCATAAAGTGGTGAACCTCGCCCCATCCTTGCTTGTGAACAACTGAGCCTTTCGGGAATGCACCTTTTATACCTAATCATGACACTCACCTGTTTCCCATTAACCTGTTCACCTGTGGAATGTTCCAAACAGGTGATTTTTGAGCATTCAACTTTCCCAGTCTTTTGTTACCCTTGTCCCAGCTCTTTTGGGACATGTTGCTGGCATCAAATTGAAAATGAGTGAATATTTCCAATAAACAACAGTGTTTATCAGTTTGAACTTTAAATATCTTGTCTTTGTAGTGTATTCAATTGAATATCGGTCAAAAAGGATTTACAAATCATTGTATTGTTTTTATTCTCATTTTACACAACGTCCCAACTTCATTGGAATTGAGGTTTGTATATTTGATTACAAGTATTACTGAACTAATAGAATGGTATAAACTGCAGCACTATACCACTCGACATAAAAGTCCTTTAAGTTAAAAGCATGTGTGAATGTGCAGAAAGAATTACCACAACATTTGTTCAGCAAGACAAAATAACACTACCGCAATACAAAGAGAGGCACTTACCCGTAGATTAACTGATTTCTCTCAATTTCAAATTTCAAAAGTCCTTAGTTTTACTGAACTATTCCACCACCTCAATCCTTTGCATACCCTCAATGGGAAGTTTGCCTCACCTCTATGTACACACACCACTACCAGGGGTGCCCATTCTCCTTCATGAAAAGTTAAGCAGGAGTTTGGTAGCATTTACAGCCTTGTTCACGAGAACACGTCTCCTGCTCATTTATCCAGTCAATTCGGTCATTGTAGGACAGGGCTATCTGAATTTTATTGAACCAGTAACAAAGATGATAACTTTGAAAAGAAGAAAAGTGAAATTGAAATAGCATGAAAAACTCAGAGATAAAGCTGCAAAAAATTATAATTGCAATAAAATATAAAAAGGATGCTAAAGAACACCGTAAGGTACTTAAGGTACCGTATTAGATTGAACATTTCAAATTCTAAAAATTGGCGAACAAAATTGAATGAAGACCTGTGAGCCAAGGTAAAAAAAAATGAGCAGAAGACAAATTGTACACTTAGTATTTATAGTGTTTGCAGGTTATGTGTATGTGAAATGGGTCATGTAATGTCAGCGGAAACCAGAATCTGGAGAGTCTTGCCATAGTGCTGCTGTTTGCAGACTGTACAGCTGTGTATGTCCAGTTATTTTGTACCATTGTCAAATTTAGATTAAAAAAAGGGCATTTGGGGCTGAGATGTCTGAGAGCAGTACGATGGACAAAAAACATCAATAGAAATCCTATCTGTCATCAGTCACTAACTGAAGCTGCGTGACATCAGCAAAAAGCTGAAAGGAGAGCCAGGAATACAGAAATGATAGAGAACAGATTCCTTCTGAAAGAGTCATTTCTTAGTGTTAAGCAGCCGAGAGTGAAATGAGAACAGCTGAGAAGTCGCTAGCTGTTCCTGCACAATTAATAGATTCCCTCCAACTCGTGCCAAAATAGAAACAGAGAGGAAGAGCAGAGGAAACCGATCCTCTTTGAACATCACAGTATTCAAGCACACCCTTCGGTCAGTGGAGCAGAGAATGAAAACCAGTAAGTAACACAAATATAATCTTCCCGGGGTCAGAAATGAACATTTCCTTCCACCAGAACTACAGGTATACACACAACCTGGCCCCAAAAAACATACACTTTTTGGATTTAAATAAAGCAAGTACTTTAGAGCCAATGATTAAACAAGTGTTGCCACTAAACATGGCCATGTCCCCTGCCAGGTCACAGAAATCGGCTGGAGTCGGCGTATCACACTAATACACATTGAAGCCAAAGATGAATGAAATCGGTCAAAGCGTTCTTGAGATATCGCGTTCACAACAAACCGGACGTGACGGACGGACGGATGGAGCTGATTACTATGTACCCCACTCCGCTCGCTACCGCGGCGGCGGGGGACAATTATTGAAATGATTAACGTGTTTCAACTGGCAACAATTCTTCTAATCCTGACTGATGTAGGGTGCAGCTCCTCATTTCATAAAAAACCACATCAGAGGACATATCCCATGGTTGCGGAAAAGATGTCACCGTGTTTCGAGAGGGGCCAGGGCAGTTGCTAGGAATTCTGGGCCCCTTGACAGAATATCAGTGTGGGCCCCCACCCCTGACTTTTCATTGCCATTTTTTTACAACTGTGTATCATGAAGTTTTTTCTGTTTCTCAGTGTTCTTGGCAGTGCCTAATGCAATACACCCAATTTTTCCTTTCTTACGATTAACCACTCAACAAAGAGAGTGTCATTATGTAAATTATGAATTATTAGTTGTCTTATTCACATTCACTCACCATCAAAAACATATTCAGACTGCTGGTGGTGAGGGTCTATTGCTGGGTCAGGTTCAGATGAAGTGACCACAGCTGATTCTGGAGTAGCTGTGCATAAAGGTTTCATTGTTCCATTTCATATTACTCTTGTAAACATTTAAAGTTATGTTCTATGGAACAACTGATGAAGAACTAACCTACCGAGTCTTGGAATAAACAGAATCTAAATGGGCTTCTCAGTACCATAGCTCTAAGCACTCAGCTTCATTTTGCTATTGTTAAGAGGAGGGCAAGCTCTGCAAAATGACCCCCTGCATGAACAAGACTTCTGTCAACAGGCTGAAGTAGCAGTTTAGTTTTAGTAAACACTTAAGGTAAAAGTAATGTCAGCCTTGTCAAGCGATTATTTAAGTTACACCTAAGGTTACCACACTGACTGCAAGTAGTTCGCTAGCCAAACCTAACCTGTACAGTTACTTACAGCTAGAGAGAGCTAAGTATGCAGTAACCACTCATAATAAGAACGGAGGAACGTGTCCTCGGCTGCTGCTACCAGATTTTTTGACGGCATATTATAATGGCTGGCGAATGATAACCTTACCAATCTTTTCTGTGGATGATACAGTTAATAACTGAGTAATGTCATTCTTGTCAGGCGATTATTTACTCAGCTGACCGCATGTTACATTAACGTAACGTTAGCAGCTGAATAGCCAGCCTGAACAGCTAACATAGCAAGCTAGTTAAATACTCTCACCTTTCTTTGAAAAGAATTTGTAATGTTCTGGACCCCTGCTTTGCTCCTGCTGTCCTCTCTCTATTCTTTTCTGGTGTCCAGATTTGTGTTTTTTTTTTTGGACATCATATTCTCAAGGGCGGCGCACCCTGTTTGCTGCCTAAGTTCACGACCTCGCCAGCAAAAACGCACAGACAATTTTCCAGTACAAGCACGAAGCATGGATCGAACCATTTTTTAAGAAGGGGGTTACTGAAATGTATTTCATCAATATTGCATGCCTTAATGGCTTTGTTTAAACTCTGATGCGTTAGTATGAATATTAGGTAAATCTATGCAGAATAATTTTGTCATGGCGGCTACTGTGGGTTTTGTGGGCCCTAATGGACTGTGGGCCCTTAGAATTGTCATCACCTTTCCCCCCATACAACGGCGCTGAGAGGGGCACATTATCGGCCTGCATCAAGCAAAGAAAGCAACTGCGAAGCCTGATGAAATCACTAGAACTGTCAGAACTGTCAAATGCATTATTCAAACATGGAAGGATAGTGGTGGAAGAAATGGGCTGAAAAAAAAGCATGAATGTTTGTGAACAGAGATCTCCAAAATGTTTAGTGAAGTTTCAATGTAAAAAAAATGGACTGTAGAACTCACGGCGATGTTTCATTGAGAAAGTTGGAGCACACAGTACATCAAGAACTATCAGGATTGGGACTCAGAGACAGCCACTTATTAGCAAAGCTAATTTGGAAAATATTTCCAATTTGCAAGGGAACATAAAGATTTGACTGTGGAGCGATAGAAAAAAGGAATATGCACTGAGGAGTCCAGATTGACTCTATTCCAGAGCAACGGGCACATTAGGGTAAGAAGGAAGTCCATGAAGTGATGCACCTGTCATGCACAATGCCCACTGTGTAGGCGTCTGAAGGTAGTGTTATGACGTGGAGTTGCTTCAATCGGTCAGGTCTAGGCTCTGCAACATTATACAGTAATTACATGAAGTTAGCAGACACTGAATCTACTGAATGCCCAGTTTATCGCATCAAGACTTTTTAACCCCTGATGGTGCAGGCAAATTTCAGGATGACAATGCCAAGATTCATTGGGCTCAAACTGAGAGAGTAGTTCAGCGAGGATGAGGAATCATTTTCCACATGAATTGGCCACCATAAAGACCTGATCTTACCCAACTGAACGTCTCAGGGAAATGCTGGAGAAGGCTACATGGAGTGGTTTGACTCTTGTCATCGATAAGAGATCTCAGCAAAAAATTAATATAACCTTTACGTCTGAACCACAGTTGTAACATTGCGTAAGATTGTCAGAGCAGTGCCAAAAAGAATGCCCTCTGATCAAAGCTAAAGGTGGCCCATACAAATATTACCCGCCGCAGTTTTTTTGGCCAGGCAATGCAAGATAACAATTAATCCTTTAACAATAGTAGATTAATGCCGACCAGTCGAAGGGCAAGCGTATGTGGATACTACAATTTGATTAATCAAATGACAAAAAACCATCAACTCCACTTTAAGAAACTGAATACAGACTGTTCCACAGAAAAGACAATTTCTGGACAATATAACCATTTAATACAAAAAAAAAATCACAGAAAATTCTCTTTACTTTTTGTAACAATTACTTTTATATATAGTCATATTTCTTCATATTTCTGTATCTATGCATAATATATAAACTGCAATTCACATCATTGTAAAAACTTAGACATGGAACACCCCAAGTGGTTAAAAACAAAGTAATGTCACAAGCCACAAAAATACTGCCCTCTTCCAAATGAAAAAAAAAGGGACAAAAACAGAAAGCACACATATATTTTACATTACGAATATGGAGTTTGTGCATTCACATTCACACGTACACATACAGCACATAATAATCAGACTTGGGATGTGATTTCTATGATTAGGGCATAACGATTGCAATGCAATTTACCATTCAGGATTTCAGTACTTCCAAATTCATCCCAAGCTCGATGAAGCCCTTAAAGCCAGTGTAACCCTGTTCTATTCACAGTTAGGTCGGCAGTGCTTGGCTCTGCTTCCAATGCAGTGCATTGGATACTCTGCCTTCCACAGCTCATTAAAGTGTGAGTAAAGGTTCCGTCCAGCTAGGATTTCATTACTAGACCGAATGAAAACAAACATCATCTTAGATTAGAACTTGGCCTACCTACACCCTTCACAAAAACACACTGGACTGTGCTAGAATAGATACAGTTACCGAATCCAGAATCCAAATACCTCAACAGAATGCATTTCTACCGGTTCTGTATAACAATTCATAAAACAAGAACATAAATGGATTGAAAATGTATTTCCTATTGATAATTATTGCTTTTATTCAATATTTTTATTTTAATTTTTTTACAAAATCTCTTGATTTTCAGAGTAAAAAGAAGAAAGCTCACACATAATAGGGCAAGATGAGTGTGCCATTATCGCAGGAAAAGTTAAGGACGAAGAATCAAACCTGACAAAATACTACCTGTGTGTGCGTGCACAAGTGCATATATCACATATGCAAATACATAACGTATACACATCAATGTTACACTGTTGTATACTAAAATACATTTCATTTCATATGAATTAACTGAATTGGCTGCTGGAAGCTGTACAAGTTAACCCTGAATTTTTTGAATGAGCTGCATTCAGCTAAGGAGCACCTAAAATCCTAACCAATTAAAATATGGCATGCTGACAAAGCACCAAAAGAACACACACTTTTGACATGAAACTTGAAGATCAACATGATTTTCATAAAACAGCATAACTGACACACCTAGCGAAAATACTCAATGCACTCACCTTAGGGGTGGACAACTGCCAAAATGGATAACTGAACCCTACAAATCGGGAATAAAATGTAGCGACAAAGACTGCCTCCATGTTTTATAATGCAGCAAAGAAGGAAAACATAATTTCACATAATAGTCCAAATCGAATCAATTAAGTGCAAACATGCATTGAATCCACAATTTCGCAATACAGGACCCTCACCATGGACATCTTCAAATCCATATTGTTAAGATTCTTCCACATACTCATCTACCCATAAAGGTTGGCACTGAACCATTCACCATCAGGTGTAACCTGAAGTTAACCACACCAGTAAATTCCATCTGCTTTTGGAAACGGACAAAGGTCAACACCGAAATCTGAAGAGTCACCAGCATATGGGAGTTGTACATTGAGCGTACGTGTACGTTTAAAGGAGATATGCATAAGGGAGGTGAGGGAGAGGAGGAGGATGAAGCAGACTGGATTTGGGAGAGAAAGAGAATGGAAGGGGCCGCGTTTCTAACACGCTGATGTCTCTGCAGTAAATGGGTGATAGCCCTGGCAACAACGAGCCACAGATAGTTTTTGGTTGATCAAAACAGGAAACCCTGCTGAGCAAATAAATGCACCTAACTGGACGTCACACACCTCTAGTCAGCATTCAAGACGTAATGTGCAGCAACCCTTCAAGGTCTTGACATAGGGCTGTGGACTGGTGTAATGGAGGAAGATTCCCAACAGTGAATCCAACCGCGCGCTCCACAAACTCTTCAGAGCCAGCTAAAAGCGATGTCTGCGATCATGCATGTTTGTAAGGGGATGATTAGATTCGCCTACACACCTGCCTAGTCAGAGACTTCAATGAACACCACAGCCACGATTGAGTCTGTCGTGTCAGGGCTGTATCTTATTGCAGGTGAACAACAGCAGTAGTGTCAATGGCGGACTTTTGGGTAAACTTGCATAAGATTACTGTCCTATAACGATTGAGCTTCGCCATTCAAAAAAATTGAATTTACACCAGCACAAGTAAATATACAATCATGGGTACAGGCTAACACACGCCAGTACCTTCCATTTTTTTCATCTGTACAACAGAAGACAAAGCGCATGGAAGCGAAAGTTTCCAAATGACCCAAGAGCTCTCCGAACCTGAATACTAATGAAACAGGAAAAATTTTCACACAGTTACATAAAAGCATCTCCTGCGGTATGAACAACGCGGTACACAGGATGTATAAAAAATAAAAAAATTATTATTTTTTTCAAGGAAGACAGACTTATAATAACAATGAACCCTATTTACAACTTAAAAACTAAAGCTCTGAATTACAATTGAAGGACAATTCCTACCCAACTATTTCTAAAAAATTGCCTGCATAAAGACTAGGCTGCAGTGAGGAACTGCATTGTGTAAATCAGTGTCTGTATCTTAGTGTAGCGTGCGTTATAGAGCAGGCTGATCAACTGCTGTATCCTGGGCAGTGCTAAATGGGTGAGAATTGACCTTTCCGACTTGCTCCGCCCCCCTTAGTTACTGTTGCTATGGGTCCCATGCAATGCAGCAAAGTTCCGCATTGAGAACAGCACAGCAGAAGTTTGAGCATTACTCTCTCAAGCGTATTCCAAAAATTTTGTGGTTTGTTTCTTACCGAATGTGTCCAATTTGTCCAGCAAAGTTGTCCAGAGAGGCCTTAACTATTTTACACAAGGATATATCCATGACAAGAGTCACAGTGAAGTGCTGACAATCGATGCAGAAAGGCCAAACACCCCATAAACGGCACACTGAGATCAAATCAGACCAAATAGTGGAATCGTACTGTGCGTGTAAAGCAGGGTAGGTAGTTTTCATACGTTTGTTGCCATCACCGAGCTAAAAAACAAAAAAATACTGGATCCAATACACTGTCCAACATCAGTTGGCCATGAGTCAGACAGTGCGCCAGCTAGACCTAGTAATAAATCGTATTACGCAATGCAGCAAACTCTTAAACTAGCTACATTAGACATAATTGAGTTATTAATCTAACATTCGTTATATCGCTGTTTTCCTCCAAACCAATTTTGACGACAAGCTAACTTCAGGTAGGCTAGACCTTAGCAAGTTAAGACATTCTGATTGGTAGTTATTCTTCACTTGATTGACAGGTCAGAAAGGTCCATTCTCTGGATTTTCACCAGAATTTCATTACATTGCCCTATGAAATGCTACTCTTAAGGATTATCTCTGAATTTTTCTCCATCCACATGGTTTCAGCTTCTAAATCCCTTTTGTGCGTCTCTACATCGCTGTTTGATTATTTCTTCCCTGTATCTCCCAGTGCCTTGCAGGCAGTGCAGATCCAGATTTGATTCTGAGATTTATAACTGATGGGGGGGTTGGTAAGAAATATAGACAAATAGTAAAATTCAACCACATTCACTCATTGAAGGGTGTGAAGAGCTCTGGGAAATCATCATTGTTGAAAGTGGCTGACTGGTCTAGCATGGACAGCACATCCTGGGGGAAGACGAGAGAGGGATATTAAATCAGCAGTTCACGGCCAGTCAAACCGCCATCATGCAGCAGCGTGTCAGACACATGCAGCAAACAGCTTGTAATGGTACAAAACTCACTGGGAACATGTCTGCCTGGTTGGACTGTGATTGCTGGTGTGTGTCTGCCGTGCCCTGTGTGTGCGACTGGTTCTGCCACTGTGCCTGCCACACTGACTCCGCTGTCCTGGAGGAGAACTGCGCCACAGACTGATTTCCATCTGTTGAAACAAAGCAGGAGCACAACAAGAGTTTCTTTGACTACTTCAAACTCTAATTTTACATTTAGGTGTTCCCTTAAGTAGGTTCAAAGTCTGAAAAAAACATATTTTTCACATTATGGGATTATTTCATTTACATTTTCTGTACCCACTGGTTGCAGTGCTTTACTAATACTACATCACTCTTATATTGAGAGACATATTCCGACCCAAGATGCCATGTCTTAGGGCTGACCCCATTTAGTCGACTGGTAAATTGTTTGGTCAATGGGCTGTCAGTCGACCAGGATTTGTTTTGGTCGAGCGAACGCACATAATCCCGATATATAGAATAATCCGCTCTGGGAAGCTGCAGTACAGCGGTGACAGACCTTCACACTGAACAAGGCCAATGCTCTTTTTGGGGAAGTTATATTCGGCAATTAAGGTAATATTAATGTTGTAAATAATTAAAAAAAAAAACGAACAAAAGCAACATTTTAAAGCAATTGTTTTTAAATATGCAAAACTAACATGCATAACACCCGCTTTTATGCCTAAATTGGATCCTTCTTATAAGAATGCGAATGTGCATTTAGATTGCAGCCTTAAGATTTCCCTGAGCAACAGTTAAGATTAGCGATGTGGGCATGCTTTAATCGCTCATTTCAATATAACCCTGCAGCCTACTGTTAAAGAAAACATCTGGAGTATGGAAGCTTTTTGTTTTAGTTGCAGACCATCAAAAAAACTTGAATGACTTTGCAAGCAAAGTTTGGTTTACCTCAGTTCAACAACGAACAAGAACTATCACTTGAAAATGGTAAATTAGCCTACTTTATATTCTTTCAACACACAAAGGAGTTTTGTGCGCTTTTTTTATTGCCCACTTAATTTGAAGCTGTATTTATAGGTGCATCCCCATTACATCGTAGGTCTCAGGTTTAACGTTAAGTTGGAGATGAAGCCTGCCGCCTTCTCAGAAATAAGAAAATGAAAGATAACTGCTGCTCTTGTATCTGAGGCCAGTCTGATTAGCCTAATCGTAAAAGAAATTTAGAGCCATCTTACCAAATGAAACTATTTTTTACATGTTTATTTGAGAACGCGATTACATCATGCAGAACTTCACATCGCGGAGCATGAACCGCACATACTGTAGCTATGGCATTTTCAGCACAACTTAATTGTTTATTATACAATGGCACTTAAAATGGTTAGTGCCCGAGTAGGGTGTGTTTTTACGAAAGACACATTTTTATGTTCACTCAGCACTGCAATCTATAAGCTGCAATTTGAGGTATTATGCGTGCAGTCATTTTACCCTATTAATTTTGTTTATTTCTTTGATTCGCCATTTTGTTATATCAACTTAATATTGTTCAACTCTAATCATACTTCTTCTGGTTTACTTGGTATCGCGGTTTTATTTAATGTGGAAAAACGAGTCATCTGTTTCGGTAATCCGTTGGAACGGTTTGTAATGTCAACGTTTCATTTAAGGTCAAAAAAAAAAAAAAAAACTAAATTAAACAACAGACAATTTATAACCAAAAAGAAAATGAGAAATAACTTTCTGAACCAACCCTATTCTTCATTTAAAGTCATTTCCACTTTACGTCTATTTGAGAGACACTATCAGAGTCCAAGAGACTTTTACACTTCAAGACTATTATAGCAAACAATAAAACAATATACTTGCAGTAGAAATTTTAAATCCCAATGAGACCAACCAGGCTTATACCTTATACATTAGAATGTGTTGTGTTTTGGCCAAATAAAAGCATCAGCCCACTGAGTGATCATTCATCGACTTTACAAGTGCAATGGCAGTATCTGCAAGGGTAGGATGAAGAGGAGGTTCTGAGGGAGGTTTAAAAATTTCAACCGATCGAACAATCAGAAAAAAAACGGCCGACTGCTGGACTGCTGGTTGATCAAGATTTGTTTTAGTTTTAGTTGGGGACAGCCCTACCATGTTCTTATGGTCACGGTATTACATCTATCAGAAAATTTCTAGATCTAGTACATCATTTTATACACATTTCCCTATAATTCAGCAGGACATATTTAGGATTGTTGGAAACCTTGGGATCTCCCCCTCAATTTTAAAATAGGCCCGAGCTCCACAGGTTTGAATACAGTGGCTGCATTTGATGGGAGTTTTATGGGGTTAACACAATTATAGAGCATTTCTGTAAGAACTGGTACACAACAATTAAGCAGCTGGGTCTCCATCAGCTATTCATCTGCCAAAAACAAACACAGACCATACCGCCACACATGTGACATGGAACTTTTTATGTACACATATACGACACTTAACCACACATGCTCATACGCAGTCCTTTCTAAACTCTTACCATAGCCATTAACAGTAGGGTTGGTGCGAGAGTTGAGCGGAGGGTAGGCTGCAGTGTTCGATGGTGCCGGAGCAGCGGCAGTTGTCATTGGGTTAAAAGACGAGGAAGAGGAGCCAGAGGCATAACCCCCCAGAGGAAACTGGGCAGTCTGAATCTTCCCAGTCTGTGCTGCCACCTGCTGGAGATGGCATTACAGAGCATATGTGAGATGACTACTACAGCACCCAACCTCATAGTAACACACCAGGGCGAGAGTACATCAGTAACTATCAATAAAGAATGCACACAATGCATGTACAACAATTTCGAAAAAATTGGCACATTATGGAAAATGCTAATAAAATCAAAATACTAATCTGAAAAGTCCATTCAGCCTCCACTACATTGAAAAACCAGCTAATAATTTGTATTGCGACTTCTGGAGTCATTCATTTTTTGAATACATAATTGTGATGTTTAAAATTGATTTGGTTATTTTTTCTGTCAGGAAAATTTGAGTTCCAAGATTCTTGTGAAGGCCTCCATTTTCCTGATTTCGCAAACGGAAATGCATGTGGTGGTAACGTCATGCACAATTTTGGCTGTTGAAAATGACATATTTATTAACTTCGCCCAATTCGGACGTTACATGCTATGACGTAGAGGCGTTTGCATCACAATGGGCTGGCCTGCACATTAGGGTGCGTGTCCATGTATAAAGCTGATGCCATGTGATTTTCATGGCTTAGAACTCTTGTTTTGACTCACAGACCACCTTTCAACACTAACAATGTTGCTCAATGGCAGCATCATGAGACTGAATCTCAGCCTGCAGAGCTGTTAAAAACACAAATGCTTCATATTGTTATCTCCCTTGTTAATTTTCACTTTCATTACATAGATCTACCCTATAAATAATGCCACTGAAATTGTGGTGGGGTCTAAAGGGAAGTGGAGGGTGAAAGGGGTAATCTTACATGAAAATGCTTCCTCTGACCGCAGAGAAATAATAAAAATAATTAACTTTGATCTCGCTCTTTTTTTAATAGCCTACAATGGGTGCAGTCTCGTTTGTACTCACACAAAAAGCACTGCCTGGTAAACTGGCCTCAATCCATGATAGATGCTGATATTGCGGGCGCTTGGGGTCTCCGGCACCCACAAGGAATGCCGAGCACCCAGACGGAAAACCGGACAGACACGGGAAAGCCTTTGATTTAATGCGATTATTTACACTGGCACACAAAATGCACCCTTCAATTTAAAGCTTGTAACAGCTGAAATGTGAGGCTGAAAATTCATCTATCAGCAAGCACAGCTAGCAAAAAAAATAATAATACGAGAAAATGGACAAATTTGAAAATCAATAACCCTGAACAGTCAACAATCTAACATACCTGTGGTCCACAATGCAGCAAGGAGGACTGAACTGTGCTGTTGTATTGAACAAAAATGTTTCAAGGAAACACAAGTGTTGCCATTAACGTGGCCACGTCCCCCGCCAGGTCACGGAAATCGACTGGGGTCGGCGTATCACACTAACGCACATTGAAGCCAAAGATGAATGAAATCAGTCAAACCATTCTTGAGATATCGCGTTCACAACAAACGGGACGTGACGGACAGACAGAGCTGAATACTATGTCCCCTGCTCCGCTCACTACCGCAGTGGCGGGGGACAAAAACCAGGATGCAACGCGGAAGAAGCACTCCTCTGCAAGGGGGAACACTACTATCCCACAGAAATAACATCTAGTATGTTGAGCAAAAGATCACATTTTTAATACAACCCCAATTCTGAAATAGTTGGGACAAAGTGTAAATTGTGAATAAAATCAAAATGCAATGACTTTCAGATCACATGAGCCAATATTATTTACAATAGAACATAGATAACATTTAAAATGTTGAAACTGAGATATTTTACATTTTTATCCACAAAATGAGCTTATTTCAAATTTTCTGGCTGCAACAGGTCTCAAAAAAGTTGGGAAACAGGCAAAAAAGGGCTGAAAAAGCAATTAAGAGAAGAATCAGCTGAAAGAACATTAAGCAAGTAATAACGTTAACTGACATCAGGTGTGTAACATGATTGGCTGTAAAAGTGATGTCTTAGAGAGGCTGAGTCTCTCAGAAGTAAAGATGGCCAGAGGCTCTTCAACCTGTCAAGGCTTGCATAAAAAAAAATTGTGGAATACTTTAAAAACAATGTTCCTCAACATCAAATTGCAAAGGCTTTGAAGGTCTCATCATTGACAGTGCATAACATCATCAAAAGATTCAGAGAAACTGGAAAAATCTCTGTGCGTAAGGGACAAGGCCGAAGACCTTTACTGGATGCCTGTGATCTTCGGGCCCTCAGACGCCACTGCATCACTCACCGGCATGATTCTGTCATTGACATTACTAAATGGGCCCAGGATTACTTCAAGAAACCACTGTCTGTAAACACAGTCCGCCGTGCCATCCACAGATGCCACCTAAAACTCTATCATGCAAAAAGGAAGCCATTGTTGAGCATGATCCAGAAGCGCCGCCATGTTCTGTGGGCCAAGGCTCATTTAAAATGGACTGTAGCAAAGTGGCAAGGTGTCCTGTGGTCAGATGAGTCCAAATTTGACATTCTTGTAGGAAATCATGGGCGTCATGTCCTCTAGGCTAAAGAGGAGAAAGCCCACCCCTCCTGTTATCAGCGTTCAGTTCAAAAGCCAGCATCTCTGATGGTATAGGGATGCATTAGTGCATATGGTGTGGGACACTTGCATGTTTTAAAAATAGTGGCAAAGCCACTGTGCCCGCTTGGCCAAACGTGACCAAAATGGAACGCCCCCTATCGGCCATAATATCGTTCTGATTGGGCTGAAAATCGAACTTGGTCAGGACCTTAAGACGCTATACACACATATGAAATATGAAAAGGATTGGTGAAAAACTGAAGACGCTAGAGCACAGACAAGCCAAAAGTTTACACACGCACGCACGGATGCACGACATACCACCACTAAAGACCCCAAGCATAGCATAAGCCCATTGAGCCTTTTGGCCAAGCGGGCAAAAAAATTGGAGCATCTTAGCTCGTAGACTAAGGGAGCTAGAGCTGTAAGAAGTTTTGCAGAAAAGGTGGCCCCTGGTGGCCCAACCAAGAATCGCAGCATGCCCAAAATCGAACTGGGGCTAGATCTTGGGCCCATACACATGCATATGAAATATGAAAAGGATCCTTTGAAAAATGAAGGCACTATTGTAGTGAAACAAAATCTGTGCATTTCATGACCTTTGACCTACATAACCTTTAAATTTAGGTCAAATCAAAAGCCCATTACATATATGATGAACACCTGGCAGAAGAACCTACAGTAAAAATTTGAGCTTCTTAGCTTGTAGATTAAGGGAGCTAGAGCTGTTTGAAGTTTTGCAGAAAAAGGCCCCCGGTGGCCAAACTGAGAATTGCAGCACGCCCAAAATGGAACTCGGGCTAGATCTTGGGCCCATATACATGCATATAAAATAGGAAAAGGATCCATTGAGAACTGAGGGCACTATGGCGCCGAAACAAAATTGGCACATTTTATGACCTTTGACCTATATAACCTTCAAAATTAGGTCAAATCAAAATCCCATTATATATATATGATGAACCCTTGGCAGAACACCCTACAGTAAAAATTTGAGCATCTTAGCTCGTAGAATAAGGGAGCTAGAGCTGTTTGAAGTTCTGCAGAAAAAGCCACCTGTTGGCCAAAGTAAGAATGGCAGCACGCCCAAAATCGAACTCGGGCTAGATCTAAAAATTTGAGCATCTTAGCTCGTAGAATAAGGGAGCTAGAGCTGTTTGAAGTTTTGCAGAAAAAGCTGCCTGTTGGCCAAACTAAGAATGGTAGTACTCCCAAAATCGAACTCGGGCTAGATCTTGGGCCCATATACATGCATATAAAATATGAAAAGGATCCATGGAAAACTGAAAGCTGTATCGCACTGAAAGGACGTAACACACGCATGCACGGACGCACAACAGACCACCAATGACCCTAAGTACAGCATAAGCCCCTTGGGCCTGTCGGCCAAGCGGGCTAAAATGCACCCTGAATGTTGAAAGATATATATAGGTTTTAGAGCAACATATGCTCCCCTCCAGACGACATCTATTCCAAGGAAAGCCTTGTGTATTTCAGCAGGACAATACAAAACCACATACTGCAGCTATTACAACAGCATGGCTTCGTAGTAGAAGAGTCCGTGTGCTGAACTGGCCTGCCTGCAGTCCTGATCTTTCACCGATTGATACATTTGGTGCATAATTAAACGAAAATTCCGTCAAAGGAGACCCAAAACTCTCCAGCAGCTGGAAGTCTGTATTAAACAAGAGTGGGATCAAATTCCAATGGCTAAACTCAAGAAACTTGTCTCCTCAATGCGCAGATGCCTCCACTCTGTGTTAAAAAGAAGAGGGGATGCTACCACTTGGTAAACAGGCCCCTGTCTCAACTTTTTTGAGACCTGTAGCAGCCATCAAATTTGGAATGAGCTCATTTTGTGGATAAAATTGTAAAATTTCTCAGTTTCAACATTTGCTTTGTTATCTCTGTTCCACAGTGAATAAAATACTGACTGGTGTGATTTGAAAGTCATTGCGTTTTGATTTTATTCACAATTTACACTTTGTCCCAACTATTTCGGAATTGGGGTTGTAGTTTGAAGCTGTGGTCCAACAGTGTTTATGGTTGATTGAGAGCATTTTACTCCGTGCACTTGCATCTGGTCCTTTCCGTGTGTGATGAATTTTACAGCTTCAGTCATGTATCTCACAGACGCTTTTGTGTCAAATTGTGCACCTGTGATTATGTGAACAATTTTGCTCATTGATTATGGTATCATTGATTACTTTATGTTCTGGTGTGTATCATTAGCTGAATCTTTGAACTCCACACACCAAAATCTGTATTAGTAGTAGTTGTAGTTGTAGTAGTTGTAGTAGTAGTAGTAGTAGTAGTAGTAGTAGTAGTAATAACAATAATAATAATAACAACAACAACAACAACAACAACAACAATAAAAAATAGTTTTTTCACCAGTTTCTGCTCATTTCTTTTGACACTGAAATGACCATGGAAGTATAAAGGCCTCCACCCAATGCTTTGAGCAGAAGGCTATGCCCTCCACTGGACTGCTTGTTCTTCAGCTGACAACACTGCAGTTAATGCACCGACTTCAGTGGAATGACAGCGGCTAGAGTGGCCTTAATGGAACCAAATCCCCACCACACCCACAGGTAATTAATTCGTCAGAGTCTCACCTTTAGACAATAATGCCAAAGTTGCGCCATTGCCTCGTCAAGAAACTACCAGTTAGCACTTGCATTTGCTGACTGCGTTTAGGGTGTCAAAATAGGGCCCTCTACAATATGACCATCATAACTGCAGCACCTGTATAATCCACCAGATGTCCCCAGTGAACCACGCAGGTGCTACAATGATAATGATCATAAAAATGCGATAAATTTGGAGATTAAATTCTCCTAACAGAAGAAAATAACCATAAAAATTTTTCTAAGATAACAATCAATCAAGTGTAAAGAAATTAATTTGAGAAATTCGGCTCCGTATGTCAAGTCCCACATACAGGGATGCAAACAGAGGTATAGTGAAAAAAGAGAGGGGTTGTCGAAGTCCCCCCCCCAGTAAAAAAGGTTAATACAATGTGAGCCGCCTCAATAAAACCTAGGCTGACTGGAAATTTCCGACAACACACAGCATGCATGGTACGGTTCATTTGCGAAATCAAAGTGACTTCAGTGTAGCATTATGGGCATGTGTCAGAAACAGTGGTCTGGGGGTAACAGAGCAATAGAGAAGCCTGACAAAAATGTTAAATTGGGACTTTTGCGCTGTTGGAATCAGAATTAGTGGAATTGTCAAATGTTAATTTAAAATGTTTAACTTTAAAGATTTCCATTAACTGATGCTAAATAGAACTTTGAGTGGGCTTAATGTTTTGTGCACAATTTGTTGGAATCCTTAATTTAACCAACAGATGTCACCGTCACAACTTGGATCGGTGGAAGAACTGCAGACAGGCCCAAACTGGCTGCTGCGTTCACACCAGGACCGAGCTTGAGAACTGTTGAGTTCGGCTACAAAAAACTACCTTTCCGGCTGACTATCGCACTGGCCTAAACGTATTTTAACAGCGATGAGTTCACAGACAACCAACCCAGCCGTGTAGGAACGGTTTGTTGCCAATATGAAGTTTTGTTCATTATTGATGATGAACCAGATATTGGATAGCACTGTCTTGTGCCATTAAAGTCAACTTGGTAGCACCATCTTTCGCATAATGTTAGCTCAGAAATCGCCAGTCATACCGTGGTAGAAAACAAATGCAACAAATAACATGATTGCACACATCGAGCGATTGTCAAGTCGAAGAGAAATCAAACTAATATATGACATGTGAAGATTCGGTTGGTGTGTCAGTAGGTAAGCGAACGTGAGGCGATTGAAGTTGGGTCTCATACCCACTGAAACAGACGGAAAGGCCAGACGATCAAACGTTAAAAGTTAGTAATTTATTCCGATCACTCAACATAAATTCACCATCATGCATATCTTTTTCTTGAGACGACAGAGCACAGAAATGATACAACCACGCTGAATTAATTTGTACGCGTACTTGCTGGCTTCTTTTGCCTGTAACATCCGTTTCGGAGCACCAACGTGGTGCTAAAATCTGCGTTGCGATTCGGTCTGGTGGGAACGAATTGTAGAAAAACCGGCGTTACATTGGCAGCGGGTTTCGTTACCAAATCTAACCCTACTGTTGTTTGGTGTCGCTTGTGAAGGGGAGGCACACAGTAGGTAAGGTGTATAATTTATGATCTGCTCACATCAATCACGTTTACGTAGCTAGCGACTCGTATAGAAATTTACACACCTTGTTTTCCTAGTTCATTATGAGGGGATGATTGTGCTTCAGCTTCCACCGTTTTACAGGTAAAACAAAAATTCGCGTATATTCATTCCTTCATACTGACTGACAGCGTGATAACAGTATTTGGCTTTTCAGCCCCACGGAGACCTATCAGCCAATAAGACAGCATTTGGACGTATTTTCCTGTAAAAACCCTCTCTGATTGGTCTTTCTTGGCTCCGTTCATTGAACAATACAAATGTGCTGTCCTGTTTTACTGACATTCAATAACGTAGTAAACTGCCCAAAGTGAAGAACTGTCCAGGGCTAAAGAAAAAATCTTCAGGGCTACAGCCTCGAATGCTCTGGGCAGGCAGCGCCACTATTTGCCATTGAATTTTTATTCCTCATTAAACAAATATATTCACCACAGTGACTACTGCTTGTAATTTTCTCCTCGTCACGGATGAACTACTTCAGTCAATGACGAAAATGAAGAGCGCCTGCGGGAACCCTGGCCATGTGGCCAATGCGTAGCCAGAAAATTTTCATAGACGTGCTCTGTGCGTAGTGCTGTACAAACGTTGATCCAACGTCAAATCATCCAAATGAAAATAAGGGGTTCACGCACAGGGTATGACCGCAGCACGCCAGACCCCCCCCCCCTCAAAGTGGGAAAAAAAAAAAAAAAAAAAAACCTCCTCGGATCTACACGATTCACACAAGTCACCCAAACTGACATGAAAGAAAGCGAGAGTCGCCAAAAAGCGAGCTGTTTGCATCCCTGCACATAGTGCAACTGTATGGTGTACAGTCCAGTTACATTTTAAAAATTGTGTGGTTTAGAGGTTTGAGGGGTTTTGGTTGTTTTTTTGGATTCCTTGTCTCTTAATCAGTAGTACAGCCAAAACTGGTCCAAATCGGAGTCATAATTTTAAAGTTATTGAGGGGAAAAAAAAAAAAAAACAGAACATCTGCAGACTTGGCCTAATAACTATTACTTATGAAACCAATATTTATTTATTTTTAATGTCTGAATAATACTTCTTTCATGAGTATTCAGCATCTGACCGTGTTTTGGCATAATTGAGATGGTGGATGTCAGGCCAAGGTGATTTGATGCGGAATTACCCCAGTGACTGTACAGTGAACATGGACAAGACTCATGTATGTGCAGTGACTGTATGACCAACATGCACACAGCTCATGTATGAGCAGTGACTGTTAACACATACAGGGCTTATGTATGAGCAGTCACTGTGCCATACAAATGTACTGGGCTCCAGTATGTACAGTACGCTCTACAATCCACCCTGGTGATCACCTGACTGTTGAAGGGAGGTCTCACTCCAGCCCAGCTGCCCGCTCCACCTGCAGCTCCTGCCTGGGCCGGTATGGGGCTGTTATTGCTTGGAAGTTCCCCAGTGGGGCAGCTGGGTTTGGGGGCGTTTTGCCGGGAGATGTGAGCCAGCATTTGCCCAGCTGATGGAGAGGCCTGCACCATCTGTGGGGCCATTCCCACTGGCCTGAAAGCACAAAACGATCTGAGCAACACAAGCACGTCACTGCTAACCGCTACAACTACACTTGTACAACCATAAATCGACAGCAACAGCTACAACACACACATTGCCGCTTACATCTACAACCACAACAACAACAACAACAACAACTATACATCCCTGATCAACGCTAAAACTACCAGCACAACTACACATCATTGTGGCCAGCTACAACTACAACAGCACATCCAAAAGTTACCACTAACAGATACAGCCATAGTAGGGATGATAACAATTAGTCGATGATCAACTAATTGGTCCTTAAGACTTTGCTCGATCATGTGAGGTTTAATCGATATATCAAAATAATGATCTGATATATAAACAGCAACAGTCTTCTATTACATTCCAGCAGCTGTGAGAGGACTGTTTCAATGAGTCACCAAAAGAGGGCGCGATGACAGCAGATGAAATACTGTTGGAAAATACAAACTACCGGTATGTTGCTGTGAAAATAAAGCTTTGCTTGAGTGAAAAAAATGCTTTTGTTTTGTACAGGTAAAGTTTTCGTGTATTTTTAAATTACAATTAATCAACGAATTGGTTGGTAATTTTACCAATAATTGATTAAGGAAGGTGCTTGCAATTTGCATCCCTAAACCATAGTCACACAAGTTACAGCTAACAGCAACAACTACAACAACACAACCATAAGTCACTGCTAATAGCTACAACTGCAACAACAAACCAAGTCAAGCTAATGGCTACAACTACAATAGCACAACAACAAGTCACTGCTAACAGCTACTATAGTGCAAGTCACTACAAACAGCTACAAGTACAACAGCACAGCCTCAAGACCACGCTAACAGCCAGAACAGCAATACACACAATACGCCATAGCTAATGGCTACAAGAACGAGAGCTCAGCCACAAGTCCTCGCTAACAGATACAACTATAATAACAACATGTTACAGCTGACAGCTACTAACATAGCACAGCCATAAGTCACTGCTAACAGCTACAACAACAGCACAAGTCACAGCTAACATCTACAACTACAATAGCACAACCACAAGTCACCGCTAACAGCTAAGACCATAGCAAAAGTCTCAGCTAACAGCTACAACTATAGGAGCACAACTAGTCACAGCTAACAGCTGCAACAACAATAGTACAACAGCAAGTCACCGCTAACAGCAACAAGTACAACAGCACAGCCACAAGACCCCAGCAACAGCCAGAGCAGCAACATACACAATAAGCCACAGGTAACGGCTACTACAAAAGACACAAGTCTTCGCTAAGAGCCACAACTATAAAAGTACGCCAGTCTGACAGAGGTAAACTTGCAACACTACAGTTAAACAATTTTCACCAACACTATGACATCTGATGATAGGCAACACCTGGTGCTACGATTCATTTGCATGGTTAGAGACACACTTCAGTGAGTGGGCTGAATGCCAGACACACAGACAGCGTGGACAGCAGTGAGGATGTTTTGCCCTCGGCCAGGTCGTGGTTGTACCTGAAAGAGTCGTTCGTCCTGGAGGCCGAGAAGGAATTGCCCTGGGTGTAGATCTGCTGAGGTCCAGGGGCAGAACTGGATGGAACTGTCTTTGATTGCTCTGCTGGAGGGATGGAGGAATGGTGGTTGAGCTGAACGATTTGAAAAATGTCTACATGCGATTATTTTCACTGATGTGGCAATTGCGATATGATTCACAATATTGAACTGAACAATCATTTTTGCATAAGTATTATCATTTTCTCTGAAAATTATATTGAAACTAGAAACTTTGGTTGCCCATTACCACAGGTGTATCCCCCGCACAAGAACAAAATTCCTTCTTTGCAGCAGACATCGCAAAAATACATTTCATGAGAACAGCCTGCTGTTAATCACAACCAAAATCCATTAGCTTTGTCTCCATTTCAAATACACTGCATAAAAGAGCTGAAGACAAAACATTAACATGTAAGACCTACTGCAAAATTACTAGGCACTTCTTAGAAAATTATCATGTTAACAAACAAAAATGGTTATGGGCAATTCCACACTAGAAAATGATTTTTTGAAGAAAATTGAAAATTGAGTAAAGTTACTTTTTGTTTGCCTGTTATCTACTATGATACCCAGGCCTCAAGGATCAAACAATGTTTTTCTGAAAATTGGAGAACATATTTTTTGTTAATTTAACAAAAAAAACTTGACTTTTTCACGAATTCTGATAATAGCATGAAATGCAAACTTTTCTTCTAATTCTTCTAATTCTTTAACTTTCACAGAATCCTTGTTGTATGCTGTCAATTGGGTAGGATGAATATTTCACTCATGCACAATTCCAATCAGCTAACTCAAGTCGGAGGGTTAGGGCAGGCAATAATCGTTAAGGCGTTTTTCGCAATTTGTCCCGTACGCCACACAGGATGACAAAAGTTTTATGTATTTCCATATTTAATCAACAAGAATCTTCATACTCCATATTCTGTCTTTGAGCAGTGGTGCACCTATTTCCAGGGAGAATTTGCCATCTGATTATTAATTGATGTGTTAAGTAGTATTTAGAACTTGTCCCATACGCGACGCATGTTGCGTAAGGGACATGTCCCGTACGCCACACTGCCATTTCCTCCCTTTTAATGGGGTTTTAAAGTCAACCTGATGTGAATAATTTCAAGTAAAAAAAAAAAAAAAACAGAGGTCACTTTGTTAATTGACCAATTAGTGTCAAACAATGCGGGGCACTAGAAACTGTTGGAAATTTCCAGAAGGAATTCACATTCATCTAGCAAACAGGAGGCGGCTTCAGCCTGAGGTAGGTCCTTGTCTTATCCAGACTGACAGATGCTGACAGAAGGTAAGTTCTTTAATTCAAAGTGTGTAAAGCCTTTACTCAAGTAAAACATCCAAGAATGTACAATATCCCTCTCCAGATCACCTATTTCAGGGCGGAATCCCGTGGAGACCCAGTGTGTTGGCCCAGTGTACATTCCCAGTGTAACCAGTGTTTCCAGTGAACCCCATTTAGTTCATGGCTGTTATCTAGTTTAAACCCAATTAAGGGTTTAAACTGAAATGTCTTTAAGCACAGACATTTCAAAATAACTGTCACAAACAAGGAAAATGCTGAAAACAACAAGAACAAGCAGATGAGACTAATTGACATTAAGTCATTACTGACAGTCCATGGTCACAATCTCTGGTTATGCCACTGAGTCAAGCACCTATGGCTTTTTGGGGACCACTATAATACTCAGCAGGCTTTTCATTAGAAAGCCAAGTAATAGGCGCACTGTCAGAAGTAAGAGGTGTACACACTGTTGGGGGGGGGGGTGTACAGGAGGGTGAGATGTAGGAACGATAAAAAAAAAAAAAAAACATAAACTAACAAGAGGCCCATGGGCCTTAATGGTCACCCGAGTTGTACAAAAACTGAGGTTATTGATGTCAATGAACCAAATATACCCAAAAGTATCATTTTCTTATATAAAGTATAGTAAACTTTACCCCCTCCCCAGGGGCAAACATGGAGCCTGGGGGCCATGAAATTAACAATTTTGATAAAGCACCTCAAGACCCTTCCATCTATGAAGAGTATTGGTTTCCAGCCTATCTCGGTCTGGAGAAGATTGTTTAAATTTTTGGCAATATGACCCCATTTGGGCCCCACCCCTCATCCCCTGCGGAAGAGACAGGGTCAAAAATGTCATAGTATCAAACTGTCATCTCATGGTTATAATGCCAATGAAGTTCAAATGATTTCCAGTAGAAAATGAACAAAATATACCCAAAAGTATCATTTTCCTATATAAACTATAGTAAATTTCACCCCCTCCCCAGGGGCAAACATGGAGCTCGAGGGTCATGAAGTTCACAATTTTGATAAAGCAGCTCAAGAGCCTTCCATCTTTGAAGAGTATTGTTTTCCAGCATATCTGGGTCTGGAGAAGAAGATTTTTAAAATTTCAGCCAATTTGACCAGTTTTAGCCCCGCCCCTCAGAGCACCTGCAGGTGGGCACCATATATGTCACAATTTTGGTGCATATTTGACCAAGGAAGGTTCCTGCAAAATTTTATTGAAATCGGATCAGCGGTTTCTGAGAAGAACTAGAAAATGTATTGACCAGTTTTAGCCCCGCCCCTCAGAGCCCCTGGGGGTGGGCACCATATAATTCACAATTTTGGTGCATATTTGACCACGGAGGGTTCCTGCAAAATTTTATTGAAATTGGATCAGCGGTTTCTGATGAGAAGTCGAAAATGTAAATTGTTTACGGACGCATGACGCACGACGACGGACAAAAGGCGATTAGAATAGGTCACACTAGACTTCGTCTCAGGTGACCTAAAACCACACACACACTCAAATACTTCATTTAGCTTTTGAATATCAATTAGTTTTTTTATATTTAAATAATACTCGACCCCTGAAATTTATTCCAACAGCCCTAGTCCAAAAGGACAATTCACATGACTCACTTGCATTATTGTAAGATTTTTATGAAGATCAAAATATATTTTCTTGAATAATTACCTCAGATTTTTTATTTTAATGTCAATAAATACAATTTTATAGTAGTTTTGCAGATGCATGTTATGTTTCAATGGTTATTTGCTAGTAATGAAATATTATCTACCTGGTAATGCTACAAATGTTATTTTGTAAATCTGCTAAAAGCACCACCACCAAACTACACCACACCACCGAACACTGTTGAAATAATTCAGTCAAATTGAATTCACTCTTATGTTATTAACACTGGAATGTTTGAAGACAATCACAGCATGAATCAACTTGATACAGTTAGAGCACAAGTTATACAGTCTAAATGTCTAAAAATTTTAATGTCTTTAAACATCCAACGTGGATTCTGAAACCGGTTCGATGAGCTATTTGAATAAATTACTATACAACAATAAGATTGGCTAAGAGGTGTTCACCCGTCCAAATATAACTCCGCTCGATAAAGTAGTCTGCACTTGCCATGCCACCTGCGAGAAGCTGTGCATATAAACTGAAGCTTATCCATCACTATTGACTTGCTACTATGATGAAACCGGTTGCTTGTCATCGCTATGTCACAAGCTTTTATGCAATCTGCGCAAATGATCAATCGGTCTGAGCCACTATCCAATTTGATATTAAATTTGTGGAGTCCATGCACAGCACAACAAAAATCCCATACCATCTACATCAGCAACTTCAGATCCACCTCAATCGCTAACAATTAATCAACTAACTCTGTGCCAGATTTAGTTGTTGGGGATTGGTGTTTTGTCATCTATGAGGATGAGGAATTTCCTGGTCAGATATTGAGCATAGAAAATGGTTGTTACAGGGTTACAGTGATGTACCGATGTGGTAAATATTTTCAGTGGCCTGATAATGACGATGTGTTTCTCTATGAGAGGAGTTCAGTAGTTAGAGGGCTAAGAGGCCCTCCTGTGCATGTTACAACCTCTGGTCGGATTCTGTCAAAGTTTTCAGACTATCAGTGGCCTTGCATAACCAAACATAGTTTAGTGTAACATGTGTAGTGAAGAGAATACTGTCCATCATTTATGTCAAGTCTTGAGATTAAGTGTTGATGTTTCTGAACTTGTTCATATTCATTTTGATTCACATTTAGGTTAGTTACTCATTGAGTAGGAGACTTATCATACACCTAAACTGCAACAAATAAAGCAGAGCCTGTCACTTATTTAATGACTACATGTACAGTAAGTCCTGTCCTGTACACCACACAATATGTCCTGTACGCAACAGGTCTGTGTATCAAGTAAAAATAAGAATTTTATTTTGTCCCACAATAGTGAGAACTGTATTAAAACACTTATTTATATGAATCAAACTACATACAGCTTGTTGCATAACCAAAAAATACTGATACAGTTTTTTGTTGGAGTTTTTTTTTTTTTTTTTTTTTTTTTAAGAGTGGCCCGTACGCCACATTTTCACTGTCCCATACGCCACGCTGACTTCTAATTTTCAAGATGTTATTTCTTAAAAAAGAACTGTTTGACTTGTACCCATGTGCTGTTAGTTGCTTTAAGGCTCTCGTTGTTTTTTTTTTTTTTTTAAGAATGGCGAGGGTAGTTTTCCACTGACCAACTCACAGACCTTTTGAGCTGAAATAATTCCTGAAAAAATCTTGAATTTTCTGCGTCCCGTACGCCACGCAGGTTTTTTCCTAATATTCTCTCTGTAGTTGACATTTAATGGAAATTACCCTTGGTGGAGTAACAGTCAAGGGGCCCTACATTACCATGGGGTAGAATAATACTGCCAAGTTGAGTGCTTACTAAGCAGGGTCCAAATACATTTCTAAATGTCCCGCACGCCACGCGTGGAATCGCCCTTAACTACTAAACATTAATACTAATAAATGGCAAATCAACCCAAATCAGAAGGTGGCGTGAACTCCCAATCAACAATCATCCCACCAAACATAAAATCACTCCATCCACACCTATGAACTGCAGTGCGATTATGAGCTACACAGCGTAAAATCAATTCGTTAACATAAAAAAGTAAATTATTAACATTTATAATCAGTTGATCCCAACCAAAATCAATGGGCGGCATGACCTTACCGCCACTAATATTCCCAACAAAAATAAGAACAATCCAATTTGATCTGGGGCCTGTACGCCCCTCATGAGAATAATGTATGGAGGCAGAACAGACTGTGATTCATGGTATACCCCTAATACTTTTGCATGGGGATGCAATGATCATGGTGTGAATTTCTGCAAGGATCAGAACCAAACAAAGACTGTTTCTTCAATGTGTAGAATGCCATTATCAGGCCGAGACATCTCTGCAGCTCAACAGCTCTTCATTCTAATGCCATTTTGGCATATATTTGCCTTGGACAAGTATTGAGCCTCCTGGGATTTGGATACTGATATCTCAGTGAACACGGTAAAACTTAACACTGGTTTAAGTGGTGATTTAGGCACTGCTTTTCAAAACTAACAAAAAAAAAAAAAAGGAGTCGCAGCTAATCATCTTTGACACTTTTTAACCCTTTCACACCTGCATACAGAAATTACCACAGCATGCTAATTGACTCCTCTTGCCCAAATACAGATTTTTTTTGCTTGTTTCTCAATTGCCCTTGGGATCCTCAATCCTATCCAGAAAGGGTCAGTGTGGGTGAAGGCTTTCATTCCGACTAAGCAGCTACACACCGGATTCTACGAATCAAGGTCTTCAGCAAAGATTCAAACTCAAACTGATCATGTATCTCTGAATATTTGCTCTCGATATGCAAGATCTGCAACATTTTGCAGTGAGTAAATGTATCCAACTTGTGCTGAAATGTACAAGCAACATTTAATTTCACCATTTCATACACTGAAATGCCATGCTTAACTCAGAATTCAATGAAAACTTTGAGCATATCTGATATCCGGTCTTAACTTCGGCAGAGCAGTCATGTTTGGTTTTATGAAAGCTGGGTCTCAAAGGGTTAATAAACAAATATGTGAATTATTTTCAAAAAAAAAAAAAAAGTCATAATGGTCATCAGTTGAGAGGATTCAATTATACTAAATCACTGGCAGACAAAACTCATTCCTCGGTTATGCAGCGAGATGCCAAAAGAATCGAGTACAAGAGAGGCAGGTGGTGTAACTGCCATGAAACAGAATGTGACTCTGAAAAGCAAAATTCTCCTGAATAAAATATTGGGGGATGTGCAATACTCTGTGCCCTGTAAAATATAGCATGCAGCATAGATGTACAGGAAAACTAAGCAGGCCCTAACTGGCCTAAGTACGCAGCCACTGCCCTTGTACCTGCAAAGAGGTCGGCGAAGCGCGGGTCTCTCTCCAGGGTCTTACTGTGATCAGGTCCTGCAGCGGTCACGGCTTGGACTGGAACCTGACATACGAGCAAATGTCATCAGGTACATGACTGTGGCAGAGTAAGGATCAAGGGGAGGACAGCGGACAGGAAAAACCAGCCAGCCTACCTGTGGTAGTGTCAGCTGGCCCGTCTCATACATGCCCTCTCTGCTGCTGCTCCCAGCATCCAGCTCAGCCTGCTGCTGCTGCTGCTGAAGCTGCCTGAAAAGGGAGAAGGAGAGAGGGAGAGGGGGGAATGAGTGACCCGACACCAATTACAACCCACTACTATGCTCCATCACCAAGTACTACTGCCCAAACAGCAAGCCTACCATCACCAGAGCTAGGAGAGAGGGGGACAGACAACAGGCCACTCCCATCATGCTTACGACCCTGTACCGGGGGAGGGAAGGGAATCACCCGTTAGAGAAAGAGAGAGAGAGAGGGGGAGAGGAAGCGATGCAGGCCCATCCGACTCCAGCACCAGCCGCCGAACGCTGGCGGGCACTGATCTCACCTGGCTGATATCTGCCCTGGGCTGAGGACCTGGGGGCAACCAGGGCTGTTCTGCCCCAGCGAGGGGGGCAGGGCCATGCCTGGGGAGGAGAGGGGGGTAAGGGGGTCCTGAGCCGAGGCCCTACTGCCGCGTGGAATAGGTGGTGGGGGGTGGAGAGCGGGGCAGAGACACAGATCAGAAAGGTAACACATACTCACTAAAGATCGATGAAATGAATATGCAAAATGTACGGATATCTAAATAACCATGCAGCACAAAGACCCTGTAGTAGTTCAACACCACACTAACCATGAGTCATGTACAGCAGGGTGACTGCTATTGAAAGGCATTTTCAGCAAGACAAGTTCTACACCTATGGTTGGACCATGTTCTAGGCAATTCATTTTTTCCTCAATGGGGAAACTGCAGCACTTGACTGAGTCGGTCACTCAGTCGCTGACTTTCGTGTTTATAAAGCGGCTTTGATGCATACAAACACTAATTATTTTACCAGCGAATACCAACCTTTGCCTTTGGCTTACAAAGCTATTAGGTTTAGGATCAAAGTGATCGTAAACGCATTTAACTGGCCCAGCAAGATCACCGCAACAACTGAAAAGCTATTTTGTATATTCACATGCATGCACTGGCCAAAAAGTTGGTGACTTCCGAATTTAGCCGGCTCATATTAAGTCACCTAATGTGCAAATGCGAACATAATCCCACCCATTTAGCTAGCCAGATCGAAAACTGATGTTAACACAGCAGCTGTGAATTCATTAACCCGGCAAACGCTGACTAGCAAATGTTAACCACCACTTAACAATGAACTGGATTAAGCGGCTTGCCAATGTAAATAATTTTACAAAACAAAAGATTAACAGGGCTTCCTCTGGCTTTTTTTATTTTGCAGCCAACCTGTTTAGCCAAATCATTTATTTAGTAGCCACTTGATTTTTCTCCTAGCCAGGTTTTTTTGTAGCCATTTTTCCTCTTCTGTAGCCACCACCCCTTGGGAGAACAACTGGACCCGGGGCCAGTGAAAGGACTGTTTTTCAAAATTACATTGCTACTTTGGCCTGGTTATCTCCTTGCCTTGCAGAAGAATCCATTCCAGACAAGGAAGCCTACATGGACAGCCCTGGGGCATGATGGATGGGGCATGGGAGATGAAGCTCAGTCAAGGTCACAACCTATTTCATCTTGTGCCAAGTTCATTGGGGAATGTTCAGCAACAGGAGAGGCTGAGGCTGGCCACCGGTTCTCATTTTCATGTTTATGACTATGTGATTAGTTTAGGAAATAAAAGGCAGAAGTATGATTCAACAATTTGATTTATTATTCCTTTTAATGATGAAAAACAAGGTATTCCACCAGACTAGTGATTCACCTGACTCAAAAAGTAAAAATATGTTCAAACATCTACATGTTCCGGTACATGAACTTGAATTGAAGGGAAAACTTTCAACAACAGCCTACAGTGAGTGTAACATGTTGTATCAGTCTCTAACATCTCAAGACTGTCCCTCAAGAATTCTCTGCTCATGAATTACATAATTTTCTCTATCAAAACTTGAAAGAACACACAGCAACAAATCTGGAACCCTTCTTCGTTCGATTAGAAACAGAGTGATTAGTCAAGCGCAGAGCACAGCAACGTTTATGTGTACAGTGGCGCAGATATGTGTAACGCGACCGTGCATCCAAATTTTCTGCATGGCCCTGACTGCCGGGTGTTCTGTCAAAGTTTGCTACCTATCAAAATATGCAACCTCGCGTTTCTGCGCTTACGCAAACCTAAAATCTTGGGCTGTTTCTTCACTCATATCTAAAGTATCTTCAAAAATCATAAAAATAGATTTATTTTCAGTGCACCGTTCTACCTGTAAGCGTATATATATTTGCATGTATAGGCTTGGTTTTCCTGATAATGCAGAAAATAGATGACAATGGCCTATATGGGAATATATCTTCAAGCAAACTTAATCCAACTTATTGTAACATCTGATATGGTACAATAAGCAAACAAATAACAAAGTTAGTACTGTAAACTGATTCATATCGCAATATAACGGCGAAAAAAAGACTTTACGATCGCTTTACATTACGGTAGCATTTTTTGACAAGGCAGCACAAAATTGTCAGAACACCGGGACTCGGGACGCCCCGGTTTCATTTTGACTTGACCCAACTCATACTGCATACCAAGCTACCCGGCGGTCCAATGATCGATTCGTATTTCAATCTGAATTCCAGGCCCCCCAGTACCCGCACATTGCACTACTTTCAGTGCACGCGATCAAGACTGGATGCGAGGTTGAGTGTGTAAAGACGGTATGGGATATCTGACCGACTCTGTGCACAGAGAGGAAGGGAAAACATCAGCCTGAACAGCTGATTGTAGATGGCTTTTTAAGGTATTTTGGGGAGATTTTAATGACAATTTCATTTTTTATTTATTTTTTTATTTTTTAGATTTGCCAAAAAAATTTCGCCAAATATTTTCCTTGGTAGCCAAACATTTTTTAATTTCGCTACTGGCGAATTTGGCGAGCGCCAGCGGAAGCCCTGCATTAACAGCACAGCAGCAAGTTAGGCTACCAAGCCAACTGATGAGTCAATATCAGCAGCTGGCTTAGTTTTTTTTATTGACCCTTTTAGTGTGTTTGGGGTCAAAACTAACCCCATTCAAATGTTAACGGTCTTTGGGGAAAACATAAAATTCACTTAAAAATAATGTTATGTCACACACACATATTATATGCACTGGTGTTGCAGAGGTAATTTAGGTCCCAAGCTTTACTGCTTTATAAAACCATTATTTTGATCTTGTTTTTCTAGTGTCAATTAATAATTCACATTCATTTCTCATTCATATGGCAATAGTCATTTAAAATCGATATTTGATGTAGAAGGGAAGGGTGGAGAATGATTTTATTAACTGGGTTGTTAAGATGGTCAGTTGTAATGCCTGGAGTAGTTGAGAGAGAAACTTCAGTAAAACTTCCGGGTATAATAATTTTGTGGGTTTTTTTTTTTTTGCGGTGTTCAAACTGATTCAAATCGAAAAATATTAGACGATTTAAACATAATAGAAGGGTTAATATGATAGCTAAACATAACTGGACTGGTTAACTCGTCCATTGTCCATTTTTCACAGCCTATGACAAGCTACATAAGCCATCTAACACACCCCCATTCACCAAGCTGAAGCAACTTAAGCAAACACATTGTTTTTCAGTACAACTCATTTGCAAGTCAGACTTATAACAAAATGTTAGCTACTCAGCAAGGTAATGCTATCTGTTTGCAAGTGACCTTCTGTGAAGCAATATTTCCAGTTACTGTTGATCAAAATAATTGAACTACTTACAGGAAATTGGTGAAAACAGAAGCTAGACATAATGCAAGTCCTCAAAGGTCGGTGTCAAAGCTGTGAGATGTTCAAGTTAGGCGATAAACCAAGAGGGCAAGTGAGTAACATTAACCAGAAAAACATCCAAACAAGTTGGAAGAGATAACAAACAAGCGGCCTTGCCGTCTACTGTCTAAAAAGGCAACTGTCTACGGAGTGTTTTCACCTAAAAAGGAACATCACAAGCCTAGGTTAATGAGACACTACTTATACAGCGAGTACACCAGGAATTTTTCCTGCCCCCCACTTTGTTGGTCTTTTCTCAACCCAGCTAACAAGAACACCGCTACTTTCCTTTTAACTTCTACCACAAAGCAGACAGCAGAATTTCTCATCCCCGCAAATGGGTTTGGTCCGTGATATCTGAATTCAAGCCCTCATCAAGAATACCACTAGCTAGCTATGCAGCTCGTCATCATATTGAGCAATAATTCTAAGTAATTGCCTTGGTATCCCAGTTTAATGCTACATTAATATACATAATGGTCAGAGTAGTTTAAGTTGGAGCAACTTAGCTTGCCCAATCTAGCTGGGCCAACTCGCTTAACTCAATAGTTAGCTCAATTGAAACAAGTTGAGCTCAGTTGGGCCATTTAAAAAAGTCTGAAGTACCACTGATGCATGAACATGAACACAACAACCAACAATATCAGCGTAAACTTAAAATGTAGATCGTTTTTCGGGGTCACATCCCATAGTGTATGGCTAAATCCTGCAACTGTTTGATGTAATTGACACCTTTAACTAAAAAAAAAAAAAAAAACAAAAAAAAAAAAAAACTTATGTCCATGGGTAGGTCTGTGACTAAAAATCGGGTACCCGGGTCCTGCTCGAAAGGTTCGGGTCCCGGGAAGAAAACTACGATACCCGTTTCCCGAAAATCAGTACATTGATTGTGCACACGATGAAATGATGGGTAATCATTCATGGCATCACCCAGACAATCACTAATGTACATTTATTCCTGTAGCTCACGACTGTCTTGCGCCAACGATTAGTTCATCAACTTACTTGAATGGGAAACAGATGGAGGTCTAGTCAGCTTGCGCTCGCTAGCTGCCTTCGATCTCATCGGCGTCAAGTTTTTTTTTTTTTTCCCCTTTTTCTTTTCACCAGTTATGATGATGAATTTTGCTGATATTGATACAAATTACATGATATATTTATTGTCGTTGTGATTGATAGTCCCGGTGGATAGCAATAGTGATGATGAATACGGCGATTCAGTAACGATTGATGTTGATGGAATAATTATCAAATTATGATGATAATGAGGAAATGGGAAATTCAGGGGTGCAGATATGATTTTGAGTTTTGACGATGGATTGTCATGATGGTATAATGAAATACTTATTAATGATAATAATGACATCAGACGGACATCCATACACTTTGATAGAGTAAACGAATTTGGAAAATACACTTGGAAAGTAAAATATCGTATTCATAAAACACCTGATCAGTCCATCCAACATTCGTGAGTTGACAATGAAATACTTACCACCTCGAATGAGCTTTTCGTTGTAAGTTATCTTTCCGTTTCTCGGTCTTTCTTTCTTTAGTGTACATAAACCAGTGGCGTAGCCAGAACTTAAAATTGGGTGGGCACTAAACATCTCTTTAAAACATTTATTCGTTCTGACTCGATCGCTGTCATTTTTTCTAATTAACTATACATTCAATCCGAAAACACTCCGCACGATCAGGTGTTGCTTGTTCACCTCGTTCAGCCAAAAGACAATCATTCATTTGGATGCGCAATTTTGTGCTTTTCATATTAGTGGCGTAGCCACACCTGAAAATTGAGCAGCCACACAACATCGGTTTATTACAATTATGATACCTAACTTGTTCTCAGCCATTTTCCTTTGTTAAAGCAATTTCCATTTATATGAATAATCAATTGGCAATTAAAGACACGGCTTCTTTCGTGGTGCGATCTATGGGCGACTAATCAATAGGTATAATTCAGTTCAGCAGAATAAGTTACTCATAAGTTGTGCTTAGTTGTAATAATACTTTGAGAGGTAAACTGCTCTGGAACTTCCGCGCTACCTTTTCGGCTCATCAGGCGATCTAACCTGTGCTTCATGATCGATTGAATTATTCTAACTGAACCAGAGCAGTGTTTCCCATACATTGACGAGACAATGGCGGCCCGCCATAGTCTAATTTACCCCGCCATAGCCTCAATATGCGCAAATGCTGCGTGTTGAGATTACATGCGCACATTTAAAAAAAAAAAAAAAAACACGGAAAAATAGTAAAGGTACTGGAAGACGCGCAATCCCCCCAACAAAATGAAAATCATCCCCCCCCCACGCTCAACAAAATGGTGGTGGGTGTTGAGATGCGTTTTCTTTTGTTATCCTTTGTTTTTTTTCTTTTTTTTATTTCACGGAATTGTTAGGAAAAAAATAAAAAGTTTACGCACTAGTCAAACCTATGGCTGGGAGAGCAAGGTGCTTTAATTATCTCGGGTTTACAGTATGATATACTTCATATACATCTCGGGTACAAAATAAAATGCAAAGACCCTGATCATTATGCGGGATACTGTGACTTGCTTTAACGTAAATTGAGATAATGGTGTTCAAAAGCCATGAGGAAAATAAATAATTTCTTCATTGACGTTACGCAGAGGAAAATGGTTTGTATTTTTTTAATCGCATTGAATACACATCTATTATCAAGGTCAAAATATGCTTTGGTTATTAAGACATAGCCAAGTGTACTCTTTCTTGGGTTAGGAAGAACGCTGCTGTTATTAAGGTCAGACTGGATAACATGAGACTTGATCATTTTGTTCATTCTAATTCATGAAACACTGCGCTTAAAGAATACCGTTCATGTATACCGAAGTGCGGGATATAGCCAACACTGTTACGATATCCTATAACATATTTGTGCACGTAGGAAGCTTACTTTTTCAGATGAGCTGTTTATTATGCATAATTTCACAGAACAGGTAGCCTATTCAATTCATAAGGTTAAAGACATTCATTCATCTCGAACAAATATAAACAGTTACGCTGGTGATTTACCTTTCTGAAGTCCAGGAGCTTCAAAACGGACCATTTAAATTTAAAATGGGCATTTAATTTCATTTTTCCGATTAAATGCGTTCACGAATGGGTGGGAGGACATGTCTTGCGATATGCCCCAGGGCAGTGAACACTATTGGCGCCTCCTTTTGAAATCGTTCTGGGAAATAAAAAGCAGATAAAGAGGTTGGCCACGGAATTCTTTCCATGTTGACAATATTTTATTAGACACTCGGACTAGTTTGAAGAGAAGTTTACGAGTCTGCCTTAATTTTTACTTTTGTGTGCACTAGTGGACTACCCCGAATTTCGAACCCTGTTTATTATCTTCTAAGTGCAACACTGAATCTCACCTTAAAAATCTGTCAATTGGGCCCGGATTCTTCCGTTTGGCCATCTCTCCGTTAGCCGTCTGCAAGTCAGCTACACTCGTGTCAAAGCATAATACATGTACAATAGGCGGATTGTTATGATGACCACTGCAGATGATTCCCGCGAATAGGCTATGTTAGGGAGCGGGTCGAAAACAAAAGTTCGCTATTCTGACAGTAACATAAGGGGGGGAGGGGACATATTTAGGGTCATTCATGTTTTGTTTCTTGCGGTTTCATTGGACACAGGATGCATTCGTTTTAACTGATCTTTGAAAAAAATAGTGCCGTGCGGAAAAAGCACTTTCTGGGCTGAGTGGTGGTCGGCGGATTTCGAGTGCTGGTCGGTGCATTCCGAGTGCTGGTCAGTGCTGACCACCTCCGACCAGCAACGGCAGAACCCTGCAAACATCAGTGTAAGGTATAGTGCTTTGAATGTAATAATGCTTTTACATTTAAATAGGGTATCAAAAGAAATTGAACAGTTTACTGCTCAGCCGTTTTTAAGCCAAATGTGAGTTGCTGAATCATACACAAGGAAAAAAAAAAAAAAAAAAAAAAAAAAAAACAGAATATCTACAGTCCATTTTAAAAGTGTAATTTGAATTTGGGGACCATAACTGCTGTCAATGGGTGAAAACAGGGTCTCTGTGCATTTGCGTAAGGATTCGAGCGCAGACGCGTGAACTCACTTGACATTAGCGTTGGTGCAGATGACATACTCAATCTCCTCAGAGAAAGGGTTCTGGAAAGTGAATGAGCTGGTGCGCATCCAGATCCACTCCCGCGACTTTGCCCGGAAACGGAACATAACGGACAAAACCTGCCCCTTCAGTTTCAACACCTGGACAAGAGGAGGAGGAAGAGGGTGGTGTCACATGGACACACTGAGCCAAGCATCCTGAGCATCAAACACCATCAAAGATGCTCTTACCTGCTGGAAACTGTCTCTGAGGAGCCCCTGATCCTCAGGATGAGCCAGCTCCAGAATATCCTTCCCCAGCAACTCCTGACATTGACAGAGGAAATGGGAGACAATACAGACACTGTAAATCAATATATCTGATAGCAATGGAAAAAACACAGTTGACCAGTATGAGCCAAGCGTGGGTTGCCAGATGAGGTGAGTGAAGCTTACAGAGAGCCGTCCGCGGGCAGATAAAATGGCTGTTCCTGCAAGGGGTTCAATACCTGAGGCTGGTAGCCCACAGTGGCCAAGCAGCGGTGATCCACAAAGGTAAAGATACCCTGGCAATTGTGGCGCGAGATGAACTCAACGGGAACACTGATGTTGTTAATATCATTGTCACCGGGGCAGCAGGTAACCTGGACAAAGGCATGAGAGGTGGTTTGAACACCAAACCCTCAAATAGCAAAATATTTTACGCAACTTTTAAAACCACAACATTATGGCATAAATGCATGCATGCCCACACGCACACAATCGAACACTCACAGACACGCGCAAATACACACAACAGAAATGGAACTACCCAAAACAGAGACATTAGACAGAAGTGATGTACCTGTAGCCTCCCAATAGCAACCAGACAGAAGCGACTTCCCTGGCTAGTGTCCGTTTCCTCCTCTGAGAGAGACACTCCTGAAACACAGAAGTGTCTGTTTGGCCACACACACATTCACACATCTCCAATGGAAGTGCTCAAAGCAGCTTATAACAGAGGTCTTACCTGACATGGAACATACAAGCAAACTATAAATGGAAGGCTTTAAATGCATCCAACGCCAATATTCACATTTCAGTGCATAATCTAAATTGCTGCTGTAGTGGCATGTCTTCAAAGCTGCCCTCTAGTGGATAATTTACAAACTAATTAAGGAGCCTGATTAACTCAGGAATTTGGCATGCGCGGGGAAAAAAGGTTTTGGCACATCAAAACTAATCGGTATTGGTTCAGTAAAAATCATGAGCTGTGTTATACATTTTTCAAGCGCTAAATGGATATACATGTGATTTGGTGCCAGGAAAACTAAGTAAGTAGTTGCAGAGCATTACATGATAAGTTTTACGCTGAACCTCAAGTTTGGTGGCATGTGCATTGCAGAATGGCCGATGCTGTAGTTCGCATAGTAAATTAAAAACAGAAAGAAGCGGTAAAGGCAAAACTCACCAGCAGGCGGCCAGGACTTTATGTAACCGGTGCAGTGCACCACTACATACTGTGGCTCACCGTCTTTTACTGGGCCCAAACCATTCCTGCAGGAGTAGAGCAAAGCAAATGCACAAAATACTGTCCATCAGGATATGAGCCAAACCGCTAAATACATCACTCAAAACCGACCAGTTCTGAATCTGTGTCCGAGCTACACCACTCTATACCGACCAGTCCTGAATCTGTGTCTGAGCTACACCACTCTATGCCGACCAGTTCTGAATCTGTGTAAGAGCTACACCACTCCATACCGACCAGACCAGAATCTATGTGAGCTACATCACAACATACCGACCAGTCCTGAATCTGTGTCTGAGCAACACCACTCTTTACCGACCAGTTCTGAATATGTATCTGAGCTACACCACTCCATACTGACAAGTTCTGAATCTGTGTCTGAGCTACACCACTCGATACCAACCAGTCCTGAATCTGTGTCTGAGCTACAGCACTCTATACCGACCAGTTTTGAATCTGTGTCTGAGCTACACCACTGTATACCAACCAGACCTGAATCTGTGCCTGAGCTACACCACTCGATAACGACCAGTCCTGAAACGGTGTCTGAGCTACACTACTCCATGCCGACCAGTCCCGAATCTGTGTCTGAGCTACACCACTCTATAACGACCAGTTCTGAATCTGTGTCTGAGCTACACCACTCGATACCGACCGGTTCTGAATCTGTGTCTGAGCTACACCACTCTATACCGACCAGTACTGAATATGTGTCAGAGCTACACCACTCCATACTGACAAGTTCTGAATCTGTGTCTGAGCTACACCACTCGATACCGACCAGTACTGAATCGGTTTCTGAGCTACACCACTCGATACCGACCAGTACTGAATCTGTGTCAGAGCTACACCACTCCATACCGACCAGACCTGAATCTGTGTCTGAGCAACACCACTCTATACCGACCAGACCTGAATCTGTGTCTGAGCTACACCACTTGATACCGACCAGTTCTGAATCGGTGTCTGAGCTACACCACTCTATACCGGCCAGTTCTGAATCTGCGTCAGAGCTACACCACTCCATACCGACCAATCCTGAATCTGTGTCTGAGCAACACCACTCTATACCGACCAGTTCTGAATATGTGTCTGAGCTACACCACTCTATACCGACAAGTTCTGAATCTGTGTCTGAGCTACACCACTCCATACCGGCCAGTTCTGAATCTGTGTCAGAGCTACACCACTCCATACCGACCAATCCTGAATCTGTGTCTGAGCTACACCACTCCATACCAGCCAGTTCTGAATCTGTGTCAGAGCTAGACCACTCCATACCGACCAATCCTGAATCTGTGTCTGAGCAACACCACTCTATACCGACCAGACCTGAATCTGTATCTGAGCTACACCACTCGATACCGACCAGTTCTGAATCTGTGTCTGAGCTACCCCACTCGATACCGACCAGTTCTGAATCTGTGTCAGAGCTACACCACTCCATACCGGCCAGTCCTGAATCTGTGTCTGAGCTACACCACTCTATACCAACCAGTTCTGAATCTGTGTCTGAGCTACACCACTCTATACCCACCAGTTCATAATGTGTGTCTGAGCTACACCACTCTATAATGACCAGTTCTGAATCTGTCTCAGAGCTACACTACTCTGTCCCAACCAGTGCTGAATCTGCATATGATGGTCACCACAGTAATCCCAGCAGTCATGTGTGAATCAGAGCATGCCAACCCGTTCTTAATCTGTGTGTGAGCTACAAATCACAGCAGTAGTATGTTAATCAGTATAAGGGCAGTGTAAACACACCTGATCCGAATCTGTGTGTAAGATAAACTACAGTAGTCAGAGCAGTAGTCTGTGAATCAGTGCCAGCGCAGAGTATACACACCTATTCCGGCTCCGGAGGAAACTAAGCCGGTTCATGGACACTGGCTCCACAGCACTCATGCCAACCCTACATAGCACAAGGAGAAGGCTTTTACAGTTCTCTTCCAGGAAAACCCAGCCATCTGCGCTAAATTTACAAGATGTCAGAAACATGTCCCCAAGGCATTACAGAACAGGCGGGAGTTGAATTGAGGCAGGTACTTTAAATTTTTTCGAATCTAAAACAACTCCCTGGTAGCTGTTAAATATGGTATTGACCCCTGAATAAAAAATTAAAAAAAAACACAAATTCTGCATTTGCAGCAGTCCTCAGGCGTCACATTGGACATATTCGATTTGGCAACCCAGGCCCTCTGCACCGAGGTAAGATGTGGTACTTTGATGAATAATAGCGGGCGCCTGTTGGGCCAGCAGGATAGCCCTGGTCAAACGAATTGGCAAATGCAGCAAGCATTGCAACTTCATCCTATTCAGAGAGCAAGCGTGATGCAAAGTGAGAATTTTTACTATGAAAGTATTGGAAGAGTCGGTGAACATGTCCGTTCGCGGCCAGTTCCATTCATTTATCCAGTTTCTCTCTCTTACCCCGTTCTCACTGCTGGCACAGTAGCAAATAACCTGGATCTTCCAAATCGAATATGCCTACTCTCTCCCCTCATTAACATGCATTGTTTTGAGTGGGCAGGGAGTCAGTGCAAATGAGGCTCAGCTTCTACTGACTGCCTTCCCGCTCCGCAAAATGAACAATGGCAGCCAAAACCCAAACCTTTCTGTTCTGGGTAGTACAAGGCAAGTTAATTCCTTTGACTTTGATAGGAGTACGGAATCAAAACTGGTTTATAAAATCACTATTTCTCAGGATGGGCACGACAGCAACAAAAAAAAAAAATCTGCTTTCATGTTTTCTCAGATGTTACATGAAGCAAAGCGCATGTGCAAAGGCAAGGCAAAGCATGCTTTTTACCCCACTACCCCAAACGGGTAGGGCGAGGGTATTGGAATCAACTGTGGTTTGTGCCTTAGTTTATTGACTTGTTTGTTAGCAAGATTACAAGAACACTGCAATTTTTCCTGCAATTCAGCAGGTTGTATTTGGGATCACAAGACACCTTTGGATCTTTGCTAGAATTTGAAATAGGCCTCGGATTTGAATACAGCAGCTGCATTGGTCTGTAGGTTTCTTGGTGTTAATATATATTCTTATCAAACATGGTAGAAGCAAATTAAAATCTTCAAACCTGTAGAGATCTTTGAAACAACAGGAAAACAATATCAATTTTTATATCCGTAAATGTTCATTTTTGTCTCAAGAATTACTGAGTGTACCTTTAAGGCTTCCATTAAGAACTCCCAAAACCCTGGTCCAAATCCTGAGTCAGGTTTCCCTGCAGCACAGACGCACAGAACTGCGACACACTGAGGACATACAGTCAGAGCTCACCTCATCCTGCAGATGAAGGACCTGCGGGACCCCATGCACATCCTGACTGAGGACTGCTGCCCCTCCTTCTTCACTGTTCCAGTCTTCAGGTCCAGCATACGGCCTGCAGGAGGGCAAATGTTGCCATTTACATTCTCAGACGTTTTAATGACTGATGTCAGGCGAGGACCGTGCGACAGTCCACAAGAGGAGAGCTTATGTGCTCCAGGGAGACAGTGTTCTCAGTGCCCTCAGCAGCTCCCCCCTGTGACCAATCAGGCCCACACAGTCAAACTGCTCCAGCTGTGCATGAGCCTGGTGTATTAAAGGAGAGTAAGAACTTGCTTGCCCACTCCAATATTGTTAGCAGCAATGAGGACAGTATGGAATACAACAGGAAATTCTAGAAAATGGGTAACAACATTTAAAGGTGCACAATGCAAGTCTGTTTATTTTCTGCGCGATTTTACTTGTCTCAATTCGCCGACATCTCCCCATGATCCGCTAGCTACCTGCCCTTAAATTCACTGTCAGAAAAAATCCCGGGCTCTGGAGACCGCACAGGCGACACAAACTGCAAATAAACACAAGGGCCACAGGCTGTGCCCCATAACATAACATAACAAACTGTCCCAGCCAATCACCGACAAGAGTTGACAGTTACGGAAGCATGGGAAGGAGGGAACTATGGGAGGGAGGGGCGAGCTACCTGTGTTTAGTTTGAATTCGAATGTCAACAGAAGTAATGTCAACAAACTTGCATAGTGCACTTTTAAGAGCACAAAAACAAAGACCTTAACCCTTAGGGGGGTAGGTCTTTTGGAATGTTTGTTATTTCAAATCAGAGGTGCAAAACAAGGACCATTTCATTTCTGGCACTCATGCCAACTCCTGGCCTTCATGACCAATTATCATGGACATATAAGAAATGTGAAGATTTTGTCAGTGTCCTTTGATAAGCGCATGAATGCTAGCTGGAGACAGTGGGAGAGAGCCCGTATTATTGTAAACAATTATTTCATCAAAGGAGGAAATGGTGGACAGAACAACCTGCAAACATACTTGTCCTATACAGTGGTCCCCTGTCCTCAGTCGATGCTAATGCTTTCAATGACTGGCAGTGATCATAGCTGAACATTTTCATGCTATGTTACGAGCAGATTTTGTGATGTCACACATTTAAGGGTCAGAGAAAGCAGAGGAGGACAGGATATTAACAGATCAGCATGAAGAGTGAAAGAAGGACTGAAGCAGTGAAAGGGACTGTGATAAACAGAGGGGCATCGACAGCAGGGCACAGAGAATGAGGCAGAGGACTGAAGCAGTGAAAGGGACTGTGATAAACAGAGGGGGCATCGACAGCAGGGCACAGAGAATGAGGCAAAGGACTGAAGCAGTGAAAGGGACTGTGATAAACAGAGGGGGCATCGACAGCAGGGCGCAGAGACTGAGGCAGAGGGTGGGGGTGATTTGAGGGAACTGACCGCTTGAGCTGTTCTCTGTGGTGGACAGCTGCTCCCGCAGCTTATCTGCATCGTCGGGGTGCAGCTGGTCGTACAGCGACTTGCCCAACCATTCGGACTGAGGCTGGTTCAGCACCGGCGTCACTGAATCCGACACATAGACCACTCGGCCCGACTCACATGACACCACAAATAGGAAGCCGTCTGCCGCCTCCAGGATCAGGTGCTTCAGCTCCTAAAGGACAAGGGGACCAAGGACAGAGTCCGCGGCCAATCAGGGAGAGGGAGCAGTCTTAGCGCAAGTAGAAGCTTAAGTCTCTAGTAACTGGTAACTGGAGAACTGCACCTTTATGACCAGACTGTCATTTTCCACCTCGGTCCAGTTTAAAATACTCATTTTCATTCAAATAGGTATAGAGAATGTCAGGAAATCAAAAATTGATAATCAAACTCAAATTTTGGAGATATTTTTTGTTGATGAGCAACAGCAGGTATGGAGCCAACTAGAAAAGTGTTTGTGGGACACCGCAAAAAAAAGTTCAGCCCCTCCGTTCCACCCGCCCTTGGCACATATTTAGAAGTACATTTCATGAAGAATAATCAAACATATAAAATTACTGTGTCAACAAGAAGTTTTGTGTGAGTACATCCATGACCATGACCTCACTACTATGACCTTGACCACAAACGGAATTTGCCCAAAGGTTGACAGAAGCGGAGTCCTGTTCTATAATTGGTATATACCAAGTTGCAGCTTGGTATCATAAAATCTTTTGAAGTTATTGTGTTAAGAAATATTTTGAGGGGCGTGGCCAGATTTCATGACCTTGACCTTTGAAGTGTCCAGTGATTATGCCAAAACAATTTCCCAGCAGTATAATAACTGTGACTAAAGTACTAAATGGGTTCAAGATGGAAAGAAAGTTACAGATGCCTGAAGAGAATTGAATTTTTGCTGTGACCTTAACCTTGAGTGGAATTTGCCCAGAAGTTATTAGAAGCTGAGCCCTGCTCTATAGTTGCTAGATACCAAGTTACAGCTTTCTATCATAAATACTTTTGAAGCTATTGTGTTAACTAGCATTTTGAGAGATGTGGCCAGTTGTCATGACCTTGACCTTTGAAGTGACCAGTGATTATGCCAAAACTATTCCCCAGGGCTATACTAATTGAGACTGAAGTATTAGAAATAAGATGAAGATCGCAAGAAAGTTACAGGCAAAACAAAGTGCAGCAGCGGCGGACGAACTCGCGCAAATACTGAAAGCAGCCCCACCTTGTCAGGGCTGCTAATGATGTTGAAGTAGGGGACTGTGGGACTGAGGGCCATGATAAAAGCTTCAGCTTGCATCTCTTGAGGTAGTCAGTTGTGGATTTTGAGGTGTGTTTAGGGCCATTATCCTGTTGTGGATGCTGTCCTCTTTTCATCTTCAGCTTTTTTACAGATAGTGTGATGTTTGTTTCCAGAATTTGCTGGAATTTAATTGAATCCATTCTTCCTTCTACCAGTGACATGTTCCCTGTGCCACTGGCTGCAGCGCAAGCCCAAAGCAAGATGCATCCAACCACATGCTTGACAGTTGGAGGGGTTTTCTTTTCATTAAAATCCGCATCTTTTTGTCCAAACATACCTTTATGGCCAAAGAGTTCGATTTTAACTTCAGTCCCCTGGACTTGTTTCCTAAATGCATCAGGCTTATTTATACGTTCCTTAGCGACCTTCTGATGCTGAATTTCGAGGTCCGGATGCAGGAAAGTATAACAAATGATTTCTCTGCATTGCCGTGGCAGAATTTCATTCACCTTTCAAAATTGTTCTGTCTAATAAAAAGCCAAAAAAAAAGTGAAGGTCGGATACGGATTTCCGGTAGAAGTTATCCAGTCGCTAGCTCCACATAAGCAACGTTTGTGTGTTTTTGCTACGAACACCATTTGAGTGTTTTTGCTACGAACTCATTTAGTAGCTTGGTGTTGGAATAATGTTTCGTTTTGGTAAAAATGGTTAACAGGAGCTTTAAGCAAAGTTTCCTCCGAATAGCTAAGCGGGTATATAACATGACTATATAACAGTACAGCTACAATCACAAGCATACAAGGCGAGACAGTATGAATAAAAACACTAAAATTTCAACTAGCCACTCATTGACATCCTGCTGTAAACGTTGCCGAAATACTTCAATTGCTTCCTCCTCCCGTTCGGGGTCGGATTCGGGATCAAACAAGTACGGTCTTACAGCAATAGATGCCGCAGAGAGCTGTCCTGAAATACCTGCCATCTTGGTTTCCTGGTTTTTCGGGTCTGCACCCTCCCCCAGAATCTAAGCAGCCAATCAGCCAATCAGAGCAGCACAGCATAGCTTCCCCGCCCACTCAAAATGGCTCGTGTTTCAGGCCAGCACAGACAGGGTGAGAGAAGAGGTCTTACTAGGTCTGGATGGGCGTGGCTTTTTTTTTTTTTGTAACTGAATTCTAAACATTATTTTAAAGACCCATAAAACATATTTTAAACGACTAAGTACAACATAATATGGGACCTTTAACATCGATCTGCAGCATGTTACATTTATAATTCCTCATTTCTTTTGTTTTCCCCACTGATCCAAAGTTAGTCGGGATATTCTTGACACGCCTCAGGTTGTTTCGGATTACAGCATTAACCGCGCTGTAAAAAAAAGTAGCAACACCAATCAAACCATTAATCAATGGTAGCTCAAAGTCTTCTCTCAAGCATCAGACAAACCACCAACAGAGTTCGTGTTCTGTTCAACAGAGAAGAGCTATGTTTGGGGATTTTATGTTCGGTTTGGGAAAAGAAATGGTTCAGCAAAGTGATGAAGTGATTGATAATACATCCAAGTATGCTCAGCCATTTCGAAGAGACCTGAATGAATCCAGGAACCTAACGCACTTATTCTTAGCTGAGTCAAGTGTTTCACAGTTTTTGGACTTCTTATCTGTGGAGAGTCCAATTTGTTTCTTTTCACAGAGAAACCGACTGAAGCGAAAGCAAAGCAAGGCAGAACACCACTCAGAGACCATATACATAGCTGGCCAGACAGATACAGTGGAAGGAGTTAGTCTTCTTTAGTAAGCTCATTCTCACTCAGGTTCCAGCAGTCTCTCTTGTTCACCATTCTCCACGTTGCCTAAACAACACACTTCGGGCTGCAGTTAAGCTACGATCACAATTATTTTAATCAAATTTGTCATAAGCAGGCAGGGATTATCCTGAGAGAATAAAACCTTGATGCCCAGCAAACATGTACATCTTCAGCAGGCTGGACCTCCGCTTTTGTTCCCTCTAAATCGTGTCAGCCATCTCCAGCTTTGATGGCTAAGCCTAGCTGACAGATGCATGCAGCTAGCTGGCGCTAGGCTGGGCTCCCTTACCTGGTCAGTGAGGAAAGAGGGCTTGTAGCTGCCGTCGGGGCCTGAATGGCCACTGCCTCGGAGGCTTTTCATGTGCGACACAGCCATGCGAAGAATCGTCAGCTTGTCGGGTTTGCGCGCCAGGGCACTGCAGGTAGGCACCATGTCGGACAGTTCTGTGATGTAGGCAGTCATCTTGTTCCTCCGGCGCCGCTCAATCTCGCTGTGGTTCTCTCTGACACGAGAGAGGGGCAAGGGGAGAGGGTGAAGAACAGAAATGGGGTCGGATCAGGGAGGAGGAGGAGAAAGGGGGGGTGTCATTTTGACAGGAGGGTGTAAAAAGAGGTCAAATACAGGGTTAATTGAGGGAGGAGGAGGAAAGACACAAGAAGAGAGAGATGCAAAAAATAAAAGTTAATGATCCATGAGCAAGGACAAAAAGAATGCCTCATCATTCAATGAGAAATGGAGTGAAAGACAGAGCAAGAGAAGACAAGCCTCTTTAGAGGTCCTGGGGAGAAAGGGAAGAAAAAGCATTTCAATGGAGTTATGAGAGACACTCAGGCCCAGAGCGACTAGCATCCTAGGGAAAGATGCGCCAATAAGTGCATAAAAGAGATCACTTTCTCACACAAGGCAAATACGGCTGTTTGTAACCGCTGGTGGTTGATTAGGTATCCCAATCCCCGACCCAATTCAATATCACTGTAGCTTTACTCTGCGGTATGAACTGATGTTGACAACACCATGTGATTCGCAGGAAACCCGTGGATGGGAACACTCATGAGTCAGCCATAGGGTTCTCGCAAGAATGACTGGTTGCGGAAATTCCAAATTTCAGTGTAAATAGCACAAATTCAGCCCCACACAAGGCACCAAGATTAAATTAAAAAAAAATCTACTGAGCGATGATGTAAAAGCAACCATAAGGAATAACTATGTAAAACGTTATAATTTTCTTGGCAGGAAATGAGCAGACACCAACTTATAAAACACAGAGAACCTATTACAGCATGCAAGAGTAGAGTAAGAAAGATATTAGGGGAGACTGGAGAAGGGGAGCGGGACAAGTGACCGAAAACTTTATCTGTAGAAACTGTTTCACATTTTGCTCCCCTCAATTGGCCTTGCATTCCTCCCTTTACCCTTCATACCTGGCAAACCGTTCTTTGTCATTGGCTCCACCTGTGTCATCGTCGCACCTGAAGAGTGATAGACAGGATCTCAGATCACTCTCAAGCCCTTTCTCAAGATCTCAAAATGAAACTAAAGCATAGAATCACTGCCAGCGCTATCAGTCACGTCTATCAGCTAACACAAACACCAGTACACATTAATACAGCAACACAGAATCCTTCAGGACCAACCTGAAGAGTTTGTTTCCTTCATCGTCATCAAAATCAGCGCTGTGGGAGACAGAGAGCAGTCTCTATCATTCAGAACAGTCATATTACCAGAAGCATGACAATCATCCTAGGAATTAAGGACTGCAGATCTGCTGTCTAGAAAATGATTACTTAGTTTTCAGTCTGAGAATTAGTTAAACTCAATTCCACTATGGAGTGCTGCTGCAACTATATATTATAGAGGGTGCAATGCATGCAGTGATACTTTTATTAGAAGTGTGACGCCTATAAAATTGATAGTGGGACGGGACGGATGTGATGCTGCTGTTCATCTACGATGTGAGGGTCTGGTACTTACGTGGCGCGTCTCTTGGCGGTGCCTTTCTGGACCACGGATCCACTGCCCGACTGGTTCCCAGTGGCTGTGCCCATCGTCAGCGAGGGCACATCTGAAATATCTGCGAAAAAAAAAAAAAAGAAGCCCAGAAAATTATTGAGAACCACAACCAAGCTACCAACTGGTTAGATTCAGATAGAGAATTAAAGTTTCTTTCCACTTCAGGAACAAACAAAAATACATAAACCTCATCATGGCCATTTAACTGTAACCATTACCTAAACATATAGGCATCTCCATGCTTTTTTTTTTTTTTTTTTTTTAAAACAGAGATTTATAAAATAAAATAAGAAAATCCATCTCCATTGCACTAACTGACAAAATAAGGATAAAAATGACCAAATGAGCCAGTACATGATACTTAATCCCATTCATTGTATTTGCGTCTTTCAGTTGGTTTTAAACCACAAAAATATGACATTCACCTCTGAATTCAAGCATTCTTTGATAGTAGTAGTTCTACAGCATTACTATCAGATTGGAATGCACTTTACTTGTAAAGCCAAACAAACCAGACTTAGTGATTATACAATAAAGCACGCAGAAAATGTTGCAAAAAAAAAAAAAAAATCTTAACAGCAGTATTGAATGTGAAAATTGTTTTATTGTAGACATAAGTAAGACACATTTAGCTCATGGATTCCATTTCCTCTATTAAAAAAGTGCTTCTGATACTAAAATTTGCCATAACGGAAACCTATTCAAAAACAAAACTTGCACATGTACTCGTGTTCAGTGACATTAGCAGTGGGCCCACATAAGGATTTCACTCAGATGTCACATCTCGGGTCTAATCTGATGCAAGTGAATCACAGAGACTGGTTATCAACACCATTTGCAAAAAAGGTGGGACACCGAGTAAAATGTATATAAAAACAGAATGCAATGATTTGCAAATCATTTGAAGCCTAAATTTACCTAAAAAAATAAATAAATAGGACAAGGGTCCTGCAGCTTACCGGCAAGTAATCTTATAGTGATGATACAAGTTACGACAATTTCATGTGAAGTTTGACATTCGAATCATTAAAAGTCAATGCCAAGGTCACCAAATAAAAGTTCACAACATTTGTAAGACCTAAATATAATCCTAAGCACTGAATCAGTTTTGGTGATACAAGTCATTGAAAATTCAATATATCAATTGTGAACTTTAACGGTCACAGAAGGTAAAGTATAGGTCAGTAAATGGACTTCATATACAACTTTCTAAATGTCTATACACAAACTTTGGCTCTGTGACCATTTTGGTGATAGAAGTCATTGTAATTTCACTGTCGAGTTTGAACCTCTAAAGTCACTGACAGTCAAGTTGAATGTCACCAAATGAAAGTTCATATGTGACTTCCTAGATGTCAGTAACACGAACCTAGGCTCCATCTGTGACCATTTTAGTGATACAAGTCACTGAATCTTCCCTAGGTCACATTTGACCTTCGAAGGTCAATATGAAGGTCACCAAATGAAAGCTCATATATGACTTCCTATACATCTCTAATACAAACCTAGGCTCCATCTGTGACCGTTTTGGAAGTACAAGTCATTGTAATTGTATTATGTCAAGTTTGACCTTCACAGGTCACCAAGTCAAGTTGAACGTCACCAAATGAAAGTTCATGTGTGACTTCCTTTAAGTCTGTGATACAAGCTTAGGCTCTATCGGTGACCTATTTAGTGATAGAAGTCATAGAATTTTCACTCTGTCAAGTCTGACCTTCAAAGGTCAATACGAAGGTCACCAAATGAAAGTTCATATTTGACTTCCTATATGTCTCTAATACAAACCTACACTCTATCTATAACGATTTGGATGATATAAGTCATTGAAATTTCACTGTAAAGTTTGGCCATTGAAGGTCAATGAAGGACAAGTTCAAGGTCACCAAATGAAACTTCATACATGACTTCCTACACTCCCACAATACAAAGCTCTATTTATAATAGTTTTGGTGATAGAAGTCATTATAATTTGCTAAGTGAAGTTTGACCTTCAAAGGTCACCCAAGGTCAAGTTCAAGGCCACCAAAATAAATTTCATATATACCCCTATATAAGTGTTTAATACATATATGTTCCCAATCTTCAATATTTTCAAGCCTAGAAGCCTTTGAAAATTGTAACATTTTGCTTTGACCTTAAGTTTGACCTTTCAAGGTCATCTGAGGTCAACTTTAACATAGCTAATGTATAGGTCATATGAGACTTCCTATATGTCAATAATATAAACTTTATCTCTATCTTCAACCATTTGGCCTCCACAGCCCATCTTGCTTATTCATAAAGTACAGCGCCCCCACTAGACCCACTTCTGTCGATTCAATCAAAATGGTGCTCGCACTGTACATTGATGGTACCAAGGGAAGTAGATTGCCCGATTTAGAAAAAAATTTATCACGCGATTTTTGAGAAATAATTTTCTAAAATTTCTCAGTCCTATCTTTAACATTGGGGCCAAAATTTCAAGGACCCATAAAACGGACAAAAATGATTCATTCAAAAATCCGAAAAAAACGTCTGGACATATGGCCTAGTAGTATGTTATGGCAAATTTACACAAAAATTCATCCGGCCGAAAAAAAGATAAAAAAATGTTCCAGACAACGGACGCCACACCACGACAATATGGGCCGATAAGCTAACAAAGAACAAAAACAACATATCAAATGTTGAAACAGAAATTTTTTTGTTTTTTGAAAAATGCATGCTCACTTTGAATTTGACACCAGCAACAGGGTTTGGAAATAGGGTTGTATTAACAGCTAGCTACTTGAACTACAATGGCAAAAAGCTACATTGTAGCTTCTATCTTAAGAGCCAGTTTTTGTAAGAATCAGGCAGTTATTAGGGGGTGATATACTATGATCCCAGATTTGCCTAAAATTTTTGTTGGTGAAAGATGGTTGCTTCAATAGAAAAACAGCAAATTTTTAGGTGCCAATACCCTTCAGTTTCTTTTTTAGGGGTACCAGAAGAGCCATAGATTCCGAGATGTGAACTGAGCGATGAAAAAAATTCAGTTTTCAAATGCAATTATATCACTGCGCCGACAACAGCCCATTTTCACATGTCAATCTACTGTGTGTAGGGCTCGCAATAATCTGAAAATTTTTGTGGGGTGTCGAGGGCACGTCCTGTAGGGGGCGCTGCAAGATGATACTTTTGGCTATTTTAGTAGTTATATCAGGGGCATTTCCAGACTTTGCCCTCAACAGCCCAAGATGGTTTATTCATAATATGATACCATGGGACATCTTTTATATAATCAACACAAATTAAGCATGGGATGTTGAGGGCACAAGAGTATAGGTGGCGCTTCAGTCAGGGAAAAAGTGAAATTCGGCATTTTGGCAGGTCAAAGTTCTCCATGCGCCCTCATCCGATTTTGATGAAACCTTCTCAGTTGGGTCGCCCTATATGTCCACGAACTGTGATGTGAAGATTATTCTGGGTTTCTGCTGCATTAACCCTTTACAGCCCATCTGAGTAAGAAAGGTTTACAAAATTGCACATGGAATTGCAGGGTTTTATTACCTCAGTACTTAATGTAGTATATGACACATGCATAAGTGCACATGTGATACTTGCAGCCAGTAATTAATGATTTAGAACTTTAAATGGGATGTATAATGTGAAATATAAGCTACATCCAAAGGGATTTCACTATTGTTTTAGTGGGCAATAAAGGGATAATTGTTCTGTGTTATGTTTTCTATTATGATATAGCAAGATATGTAGTCATTCCTATAGGCAAAAATTACGAAATCAAAAGATGGATAGTCGGCGAGCACAGGAAGACATTATTTCCTGGGTAACGGTTTTATTATACAGTAGCACCACCCATACGAAGCAACGCTATAAATAAGCTGTGTATAACTTTTCTGAAGGAAGTGCCCCTTCAACTGTTAACAGTTCATTTTCAAGACGCTTGCATTCAGTGCATAGTATCAGTTGAACTACATGTAGGTCAGAGTTCACAACGTGCTGCTTTTCACTCAGCTTTCTCTCAGGTTTTCACTTGTTTCTCAGGTACTGTTGGTAAAATAACCCACCAACATAGACTGACAGTCAATTCTGCATGCTGTATTACCTGAGTTTTCCTGAATAGAAAAGTGATGGTTGAGATAATTTGAGATATCGTGTAATTTGCATCACAATTTCCAAAGTGCAGTTAACGTGAATAAGTAGTTGCAGTCATTTCCGTTTTTGCAAAAGGTGCTTTAGAACTGATGGTGGGGAAGGGAAAATGCAGCAGAAACCCAGAGTAATCTTCACATCACAGTTAGTGGACATATAGGGCTACCCAACAGAAAAGGTTTCATCAAAATCGGATGACGGCGCATGGAGAACTTTGCCATCCCAAAATGCCAACTTTCACATTTTCCCTGAGTGAAGCACCACCTATACTCTTGCGCCCTCAACATCCCATGCTCAATTTGTGTTGATTATGTAAAGGATGTCCCATGGTATCATAGCATGAATAAACCATCTTGGGCTGTCAAGGGCACAGTCTGGAAATGCCCCTGATATTACTGCTGAAACAACCTAAAGTAGCATCTTGCAGCGCCCCCTATAGGATGCACCCTCAACAGCCCACAAAAATTTTCAGATTACTGCGAGCCCTACACATAGTAGATTGACATGTGTGAAACTGAATGTGGGCTATACATTATTTCTCGCGTTAGAGTTTAACTATAAATCTTTTTTTTTTTTTTTTTAGAATTTTTTTATTTAAAGTATTGTTTGTGCATTGTCAGGGGTGCCAGTAATTTTGCAGCCCAAAGTAAAAAAGACATTACTGTGTTTCAACAGTGGGAAATTATTTGTCTGCATCAAGCAAAGAAAACAACTGAGGAGATTGCGGCAATAACTGGCATTTGGTAAATAACTGTCCAATGCATTAATAAAACCTGAAAGGATTGTGGTGAGCCCTCAATTTCCTGAAGGAAATGGGTCGGAAAAAATCATGAATGATCATTATCAAAGAGCACCAAAATGCTTGGTAGAGCCTCATCATCAAAAATCGACAGAACTCATGGCAATGTTTATTAGTGGAAGAAAGAACTTTTCCACACACAGTGTCAAGAACTTACAGAATGGAGTAGACAGCTGCACTGCCACAAGAAAGCCACTTATTAGTAAGGGGCTTATCAAGAAAAAAAAATTCAATTTGCTAAGGAGCATAAAGGTCATGAGGTCTGATGAGTCCAAATTTACCCTATTCCAGAGCTATGTATGCGTCAGGGTAAGAAAGGAAGCCTATGCAGCGATACCCGTCACGCATAGTGCCCACTGCGCAAACCTCTAGAGGCAGAGTTATAATATGGGGTTGCCTTCAATTGGTCAGATCTACGCTCAGCAATGTTATGCAGCAATAAAATGAAGTCAGCAGACCACCTAAACGGACTGAACGACCCGGTTTTCCCATCAATATATTTTTAAACCCCTGACAGCGCAGACATATTCCACGATGACAATGCCAAGATTCATAGGGCACAAGCAGTGCAAGAGTGATTCAACGAGCATGAGGAATCATTTTCACACGTCTACTTGGTCAACACAGAGTCTTGAATAGTCTTGACCGTATCCAATTATAAGCCTTTGAGCTGCGCTGGAGAAGACTTTGTGGAGTAGTTGGACTCTGGGCTGTTTCACAATCAGGGGTAAATTCTAAAATTTTGAATAAATTTAGCTTTTTTTCTAAAGTTATTAGCAGCAAGGTGACATATACCATTCATTTTAAGTTCTGCTATCATTGACTAATCTACAGAAGCCATTTATTTGATGAAAAAATGTCAAATGTCAAAAATTTGACAGTACGATATCTATTTTGACATTCTGGTGTCTCATTTTCTTTTAGATACATTTGTATTCCTCACCAATAAAACACCACTGCACCCAGTAGGTTGTGCGATCATTATTTAAAAAATGGGAAGGTTTTTTTTTAAGCTACAAATAATATTTGGGGGGTCAGAAACGCATCGATTCATGAAAACTTGACTTTTTCTACCAAGACATTCTGTCCGTCAAAATGTCATGTCTTATCCGGAGATATTTTTTACATTATTAATATTTCAACAGACCAGCGGGGTAAGTTTGGATGTATAGTATGATTTTGACTCCACATATTCACACGATCGCGCATGTGGAATACTGTGTCAGTATATGCCCTGGTCATTACACTGTGTACCATGTTATGAGTATATGTTCTTTGTCCGTCAAAAACATGTCTTCTCCGGAACTGGTTAAAAAGGTGGAAATGGGCAAATTGTCATTTGTATGAATTTTAGGAGAACCTGTGAACCCAACGCTCCAAAATTTTCAGCATGTGTCCTCAACAACATATGTAAACAAATAGGCATCAATTTGATTCTATATTCCACATTTGATTTTTGGGGGTCCGTGAGACAAACTTTGGTCCCTGATTGTGAAACAGCCCCTCTCCAGACGTCACTGCAAGAGCTCAACCAAAAAATATTGAAACTCTGGACGGAAATAGTTGTTGTAACTGCACAAGACTGTCGAAACAATGCCACGACGACTGTGCGCCGTGATCAAAGGTAGCAAAAGGTGGTCCAAATAAATGTTACCTAGTGTGCGCGACATTTATTGGCCATGCAGTGTAACAGTTACAAAGACACTGTCGCATCTATTTCATGAAAACGGCAACGAAGCTTTGACCTTAACGTTACGTTGCGAGCTAACCAGCTCACTATTCAGAGTTAGTAAGCCTGGCTTAACGTTACATTATATTTCTAGATAATAGCTAGATGTCAAACAATATTATCAAAAGTTATCAAGCTGGCTAGTGTAACACTATCCGTTAGTTAACGCTTCAAATTACAGTCTTATCGGTATGCCTCGTTGACCCAACTGTTATATTGCACCGCAATCTAACGCACACTACCATTAATCTCACAAGAGAACAGATCTGTCACCACAGGTATGCAAGCAGGCCGACGTAGCAAATAAACCCGACAGTAGCTGCAGCGTTTTGGGACAATGGTTAAATTAACGGTCCAGTAAGCACTACCTGTAAGAATATTTCACATTATGCCAAGTAATCGCAGCTCTTAAGTCGCATAGCTGGCTAGCCAGTGACTAAAAGCTGGCTAGCTAATGAGCACCAACAAAATGCGATCAATAAACCAGCAACATTAGGTCAACTCAAGCAAGCTCGGGCTAAAGTTAGCCGATTAGCTATCTTACGTGCATGTATTAGCCAGCTAGCTAGCTGATAAATTGCCTGAATTAGTTATCCACTTAACTATGCCACCTACCCGACATTAGCGCTAGCATGTTAACTAACTAGCTAGTCCAAATTCTTAAGTATCGTGTCAATAGCTAATAACGCTCATTATTAACGTCAGCAAGCAACATGAGCTAGTTACTTTGGAGGAAACAAAAATACACTTTGTCAGACTGTGTTACACGCGATGAAAGCTTCGTCTAAAATAGGCATTAGCTAGCTAGCTAACCAGCGTTACTGAGCTCATCAGTTAGAGCACAAACCCGTTACGGATATTTCGGGCTACGTTACCAGCTGACGATAGATAGCTACAAAATATTACGTTCAGCCGACTGCTGGCTAGCTACCTCAACAAACTAATTCGACAGGTTGACTATTTTTAAGAAGAGAACGCAAACTAGTCAATTATTAGCTGGCGACGAGTTTTATATTGGTTTCGATGCTTCAGCAAGTAGATTTACAGGCTACCAAACTAGCTAAAATTACCTGGATTGGCAGAGTCCATGTTAGAGCTGAGTGATATAAACAAAACTTCAAGGAGTAAAAAAAAAAAATCCCCTCAGTGTTATCTTTTCTTTAACAAAACTGGAGTCGATGTTCCTCTCGGAAATCTATTCTGTGGGCCGAGTACGTAGGCGTTTACATAGCTATAGTTATGCTATTACTTTCCTCATAAACAAATATGAATATTTTCAAAAAATAAAAAAGACACCGTCCCTTTATCGCCTTTTAAACCCCCCTCTTGATCCAAGATGGCGGTCCCCTGCCATCCGATTGTGATAAGTCAACCGAACTTGCTACTGGAGCATCTCCCATTGGTCAAGGACAAATGTGATTTAATTCTGAAAGTGGCATCCGTTTCCCGTAATAATTTCGCAATATAATCCGCGAAACATTCAGTGCCATTTATTTTCATATTTATCTTGTCGTGTTGGAACGCACGCGGCAGTCCGTGTGCACAATTACCTAAAGTGTTTATGACCCCGCTTCGGATCTTTTGGGGTTTTGCCATATGGCATCAAAAATAAGTTTTTGACGATTTGACGAGCGAGCGTATTGGAACTGTGGCGTGAGAGCTTTGAATCGCAGTGGCTCCAGAAATATCTCAAATGATTGTTTTCAGAGGGGGCGTGGAGCGAACCTCGCAGTTGCATCTCCTCGACTGGATTGTCTGGCTACCTAGCTAGCTCACAAAAGTTTAATTGTTGCTAACGTTAATTCTTTAGACGAGTGCAGTAGTAGAGTGTGATTAGCTTTAAAGTTGAGTTTCGAGTTAGCAGGAGTTGTGTTGACTTTCCTGGACTTGAGTTTGTGTGGGTGTGTGTGAGGGATATCTGTGATCCGGGTACTAGGTCGGGGGGAGTAGTAGCGGGGGTGCCGGCCGACGACCTGTACAGGTCCTGTATACGGTGCTTTTGCTCTGCTTCTTCCTGGCTGGTGTGCCAGGGATTAGTTGGAGTCTGTTTGGTGCATGGATGCTGATATGGAGGTGAGCGGGGGAAGTGGGCAGGGTTGGAAAAAAGTGGAAAGAGGGAAACGTGGACGTTCTTTGGAGAAGGAGGGAGATAGGGTGGTGAAAATGGTGAGGGCCGAAGAGGAATTTCTGGTCATTTTCAAGTTGAAAGACCAGGTGGGAGGAGGGTTTAGAGCCATGAATCCGCTTACAGTTGCTGAGTCCTTAAGGTGTGTTGGGGAAGGGATAGTTGCGGGGATCTTGTCTAGTGGAGCTATGCTTCTGTTGTGCAGGAATAAGGATTAAGTAGGGAGAGCAATGAAAGTTGGGAAAATATTAGGGGAAAAGGTGGAAGTGGTCATTCCTGTAAAGAAAAATGAGTTATAAGGTGTCATCTATGGAGTGTGTGCTGATATTTCTGAGGAAGAAATTTAGGAAAATATAAGAGGGGGGGAAAGTAATGGGTGTGAAGAAGTTTAAAGCCAAGGAAGGTGGAAACAGAAATACCCCTGTGTTGATAACTTTTGATGGAAATCTTCTTCCAGCTCATGTCTATATAGGATGTTTGTCCTTCCAAGTCAGGCCCTATCAAAGATCTCCTCTGCGGTGTTTCAAGTGTTAGAGATTTGGTCATGTGGCGGCTTCCTGTAGGGGGAACAGGCGTTGGGTTAAGTGTGGAGGAGATTGTGACATTCTGAAATGCGAGGAATTGGCTTCTAAGTGTTGTAACTGTGGAGGAAATCATATGGCTTCATTTAAAGGGTGGGGACACGTTCAGAAAGCGAGACAAGTTCAGGAGGTCCGAGACCAGCATAAAATCTCTTATGCAGAAGCATTAAAGAAGGTGGAAAGGACTGGGGCCTCCCCTGTTGGGGGAACGCCTGTGGTACCCAGGCAGCAACCTTCATGCTCTCTCTAGGCAGGAAATTGTAATTAACAAGGAGGCCCTTCTTGCATTTATGGTTGATGTGATCTATGGAGCTCGGGAAAAAAAAAAAAAAAAACTAGGTCAGATGTTATTAAGTTTGTGGCTGAAGCAGCAGGAAGATTTCTGGGTGTAAAAAATTGCTCCCCTCAGTCACTTCATGAATATATGAGGGCAAGTCAGGAGTTGGCAGGCCAGGAATCAAGCAGCCAGTCTGAAAGAGGGGAAGAGGAAGGGGAAGGCTTGGATAATGGTGATTTCTTAGATGATGTTGATGATGTTTAATTTTGTCATGATGTTCTGTATCCTTCAGTGGAATGCAAGAAGTCCGCTAGCTGATGGTCAGGAATTTAAGAAATTAATTGGAGAGTTCAAAGTTAAGCCAGATTTTTTATGTGTTCAGGAAACGTGGCTAAAACCGGAACTCGATTTTGTAGTCCCAGGGTACATCTGCCTGCGAAAAGATAGGGATGGTCACTCAGGTGGGGGGGTGTGCTACTTTTATTAAGTTAGGGATCCAATATAAAGTTTGTGAATATGAATTACCTTATGAATGTCTAATTGTTGATGTGTGGAGTCTCCAAGGCAAATTAAGTTTGGTTAATTTTTACAATCCCTGTAAACCTTTAGTCTTGGCTGAACTTGAGGCGTTAATAAATAAGATTACTTCCCCTGTCATCTGGGTAGGTGATTTTAATGCTCATAATCCTCTGTGGGGAAGTCAGGTAAGGGATGGGAATGGTGTTGTGGTTGAAGAGATGCTAGATAATTGTGGGTTAGTAGTTATGAATGATAGCAGGCCAACTCGATTTGACATTCATTCCTGTAAAATGTCCTGTCTTGATTTAACTCTTGCCTCTCCAGCCCTAGCAAGAGTGGGCGAATGGGATGTCCTGGGGAAACATTCAATGGGAAGTGACCACTTTCCTGTTTTAAGTCAGTTTGGTAGATCCTTAATGGTGGTCCAGGGGGATTTAGGTAAAAGGTTTGGGGTCAGTCCATATCTAAGCATCCAGACCCTCCCAGATGACCCCCTCAGAAATTTCTCAAAAAATTCATATGGGTACCTCTGGTGGACTTATGAAATAATACCAAGTATTAGACCAATATCCCTAATAGTTTTGAAGTGATGGCCTGTCACAATTTTAAGTATTTTTTTTTTTAATTTTGCCAAAATTGTGTTCGTCCACTTTGGGCTTCCACTGCTCCTCTATTATTTAACCTACAGTTCAGATTTTTGGTTTCCCTGGCCAACTTTTCCCCTAGAATCAGAATTTCTGGTCAGATTAGGTGTATCTACCTTGGTTGCTCCACAATAGGGCTCCAAATTTGGCCAGAAAGCCAAAAATCGCAAAAATTGCTGTACTTTTTAAATGCTACAGATCAGAAAGTTTAGGGAATTCAAGCTTGAAAATTTTTTTGTGACCATTCCTGATACCTCTCATGGGTAATCCACTTTAATCTTGTTCCTATCTTGGCAGGAATGAGAAGAAAAAATTTTTTTTTATTTTGCTCGTTTTTCATTTTATGGAAAAAATAGCAATTTTGAAGTCCATGGTTCACCATGTGCGCAATTGACCACATCCTTCAAATCTTTACCATAGATTGCTATAGTTGTCAACTTCATCTGACAAAAAAATTGGGATGGTGTTCAGCCTAGTTTATTTTATGTGAATTTTTCAATAGACACACCCTATTGGCCATTTAAACGCACCATCGTACATCATAAAATGCTATAGATTTGTTGAAAGTATGAATATTAAGTAATGTTCAGTTCATTATGTTAAAGCTTGAACAAATAATGAAATCTTGAGACAAGCACAAACTTGTTTCATCTTACATCATCATTAAATCTGCAATCTGAGGTAAGTGAAGTGTGATGACTTAATCCATAATTCGTCTGAACTCGTTTTGGTGTAATGATGACCAGTATAAAAGAGCTCCAATCATCAGATTATCATAATCACTCAAACCATGGAGGGTAAGAAGGATTTACCACAGTGTGACTTAGGCACCAAATTGGGTGATGAATGTCACAATACACGTATGGCAAGAAAAACTGGCTTCTTCAGAGTGGATACCTTAAGCAATGAGGATCAAGAATTGCTCGCCTGGAGATCTGGAGTTATGCTTGAGGAAATTGAGCAAATTTGTTTTCATCATGAGAAGATGTATTTATCTCGGTTCATGAGTGAACAGCGTACATGTGCAGATCCAGGAAATATTCATACCAAACAGATTTCACATAAGTGTAATTTCCATGTTTTGGTGTAGCAATTGTATAAGTTTATCCCGATTCCATTACAGATTTGCATAATGTGTGATTTTTAGTCCTCTAAGTTCCTGGCAGTGAATGTAAATTTGATAGTTAGCAATGTTAGCAAAAATTACATAATGAGATTAAAAGCAGCATTCTTATGGTCTCTAACAAAAACCATGTGAACCATTCCAATGTAGTAGTGAACCATACATGTAATCCATAATCCATTGTTAAGCTTCAAATAAAACAATGATTTTGCTTGAAAAATTGTATTGAAGTTATTTTTGCATGTATTTAGCTGTTTCAAAGAGCCTAGATGTGGCAAATGTGCTGAATTTGGCAATTGATGCTACACGATGCTGAATTTTCATCAATATCTGCTCAGAAATAGGTAACATCATTCAAAAATTGCAGTAAAAAAACTAGGCTGAACACCATCCCAATTTTTTGTCAGATGAAGTTGACAACTATAGCAATCTATGGTAAAGATTTGAAGGATGTGGTCAATTGCACACATGTTGAACCATGGACTTCAAAATATTTTTTCCGTAAAATGAAAAACGAGCAAAATAAAAAAAAAATTTTCTTCTCATTCCTGCCAAGATACAAACAAGATTAAAGTGGATTACCTATGAAAGGTATCAGGACTGGTCACAAAAAAAATTTCAAGCTTGAATTCCCTAAACTTTCTGATCTGTAGCATTTAAAAAGTACAGCAATTTTTGCGATTTTTGGCTTTTCAGCCAACTTTGGAGCCCTATTGTGGAGCAACCAAGGTAGATACACCTAATCTGACCAGAAATTCTGATTCTAGGGGAAAAGTTGGTCAGGTAAACCAAAAATCTGATCTGTAGGTTAAATAATAGAGGAGCAGTGGAAGCCCAAAGTTGGACGAAACACAATTTCGTCAAAATAAAAAAAAAAATACTTAAAATTGTGACAGGCCATCACTTCAAAACTATTAGGGATATTGGTCTAATACTTGGTATTATTTCATAAGTCCACCAGAGGTACCTATATGAATTTTTTGAGAAATTTCTTAGGGGGTGCCCCAGGAATTTTCTGATTTTCTGGGTGCCTTCACTTGGACTGACCCTTTGATTTTACTTGGGCAGAATGGGTTAAGTTTGGGGTAGAAATTGGAAATAGGTTAGGAGACATTAATAGTGAAGGTTCTATGGATGAGTTCAATGATTCCTTGAGTAAAATGATTTTTGATGTAGCCTTTAAGACAATTCCATGCAAGGGGATCCCAGAGGATCGAGTAATTGTTCCGTGGTGGAATAGAGATTGTGACAAGGCGGTGAAAGAAAGGATACAAGCTTTTAAGCTTTTGCGCAGAAATCCTACTCAGGAAAACAGTATTCATTTTAAACGTTGCAGGGCAAAGGCAAGGAAAACTATAAAAGATGCTAAAAGAAAGTGTTGGAGGGCTTTTTGTGGGACCCTGGGGCCGGATACCCCAGTTAGGCAGGTCTGGTCCAGAATTCATAAAATGTCTGGGAAAATGCTGAGGTCCCTAATGCCAGCCCTGTCTGATGGCGGTAGTGAAGCAGTTAATAACTTAGAAAAAGCAAATATGTGTGTCAAAGTCTTTCAAGAGGTACAGAACTCCAAGTCTCTAGGGGATTATGGTCTTATGAGGAGGGAAGAAATCTTGAAGGCTGAAGGATGGAAGTTAAATGTTGTATCTCCAGAAACTGTTTTTTATAATGTATCCCTCTCTTTGAAGGAGCTCAAGCGGGCAGTTCAAGCTGGAGCAAACTCTACTCCTGGCCAAGACAGAATTAGTTATGAGTTGCTTTAACATTTAGGTGATGTAGCTTTGGAAGAAGTTCTGACTCTGTTTAATTATGTTTGGGAGGCAGGGTCATTACCTAAGGTGTGGAAACATGCTGTTGTGGTTCCTATCCTGAAACCAGGAAAAGATCCCTCTTGCCCTTCATCTTATCAGCCTATAGCTTTAACAGCTGTTTTATGCAAAGTAATGGAAAGAATGGTAACTAAAAGGTTAGTTTATTTCCTTGAAACTACAGGCTTTTTTGCAAGCTATCAAAATGGGTTTAGATTTGGTAGGAGTACTATGGACTCCATTGCAGTGTTAGATGACGATGTCAAAAAAGCTATTAAGGTGTGATTGCTGTGTTTCTGGATATTGAAACGGCATACGATTCAATGTGGAAGGAGGGATTACTAATTAAACTCCATGATGCAGGTGTTAAGGGTAGAATGTTCTATTGGATTAAGGATTTTCTTTTTGTAGTAAGAGATCCATTAAAGTTAAAATTGGGGATGATTTCTCTGAAACTGCTGATATCATTAATGGAACTCCTCAAGGGGCAGTGATTAGCCCTGTCCTCTTTAACATTATGAACAATGATATATTTTTGAAAGTACCTAATCACTTTGGGAAGTCTCTGTTTGCGGATGATGGAGCTATCTGGAAGAGCGGGAGAAATATGCATGTTCTATTTTGTCAGATGCAAAAGGCTCTGGATCAGGTTGTGCAGTGGGCAAATGACTGGGGATTTAGAATTTCCTCTTCCAAAAGTAAATTCATGATCTTTGGGTATAAGAGGAAGATTCCTGCATTAAATATTTTGTTGTGTGATTGCCCAGTAGAAAGAGTCAAAGTATTTATGTTTCTTGGTCTATGGATTGATGAAAGACTTACATGGAAAGCTCATATAAAAAAAGTTGTTTGTAAGTGTGAAAAAGTGATTAATATCCTCCGCAGTCTGGCTGGAAGCAACTGGGATGCTGAAAGAGACACCCTGGCTATGACTTATTGCGCTATGATTAGATCTATCTTAGATTATGGTTGTGTGATTTTTGGTTCAGCTGCCAAATCTGTTCTCTGTAAGTTGGACCGAGTTCAGGCTAAGGCCTTGAGAATCTGTAGTGGTTCCTTCAAAACAACTCCCATCCCTGCTTTACTTATTGAAATGAGGGAAATGCCATTGGAAATCAGGAGGAATAAATCAGGGCTTCATTACTGGGCCAAGCTATGTGGTACAAGAGCTAGGTCTGCTTCACAGTGCCTTTTAGATAGTTCCTGAAAGTTTTCAGATAATGGAAAGAAGTCCAATTTTTTACATCATATAAAGCAGTTGGCGGGGAATTTTGGGTTGGAGTGTGAAAGAGTGGCTGTGTCTGATTGGTCCCCTGTTCCACCTTGGTTTCTTCCTGAACCTGAGGTTCTGTTGTCTCTCCTTGAAGAAGGGAGAAATAGCCCTTGTAAAGATGTGAGGATGTTCCTGAATCAGTTTAATGGGTTCATGAAAATATTTACCGATGGTTCAAAGGATCCTGTTTCTGGGAAAACTGGGATTGGGCTTTTTGTTGCGGATGAGAAACTGCTACTCAGCATCCGTTTATCAGACAATATGTCCATTTTCTCTGCTGAACTTTTAGCAATTCAAAGGGCTATGGAATGGATAGAGCATAATAAGCCTAAGAACAGTGTCATATGCTTGGATTCTGCTGCTGCTTTGATGGCTCTAGAAGAGGGTACTTCTAGAGCCCGCCCTGATTTGATAATGGAGATCTTGTGTTGCCTTTCAAGAATTGAGAATTCAGGGTGCCATGTGTGTTTTATGTTGGTGACAGGTCAGTTGGGAATCTAGGGTAATGAAATCGCTGACAAGTTAGCTAAAGAGTCCTTGATTAAAGAAAATATAGATTTAAATGTACTAATGGGTAAGGGAGAATGTATTCGCATCTGTAATGAAAAGCTAGAGATTCTGTGGCAACATGAGTGAGATCAGGAGCAGAAAGGCCGGCATTATTATTCTGTGCAACCTTCGGTGAAACGTAAAAAGTGGAGGAGTACGCTTGGGCAGAAAGATGAGGTTGTCTTAACAAGGTTGAGATTGGGGCATTGCTGTCTGGCTAGTAGTTTAAAAGTGATAGGTACGCATGTGAATGGATTGTGTGAGTGTGGGGAATCAGAGACTGTGGTTCATGTGTTATTTTCTTGTAAATTGTACTCTTGCCATAGGCAGCAGTTGTTTATGGATCTGTCTGATCTGGGCCTGGCTGTTTTCTCTTTGAAAACTGTTTTAGAATTAGGGGGAAATCGGATTCTTTTGGGAGGGCTGTGTTAAGGTTCCTCCATTCTTCTGGGTTGCATGAGAAGATTTGAGTAGTATCTTGTGATGACCAGTGGAGGGCAGCATTACGCCAGACGGTGTAAAGTCCACCGGAATCTCAGAAGAAGAAGCTTTGAATCACGCACATTTATTACATGGCCGAAAGAGTCCCGCCGATATTTTGGAATCATCATCGCCGCCTCAGATCCCTCATGTTAAAGCGATAACTCGAAGTATTTTATGGATCCTTTTCAAATGTTACACGCCTGTAGATCTTATCAAGGAGAACTGGATTGATTTTGGGCTTTGTATTATTAGTAATGATAAATGAATTAACCCATTAATTTCCTGAAACACTTGAGTTCCATCACATAGCCTGATATGTAAGCAATATCAGCTTGAAATATTGCCATTTGATTCTTTCATTCATGCAAGTCTATACAAAGGAATTATCATTGCTTCCATGTCCACGTCCATCGCAGATCCGGTATGTTAACGCGATAGCTCCAAAATGAACACATAGATCCTTTTCAAATTTTATATGCCTGTAGGTCAACATGGAAATCTGGATTGATTTTGGACTTTGTATTATTAGTATTAATACACCACCCCAATAGTTTCTTGGAACACCTGGGTCCATCATATTGCCTAATACATAAGCAATATCAGCTTGCAATTTTGCCATTTGATTCTTTAAGTCATGCAAGTTGATAATGTGGAATGACAGCCCAGGGGGGAATAGCACATTTCAGTTCAGATGATACAGGCAAAGTAGTGCGGGGGTTGCCAATGCCTGGCCAGTGGCTTTCCGGGTTCACTGCCAGATGGAGCGCACACTTTGCTAGAGCCGAACTATCTGAAGGTAGGAAGGAGTAGCTTAAGAGGAACGTGGTTCCAATCTTGATGACTGAAGAAGGACTGGGAACTTGTTCCTAATAAACTTGACAGGAGAATAGACTGGGAAAGGATTGACAGGAACTTGGTCCCCATCCTGGAGACAATGAGAACGACTTGGGAGCTTTTCCTATTAACTAAACAAGGAGTTCTTTGGTATTTTACCATTATTAAAGTTTATGTTTTACTTTCAAAAGGTGAAGAGTTTTACAAGTAAACACTGACTGGTTCTAAGTAGCAAGTGACAATCCAACAACTTGCAAACTCAAAAGAAGGGGTATAAATACGTTACACATATGTGAGGTGGGGTAACCATGAGATGAGAGACAGCCAGGAACAAAATATGAACACTTTTAATAGTATATACTGACTGGTTCTAAGCATACATAGCAAATTACAATCCAGCAACTTGCAACTCAAAAGAGGGGGTGTATATAAGGGGTGGGAGAAAAAAATCAATACAGGGTCATTCCATGCCAAATCACCTAATGGTCCCCAGGTGACCCTCTTAGATTTTTGCTGAAACTCCATGAAAATGTTCATATATGCAAATAACGAACACACAGAAAATTTCAGGCCAAAAGTCCAAGCCGTTTTGAAATTACGGCCGTCCGAAGACCCCCCTCTTTCTTTGTCAAGGCCATGTCATGGATTTTTTTTTCATTTTCAAATGATCATATTTTTGGATTTGAAAAAGCTACAAAGCTGAAAATTGCTACCTGGGGTAATTTGCACACAAGCTTTCAGAATCTGCAATCAAAAACAGTGTATCTTGCTTCCTTTTTGAAGATATGGGCACCTGAAAATGAAAGTTTTTTTTCTAGCGGAAATCATTTTTGTGATTTTTAGGCTTACCTGGTGCCCGAACCATTGATCTGAGGATACCCAAATTGCTGATACATAATCTCTACATACAGCTAAATAACTCCCTGCAAGCATAGACTTATAAAACAATCAGTAAAGGTATGGCTAGGGTCCAAAGTCGACTTTCACAAAAAATCTCAAAAATCACCCCTTTTCGGGGGTCGGTTGACCTTGTGAACAGTTACTCAGGGTAATGAAATTTGCACCACAGAATTATATGTATCTGTCCTTTATATGTACCAAATTTCATTGATGTGACTTAAGTCCTTCATAGTTAGGCAGTGTTTCAAAGAAACCCACTAATTTGATCAAATTACACCATTTTGCTATACATTACAATGTCTTGGGTAGATGTCAAAGGGCAAAAAATGAGAATAAGTAATCTTTGATAACCTTTTTATATATAATAATTCTTAGAAAGTTGTAAAATTCATGACTTTGTACATCAGGAATAGTATCATATGGCTTGTTTTTAAAACAAAAGTTTTCCATAGTACCATACATTGTACATATTGTACATTGATGTTACTAATACAAAACTGCTTTTATTTAAGTGGATTCAACTTACTGATTTTCAGTGGGCTCTACTTACATTATTTGCATGAGGTCATAGCTGTTGGAAACTGTTTATTAAGATTCATCCTAGTCCAGGTGACCTCGTCTAATTAGGTGTTAAAACATTGTTTATCTAGGTTCATCCTAGTCTACTTAACTCCAAACCACAACTGTTTATTTAAAATAGCTGGATCAATTACCTCACTGTTGTGGCCGTATTGTTTACAGAATAATTGAACAGTGTGTTCACTTTTCAGCTCATCCACTCCTCACAATTCATTTCAACTGCAATGTTCAGCAGATGAAGTGTACATTTTATGAGCTCTGTAAAAATCAAGATTTAAAACATGGAATTTGAAGCATCAAGATCGGGATGCAGTATTGGAATTGCACTGGAGGAGGAATGCCATAAGAAAATATATGGCAGAAATGTTGGCACACTTGCAGCCTCTGACTTGTCACTGGATGATAAGAAGCTATTGGAATGGAGAAGTGGGGTACTGCTACGTGATGACAGCACAGTGTGTTTTCACCATGAGAAGATGTACATCTCTCGATATGAATATACTCAGAAATATTGCAGTGATCCATTCAAAATGCACAAGAAACGTATTTCAAGTAGGTTTGCTTCAATTTGCTTTTACAAATTATTGTAATTGTCAATTTACCAGAGCTCGAGGATGTTGTTATATACCGTAAAAGTAGCATAATTTGATCAAATTAGTGGGTTTCTTTGAAACACTGCCTAACTATGAAGGAGTTAAGTCACATCAATGAAATTTGGTACATATAAAGGTCAGATACATATAATTCTGTGGTGCAAATTTCATTACCCTGAGTAACTGTTCACAAGGTCAACCGACCCCCCGAAAAGGGGTGATTTTTGAGATTTTTTGTGAAAGTCGACTTTGGACCCTAGCCATACCTTTACTGATTGTTTTATAAGTCTATGCTTGCAGGGAGTTATTTAGCTGTATGTAGAGATTATGTATCAGCAATTTGGGTATCCTCAGATCAATGGTTCGGGCACCAGGTAAGCCTAAAAATCATAAAAATAATTTCCGCTAGAAAAAACTTTCATTTTCAGGTGCCCATATCTCAAAAAAAAGGAAGCAAGATACACTGTTTTTGATTGCAGATTCTGAAAGCTTGTGTGCAAATTACCCCAGGTAGCAATTTTCAGCTTTGTAGCTTTTTCAAATCCAAAAATATGATCATTTGAAAATGAAAAAAATCCGAGAGGCACTTGACACGACAATGAAAAGGGGGTCTTCGGACAGCCATAATTTCAAAAACGGCTTGGACTTTTGGCCTGAAATTTTCTGTGTGTTCGTTATTTGCATATATGAACATTTTCATGGAGTTTCAGCAAAATCTAAGAGGGTCACCTGGGGACTTTCCTGAAAATTAGGTGATTTGGCATGGAATGACCCTACAGTGTAATATTCCGATATTTTCCTTGGTGATACTGTATTGATTCAGAGACCCCAAATATCATGATTTTATTGCATACATTTTAAAAAAATTTGCAAATACAAACTCAACTTTTTGATACCAGAATGATTAAAATCAGTGGACTTTTCAGCCCAAATGAGTGCTAAGATGGTGCTAAGTGCTTACTGTCTGGTCAGGTTACAACAGCAAAGGTATGACTCTTACGAGATGTAGCCACATATTGGCCAGAACAAAGGTGGACGATGGAGACGTGCAATCGGAGAAACACATTGCAATATCGCAATAATTCAATGTCGTGACTCAAGTATCGTGAGAATCGAATCGTGGGGCCTCGGCTGATTCTTACCCCATGCACAGTGCTTAACAAATTTATTAGACCACCACCCAATGTAAGGTTTATGCCACAGCTGCCCTAAATTAACAGTGTTGGTAATTACCAAAATAATTTTTATGTTTCTGTAATGGTTAATCCACCAGTATGCGCAAGCTCTTTAACTGAAATGATATTTTTAATGCTAAAATATAATCAGTATTGTTGTTATCCATGAATTTTCAAATTTACCATTTTACAAAAAAGCAGAAAAAATAGTTAAGCACATTATTGTTTTTTGATTAAGATGCCAAATAAGTTATTTTCTTGCATTCCTGAAAATCAAGGGCGTAGGTGTAATGTGAGAATTGGTAGGTACACCTATGTGATGCGAACGCGCGAGCTGGAAAATTTTTGTAAATCTGAGTGCAGATACTGCCTTTAATGTATACAGAGATTATCCGAATGAGTGTTTTTCCATTTTTAGGTTGCCGGCCGTAGGCCAGTAACCTATTGTCGTCACTTTGCGTCTGGCGGTGCCGTCGTCGTCGTCCATTTAAAGCCGCAAAAACGGTCTGATGAATTTTTTTTAAATTTGGGGATGTGATCAAAACGGTCATCAAGTTAATACCCGAGCAAAAATTTTTTTGCTTGAATCGTTCGTTTAGGCTTGGCAGCCATTTTTATGTCGAAAATGGCCATTTTTGGCACTTAGGTGCAATTTTCTCAAAAACTGTCTGATGAATTTTTTTTAATCGCAGCAATGGAATCCATATCATGACCTGCTTCAACAGTGTACACGGCGTTTTGATAGAATCGCTCCTTCATAGCGCCACCTAGGCAACGTGTCTGGACTTCATCATTTTTCGAGGTGTTTTGTGCTACAACTCTCTTAATATAGCATTTAGAGCTTAGGTAAATATGAGGCACCTGTAGGTAATCAGGTATGCAGAACATTGTGAGTCAGTCACTTTTGACCTTGGGCCTCAAGGTCAAGGTCAAATGGCAAAAATGTGCTATAACTCTCTTAATATAGCATTTAGAGCTTAGGTATGTATGAGACACCTATAGGAAATCAGATATGCGGAACATTGTGAGTCAGTCACATTTGACCTTGGGCCTCAAGGTCAATGTCAAATGGCAAAAATGTGCTATAACTCTCTTAATATAGTATTTAGAGCTTAGGTATGTATGAGGCACCTATAGGAATCAGATATGCCAAACATTGCGAGTCAGTCACATTTCACCTTGGGCCTCAAGGTCAAGGCCAAATGGCAAAAATGTGCTATAACTTGCATAATATGACATTTAGAGCTTAGATATGTATGAGGCACCTAAAGGGAATCATGTATGCCAAACATTCTTGGTTGTTCGAATTTCACCTTGAGCCTCAAGGTGAAAGTCAAATGGCAAAAATGTGTTATAACAGCTTAATGTGGCATTTAGAGCGTAGGCACGTGTGAGGCACCTATAGGAAATCATGTAAGCCAAACATTCTCTGCAAGTTGAATATGACATTGGGCGTCAACATCAAACGGCAAAAATTGCTATAACTTGCTGAATATGGCAGTTAGAGCTCAGGTATATTTGGGGCATCTATAGGAAACCATGTATGCTGAACATTCTTAGGCAGTCAGTCAAATTTGATGTTGGGCCTCAAGGTCAAGGTTATATGAAAAAAAATGGCCCATATTTGTTTACTGTTGTTTGTAGAGCTAAGGTATGTATTGGGCACTAATAGCAAATCATGTATGCTGGTTGTTTTCGACATATTGGATTTGATCTTGGGCAACAAGGTCCAGGTAATGACAAAACGGCCTAAAAGTCCTTTAATGTTGGCTTTAGATCTTCGGTATGTATTGGATACTAATGACAAATCATGTATGTTGATCAAACACACCATATTGGATTTGACTTTGGTCTTCAAGGTCATGTGACAAAATCAATCTATTTATTTCCTTGTTTAATAATGTCTTTAGAAATTGGTATGTATTAGGCACTAACCTATACATAATAAAAATTTTTACAGGCATTGTAACCGCATGATCGACCTTTTTTCATGATCAACTGCGGCAATAAAAACTGGTCAAAACCTATTTTTGGATGTTTGTTCCTATTGGCATCATGGAATAGAAAGAATAATACTAATTAGACCCACTCGGTGGCAGTGTTGTGTAAAAAAAAATCATTGTCTGAAAGCAGAGCAAGAACCAGAAGTGAATTGAGAAGATGGCGTACTTCACAAATTGACAGCAGACGACAGTGAAAGTTCAGGTTAGAAAAAAATCTAATCGGATTTCATAATGTAGACTTCTTAAAGATTATATTTTTGCTAAATGGCAGAAATGTTGCTGTCTGTCACTCATGAAAAAGTGTGACTGCTCAGTCGAGTTGCCTGATAATGGTAACTAAAACCCCTTTCTCACTGAGCTGCGTTGGCCCGCAGAAGTGTGCGGATGAATCAGTTCTTTTCTTTTGCAGAGAAGAATTGATTCGAAAAACTGGATTGATTCGCAGTGGTACGGGACCACTCGCCATCACTGCCGAAATTCGGATGTCCGAGCTGGAGCTTTTTAACGCTAACGTGTAGACAATGTGTTGCTTTCGCAAGAATTCATGTTGACTTGCTGTTGAATTCGCGGACTGATGCTAGTTACTTTTCTCCTGTTGGAGCTGTAACTGCCGGCAACCTTCAGGGCCTTTGGCACTCTAGTTTTAAATTATGCTACGCAAGGTGCCTCCAAAATTTTCATACAAAGATGCCACATACATAAACTTGCCACAACCTTAACTGACAGCTGCAAACCATCTCAGCGCACTCATGAAACCTGGACATTGATACCAAGTAAGTGGATATATAACTGCGTTAGCAAGCCAGCTCGCAATCCTCTCTATTAAGCATCTTAATTGCAGCCGCAATAAAGATTTCAAAATGGACCACCAACTATGAACTGGACAAACCGCAAATCGAGCGTTAAACAGACTGGATCATGTTAGATTTACGATTATGTGTTTCTTTCATTTCCCCCACTGAGCCAAAGTTGGTTGGGACATTTTGACTTTCAAAGGTTATATTTGCTGAACATCATGAGACTAACTTTAATGCTTTCCCTTTAGAGGGATTATCAGTCTACGTCACTACACAAGTCACCCTGCTCTACTGCGCATGTCAACTGCAGAAAGAGAGCAGGAAGAGCCTCGACCATGTCTTAAACGCGCAAGTTTTACAGACTTTGAACATCAGTGCTGCAGCATGCCTACAGCATGACCCCAAGCTGAGAGAAAAAAGAACATTGTTATTAATTTCGAGCAATATAATATGTTAGACTCATTGGTTTGAATGGTGATAAAGCTAGATATGCCCGCAGGCACAGCTGTATAATTGCAGCAAATGCCAAATTACGGTTCTCTTCTACGGGTAAACCATTGCAAACACATGTAATCAAAGCTGGCGATCCAGTTGCGCGCCTCAAGCCCCGCTTTGGACAAAAATGAATATTCATGACCTGAATAGAGTGGTCAGTTTACTCTCGACTTTTAGCCTTCAGATAGCCCTGCCCTTTCAACCAATCAAATGCTAGAATGCGAAAATAGGTTGTCTTGGAGACGTATCCTCCACAATTGGGTCTTATATGGCTTGTCTGGAAAGATGATAAGAACAAGTTCGCTGAAATATTGGTAGGGACAATCTGGCTTCACAAAATATTGATAGGGACATGTCCCTACCTTCCATATACAAACCTACACCCTTGCTGAAAATAAAAATTATTTTTAAGGATTGTATGTAAGAATGCAAGCTGTTGTCAAGGCCAAAGGAGGCCATACAAAATGTAGTTTATTGTTTTGGTTTTTATGTGTGAATAAGGACTATTTAGTGGTTTCAGTTAGTTATTTGCCAAAGAAATAACAAAAGAATTTTTAGTTTTAAACAAGTTTTTGAAAAATTTCTTAAATATTCATGTTTTCTGGTTTTTTAATAACAGGTGGTCTAATTAATTTGTTAAGCACTGTTTATATACACATAACAGATACAAGTGGTAAAGTAACTATAAAATGAGACACAGCTGGGGATGAGGGAGCACATAAGATGCCAACCAATCAAAGGAGACATTACTTTTTATAGACACACAAGTTGCTGAATGGGAGCAGACGCAGAAGGCATTCACACAAGGTTTGTGACATATCATGATAACTGTTGACTGGAATAGAGAGGCAGTGAGAAAGAAATATTTCAGCATGTATTCTTGAGCGGAGAATAGAGATAAGATTAATGTTTTAAGGCAAGAAGGAAAGTTTGGGCAGTGCATTTGACTGACTGATCGGAGGAGGCTTATAGTTTACTAGTGAGGTACTTCCATGACAAATCACTCAAGACAACTGAACAAATATTGAATCTAAATTTACATTGAATAAAAAAGCTGTAAAAAATATAATTGATTTTTCAGAAATAGTACTTATCTTGAAAGTTAAACCATATTTCACACTGGTATCATATCCTAGTTGACATCAAACCATACTGTCATGGTTTAGGCATACGTTTGTTTGTTAGACCTTTCTTTGTTCTATCGTCCGGGACAATATCGGATTTCTTTTCCATCAAATTCCTGGCCCAGCTGGCTGATTGAGCTGGAGCGGAGTTTTCCGGACTCTATATATATGGCCGGGGGTTCGCCACGCCTATCGCTTGAGTGTCTGTTTCTAGCACTTCAGCCGGAGAAAATCTCTGGTCAGATTTCCTAGTGATTTGTTATATTCCATTTATTGTTAGGAATTGCTTCTTTTAGAAATTTTCTCTCTTCTCTCTTGTTGTTTATTCTCTCTCGCATTGCTTCCGTGTTGTGGACTTTTATTCGTCCTTGGAAGCGCGAGCTTTTACCGGAGGTGTGTACCTCTTTTGTGTTTGTCTCTTATCTGGGCTGCTCTTTGTTCTTTCTCTCACTGGTCGCGGCACCTGGCGTCCTATCACCGCCCATTACAGTACACTCTAGCCGAACATGGAGTCGTCAGCCGCGGCTACGTTAGAGAAAGTTTTGGCTGAGCCGCAAGCCACACTCTCGGGCTATGGCAAGGGCTTGTCTACCCTGAACAGTCGACAGGCTGAGTTGGCGGAGCGAGTCTGCCATCAGGACGAGGGTTTACAAAAACAGGAGAGCGTCCTGTTAAGTCTCACTGAGAGTATTTGAGCCTTGTCCATTCAAATTACACAGAATGTTGCACGAACACTACACTACCCCCGTGAGCCTAAGCTCCAGCTACCTCCACGATATGGAGGCGAGGCAGGGAAATGTAAAGACTTCATCGCCCAGTGTGAAATATTTTTTCAAAGCTCAGCCTTGGCATTTTGAAAATGAAGAGTCTCGGGTTTCATTTATTTTATCTCTGATTGACACAGCCCTTACTTGGGTCGGGCCACTTATTCGATCTAATTCACCAGTCGTGAGTTCAGTGGAGACTCGTTAGGGAGATGGTGTCGGTGTTTGATCAAGATGTGTGTGGGCAAGACGTGGCTACGCGTCTAATGCATCTTAGGCAGGGTTCCGAGAGCGTTGCTGAGTTTTCTATAGCCTTTCGCTCTCTAGCTACAGAGATGGGCTGGCCAGAGGCGCCTCTAATGACTGTTTTTGTTCATGCCTTGGCGGAGGAGGTGAAGGATGCTCTGGCTACATTAGAACCCTGTACTTCTCTGAATTTGTTGGTTCGCACTGCTGTGCGAATTGATAATCGAATTCGCGAAGGCAACAGAGAAAAACGTGCTGCTTTAGCTCTCGCTGACAACGGGGCTGATCTTCCTCATAGAATGCTTATAGCTCCTATTCCACCCACTGAAATTTCCACTCCTGGGGAACCTATGCAGGTCGATGGCTCATATGTGAGCCGGGCTTGTAAGCCCGTTTGTAAACCAATTATCTGCTATAACTGCTACAAACCGGGACATATTTGCCCACACTGCCCTGATCTAAAGGGAAACAGGAAGTCCCTCTAGCTGTATGGGGGGCGCTAGAGGGACAGACCCAAACTCCCTTCCGAACCTTGATTCCTGTAGAATTAACTGTGGGTAGACAGATAATTCCTGTGGAGGTTTTTTTTGACTTGGGGGGCTGTGGATTGTTTTATGGATGCGGAGTGGGCTGAGAGGCATTCTATTCCTATACGCCCTCTGCTACACTCATGCACTGTTAAATCTTTGGACGGTCGCCCGCTAGGTTTGGGAATTATAACTGAGGTCTCTGAAGCACTAACCATGTTCATTCCCTTCGGTTACCATTCTGAGGAGGTCCGATTTTTTATTATTTGTTCCCCTGTTTTTCCTGTTGTTTTAGGGCACTCATCGTTACGGAAACATAAGCCTCACATCCGTTGGGGTAGTCAGACTAGCCCTATTGTCCAGTGGGGCGCTAATTGTAGATCCCACTGTTGGGAGAGTTTGACGTGTGGTTCCGGGCATCAACCTTGGGGGGAGGCGGATGCCGCGAGTGATTCTGCTGAATTTGTCTCATACAGCCCTCCTAGTCGGGAAGAGGATGCGGATGAGGGGTTGGAGTGGTATCCTCAATTTGACTGGCAGCACCCAGAGGATGATCGTGATTTGGAGGATCTCTCTGATTGTGATTCGGTCATGGATATGGCAGGTCCTGCACAGGTGGAGAGTTTGGGGGCCGCTTTGAATTTTGATCTGCCTGCTAACGTTCCTAGTGATTATGCTGATCTCGCCAAGGTTTTTAGCAAACAACGAGCCTCGGCTTTACCCTTTACCTCCTCATCGCCCATACGATTGCGAGATCAATCTCCACCCTGGTACTACTCCTCCTAGGAGTTCGCTATACTCGCTGTCAGGGCCTGAGCATAAGGCCACGCAAGAATATATTCAGGAGGCACTTGCTAATGGTTTTATTCGGCCACCCACTTCTCCTGCCGGAGCGGGGTTTTTTTGTGGGGAAAAAAAGATTGCAGTCTGAGACCCTGTATTGATTATAGGGGTTTGAATAAGATCACCATTAAAAACTGATACCCCCTTCCGTTGATGAATTCCGTGTTTGAACGTCTGCAGGAGGCGTCATTTTTTACCAAGCTAGATCTCCGAAATGCTTAAAACTTAGTTCGCATTTGGGAGGGGCACGAATGGGAAATGGTATTTAACACGCATGCCGGGCGCTGGGAATATTTGGTCATGCCGTTTGGATTGGTTAACGCCCCCTCGGTGTTTCAGGCACTCGTTTATGATGTCCTCCGAGAGATGTTGGAGAAATTCATCTTCGTTTATCTTGAAAACATTCTGATTTTTTCTTCAACGCTTTCAGAGCATAAACAATATGTCAGACGTGTGCTTGAGGCCCTCCTTAATGCCAAGCTTTTTGTCAAGGCTGAGAAATGTGTTTTTCACGCCAAGACTGTCTCGTTTCTTGGTTTAATTGTGTCGGAGGGGTCGGTCCATATGGACCCTGTTAAGGTGGCAGCGGTCAGGAATTAGCCTGCCCCTCAAAACGTTAAGGAGGTGCAACGGTTTTTGGGGCTTGCCAATTTTTATAGGAGGTTTATCCGTAATTTTAGCTCAGTAGCTGCCCCCATTATTGTGCTTACCAAGAAGAATGCCTCCTCGCCGTTTGATTAGTCCCCAGCAGCTGAGGCTGCTTTTCAGGAGTTAAAGAAACATTTTAGCTCAGAGCCCATTCTTGTTTTGCCTGATCCCTCCCTCTTGTTCGTTGTGGAGGTAGATGCCTCTGAAGTCGGGGTGGGTGCCATTTTGTCTCAGCGCCTCCTTCGGTACAATAAGCTACACCCGTGCGCCTACTTCTCCCGGTCATTGTCGGTGGCCGAACGGAATTACAGTATTGGTGACCGAGAGTTGCTAGCCGTTAAGCTGGCGTTAGAGGAATGGCGCCATTGGTTGGAAGGGGCTGAGCATCCGTTTGTGGTTTGGACAGATCATAAAAATCTCCAATACATTCAACAGACTAAGCGACGTAATTCCCGGCAGGCGCAGTGGTCGTTAATTTTTTAATCGCTTTAACTTTACGTTAACCTACCGCCTGGGGTCTAAAAACACCAAGCATGATGCCTTGTCGCGGATTTACAACTGCTCTGGTCACGACCCTATGCTGGAACCGGGTATCCCGACTGATCAGATTGTGGCTCCCGTTCAGTGGGACGTTGAGTCTGATGTGCGGGGGGCCTTAAGGTCCGATCCCGGTCCTGGTGGGGAACCACCTGGTTGTTTGTTTGTTTCGCCTTCGGTATGCGCCCAGGTTCTCCAGTGGGGGCACTCTTCCCATCTGGCAGGTCACCTGGGGGTTCATCGGACCAAACAGTTCTTGGCCCGACATTTTTGGTGGCCCAGCATGATGGAAGATATCCGGGAGTTTGTAGCAGCGTGCGGCGTCTGCGTTAGAAATAAGACTTCCCACCTCCTTCCCTCTGGTTTGTTGCGGCCATTACCTGTCCCTAAACGCCCATGGAGCCATATCGCTCTTGATTTTATTACGGGTTTGCCTAATTCTGAGGGCAACACAGCCATTTTGGTCATGGTTGACCGTTTCTGTAAGGCCCCCCATTTTATCGCCCTGCCGAAGTTGCCGTCGGTGCTGGAGACGGCCATTCTTGTAGTGGGCCATGTTTTCCGCCTGCATGGTCTCCTGCAAGACGTGGTTTTGGACAGGGGCCCTCAATTCATGGCTAAGTTCTGGCGGGCCTTTTGCAGTCTGTTGGAGGCCACTGTGAGCCTTTCTTCTGGCTTTCATCCAGAGACTAATGGTCAGACAGAGCGGACCAACCAGTCTCTGGAGAATACCGTTTGATGTTTGGCGGCTGATAATCCATCGTCATGGAGTCATTTTTTAGCTTGGGCTGAATATTCCCATAATTCTCTGGACAACTCCTCCACAGGCCTCTCACCATTTCAGGCTCAGTTCGGCTATCAACCCCCCCTTTTTCCTGAGACTGAAAAGGATTCTGAAGTCCCCTCTGTCAATTATTTTATTCGACGCTGTCGCTCTGTCTGGGCCAGGGTCCGGTCCTCTTTGTTGCGATCTAGGCAGAGACAGAAGACCGCTGCCGAAGGAAGGCGCCGGTTGGCCAAAAAGTTTGGCTTTCTACTCGGGACCTTCCCTTAAAGATGGAGTCACGAAAGTTGGCTCCTCGCTTCATTGGCCCTTTTTAAATAGTGCGGAGGATCAACCCTGTTACTGTCAGGTTAAAACTCCCCAAGTCCTTGCGTATCTACCCCTAGTTTCATGTCTCAAGGCTGAAACCAGTTAGCACTAGCGTCCTGGGTCCGGTTGAAAAGGCTCCGCCCCCGCCACGGATAATTGAGGGGGGCCCGGTTTATACTGTGCATCACATTTTGGCCGAGAGGCGTGTGGGTCGCGGAGCCCAATTTTTGGTGGACTGGGAGGGATATGGGCCTGAGAAGTGGTGCTGGGTCCATTCTTGGGATATCCTCGATCCCAGCCTCATCTCTGAGTTCTGTGCACGGGGTTCTCGGGGAACTTCTGGTGCCGTCCCGTAGAGGGGGGGTCCTGTCATGGTTTAGGCATGCGTTTGTTTGTTGGACCTTTCTTTGTTCTATCGTTCGGGACGATATCGGATTTCTTTTCCATCGAATTCCTGGCCCAGCTGGCTGATTGAGCTGGGGCAGAGTTTTCCGGACTCTATATATATGGCCAGGGGTTCACCACGCCTATCGCTAGAGTGTCTGTTTGTTTCTAGCACTTCAGCCGGAGAAAATCTCTAGTCAGATTTCCTAGTGATTTGTTATATTCCATTTATTGTTAGGAATTGCTTCTTTTAGAAATTTTCTCTCTTCTCTCTTGTTGTTTATTCTCTCTCTTTGCTTCCGTGTTGCGGACTTTTATTAAATCCTGAAGGTAGCGAGCTTTTACCAGAGGTGTGTACCTCTTTTGTGTTTGTCTCTTATCTGGGCTGCTCTTTGTTCTTTCTCTCACTGGTCGCGGCACCTGGCGTCCTATCACCGCCCATTACACATATAGACAGCACGGTAATATTTTGATTGTTGTAGTAATATGCAGTGGTCATAATGTTGTATTTCTGTCCCACAGTTCAAAGGCTTGATGTAGTATATCATGTCTCATGTTTTTGAGAGAAAACTGAGGACTGAACTGGTCTAGAATATATTGAATTGTGTTAGATCTGAAATTGCAGGGCTGGGGTGGGATAAAAAATTTTCTCATATAGGGGATGGATATTATGGTCTATTTGGTTGGATTTGGGAGCTCAGATCACAGAGCACCGTACAAAGTACATGAAATAAATTCACTCCGTGTGCTTTTGGATCCTTGAAAGGTTTCATGTTTGCGACAAAGGGGCACAAAGGTGATCCAAACACATAAGAACAAGAAAACTCTTAATGTTTGACCAACTCACCTCCAAGTGTTAAAGGCCATTTCTACTGAGTCAAAGCCCCAGTCATCGTCAGCCGCACAAAAATGGCAAGCATCTCAGATTTAGCCACAACTGGCCATTTTAATTAATACTGATTTCCACAATTGGCTCTAAAATCATGTGAGGAATAACTTGCGCTTTCAAATCTCAATAGGGCAGTTCAGAGACGTTAGACCCAATTAAGCCCAAAGCTCAACAACAGGAGCATAACAATCCAGCACAAGCAAACAAGAAAACAGGAACTTATACACACTAGACAATTAACACTGAGGGAGAGCAAGTAATGGTGGTGACGGAATAAAGCAAGGAGGGAGGGGAGTGGAACAAGAAAGTAATTAAATAGCAAGAATTGATTAACTAAAAAGACTGAAACAGACACAGACCGCTGGATTGCAGAGAAAATAATTATATCGGCATATGATACTGCCACTTTAATGCCATGCCTCCATCACCCTCAATCATCGGCCTGTTAAGACCCACCCCACATTCCACGCTCTCCTGGAATCATCTGCATCGGTTTTCAATTGTCATTGTGCTAGTAGTCTGTGTATATAAGCACAAGCTCTGCACTCATTCAGTGTGAAGTCTCATAAGCCTTGTAAGCCTGATGTCTAGTACTACTTGTGTGTAGACATTATAGCCATGTTTTCTCGTATTGCTGAAAGCCCTTTAATTATACCGCTGTCCTCTTATTAATATACAGCGTAGTATACTAGTTATATTAGGAACAACACTTCCTGTTAGTTTTTGCTTACCCAAAAGCGCTGAAACTTCTGTTATAATTCAGCACGTTTGTAGTAAGATTTGGGACCTCATTTCCTATTTGTTTTTGCTTCTGCCTATTCTGCCTCAGGAAAGGCATAGTAAAGCCCATTACATTTTCGCATCTGAATCCAGTCCACATATTCCATTTTTCCAGTGCACTTTACTCAGTGCACTGAAAAGCCATTACAGCCACTTTGTGTTTTTAAAATTATGAAATCAGATCTATGTTGAAACAATAGATGAGATGTGACCACAGTCGCTAGTCCACAAGAGTGAATCAACAGAATGAAGAGGAGATTTCCTATGTTTAAACACAACCTTTGCTTGTGGTCTCAACTGAATTCTTCAACAAGCAACATTTGTACAGCTACATCAACTGAGGAAATTAGTGCTCATCACACAGGCCCTGTCAAAGATCTGCACCACAGCTATAAATTCCACAGATAAAAATCACACAAATAATAGGTAGGTAAAGCTGGAGCAGTTGGGTGCATAAGAGATAAAAAGAAATGATTGAAAAAAATTAAGAAATTGACTTGTTGAAAAACATTAGAAAAAAATAAATTCTTGGAGCACCACAAATTCCTATTTTTGTCACCCTAATCTCCTCAGATAGAAGAAAATTGAGAAAGACTGGTTATCAGTTGAATACATTTATGGCAATCATTCACTTATGCTCATTACATGTGTTTCTGTGCTGGGATCTATTTCAGTGTATGTTTTACCTTTGCCAGAGTATGAGAATTTACTGTGTACAGCAGTCTCTTTATTTCTTAGTTTCAAGCATCTCCTTCATCATCTCAGCCTCTCACTCGTCCTGAGAGTTATGGCCTTTTGTCTACCCTATGCGCCTCACTCCATCTTTCAGTTATTGTTGTTAAGGAGGGAATGGCCATTCCGCTTTGGCCCATTCTTCTTCCTTTCTTGCTCTTTCACCTCCTCTTCATCCCCCAACTTGTCTGTTTCATCCTTGTCACTCCTCTTATTTTCCATGATCTGCTGGATGATTGAGAGGGCGTTTGAATAAGGACCAGCTGGCCTATTTTCCATTAAGAATACTCAAAGTCTGTTTCTTAATCAGCTGCACAGGCTTATCTTTCAAAACATGCAATGTCTGTATCAACCAGATGGTGTTTGACTCCTCATAAAAGACATTGGGGACAACTGAATTAGTGCAATACAGATGTTGTGCATACTTAAAAAAGATCCATCATTTTTCTTATTTATTCATGCATTCATATGCACACAGACAGACAGACACAAACACAAGCGCATACACTGCACAAGCGCATATGCATGCACTAAAGCACGCCTGGCCAATCCACTCTCTGGCTTCTCTATGCTCGATACAAATTGCTGCTTGCCTGATCTGTTGTACGTACATCTGTTTGAAGCACCTCATTCTATACTCGTACTGTGTATCATTCCAGATAAAAGACTCTGCCAAAAAAGTGTAATGTAATATAATGAACACACAAACGCCCACACGGGGAAATACAGACTGGCTGCTGAATGGCATATAGCAAGTGATAATCCAGCGACTTGCACTCTCATAGTAAGGGGTATGCATATGCCAACACACATATAAGGGAATAGGAAACAGTAATGCATAACACCTGGTGGGGGAGGCATGCAGGATGTCAAACCAATCAAAGGAGACAATATATTTAACAGAAACACAAGCTGCTGGATGAAAGGATGAAAGGGATTCTGAGTGACTACGCCTGTCATTTTCTTGACCGTAGTAAATTATAATTTAGATTGTTTTAATTTTTTGCCGACATGCTAACCCACTTTTCATTATAAAAAATACACGTCCTATGCCCCTCATGATTCCCAAAGAGAACTGCGTCAGATTTGGAAGTGAAATTTTCGAACACCTTACCATCATCTCACATAACTTAGCCTGAAGACTGCACTAACTAGATATTTAGCTACTGTGTAGTCAATCTACTTAGTTATGCTTACATAGTTAGTTATCAAGTTATGTAGCTAGTGCCAATTTAAATTAATTGCATAGTATCTTTGGCAACGTCAGTAAGAATATAAACTCCACAGCTGGCAGACTAGCCTATCAATCTCTTCAATGCATAACTGACCAAACTGGCTACTAAGCTAAATTCTCGCTGACAAAGTGCTACCTATAAGTAGCAAAATAATCACTACTCCCTGTGCTGTATTGATTTATATATGTACCAAAAGCAAGCTAGCTACGCACAAATCAACCTCATCGATGTACTAATGATCAAGCTAGCTTGCTGGCTAAATAATCACTACTCACTGACTTTATGCAAGTTAAATAGCGAAATAATCACATTTCAGTAGCTGTGTTTCCATCCAACTGTATCGCAAATCTTATGCGCATTTTCGTAAATGCGGCAAAAGAAAATGTGCATTAGTGCGCGTTTCCATCCACAACAGTTATGTGCTTTTGTTTCAAGAGATAAGTCGTAGGTGCCATTAGGTGGCGCTAATTCTCGAGTAGTTGCCATGGTCTCTGCTGAAGAAGACGACGCACACGATGACGTCATAAGCGCAACCTATGAAAAGGAAAACAAACTGGAAAGCTGGTAGCGAAAACGAATGAAAGCAATCACTTTAGCTAGTTAGCTAGCTAGCGCTTACAAAGTATTTAATGTTACAGCTAGCATGCCAGTGTAGTGTGCTTGCTAGCTAGCTTACTAATTTGGTTACAGTTCGCTTCTGTACGGTGGCTGGGAAGTGCAAAACAAAATTACAAAGTGTGAAACACTTTTACAAACTTGAAATAAATTTACATTTTAGAAAACATTTTTGTATTTTAAGAAAACAAAATTACATTAGCAAAATGCTCTTACCAAGGACAAAGCAAATTTGCACTTTAGAAAACAAATTTACAAGACGCGAAACTCTTTAACGAACAATGAGACAAATTGACAAACAGCGTAACACTTTTACAAGTCCTGAAACAAATTTACAAACGACTGAATTCTAATGGAAAGGGAACATACCAAATGCCAGAAGTGATTACGTAAGGAGTCAAATTTGTAGCCTTTACTGGCCGTGCACCAAGGCATGATCTCGGAACCAGTGACAGCTGATTACAAAGTGGAAGCATTTTATACTCATAATGGCTGGTTACTATATTGAAAAAGGATAACCCAATAAGACACGACTCCTACCTTCAGCTTTCAACTGGTGGGGATAATCCCGTGAACTGAATTTGTTTTGGCTGGTAAATCACATAATTTAATATATTTTAAAAAACGTCAGCTGAAAAGATTCTTATCAACAAAAATCTAAAATGTTCAACTACGGGGGAGCGACAAACTCAGGTTCAACTGCTATCTCTGTGGTATCAATGGTCACAAGTTAAATTAGCCAAGGTGTTTTCAACCGAGAAGTCAATTTCCGGTTGTCTCTGTTTGGCCTGTATCATGCACTTGGGCAGCAACAAAATTGCGATGTTGCGGTGGCCTAGCGGGTATACACACTGTTGTAGTGTATTTTCACTTCATATTTATTTATTTATTTATTCAAACCTCCTTCACAGGAGAGAGAAGAAGAATACAACAATTCATGAAAACGACATTACAGTCACATCTAATACAGGTCATTCTAAAATGCCTTGACTGTGAGACGGGTGAGGTGTTTGGTCCTGGACCCCCTGTGGTTGAAGTCGTCTGAGTAGAGAAGCTCCCTCAACGAATCCACCACCCCATCCTGGCCACTCCGGGACTGACAGGACTCACGAAGTAAACCTGTCGTCCTAGCAAACGTGCCCACGGTGGGGGAAAGGCCATTTGCACAGATGGACTCAATGAGGGAGCCCCTCACCAGACAGCCACCACAGATATACGATGACAAAAAGCGACAAATTAAAATCCGTTGCAGGAGAATTCACTTTAAAAATATATTTGTACAAAGAAATTTTAAAATTACTTAAAAGGGTGGCCATTTTAGGAATATCAAGAGCATTCAATAGCTTGCTATGGTGACTATGACTAGGAAATCCAAAGACCCGTTTAACATGCTGACTCTGAAACCGCTCGAGAGAGTCTATGGCACTCTTGGACAGATCTAAGCAGTGGCAACCGTAAAGAAGCACCGGGGTCACAACAGTCTTCCAAATAGACATTTTAGCCTCAGTACAAAGACCAGGGTAGGAAAAGATGGACTTCAATAGACTAAAGGCTCTACGCTGCGCAGCTGATATCCTATTGTCAATATGCACAGAAGCACTAAGATTTGCCTTAAAATTAACACCCAGTAAACCTAGGATATCAGTGGTACCGATATCGTTAGGACCCAGCCTCCAGTTCGGAGCACTTTTGTGAACAGTTATAACACACATCCATCAAATGCTGAAGACCAGTGGGAATGGCTGTCAGCAGGCTCAAATCATCTGCATATGCAAAATTATTAAAAAAAAAAAAAAAGTGATCTAACCTTAAACCACTATTAGTACTGCTCAGCTCTGTCAATAAATCATCAATAAAATAAATTAAAAAGATGGAAGAGAGAAGACTCCCCTGTCTGATACCTCGAGTAACTCTGAATGGGTCACTATCCGTGCCATTCCAACTGACAATAGCGTTCATCTTGTTGTACCACTCATAAAGAGTTAACCAATAAATACAATCTATCCTATCCATAAGTTTATAAAACAAACCATCGTGCCAAAATCAATCAAAACACTTTTCAGCATTCAGCAAAAGGAATTAGACATAACTTCATTAGTTTTGAATAATTAGTACTAACAGTGATAGGTCTATAATTCTTAGGTAGATTAGGATCAAGAGTGGGTTTCTTTAACACTGGGATAATACATCCAACATGCATATCAGCAGATCCCACATGCCAGGACAGCAAGATACTAAACAATTTACTCAAAACCATGCACAGTTCATCTGACATACTGTGCTGCAGATGCTCAGCAGTGATGTTATCTGTACCACAAGACTTTTTACTTTTCAACTGAAAGATACATTCCCGAACTTCACCAGACTCAATCAAGTACTCTGTGTAAACGTTACAATTATCATAAAATTTACTTCTGACATTATCACTTATATCACATTGTTCCTCATTAAGTACATTATCATCACTCATAATATCACTATAGAATGGCCTGAAGTCAGACGCAGAAAGAGTAGGTGTCGAATCCTGGGTGAGGTGTCCTTTCTTTTCCTTTTTATTTTGAAGAACAGGAAAATAAAAATCGACTTTTAAATTGTCATCACAGCTTCACAACTCTCTGTCAACAATCAATGAACAACAACCCCAATTCCGAAATAGTTGGGACAAAGTGTAAATTGTGAATAAAATCAAAATGCTATGACTTTCACATCACATGAGCCAATATGTTATTTACAATAGAACATAGATAACATTTCAAATGTTGAAACTGAGACATTTTACATTTTTATCCACAAAATGAGCTTATTTCAAATTTTCTGGCTGCAACAGGTCTCAAAAAAGTTGGGACACAGGCAAAAAAGGGCTGAAAAAGCAATTAATATAAGAGAATCAGCTGAAAGACATTTAGCAACTAATTAAGTTAACTGGCATCAGGTGTGTAACATGATTGGCTATAAAAGGGATGTCTTAGAGAGGCTATGTCTCTCAGAAGTAAAGATGGCCAGAGGCTCTCCAACCTGTGAAAGCTTGTGTAAAAAAATTGTGGAATACTTTAAAAACAAAGTTCCTCAACGTCAAATTGCAAAGGCTTTGAAGGTCTCATCATCGTCAGTGCAAAACATCATCAAAAGATTCAGAGAAACTGGAAAAATCTCTGCGCATGAGGGACAAGGTCGAAGACCTTTACTGGATGCCCGTGATCTTCGGGCCATCAGACACCACTGCATCACTCACCGGCATGATTCTCTCATTGACATTACTGAATGGGCCCAGGAATACTTCAAGAAACCACTGTCTGTAAACAGTCCGCCGTGCCATCCACAGATGCCACCTAAAACTCTATCATGCAAAAAGGAAGCCATTGTTGTGCATGATCCCAAAGTGCCACTGTGGTCTGTGGGCCAAGGCTCATTTAAAATGGACTGTAGCAAAGTGGCAAAATGTTCTGTGGTCGGACGAGTCCAAATTTGACATTCTTGTTGGAAATCATGGGCGTCATGTCCTCTAGGCTAAAGAGGAGTGTTATGGCCCCAATTTGTTATGGTGTCAATTTGTTATGACGTCACGGACAGCAAGGGATGACAGACAAAATTCTTAAACTTCAACAGATTTAATTAAACAAACACTTAGAACTAATCTACAATCTACCCTACTGACCAAGATTGAAATAAAAAAAAATGAGATATTTACAGTCCCTTGGTAATTGAGATGGGCTGCTGTGTTGCGATGTCCTAGGACAGGAAAGTGCTCCAATACAGGCAAAAATCCACAAAAAGCTTCACAGGTCTTTAAAAGAGTGACAGGTCTGGTCAAATGTATCCTTCCACAATTTCTCCTTGCAATTTCTCCAACTCCCTTTCACTCTCTCAATTTTTCTCCCCTCTGAGGCATGCCCAGGACATGCCCCAAACCTAGCTCTAGACCGGGCTTAACAAAAAAAATTGTAAATACTGCCATCTAGTGGCTTTTTTTTTCCCACATTACAGGAGAAAGACCTTCTCTCCTGTTATCAGCGTTCAGTTCAAAAGCCTGCATCTCTGATGGAATGGGGATGCATTAGTGCATATGGTGTGGGACACTTGCATGTTTTAAAAAGCATCATGAATGCTGAAAGGTATATAAAGGTTTTAGAACAACATATGCTCCCCTCCAGACGACATCTATTCCAGGGAAGGCCTTGTGTATTTCAGCAGGACAATGCAAAACCACTTACTGCAGCTATTACCACAGCATGGCTTCGTTGTAGAAGAGTTCGTGTGCTGAACTGGCCTGCCTGCAGTCCTGATCTTTCACCGATTGAGAACATTTGGCGCATATTTAAGCGAAAAGTCCGTCAAAGGAGACCCAAAACTCTCCAGCAGCTGGAAGCCTGTATTAAACAAGAGTGGGATCAAATTCCAATGGCTAAACTTAAGAAACTTGTCTCCTCAATGCCCAGACGCCTCCACTTTGTGTTAAAAAGAAGAGGGGATGCTACACCATGGTAAACAGGCCCCTGTCCCAACTTTTTTCAGACTTGTAGCAGCCATCAAATTTGAAATGAGCTCATTTTGTGGATACAACTGTAAAATTTCTCAGTTTCAACATTTGCTATGTTATCTCTGTTCTATTATGAATAAAATACTGGCTGGGGTGATTTGAAAGTCATTGCGTTTTGATTTTATTCACAATTTACACTTTGTCCCAACTATTTTGGAATTGGGGTTGTACTTGAATCGGATGGATAGATAATAAGTAAAATAGAATTGTAATTGTTAAGGCATTTGCACGGACAACTAAGGACAGAGGAAAATCTTCTGCTGCTGTGAGAAAGACCCGATTTTTATAAACAAAGGCCGTGTTCGAAACTGCGCTCTACGGTCTACATACACTATTCCCACTACACAAAAGCCAAACTACACACTACTCACTACGAACGAACTCTTCCTGTTGCTTCTTCTTATTATTATTCCTCAGCGAGTTTTTCTGGCGGTTTACGTCGCTCTGCATATTGGGCAATTTGTGTATGAATAGTGAGCTTACAATGCACCCACAAAATATCTGCCTGATCTAGTATACATCCGGGAACTTCTTGTGGACACAAACTCACGCACCACGCATAAGTGAACACCCTACCCCCTAACTCTGACGTCGTCGGTAGTGCGAGTAGTATGTTAGTGCGCGGTTTCAAACACGGCCAAAGGCTGCGTCCGAATAGTCTTTTTTTGCTTCGGAAAGTTCCTAACTCCTAGAAAACGATCCAGAAGTATTTATGTGGCAGCCATGATAAGTGTGTTGGGATTCTTCAAATGTAAAGGAAAGGTGCTACAATGCTTCCTAATTTATTACCTTTAGCATAGGGTACACTGAACCATCCTTTTCGAAAAGAAAGGAGGAAATGCTATCCCGCAATTCCACGATGACTGTCCATCCGGCCAATCATGAAAACAAACAAACATGATGGGCAGGAGGCGGCGGGTGATCACTGTGCCTTGGCTAAGTGCATTCGGATTCTCTTGTTAGTGCAGTTCTCTTCCTAAGCTGTAAAAGAGTCCCCTTTACACCTTTCCTTTACCTTGTAAAACCCACAAAACAATAACCAACGGCGGAAATTGTAGGGCGAAGGTTCAACGTGTTCTTTTGGGCTAGTATTAGCACGCGCGACCTCCTGGCTGGTGCAAATCACAATAAAATGGATATAGTTTCTCCGTTCGAACAACGGGGCACAAAAGCACAATGGTTACAATTAATCTGACTCCATAATAAATTTAGAATACCAAATTTAGTTATACCCTCGTTAAATATCTGACTCCAAATTAGAATTAGAACTTATAGTTTAGGGACACATGCGTGAATCTCAGGGGCAGCTACGCCGCCAGACTCATCCGTGAAAACCAGTTACTCAACTGACGCCCGGGTAATAGCGCAGTTGCGGATCTTAGTTCGGTGAGAGCTCTAGAGGATGGAAGAAATTACCATGATAGTAGCAACTTTGGCATAAACATATCATGAACCCAGATTTATGCACACCACAGGGCCCCTTAAGGGGATCGGCCAGGCACTGGCTTATAAACTCAAGAAAACCCTTAAGGTCAATCCCCAGGACCGATGCCACATAATGCGCACCACAGGGCCCCTTAAGGGGATCGGCCAGGCACCGGTTTATAAGCTCAAGAAAGCCCTTAAGGTCAAAATCCCAGGACCGATACTACATAAACCCTTTATATGAGTAGACCGTAACTTGCAATCCAACTTAAAGCCCATCACATCCTTTAAAACATCAGCTAGCTAGTCTGGAATGATAAGGACTTACCCCTAAGTACCGGTCGTAACGTGGCTAGAAAGGACAAAGGGATTAGGAGTCACGGAGACCACGCAAGTTTAAAGGAATAACAATGATTTATTCACCAGGTAGGCAAAAAGCTTAAATCATACAAATCAACACTAAGCCAATTACAAGTTACACATAATTTAGAAGAGGAGAATAAAGTCATACCTGGAGGAAAGGATACACGCACTAACGTCGCGTGGGAAGTTCGAAATACGATGTTACATCATTGAAAAGGCTACTCACGCACTTGCGTACGCGGGGAGAGATCGGATGCAATCTTCCCAGAATGGATTGTTTCTCTTTGCTTTAAGCCAAACCACGTCTTTGATCCAGGCGGCATGGCCATAAACTCCTGGAAGGGGGGTCGAGTCTAGTTTTGGGTTCCCCCATGGGGAGGAGGTAATAAAACACTTCAGCAGAGAGAGGAGAATAGGGTGATTACCAGAGAGTATTCTGACCAAATTCTCATGAGTTTCCAAAAGGGAATGAACCATAATTTCAATGGGAATGAAACATACTCCATTCAACTCCTTGGATTCCCCCGAGAATAACAAGACCAAACATGATATGAGTATGTACTAATATGATGCAGTTGTCATGAAAAAGTCTTAAGATGAATTAATATATAGTTTAATTGGGTTATAAGTATATAAGTGCTATTTGGATATATAAGAACATGATTTAACATATAAGCACATTATGCACTTCCCAGTGGTTTAGATTATTTGAAACAGATTAATATAACTGGACTTTAACTTAAGACTTAGGCCAGTAATATGACTCGCACAGGGGCATTGTGTCAGCCAGAGCCCTCTAACTACACCCCCGTACAAAGTAACAGTAAGACCATTAACACCTTAGTAAGCACCTTGGGGAGGAAGTCCACAAAAGCTTTATTGCTATCTGGCATGGCTCTGGACTGAGCTTATCAGCCATTCGTCGCATACAGTCGCTGGGCTCCCCCACGCATCAGCGTTTGCAGATCTTACAGAGGTGCCGCTCAGAACCTAACCCAAAGGCACAGATGAATTTTACTGGTTTCGGAATGGAACAATCTTTTATAAAATGAAATATGCAATGTCTACAACCTCATGACATTTTACAGAGGTAAAAGTGGTTAGGAATTAGACGATAGGTCGTAATTTTTGAATTATTCGGACGCAGCCAAAGGTCATCAGTTAACAGGGAAACCAGTTGATTCGTAACACCGGAAACCATCGCTAGCATTAGTTTCTAGTTTTCAGTTTTATTCAAGTCAATTGGATAAATAATTAACTAGCTAGCATGCTCACGCTTTTGGCCATTGAAGTAATAAGTTATATGAGTAACTGTTGTCGTATAAACTTAAATATATTAACTTTAATGGCGAAAAGCGTTAGCATGCTAACTAGCTAATTATTTATCCCATTGACTTGAATAGACCGCTGAATAGAAGCTAATGCTTTTTTGATTAATTTTCCAAATAATTCGACGCTAGCATTTATGGGATAAATAGGATCTCAAATTTGTGAGCCTGAGATATCAAATGTATGAGACTCTAGCGGTCATTTTTGTTTAATAAATTTTAAATCTCAGGCTCACTCATTAGAGATCCTCTAGCTATATACCATAGTAGCCTACCTATGACTATGGATTTACTGAGCTAAGCTTCAGCGGGATATTAACACAGGCGAACCTTACTATGCGAGTAGTCTGATTAATGAATATATTTATTTTTAACAGTAGCCTTAGGGTTAGAGTTCTGTCTATATACCATTCACAGATGGGAGACAAGCCCTCGGCGCTGGGATGAAGTTGAAGAGCTTGTCTGGTGAGAGGATAAAAAAGGCTCACACAGTGCTCTGCCATGGCTTTTCTGCCATAGAAAAATGCTAAATAACAAGCCCTTATGTTGTTATTATTTAGCCATGCGGTTTAATCAATTAATTTCATCCTGGCGCCTGGCCTGAGTGGTTGAAACAGCTAATATTATGGCTGAAATGGGTAGACATAATAGATAAGTTGTGGGGCTTCTAAACTGGTAACCTACTCGCCACTGAGTCTCCTCCAGCCAAATCGGTGTCGGGGAGACGTGCTCAGTAGGAGAAGGGGCTGGGGTAGTGGCGGCTGCTGTTGAGTCTTCTTAGCCGGCATCGTCTTTACTCGCAAACCATCTGTATGGATAGCCAGTATTTTTTCTCAGTTCATTGTCTCGGTTTTCTTTTTCTTTGTTCTTTTTCTTTTTGCTGCTCCGCCGTTTATTGAACATGTTGAAAGGCGCGACAAGTACAAAAAAAGTCACCACCAGATCACGACACCACCTGACCACCTGATTCATCTTCATCAGACACAGCCAGCAAACCAACCAAAATTTTTCCTTGTTAGCGTAACTTTACGTGAATTGTTTCATATTTCAACAGGTATGTGCACACACTCACTCAGTTAATTTTTTGATTTTATGTAAAAAATAAATTAATTATTTAAATAAAATAAAATAAATAAAACAGTGGGTGCTTGGAGGCCCCCTTTAGGTCGGAGGCCCCCAGGCATGTGATCGGTGCAGCATGGCCAACAGGCTTTCTCACACAGCCGCCCCCAAATGTCTGCTAGGACATTTGTACCAAGGGAGAAAGCTGCTGACCCTGGTCGTCTTCATCAATGAGTCTTGGGAGCTGGCTTAATCGGGCAAGTGAGCAAATGTATGTCTTGCCTTTTACCTGAACGGCTGCCGTCTGAACGCGTCCATCTGCACCAGGGTACATGTGCGTGACCTTCCCTACAAGCCAAAGGGCGCATGGGAGTTGTGGATCTATGATGAGCATAACTTGATCCACGGTCAGTTCCTTGCCGTCTGTTGTCCACCTTCGTCTCTCCTGTAGACTGGACAAATAATAGCGAATGAAGGCGGACCAAAAGTGATCTGCCAACACTTGGCTGTTTCTCCAACAGCACTTTCCCAGGAGGTTGGCGAAATCATACAGGGGCTTGAGGCAGGGAGGAGTCATGCGTCCCATGAGCAGGATACTCGGGGTGACCGGTTCTGGATCTGCAATATTGGACGACAGATATCCCAGCAGTTTGGCATTCAACATGCCTTCTACTTCTATGAGAATTGTACGAAACACCATCTCGGGCACGGTTTGGTCTTTGAGGATGACTTTGAGAGCAACCTTTACAGATTTCACCTTTCTCTCCCAGGTCCCACCAAAGTGAGGAGCACTTGGCGGATTGAATCGAAAGAAATCTGCTGTGCAGCTAGCTGTTCCTGCAAGTGAGGGGCCATAGAAGTGAAAGCCTCACGCAGCTCCCATTCCCTGCCAACAAAGTTGGTGCCATTATCTGATAATAACTCGTGTTGCTTGTCATGTCTTGCTATGAATCGCCTTAGCGACATCAAAAATGAGTCGCTATTCAGGCTCTTAAGAAGGTCTAGATGTACACATCGGGTTGTCATACATTTGTAGATGATTCCCCATCTCTTCTCCTGGCAGCGTCCAATCCAGATGGTGAAGGGACCAAAACAGTCCATTCTGGTCGAATAGAATGGTGGCTTGTGGTGACAGTCTCTGCAAGAATGCTGGTGCTTCCTAATAGCTTCTCTTCCCCGCAGAATCCAGTATCTGCAGCAGAGTTCTGCTAGCACTCTCTCTGCCCCAGGATGATGGAGGTTCTGGTCAGTCTTTGATGAGCAGCTTTGTAAGTGGATGCTGTGTGTCCAGGACAATGGGGTGGGGCTACCTGAAGGCTAACGGTCCGTGCCAGCCAACCAGTAACTCGTGTTTTCACAACCTTCTACTGGTGAAAGTGCCCTGGAACGACTGTCAAACCCGTGACATACCGCCCGTGAACTCGTACCAGATCGATGTACTCCCAGTTACATTCTCTGACGTCACACAGACCTTCAAACAACAATGGATGTTGTGGTGATGCAGGCGATACATGGTGAGAAATGAAGAAATAATAACTTTATGGACATGTGAATCACATTTAAACTTATAGTCAAGCGATTATATAAAACAACCTGTAGTGTTTATGAAATGATACTCAAACATCTCTCCGACAAGAGAGAAATATTGCCGGTGTTACGGATCAACTGGTTTCCCTGTTAACTGGTGACTTTTGTTTATAGAAGTCGAGTCTTTCTCACAGGTTTTTTTTTTTTGGTTTTTGTTAATGAGAATCTAACTGGCTGACGCTTTTAAAAATATATTTAATTTAATCCTGCCATTAACCAGCCAAAACAAATTCAGTTCACAAGATTATCTCGTGTCTAGGAGTCGTATAATACTCTCTTATCGGGTAGACCTTTTTCAATATAGCCCGTTAATAACCAGCCGTTATAAATAATATTGCGTAATACATAACCAGTCAAAACAAAGTCCATGCATCATGTTTTTAAAATGGCAGGTTACTAACAGATAATATTTTGAATAGGGGTAACGCGATAGGACACGGTTCCTATCTTCATCTTTCAGACGGTGGGGATAATCCCATAAATTGAATTTCTTTTGACTGTTTAATAACAAAATAAATTCAATATATTAAAAAAAAGCGTAAGCCGATTAGATTCTTATCAACAAAAACCTAAAATGTTCAATTTAAGAGGCGCAACAAACTCAGGTTCAGCTACTATGTCTGCGGTAACAACGGTCATAAGTTAATCCAGCCGAGGTGTTCTCAACCAAGAAATGTATGTCCGGTTGTTTCTGTTTGAGCTATGGAGTGTGCTTGGACAACTTCTTAAATATCATGTTTCGATGGCCTAGCGGGTTAATCCATCGTCCTTCAGTTCATTTTACATCATATATCGTATCGAATCCCGGGTGAAGTTACATTTCTTTTTTTTATTTTATTTTGAAGAGCAAGAAGATTAAACTCGATTTTTAAACTGTCATCACGGCTTTACAACTGTCAAGAATCAACGAAATACTTGAATCGAATGGAGATAACAAGTAAAATAGCATTGTAATTGTGAAGGCATTTGCACGGACAGCTAAGGCCAGCGGAAAATCTTCTGCTGCTGTGAGAAAGACCCGACTTTTGTGAACAAAGGTCACCAGTCAACAGGGAAAACAGTTGATCCATAACACTGGCTAGCTAACTAACGTTAACGTTGTTGTTTTGACAGTTTGTCGTGACTTGCCTGGAACACTTTAAAATCGTGACTCGTGACTTGAAGTGGTGACTCACGGGTTCAGAATCTTGGCTGCAACGCACAGTAAAGGTCAAGTGTAAATTGACCACTCTATGCAGGTCATGAATATTCATTTTTGTCCAAAGCGGGGCTTGAGACGCGCAACTGGATCGCCGACTTTGATTACATGGTGTTTGCAATGGCTTGCTCATTGAAGAGAAACGTAATTTGGCATTTGTGTCATGGTTTAGGCGTGCGTTTGTTTGTTGGACTTTTCTTTGTTCTATCGTCCGGGACGATATCGGATTTCTTTTCCATCGAATTCCTGGCCCAGCTGGCAGATTGATCTGGGGCGGAGTTTTCGGACTCTATATATATATGGCCGGGGGTTCACCACACCTATCGTTAGAGTGTCTGTTTGTTTCTAGCACTTCGGCCGGAGAAAATCTCTAGTCAGATTTCCTAGTCATGTGTGATATTCCATTTTTTGTTAGGAATTGCTTCTTTTAGAAATTTTCTGTCTTCTCTCTTGTTGTTTATTCTCTCTCGCACTGCTTCCGTGTTGCGGACTTTTATTTGTCCTTGGATGCGCAAGCTTTTACCGGAGGTGTGTACCTCTTTTATGTTTGTCTCTTATCTAGGCTGCTCTCAGTTCTTTCTCTCACTGGTCGCGGCACCTGGCGTCCTATCACCACCCATTACAATTTGTTCCAGATATTTCTTCATCATGCAACTGTAGCACTTTTCCCATGGTCCAACTCATGTCATACATTTGATATTTCCTTAGGTACATGTCACTTTTGCGAAAATTTCATTGTCTTAGAGCGTGAGAAAAAAAATATCGTTCCATATAATGCTATTAATATTCAGCCAAACTGAATGCCAAGTGTAATGTTGAGAACTTGAATTGGTGCAGCTTAGCACTGTAGCAGGCTGGCTAACTGCCACTCTCATAACTGTGCTTGCAGTACCTTTCCATAGCTAACCATTATATAACATCAGTTTGTTAGCCAGCGAGCTAACGGCAGCTAGCCACTCAGTTGTCAGAGGAAGAAAACCGAGGCCACCAAAAAAAATGAGGCGACATAAGAAGCTTTTTTTCTTTTTCTTTTTTTTTTGACCATCCAGGGCTTAAGTGATCAAACTAACTAGTCAGAAACAGTTAACTATTTAAAGTGAAAACTTGCTTGCTACCTAAAGTTACTTTTATTAGAAAATAATGTCAACTAATGTTAGTTAATCATGTTCGCTAGTTTCTACTAGCGAACTAAACCTGGTTTCTGTCACATGTTGATTAGTAGTCAGGTTGCTAGCTGTAGTAGACATAACATGGGTGGATATTTCAAATTATGAGGTGAATTTCAGTCTAGAAATACCGCGATGGTGCTATTATAGCCTAAATGTATTATTTTGTATGTAGGAACCACGTCAGCAAGCTGTTGAGGATACAGGTGTATTAGTGCTTCAGGTGAGGTCCTATTTATGAATTAAAGTATGGAATCATAGAGAAAGAATTAAAGTTCGTCTTATGATGTTCAGCAAATATAAAACCTTTGAAAGTCGAAATGTCCTGACCAACTTTGCCTTGCTGGGGAAAATGAAAGAAACTAGTTATCCTAAATCATAAATCTAACATGATCCAGTCCAATAAAATGCTTGGTTTGCGGCTTTTCCAATTCACAGATAGTCAGTGGTCCATTCTGAAGTGTTTATCTCGGCTGCTATCGCGTTACCGCACAGAGAGATGCTTAATAGACATAAACTGCCTATAATGATTTTAACATTCTCTAATAATAAAACATACCATTACGTAATTAGGAAAGTTATGAATTGGTAAGAGTATTTCAACTGTTCCATATTGCTAACCTTCATTATAAATGTTCATACCATTAGTAACAGTTGTAAACTTGTATTCAAAAATTAAATCAAAAGTATTTGGATGGCTACAAAATAGAAATAGAAGTATATGAAGATTATGGAGGTAGTTTGCTTAGCTTCATAAAAGAAACAAAGAAACACTCATTTGGATAATTTCTGTACACAGAAAAGGCATTGTCTGCACTCAGATTTGCAAAAATTTTCCTGCTTGCGCGCTATGCGCGCTCACATTATATATGATGTGTCCCTAACGATTGTCACATTAAACTTTCGCCTTTGCTCTGAATGCAAGGATTTGTTAAGGACTCAAAATCAAAGATTTACCAGGAGAATCTTGTGAATGTTTTAATACTGTGTTTGAAAAGATTTGAAAGTGCATAGCTATCCGGCTTTTGCTAACTATAATAATAAGACAACCATACAGATTGTCTTCAAACTAGTGCCGCGAAAGAGGAGACGATTCCAGAGGAGCGAAGTCAGGTAAAGTTCTTTTCATTGCTGAAATAGACATGGTGTTTAGCTTATTTCCGTGCAAAACTAAAACTAACAAAGATATTATTACCTAATGGAACTCACTTCTGTAGCAAGTGCGCTATATAGAGAACAGGGCAAAGTAATTGCCCATATAAAAGAAAAATTCTCCAGTGTTGCTCTCTTGGCTGTTTAATTTAAAAATTAAAACTCAGACCAGCTGAGTCTTGTTTGAAACAGCTCTCTTTTCATCTGATAATTGAACAAGAATGCAAAATGATGAACAATTAGCCTAGAGTCCTTGAACACTTTAGGACTCTGAAACAAAAATATCCGCTCCATTGTGAACAATAATCAATCTAAATGACAAAACAGCTGAAATATTCTTGTGTTCAAAGATTGCAATGACAACACTAGATACACAAAGGTCTGCAAAATTCATCTCATCTCTTGAAAACATAAGGTGAAGGATTTCAAGACTGGGGCAAAGGTTCGTGCTTTCGCAAGTCATGAATCGTGATAAGCTACTGCCCCCTAAACTGCCATTCAAAAGTATGGATTGTTATATTTATTTTTGACCAAGATGGGTCAATAATGCTGTTTTTGGCAGGTGAAGGACAAAAAAATCTTCATTGTCAAAGTAAAGGTGAGTGCTATTTAGCTAGCTACCAAACATTGTGTTAGTTTATGGTTACCAGCCTTTCTGTGTTAGCTTTTAACGTCAGCAACAAACCCAGAATTGCCCTGGGTTTTCTTTCTCAAATAGGACTCTGTAAAAGCACAACCAAGGCTTTCCTCCTCATCTGTCACTGATGTGATTGAACAACAGCTAAAACAATATGGCAAACATTTTGACAAAACAATATGGCAAAAAAGACTCGAGAAGTGGAGGAATATCCTGTTTGTCTTCCAGGTGAGCGCTCCCTTTAGATACCGAGGACACTTGAAAACTATCAATAGAGAAGAAAATAAAGATTGCCACAATGAAATGACTCATTAAACAGCAATATAATTATTTAGGTGCTCTTACCCAGAGTGTGCATCAATGTAGAAAGGTCTTAAGCAGAGTAATTAAACGGTTTAGAGTTTCCTCCCACATACACAGCTGAAAAAGCACTGAAGTCATTTAGGTTGAGGGCCTGTCAGATGGACAAAATGGCAGGGCCTACACTAGGTTCTCTATATATCAACATTCACTGAACAAATGATTTAATTACCAAACTATTGCCCTTCATATATGAGTTCAGATGATGAAGTTGGAAGACTTTCATTTTAGGTTCCAGTGATGAGGCAATGGGCCGCACTGAGGTGTGACAGATTACAGCTCTCAGAAGCCATTTCCCTCAACCTTATTCCTGTGTTGAAAAAAATTATAGGTATAGTATCTTTAGACCCAGTCATGATAAAAATAGACAGAAAGGAAGAGCAATATATGCATCTAGTTTTGTGGGTAAAATCACGTCCAAGGATTCTCCCAAGCTAGCCCCATGTGATTTTATTTCTGTCTCCAAAAAGTTGAATGGGCAGAAATTTGGTGACATTCAAACATGATGGGAGAAGGCAGTCTTGAAACAGCTAATGACCTCTAGCATTGTTTCCCAAATATGGCAGGAACATTTGAACGAGTAGGTTTCAGCTAGGGAGATCACATTACAGCATAAATCATCAACGTATGAACATTATTCTTTGGAATATAAATGAAGACTGAATTTTTTTTTTTTTTTTTAATTACACCTGGTACATACAAAAGTAGCACAGGTCACCATGCCTATTAGCAACTAGCATGCCAAAACAGGAAATCCTTTCCACATTTGCTTCACGTCATAAGGCTGGGACTTCTGCCGAGAGCCGAAGTGTGTATAAGGATCTATGAACTTCAGGCAAATGACGACCATTTTTTTGTGTAGCTCTGAAATAAGGACTTTGGAAATTGTTATGTACATGGGGAGGAATAGACAGAACTAATGATACAACCGGGAGATGGAAATATGGGGGGGTGATGAAAGGATGATATTCACATCGATAAGTGCAGCCAAGCCAGCAATAAAAACAATAAGGTAAAATATTAATCTCCCAACAGCAAAAGAACACAGTCTCAATGCCCCACTAACACAACAGGTTAAAAACACACCACAGCTTACGTTCTCAATATCTCAGATTCACACTAACAGAGCATGAACAAACAGAGAAAATGCCATCCAGCATCCCTTGTGTAAAATCACAGAGGGTACAATGTTATACACAGTCATAAGAACCACACAATCACATTGTATAACTCAACAGTTTCATAACTGCAAATTCGTAGACCGTGCAAGGTCACATTAAAAACAATGAGAAATATTCATTGCACCATACTGCCCTACTTAAGCTAATTGCAGTCAAAAACATGGTCACTGATCACATGTAGGTACCAACAGTCACCTGACCATTCATAAATATGCGACTATCTCTTTAAGAACGTGTACATGATGTCAGCTGTGTAAAATGCATCATTGTCACCTAGCAAAGGTGTGAAGATTCCCCGCCCCCAATCAGGTTATAATAGAAGAGCATCCACTTGCACTCTCTGGCTGGGTTTCAATACGCTGAAAAAGTGTGACGTCACTTTCGCTGGGGTCAACACTCACCTCCTTGACAATAGTTCACGCTCAAAGCATAGCAATGCATCCACTCGTACATTTAACACATGGCACAAAATACCTGAATATTTGACGATCAAGAAAATAGAGAGAAATGCTTCCTGTTCTTTTACAACAAGCATATTTTGGGTTTTAGATCACTGAAAATATAGCTTAATTCCATGCATAGACATGAGGACCATGGCGATAAACTCCGTTCTAGTTCTTGCTTATGGTTTAGTTGGTACGGCATGAACCAGTTGCTATGGCAATGGCAAGTTGACCTCAAAATTATGTCACCACTTTTCCAGCAAATAGTTTTTAACATACCCTCATTCACTCCCCCTCAGCCCTTGGTATTATGTAATATGTACATCGCACAGAGGCCACTTGGAGCGTAGAGGGGAAAGGCTGTGTGATTTAATGAGTTTGGTTCTGGTGAAAATGTAATGACTTTAAAGTGTTTTGGTGTGAAGTTTTGTGGGAATGTGACATGTTTTCAGTTTTGTGTTGCTGGTTATTTGAAAAAGGTAGATATCTGACAAACTTTTGTGACAGCTTGGCCGTTTTCTTTGGTAGGCCTGAAATTGGTATCCCACTGGAGGATTATGAAGACAAACACGTCTTAATTATACATTCTCGCCATTTCATATAACAATGCATATACTATTCCAGTCATACCAAATGCGCAATAATAATAACAATAAAATTAAAACCACTTTTTGTCAATCAATTATAGCAATAATAGCAGTGATAATAATCCTCATCATCATCCCAATAATCATTATTATGAAAGGTTAAATTTGTCATGGGTGTCACAACTGAAGGAGCCAAGCGCAAGATCAGCAGTGCAATCAGAATGAGTTTTATTAACAGTCTGGGTTAATAGGCAGACTGGGCAATGTAGGGCAGGCAGGAACTTTTTGTGTTCATCCCGAGTGCATAGAGGACGAATCCTATCGTATTGTGCGACCCTGCAACCTTTCCTGTAGTGGCACCGCCTGGTCAAACTTTTTATTTCCTAATGCTGTAATTCAAACAGTTTTTATGGGAATCATACCACTCTTCTTATGAGTTTTTCTGGGTCAGACAGAGGGCTTGTTATTGATTTTGGTCTCCCTATGACCTTTGCTGTCAAGCCACCACCAGGCCAAACTTTTCATTTTTAAGAATTTGAGTAATTTGACAGTTTATATGGAAATTGCCTGAAACTTTTTGTGTTCATCCCAGGTAGATGGAGCGATATTTGCCAGCCCTGCTCCAGAGGTAACCCTGCTCCGCACATTTTAAACATCTCCCTGCTCTCACATTCCCGGTTCTGTTCATCAAGAGCTTCACTAATGAGCTGATCAGCTGAAACAGGTGTGTTAAAGGGGATATATTATGAAAAACCCACTTTTTCAGTTTTTGTGTGTACGCATTTTGGTATCTGGAGTGCTTACCAACCCACTAACTGAGAAGTAAAACAACCAAGTCATTTTTTTGTGGGCTGCTTTTTTCATAAAACATAGCATTGGGCATGGCTTTCAGATTTGAAACCCCTTCCTACTTCAAATGCAGGCTCGTGAGAATTGTTCCACCCTTCATCTGAATATGTCTATAGCTAGCTATATGTGTTCTATCTACTTTTTGTCAGACTGCTTTATACTACTAACCTGGATCAGTATAAAACAGGACTAGCAACAGAATTTAAATTAAAGGGGACCTAGTATGCTTTTCAGAAGATACAAAGAAGTGGTATTTTTCATTTATTTTCAAGCAGAATCTGTGATTTGCTAGCTAGCTCTGTAAGTGTCTCCAATTTCTGTTAATTTTCAAACTAAATTCCAAGTGTAACCTTAGTAAAATGTGTATGGCTTGGTTGTTGATGTAACTAGCTAGCTAGCTATGTGGTACTCTCAAAACTAACTTACTTAGCTAGATAACAACCTTTTGAAATGATTTTGTGGTTTATAAGCTAACTAGCTAGCTACTAAATTGACTATGAATTTAGAAACTGTTGCAAGTTCAGCCAGAAGCTATGTACGAGACATGTCAATAGGAAATAATAGAATGGGTTAGTGTTTTTGATCCAATTCATTCCATTTTTAATGGAGTAGCTAGTGCTGTAAATGGAATGTTAACTGTTTCTACCCTGCAGACGCTAGCTACATTCTTAATACTGGGGACTGAATTACAAGAGTAGTTAGTAAAACTATTATGGCAACTACATGTTGCACTTATGTGAATGCAATGTCCATGTAGACGTTTAGATTGCAAACGTTACCTTTCCATGCTCATTATGCAGTTTAGTTACTAGCTAGCTAGCTACTTATTCAGTCATCTGTATTTAGAGACTTGCCTGTTGCTGGGGGACTATGACATTGTCACTCTCTGTAGACACGGTGGCTCTGTTTGCTGGCCAATTAGAGCAAAACTCATTCCTCAGAGGGGGACACCCTGTCAGAATAGCCCGTTTTTCAGTGGGTTACGAATGGTGGGAATCTGATTGCCAACACATGTGGAGGCATTTTCATGTTTTTTTTTTTTTTTTTTGTGCTAAAAGGTTGGTAAATGTTCCTTTAGGACATCCAAAAATAACTTGGACAAAAAATAGCAAATAGGTCCCCTTTAAATCAGAGAGACATTCAAATTGAGCAGGGCAGGCATACTTTAAGAGCTGGGTTTGAAAACATTGGTACAGACGACAAGACCCATTGTATTGTGTGGCCATATGCCTTTGCTGTAGCACCTCCACCAGGTCAAACCATATATTTCCAAATGCAATTACTTAAACAGTTGTGACAGGAATTATATCACATTTCTTGTGATCATTTTTGGTGCTGAAATAAAGCTTGTTATTGATGTTGGTCACTATGATTTTTGCTGTAGCGCCATCACCAGGCCAAACTTTTCAATTTTAAAAATTGATATAGCTTGATAGTTTTATAGGAATCACATGAAACTGCATTTATTTATTTTATTGATTCAAACTTTATTTAACCAGGTGGGTCCCATTGAGATTAAAATCTCTTTTACTAGAGAGACCTTGCCAAAACTAGCAGCAGTACATATAGTACAAACAAACTTACGTCAAGACAAAACAAATCAAACAATACAATATAAAATACATTCAAAAAAAAAGCAGCAGTCACAACACAATTATAATGGACATTTATGGGTTTTGATATGCTCTGCTTCCATACACTTTATAACCGCTTTAAATTCACTGAGTGTCACTAAATTTCAAAGCTTTGTTTCCCTCTGTAAGCTATTCTAGGTTTAGGGTGCAGAGAACCTAAAGGCCTTCTTGCCTAACTCAGTCCAAACCTTCGAAATAATATCTGCTGCTATTTTTCGGAACCCAGGCTCCAAATTATTGCACCAGCCGTTTTATAGGGTCCAACTGCTTCAAGGCATTTTGAACCTCAATAACAGAAAATGGGGTAAGGTTGAAAGGTTCTTCCGCACCACCGACAGTGTTGTTAGAATTTCCTGATTCCACTATAGAGGATGCAGTGTTAAACAGAAACCTAGACTTAATGAAATGCTAAATGCAAGTGTTAATTCCTTGTGCATACAGGATGAACCCTATTGTTGTCCGTGACCCTGCAAACTTTCCTGTAGGTCAAACTTTACAGTTCCAAATGCAGTAACTCAAACGGCTTTGCTGGCAAACAAGCTACATTTCTAATGAATATCTCTGGTGCATAGAAAAGTGCTGTTATTGATGTTGGTTACCCTATGACCTTTACTGCACCACCACCACCAGGCCAAAATTTTCCATTTAAAAAATTGCAAAAACTAGATCATTTTTTCGGGAACTGCGTGAATCTTGTTGTATTCCCTTCTGGTGCATATAGGATACACCCTATTGTTTTGTGTGGCCCTACAACCTTTCCTGTAGCGCCACCAAGCAGGTCAAACTTTATATTTCCAAATGCAATAACTCTTACAATAGCTTAAACAATAACTCGGGTACAATTTACTGTGAACATTCCTGGCGCCCAAAATAGTTATCCTGTTGATTTTCTGGGCCCTGTACCCTTTCCTGTTGGGTATCAAGTTGGCCTATTTGGAGGATGCTGTCATTTCGGGGATATACCCTGCTGTCGTCCACAAACGGCATTTGTTTAGTTCAGTGAATGGAAAGGTCAAAATATAAATTGTAGAAAGCAGGAGGAAAATGATCAAGAGAAATGAAAGCAGAAGGATAGAGTAAGTATAACAATGTGAAAGTGATGAGAAGGGGTGGTGAGAAGACCACATTTCAAAAGAGCAAGAAGGACAGCCATAGAGGAGTCAACCACTGACATCTAAAAGACCTGCCTCACAGCAACGAATGCTAATGCCGTGGGAATAGCAACCCAGAGGTCATGGGCCTTGGCGGAGACACGTCCATCCCTGTCCTGCAGGTCGGCCCAGACCAGTCCGTCAGTGAATCACTGCTGTTCCTGCCAGAACCACTCAATTTGCCTCTCCAACATGATGAAAGAGAAAAAGAACCTTCAGGGTACATTACAGCTCACTGCAGCAGACAGAATTAGGATAACTCACTCAGTGCTCTAAACATTTTGTTCAGGTGTTCCCTGGCACTGAATGAGTTAAAACAAACATGAATCAAGTTGTCTGACTGTGAATAAACAATACCTTATGAAAAAGGTTCTTTCGCTTTTTAATTTTATTTTATTCATTATTTGCATTGTTAACAATAACTCTTTATTGACCGTTTAATGGCATGTACCACAAAAACGTGTACTTTATTCCCTGTTAAGTGAACCCGTAAGTTGACAACCAATATTTATTCAGCGTGATTTATCAAGCATTGAAAAAATTATAATCGGAGCAAAAAAATTGAATCGCTAATTTTTTGGTGGAAAAAATAGAATTAAACATGTTTATGCTACACATTGTCCATGTAATAGTTCATTTTAATCAGTATTTGGTGCCTCTGCCTTTTGCATTGATTACAGCTCTAGTTCTACGCGGCATGGAATGAACCTGTCTTTGGCATTGCTCTCTGGTAACAGAATTCCAAGATCTTTTCACGCATTCCTTCAGCTCAATAAGATTGCTTGCCTTCATTGATACTAACTTTTTCTTAGCAGTGTTCCACAAGTTTTCAATCAGGTTGAGGTCGGGTGAATTCGCTGGCCACGGCAAAACCTCAATGTTGTGAGCCCGAAACCAATCTGACGTACTCTTGACGAAATGTCCTGCTGGAAAGTAAAGTCTTCAGATCCAAAAAGATGTTCGGCAGTTGGTATCATGTAACTCTCAAGCAACTCTTGGTAAATTCCTGCCATGACTGTTATACTATACTATTATACTATAATCCCAGCTGCACAAGGAAGAGTGTTAAATTCCCTCAGAGCATATTGGTTTGGGGAGGTATGAGTGCAGATGGCGTCGGGCCTCTCTGTATTTTCAACAGTCACTGCAGGAATTTACCAAGAGTTCATTTTAATTTGCCATGTTGTGGGGACTGAAATGGGTGCTGAAGGTGGGGGATACGGTGCTCACATCCCAGCCCTAGAACAATCACACTTTTACAATCACTGCTCTGACCCTGGTCCTGCTGGCCCCTCACTAGACCTGAATTCTTCCTCACCTGTCTAAGCTAGTGTATCTGTTTTTGTTTATGCCATCTGCGGCTAAATGTTCCTTATTAAAGAGTGCCATTAGGCTTAACGAATGTCTGCCCTTTTCCGAGATCAGATCTTGTCTGTTCAATATTCACAAATAAATGTTCAGGAATAAATTAATTCTAGCAGACTACATACAGTCCCTACTGGACTTCTTTGTACACCGATGGTCCATAACATTATGACCATTGACATATGAAGGAAAAACATTGATATTTGCTGAACAACGGTGCATACCAAGTTCTGCAAGCGGACATTAGACAGTAGTTGATGTGTTGCCAGTGAGAGAAATGGAGCTTGAATGACTTTCACAAGGGCCAGATCGTTATAGTCTGACAATTGCGCCAGGGAATCTCCAAAGCAAGAAAGGCTAAGGAGGTGTTCTCAGTCAATAGTGGATAGTACGGCAGCCCAAGGAGGGACAAACCACGTACCGGCAATAGGGTGTAGGGGGAGCCCAAGGCTCATCACCCCATGTGGGCATTGAAGGCTATCCTGCTTGGTCTGAACCGACAGAGGAGCTGCTGTAGCACAAGTTCCAGGAAATTTTAAAGATGGTAGCTGGAAGAATGATTCACAACGCGCGGTGCGTCGAATCCTGCCGCATATGGGGCTTTGTAGCTGTAGATCGGTCAAAGTGCCCATTCTATTCTTTTGGATGTTTTGGCCTGTCTTTATTCAAGAGTGTGGTCTTTTAATTTGAGAGCATGACTTTATTGCTTCCAGATTCAGATTTTACGATGTTTTCCCTTAAATCCCTGCCCTCACACTCAAATAGCCCTGCTTGTACTTGTATTTGTTTTGCTTTTTCACAAACTGTATGCTTGTACTCAGATAAATTGTTGCTGCACAGATTTCCTGTGCTCTAGCTTCAGCTCTTCTCACAATTCTGTGGGTACGTGAAACAGGTGCTCTCAGATTACTGCTCTGCTCTGGATTTTTTGGGCAAAAACCCTGTGAAAATTCCTCAACCAACAGAATGCCCGGTGTTTAGCAAGGAAATACCTGCCTTGTTACGGGCCTCTTCACTTTACAATTTACTCTTTAACCAAGTTCATCTGCTCCTGTCCTCTATATGTAATAGAAGCCAGAAGCACTCACAGGGCTCTAATTTCTTGGCGCAGCACAGGGTGGCGCAGCGTGGCGTAGCCCACGCAGTGGTAATTTCATCCGGTGCAGCCCACGCAGTGGTAATTTCGTGCGATGCAACACCGTGCGCAGCCACTTTGGCAATTTGGTAGACGGACGAGCGCAAAAATGGGTGTGGCGGCGTAGTAGGGGGAGGTGTCACATATTCATCATGACGCAGTGACAATTTCGTGGGTGAAGGATCCGCCGAAAGTGCGCCGAGAGCTCGCCAGCTCTAACCTGGTTTACTTTCTGTGCAGTGCTAATTTGGCTGACCGGCGCACAGTGTGCACACGTCACCGAAACCTCACAGGCAGGTTTCCAGAATGTCAGGAACATTTCAATGCGATGAATAATTACAGCAATCACTAATTAGTGTAACTATCTGAATCAGCACATAAATTATAGTATCTATATCGATTGTCCTGATGTCAGATCAGAGAGAGAGAGACAGAGAGAGAGAGAGAGATGTGTGCATGTGGGCGCATGAGTGCGTGTGCAGGCTATGTGGGTATGTGTCCATCAGCTGCTTTCACACGGACGCGAAACAAATTTTTTGCACGACTGATTACATTCAAAGTCAAAGCATTGACTTTGAATGTAATCAGTCCTGCAAAAAATTCGTTTTGCGTCCAGTGTGCAAGCGGCTTAATACTATTATTGTCACTTAGGTTTTATCGTTTTTAGTGGGGGAAAGGAATACAGCTTGATTGCTATGATCTCGTTCTGAGTTAAGATCACATATTGAAAATAAATGTGTAACGTATCTTGCATTGTTGTCCATTCATGTTAATCCCAAAATTTTAAGCAGCAACAGGGTGTAATAATAGGAACACGCTATCCATCGTTTCTCTTCCCAATGATGCAGGCAGAAGAAATAAATGAGCAACCGTTGTATTTCATTCCAACTTCATAAGTTTGAATAATCTGACGTAGTTTCGTTTTGAAATTCCATTCAAGTTCGCTAATGGTAATAATTCGCTAATGCCCTAGCTAGCCAGCTAACTCATATTCGTAATGCTTAATAAAGACGTAAGCGTTGCAGAAAACATGCCTGAAGCAGCAAAGTAAAATGCAACATTAACGCATCATGCAGATATAGGACAGAGGCTTCTTTATTCCAACATTTAAAGGTGAGGAGAGGAGCTCATTTGATTGGTGAAGATTTGACTCGGCTGTGTTAAAGTAACACTAGGCGCCCGAGGGTTTGAGGGCAGAACTTTCAAATCCTGCAGTTCAATGCGACTACGCCCACCACCAATCACAGCGCACCATGATGCTTCCAAAGCCACGCCTGAAAATCTCTGCGCGTGGGGTTTGATTGACAGCTGTATCATTCCAATCATTTGAGTTGGTCGTACGTTTGATTGGCTGTTGTTTTTTAGCTCTGGCCCCTTATAGGATTGACGTATTTTTTTCATTCCAGTGTCAAACATCTTGTGTTTCATAGCTCTATCGACCACTGTAGAGGTAGAAGAAGAATTAAAAAAAATTGTAACAAATCTGCGGGAGCCTAGTGTACCTTTAAACCCACTCAATGCCTTCTCTCCTCCCTCTTTGCCACTTGCGCCGGCAGGATGGACAGAGGCGGGACAGAGGAGTACTTGCGCCAGGCATGAAATTGCAAAATACGCCTGGATACACCCCATCGCAGGCGCAGCAAATGGGGGGAGCGCCGCGCCTGCGCCTGGTCAACGAATTTAGAGCCCACAATGATTTTGGGCCCTATGAAAATATCTCATAATGACCCCAACACTTAACCCTATAAAACCTATGGACCAATATATGGGTCCACGAAAAGCAGCCGATGTATTCAAACCTGTGGAATTTCAAGCCTATCTCAAATTCTGGCAGTGATCCAAAGGTTTCAACATTGTATGTAGATGTGCCTTTTACTATTTTTACTAAAATTACTTTTTTAATTTTTCTTGTTTCCATGGTAACAGTTTGGACTTAGTCTCAAACTGGGGGTATGATTCGTTTCCAGGCTGTATGTCAGAAACTAATTAATATATTTACCTCAGACATTGCACACGCTTTCAACATGGCATGTAGACGTGCCTTTTGCCATTTTCCTTCCAATTACTTGTTTAATATTTCTTGTTTCCATGGTAACACTTCAGATTTACTCTCAAAATGGAGGTAGGGTTTGTTCCGCAGGCTGTATCTCAGAAACTAATTAAAATATTTACCTCTGACATGTATATGAGCCTTTTGCCATTTTTCTTCAAATTATTTAATTTTTTTTTTGTTGTTGTTTTAATGGTAACAGTTCGGACTCAATATCAAAATGGGGTAGGGTTTGTTTTCGGGATTTGCTTGCATCAATCTTTTCATACCTTTTAAAATCATATGTAGGCTACATATGCTTTTGCTTCTTATGTTAAAGGTTTCTGGGCTGCTACTCAAAAACTATATTCGATATTTACATCAAACATTGCACATATTCAAAAAGTCATATGTAAATATCACTTCTGCTAATTTCTTAAAATAATAGGTTTTTTTGTGTTTATAAATGGGCATACAACTATTTAAGAAACTCAAAAAAAGGGGGAGAGGGTGGTTGGGGTGCTAGAGACAGCTGTTTTTGCCTAAAAAACACTCTAGTTCACCAATGTTTTCTCATTTTTGCTCTTCTCTTAGGTAAGAGGAAATTTCACAAGTGGTCGAGAACACTCTTACCAAGATAAGAGAAACACATCCCGTTTATTCAGTTCACAAATTGTACAACCCCAATTCCGAAATAGTTGGGACAAAGTGTAAATTGTGAATAAAATCAAAATGCAATGACTTTGAGATCACACGAGCCAATATGTTATTTACAATAGAACATAGAAAACATTTCAAATGTTGAAACTGAGACATTTTACATTTTTATCCACAAAATGAGCTTATTTCAAATTTTCTGGCTGCAACAGGTCTCAAAAAAGTTGGGACACAGGCAGAAGAGGGCTGAAAATGCAATTAATATATAAGCGAATCAGCTGAAAGAACATTTATTAAGTAATTAAGTTAACTGGCATCAGGTATGTAACATGATTTGTTGTAAAAGGGATGTCTTAGAGAGGCTGAGTCTCTCGGAAGTAAAGATGGCCAGATGCTCTCCAACCTGTGAAGGCTGACGTAAAAAAATTGTGGAATACTTTAAAAACAACGTTCCTCAACGTCAAATTGCAAAGGCTTTGAAGGTCTCATCATTGACAGTGCATAACTTCATCAAAAGATTCAGAGAAACTGGAAAAATCTCTGCACGTAAGGGACAAGGCCGAAGACCTTTACTGGATGCCCGTGATCTTCGGGCCCTATGACGCCACTGCATCACTGACCGGCATGATTCTGTCATTGACATTACTAAATGGGCCCAGGAATACTTCAAGAAACCACTATCAGTAAACACAGCCCGCCGTGCCATCCACAGATGCCACCTAAAACTCTATCATGCAAAAAGGAAGCCATTGTTGAGCATGATCCAGAAGCGCCACCGTGTTCTGTGGGCCAAGGCTCATTTAAAATGGACTGTAGCAAAGTGGCAAGGTGTCCTGCAGTCAGACGAGTCAAAATTTGACATTCTTGTTGGAAATCATGGGCGTCGTGTCCTCTGGGCTAAAGGGGAGAAAGACCACCCCTCCTTTTATCAGCATTCAGTACAAAAGCCAGCATCTCTGATGGTATAGGGCTGCATTAGTGCATATGGTGTGGGACACTTGAATGTTTTAAAAAGCACCATGAATGCTGAAAGGAGTATAAAGGTTTCAGAGCAACATATGCTCCCCTCTAGATGACATCTATTCCAGGGAAGGCCTTGTGTATTTCAGCAGGACAATGCAAAACCACCTACGGCAGCTATTACAACAGCATGGCTTCATAGTAGAAGAGTCTGTTTGCTGAACTGGCCTGCCTGCAGTCCTGATCTTTCACCGATTGAGAACATTTGGCGCATAATTAAATGAAAAGTCCATCAAAGGAGACCCAAAACTCTCCAGCAGCTGGAAACCTGTATTAAACAAGAGTTGGATCAAATTCCAATGGCTAAACTCAAGAAACTTGTTGCCTCAATGCCCAGACGCCTCCACTTTGTGTTAAAAAGAAGAGGGGATGCTCCACCATGGTAAACAGGCCCGTGTCCCAACTTTTTTGAGACCTGTAGTAGCCATCAAATTTGAAATGAGCTCATTTTACGGATAAAATAGTAAATTTCTCAGTTTCAACATTTGCTGTTATTTCTTTTCTATTGTGAATAAAATACTGGCTGGTGCGATTTGAAAGTCATTGCGTTTTGATTTCATTCACTACTTACACTTTGTCCCAACTATTTCAGAATTGGGGTTGTATGTCCAATGCACAGAGACACCTGTTTTACATTTTAGGAACATATAAAAATGCATAATCAAATTTAGATTATTATATGTTTTAAAGCAATTTTAATTATTGGATTGTTTAATTTATGGTCAAGAATATTATTGGGCAGTTGGTCCCAATGAAGACAAAAACTCTGGAAGATCACATTTGCTTTGTTTTAGTTGATTTAGCAATACTTCAGTTTCACTGCAGCTGAAGTTCTACTTCTAACAATCTTTTCTGGATGGCATCTCTTCAATTGTTGTTCAACAGTCGGCTATTTACACATGGCACAACACCTGCCCTTATACTACCTGCGCTAATTACAATCAATCGGCCACGTGCATCCAATTTACGATCAAATGGGATTCATCATTCTGCACACATGGGTAAGAGCAGATTTGGATGGTAAGAACATTTGGTGCATCTGGAGTTGACTTCTCTTATTTTTTCTCTAAACAAAAAAAAAGAAAGAGAAAATATAAGAGAATTTTGAGAGAATGTTGCTGCATGATGCCCAATGTCTTACAATGTGAAAAAAAGCTTTTTCTTACTCTCTACTTAATCAGGGAAAAATGTAAGCAAAAAATTAGAGTTTTAAGGAGTTAAGTTGCATGCTCTAACTATATGATTATGGAACCCTAGCTTTGGATTGCATGAATTGCATTTATGCTCAACAAATTCCTCATTTAAATCATTTATGACAAAGAACAGTACACTGGAACAGTCACTGTCATATTGCTGGGGACTGATCCGCAGAACCTCATGTTTCTCTTTTATCCTGATTAAAATGAGCTTTGCAGTCAAAGATCTGCACAATCTGCACCCTCATTCACCCATAAATAGTCATTTACTATAAATGCAATGGAATACATGGAGTTTGCGAGAACATTGCCCATTTTACAAATAGCAAAACAAACGTTACACAACCAAAGGTTCAGCGCCACTTCCACATTTTATGCTCTCTGCTGGGTATCATTATAATGGCAGTTTATCAGAATGCTACCTTGTAGTTTTGGGTAAGAACAGTGATGGAGTCAGAGCTGACAATACAGAGTGCAAAAAACAGCCCTTTAATCAATTATAGGTCCTGACCTAATCACAAATATTCTCCTTAGACAATTCGTTTCTCAAATATAAGAGTAATCTTTTGGTAATTAAAGACACAGCTTTTTTTTAAGCAATGTGAGGGTCTGCGGGACCCATTTTTAATGTTTTCAATAAAAAATATGTTTTCAACCTTAGACTCATTGGTCTTGGCACCTTTTCTGTAAATAACATAGAAAAAGAACACATCTGCACTGAGTATACCCTGTGCACCCCCATACACATCTACAGTATATTGCATTAATGGTGTTTCAGTCCACTCGACCCAAGGGCAATAAATTGTTGGTGAAAACAAGAAACATGGTAAAAATAAGAGAAAAAGGTTAGCTGTGTACTTTCGCTGGGCCTGCCATAAGTGATTTTGTGGGTGTGTGTGTGTGTGTGTGTGTGTGCATTCTTTGAGATTTGTAGTATATTTCATAGATTGAACATGAACTTCTCCACCATTTTATTAGCATTATTGCTAAATGTTCCAGGCTTAGTCCCATCACCATCCCCCACTGCCACCAAATCTCCACCAGACCAGTAAAGATTGGGCGAGTGACAAAAACACGAAGGCTAACGCAATGTAAGCGCAGTCAAACAATCGGCTAAATTCAATTCAGAAAAAAATGATTTACTCACAAACTGTGCTTTACAAAAATGAACTGATATGAAACATCTGCACTACTGTTTTTGGCACATGCTGCAAATGCAGGTGATCTAACCTGTGCTGCATGTTTGTTTAAATTAAATTGAAGAACACAAAGATTAGAACCACCTGTATATAATTTTGAAATGTGTAAGCTGTGCACCCAAACAAAGTGCTGCATTTCTTGCCGAGGAGACTAGGCGACGCTCGATAGTGTGGAGTGCCGTCAGAATGAATGTATTGTTAATCAGGTAAAATGATAAGAGTCAGGACTAATAATTGGTTAAGAGGGAAGTTCAGTCCCCGCCCTATTTTGGGCTCTGGCACCACCTCTGGGTAAGAAAGAATAATGCACTTGTTGAACGAAACATCTGAATCAGAATATCCTCAATTCTGACGCACAGTGCTAAATTAATATTTATAGAAAAAGGCACTTGGCAAGTTCAGTGAACACCAAAATGAACTGACCCCATTGTGAATGTAAAAGCTAGTTCATTAATTAATCAGTAAATCAAAGTTAAGGACAAATGTTGATTGAATCCAAGGACGGAGTCCTTTTATGCGCCTCCCCCCCCCTCCCCCCCCCCCACCCCCACCCCCACCCCATTCTTGAGGCAGGCAGCAGAAACACTCCATAACACACACACACACACACACACACACACACACACACACACAAAATGACTCAGTGGCAATTATTTCTTGTTTTTTATTTTAACTTAAAAAGAGAGATTGGGTCATAAAGAAGAAGCAATAAATAGGAAATAAATTATGATAATCATTATAACGATCATTTCATAATTATAATTATGCAATTACAAAGTGTGAGATATACAGATCCACAAAAATCGATTTCTCTAAAAAAATCCTGAAATCAAAAAATTTCCCCCAACTCTATCCCTATTTTATGTGCCCATCAAAAACGGGTTCATAAATTAAGTTAAAAATAAAAAATACTTCAGATATTACAATGTCTTAATTTTCTGCCCTCCCACCCGCATATCAATAAAACTAAGCTTAAATGTGAAATTTGTGGAACTTTTACAACCCCTTTTCATTTTTGAATGCAATTATCCCTTAATAATAATAATAATATCTCTTTGATTTTCATATTTTTATGTAAAGGATTCTTAGTTTTGCATTTTTTTTGTTTTTTCTTCACTCTTCTTAAACTAAATTATTTACAGTTATAAGTGTTTTTCTTTGACTCTCTAAACTACTCTTGCTGTGTCAAATCTTTTTTCTTTTTTCCTTTTCAGAAAGAGAAGCTAACTCTTTACAACATGATAGAGCAGAAGAAGTAATATATTATACTTATTTTCTCTTTTTTTCATCAGTTCCCTCACTCATCTTCCATACCATCCCTCCATCATCTTCCTCCTCCCTCTTTTTCATGTGCTGTACACCTGGAATAAAGTCCTCTTACAACCTGGTTAGTTCTGATTAAGATAGTTTTGGTCAATATGTTTGTGTGTTCAGACTGTACAGGAATCTCAGTCATGTCTTGCAGACATCTCTACATTTGCTTTTCACTGAATATGTCTTCATTTTTTATACATTGGCCCATATACACATTGATAAATACGCACACATTGAGTTGTAGGTCTGGAGTGATTGTGCAGTTTTGGCTAACTTTAGGGTGTCCTGATGCTCAACAGACCCTAGACAGTCTGAGGCCGCATTCTTCAGAAACTCCGCGGGCATCAACCGAATTTTCACCTGTTGTGAAGGCAGAGGGGAAAAAGCGAGAGAGACAGACAAACAAAGAAAGGGACAGAGAGAGTTTCTTAGCTACAGACTGAAATATACATTGGCTGCATGAACCCTCTGTGTTCCAGTCACCCAGTGTCTCTTGGCCACTGGCCACTAAAACCCTAATGCATTGACTCATATGGACCCATACACGTGGACTTCAAAATAGCCTTGTTTAGTTTAGGTATCGCTGGTCTCGCCACATCTGCAATCAATGGACCCTGCTGTCCATCTACCACAGCAATCAAGATTTCAGGTCCTGCAGAGACTTAATTAGTGTCATAAGGAAGTGGGTTATGGCATATTAGTAAACTTTCACTATAAGTGGTCTGTGAAAATATGGGATCCCCGGGTACTAAGGGGGCAAAGCAGACTCTTGCGTTGACAGTAAATTAAAACACGGTGTTCAGAGAGACAGGGTGATTCTGAAGCCAACACAGGATTCTGAGCTTGAAACCAAAATGCTGCCTTTGATGGTTTGTCAATTTAGCTTTTAGTTTAATTAAGTACATCCTTCGTTGGAAGTCCATTTGAAAATGAGTATATTTGTAAATCATGGATTCACTGGCTAAATCGATTCAAATGAAGGTTGCAGTTTAGCAGTATATATTCAAATGAGTAAACGTAGAATTTAATATAAGAATACACAATTGGATTTATTATTCAAGTAAAGAATGAAACCTGAAATGAAACAGGTTTATATAAAATTAAAATTGATTTAGGTGGTTAATTTAAGTCACGCACCAACTGGTCAGTTCACATTTAGTTACCAAATGTCAGAATCTACCCAAAATTCACTGTTTTCCACTTTTACTCATAACATTGGCAGAGTGATCATTTGTTTTAGTGCATTAACAATGAAGTGTTATTTGTGAATTTTAAATTGAATAATAATTACATGATCATTATTTAAAAGTAATGATTTAAAATCTTGCACCCTTCATTTGAAGTTGTACTTTTCACAAAAGTTGGATAAAAGTTTTTAACTAAGTAATTTCGCAATTAATTTTTCTGATGGACAAGCTCATTTTTCAACCAAGTTTTTTTGGAACTTGGGTTGAAACATGAAGTATCAATTCTTTTACCTTTCTGTATAGGGATTTGAAATGAGACGGCTGTGTGATGTGTTCAGACAAAATATCTCCATGTATGCCTTTTATACACTTACACAGCAAGTGCCCATGCAATTTACGAAGTGACACTCAATTTTTGTCCCATTACTGTGTGTTTGCACATTTTTGAATGATTTTGTATGCATGTGTTTAAGGGAGAGATTGACTTTACACGTATGCGCGTGTGTCTGAGTGTGTATGTGTGTGTCTGTGTCTGTGTGTCTGTGTTTAGCTGTATTAATAAGAGCAACTATGCATTGTGTTCTATAATTTCTGGCAGGCAAACAGATCCTCAACATGCATGACTGTGGCAGAAGTTGCAGTATAGAAATTCTGGGCAACTAACATTTTTAGTTCATTAATACTTATGTCTGAAAATAAACCATATAAACAAATGGTTTTATTTTCATTTTCTACTAACTGAAGCAATATAATTGACAGTTAATTTTGTGAATGTCTTTTTATTGCTGCATTAAAAACACTTCAATGTGTCCCATGAATCCACTTATTTATACAATTCTATTCATATTTACAAGACTACTGTAATGAAATAATTGTTTAATTCAATAAGTATAAAGTTTAAGAAGTGCTTATTATGAGATTTGAACTGGTGTTTAAAAATTTTCTAAAGATTTCACACTTGAACAAATGAGCACCAGGTCTGGTATGATCTTTTTCAGATTATCAGCTGTGCCTGGATGCTTGCACGCCACCTCAGGCTTGAAATACTGTAATATCATCCTCATTTTTTTGACTAGAGTTAGAACCATGGACTATGGTTTTAAAATGTATTTTCAAAAGATTTCCTTGGACTCTGGACTTATGGGGCATTCTGAAGCAGTGAACTCCCTCATAATTTGCAAAATAAAGTGCAAAGGCCTACTATAGAGCAACATAAAAAAAGGAAAAATTAAACTTTTTCTTCCACCTTTGTCAAGATTTTTTGTGAATATTTAAGTTTTTGTTGGTCTAATTACCCAGAATTCCTTGAAAAGAAGGCTGCTTTCCAATCAGCACCAGGCATCATGTCTCACCATGACAACCACAGAGCATTACCTCATAATACAGGCTAGGGTAAAACAGAAAGTATAGAGTGAGAGAAAGAGAGAGTAGGAAAGATGGGAGGAGAGAACAAGAGGGAGAAATGAAGTCTGAAAAAGGGAAAGAGGGACCTATCAGAACTTCAAGTGAATCCACACTCTTCCCACCAGCTACAAATCTAGTCCACTTCAATGTGTGGTATGGATCCTTACAGTTTTGACTATTTATACTATACAGCACATTGGGCATTAATATTGGTGATGAAAACTGGATTAAGATTATTAAATTACCCAAATACAAATTTTTATAAGACAAAAATTCCAATTCTGCATATTGCATGCTGTACTCTGGAACAGATATGTCTGGCCCGACAATTTTTTTTATTATGGAACTGAAAAATGTCAAAATGGGGACTGGACTGGCCAAATGTATTTAATATTGCAGCCAAACCAAGATTCAGTCGCATGAGTTAATCATGTAGAGTACTTTCATAACAGCTTCATGAGATGATTCAAGAACACTGCTGCATTCCTACCCAGGCAAGAGGAAATTTCTTTCGGCACCGAATAATTAGCACCAAATTGGACTAATCAGGCTAATGGTAGGCAAGAGTGCTAAGGAACACCAATGTGTTGTTCCAGGATCAACAAAATAATGCTTTCCCAGGATTAACATTAGGGTACACCAAAATGAAAAGCAGCTTCGGTACTGCCCTTTTAAATGTCAAGCTTTTTAATGTTAGGTGTCCAAAGTTGGCGAGCTTCTGTTAGCAAGCTTCTCATGTAGATGAATGGAGACTTGCAGAGATGAGGGCTATCAAGAAAACCCAAAGTTGTTTTCACCCAATTCATTTTCTTTATTTTAACTATCACAACACTCTTAAATTGGTTACCTTCGGGGATTTTGCAGGTTCTAACTGCTAACCGAAGGTCCTTGCGTACCGCTGCAATGCACGGTTTGAGAAGACTTTGTGGTATCATGAGGTCATCATGGCAGAGCTGCCATTCATTGGTGAACTAAAATATTACTCCTGCATGAACATTATTTTGTTGATCCTGGAATGACACTTACTGGACAATAAGTCATTAGTCAGATTCATTTTACTGTTTTATACTTTCTGGACCAGTTTCAGCTGTATTACAGCCTGGCATGGTGGGTGCAGAATATAAACTGATTTGGAGTTCTGATCCAAGGGTCTCAGCCTTTCTAATAGAGCCACGCATAAGAACCACAGAACTCCACATAAAATTGTGGTGGAAACAAAATAACCTGCCACTGTGCTCATCATGAGTAAATGGGTTTTCTGAATGTGTCTAGCACACACTGTAGTCTGAATGAACTGATGTGAATATGAATTTAATATACAAACAAACACTGATACAACCTCACTCGCACATATGAACACGCACACGCACATGCACACGCGCGCACACAAGCGCATGCTGACACACAGTATGCGCAAATACAAGGGCACGCACGCTCCAGTGAATTCCCAGTTCAGTTATTTCCCACACACTCCACTGCATGCACAAATGCACAAATACACATATGCTCACACTCTCACTGACCAACATACAATATGTCTGCATACAAATGAATCCCCACCTCAACCAAAAACACATAAAATAGTAATGGCACTTATTGTGATAGTAAATGTGACAACAATCAACACACTAAGGGAACTGATCAAAAACAAAACTGCAAACAGTATTAGTAAATATAATGAGCATAACTGATCAAAAAATGTGTAAATTCGGATAAGTGATTCCATTGCCAATTGTCACATTATTTATTATCTTAGTATAACAGTAATTGATCAGTATGTGCAAAAATACAAAATAAAGTCACAATGCACCAAACACAATCCATAGTCACCACGGCAACACGGCATGCGGTTCCCAGCATTGCCGGTCGCCTGGGGCAACGAGCAAAAAACAAACATATTTGCCAACTGCAACCAACACAGGCAATCGCCACGGCAACCCAAACACAGGCAATCGCCAACGGCAACCAACACAGTCCAATAAACTTACAACAACGTGAGAGGAAGGGGGGGCAGGGCTTTATCGGTTGCTAGGTAACCGTAGCCATAGCGACGGAGTCTTCACAATTTATGATTGGACAGGAGGATCTTGGATGTGGTATGTTGTATTCAGGAAAAAATAAAAACAGTACAAAGATAAATGAAAAGTAAAAAATAAAATAAAAAACGAAAACATTTTTTATTGTTTTAATGATCGTTTCAATCAAATTCTATTGAATAGTCATTTACGTAAACATGAATGAAACATTATTTAACATGATTTTTTTTTTAGAACTAGCAGGTTTTTCACCTTAAAAATCACCCTTGCCCTTTCTTACCATCAGCTCCCAAATCCCACCCCTCTTTCTATTATCCCCATTCTTTCCAATCATCTTTCTCCTTGAGTAGTGATTGACAGGTGTCCTGAACTTCCCTTACATATAAGCAAGACTGTTTGCTCTCATTGATACCCCGCTCTCACTTGCCCTACACCTCCCCTCCCTCTCTGGCTCACCTATCTCAGGGTCCTTGGGCCTTAGTATGGTCGGTTTGCATCCTTGGGTCTCTTCAGCTGCACTTTGAGCCGCTTCATGCCGATCTGGAAGCCGTTCATGGCCTGGATAGCAGTCTGGGCACTGGCCGGGTTGTCAAAGCTCACAAAGCCTGGGGACCACAGGCAAGGATTAGCCTCAGATAAGCGTCATTGCCGAGCTCTTGTCACAGATGGATAACCAGGGCCCCTAGAGGGACTGCGGCTTTTGTTTTGACCAAAAAAAATCACATCTGCTGGAGACAGTGGAATTAATAATATACTGCATTGGGCCTGGTCAATAATGATGTAATGTAAATCACAGTATGTTATATATGCGCAATGGTCTGGCAGTACCCATCAGGTGGCTGGATTTATACACACAAGCATACCCTAATAAGCACTTCTATGTGCCTGGTTCATGCCATTTCCCCTATATTGCCATTTGCCAGTATACTAGTCATCGGAGTTATTTTAGGCTTGGGCATTACACAGCACATAACTGCTATTACTGAGCACTGAACATTAACATGTTGGTGACTCTGACTTGTTTTTAAAGATCTCTGCTGCTGGTTAAAATGTGAATATCTCCATTTAGCAATAATGAAGTATAACAACACTAGCATTAAAGGAGCTGTGTCACGATTACTGTGCATGCTGAGAACTTTAAAAATGTGACTTTCACAGCCACTGCTTATGGGCATTTTCATGTCAAAATGAATGGTCTACCAAACTGGAAGCATGTAGCTTATGTGATGAATGATTTGGATGCTGCTACCAAATATTAACTTTAAGTAGCAGACAAATATAGATCTCCACAATAACCTTTCATTTCACACACAAATTTTGTTAGCTAGGGAGCTAGCTACTTAACTCTCTTCATTTAAATGGCATCATCAGGCAATTAGCCGAATTGCTAGCTAACGTTCCCCATGTGGCTATAGCGGCCACGCTTCATAGCTAGCTTCACAGATACCCACAGAAACCTTTTGTTTCACGTGCAACTTTGTTAGTGAAGTTGGCCAGCCAGCAAGCTAAATGTTCTCTGAATTCATTTAAAGACAATCATCAGACAACTAGCTGAATAGCTAGCTAATGTTGGCTACACAGCTATTGTGGCTACACTATGTTGCTAGCCACACAGGTATCCAGAATAGCTTTTTATCTCACATGCAAATTTTGTTGGTTAAGAATTTACTTTGCTGGCTACTTCAATTACAACTTCATCAGACAACTAGTCGAATAGCTAGACAATGTAAGCTACGTAGTTATCGTTGCTATGCTACGGACGTAGCTATGCAGAATTCCATTAAGAAGAGATGTTCTACTTCTATGATGTTTATAATTTGGGGTTAGCTAGCAAACAAGCTACCATTTTTCATATCCTTTGGCTTAATGCAGAAATAGCGCTTTGAATCTTCAAATGTCCCTATAAATCTCCTTAATATAGAAAGCATGATGCCTGAGTAAAGACAATATAAAAATACAATGTAAAACGAAGACGGATCAGCCAGGATGGAATCAAATTTTGATTTGCTGTCAAGCAGATTCACTTTCATGTGATGCAAATTCTGAGCATGCGCAGTAATCGTGACACAGCTCCTTAATGCGATTTACATGCATCGAGTGATATATCTGTTGAAATGCAACTCTTGCCTTTATCATTTGTGAAGTCATTTCAGCATCTTCGATACAACCATCCAGATAACATAGAATATTCAGTGCAAGTACTGAGGCTATTGGGAAATTCACAGGCTTCAGACAATAAGAGGTGTTTGCAGACTCTTTGGAGAGTAGTTATTGATCACTGCTGAGAGGAGTCTCCTTCAGGAAAGAGCTGTATCTTTTCACAGCCAATGAACTTGCTTTTAGTGCTTATAAATCTTGTGGACATCTGACAGGTTTCAAAATCACTCACCCCTATCTATCTTCACCCTCCCCCCAGCCCCAATCTCTCTCACCAAAACACTTGCTCTGGTTGGTGGCGCGGTCGACAAAGACCTTGGCGGAGATGACGTTGCCAAAGGGCAGAAACATCTGCAGCATCTCAGAGTCAGTAAACTCTTGAGGCAGGTGATAGATGAAGATATTACAGCCCTCCGGACCTGAAAGAGACACACGCAATACACACACACACACACACACACACACACACGAACATACACATGTAATTGCCCACACGCACACGCACACATGCAAACATACATATGTAGATGCCCGCGCACACACACACACACACACACACGCATGCACATGCATCACATACACACATACGTACACACAAATAAAGGGGTCAGTCAAACCTGAAAGCGTCCACTGCACAGAAGGCTAGAGAAGGTGGAGATGAATGGGAGGGGCGGGAGTTAGGGCAGGATATGAGGAATGATGGGATGAGAAAGAGTGAGGGACACTGGAAGAGGGAAGTTAAAGCCTGATAATGAGATCATGAGCCAGATAACTCTATCCTTTCAGACTAGTGGGAAGAGTGAGATTGAGAAATTGAGTGATACAGGGAGAAGCAGACAGGGAGAGAAGTGAGACAGCACAAGGTTGGCACAGTGACAGGTGCAATACAATGCTGACAGGAAGTGACATCACCTTCTCGCTGTTGCTGCTGCTGGGGTTGCTGGTGTTGCTGGGTGACCAAGGTGGGTTGCTGTGGGAACGGCTGGCCAACTAATCCATACGCAGCAGGATACGCCGCTGTGAGGAGATTGATTGGGAGACTGAGCCGATGCTCTGCAAAGACACGGAAAAGCTGGCGCACATGCTTGCAAGCACACTAAGACAAACACACACACACACACACACACACACAAACTCACACAATACACATGCAAACCTGTGCGTATGCATGCACATATAGATACTGTAAATGTGGACGTACATTACACAAGAGCTACATACACAGGTCCACACACGAGCACTCATACGCACACACATGAGCACACAGAAACTCATTACTCACATATACGCATATGCATACCTGTGCATTTGCATTCGCATAGAGATAAAAGTGCATGAGCGTTACACAAGCACATGCACACTCATGCACGCAAACACAGGCTCACCGGTATAGTGTTGCATGCCTGCATAAGCCTGCTGAAGAGGGTCTAAGGCTGCTGCTGGGCTCTGGGCTGGAGGGGGGAAGGAGGAGTGGGGGTTGGTGAGAGAACTTTAGAAAAATATATCGAGGACTGTGTGGGTACATTACAAGCAAAGTCAACATAGAAAAGCCAGAAATGAATGCAGTTTTAGATAATATTTAAGCATTGAGAAAAGTCAATATCCTTCAAGGTTAACTCTGACTCATGTCACTCTCATCACAAAGAGAAACAGTGAAGACTGCAATCAAATATGTGAGGGAGCATTTTAACCTTGGTAAGGATGAACGCCATTTGTATAGAGTGTTTCAGATGCTGGCTGCCCATTGGCTGGGGCTGGCACTGGGCTGTAGCCGTTGACTCCAATTGGTGGAGGTAGGGCTGGCACAGGAGTGGCTGCGATTGTAGGGGGGGTGTTTGTACCTGCAAACCAGGAGGACCAATCACAGTGCAGAAGAGATTGTGATTGACTGTAACTAGAATCTGTGGTGTGTTCGATGGAGTTAGAGGCAGAGCATAAATAAGAGGTAAGTGTATTTGGCCCTCACTCTGACAGGATTGCAGAGATACTAGAACAGGCAAATGGACAAAAATAAGAAACTGAAAGAACGATAGAGGGGATGCATTTCAGATAATATACAGTACAAGCACCTCAGTAATTCAGACACTGAGACACACAGGTGGATTCGAGGCATTGACAGGTGGGACATGATTGTCACTTGTTACCCGAAGAGGGGGTGATGGGTGTGATGGGCGTGATGGGCGTGGCGATGATGCCATTGGCGTTGAGCGCAGCCATCTGCTGCATTTGCACCGCAGCGACCGTGGCCACAGGCGACAAGTATGCTGACTGCGCCACCAGGGCCTGCTGTTGGACCAACTGTGAGAAAGCAAGAGAGCAAGAGAGAAAACAATAAGGAGCAAAAATCAACCAACTGTGGGAAAGCATTGAACAAATGCAGTATTTCCAGTCATTGGTCAGTTAAGCTTTTATGTTTATTACCGCAAATGGTGCAATCACCAAATGGGGCGGTAAAAATATTGTTAGGCGCAGTATTTCCTGTTCCTCGTGAAAGCAAATACTTTCTATATTTCTCTATGCTTGTTATCGCCACTCTCAAAACCTTTTAACACGCTGTTCAGCATGTATAGTCATCGACCATGATTCTCGCAAATGACGGAGCAGCAGTTGCTAAAGGCTTCAGTTACACCTCCTGTACTGCAGAAGTGGTGGGGGCGCTCTTGAGCACAACACTTACTGCCTGTGAGTAGGCATTGTACGCTCCAAAGTTCAAGGTCATTGGACTGAAGATGCCCAGCTGTGAGGCCACCTGCTGCATGCGTCGCAATCCTCGCTCCTTCTCTGTGTCTGCAAACTTTACGACCAGACTGGAGGAAGCACCCTGTGGACAAGACAGAAGTAGAGGGAGCGAGAGTTGTCATAATCATGTTAAAATGGTGGACATAATCCTCACATTAACATATTGAAGTTGCATCTGCCTCTGTACAAAATGAGAAATGATATAACTTTCACAATAAGTCAGCAAAATGAAGGCCATATAATATATACATGAGAAACTTTTGCCAATATGCCCAGTTTATAGAGTTTTTAACACCCTTTTGCCCAACTGTCCTATCAGGAAAACCCCTGTAACCTCCTAGTGAATATCTGTTCTTTACACAGGTCGAGAAGCATGAGAGGTGATTCAGACGTCAAAAACACATAAAAAGGGGACGTCAAAATATTTCACAAACTGTGGATACCCTGTGCACAGCACTGTGTCCTGGGTGCCAGCTGGTGCCGGACAAATTCATAAACAATAAGACAAAATACCAGCGCACACCAGGATACTCTTGGCAGCACTTTTATTCGAAAATTACATTAAAAAAAAGTGGAGCGAATAACGCGTTTGGCATCAGCTTCATCAGATTCGCTCTACGCTGATAAACAGCAGGTGTGTCTTTTTAAAACCATCAGGTGCTGATTGACAGGAAACGGAAAAGAGCCCTTTGTATATTTTTTGAGTCTCCTATTTGTGTTTTTGCAGTGTTGTATTTTTGTATATGTATATGTATGTATCGAGTCTGTTCCGTTTTCCTGTCAGACTCACTGGCAGGGTGCGGCTCCCGTGTAAGCTGTTGATGGCTGCCTGCGCCTCTGCGTGAGTCTGGAACTTCACAAAGGCGCATCCTGCAGGGTGCAAACACAGCAGGGTCAGGCAGCACACAACCCTGCACACTCTTCATTCACATCGCACACAAATACTGCAGGACTAAGGGATTTCAGTTTGCTCACATACATGCATGCCTGTTCCCCAGGCTTAGTGTAACAAGGCTGGACACTAAGCCTTGATCACATTTTAAACCCCCTTGTCACTGCATCGCATGGCTCTACTACTTTTAGTTCAACAGGTTGTGAGAGCAAATTTCAGGTGTTGAAACGTCTAAGTGCTGATGAAATGTAGTATGAAAAGCACATTCCCATTTAAGTAGCACATTTCAGGTGAAGGCCCACAACTCTCCGCTCTATGCCCCCCGCCTCACTACCTTTGCTGGTTCCGTCTGGTCCTCGCAGCACCGTGCACTCATCGATGCTCCCGAAGGGCTCGAACATCTTCCTAACGTCCTCATCCGACTGCTGCTTCCCCAGCATGCCCACAAACAGCTTCCTGTCTTCTGAGGGAGAGAGGAGGTGAGGGGAGAGGATGGGGTAATGGAGAGAGAGAGCAGGAATGATAGAGAAAGTGAAGGTATGAAAGTGTTAAGGAAGGGAGCAGAGATTGAGCAGATAGGACAAGCAGGCACAAAATAGACAGCCATTAATGATCAGGGGTTTGGATCATATAACCAAACACACAAGCCACAAACATGCACATCAACAGTTCAGACTGAATCAAATCTGACACATTTTATGCTTATTGGTCTTTTGTAGGCTCTGGGCATTTCACTGAGGACATTTTATTCTTATCAGACTTGTCTTAACCCTTTTACTTCACTCAATTTACTCAGAGTAATATTGAATATCCCAAAGGGTAAAACACATATACATCTTTATTTGAATTGCATGCATAAGCCAAACTGTGCGGGGCAAAAATGTGGGAGGACCACCGACGTCAGCAGTTCTTACAGTTTCATTGAGGAAAACTAAAGAAATTCATAATGCACTTTCGGTTCTGACCACCAGAGGGCAATGTAAACCGAGCACACCCAACAGTGAACGATTGCTTTTAAAACTCGGGAGCTCTGCCAGTCTGCCTCGGACGTGGTCTATATTTGTGCTGGGTTCATGTGCCCCATTGGTTTCCAATTTGATCAGATAATCTGTCTGCATGGGTTGCGCCAGCGGATCTGCTCTCGAACTGGACTTGTTCCACACCCAACATTGTGCCAAAAACAAAAGGTATAGTCTCTTTACTCAGCGCAGGTGTGGGGACTGATAAGGATTATTGGCCATAGTAACACCAGTGGTTAAGTTACAAGCTATCTATTATAGGCAGGATGGAGGAGGAGCTGACAGAAAATGGAAGGATACACCAGTCAACAAGTGAACAACAGAAAGTCAGTGGGCAGGTCATTTCGACAGGTGTGAAAGTGAACTACCATTTTGTTTCAAAGGCTTAGGGATGGACAGGTGTGAGCACAGGTACATTTAAATGCAGGTGCTGTCACATAGTCCATTCATGATTAAGTGGTCATGTCTGTCAGTAAAGTTAATAAACATGGAAGTAAGCGCACAGGGCTTTGTAAGATAAGTATATGGTGGGTTAAAGGACAGATGAAGTACTGGTCTTGCACACTGAGGACTTGGTTAGCTGCAGTTGCCTAAGGAGAGAGGACAGGTGAGATAGCGGACTGGTCTCACCTCCTCTGCCCTCGCTGTCTGCTGGCTTCACCTGGATTGGGCGGTTCATCTGTAAGACAGACAGCAGAGCTCAGCTTGGCTTCTCTGCCAGCATAGGCATAATCACTCTTATACGCAGAACACAGTTAGGAAAGCACCTCTATGAGGATATTACACTCTCTTCAGTACTGCAGCATACAGTATTTGTGGATGTTCATATGTGAGTGTCTGTTGGTGGGGAACTATAATGCACTGTTGTGAGGATTAATTGTGTATGTGGCCATGAGTGGCATTGTTGTGTCTGTACCTTTATTAGTGTGAGTGTGTGTGCGCACGTGCGCGTGTGTGTGTGTGCGCAAGTGTGTGAGTGTGTGCCTGCGTGTGTATGTGTATGTGTGTATGAGTTGCTGAGGGCATACAGGTATATGTGAAGCACATTGGTCTGTTTTTTCTGTGCACAACTAACACAAGAATGAGCTGAATGCATTTCCTGACTGACAGTGCCTTCCATTCCTGCTCTATAGAGGCCCCACCTGTCCCTCAGTGCCTGCATTTCTGCGTCTCCTTTAATTTCTTACACACACACACAGATACACGATAGTCGCACTCCCTCACACACTCAAGTGGGATTGCGGAGGGATGAGATTAAAAACACTGGCAGCTGATCTGGATTACAGAGGCACACAGGATTAGGACAGAGAGATGAGGACTGTGTGAGGGCCACAGTCAAAGACAGGACAGCAGAAGAGACACACTCACAGAGAGAGAGAAAAAGCCAAGGGCAGAGGGGAAGAGAACTGCAGGAGATAGGGGAAGGAGAGAGAAACAAGTGATGAGGGGAGAAGGGAACAGGGGAAGATAGAGAGAGAAAAGGGATAAGGGAGGAGAAAGTAATAAGAAGATATAGAAGGGGTCAAGGAGAGATAGTTATATTAGATGGGCAGGGGAGAGAGGGTATAATTGGTCAGGGCAGATGAGAGAACTGAGGAGAGATAAAAAGGAGAGAGGGGCTGAAGGAGAGAGATTTGACCACGGGGAGAAATAAAACGCAAAAGACAGTGACAGTGAAGCCCGAGCCTCTTTTACTGGTCGTGATTCGTTCAGCTCCTGAAATGTCACGAACACGGCACTGCAGCAGGTTAGTCATAGCAGTGAGCTGTCGCTGAGTAAGACTGCACTCACCAAGAGAGCGAGAGAGAGAGAGTGGGGGAGATGGAGTGGGTGTCAGGTCGAGGTCTGCTCGGTGTGTTAAAAGCAGCTTAATGAAGCTGTTAATTAGGGAGCCGGGCGTAATTAGAGTGAGGCGCTGATCAATGGGCTTGATTGATCAGCTGTAATCTGTCACAAAAAGACAATATTGATCCCGGCTAAAAGAAGTACACTTGCATTCTCACCAACACAAACCCGTTCATTCCATTTAGATGAGGATATACATCAAATTCTAGTTGTTTTGCCAAATTTATTTTACTTTATTGTGACACAAAGGCCTGAAAAAAAAATCGATATTTATGCCTTTGAGAAAAGAAAAAAGTCAAACCCTTGTCTTTCTTTCTTGTGACTAAAAAAAGAAAAAACCTTTTGTCTTCTCAGCAATTCAAACGAGGCTTTTGCGATCTGTAAACAGTGTATGCTTTTCTAACGTGTGTTCATCTGTATTAGCATTCATGAGCAATTATGATAATGGCACTGTTTAATGCAATGCAATCAGAGCTTATGACAATTACAACTATCAGCAAGCATTAACTCGCCCTATGAAAAATCTGAATGCCCAGGCATACTTTACATGGTTGAAAATACATCAATCACTGGATAAAAAGCAAAATCTGAGAAATTAACAAAAATATTTCTACTTGACGACAACAGAAATATATACTTGAGATGCATTGAAAGTATGCATCATGTTCTGAAACAGACCTCCACCACCTTTTCCCTATGCATTGCCTGTATCCATGAGGGTATACGTACTCTAAAGTGACACCTCATCCATAAGTCCCAGATCATACAGCACGTACACATCGCCCCCCTCTTCATCTTCAAATGTCTTTCCATGCATCATTTTGCACACACGCTGTGTTCACAAGAGAGACTGTTTCTTATCTCGGCCATCATTTACTATCTATCATCTCTACTCCCATTCATCTGTGCCTCAGTCTCCCTCTCTGTGTCATTGATTTATCTGTCCATCTAGAAAATCTAGTCCTACGAGGATTCGGGCTAGATATCTATCCTTCTGTGAGCAAGCAGTGTATTTACTGAATGAGTGTCAGTCTTCAAGTTTATGTGTGTGTGTGTGTGTGTGTGTGTGTGTGTGTGTCTCTATATGTGTGTGTGTAGGGAAGAACTGGCGCATCTGTGATTACAAAAGCAGCCATCCATTTCTATTCATCTTCATGCCTGTATGCACGTCTATATTTAGCCCTGTATTGAAACTGCTGAGGGAATGGAAAGATAAATAAAAGAGATGGAGAGAGGGAGCAGGTGAGAGGGGGAGCTGGTAATGACAATGGCTCTCTAAATCAGCATGGCAACCACCTCCCCCCTCCCCTCGTCGTCTCTCACCGCTCCCTGGCAACCCTGCCAACCCTTGTGACCATGTCCTGCCAGCAGGTAAACAAGCACGTGAGTCATCGGGGGCAGCGGCCGTGGTCTTATAACAAACAAGGTGGAGAGGGGTGAGAGGGGAGGGAGAGACGAGGAGACAGTGATGGAGGGGTGGAAAAAAGGGAGGATGAGGAGAAAGGATGGGGCTGGATATGAGGTGTGTGATGGAGAAGCTCAGCATAGCGAGATAGAAGATCAGGGGAGTTGGAGAGTGTGACAGATAGAGAAGAGTAAAGCACACACTCACGATCCCTCCAGCCAGAGGCTATGCAAAAAAAAAACACAAATACAGCCCCTACCTCTTTAATTATCTCAACTCTCTCTCTCCCCCTTAAAAAACTTTATTTCAAACCATTTTATCTCTCCTATTCCCTTTCTTTTAAGATAAGTTCGCTCACAAACCAGCTCCAATGAAATACAAATGAAGAAGACCATTTGCACACAATCTTGAACAGGCACTCAGAAGCACACAGCGAGCACACACCTGCTTGTGTGCATAAATGTATGCACTAGACATTCATGTGCACAATAGTATGCACTAGGCTTTTTCTGTGCACAATAGATTGCACTAAGCTTTCCTGTGCTCAATAGTATGCACTAGGCTTTTTTTGTGCACAATAGATTGCACTAAGCTTTCCTGTGCTCAACAGTATGCACTAGGCTTTCAGCATGCCCGTACAGGGAGCCTCATTGAAACGATTCACAACTTCAGTCTCACATGCTTACACCAGACAATGAGCTGGGCCCCCTGTGAGTTTTACAGAACCCACAGTTTGGATCTACTCTCAACAGAACTGCGAAAAATGGCAAAGTCCAGGGAGAATGTGGCTGCTCACTCATATTTTCAGCAAGCTCCAGACAGGATGCTGCCATGTATATTACATGTATGCGTCATTTGTTTGAGCAACAGATTTAAGATGAATACACACGAGCACCAGGACATGCGAACAAGTACACACTTGCAAACACACGCAGATGCACCGGTAATCTCACTCCGCAGTAATGCCAAAAGGATTTCGCCAGGATTATGGGTTATTAAATCCCAGGATTATCCAATCAAATCGCATTCTATGCACCCCAACCCCCATCCATCTCGCGAGCAGCACGGATTCGATGGACCGTTCCATGACAGCACGCCATGGGGATCACCAGAGCACAGAAATAAACCTCTCAGGTCTCAGACTCATTTCCCCTCTTACAGTTTTCCAGTGAATACAGCATGCTCATTAAACTCTGCATCGCTGAACATAGCTACAAATCCCAATTCACTCCCTTTCTCTTACACTATCGCACAATGTCAAATGCGTTAACAATTCAACACCTCGCCCCCCAAAAAATGTAATATTATTGCCCCCCCCATAATCCTTGCCATAAGAGCATAACATGAGAGTGACATTTTGCTCTCTGGGTCTCGTTTCATTTTCACGCGGAGACGCCTCAGTAGCTCGGCACACATTGGCTCATGGGCCAGGCCACTGACTCAGCACATGAAGCGCATCAGGAACAATCATTATCACCGCTCCATTTGAGGGAGTATTAATGGGCAAAGATGCTAGAATAACACAATGACAATCCCGCCCTGCCGCCCATTTCCATTTCACACTGTGTTAGTCATCGCATTGCCTGGGTTACCTAGCAACCTAGCATCTCTCGCCTCTCCCGTCTCTTGGCAACAAGGGCTGCTGCCAGACCTCCCTTCCCCCGCTCTTCCCGCACTTCTCGCTCACACCTGAGAGGCCTGCCTCCCTCCACTTCTATCCCCTTCATTTCATCATAGTCAGGTCGTCTCTCTCTCTCTCCCCGCCAACAAATCAGTCTCTTCTCCTGTCAGTCAGTGAGCCATACTGCAGCTATCCAGACCAGGTCTATTCATTCATTAGCTTGTATGTTTTGCATTCATTTTGATGTGTACACTCTCTAGGGTTATGTAGTCATGTCTTCTGTAACATTCCTTATATCTCACTTTGCTGTATGTCAGCGCACAGGTAGGCACCAAGTTAGCAAGGAACGATTATGGTATGATAATTACCTCCGCCAAGGAGGTTATGTTTTCATCCGTGTTTGTCTGATTGTCTGTCTGTTAACAGGATAACTCAATAAGTTCTAAATGGATTGGCGCAAAATCTGGTAGGGTGGTAGGTGGAAGTCCAAGGATGATTTATTTCAATTTTGGAAGTGATCGGAGCATGTTCTGGATTCTTAATCCGTAAGAAGTTAAAATATACCTGAATAGAATGATTGTCCCTTATGTAACCAATAATACTGACATATGGCGTGGCGGAGATATGTGCTCTACCGAGTGCCCTTCTAGTTAAAGAATACCTTCATTTGTCATTTGATTTAATTTAGCTTTTCGCACCAGTTTTTTTTTTTTTTTTTTCACTAGGCCCTTAATATGTGGTGATAAAGTTTCAAACCCTCCCCTTTCCGCAATCACATCTTTTGGCCAAACTTCAACAGTTTAATTGTCTTAAGTTGTTAATTTGGAGGAAAATAAAACCCAAAATGATGTGGGTTTCCTGAGACGTGTAGAGACAAAGAGCAGAGCTGCGTCTGACTTGCAGGGGCAGAGCTGAGCTGCACTAAGCTGAGGCAGAAGTTGTGAGACGAGTGAATGAGACAGAGCTGCCATTAGCATCACCCAGGAAGGGAGGGCCGTCCCCCTGTCTTATCACATAATAACAGAGCTATTGTGCAGAGCAGCCCTCTGTCATACTGAATGCACTGCTCTGCCACTAAGTGACACCAACCGGCAGCTGGATGCGCACAATTTGCAGAGATAAAGTGGGGGATGAAAGTTTTTTTAATGACAAAAATATTAAAGCAATTTTCACTGACCTTTAAAATGGAGTCAAGAGCTCAGCTACTGCAATGAGATATAATTACAGTCGCATATTTAGACTAAAAATAGACGTTTATTGTGAGGAGCGAATCATCATCAGCAGACTTTAATGAAGTTCAATGCTGCTGCCAAATTAAAGCAACAGTGTTCTGTTTTTATAATGCAGCTGAAATCTCATGCCCTATTCAGTTCGCTACATAGCATGATCGGGAGTCTTGGAGGACAGCACATATAATGCCATGAAAACTATTAGTGATGTAGTACCTGTAATCAGGTGTCCCAGTGCAATTTGAAATGACTAAAATACAGTATAAATCAATAGGTTCTTGGAATAATTCAGGACACATGCAAAATAATAGGTCATTTGTCATCTAATGGTCTAATTTGACAACGTGCTATATGTTTCGAAATAAATAAATAAATAAATAAATAATAACACTAATAATAAAATAATAATTTTTACATCTATCTTTTATCACCGGTACAATTTGTGGGGAGAATGTGAAAACCAGGTTAATAAATCTAAGATTAAACTCAAAGAAACACCACACCCAAAGGACAGAATTGCACTCCTCCCCCCTAACTGCTGAAAGTATGGCCATCCAGACCTAAATTTCATAAAATAAAGTGGTGCAGGACTGCATCCTGGCTGTCATCCAGACTTCATTAAACATGCTTATAATGTTCACAACCGAGGTCTGATCTCAGCCACTCTGTCCATTTGAGCTCACAAAGACAGTAATTGTTTTGGAAGAAAATAATACTTTGCTGGATTTTAAAAACAACATATGAAGGTTTGCCTTTCAATAATATTTTTATGTAACGTTACATGCAAAGAGTACCTTGGCTATTTTTTGTCTTAGTTCAGTTATGGTACATATAATCCAGCACTCAGTGTCTGGTTCAATACAAAGATTTCATTACTCACGCAGTATTCAAACCCCATCCTGTAAGGAGCAGTAGTCAAATCAAATTCAATAAAAGTAGAAATTAAACTCCACCACTATCCAGTATGGTTCAAGTGTGGTTCAGTGCGGCTCGGACTCCTGCCAACAGATGTCTCTATTTAAATTGACAGACGTCCACCCCTGCACCCCCCCCCATCTCACCCCCTGCTCCACCACTCATTATGTCGAATTTTTTGTTCGGGTCCTCATCCCTCCCTTCCCCCGACCAGCATCTCCATTCATTCCTCCCTCCCCAGTTCATTCATTCTATTTCTCTCTCCTTCTCTGAATGTATTCTCTCTCTCCCCATACAAATCCCCTGCCTTTATAGCAACATACATTTTAACTTCCCTGAACACACAAACACTCACACTGCAGCTCACCAAAGTGGAGAATATCAGCGTCATTCACAAGTGAGCAAAACACTGTGCAGCCCCCACCGTAATACTGTTTGTTAGTCCTGAACAATTCCATGTGTTCATGCAGAACACACACACACACACACACACACACACACACTTCCGTAGAGCGATGAGACGACAGCAAGTCTAAATCTACTGTGTACGCGTGTCGAAAATAAAATATATCAGGGGAGAGATTTTTTCCCACACGTCCTATACGAAGCCGAGGCTGGTGCTTTTGTCTCGTCGGGAGGCGCGTCTTTATGTGAGTTTAATTAGACTCCGCTCCCGAATGAGATACGCAGCTACTCTCTCACGCACTCAGGCTCACTCCACACCTGTCTCACCCCATCCCCCACCTACACACTGATATAGACACAGTGAGGGCTGGTGTACACAGATCACCAGGCACAAAGGGAAAGAAAAAGAGAGGGAGGGAAGGAGAGAAAGTGGGAAAGAGAGCATGTTGCGCTCCCGCAAGCGAGAGTGGATGTTTCAGCTCTCGGTCGAAAGCAGCGGAGATATTGAAAAATTTTCACGGCCAAACAAAATGGAACATTGGTCACCAGGGGCATGGTAGTGCTGACTGTTCCTCGTTTTCCGGAAATATTGGGCAATTTTTAAAAAATGTCCAGTTGTAATCTTGGGTTGGAAAACAAACAGCGCGCTCACAGCACAAGTGAACAAATAGCTTCCACTAAACAAACTTAAAAACCAACTGATCAATGAACAAAAAAACAAAGACTTAACATTTCCCTGTTGTTATCATGAATACTCACTCAACAATGAGACTAAATTCACGACAATTCGTGAAGAGATGGGGACAGATACACAGCAGGAGAGAGAGAAAAGGAGTCAGAAAGAGAGAAAGATGGACAGAGAGAGAGAGACAAGGGTAAATTCTGGTAGAGAGATTTAAGATTGAAGTGCTCGAGAAGACATGCTGTATTTGCAGGGAAAGAAGACCATTATTGGAAAGGACACTCTCCTTATACCTGCATGTGGATTGAAATAGACTTCCAGGGTCTGACTGACAGAATATCTCTGGACGACATTTGGACAATGAAGCATCACTCTTTGCCCTCTACAGTGGGAGTGCCAGGTCTGCCACTCAAAAGTGTGGTGCTTCAGGGGGCCCGACGGATTTTAAAGAGCTCGGGGAACACCCACGCTCTGCTGACTCCCGCACGATGCGGAGGAATTGAATGTGAATTGAAAGAGCGATTGGGGAAGATAAAGAGAGAGAAATGAAGAGGAGGGGGGATGGGGAGAATGAACAGAGACAGTTGTTTACTTGGGATTTCACATTTTTAGTCATTTTTCGCAATCACCACGATCTCACTCCCTCTCCCCCTCTCTCTCACCTCCTCTCTCCCGCTCTCTTTCTCCCTCCCCTGCTCCTTCAGCTGAAATTAAACACAAGACCAAGCAGCAAACAGATAAGACCATCTGTTCACCTCTCGCTCATCTCTCTCTTCCCTCCCTCACTGTCTGTTTACTCTTCCCTGCTCTCTCCTTTTCCATCTCTCCCTCTGTCTGCACCTCACTGTCTCCATTCAGTCCTTCATACCTGATCAAAGTAATTAAGCCCCGTCTGGTTATGTGACAGTGAGGCTCGATTAACCCTTTAACCTCAGCCCATCGATGAATCCCTGCTCGTGACTGACAGTTGCAACATTCCCAATTCAGGTGTGCAGCGTTTGTAAGTTTATTTGTTAGTGTATATGATTAGTGCGGCCAAGCTTGCTTCCACTAGTTTGTAATTGAGCCTATTGATGTGGCCAGAAGTCAAATCTCCACTGTGTTTGCCACATTTAATTAGAAGCCCCCTCCCTACAGCTAGTTCCCTTCCTTCATCTCAATTCAGATGTTGGGGGGGTGAGGCTGTACTATGGAATTGGGCTGGGAAAAAGTAATCAAGTGGCTTTGCAAGTGGAGGGAAAGAGGAGGGGGAGGGGAGAGGCGACGGTCAGGAGGTTAGCTAATCAAGTGGCTGGGAAATTAGAATTGGAGGAAGGAGAAAGAAGGCAGGAGGCTATTGGAGAGGGGGCAGACTATAAAGAGGAAGTGAAATGAGAATCAGCGGCGGGGGCACGGGGTGGGAGAACAGGGGGCAGTTTACAGAGAGCCGGGGAAATTGCTTCTCGACGAGGAGGAGAGGGGGTGCGGGGTGGAAAGGGCTAATGAGACAGAGGGTTATGGGATGTGCAGTGAAGGAGCCCCTGAAATTGGAATCTCTGGAAAGGCTGAGACGGGTCAAGTGGAGGAATAACTAATAGGTACAAATGAGAGAATATTCAGATTTCAGAGAGAGGAGGAGAGAGGGAAGAGAGAGGAGAGAAAGGGCCGGGGTGGAGAGATGGAGAAGGCAGTGGGAGGAAGCAAGGACAAGGTACTGACACAGAGACTTAGAGATGCTGGCCAACAAAACCAACGGCCCGACTGTCCAAGAGAAGTCAGACATGGGTCAAGCTATTAACTGGATTAATGTGCAAATTGAAACCCCTGGCGTCCCTCGGTGACTGCACCACTCACTGTGCACCACTCACTGCCCTGTCTTACTCTGGCCAGCGCTCTCTCTCTCTCTCTCTCTCTCTCTCTCTCCTGTGTGACTTTCTTTGCAATGTTTTGTCCTTCAGGGCAGCGACGCTAATAAAGAATGGGCAGGAGAGAGCGACAGCAGGAGTTAGAGGAGGTGAAAGGGCGAGAGAGACAGAGAGAGAGAGACAGAGAGAGGAGAGCAGGGCCAGACGGCGTGAAGGCCTGACTGACTGAGGGAGAAAGACTCCATCCATTCTCACCCGGCTCTATTAATTACCGCACCTCGGCGGCCCCACGTAATGTAATATGCGCAGGAAAAAAATGTGTAATGTCCGTTTTGCGATCGCTCGGCACGTCCTCTCGTTCTCTTCCGCGGCACATTTTGAAAAAAGGGCTTGGCAGGGCTTCTGCCCGGGCTGTGCCAATAATGCCGGCCGTGAGGATGGTTGGGAGTGGAGGTCAGACAGATGACGGGGGGAGGGTTAGAGGAGTGCTCTCGGCGCAGAGCGGTGCGCGGCTGGGACAGGGCGGACGCTGGCAGTTGCTCAGCCGACAGAGGGAGGCCAAGCCCGGTGATAGATGGCGGTTGTAAAATAGTAAAGGCCTACTGCAGTGACCGCTCGCACGGTCACACATGCGCCGCACACCACTGGTGTAGAACAGCAAGCGTGCTCAGTACACAGCACCTAGGACACTATCAGATAGAGGCCAGCACACTCACCCCAGGGAGGGTCTTCTGCTCGTGCAGGGCGCTCTGGGCTTTGAGGGCAGACTCTCGAGCGCAGTACGTCAGGAAGGCACATCCTGTGGGACAGGGCACAGACACGCTCAGAGCACTTTTTCCAGACTCAAAAACAAACACACTAAACTCTAACCCCTTTGCAAAGAATACAAATAATGCTGATTTTTCCTGTTATGCATAAGCCTATTTAGGCTTTATAACTCAGTTTTTGTGTCACAGAGACTGGGGAAAATTATTCCAGTGAAGCAAGACATTTGGAAATTCTATTACAGAATTATTAAGGAATTAAATTTCAGAATTTACGGATGCCAGCGTCTATATCTGTGCCAAGGGGCTAATAACACATTACATTACATACTCACTTGATGCCACAGTAAGTATGCTGAGTGTACATAGCATGTAGATTCAAATACAGCTCATATACCATACTGCTTTCTGCTTTCTTCTGAACTCATGTGGAAAGATACAGACAGTAAACCGGCAGAACTGACACGTACACAGTGAGCAAACATGCAGAAGCACAATGCACGCTTAAGAGATGCATTCATGCAATACTTTGGCCAAAAACAGACAGAAACATTAGCCTCTACTTTCAACCTCATTCACTCACCATCATTTTTTCCTCTCCCTTCATCGCAGTCATCACTTGATTAAAAAATATTCATGTATTTCCAACAAAACAGGTCACAAATGTCTGGATTATGAGATCACACACTGATCAATATTTGTTCAGCTACATCTCGAGCAGATAGGTATCATGATTATTATAACTGAGAAAGCTATGCGATCTAAAACAGCACAACACAGCACAGTACACTTCAGTCTGGTACAACACAGTATAGTACAGTACAGTAAGGTACGGTGTAGCACAGTACGATAAATGCACAGCACAGTGCAGAACAGTATCCATTTCAGGCCACTACAGAGGAACACAGTAATATACACTATAGTAGACTATAGGTGCACTCAGGAGACTCAGGTGAACATGTAGGGGTGTTTGGTACAGTGCAGTACAGCCTAACAGTGCATCTTGACTCCAGAGTCAAAGGACAAGGATACTGAAGAAGAGAGGGACACTCTGTACACTTGAGCTGTTCTCTCTCTCTCCCGCACCCTCTCCCCCTCTCACTCACTCATTTTCTCTCCCTCTCTCCCTTGCTAACACATTCTCTTATTCACACTCCTCCTCTACCGCTCACTCATTTTCTTGCTCTCACTCACACATTCTGTCTCTTTCTCAGATTCTCACTCACACACATTGTCTCTCACTTTCACAAACAGCCTCCATCTCTCTTGCTCTCTCTTTCTCTCCTGCTCTCTCTCTCTCTCACTCTCTCTCTCCTGTACCTGTGTGTAGGGAGATGAGCTGACCATCGCTGTTCCTACACCTGTCACAACCACTAAGACAACAGGTAGGAGTTAATGTATGAGGATCTTACGCTGTTTACAATTAAAATAACATGTCCCAGATTCATTAAGTACACAGCTAAGAAACTAGGACACATCCACACATCACCACGGCACAATTTTAAAAACACACCTGCCCGCATAAACCAGTGAAGCGACCTCAGAGACCTCACTCAGACTGTGAAAGACCCATAAACACACACTCAGCATGACCTGACAATTCAATATGACACAACTTAGTGGCAACACGCAACATAACCCAACTGTAAAATGCAGTAAAACACAGACTGTGAGCCAGACAGTTCTACACTTCCCATACAACATTACTGTACTCCAAACAAGAGCTATTCATACAAACAACCATACAATGCATCATACCAACAATAATGAGGATCAACTCCTCCTGACCACCACTACATCAGTGGCTACATACTGTCTCTAACCGTACCCTGTACCTCCAAAAAAACTTGAATATTAACCCATTCCCTCAATTTTACGACATATATTAAACACGGCAACGCTTAACTTTTAGACAAAAAATTAAGTCAATCGCTTGCTGCTTTCCAGAGATATTTAATTTTCAATAGCTACATAGTGCGCTTTGATGTCATATACAACATCGTCAAACCCAGAGTGTTAAGAGGATAACCCAGGAATATTTATATCCAATGCTCAAAGTTTTACATTTAATTAAACAACAGTAACTCAAGCCATCAACAACAGACAATTCACCTTCACTTCTGTACTTCCAGCCACAAAAATAGCCAGTTCTGGAGTTTTCAACTGTTTAGCAACCTGATCATTTTAATGCGGGCTAGTACAATACACACAAACAATCACATACAAACTAATTTATAAAAATGAAAATGATTATTCATTTTAATAAGTAATACCCCTTATTGCAATTAATACTATGACCCAGCACGTGCGCTCGTGACTCACGGCTGGAAATGGTGAGAGGGGATGCTGTGTGTTTTGTGTGATTACAATAAGTACCAATCAAAACCGTCCAGCAGGACACAGCCGTGCATTGATGTTTCCCGTCTTGTGGCACCCTCAGTGGCATTATGGAACATATGCACTCATGAGGAGGGCTTATCCTCGTGTGTCTCGTATAAAGCGTCCTCAGCCGCTGAAGATAAGAGATTGCTGTTGCTCTAAAGCAAAGCAAAAGGCTTACTGCTCCATTATGCTGATTGTACACCTGTGACTTGCAGTGACGTGCGGTCGGAGGTTAGTTTGGCGAGGCAGAATCCTTCCCTTTGCTTGATTAGCAATCAGACGATTAACTAGTTTAGTAAGACTATTCGGCAGAATGACGGGCCAGTTTAAGTTTCCGCGGCGTTATTACTCAGTACATCGAACCTGAAATGCTCACTAGACAGCAGATTTGCGCGTACTGGCTTCCAGGAAGCCGAAGCAATGTCATCAACAAATATTTAAACAATTCGACTTATGCAGAGCTCAATGCTTAATCAATATACAATTTATTCCCATTTAAATACGCGCTTTTACACCCCCCAAAAAAGCGGGCGTTTATTTTCAGTCTTCTTTCATAATCCGATTAACAAAATGTTTAAACGATAGGCTATACAGTATTACCGAGAGCCGAGAATTTTTCCTAATTGATTATTCAGATTTCCATCCTTGCAGTCTCGAATTGAAGCGTATACGTGAATGAATCTTTTTTGTCATTATCTCCTCTATCAGTATACGGGCTTCCTATTGGCTTGGTCTTAATTGTTTTGATTGCCAATCAGGAATAGTACGTGGGAACAGGTTCACAAAATCCTGTGATAAAAGTTTGGGTCACTGTCTCACCTCACCGCACGTCCCTGGCTTCCTGTAAACAATTACCTACTCGCAAATGTGCAGTTTCGTGAGCATTTCAGGTTCGATGTACTGAGTAATAACACCGCGGAGACTTAAACTGGCCCGTCATTCTACCGAATAGTCTTACTAAACTAGTTAATCGTCTGATTGCTAATCAAGCAAAGGGGAGGTTTCTGCCTCACCAAACTAACCTCCGACCGCACGTCACTGGTGACTTGATGTGTCCAATCTCAGGTAAATGCCCTCTTTACCCTATAAATGGGGCATGGCAAAAACAAGTCAGCGGAGGTAAAAGTTTTGGTCTTAACTTCAGGGATACCACAGAGGGTGGGCGTGACATCACTCTCTTTCACAGCATTCCGCAAAACGGCAGCAACTCTGTCAAACAGCAGGTGGTATAAGCAGTTTTTGACACTCGCATAAACAAATCTGTCACAAGAGGGTTTTGTTTTCCGGCAGAGAGGTTTGGCTCTGGGTTTTGGCGTCTCATCTGTGATAGGACCGCAGATTGCAGACGTGTCAGAAATAGGGTGCCCTAAAAGCCTTACACATAGATTATGACCGGCGGACCGTGTACCAAAGGATTCACAGAGGTCTTCTGAGCAGCCTCTGTGTGCAATCAGCACATCCCGCATTTACTCAAGATCAGATTCATCCAAAGAGATCAAAAGATAGAGGCAGTAGAGAGAAGGTCAGTATAATGAGATCAGAAAGAGAAACTGAAAACTGAGTATGTACATGATAGACGGACAGACGGACAGACAGACGGACAGATAGATAGATAGATAGATAGATTAAAAGGACTGTGTAAAATTCCTGTTTGTTCGTCAGTTGCAGCTAATACATGCCTCCTTCTTTCAATTTCCAACTCTCACACAACACAGCTGTCTTTCTCTCTTTCACTCTCATTCCTTAAATAGAATTTTCTTCTTCTTTTGAAAGTAAGTATCACTATTTATTTTTCCTGACTAGAGCAGTATGTCCCGTACACGTCCCACCTGAACACATGAAATCACACCGATGCTGTCATATATGCTTCAGATTTTGCGGCTGTTAAAAATGGTTACTTTAGTAAAGACCGCAAATTATTTCAATATATACCGGTCTGGAGTTTATCCCTCAACATGTTCTCATAATGCTCGATAGGCTACTACCACAAAACCATGCCGAAAAATGTACATCGGCGGAAGGCTGTATAAAATGCACTACTAGGCTAACACAGACAGCGACGCATGCACACATTTAATGTTGAGCAACCCAGCTATACAATCATAATTCATGTAAGATTATGTGGCCTATCATCACAAGTTTAACAAACATTTTTTTTTTAATCCAGAAGATACATTGTTTACTTATCCCTGTTGTGCGCCCGTCAGTGTCTGAGCTTCCGTCTCTGTTGAGGGTTATGTTTAATCTGTTAGGTAGTGTAGAAAATGAAAGTTGAAAACGGTTTTGTTACCTTTGTGCATCCCAGTATATTTGTCCTTTATCACTGTCAGCTCATAGATCTTCCCGAACTGTTCGAATATAGGTTTCAGGTCCTTTTCTTCCAGATTCCGAGGAATCTGCCCGATAAACAATTTAATAGCGTCGGCCTCCTTCATTGAGACGGTGCGGGCAGAGCGACCGACGCGCCCCGGGGATCGACTCTAGACCACGGCACAGGGGATGAGGAGGACAGGGCGCTGCGGGAGGGGATGTAGGGCGAGAGGGGAAAAGCCAGATATTTTAATCAGGTGGTGGAGGTAGGCACAATGCACGAGGAGAGGAAATGGGGGCAACCCAAATAATGTACAGGAATGAGGGAGTGACAAAACAAATTGCAATGTTTTCTTGAGATTTAATTTCATCGATTGAAAGATTCATCGATATAATTATATTTAATTGTTTACTTCTATGTCCTTTGACGGGGGAATGATATGAAAAACCAATGTCTAATGTTTTGAACAGATAAAGCGATGGCGCAAGTGTCACTGAAATAAAAATTGTGCAAATAAATATCCATGAATCAGTTAAGAGTATAAGTACTATTTTTTATTTTTTACAAATCAGAATATAATTATAATTAATTACCTGCGAGTTACAATATTCTTCAGTGCTCTCCTTCAAACGAAAATTTCTAATGCAAGCCAACAGTAACAGTGTTTCTGTAGGTTTCCTTTGTTTAACCAGCTGTAGCTGTGTAGCGGGATCGAAGCTTATGTCAATGTATGGCGTTCTCTTTGTCCGGTTATCGTACAGCCACAAACAATTGTAGAAATGTTACGACGGAGGATCAAATAAGCTAAAACCCAAGAGAAACGGCACGATTTTAAATAAAATAGCAAATATTTGTCCCAAAACCCACTACGTGATGAAGGCTTTATATTTTTCTTTGTCGTTCCTTCATTCGTCGTTCTTTCTTTATAATTGTATTCTTCAGCCAAGATCCTTCAGTCGTTTGTGGTGCTTGCTTCCAGTTAAAATCGGTTACAGTTCGGGGACGCAGGACCACCAGTTTTCTCTCGGAGAGCACCCTAACCCGATAAAATTTGCGTAGCCGGTTCTCCCCTTCGCCAAGATGTAGCTATCACACTTCACAGTCTTGCGTTTCTTTCGTTGGCTAAATCTGGGATTAGTCTTTCTCTCTACCGATGGTTCTGATTCAAAGATAGAATTTTCTTCAGTAAATATTTGCATCACTTATTGTCACAATGGCTTATACTAGCTACTTTTAGGCTATAATGTACGGCCCAGAATATTTTTGAAGTTTCTCCTCTACTCGGTTATTCTTCACTTTCGAGTCATTAATAGCCTAAATTATTATGTTCATAGTAATCATTGTTTGGGGTTTTCTCCCGCGCGACCCTCTTTTTCAATCCTCCGTTTCTTGACGTCGTCTGGCGGTGTTTCCCTCTCTGTATCTGTTCCGTCCCGTCCCTTGAGCTCTGACAAGCTGTGATGTAACAAGCAGGAATCGTCGGCAAGTTACAGTCGAAACACTCTTCCGAAAAAAAAAATTCCCTGCTTTTATTTATGGAAACTGTATGATAGGCCAAAACCATTTCCTTCAAAATGAACTGTAATCAATATGGCAATTAGTTCCATCCTCTTTTTGAATAATATTGCTTGTTTGAATGTCAGGTTGATATCAATTGGTCCTGAAGATGTTTCTATTAAAACTGCCTCTTAATGAGTGAGCAGCAACAGTGAGACGGTTGTTGAACTAATCTTGCGTTTATTTGCTCTGCAACCGTTTATTTAATCTAAATAAGGACGGAGCCACTTTCCGTCTTTTGATCCCGACTGGGTACAATGTGCTATTTTTTCGTTTTCATCTAGCTGAGATCACTATGTGACGGTGCCTGACATTCTGGCCCGCAGAGCCGCCTATTGTTCTCGCCGCGAGCTCTGACCGTGGTGCTGAAATCTGTACATAGGCTACATAGTACGGACGTATGAGTCACATTACTTGTTCTGCTGAATGCCGTGTATGAAATTAACAGACAGACCTGTCGTCCGGCTTAGTTAATGGCAATATGGGCAATAATATTTATAACCTACGACCCCGCCCAAACTCATAAACACAAACACAAGGACGTGCGCGCGCACACACACACACACACACACACACACACACACACACACGTTAAAATCACCCCATAAACAAACAACAAATTGTTACGAAAAATATAGCGTCCTTCTGTTGATTTTCCTGGTGTGATAAATGATATGTTGGCTGTAATTGTAAATAAAGAGCAAAGTAATCAGCCTAGTTGGAAATCATTGCTCTGAATCAATATTTTCTCATCTATGATGCGGTATAATCTCATAGCGTAACATTTATTTGTCAATGTGAGCTGCAAATTCCATTCTGATTGATACAGTTTTGTCCATGATGCCGAAATCCATATTTCTTTTTAAATTATTGAGGTGCCGTTACATCGTATTTTTAAAGCTCTCGCTTTTTCCTCTGTTTCGGCACGGCGAACTTTCAATGCTCAAGATAAATTTGCTTTGAAAGGTCACCATCTGCCTCCTACAGTCTATGCTCGATCCCCCCTCCCCTGACCAAAACACAGAACTAGATAACACGCACCCATGTGTGCGACACGCTGGCGATGTTTTAACCACATTGCTAGCGTGCCCACTGGAGCTGTAAGGACTAATGACACCCCGTGTTCGTGAGCCAACAAGGGTTGTAATCCTCAGGTTATTTCTAGCTCCAGTTTATAGCTTCAACATTATTGCAAAACAGTGACCCCGCGCGATGGAATCGGGGATAACCTAAGTCTTTCATCTAAGTGAATTAACAAAAAAAAAAAAAGGAATTTGCTCAGCGCTGGATATGTTTATGATGTTTTTAAAATATTTTCAAAAGTCAGTGTTATTTATTTCTTAAAATGTGATTTTTGATACATACCTAAGATTTGTATGTGCAGCAGTTGTAATTCAGGAAACACTGAAAAATTACTTCAGTATCAGGTGCAAGCACAAGTTCACTCGGGTCTCTGTCTTTAGCACTATAAAATTGAAATATTCACTGTCTTGCTAACAATAACTGCATTTTATTTTTACTGTCAAACTTTACATTTGGAGAAAAGGGAAATATAGTACTCTGATATTTAAGTGTGTAGTTACTTTTTTCAGAATGTGTTTTTGAAATGTGTACACAGATGAACTGAAACATAATGACAGCTCACAAAAGAAGCAAATTACGTTATCCTATGACAAAGGTGAATTTCAAGGTCTGGGATATATTAAACGGTAAGCGAACAGTGGGTTCTCCCAGTTGACATGTTGGATGTGGGAGAAATGGGCAGACATAAAGACCTAAGCAATTTTAATGAGGACCAAATCTTTATGGCCAGACAACCAGGGTGGAACATCTCTAAAACAGCCAGGGATTTTTTGTGCTCCCAGTCATCCCAGGTGAGTGCCTACTGACAGTTGCCCAAGGAGGGACAAGCCATAAACTGGCAACAGAATAGTGGGGACACTAGGCTTATTGATGCGCAAGGGTGACAAGGACTATGCCATCTGGTCAAAGCTGCTGAAGGCTACTGTTGCACAAGTTTAAAAGAATTTCAATGATGGTCATGAGAGAAATGCATTACAATACACTGTGTAAAGTACTGTGCTGTGCATGGGGCTCTGCAGCTGCAGGCCAATCAGAGTACTCATGTTAATGCTAACCTCTGACTACCATCAAAGCCATCTACAATGGGCATGTGAGAATCTGAAATGGACCTCATAACAATGGAAGAGGGGCACTTGGTCTGATGAGTTTTGTTTTTCTTTTTTCCTACATCAGGTGGACAGCTGGGTTTGTGTGCACTGGGGCAGAGGTGACCCCAGGATGTACTGTGGGATGAAGACAAGCTGGTTGAGGGAGTGTGATGTTCTGGCAATGTTTTTCATGTGGATGTAAATTTGACATGTTCCACCAAAACATCCCTTCATGGCAGCAGATTTCCCCAATGGTAGTGGCCTCTTTCAGCAGGATAATCCACCTTGTCACACTGCACAAACTGTTTGGGAAGTATTTCAGGAACATTATAGAGAGTTCAAGGTGTCGCCTCTGACTCCAAATACCACAGATTGCAATCTGATCAGACATCAGAGTGGGATGTGCTGGAACAATTAGTCTAATCTACGGCTGCTCCACCTCACAACTTCAGGAACTTTGAGGATCTGCTGCTGTGGTCCAGGGGCCAAATATCATAGGACACCCTCAGGGGCCTTATAGATCCCAGGCCTCGCTCGGTTGAAGCTGTTGTGGACCAAAAGCAGATGAAGCAGGTGGACATACTGTTTTGGCTAATCGCTGTAAATGCAAGCTCGAAAGTGTTACAATATCTAAATTACTAATCTTTTATGCAAAAACTCATTGTGCTGCATTTTCATTAGAAAGAATCATTTATTAATTTTTGACCTGTGGCAAGTGTTGCATCATTTTGTATTGCTATATTTGCTTCATACATTGTATTTGTCTGGCAATAGCTAATTTAATTGCTTTATTACCTCTGCCAAGGAGGTTATGTTTTCACCCGTTTGTTTGTCTGTCAGTCTGTCTGTCTGTTAACAGGATAAGTCAAAAAGCTATTGACAGTTCACCATGAAATTTGGCAGGATGATTGGTGATAGTCCAAGAAAGAGTTGATCTAATGTTGGAAGGGATCTGGAACATGTTCTGTGACCAGAAGAACAGATCTATGGCGTGGCGGAGGTATACGCTCTACTGAGTGCCCTCTAGTTGTTTTTTTTTTTGTTGTTGTTGTTTATGGTTCATCTTTCTTCAGATTTTATGAAAACTATCTTAAAAAAATCAAGCTGGAAAACTGTGTCCTCGCACACGCTCTCTAAGCCTCTCGCATAGATTCCCACTTGTCCTTTAGATTACACTGGCTCATTTATCAACCAATCAGAATGCTACATGGCGTCACTGGACCAATCATCTGCTTGCTGTCAAATCTTTAGAGTTCTCTCTCTCCTTGCAATCATTCTGCTGTCGACAAGTTTTGATGCATTCGGTGACCCTTTTCCACCCCAACACCATCCTCTGAAGGCCATCCAGGCTCTTCAATCATCTCCTTGATCAAGTTGGCTTTCAGGAATGGTCCCAGCAGCAGTTTCTCATTACCACTACTAGTGTTTAGATTCTAGGGGAATTTCATATCTCATATAGCGCATATATCCTACAGGATCACCAACAATATTATATTTTTATTTCATGCCGGGGCCTAACCACCAAAGATCATGCTCTATGTTCATTAATAATCAGCATTGTTCAAAATTTTCAAATCGTCACCTTGTACTAGTCTTTCCTGATTGAAATTATGATATACAACTCAACAATTTATAGGGATATTGGACGTTCTCAGTGATTTATTACAATTTGCAGAAAGAAACTGTACTTTACAAATAATTTATGGTTCCTTAAAAAATATTGATTGTTGCGCGCATCAGAAATCACACTTTGTAAGTGCATGAAATGTACATAGCTGTCCATTGGTGAGCTAGTGGGTGTTTGCATTTACGACAGTCAGAGCTAATGGCCTGTTTTATTGAAATTTTCTTTTTTTTTTCTTGATTTAAGATCTGTGAGAAAGGATGGAAAGAGATCTCCAAAGATGCCGTTTTAGCAATGAAGACATGGCAAGTGGGGTGGGAATGCTGGAAGAAGGTGCTATGCAAAAACAAGAGGCACAAGCTTTAAATGTTTCACAGAGCGTGGTATCCCGCATGTGGAACTGCTATCAAAATACTGGAAGTGTAGCCCAGCAGCATGGGGGTGGTCGGCAAAGGGCAACTGGGGCCACTGATGATCAGTTCCGGTCATTCAGCCAAGATGTCATCCGATGCAAACTGCAACACAGCTGTGAAATGATCTGCAGAATGCTGCTGGTGTGCATGTTTCTACACAAACTGTCCGTTGTCGTCTACAGGAGGCAGGATTGTGGTCACATTGACCAGTTTTGAGGGTGCCTTTGACGTGACATCATGCAGAAGAGCATTTGCAGTGGGCCCCAGATCATATCAACTGGACCCTGCATCATTGGAGGCCAGTGCTCTTCACAGACAAGTTTCCTTTCTGTTTGGAGACAATTGTGTGAATGGAGTGGCCTGCACCCTCATCCAACCTCAGTCCAAGTGAGCATGTGTGGGAATGTTGGGGTGTGCAGTTTCCACACCAGTTGGGGTGCTGGACAAGCTCGTGATGGCCTTAGAGGAGGAAAGGCATAGTCTTCAATGGAAAATTTGTCGGCTCATAATGAGCATGAGCTGTCATTGTCCGAGTGTCATTAATGCAAGGGGACACCATACCCGTTATTGAGTTTTCATTATTCTCCCACCATTAACTTTAATTGATGTTGAAAATTGGATATGAGAACTGGATGATTTAATCAAAAAAGGCCTTTTTCTTACGTAATCTGCCTTTTTTTTCACTTTTAATGCCTGTCAGAGCATGATGTCATCGTTTATGATACAAATAGGTGGCATTTGTATCAGTTGAATGCACTATGATAGCTGCATGATACAAAGTATTCAATATCCCAATAAAATTTTGAGTAGTATAAAACGATTAGATGGATTTTTCTCTGTTGTACTACTGTCAATGCACTGAATTTGCTAAGTTATGTTTCATTGTATTTTTGTATGTATATTTAATATTTTCCATGTTTCATTGTTTATTTAAGCAGCTCTGTGTATTAGTCTAGCCATCCCATGCATCTGTCACTTTCCACATTTTCTTTTTTTCTTCACTCCCTCACATGCATCGGCCCTCGTTCATCTCTCCCAATTTCTAACCACACCTTCCTGGAGGCCTCCCGAATTCCCACACCTGCTCCCCATCCAATTAGTCACCCTGCTTCCCTGTTCCAGACATCAGTGAATACAGGCCGAACAACCCCACCCGACTCATGCTAGTCGAACGCCAGCATTGCATGTCCACTCGTGCGTGCCTTTACTGCAGTCAACCTGGCTATTACATCACTGGGTGCCTGGGAAAAGGGGTCCACTGTAGGAAAAAAGGAATAGCTGGTTAGTGGAATCATGCAAAACAATGCTCCCAGCCTCAGACCACTTATCACTGTACAGATCTACAGCAACTCCGTTCTACTTCCTGTCCAGGCCCTCATCAACTCCATAACAGATGGTAACTTCATAGATGAGCAGCCAGCCCATTAACTCCACCTACACAAACAATAACTCTCCTGACCCATCCAGGCTCATGACATCTCAGGCGATCCATTGGTCGACATCACGTACATCACAGCACCAGTCAAGCCACTTACCTATGGAAATCACCAGGAGAAATTACCTCTGCTGCTGCTGCGTTCCCCCCAAGCACCCCTGGTCCTGGAAAATCCCTGGCTGGCATGCCTCAACCCCTGAAATGACTAGAGGATCCTGAAGATCAAAAAGTGGAGCCAAACCTGTTTGCAGAATTGTCTGACGAAAGCGACACAATCACTTCAGGCCAGGTCAGAGTCCTGCGAGCTGCCTCACGACTTGTCCCAAGTGCCTTTAAAATATTGGGATCTAAAAGAGGCCTTCTACAAGTCCCAAGCCACCAAGCTACCTTCTCACTGCCTCTATAACTGCACCATTGAGCTGCTGCCAGGTACCACTCCTCCCCGAGGCTGTGGCTTCTCGCTATCCCATCCCGAGAGTGAGGCAATGAAGAAATACATCCAGGAGTGTCTGGCAGCAGGCATCATTCGACCTTCCTTGTTTCCGGCTGGTGCGGGATTCTCCTTTATTGGGAAGAAAGATGGGAGTCTCCAGCCACTAGGGCCTAAACGACATCACCATCAAGAATCGCTATCCATTACCACTGATGTCTACAGCCTTTGAGTCACTCCAGGGGGCAACTATCGTCACAAAGCGGGATCTTCACAACGCAAACCATCTAGTGAGGATCCAAGAAGGTGAAGAATGGAAGACTGACCTTCAACAACCCTATCGGCTACTTCGAATACTTAATTATATAATTTGGGCTGTCTTACTCCCCAGGAGTCTTCCACAATTTAGTCACTGATGTACTTCGAGATATGCTCAGTAAATTTGTTTACGTCTACTTGTATGATATTCTTGTCTTCTCCTGTGATCCCGTGATCCACAGTCAGCATCTCCGCCAAGTACTCCAAAGCATGTTGGAGAACCATCTAAGAAATGCAAATTTCACCAGTCCCTCATGAGCTTTCTGGGGTTCTTTGTGTCCACTGAATGCATCGCCATGGACCAAGAGAAGGTCGGAGCAGTCACTAAGTGGCCTACACCCAAGAATTGCCATGAGTTGCAGCATTTTCTGGGGTTCGTCAACTTCTACTGTAGATTCATCAGAAACTACAGATCCATCGCCACCCCCCTGACTGCCCTAATTTCCACCACCATCAAATTCAACTAGTCGACCACTGCTGAGGTAGCTTTTCAATGGCTCAAGACACAATTTACCAGTGCTGCAGTCCTCATTCATCCAGACCCTCTCTGCCAATTCATTGTCAAAGTTAACGCTTCAGACTCCAGTGTTGGGGTAGTTCTCTTCCATGAATCGGCCAGAGAATCAAAGATACACCAACAAGTTTTTTCTTTTTTTTGCATCGCTTGTCACTGATGGAGAGGAACTACTCTGTAAGGGACCAAGAGCTCCAAGCCAAGAAGCTTGGCCTTAAAAGAATGAAGGCACTGCTTTGAGGCAGCTCAAGTCCAATTCCTAGTGTGTACTGACCACCGCAATCTTAAGTACCTCGTCAGCAAAGAGATTCAACCACGGCCAAGCTAGATAGTCATTATTCTTCAATTTTACCCTGTCCAATCGCCCCAGACTCAAGAACACTAAACTTGATGCCCTATCCAGAGTCCACAAATCTGCCAAGAGAGAAGAGAAAAATGAAACCATCCTGTCTTCCCACTGTTGGATTGTGGCGGCACTGTGGGACATAGAGATGGTCCTCTGCAATGCGTAGGGTCCAGGTCCTGCTCCCAGGGGCTGCCCTGAGAACCGTCTCTATGAGCCACAACCAGCTTGCTCACAAGTTCTTCAGTGGAGTCACTCATCTCACCTTTCTGGCAGCCGGGGGCTCGTAGAATGGTGGCTTTCCTTCCACAATTCTTCTGGTGTGAAAGCATGTAATAGGATGCAAAGAGATTCATTAAGGCTTGTCCTATCTGTGCCACCTGCGAGTCATCCGCCTGTCTACCTGCTGGACTCCTTCACCCTCTGCCTGTGCCCCAAAGACTGTGGTCCCACATTGAACAGGATTTTGCCACAGGGTTAACCTTGTCTAATGGTAAGACTCTCATTTTAACCATTGTGGACTGTTTCTCTATGGCTGTTCACCTCATCGCGCTCCCTCAGCTCCTCTCAGCTAAAGAGACTGCAGGGATTTACAAGGATTAACTGTTCTGGGTGCACGACCTCCCTGCAGACGTTGTATTAGACGGAGGCCCCATATTCACCTCCAATTTCTGGCATGTTTTTTGTAAGCTGCTGGGGGCCTCTGTAAGCCTCTCCTCTGGCTACTATCCCCAATCCAATGGTAAAACGGCAAGGGCTAACCAGATGGAGACCGTGCAATGCTGCATCACCTCCTCCAAGCCCACGTCCGAGAGCCGGTTTCTACTGTGGGTAGAGTACACCATTAACTCACTCCCAGCCTCATCCACAGGACCTTCTCTTTTCTAGGGCAGCTTGGCCACCACCATTGTTCCCGGCTCAGTAAGAGGAGGTGCTGGTTCCCTTGCGGAGCACTTTATCAAGAAGCGCCAGAGGATGTGGAGGAAAACCAGAACAGTCCTTCTAAAAGCTGCCCAAGGGATGAAAAGGGCTGCTGACAGCCACTGGGTCCCTGGGCCACACTATTAGCCAGAACAAAAGGTTTGGTCACCCCCTTGAGACCTTCCCCTCAAAACAGACTCCCCCAAGCTTGCTCCTCGTTTCATAGACCTGTTCCCCAAAGCAAAAATCATTAACCTGCTGGCAGTCTGACAGCAGCCACCACATACTCTCAGGAGAATTCACCCCAACTTCCATATTTTTCACATCAAACCTGTGCTCCAGAAGCCCACTCATCCCCACCCCCACCCCTGTTGCACGACCATCGCCCGCCTAGTCAACAAAGCCCATGCTTCTACTGTATGGCGCCTCCTGGACATGAGACGTTGGGGTCGTGGGCTTCAATACCTTGTTGATGGGGAGGGCTTAGGCCCAGAGGAAAGAAGTTGGGTGCTGGCCAGAGACATTCTTGACTCAGAGCTCATCAGAGACTTTAAAGGAGACTTTCCAGGAAAACTGCCTGGTCCTGGCCAGGGGGGTACTGTCAGGATCTGAGTCTGCTTAGTCTGCTCTGAGTCTGCTCTGTTTCATTGTATTTCTGTAAGTGTATTTATTATATTCCATGTTTCATTGTGTATTTTAGCAGTTCTATGTATTAGCTTAGCCATCCCATGCATTTCTCACTGTCCATTTTTTCTGTTTACAATCCCTCATGAGCACCTCCCCTCATTGCTTGTTAATTGTCTCCCCATTTGTAACCACATCTCCCTGAAAGCTTCTCCGATTTTCGCGCCTGTTCCCTACGTAATTTGCCTCCCTGCTTCCCTTTATATTCCTCGTCCTGCCTTGTATAATTCCCAAGTTTTTCAAGCCTTTTCAAAGTGTCTTACCTACAAGCATTTTCTGATTCCTGAGTTCCTTGTGGTCAGGGTTCGTTTTGTCCCATTTACAATGTCATTTTTTTCCAAGTGTTTAGTCTTTTTGGTTTTGATTATTCTTTGTGATTTGGCTTTGGTGTACTGCATTCCCTGTTTTTGATCTTTGGACTGACTCTGTTACAATTCTGGATTTGCCCCTCTGTACTGCATTCTGCCAGTGTATTAACAAACCGGATTATCTGGCCATGGTCTTCAGTAAAACATGTGAACTGGATTCTCATCTGCACATGATTTGATTCCTCCTCATATCAACTATATGTTTTATGCAGTTTTGAAACACATTTCACAATATCACAATGAAATTCATTTGTTCAAATGTTCTACACCACACTTTTTGTTCACATTTAAATTTTTATTAAAAATTAAGCACCATGATAGCATCTTCAATGCATTTAACTATGCCTTTTACAAAAAGATAGGAAAAAACACACATAATTCATAGTTGAAAAATCTTACATTTTTCCAAAATAGAAACAAGTGTATTTGGCTACAGCTAAAAATAAATTACTTGCTCTTTTTATAATAGATAAATTACTATCTTTTCATTTTTAGAATAAAACATATTGCTTCTGCCATAAGCATAAAAGCTCAAGACAATTAGGCAAAAGACATTTTCATACATCCACACAAATACACACACAGGCATTGTCACATACACAATATAGTATAGCATCAAATGAAAAAGAAACTTTGAGAATTACCACATCCCCTTAACCTTAGCTTAATTGGACGACTAAATACTGGTCAATAAATAACTATGGTTATGGAGGATAATTGAGCCTTTAATGTTTGTCTGTTGATTTGCTTTGTGAGTGTGTGTGTATGTGTGTGTGTGTTTGTGTGTGTGTGTGTGTGTGTGTGTGTGTGTGTGTGTGTTTGCGTGTATGTGCGCTGGTGTGAGTACTTGTGACTCAGTCTGATTATGTGGTGAAAATGTTGTTCCCCCATCAACAAAATAATGTTCATCCATGAGAAACAGTATAGTTTGCCAATAAATAGCAGCTCTGCAATGATGACGTCATGAAACTAAAATAAGATGAGCAATTGAAGAGTGAAAGTGATGTGTTAATTATATGACATTCATAAAGCAAAAAATATTTTGGGTTTTCCTGATAACATGTATCTCTGCAAATCTATGCTCATGAACGCAGCATTAACGCTTGCAAACATTTCCTCACTTTCCATAACTAAGACTCATAAACCCAGCTTACAGATATGAAAACTGATATTCTTTGGGAGACTACAATCTTACACCTGGACAAACATTATTTTTTGATCCCAGAAAAACACTAAAATGGAGAAAACAGTTTATGTGTGTGCGTGTGTGTGTGTGAACGAGTGCAAGAATACACAATGCATACAATAGTAGATTCCTCTTGTCTGTTTTTGAACAAGTCTATCCCCACATATGATTTGTGGAATGTTATTCAACTCTCTACAGGGATAGTGTATATGATCTACAAAATATGCTAAATATTTTGTAAAAGGATGTTTTGGTGTCCTCCAAACATGAGCAAGCTATTGTATATTTAAGTAAACAATTATACATTTGGCTGTTGCACAGATATGTCATGAATATCCAACAATAACACATTATAATGCCGAGAGGTCCCCAATCAAAAACATACAGTAATATCGAAAGTCATATATTAACAATTTATGAATCAAATATGCATCAAATATTGTATCTATGGACTTTTATATAACAGCTTTTATATATTACTAGAAAATTAATATAAAATGAAAATAGAGGACATATTAGATAGTATGGTTGTTATACAATAAAAGGGACTTTATCATGTCAACAGGTGCACAGCCAATTAGCCACAACTAGACTTTGCAAAGCCAATTAGCCATTACCAGATTTTGAAATGGCTAGTAATGGCTGATTGGCAATGCATGTGGTGTCATGATATGGGAACACTATGCATGTAAAGAAATTACAGGAAAATATCACAATAATATATATTGTCTGACAAATATTTACATCAACAACTTGTGTGCATATGTGTGTACATTTGGATGTGTCTACTTGTGTCTGAGTGTATGTTGTTGTGTATATGCAAAAGTGTACAAAGGACAAAAATACAGTAACAAATGGCATGAGACCATCTACATATGAATTGACAAAGTTCATTATTGTAACAAAATAAGCGTCTGAGATTACTGTAAAATAATTAAATGGGAGGATTGTCTTATTTTCACAAAATTTTGGCACACAAAGCCTCATTGTTATTTTTCATATTAACAAAAATAGCAAATTGAAATTTAACCCTTTAAAGCTCACCATTTTTTATTTAGTCTTTGATGTTCCCAAAAAAAAGCTTATTAAAGATTCAAATTGCTTGCCCAAAATGCATGTATAAGGCTTCTTATGAAAGGAAACATGCTCTAGTTTCTAGAATTGTGCTCATGTAATATGCGGCTAAAACAACTCAAACTTGAGGGATTTTTTCTATTTTTATTTATTTGTTTGTTTGTTAATTTTTTTTCAGGCATGCCTGCATTCGTGTTTGTTAATTTATTTTCCAGCGTGCCTGCACTCAGGTTAAGCATACCTGGACCAGCAAACAGTTAAATTCAGGATTACTGAAATTACATGTTGCGTCATGTACATTATCACTGGACTGGAGCTTTCACTGATGAGTGTTTTTTCAAACCATAACAGCATCCAGACAAAAACAGAGCCATTAAGTAAATTTGCAGCATTGGCAACATCATCTATAAAGAATCTGAGAGAGCCAGCCAGCTGATGCTAATGAGTCATGAATAATTAAACTCCCAGATGTCATGGTAGGTGGTGCTAACATGCAGGTGCTATACCATACATGGAGGTATAATGTATTCTGTACTCAGCCTAACAGTAAGACTCTATTTGATTGGTTTAGGTGTGCAAGTGTGGTAGAGAGTTCTTACATTACATCTAGATATGTGGGTGGAGGGGTGGGGGGTTGCAGGTTAAATTCCATTGTCTACCCTAAATATTTACCTATTTGCCAAGGAGGTTATGTTTTCACCCCTGCTTGTTTGTTTGGTTATTTGTTACTTGCTAAAATTGTACGATTTTGCAAGTATTTCAGTCATTGCGTTAGACATCTGTCTGTCTGTCAGTTAGTTGGTTATGCACCCTTTTGCCATTTATTCGGCACTAATCTTAACAAATCTTGGCGGCATGTTAGCATAGGTTACTCGCTATAGACCAAACTTTTTTTTATGTTTCTATATCAAAGGTCAAGGTCAAGGTCACACAAAAAGTCGAAAACACATTTTGATCCATAACTTCGTTTCTAATTATGTTAGAGACTAAAAACTAACGCATTCTTTTCATCAACACAATGCGGTTCTAGTGGCTAGGGGTCACGATGACGTCACTCTGACATAAGTACATGAAAATGACGTCACAACGTGACAACATTTTTTTGATTTTTGCCAAAATGAATTTTTTTGATTCTGTTCTTTAGACAATAAGATATATCTTCTCACCTTTCTAAATTTAGATTCTGGCAAGTTGCTGTTCGAAGAATGACCTTTCATTTGTTTCTTTAGTCTGTCTTTTAATAGGATAACTCAAAAAGTTATGAACGGATTGGCACGAAAGTAGGATGGTAAGTGGTAGTCCAAGGATGAGTTGATTCAATTTTGGAAGTGATCTAGAACATATTTGGGATTCTACATCCGGAAGAACCAATAATACTGACATATGGCGTGGCAGAGGTATGCGCTCTGCTGAATGCCCTTCTAGTTCAGCGCTGGAAACTATCAAATAGCAGAATTTTATTTTTGAGTTATCCCTCCCATATTCCATTCAGAAGGTCAATCAAAGTCAATTATTACCAACCCTGTTTCAGAAATATAATTCTTCCAAGAAATTCTCTCTCAAACTAAAAAAATATTAAAAATATGTCCTTGGAAACAAACACTTTACTAGTTTCATGATACAATTTTGTGCAAGAATGACAAGCTATTCTTCTGTTTTTTGTCCTCATGATAACCATTTCACTCAAAAAACGCCAATGTTTTTATTGCAATGCTGTTCATTAGAAGGCTACCCAATGCAATATACTTATGGTCTGTGATACAAAAAGCATTTAAGATAATAAAGTGTCTAACTTGAGGACACTGAAGTGCTTGAATCTTTCCAGAATTCTGTATTAGTTCAAGCTACTTCTTTCACGTTTTTTTTACGTCTGTTCTTCAGCCAGCAATGTTGGATATGTATGGGATTATTGTACAAGTAGTTCTCTTCAAGGCAAAGTGCTAAATACTTCAATTCCTCACGGCTGCAATACCAACACTGTCTGACCACAAAATACTAGCAAGCATTAAAATGGTGAGCATTTTCTCACCCAAAATACAGGGTGCGGCAGGATCAAAAGTGTTACGTTTTCACACCTTTTCACAGGAGCAGATTTAAGAAATTCGGGGACGTCATCATTAGAATAGTTTGTACATTTGATGTTTCATGTTCCAGTATGACTATTGAAAGCCAATGCTTTTTGCTCATCCATCTTTTCCTGCTTTCTGTATCTACTTGTAAAACTCAATCATTTCACAATAAAAACGTTATAAGATGAACCAAAAATTATAGGCTGAACAATTTTGGCACAATTTATGCTGGTTACAATTCATATACATCAGTGAACAAATGTTCAAATGTTCGTGAAGGGATCAATTAAACAGTGCTCAACTGTTCGCTAACTTGAAACTGCAAACTTGATCGGATATGAAAGGCGTATCTCAATGAACACGTCATAACATCAAATGTATTCATTCGTATCGGACTTTTTTAGAAAGAGATTTGGCATCATCGTATTTGTAATTTTGGCACACTAATATGTGCTTTTTGGCATTGTTCCATCATGTTTCTATCATGCCGCTGTGCACTTTGCTTTCAAGCAGACGGTACACGATAGCACACAACTTTTTGGCACAGATACTGTTAACATACATGTTAACAGCAGGTTTTCACCAAGGGGTCGATATTATGTGATCTCGCAGCATGCCTGCATTTTGGGTATACCGTGTCACGCCATGCCATTTTTTTTGGCAGCGGGGCAGTGCACCCGCCCTGTGTTTTGGGCTGTCGCTTGTTTCAGCGCCATGCTCAGTGCCTCCTTGTTCTCTGGACATTTTGAGTACAGGAAGCACAGCATGCAGTTTTGTAATAGGAATAAACGCACAGCCGCGCCTGGACCACCATAACGCAGTTATGACGCCTGTCTCTGCAGTTTGCATCTGCGGAACAGAAGGGAGGAAGAATCATAGTCCAGAGAAATATACATGGATACACACATGTGCACAAACAAAAACCTGCACACATGTGGGTGCAAGCTCATAAATACACACATACAAACAACACACACAAAAAACACATATACTGTACTCATGCAGACTCTCACACACGCATACATTGTACTTTATTTGTGAAGTGCTTTTCCCATGCTTACAGCTTTGGATGCTCATACATAATGGATGCACACATGCTCATACACACACACACTCACACATACACTTAAACTAACAATTACACGCTCGGTAAGTACCTGGGACTATTGGGCTGCATGGTATGATATTACAGGTTTGCTCTTGCGCTGGTTTGTTGTTGAGGTCACAACCTGCACTGTACTGGTTGTCTGGTGTGAGGCACCGTACCTCCCTCGCTTGACGTCCTTCCCCACACGAACGAGAGCACTTCCGAGAAGAGAGGACATGCGTCCAAAATTAGTTGACTTTAAGCTGACAGCTGCAAATTATGAGAGACAGCAATACAAACACACAAGCCAATCCCACTTGCGTCCCCTCTCTCCTCCTCCCATGGCTAACTCAACCATACTTCTCTTACCGCAGTCCAGTCTGTAGTGAACCACTGAGGACCACATGGCCCCGGCTCACAGGTTTGGACAGGGGAAGGTTTTTCCAGGTGCGCACACTGACTGGCTGGTGCCACTTTAAAATCGCTCCCCCGTTTTTGAACGCAGATGATGTCGCGGCGCTGAGTGCCATTCCCACACCGAACACTGCACTGTTAAGAGACACAAGCACTTTTTTAAAACCGCTCTATGTGGCAAGATAATGGTGAGTTCCAATCTTGAGGAAATATTTTCTGCCTTCACCCAGGAACCATCTTTAAAGGCATTAATCCATTTCACCGATTAAGCCGTCACTTGTCATTTCGGTCACCTCGCCCAAAAGCTGTGACCTGTACTCTACCCTTTTCTCCCCACCCGCGAGTCTCACCTGCCCCCAGGGCCCAGTGTACCACAGGAGAGCTGCCTCACAGGGGCCTCCATTACAGGCCTTCATATCTGCCGGCTTCTCTCCAGTGCAGCTCCCTCCATCTTCCCCCTCTTTCAGCTGTTCGCTGGTCAGACACACCACGTCCCTCCGCTGGACCCCAGGGCCACACTCCGCCGAACACTGAGCAGAAGGAGGGGCATCAAGGTTAGCAGAAACAAACGTCACTGAACAAACTGGTCAAAATTCACGAGCAATCAACACACAAGGAAATGTATGTACATAAACGCTCTCCCGAAAACACTCACAGACATGAGTCAAAGCTTCGACAGTAATCATAATATACAGTTGCAATCAAAATTATTCAACCACTGTTGCAAATTAGGTTTACTGGCAAAATTTACAAACTTTCAGCTGTTTGTTTTGCAGTGAACAAATCAAACAAGAGCAATTTAAATGGCTCAACACAACAAATATTACAAGTGGCTTCTCCAAATTCAACACAAAATGCCAATTTTAATGACTACTGCAGGCTCAAAATTATTCAACCCCTTCATGGCAAGCATCTTTAATACTTAGTAGAGCACCCTTTTGCTGCTATGACCTGCTGGAAATGTGATGCATAGGCAGATGTCAGCTTCTGGCAGCATTCCCAAGGAATCTCAGCCCAGTCCTCATGGACAATGGCCTCCAGTTCACTAATATTCTAGGGTTTGCATGCTGCACCTGTGTTCTTCAAATCCAACCAGAGATTTTTTTTATGGGGTTCAAGTGAGGCGACTGTGATGGGCACTCTAGAATCTTCCCAGACTTCTTCTGAAACCAAGCCTTGGTGGATGTTAAGGTATGCTTAGGATTATTGTCCTTTTGGAAGGTCCAATGATGCCCAAGCGTCAGCTTCCCTACAGACGGCATGACATTTTCTCCTTCTACTTCTTCTTCTCAAGTCATCACTTCCACTTCTATACTCTTCCGCAGCAGAACTGCGCACAGGACCTTCCTTTGAGGGTCAGACTCTCTAGATTTTCTTTGGTGCAAGGTTCAGGCAGGAGGGAGCAGACAAGTAGGTGATTCATAGTCTGTTCCTGCCCGCAGTCGCAAGTTGTTTGTCCGTCCACGCTCAACCCCCATTTTTTCATGAGGGTCTTGCATCGTTCTGCTCCCGGTCTGAAGCGGTTGAGGCATGACCAAATAGGCCATGCTTCTCCCGATCCCAGAGGAAGGGATTCTTTCGGAATGATGTTGAGTTTGTGTGGCGCTGTCTGAAGATGGTGGGACCACATGGCTATCCTTTGTGACTGGGCACTGCCACTGAGTGGTTCAACGGAGTGCAGGAAGCTGTGTCTAGATTTGAGTCTCTTTTGCGCAGGGACTTGTTGTTAGAGTAAGTGGTGTGGATCAGACTCTTGCTTGAGTTTCTCTCTCTGTGCTGCCACAGCTCTTCTGATGTGTAGGGGAGCAATGCCGCATAATAAGTAGAGGTCGTTCACTCTAGTAGGGTGTAGAGACGGCTCTACAAGCAAAGTTCAAGGCTGGGTCCAACTTTGTGGTGTGCGGTGATCTGCTCCACACGGGGGATACATACTCTGCAGTTGAGAAGCACAGGCCAAGAGCTGTGGTTCGGATGGTACTGGCATCTGCACCCCAGTTGGAATTTGCAAGCTTCTTCAGGATGTTGTTCCTGGCTCCCACTTTCATTTGGTATTCAGGATGTGGTCCTTTTATGAGAGGGTCCTGTCTAGAGTGACGCCAAGGTAGACTGGCCTGTTGGTACTCGTCAGCCACTTGCCCTGCCAGCATACCCTCAGTTGTCGGTCTGCATCCCTGTTCTTCAGATGGAAGACACTCACTTGGGTTTTGTCAGGATTAGCACGCAAGTGGTTTGCAGCGTAGTATGGTGTAAGGTCTGCGAGAGCATCACTGAGTGTGTTTTCTACCTCTTCGAAGGTCCTTCCCTGTGCACCAATGCTGAGGTCGTCAGCAAACAGGAATCTCCTCGTGTCCGGATGTATTGGTTGGTCGTTAGTGTAGATGTTGAAGAGCAGGGGGGCAAGAACGCTGCCTTGAGGGAGGCCTTTTTTTGCCTTCGCCACCTGCTGTGGTTGTCGTTGAGGTCTACGAAGAACCGTCTGTTTGATAGTAAGTTCTGGATCAGAACTGTTAGCCTTACATCCTTTGTTATTTCAAAGAGTTTTCTGGTCAGGATCATGTGGTTCACGGTGTTGTATGCTGCGGAGAGGTCCACAAAGACAGCTCCCGTGATCAGACCTTTCTCATAGCCGTCCTCGATGTACTATGTGAGGTTCAGGAGTTGGGCAGTGCAAGACTTCCCTGGTCTGAAGCCTGCCTGCTCAGGGATGAGGAGCTCATGCACAAAGGGTGCAATGCGGTTAAGTATCAGTCTTTCAAAGACTTTGTATGTATGACATAGCATAGAAATCAGCCTATTGTTCTTGGGTATGGATGGATCCTTGCCAGGTTTCAGTAAGACAATCACTCTGGATTTCCTCCAAATCTTGGGGATCCTGTTGGTGCTCAGACTTTGGTTGAACATGTGGAGCAGCCACTGCAGTGTGAGAGGCCCAAAGTGTTTGATCTGCTCGCATAGGATGTTGTCAAGTCCAGCTGCCCTGTTGTTTTTCATGTCCTTAATGGCATTACGTAGATCAGGGGTCACCAACTCCGTTCCTAGAGAGCTACTATCCTGTAGGTTTCTGCTCTACCTCCTATTCGGCACACCTGATTCAACTAATTAGCCACTCAATTGCCCAGCTAAGTGATCTTGTTAAGTAGCTAATTAGTTGTATCAGGTGTGCTGAATAGGATCCCCAAGATTTGGAGGAAATCCAGAGTGATTGTCTTACTGAAACCTGGCAAGGATCCATCCATACCCAAGTTGGTGACCCCTGATGTAGATCATCCATGCTGAAGGGCCTTGTGAAGTCTGGGGTTCCTTCAGAGCGCGTAGCGTCTGCTTTGGGGAGCTTTGCACTTTGAGGATGATGAATAGGGATACCCTGACTGTTCACAAGGAGTTGGTGAGTAAGTTGATCTGCGATGACTTGTGGTGTTAGTTGGGTCTTTGTGTAGTCATTTCCAAGGATCCAAATTGTTTTCAATGCCTTCCCTCTGCTATGGGTTAGGTCAGTCGATTCGATGAACTCCCGCCATTGCGTCCATCGGCTTTCCATGATTGTACTTGTAAGTAGGTCTCCGCACTCAAGTGTTTCTGCCAGTGACGTGCTGTCGGAGGTCAGTTAGGGTAGGCAGAATCCTCACCGTTAAACAAACGATAACTCTATTACTTTGTTTGATTAGCAATCTGAGGATTGATTAACTAATTTACAAGACTAAACGGGAGAATGGCGTACCAGTTCCATCCACAACATTATTGCTCAGTGCATCAAACTTAAAATGCTCACGAGACGGCAAGTTTGTTCATATTTGCTTTGAGGAAGCTAACGCAATGCCATTAACAAATATTAAAACCTTTCTTACGCGGCGTTCAATGTGTGGTCAATATGTTTACGATAATATTTTCCCCCTTAAACACGTACTTTTTAAATGCCATTTTTAAAAAATAGGGAGTTTATTTTCAGTCTTCTTTCATAATCCGATAAACAAAAGATCAAAACAATACACGGAATTACCAAGAGAGTTGAGATTTTTTCCTAATTAATTATGAAGATTTACTTCCTTGCAGTCTCGAATCAAAGCGTACAGGTAAATTAATCTTTTTGTCACCATCACCTCTTAATCACTACAGGCTTAATTGACCAGAAAAAAAGGTCAAATTGATTGATTGACAATCAGTCATAGTACGTGGAAACAGGTTGACAAAATCTAGCGATAAAAAAGGAGAGGTCACTGCCTACCCTGACCGCACGTCCCTGGTTTCTGCACTGAATGGGTCAGTCTCGAAGCGATTCACGTATTCATTGTACAGTGCCTTAGAATCTTTTTTTCAGGCCTGGGATGTGGTTCGTCCAGCAGCCTCGGGGTATGTTTTGCCGTGAAGATTTCTTTATCATTTTGACGAAGGTGTCATAGCGTATAGGCAGGGCAGGTAGATCCTGGATGTACAGATCAAGGTCTTTGGCAAACATTTCCCAGTTTGCCTTCTTCAGGTTGAAACGCCGTCGGAAGGGGACTGTTTGTGGTAAGATGACTGCATTTACTTTGAGCGCAATCGGACGATGCTGGCAGTGTGGGATTGGATGCAGCACAACCTTCTCACATTGACTAGCAATGATGTTGGAGGCAATGATGTTTTCTCCTTGGATATCGTGGTACTTGACTGAATCCATCTTGCCCTCCACACTTCGCAGATTTCCAGTGCCAGAGGAAGCAAGGCAGCCGCAGAGCATCAAAAAGCCCCTGCAATTCTTCATTGTAGGCAGGGTGTACTTTTCTATGGAAGCCCATAGTGGACAATATTCAAATGAAAATGTAATCCCACTATTGCATTATCATTTTCCACTTATGAATGAGTTATTTGAGACAATATTAAATTGAAAATGCATTAATCCAATTATCACTTTCATTTTCACATACACATATGGGAAATCTATGACTATATTCAAATGATAATGAAAAGCTGTTTGACATTTCATTCTCAAAGTCATGCTCCGCAATACAGTGGACAATATTCAAATGCAATAAGCAAAACAGCACCCCCTGCCTATTGCATTTACATTTACATGTCAACACGCTCTTTTAGGGTCAACAAGAAAATGTAAATGCTATTTTCTGACTATTTGAAAATGATATTGAAAACAGCATTCAACACTTAATTTGCAAAGACTTACCTTGCTCTACTGAGGACAATATTCAAATGTAATAAGATAAACAGCTCTCCCAGTCTATTGCATTTACATATACATGTCATCACGCTCTTTTAGGGTCAACATGATAATGAAAATGCTGTTTTCTAATCACTTGGAAATAATAATGGTATAATAATGATGACAACATTTGACATTTCATTTTCAAAGACTTATCCTTCAATACATGGGACAATATTCAAATACAGTAAGGGAAACAGCGCCTCCCAGTCCGTTGCATTATCAAATACATGTCATCATGCTCTTTTGGGACACAATGAAAATCAAAATGCAATCTGTTAGCGTCTCATCAAGGCGGGTCTTCCGCCAGGACGTCACTCATTAGGGGCACCAGCGAAAAGCATGTTCCTCATTTGCAAACCAACCAATCAGATTCTGGGTAGCGCTTGTACGCACTAGCCTCGCGTCACCAGGCTCTTCATACAGGGGAGAATTCACAAGAGCAATCGCTGTCAGCTAGCTAGCTTGTGAAGCTAGGGTAAAAATCAAATCACAGCGATTAAGTATAAAAATGCTGACAAACATTTCCCCAAACTAGCGTCAGCAGGGTGGGAAGACGGATAGCGTTTTATCTGGAGTAATGTAATACGCTATAGCACGCACGGAAGGATAGTGCTGCTTTAACTAGCTATGAAATGACATGTCTCAGGTTGAACTGTCAGTTCATTCTTTAGGTAAAAGAAGCTGCTAATCAATGGTGAAAGAGGTCGTGTGTGTGAGATGGCGTTGAAAGTGACAAATCAGAGCTGCAAGAGCTTCTCCAGTGGGCATCACAGCTAGCTAGCTGTACTTAAGCGATTGCTTTTAAACTCATTAGCAAGCTAGCTAACGTCTCTGAAATCTACAAGCACACTTGGGTTGCTGTTGCACTACACTGCCGCGAAGCCTCGGATAAGTTCATGCATATTACAGCTAGCTCAGTTACTAGAGTTGGGGCAAAAATCAAATCATATCGCTTTAATGTGATGATCATTCACAAAGATTTTCCTTAGTTAACGTTAGCTAGCATACTAGCTGCCGAGATGGCTACATCCAAAGGGCAACGTAGCCTAATGCGCGATGGCACACAATACATAGCAGCCTAGCCATCATGACATTATCAGTAAGCCTCCGTGCGTACAAGCGCTACCCAGAAGCTGATTGGTTGGTATGCAAATGAGGAACATGCTTTTTGTTCGCGCCCCTAATGAGTGACGTCCTAGCGGAAGACCTGCCTTGATGAGACGCTAACAGATTGCATTTTAATTTTCATTGTGTCCGAAAAAGAGCGTGTTGACATGTAAATGTAAATGCAATTGGCTGGGGGTGCTGTTTCGCTTATTGCATTTGAATATTGTCCACTGTATTGCGGAGCATGACTTTGAAAATGAAATGTCAAACAGCTTTTCATTATCATTTGAATATAGTCATAGATTTCCCATATGTGTATGTGAAAATAAAGTGATAATTGGATTAATGCATTTTCAATTTAATATTGTCTCAAATGACTCATTCATAAGTGGAAAATGATAATGCAATAGTGGGATTACATTTTCATTTGAATATTGTCCACTATGGGCTTCCATACTTTTCAGCATATGCTTCTTTATTCCTCCAGCAGACATATCACGGATTCATAAGCCCGAAATATTCCAGTTTTGTTTCATCACTCTACAGAACAATATCTCCAAACTTCTGTGGCTTATTTATATGGTTTTGAGCATATTCGAGCTTGTGCTTTTGGATCAGATGTGGTGTATGTCTTGGAGACCTTCAACGTTTAGAAGGCGCCCTACTGTGCAGCCTGAAACCTCAGTGCCTCCTGCCTCCAAGTCATGCTGGGGGTCTCCTGCAGTCACTCGAGGGTTTGTGAACACCCGTCTCCTCAGGAATCTGGTGACAGCCATTGATAGATTCCTCTTTCTGCCACATCCTGGTACTGTAGCCACTCTTCCTTTAACTCTGAACTTGCGAACTATGCTTCCAACTGTATCTCTACGAAAATTCAGTGCCTGTGCTACCTTTTTGTATCCTTTTCTTTGATTGTGCCAGGCAATGATCTCCTCTATTAGCTTTTCGGACAATTCTTTTGACAGCCATATTTCTAATATGCAATCAAATGTCACTGTCAACAAACCCCTAGCTACTGCAAGTATTTGATGTGTTCTATCTCAATCAAACCTGATGCAACTAATTAAGCGCTTGATTAGCTGCATTAGGTGTGCTTGAGGCAATACCTGACTTGCAAATATGGTCTTATGACGGATTCTATTCGGGGGGTTGAATAATTTTGAGACTGCAGTCATTAAAAAGCGGCACTTTGAGTTAAATTTGGAGAAACCACTTGTAACAGTAGTTGTGTTGAGCTATTTAAAATGTTCTTGTTTGATCTGTTTATCACAAACAGCTGAAAGTTTGTAAATTTTGCTATAAACCCAATTTGCAATGGGAGTTGAATAATTCTGATTGCAACTGTACTTATGTTTGAACAATGTTTGAACAACCACTTAGTGTTCAATTAGGATGGGCTCCCCCAATATAGCAGAGTTCCTCTTGAGCTTCCTTCTCACTTGGGAGCTTTTTCTCACCATCGTTTGAGGGATTTTTCCCTCCGGGTAGATTTTTTTTACATTTGCTACTTTGGGAATTGAGGCTGGGCACTGCCCTCCTTCACACCGAAGCGTCTTTGTGACAGTCCTTCTATGAAAAGCGCTATAAAATAAAATTTTTATTGAATTAAGTATGGGTATAACATGAGTCAGTAATAGGATACATATCCCCTCTGTTGCTGTCTTTTCACAGGGACCCACCAAAACTACTGCCCCCCCCAACAAATTCTTAATTATACTTCATGATTGTTGTGTCATAATAATCTGTACTTACGATGTTTGACCAGTCAGTGAAGTACCAGTTTGTGACACAAGGTCCCATGTGACATTCCTCGCTGCCTTGTGGACGCAGCCTGGAATTGCACTCCTGGTCATTCACAACACTGCCTTGGTTACTGACACAACGGACATTCCGAGTCCTTTTCCCGACCCCACAATCTACCGAGCACTACGTGAGGGGGAGAGAGAGATAGAGAGAGAGAGAGAGAGAGAGAGAGAGCATCTGATAAAGTAATTGCCAGGCTCTTTTCTAAATCCAGAGTCCCACAGGTTACTGATAAAATATGAGGAACAGATGATGTACCCAAGAGCTGAGGTGGACATGCCCTTGCTCCATGAACTTGGTTTCCTCTAACACTTTCCGCTATCTTTGGGAAATTGTTACAAACCTCATGACATTACACGCAGGCATTATCCTTCCTTAATTACAGGATGAAGGTGGAACCGCCACAGGGAACAGGAGGCATTATTGAGGAAGGGATGAATGCGGTGACCTGTTGTGCTGTGAAAATTTTTATCGATTTGTACCATGCATATATTTGCTCTGGACTGATTCCAGCAAACATGCACACAATAACAAAACCTCACACACACACAACTGCTAACCACATGAGCACGGACACACACTCACACAGACACACACAAACCAAACACACATCTACACACACACAAACCACACGCGTGCACACACACACACACACACACACACACACACACGTTTGTCTAGCTATACTCGTGAGGACATTGTGTTTACTAACATTCATTCAATACAGCCTTTCCTAAATGCTAACTGTAGCCAAATTATGCCAAACCCCAACCATAACTTTAACCAATGAGCCGTAATACTCGATAATCCTCTGTGAGGACCACTCAAAATGTACACACAGCCCAAAATGTCCTCACAACATTGTGGTTTCTCGGGAGTTGATTCTCACAAGTATAGCTATAAAACCCACACACACACACACACACACACACACCCATGCGCACACACACACACACACACACACATTTACACACACACTGGCTCACACATGCACTCACACACATATACATTCACACACACACACACAGAGACTCACAGAGCTCCAGTTGGTGCGGATCTCCCAGTGTGAGCACATGCGCAGATGGCAGGGCTGGGTGGCATTAGGACGGGACAGGAGGGCGCAGCGCTGAGGGTGCACCATGGTGGAGCGATTCCCAAAACTCTGCCTACACTGGAGCTGTCGCTGCTGGACCCCCCAACCACAGGACACACTGCAGTCTGACCAGGAGCCCACCTCCCAACTGTGTACACACAGAGCATCACACACTTCAGAACATGTCATAAACCTCACCAGCAGAGAATTGCACACATCAGAACAACCTAAACACATCACCAGGAGAGCATTACACACATCAGAACACGCCAAACACATCACCAGCAGAGAATCACACACATCAGAACACGCCAAACACATCATCAGCAGAGAATCACACGCATCAGAACACGCCAAACACATCACCAGCAGAGAATCACACACATCAGAACACGCCAAACACATCACCAGCAGAGAATCACACACATCAGAACACGCCAAACACATCACCAGGAGAGAATCACACACATCAGAACACGCCAAACACATCACCAGCAGAGAATCACACACATCAGAACACGCCAAACACATCACCAGGAGAGAATCACACACATCAGAACACGCCAAACACATCACCAGGAGAGAATCACACACATCAGAACACGCCAAACACATCACCAGCAGAGAATCACACACATCAGAACACGCCAAACACATCACCAGGAGAGAATCACACACATCAGAACACGCCAAACACATCACCAGCAGAGAATCACACACATCAGAACACGCCAAACACATCACCAGGAGAGAATCACACACATCAGAACATGCCAGCCTACCTAATTGACATGGGAAAGGTGACAGTTGGGAATTCCAAAGGAGCATGGTAAATGCATTGTTATAATACACAGCCTCGAACTGAGTACCAAATCACAAAATGCTGAAGCAGCACCTATAGCCTGTGTGGATTCAGTGCTTGTGACAAATTAATGAATGTTGATTTATTTCTGTCAGCTGGTTGCGCCACAGTAGAGCTGAGCTGTCAGTTGCATTCCCTGCCTGGCAACAGCTCAGCTCTGACAATGAATGGCAGTGTGGGGACTGCAGGAAGAGGCCATCGAGCATCAGGCCAGAGAGGGATATACCCGCTCATAGGATTCAATATACTCCCATGCAGGGGCCTGTTCCACAACTCAGGATTACTCAGTTAGCTTGATAATCGCACTGATTAAAACCTGGAAACCTCTCAAATCTAGAACATGGACTGCAGTTGAAAGAGCTGTTCTGAGATTGACTCTGAGAGGTTATCTGGTGCACTCAGACATCGAGTTTTGTGGAACAGGCTCCAGATCTTCTGCCCATTCAAAACAAAGAAATACCTTAGGCTCATGTGTACACGAACACAAGCACACATGGCCACTCCAACATGCTTACAAGGGTGGACACGGGTGCACGTTACACGGTTCTTCATCTGCTGAAGGCCTCGTGGCCGAGTCGCACTTCCTGTCAGGTACTTCCTGCTCCGTGTGTCGATTGACACAGTAGACCACCCTGTGTTGAAACCCTGAAGACAGACCTCGAGTGTCAGAACATTCTTGCAGTTACAGTATACAGAAAGCTTGCAGTACCATCTCTCACCACAAGGCGGATACACAGTACAACCAGTACAAATCAGCAAAATACACACAGGCACACCCACGCAGAAATTGAGACAGAATGCCATGGGAACAGATGAACACGAGGCATAAACACACTTCTGCCCCAAGACACAGGACACTGCAGCACAGATATTGCAACTAAAGTATGCATTTTCTAATTAAACAGACTCAAACATATTCCCAAGTGCACTGTCCTGTATTTATTTTAATCAACAAACTGCCGAGGGGACTTCAGTGGGGGAATGTTCATATAGACACAGCAGAGGGGTCACCGACCTTTACCGCAGGAAGCAGAGCACTGCGTGAGCTCGCCCCTCCGCCACACGAAGGGCCGCTGAGTGTCGAGAGGCAGGTCAGTGCGGGGTGGGATTCGGACATTGCGATTGGGTGCCGAGCCTTGCGGGCGAAGCTGTTCTGGCGACCACCTCCTTCCCGAAGAAGTAGAAGGGGGAGGCGGGAGGGGATGGGGGTCATTAACCGCCAATGTCAGGGCACCTGGGAGTGAGGGAATGAGGGGAGGAAGGAGAAAGAGAGAGAGAGAAAGCAGGGAACAGATAGAAGTAGAGGATGGAGGAGAGGATGAGTCAGTGGGAGGAACCCTATTAAGAATGATGTAATCATCCCCATCACATGAAGTTTTCTCTCGGCTGCCAGAGTCGCTCCAGCTTGACAGCACAGTTTCACCAACTGCTTCTGAGCGTGAGTTTCAATGCGGCATCATTCTCTTTGTAAACAACTCCTATCTCATCACTTCTACAGTACATGCCTGAGAGAAAAGTTCTCATGAGCGAAGGCAGACTCACTGACGTCTCTGAGAGAGGCCCTTCCTCTGTCCCTGTTTCTCGCACGCTCCTTCTCCGCCTCGTTACTCTCCACTGGTATGTAGAACTCATAGTCAATTCCTGGGTTTTGCCTGTGGTAAATTATCTGCACAGCACAGAGAGATAAGTTAACTATTGGCAGAACACTTGGATCACAGTGACACCTTAGATGGTTTCTTAGTCTCGCTTTACCCTACTTATCAATTGACTTTGTTGATAATAATACTTGACAGCTAAGCCATTCCGCTGAAAAGTAAAGTAAACTAAATAACGGACCAGATGGCGAATTGCTCAACATAAAGTCCAAGCAGCCAACTCGCAGCAAGATGAGGCATCTAGACACTCACAACAATGGAATAAATTCATATCATAAATTACAGCAAATTAAAACGACTGACATCAAAGGGAGTAATAAATTGTGAAGCAAGCGCTGTGTAAGTAAATAAGTAAAAAAAAAAAAAAAAAACAAATACATTCTGATAAAATTCATACAATGTAAGTAACCCAGTAAACCAGCAGCAGGACTTACACTACATTAATCATCAGACACATAGCCAGCCAGCAAGGCTGAAAAAAAAAAAAAAAAAAAAAAAAAAACAGTATGCTTAAAAAAATGACTGACAATGACCACAGAGGTTATTCTCTTTGATGTAAAAAGAGTTGGACAGGTGAAATTTTGTAGAGGCAAGCTAAAATCATGCAAGTACATGCAGTATATGCAGTATCGGGGTTTGCATTTGTTTCTCATGTCAAAACGGAGAGTTCAAGTTGACTTTCTACCAAAAACTGTAAATTAGTGAGGAGGTGAATGGGTTAAGGAGCGGGACTCACATAGAGCTGCAGCAGAGTGGTAGTGGGGCCCGGGGCAGTCAGTTTCTCCCCTGTCCCCTCTTCCTGCCCCTCTGGTCCCGCCCGTGGGCGGCTGTACAGGAAGGTGGTGCCTCCCGCCTGGTACTCCCCAGGGGGGTCCACGGCCCAGCGCCCGTTCACCACGGACTGGCCTGTGCCACTGCGGAGAGCTTAAGTGAAATGGTTGGGGGGGTCCAGGGGAATGGGGGAAAAGGCAGTAAGGAGAGGTTTTTCAGAGACATCATGTTGTGGGCGCAAATTTAAAGGGTGGTGCTGAGGGGACAGTACATGAAACTGTTGGATAGGGACGGAGTGAGATATGCACACAGGGAGTTCCATAAGTAAGCAGACTACAGGTAGAAATACAGCCCCCATAAAGGCCCAACTGTCCCCAGCTCCCTAAGCGGAATTCAAAAAAGCTCCATTGGCATTACAGTATTACCTGCTCCTGCCAAAGCATTTACAATACAGGACGCTGCCAATAGAACAATCTTGGGAGCAGTAAATGTGTTCAGTTGAATGTTTTTGTCCTGACTTCACCCTCATCCTCCCATGCTCTCTCCCTCTCTCTTTGGGTGAGATTTGCATGGGGTATCCCTCACCCAGGTAGTTGGGGCTGGCCCGCCTCTCGGTGATGTTAATGGCAGTCGCTCCTGGAGGTATGTCCAGAATGCGATGGTAACCCAGGGGCACGCTGGTGTTCTGGAAGCTTCCGGTCACTCGGCGACAGGATGCATCCCGCCCGCCACACACCCCGCATCTGTCGCGCTCCAGACCTGAACCCAGCACACCGTCACACCCCTCACTCTGAGAGAGAGACAGAGGGGGGAGAGGTGGGGGGAGAAGAGAGGGTGGGGGAGATATAAGTGAGGAAGGAGAGGGAGAGTGAAGAGTGAAAAGGGGGAGACAGTGGGGGAAATTAATCATGGCGCAGCCCAAGAGTATTTGGACTGTGACAGTGTTTCCTGATTGGCTCGGGACTCCAGCACATTGGGTCTGAAACAATAGGAGGCTAAAACTGAGTATGAATATGAGGCTTAAGAAAAGAATAAATCTCCGGCAAAGTAGAATATGCATGTGATGTTACAGTAGGGTATGAATACGCAGCTAAAATAACATGAATATGAAACTTAAGTATAGATATGAGGCTATAATAGGGAATATATATGAGTCTAGAGTGGAGTATGAATATACAAGTAGAGCATGAATATGAGGCTAAAATTGGTGACCAGAAGAGAATGAATATGAGGCTAAAGTAGAGTAAGGACATGAGACCAAAGCAGAGTATGAATATGAAGCTGAACTAAAGTATACTGTAAATATGAACCTGAAATAGAGCATAAATATGAGACTAAATTACAGTATGAACATGAAACTAGAGTATGAATATAAGGCAAATAAAGAGTATAAGTATGACGCTAAAATGGAGTATGAATATGAGGCTCAAACAGAGTGTAAGCAGGAGGCTTAAACAGATTTTTAAAATGGAACTGAAATAGAGCATAAATATAAGACAAAAATAGAGAATGACAATGAAAATAAAAAATGTAAGCACGAGACCTAGGTAATGAATGAATATAAGACAAAAATAGAGTATAAATATGAGTGTAAGTGATGGTAGAGACTGCAAGCTTTAATATGTAGGTATAAGCACGTATGCATTATCCCACATGTATTGTGTGAGCATAAAATTGTAGACATTTTTCAGCAGTGTCACTGTACAAATAATTTCAGTCTGCTCTGTGTCAAAGGGACAAAACCATTCTGTCTTCCTTCATGGTGTCTGTAGAGGCACATAGAGGATTAGTCCCCCAGGTCCTCACCAGACAGCGCCCTCCCACACAAACATCGTTGGATGAGCTGTTTGAGCACGGCGTGCCGTCCCTCACCGCCTCCGCCTGCTTAACATAGAACCTGAACCCCACCGGCCTGCAGGTCAGCTCACACTGCTGCTCCTGCCCCACTGAACGAAAGTAAGAGAGAAGAAAAGAATGAAGGCAGAAAGAAGGAGTGGGTAAGAGGGGAATATTAGTGTCAGAATTACTAGCACACATTTCATTTAGAGACAAATTTCTAATATATCATACTTTCCAAAGCCCAACAAAAATAGATGCAAACCACCTTCAAGGATATCTTGATGCAAGTAACATGTTCGATGAAATTTTACATTTTCAGTCTGGATTTCATTCCAGACTCTGAACATAGGAGATGGCTTTAATTAGGGTCAGCAATGACTTTCTAATGATCTGTTGATGCTGAGCAGCTATTTATTTTATTTCTATTAAATCTCTAAGCTGCTTTTGATACAGCTAATCAAAAAATCCTTTTGAACAGGATGTACACTCTCATAGGAATTGGAGGCAGTGCCCGTGAATGGTTTTCTTTTTATAAATCAGCTTCCAAAAATCTGTTTCTTTTGGCAATTCATGCCCAGAAAAAGGTGATGTAAGGTATGGTGTCCCACAGGGAACTGTTCTTGGGCCTCTTCTATTTAGCCTGTACATGCCCTCTCTTGCAGCCATCACTAAGAATTTCATTCCTGGATTTCATTGTTAGGCAAACAAAATGTAAATATACCCTTCACTTCCCATAAAATTGAGATAGCAATGGCAACTTTGTCTCAGTGTCACAAAGAATTTGAGACATGAAACAAATAACCTTCAACTAAGCTCTTTAAGGACAGAGGTACTGCGTGTTCGCTCAAAGCATAGTCTGGAAAATGTTTTGTATTTTTAAGTACCATTTTATGGCCGTTCCTTAAAATCATCAAAAATAATTACATTGGCCTCCTGTTCAATTAGTTAATTTAAAGTGCAGCAGACCACCAACAAAGCACTTCATGGCCTTGGACCTTCATACTTCCAGGATATGATTGCGCCCAATGCTCCCAGTCGCGCTTTGCATTTCAGCTACTACTTAACCTTTGGTGGTTTTTTCACTACTGTTTAAAAACATTAATAGTGAGAATGTTTAGTTGCATTATTGTTGCATTCAGATTCATGACTACACTTTGGTGATGTGTATTTCAAAGTATATTTCCGCAGACCATTTTGAATTTCAAGTTGAGAGGTGAAGAAAGAAAGAAAAAAAGGCACAGAGGAGAAGAAATAAGCATCACTCAAACTCTGTTTTCCAACTCTGTTTTTTAAAATAACTACTGGCAGCCTAGTTTGTTCCCTACAGTCTCATTAACATAAATCCATTCAAATGCGTGAGGTATGGAGATAAAGCCAAAACGAGAGCGGTCAGCCCCCCGAAGACAGAGAGCCGCCAAATTCACTGAATGGAGGATGAGTTTGTGCTCATGCTAAGGAGGCAACTGCATTTGTTGTTAAACAATGGCATTCATATGTGAAATTAATTTCGTGCCCAAATAAATGCTTTCAGCAACAGACGCTGAGTATCTTGTCCATATGTAAGTGTGGGATTTTAAAGAGTTTGCTGTATTCCTCCGTACTTTTGTAAGTAGAAAAATAAATGCAGGCACGTCTTAGTTGCAAAGTGGATAGTTTAATAGAGTAGAGGAACTAGTGGGTCTGTTCCCCAAGTACAGATGAAAAAGAACCAACAACTGAAGGAAAATGTGAACACTTATAGCTGAAAGTTCAAAGGATGCAAAGGAACAAATGGTAATTTGCCTAGAGTGATAGGAGGTGGGGGGAGAGACGAACAAGGTGAGGGGAAAGTAAGCATGTGCGTTTGCGAGCACGTGTGTGAGCATGCATGTATCTGTTCATGTGTGCAAATGCATGCACACAGATGGAGTTGGGTGCGGGTGCGTGCACGTGTGCGTGTGCTGCAGTATTGGTGCTCTGGTATGTCCGGCATGCATACCGTTATGGTATTTCAAAATAAATGCATGTTGGAGAGTTAGCAATTCTACAATAACCCTCTGTTGTTGTATAAGCATGTGTTAAAGCTAAGTAAGCACGTGTCTGTGTGATTTGATACAAAGCATATTTTCTGTAACGGGCCGTGAGCCTAGGAGCATGGAGAGGCAGAGATTTGAGTTCATTTCCATGTGTACAGGAAACGTAAGCCAGACTCGAATAAACCCTGTGAGAGAAGAGAAGAAGAGAGGGAGGGGAAGGATGGGGGAAAGCAGCAAACAGTGAGGCTATCTTCACAGTTTGTTCAAAGCGAGAGAGAAAGAGAAAGAGGGTGAGGGAGACTGCGATTGAAGGCCATTGTGAGAGGGAGAGACCAAACAGTCACAACAGTTGAGGGATGGAATGCAAAAGCAGAGGAGTAAAGAGTTAAGAGCCCCAGAGAGATGGAGGGAGACTGAGGGTGCGGCAGCGGAAGAGTGAGTGAGAGGGATGGAAAGATGGAGATGATGACAGGAGCGGCCGTAACTCTGGAAGCTGCTCTTTGAAGTGGATCTGTTTGAAGTGAGAGTGCACTGGCAGGGCTCTTACTACCCTCGATAAAACCACACTACCTCAACATCGAGGGGAAAATCATGATAAACCCCCATCGTATCAAGAGATTACTGATATATTGAAGCATCACTTCAATATCTGTCTTTTCCAGATTCCAGGAAAATCCAGAAATATTCCAAGGGGAGCACGTTCCTATATGCAGAAATGGCTGGAGGCAATGCTTCTGTGATCTGGAAAAACCTAGTGAGTTCATCAGTGGCGCAGGTCTCGCAATTGAACAAAAACCTTTGGATTCTGGACTATTCCTAACCGAAAAAAAAGAATAGAAACTTGATTTTGACAGTTCAAATAACACTAATAGCTACTGTTTTAAGATTTTCACCGGTCTAAATTACTGCTAATGAGAGTCAAACTCAGTTTCCACCATAAGTCACATATGTACTAGGTTTTTCCAGATCACAGGAGAATGCTCAAAAAAGCACAGTGTACCCATACTTCATGTGATCAGCAAGTCACCAGAACACCCCTACTCCACAGAATTTGCTCTTACACACAAACACCATCAGTAGTGCAAACGCAGAGTCAATTCCAGAGGAACTCGCACCAAGCGCAAAAACAAATTCAAAACTCATGCTCTGTCTTTTCTTTCTCTATCCTCATCCCTCCCTTCCTCTCATAGTGCTCCAGTTATCACTGCTGGCTCACAGGGCAGGATTAGCGAGAGGCTAAGAGAGAGAGAAAGAGGGAGAGAGAGAAACGGGATTCCCACCCCTCTCCCCCCTCACTCACCCGCTCCCATTCAGTTACAGTTATCTTTGCGAGATTAGAGTGGAGACAGCCACAGAGAGACAGGAGAGACAGAAATGTCCTGCTGTCCTCCACATCCCTCTCTCTTTCGCTCGCTGGCTCTCTCTTTCAGCCAGAGATTAGAGCTCAGAAAGGAACACATGGTGAGTTTGTTTCCAAAACGCAATAAGTGCCAAAATGACAAAAATTGAGATAATACCATAAAGTGATAGCCCTGTGCTTTTTACACATGGTGCAAAAATCCATTTTTAGAAATTCAAACTATAAGGTGGATTTTTCATGATCAAAGTTGGTGTTTTTGTATAAAATGCAATAGGCGCCAACATAGAAAAAGCTGATTTACTCAAAGTGAGTAAAATGGATATATTGCGTCTTGGAAACAAACACTTGATATGATTATTCTAACCATGCTTCACCACAATCTCAATACTTTATATAAACTTAAGCAGGAGTAACAGGAAAAGATAAAAATAATGCACATTCAAACATGCATCATTTGCATGACACCTGCAAATCACTTTCAAAATACACAGATTGCACAAGTCAGCTTTTATTACATGCAGCAGCTCTACATACACGTTTTTATAATACACTGCCTAGTCAAAAAAAAAGAAAAAACAGTTACACACTCTTTGTCATTGGACTGCCTTTAGCTTTGATTTTTCATGGCATTGTTTAGATAACCTTATGCAATGTTACAACATTCATCTCTGTCCAAAGTTGCATTAATTAAGTTGCATTAATTTTTCGCCGAGACCATGGCAAAGTAGAACCACTGGATGAATTAAGGCTTCTCCAGCACATCCCAAAGACTTTAAACAGGGCTAATATGCGCTGGGCAGTTCTCAACTCAATACCAGCAAATTCAGAAATCCCCTTTGTTGTTTTCTTTGCTTGATCTAGGCTAATAATTTGCCCCCCTTATCCACAACCACGGGATACGTCTTTGAAACATGGTTGTTAAAGAAATGAGAAGCTACATGCTGAATCAATCAGTGTTATAAGAATTATTGCCAGCTGAAACATATTAATCACTGCAGTAAAAATACGGTCATTTGCTCTGAAGCATTTGCTTATTTAAATCCGAACAGTGACGTTTTGGCCAGGGGGTGTATATGGCCCCCAGTAACAAAAAACACAGATTCCAACTGAATCTTTTGTTTGACTCTTCTGTTTAAAACAGGACTGATGTCTGCAAATGTGCTCTTAGAAAAGTATGCAAAAGCATTTTTTCCCAAGGTTTTATCAAGGAAGAGGAATAAAAGGTGTTTTAACCAACCATTCATCTTTTGGCATAAGCACACGATCTATAAAAACTGAACACAGCCAGGCTTCCTGTGAAATAGTTTCATACATGCAAATGAGCCTAATGCAACTGTGAAACACCTGCACGAGAGCCGTAATCTACAGAAACCGCAGCGGCAACGAGCTACATGATAATCAGCCGGATGACTGAGCAAAGGAAGGAAAATCACTTGCATACAAACCCCAATTCCAATGAAGTTGGGACGTTCTGTAAAATGTGAATAAAAACAGAATACAATGATTTGCAAATCCTTTTCGACCTATATTCAATTGAGTACACAACAAAGACAAGATATTTAACGCTCACACTGATAAACTTCATTGTTTTTTTGGAAATATTCATTCATTTTGAATTCGATGCCTGCAACACGTTCCAAAAAAGCTGGGACAGGGGCATGTTTACCACTGTGTTACATCATCTTTCCTTTTAACAACACTCAATAAGCGTTTGGGAACTGAGGACACTAACTGTAGAAGCTTTGTAGGTGGAATTCTTTCCCATTCTTGCTTGACGTACGACTTCAGTTGCTCAACAATACGAGGTCTCCGTTGTCGTATTTTGCGCTTCATAATGCAACACATTTTCAATGGGAGACAGGTCTAGACTGCAGGCAGGCCAGTCTATTACCCGCACTCGTTTACTACGAAGCCACGCTGTTGTAACATGTGCAGAATGTGGCTTGGCATTGTCTTGCTGAAATAAGCCGGGACGTCCATGAAAAAGACGTTGCTTGGATGGCAGCATATGTTGCTCCAAAACCTGTATGTACCTTTCAGCTTTAATTATGCCTTCACAGATGTGCAAGTTACCCATGCCATGGGCACTAACACATCCACATTCCATCACAGATGCTGGCTATTGAACTTTGCACCGATAACAATCTGGATGGTCCTCTTCCTCCTTAGCCCGGAGGACACGACTTCCATGATTTCCAAAAACAATCTGAAATGTGGACTCGTCAGACCACAACACACTTTTCCACTTTGCGTCAGTCCATCTCAGATGAGCTTGGGCCCAGAAAAGCCGGCAGTGTTTCTGGGTGTTGTTGATATATGGCTTTCGCTTTGCATGGTAGAGTTTTAACTAGCACTTGTAGATGTAACCGCGAACTGTGTTAACTTACAATAGTTTTCTGAAGTGTTCTTGAGCCCACATGGTAATATCCTTTACAGAATGATGTCAGTTTTTAATGCAGTGCTGCCTGAGGGACCGATGGTCACGGGCATTCAATGTTGGATTTCGGCCTTGCCGCTTACGTGTGGAGATTTCTCCGGATTCTCTGAATCTTTTGATGATATTATGGACTGTAGATGATGAAATCCCTAAATTCCTTGCTATTGCACCTTGAGAAACATTGTTCTTAAACTGTTGGACTATTTGCTCACGCAGTTGTACAAAAAGTGGTGAACCTCACCCCATCCTTGCTTGTGAATGACTGAGCCTTTCAAGGATGCTCCTTTTATACCAATTATTATTTGTTGCCCCTGTCCTAGCTTTTTTGGAAGGTGTTGCAGGCATCAAATTCCAAGTGAGTGAATATTTCCAAAAAAACAATAAAGTTTATCAGTTTGAACATTAAATATCTTGTCTTCGTAGTGTACTCAATTGAATAAAGGTCGAAAAGTATTTGCAAATCATTGTATTCTGTTTCACGTTTTATAAAACGTCCCAACTTCATTGGAATTGGGGTTTGTATTACTAGCTGACCACTGTATGCTAGCTTGCTTAACAAACTACAACACGGGACGTAAATAACTCTCTAGCCTGTTCATCATAGATCAAGATAATAAATAATAAACACTGATCCTTAACCATTCTTAACTCACTGTGAAAAACAGCTCACCAGTACCAAGATTTTGGAGGCAGGATCATCGACTTAAATGAGTAGCGAAACTGGCTACACATAAACTGATAGTTTGTTGTTTCTATATACTTAACATGGCACATGTATCAAATTATCAGCCCATGAGAAACAAAGAAGTTGAAAAAGCCTAGCTTAAGGCAACAACGATATCCAGCTGGAAGCGCTAAGGTCCGCAGCTGATGGCTTTTCATTCCTGTTTTTGCGGTGTCTGCTCAGTTCCGTGTTAAAACACATCAGGAGGTTACTGTCCTTGAATCAGCCCAGACCAAACACACCATAGAGCCAGCACTAAACCACAAGCCCAGTTTGGGCGCCCCGGTTGCTTGGCTCTGACCAGTAACAAAGCTGTCATCAGTACACGGCTGGTCTTTGTGATTAGAGGCTGAGTCAAAGTTTTCATTGAATCAGAGCCCTTGTCAAGTCAATATGTTACAGCACCGGAATTGAGGCGAGTTATTGACACACTCGAGCCCACCCATCCCAGCACCCTGCTGCCCCACACATACACACATGCATGCAGGCACGTGCACGTGCACATACATAAAAACAAGTGCACAAAGGCACACGCACATCTACTCTCTCTAGCAAATACGGACAAACACCTACTCACTCGACCTCTCTCTCCCACATATACACATACACACACCTACTCAGTCGCTCTCTCTCTCTCCGAAACACACACACACACACACGCACACACAAATACACACACAGTTACTCACTCTGACTCTCTCTCTCTTTCTCTTTCTTGCACATACACACACAAAGAAACACACACAAGAGCACAGGTACACACAAACTCAATATTGTTAATTTAGTTGACTGATCCTTGAATTAAAAATGAAGCGAGTATGATGGGCTCAAAGGACAGCTTATGGAGCAGGATTTGAATGTTCGGAGTGGAAGTTACCCTGCATATTTCTGTGAAAGGATATAGCCTTCAGGCAGCTTTGTGCAAAGATGGAGAATTGTCCTTCCTGTCATTTTTAATTATACCCCTCTAAAATGGAGAAACTCACACGCATGCACACACACACACACACACACACACACACACAGACGCAGACACACATGGACACATAAATAAGGTCGCAAACATGCGCACTCAGGCACACGCTTTCTCACTCAGTCGCTCCCTCACTCACATCTGTGCGAACAGTAACAAATACTGATGATATCACTCCACAGCTGCGTCTCGCGCTCCCAGCTTCTACCTCTCCGAATCCTTGTTTTTCACTCTCCCACCTCCCGAGTTTATCCCACCATCCTCTCCTCCTCTCTCTCCATTTCCATCCTCCCCTTCTCTCTCTCCCTTTCTCCCCCCATTTCCTAAAACTCCCCCTAAATATTCTACAGCTTCCTCCTCACTCTCTCTCTTTCTCTTCCTTTATCTCACTCTTTAAAAATCTCCGCTCGGTCTGTCATGGGTGGAGAGACTTGGCAAGGAATGAGAGAGTGAAATATTTTGGACAGATGAGGGGAAAAAGAAAAGGCGACTATTTCAGAGAAGAGACATGGGATAATATTTCTTTCCGGGGACCTATTTCTGTTTCGGTCTTTTAGCAGACCCCCGCCACATTTTCCCGACAATATCCATCTCAATTCTGTCTCTCTCCCTTTCAGAAACTGAAACTCACTTCAAGGGCCCTGGTCGGACTGGCAAACAACTGAGACATGCCAGATTCAACAAAGACCAACGCAGCAGTTATGTTCATTAATTATTAAATTCACCAAGCAAAGGCAAAAATAACCTCACCCCCGCCACTCTCTAATGTTTCAGTGTTAGGATAATTACTCTCTCAATTGTCCCTCTGTTTGTCTGTCCGTCTCCCGCTGATTCAATTCAATATGCTTTGTTGACATGAAAAATGTGTGCAGTTGTATTGCCAAAGTGTGTTGGATGGGAAAAGGAGTATAGTACTACGAGAAAGGATATAAAAGGAATAACTCTAAGAAATTACTCCTCCGCCTCTTTCATTTCTGTCTCCCCACCATCGCTGCCCCCGTTCCTCCCACTCTGTACTCACCTTCGGTGAAAGGCTCCCAGGTGTAAAGCCTCCCCATGAACTCCTGGCTGTCGAACACGGAGCACTGCTCGGCCCTGGGGTCCACGGGTCGCCCCGGACAGGACTGGAGAGAGCGGGAGGGGCACAGGGACACAGGGACAGACGGATACGGACATTATAAAATGTCAAAAATCTCACTCAGTATGCAAACACATGATGGTATGCAACTGATGTATACACTTATGCATCCGAGGCCATATGGAAACAATAAAAGCCTGGAATAAAGTCTTGGAGTCGTAAATACTCTGTTTTTGTATTCAAGTCCAAAATACTCGGGGCAGTAAAGCTGCAGATGGATTGTAGAGGAGCCGCCAAACTTCGCTGAAATGTATATTTGTTGGTGAAGAGTGACCCTGCTTGCAGTGGGCGGGGTCAGCAGTGTGGCAGTGAGTGCAGTGCACACAGCAGAACTGCACAGGCTCACCTCCAGTTCATCCAAACGAAATATCACTTTTTAAAACAGCAGAACGATGTGAACTTTTGACCTTCTGAGGGCCGTCTACACTTGTCTCTTGACCTGGCCTCACCCTCTGTGGCCCCTCCCCCTCCTTACCCCCCACCCCCTACACTAAGCAAACAGAGCTCCACATTCCCGCCTGTACACAGCTGCCTCAAGCAGCTGGCCTATTTTAACAGACTTCCCTGATCTAAACATACACACACATGCACACAGGCACGCGCACACACCCACACAAACGAGCAAACAGTAAATTCCCAAAGAGAGATACGAACACGGTCGTGACAAAAATCTCTATGCTTTAATTAACCCACACGTGCTCATCTTAAGAGTCATACATTTATAAGTCTTTTCATAGAGATAAATATTGGTCACACACACCCCATGACTGAATCAAACAACTGTGAAACAGTGCATACACCAATGGTATTAGAGAATATGTCTTTGAGTGAGAATGTATGATGACACAGTTGAAGACAACATTAATGTATTTGCTCTGCTCTAAGTCAATATGACCATTGTGCAAGCTACAGTCACTGGCCAATATTTTTCCAGCAAATTGCACTTTGCCACAGAGTCTGATGTGCTACTCCAACGTGTGTATGCACGTGTGTGTGCGTGCGTGAGGATCTGTTCGTTTGAGTGCCTTTTGCACCATTCAGGATTAAGTGTGTATGAAATGTGACTAGTAAGGGCTGTAAATATTTCTCCATGCTCAATAAACACTCCCTGACCCCAAACTGAATTAATGGGCGTGCACATTTCTGCACATACTTGTGTGGGTATAGGTGGGTGAGCACAGATGTGTGTACGCGCGCGCGCGTGTGTGTGTGTGTGTGTATGTGCGTGTGTGTTCATGTGGTGACGTGTGCCAGTGTGTAAGTGCAAAATCGTGTATCTGAATGGGAGACTTTGAAACAAAAGGGAGAGAGTGACGGCTAAACAGAGTGGGAGATGGGGGGTAAAGGAAAGATGGTAATTGGAAGATGGAGAGAAAAGGGGAGAGAGAAGAGGAGGAATAGAAAGAAGAGAGTGAGCTGAGGTGAAGGAGAGGGGAGGAACTGAGCTTGCACATGGGGGCCCAAGGGTTATTGAGCTCCTCTCTTCAGACCGTCCCTGTAAACAGAGCACTGAGGCTGAGGGACTTAAACAGCAAGGGGCCCGCAGACTGAGAGATGAGACCAGCTTCACACACACCAGCTCACACATTACACACTTATACACCTATAAACACAGTAACACACATGCTTACATATTCCACGCATATACAAACACACAGCATAATCACACATAAACACACATGCTCAAACATTATGCACAAGCATGTAAACTCAGACATTCCACACATACACAAACACATATACATACACATGCACGCTCACAAATTCCACACATATGCAAACACTTGTACACATACGCATACACATGCAAACACACCAGCTCACACATTTCACATGGACACATACAGACACACATGCTCATATATACCACACATACACATACACATACACGCACATACACACGACAACAAATTACACAAATACACAAAATCATATACAATAACACGAAGAAATGCACATAGTAATGCACTCATGCAGATAAACGCGCGCACACACCCACACTTGAATGTAAACCCACAGGCAGAAGCATTTTTATCTGACACACAAACAGTATGCACTGAAAGACTACACACATGTGCATGTGCCCTATCTTTTCAGCACACAGACAGGCATCATGTAACTGCACAAACTGACAAGCATGCAGGCACACGCTTCTCATGATACGAGGCATGCACATGCAAAACCACAGCAAATTACTCATACCCACATCGCCCCTTCCCCACCAACCACACACACACAGGCACACACACGCTCATACAAGCACTCATACAGACGCCAAGACTCCAGCCAAATTCACACGCAGAATCACAATCACACAAACTCAATGCTACGCATCACACACGGGACATAAAGAAGCAGATCCACATAGACTGACTATTGTTTCCTAGTTGATTACGCTGTAATTTTGTCCCCAAGGGGGGGAAAGACATATCGTTGACGCCAACGACTGCAGCTGGCCCTCAACAGGGGCAAAACAGGTTCAGGCCAAGAGCAAGGTCTCGGCCAAGATTTCGACACCATTTCCCGCAGTCTACTCCGAGCCCCAAACTCTGTCCAGCCCTATTTAAAATCACTCCCAATTAGGAGCTGCAATCATTCCCAGAAACTGCGAGAGGCAAGCTAACCACAACCACAGTGGCCTGCTGCCAGAAGTCAATACGACCATTGTGCAAGCTGCAGTCACGAGTCAGTATTCTCTTCAGCAAAATGCACTTCGCCAAAGCATCTGAGTTGCTAACCTGACATGTGCGTGACTGTGTCTGTTACCTATAAGAGGTTTAAATGGGCGACAGTTGGAGTCCCGGTGAGTGCAGTGTACACAGCTGTGGCTGGAGGCTGAGCTCGGTTTACCACTGCACATCCGACGGTAAATTTGGCTGATGCGGCCTCCCCTCATTCCTCACCACGCATTGTGCGAAGCTCTAGCCTTTGACACAACAGAGTAAATATTTGCTCAGCAGCAGGGGAAGAGCAGGGGGGGCCAAAAAGTTTGGGAGAGGGGCAGTGTTTCTCAATGGCTCCATTCACTTCACTTCAAAAAGCCAGATCAAAAGTTTAGCCATTTTTTCCCCATCTTTCTCTCAGCCTCATTCTCTCTCTGTGTTTCTCTCCTTCAGAGTGCTTCTCCACTGCTCCAGAGCTTTCATTTTCTGTCTTCTTTTCTTGTGTTTACTTACCTCCGCGTATCCCTCCTTCTCACTCCTGCACACTTCCGCCTCCCTTCCTGACTCTTTCTCTCTATCGCTCCGTCTGTTAGTTCTAAAACAGTGCTCTCTTTCATCGTGCCCCCGGCCCATACTCAATCTCTCTCTCTCTCTCTCTCTCTCTCTCTCTCTCTCTGTGTCTCACGCACACACACATGCACACACACACTCATCTACAATAAACACAGGCAAATATACAAGGCATGCACAGTCAAATACCAACAACCATACATGGTAATGAAGACAGAGTCCCAGATCTAGATAGATGTGCATGAATTCTCTCAAACTCCCACACAAAACACACACACACACACACACACACATACGGCTGTGCGCGCACACACTTAAACACACACACACACACTTTCTTGTTCTCTTTCTCACACACACAATCACAGAGCCACGTACATAGACAAAACCCAGAGAAACTCAACCTCATATCTCATACATCACAGGACAATTATTAATGCTATTGGCTGAGAGCAAAAACCCCTCTTCCAACAGCCAAAAACTAAGCAGCAGCATATGCACAGCAGCCTAACTGACACCGAGCAGCACTGAAATTTAAAGCACTTTGCCGTACTGAACTGCGTTCCAGTGCTCATAGAGCCAAGCACAGGCCTGGGCTTCGTGGGAAAACTTTACTGATACCACAGCACATGCTGCAAAAAAAAAAAAAAAAAAATCTAACCGAGCATTTTAATCTGGAATTTAGGCTGAAAGCAATTATCTTTATTAACTTTTTTGCTCAGTAAAATAAAAAAATTTGCCACTGACATGAGAAAATTTTGACTCATCTCTAGAGTTATCCCTGGAGTAATAAAATTTCACTTGTCAAGCATAAGGTAACTTAAAGCAACATTTTCTACTTATGAGATAAAAGTAAAGAAGTGAAGTCTCATGAAAGGATTAAATTACTAGTTCAGACAGACACTTTTGCAGAGCAAATGAAAAAGTCCCAAAAAGCCCCTGACAGATACTACAGTAAATGTGGACTGCCGCTTCTCTCTCTGGAACACTACCTTAAGAAAGTAGAATCCGTATGGTGCAGACCTAAACTAAACACATTACACCACCACCACCCTCCACTCAGCTCATTTAGCCCACTCTGTGTATGAAAACTAGCAGATGTTCAACCCACTGAATTCACAGTGCCATATTTCATCCGCAGCTCGAGAATATAAAGTTTACAACGACATGAGGGAAGATAGAGTTTCAGTCCAGACAGACAGTACAAATTGGTGAAAAATTACCATGTGTTTAATTACCAGGAGAAAAGAACATACTTCATTTACTTGGCCGGGCCCGATCACAATGAGATCAGTACGTATTTAGGCAGTGATCTCATTTTAATGTGCTGCAATACCTACATTGTTGACTCCATATGGATGAAACAGCTATGCTCAATTGAAGGGTTTTGAGGCAAAACGAGATTTTTATTGTAGTGGGAAATAAGATATGCATCTCATTTTGCCCCAAAACCCTTCAATTTTAAATGCAGTCTGCCAGTTTAATTTCAGAATATTTGCGTTCACATCAAGTGAATCACAAAAAAAATTAGAGATCTGCGAAATCGGGTCACTGTCCAAATAATTATGGTGCTCAGTACAAATAAAACAAGCGGTGTCTGGTGCTCACCTGTTCACTACACCTCCGGTACTCCTTTTCTGGTCCGGCGCATTTCAGATTCTGAGTGGCCACCTGGGGCCCCCACTGTCCCCCAGAATGCCCTGCTTCAGGCCCCCCCTGAGCCTGTCCCCCTGGACGCTGCAGGAGCCAGAGGTCGGGGTTCGGGGGGCTGTGGGGCTGGGGGTTGCGGGGGCGAGATTGGGGCATGGAGGGGGAAAAGCCGTAGGGGGGCTCTCGGTTCGGCGAGAAGCGGCTGATGGGGGAAGAGAACGACGGAGGCACCCGTCTGTCAGTCGGTCTCTCGTTATGCGTTTGCTGGTGTCTGGCCGTGTGGCTGCTGCTGTGTGTGGGCCAGTATCTGTTTGTCTGCATTTCTATCTGTCGGTTGGGGTTCCTGTTTGCCTGCCTGCCTGTGACCCCAGACTGCCTGGGAGGGCCCCGAGCCGCCTGTCTGTCCGGGGCACTGGCCGTGAGTCTGGCCGCCTGAGTGGGCCTCGGTCTGGCTGATGGGGAGGCGGTGCTCTCTCCCACGGCCTCGCTCCCTCCCTCCCTCTCTCCCAGGTCCTCGACTCCCCCGCCCCTCTTTGCCTCCCTCTCCCCCCCGCCTCCCTCCTCTTTGTCCCCCTGCTCTCCCTCTCCTCCTCCTTCTCCCTCCTGCTTCCTTTGTGTGACAGCCCCGTCCACGCCGACCTCCCTCTCTCGCCCCTCTTCCTCCAGCTCTGGGGCAGCCGTGGTGCTGTTGTCCCCGCGGCTGGAGGTGTGGCGCGCGTTCCTATTGGTCCGAAGCAAGGGGAGCGAAAATGGCACTCTGCCGTAGCCAAACTGGCCTGGGCGAATGGAGGAGCTGGAGGAGCTGGAGGTGCTGGAGGAGCTAGCCCGGGCGAATGGAGGAGATCTGAACAAAATGACAAACGACAGAGCACAACAATATAGAAGAGCAGAGCAAGAGAGAACAAGTGCTAGCACTGACGGACCACAGGCCTCCACAGTGTGTACTTTATCCGGAACAAGGAGAGAACAAGAACCTGATGTGTGTATGATGGGGAGAAACGAGTGCAATTCAGTTTGACACATTGTTTCTTCTGAACTGAATGAGGTGGGTGTGATGAAAGCATTTGAATCTGAACATTGTCTCTGTATGACTCGAAATCAATGGAATGAGCCAAGCAAACAGAGAGCACTTCTTTATTAGGAAACGCCGTTTGCTCTGAACATGCAAAAAATGCCAACTTTATCATCTTCACTTGGCACTGAAGGGAATTAAAGTATTTTAATATAAACTGCCTGCACAGTTGTAGCATTACATAGTTCCCCAGGGAATCAAATTCCTCTTACCTTCTTGAGGAAGCCACATCCCGACTGGTCACCCCTGATCTTCTGCCCCCGCCCCCTCCAGCTCTGCCCGGGCCCTGATTGGTGGACCTCATGGAAGTCCTTCTTTGTCCATAGTTCTGTGCAGATGAAGAGAACGATGGCGGACGGTAAATGGAGGCCGGCTCCTGATTGAGAGGGGGGAATTCCGGCCGATAAATCGGAGCCCCGGCATTGGGCCGATCCACCGTAGCCCCGCCCGGATTGTTCCAGTAGATGGAGATCCCAGGATTCTGATTGGATCTCAGAGGATGGTTGTACAAAGGCTGCCTTTCAGCCCCTCCAAACTGGGCGGTGCTGGGCATAGAGTACTGGGAGGGGTAGTAAGGGCGTACAGCGGATATCACAGGGGTGTGGTTGGGGAGTCCCGGGGGCAGAAAAGATGGGGACCCCCCCCAGGTCTGGCGGATTTGGGGTGGGGGTAGGCATTGCCTCCGTCTCTCTGACACCCCCACCCCACAGCTCTGAGAGCAGTCAGTCCAGGTGCTCCAGGGCCCCCACACGCCCTCTTGTCCCTCTTCATCCAGGGCCTGACGGGCTTTTCTGCCTGCAGCCTGTAATAAACATGCAATAAAGAAAACTGCATTCCACTGGATATATGCAATGCAACACCCAATACACTCAATTACCCACAATAGTAAAAAAAAAAAAGCAATAAGGCATGCAATTACAGTGTGACACCAGTAACCACTAATGAAGATGGAGTGTTTGCCTGAACAACAGATTACGGCACATGCTACGTTATTCTAATTTTGGTATTTCAAGCATTTTGCTGATGCTTGTGTTGCGTGAGACAAAGTAAATATAAATGGAGAAAAGCCATAGATTCAGCAGCATTGCAAGAAGCAATTAATGAATGTCAGACCAAAGATGCTGGTAATAGGTAATCCTAAAGAGAATTTAGTGGAAGGGAAGACACAAAATAGAATGGTTTTTAAGCCACAGGGGAATACATGGTTGAAAGGGGAAGATGTGAAAGAGAGAAACTGGATTCATGGTGGAATAATGTGGAAAATGTTAGTGCTAAACCAAAAACAAGCTACTTATCATCCTGCAAGGTATGGATAGCATGGTACAGTCAGCTGGCCACACTGATTATTGAAAATACAGGTGTCAAGAGTCTGAGAGACACCGGTCATTGGCTCAAAAACAGTTATGCGTTAAACTTCAACATTAATTCCAACCCACAGTGACTTACTCACATCTGTTTTAATATCACAGCATAAAAGGGATCAGTTCATTTTCAATTAACATAAGAACTTACTTGCTTTTCAGCTCTAGTCAGAGACACAGTAATCAACACACAGCTCCACACCAAGTAAAGCCTGAAACACAGATGAGAGAGATACAGTTCGAAGGGAGTTGCTATAAACACGGCAAACTCTGTATTTCTGAGGAATGCTTTCGCATTCTTAAAAACTAGGTTATTGGTGGAATCCATCCAGCCCGTGGTCTCAGTGTTTCTTTCTCATACGAGTTAAAATGCCACATGAATTTCATGTATAGCCAATAGCTTCTATAACGTAAGACTACATCTTCAGGGGCGGTATGACTGCCCTAATCTGAGCGCATCATGTGCCGTTCTTTCCACTATAACCGCTAATGCGACCAAGAACAGTTAATTGAAAAAGGCGATAGTTCAATAAAGACTGTTTCAACTAGCCTAATATAAGGCCGGCTAAAACAACACTGTAGAAAATAAAAAGTTGACGAAAATTAAAAAACTCTAGGCAACCAGCAGCAAAGGATTTAAGAGTTAGCTCAAATTCAAGTTCCACGTACAGTATTTGCACAAACTCATTTTTAAAGAACTTGAAACCTGAAGTTGAGCTAACGCAATTATGGTTTGCATCTGGGTACCTTACTTTTTAAAGTTTAGTCAACTTTTTATTCATTTACTTTTTAAAAATTATTTTGTTTTTTTTGGACTGAGCCACTAACATAGCGATTTTGCATATTTCCTTAACGACCAGTTGGAAATAACCTAAAACAGGCGGCTACTAAAAGTGTGTCCAAGAATACAACTCATGTTACTTGACCGCAGAATGTCACCTTGGTCTTTGTTGAAGCTACAGTATTTACAGGATTTTTCTAAAGTACCGCACCTCACAGCGACTAAATTTACGGCAACCACTCATTAAACCACATAGGACAGTCACAGACACCACAAACCAACTCCTGATGCTCCCCTCACCACACGGTGAGAGCTGACATTAAACACGCTCCAACACACTGTGATGAGGTCTGGACTGTAGTGCGCAAGAGCCCACCGTAGACGACACAATTAAATAGCAAAAACCCAGAATTACAGTCCACTGGAATTGAACAGAACCGCTGAAGCCGCAATAATGACCCCCTACCATTATCCACGTTTCATTGCCGTTACAGTGGCAGTTAGAGTAAACTCGGGCAGAAACTTTGGAAAATCACGCACACTCACACCGACCTCGCCTGGGGCAGAATTCCACATTGTGCTCAGAAGTGGGGTCTATTCTGCATAAATTTACACAGTTCCGCAGTTCAAACTTGAGAACAAATCTTCATTCAAAAAGTCTACTGACATTACATACCACTAACAAAACAAATTAGGTTTCTTAAGTATAGCCTCTGTAAGAAATCAGATAAGTAACCTATACACATTGGCTTCCAACGCAATAGCGAGAGCGAACAGCAACAACTGAGTATTCGTTCAGTCACCGTCACCGTACTTACCTGCGCTGTATTCCAGTCCCCATTATTTTCAATCGCTTAGCTTTAGTACTTGGTCAAAGGCTTCGAAAAAGAGCAGTTTAATTTTCTGTTGCGGATCTTGAAACGTGCGGTCCCTGTAGTTGCCTACAACATTTCTGAAGTGGTATGGGGATCTCCTTCCTGAGTGCCCAATCTCTGGATGACCCCCCTTCTTTCCCTGTCACATTCACCCGACCCCCCTCCCCGTTTTCTGTGTGAGGAAAATTCTGTGGTTTCCCCCCTCGACTTCAGTCGACAACTTTTTTTGTCCTTGTTTCAAATTGGTGTGACGTCTAGCAGCTGGGAGGGGGCCTGAGAGGGCGAGAGGGATTCTGAATTTGCAGATTACACAACTCTCACACACCCTAAGCAAAAACGCGCTGATCTATTCACTTAGATCTGCCGCTTTAGGTCATATTGCTGCACGCATCGCGTTTTTATGTCCTATGATAAAAACGCAGGTCATAGACTGATATCTGGGCTACAAATGAGAATACGTCGGTAATTTACTTACTCTATTGGCAATTTTTCTATCAGGTTTCGGATGCGAGCGGATAATGACGGTTTCATCTGACCAATAATAGACCACAGTGCAGCAACAGAAAAAAAAAAAAAAAAAAAAAAACAGTCAACCTTCGAAGAAAATTACAACTGTCCAACTGGAACGTTCCGCCAACGCCTGGGCAAAGCCTTGTCTATTCTGATGCAAAATATGGAATGCTGATAAAGGCATCCCCGGAGGGCATTCAGCAGGATGAAAGCGATTTGACTTCAGAATATATGAGAAAATGCAGATTGAAAAGTGGCCGAATTTGCTTTTTCAGCTGCCGATAAGCCTTTGCTATTTCCTGGCAATAGAACAGATGCAATGGGTGAGCTGTGCTGTTGAGTGCCTGTTATGGATTTGGTCACACTGCTGTTGATTTACTGTATATCTTGGGCGGGACGTCCTATGTTTTCAGGACCATTCGTGAACTCTCATCCGGCTGCTAAAATTGCAACTAATGTTATCCGCTTGGTTCGTGTCGGTACAATATATTTCCCATATGGCCATAATTTTGGCTCAAAATAATAATTAAAAAAATCTATATTAATAATATTCTTTACTATTAAAACACATGTACTAAAAGTAAATATACAAAAGTTTCAGTAGCTTCTATAAAAATCTGAATCAAACTTGTCAGTGCTTTTGATTAAATAAACTTGAAGGCAATGTAAGTCATGTTAGTGCTTTCTCAGTTTGTGCACAGTAGGAAGGCCTAGTTTATGACCATATTTATTCAATCCTACACCCACAGATGGTATTGAAATGGTGCACATATTAAATACATTGCCTGAAACCTATTCTATGGGACATTTTTGAGTATAATCATCAAATACATTTTTGCCTGAATGGCAAAGGTTTAAAATCAGTGTACAAGCTTTTTCATGCTGGTGGCAGGACATAGGTGAAGGTTGTTTGTATTAATGACCCACCCTAACCAGAGCACACTCAACGCCTTAAGTGCTCATTGCTTTCACAGGCTTCATCTAAATGAGGCACCAACCCTCTTTCTCTACACCAAGTCAGGAATGGAGTCACTGTCAATAAAGTAATGAATAGTCTGATAAAAATCAACTAAGGTGTCAACGTGCCATCTGCCATGTTCCGGAGTTGGGCAATCTGACTGTGGAGTCGCTGAACCCTGGCGTCTGACCCTGTTATTAGCAGCATGCCTATCAGTGAATCACTGTGAGCATTTATGCACTTATCAGAGCATATCAGTGCTTGCGTTGTGCGGGGGCCTGTTATTTGTTTCAGATCACTGCTGACTAATTACATCACAGGCTCAGGCTGATCCCTCCTCTAGAGTCATTATTTCACTGCCCATCTGCACCCATTTTCATTCGCTCACTTGCACAGTTTTGGAGTTACGCCCTGTTCCAAAACCTAGGAGCTCAATGTGTCTCACAGAGACATAGTTTTTCTTGCGTAATGTTTGTGGCAGGCATAAATAGCTGAAGAGAAAACATAGTACAAAATATCAGGGCTTTATCATTCATGTAATTTATTTATGAGGTCTATTAGAAAAGAGCAGCATTGAGTAACCCCTAAAATGTTCAGATATCTTGACACTATGATTACATCAACAGTGCATTTGGTTTAAAAACTCATGGTCACCACTAATCGACCACAAAAACCCTAGTGGTATGCAGTATCTAAACAAGCAGTAGAGGCAACAGAAAAATGAGAGGAAGAGATAAAAAAAGATTTAATAGGGGAAACAGTAAAAAAAAAAAAAAAAATCTCTGTATCAGAAAATTACTCAGATGGAGTCAATATTTACTTCATTCCAATGACACAGCAGACTGCAAGGATCAAAGCAGTGTGCAGGTATGTGTTTTATGTATTTTTTATGCTTTTTACTTTTAGAGCTCAACCAGCCATGTTACTCTGACCCTTCCTATGGCTGGTCACTGCTACATTGGTTCAGCTGCAAATAAGGTTGTCATGCCAACTATAGCAAAGTGAATATAATTAGAATAGAAAGATGGAAAGAAACAGAGAGACAGAGAACAATAGAGGTAGGAAGAGAGCGAGCAGTACTGTTGTTACTGCCATTCAGAGTGATGTTAATTGGCTGTTCATTACACTGTGCAATGAATTTGCTCAAATTCTTGAACAAACACAGATTTATTTTCCAGCATTCACCACAAATGTATACATAAACATGTTTTCCCTCACATACATAGATAGACACGCATACATACCACAACAACACAAAGAAGCATTTGGCCCACTCTAGAGCCTTCGCTCACAATTTGGTGCCACATAGTCTGGTGTGATCTCACAATGGATCCTAAATTAACGCAGTCCAGGTCAGCTCAGGGTTATTCTAAACCTTGATATACTGTAGGACCTCCAATTACATCACAATAGTGAACCAGAAATAGACAGTCGACAATCGGTAAAAAAAAAAATCAGCTTTGTGGAAAGGACAGTATTGACATCTCTGAATTCTTAACATCTGCAGTGGAACAGACAATACTGCAATTACCTACAATTTTTTGGTGTAGGCAACTCTGAAACAGTTTACAAGGAGCATACTTGCATTCAAAAATAATAGGGAGTTCGCCCCAATCCTACATTGTTAAACAATAGCAGAGCATAGTTACACTAAGTCAAGTGGGTTTCATCCCCCTTCAGGAAAATTTTACTTTACCTTGCATGACAAAATAGTTAAAACTATAAAACAAAGCTAACCCAAGGCTAAAATTTTTTCTTATAGCATTAAACCTGAAAATACCAGGAGTTAATCACAAAGACAAAATTACATGATACCTGAACTTTCTCTGGTACATGTATTCTTGAAATCAGGCCCTCTACCTGTAGGTAGGTTGTGCTTTTTTCCTCTAATGGTTATTTTTTGCACTACAGTGAAAGTAAAAATGTTTAATTTTATGACTGGTAATTTTACAATTCTTTTAAAACTACACACATATTTTCCACCACATAGTTATCTATCATTGTCATTGACAATACACAAGGTGAACATCACAGGTTGACAGTATGTATGCATGTATACCTGAAAGCAAACTTGCGAAAGGAGGTTTTGTTGTTTTCCTTCTAGACTGTATAAGGGAAAGTCTTCTTTATCTGGAAATATAGGATAAGCAAGTTCAGTTTATTAAAGCGAACTATGCCTGAGCAACAATAAAAATTCTACAGACACTCTACCCTTTTTTTTATTTCACACAAATATAGCCAATTAAAAGTAGAATTTACTTTGCAGATGGGGTGTGCAGGCATTGGATAAGGCTCTATTCTGCTTAATCAATCTCTCTCTCTCTGTCACAATCCCAACTCAGTCTATAGGGATTTCACAGAATGCTAAATTCCCTCTCTCATTATTTCTCTCTCCTCCATCTTTCCTTCTTGCACACTGCCAGTGAGGTGAATCTGAGTACTGTAGGTTTTGGCAGGTGCATGCTGCATGGTCCTCGTTCGTCTCCACAGTCGACCACATAAATTATCCTGCTGAGTACAATACAGTATGAGCTGGCCTGCAAGACAAATGGTGTTGAATGTTAGAACACGAACCATTTCCACAGAGGCTGGCAACAAGCCGACATCCAAATTCAAAACTGATGCTCTGCACCACCCTTCTTTTCTTGCGAATAATTAGCCAAACAAACCTAAGTAGCAAAAAATCGATCATAGTTCATGAAGAGCTCATTTCCTTGAAAATTGCTGATCGTTTCCAGTTGTGCCATTACTTCTGAAATATCCAGCACTTACTACAGTCATCTCGTTGCTTTCATGCTATTTATAAAAGCTCTTTATACTCCTGGAAACCTCAGAGAATTGAGAATATGCAAGATTTTATTAGATAAGATAGGCATTCATTGACTGGCAACCAGGGGACACAAAAGGACAATGGAGAGTTTTGTTTTGACTGCATCTTCAGCTCCAACGATCTGTCGTCACCGTCCTCCCTTTAAGTGAAACTTGCCCTCTTCTATTTGAATCTCCCCTGCGCGGTCTCCCTGCTCACTCCTCTCTCTCTCAGCACAGAGGATCCGTATGCTGTGCAGCTCTCAGACTGTGCTGAGCATAGCAGGCATAGCTGAAAGGGGACCAAAGCCAGAACTCTCACTCTACTGCACTGTCCATGTCTGTCTGTTTGGGTCTGGCAGGAATTACCAAATATGCAAGGCTGTACCTATTACTATCTGTGCTGAGCCAAGACTGGGCAAATAATCTTTATCCAAAGGCATTGATTCCAGACAATAAAAGCAGTGTGGGGATTCGTAAGGAGCCAAATAATTAAAAAAACTCTGAATCATCCACAGAATCAATTGAGTTCAAGCCTTTGGGTGGGGGTGCTTTGCAGATGAGGTACGATCACGCAGCGCGGGTGGGCCAGTGCATTGGGTTTTATTCCAGTCTGAACCGGAGGTTTTTCCCCTGCTTGTCTTCCCTCATGTGACTGGAGCTAGGCACACTGCTACAAATTCGCATAAACACAGCATCGACAGCCAAGCGTAGGCCTGCGTGTTTACGCTAGCGTGCACTCATTCGCCGAAACAAATGCTGGCACTGAAGACCCAGAGAAAACCGCAAACACTCGCCACGTCCTCAAAAGAACAATACAATCATCTGAATTATTTTCCTGAACAAAAACAAACTGCTTTTATGACATATACCACAGTATACAGCAGGACCCTGTCTGTCCACCTCCGTTCATCCTGGAGAGGATGTCTGAGGAGACACTTGACCATGTGGCCCTTGTCAGTGTTTGGAGAGAAACTCCATGGACCTCCTGTTATTGTCTTGGCGGCACAAGATCACAACCATCACAGAGGACGGCAGGTTATTTTTAACCAGGTGGAGGGGAAGGGCAGCTCAGGCTCATGGGGCTATTTAAAGAGGGGGCCCTTTCAATCAGAGGCGCTTGACATTTTAATCGCTCTGATATCTGGTGCACTTCGCCCTCCAAGAACAATGAGGGCAGCTCGGCTCCTGTGTTTGTTTCCTGCAGGGATAGTGTCGCCCTCTCTCCTGCCCTCCCAGTGAAGATACTCCTTCTTTCCCAACCGCCTTCACTCAGTCACTTTGTCTTATTTATTGCACATCACAACCTTTCCTCTTCCCTTTCTATTTATGAACTGGAAGTTTGTTTTCCTTTCTGTAGTTCTATACTTTATAGCCTCAGTTTTGTGGCCTTTTTCCTCTGTGATCATTATCTGTACGGCCCCATTGCCTGACACAAACGCTCTCAACTAAACTTTTCTCTTTCTTAACCCAACTGCTCTCTGCCCTCTATTACTGACTGTCTCCACACCTTCCCACTATCTATCCACCTCTTGACCCACACTATAAATCAATGCTCTTTCAAGCCCTCCGCTGCCCACGCTCTACTGTGCTCCTTCAAAACCGCTCTTTCTACCCCCTGGCTAAAAATAATTTCTGATGAACTTTGAGCGACTCTGGGGCCTGAATGAAGGATTTCTTTGTGCTCTGTGAGGGACGGAGAGGGGATGAGAGCCAAGGAGGAGGGGATTGATACAGTTATCTTTCAAGTATGCTAATTGAGCTGTTCATGATACCAGTGGCGTATGTCACCATTATGGAACTACTGTTAGATGTGGTTCATTCCAACCAAGTGTTTCCATTTCAAATTTCAAACTAGGATGGAATGAGGGAGTACAAAATGCTAATGATCAGAGAATTTTGAGAATTTCTCCTGTATATCAGACTTCTGTGATCTCATCATCTTTTTATCGCTCCATCTCAACAGTCGTGCGGAGTCAACTCAATCACTCTGTGATGACTTCCCCTCTCTCTGAGCTGCAGTCAGTGTTAGTGCTCCCAACTGACCTGTGTGTCAGAGTTCAGGAAGTCAGGAGTTCATATATCTGAGTCCACAATGTGCACCCATTCAGTGCTCTTGTCTTGATGGGAAAATGTAAAGAGCTGTGATCCCGCCACTGAAAATATCATGTCCATGAGCGCCATCGTTGAGGCAGTGGTGAATCGACACTGGTCAGAGTAAGATTTGCTCTAAGGGCACCTTGTCCCTCTCTGTGGTGCACCCATCCCAACCCAACTCTCACCCAACCCCCCCATTGTCACTGTGACTCATGTCCTTTCCATTCCATCGCCCTCCCTCCTCGCTCAATTAGAAAGAGTGGGAAAAATAACCGACTCCCCAGTTCCTGACCTCCGTTCTGCTTTCCTGTTTCCATTAAAAACAGATCTCTCCCTCTCCGCTCACGCTCCTATTTTAGTCAAATTTCATACCCCCCTTCCTGCTCCTCGAATTCTCCCATCCACGCTTATAAGGAATACCTCTTTTGTAATACTAACAATGTGTTACATAACAGAGACTGGATTGAAATTCAAGGTAGTCATGATCCAAAATGTTACATGTAAATGAAATCTAGAATAAGATAAACTCCATAACATGTTTTGCATTATGATTTTTATTGCTTAAAATTAATGGCAAAATACATATGGCAGGCATTAGAAAATAAAATGTCTATGAAACCTCATACTGGAGAGAAAAAATGTGTTTTACATAAGTGAAAAGAATGACTATCAACAATCTTAACCCTTTGTTGCATGTTGTCCAATATTTTGGACATAAGTTAAGTGGGGTTTATTTTCTCTAGACTCATAGATACCCTGAAAACACAAAATGTACATTTTACTGGACATTTCCAGATAATAATTTCCTCAATAGGTGCCTCTCTGATTAGTCACATGATTTACCACAAACAATCACAATAGCTGCATCCACAAGTAAGAGGTAAGTTGACAAAAGTCAGAAATAGTCTTGTATTGTTCAAGTTTTGATCAGACTTTTTTCTGTTGGGGGATGGAAATACATTATATAGCACAAACTGAAAACACATTTATGCAATGCATGTCTATTTGTTGGAATACATCCGAGTCTATGCTCTATCAAAAATATTGGACATTATGCATGCTGAGTAAATAGCTCAAATAAGCAATGTCCAGAATACAGATAGATCATCATGGATATCAATGACCAGGTTTCTTCAACTTCACATTATTTCGGTCACTCCGTATGCATAATGTCCAAAATACTGGATGGCAGTGTGCATCCAACAAGTATAATGTCCAAAATAATGGACAGACAGACCACTCACTTGCACCCCCCCCACACACACACACACAAAATATTGCACCAAATCCCCTCAAATGGTCCAAGGCATTTGTATGTACTCTATGCATCAAAGGGTTAACCATGACCATAGCAATAAAGACATTATCTTTTACATTAAGCAGTATCTTTTTTCACTAGGATATATTATTACACAAATTTTTATTATATGATTATTGAATGTACTATTGAATTATAAAATGGAGTAACCTGTTTCACTTCTTTATTGATTTTTAATGTTCAGCAGAAAGTCGATTTTAAGGGCACGATCAACAGAGATTTTTTTCAAAAAATATTTAAGATAGAGGTATGTACTTGCATGGTTTAATTTTCTCATCCACTATTTCACTTTTCCACTATTTTTAATACCAGGAAGAATGGCCTCTGTGGTATCTGTCAGTCATTTTTGTTAACATAACCTTTCCAGTCTTTAACCGAATTTGGGGATAACTACAATTCAAAGCAAAAAGTATGCAGACATCCAACATCTTATCCAAAACTATGGGAATTAATATGAAATTTGAGCACCCTATGTTGCCATAACAGCCTTCACTGTTCTGGGATGACTATATGCTAGATGTTGGACCAGTACTGCGTGGATTTGCTGCGATTCAGCAACAGAAGCATTTGTGAGGTTAGGTAATGATGTTAGGCATAACACCTAGTTAGCAGTTGCCTTCTAAATTGATCCCAAAGGTGTAGGCCAGTCAAGATCTTCCTTATTGTTTTCGACAACACTATTTGCACATGAATCTCATTGTGTACAAGGGCATTGTCATTCTGAAACAAGCAACGGCCTTCCCCAGACATAGAGGCACTGAATCATACAGAATGTGCTTGTATGCTGCGGTATTAATATTTGCCTGCACTGGAACCAAGGAGCCTGGTCTAAACCGTGAGAAAGTCCCAAACCAAGAAGTGTCGAAATTCTTTGCGTCATACATACAGTACATACGTTTATAAACAAAAACACACTTTGCATAAGAGGGAGTTGAATAGGCTGCAGAGTGGTGTATACCGATAAGCACCTTGACTTCAGAGCAGGTACCTGTCTCATGATTGGGCCACAGCTGACCGGGACTGAGAATCCTGTGGAGGCCGTGTGCTCTAGTGCGCACCTAAAGCTGTAAAGACAGGAGCAGCCCATTCCATACTATTACCCAGCCTTAAATAACCAACTGAAACTATTCATGATTCATGCAGTGATTTTCTTAATGTTCTACCATGAATATAAATGAAGAAAATACAATTTGCCTTTTGCTATGGAAGTGTTATAGCAACAGTGCCACATGTGAGGGAGCAATTAGACATGGTAATGAAATGCAGACACAATCTATCTAATATAGCCAACGATTCATACCATTCCAGGCACTGCAACAGGATTGAGCAGGAGAGCACTGAGCTGAACCCACATGTTCGCATATGTGTGGATGTTTGAGTGAGTCCAGTGTGTGTGCTGCAGCTGGGGGTAAATGTACCCATGAGGAGGATTCAGAATCATCAGGGCTTTGCTCTGAAGTCTTCCTCAGCTGATTTTCACTCAGAGCATCAGAGTGCCATCTGCACCTCCTGCATGCTGCTCTGTCCTGGCTGCTGGCCTCCCCCTGTGCACGTGTGCCGTCTCACTGCTTCTACTGCAGCACAGACATCTTCAAATACACACAGGGTGACTTGAGCAGAGAGAAGGGGGAGATAGAATTTGTCAGAACATCCAAACAATAACACCTGGGGCTGGCCTGTGTAGGATAGGCTCCCACTCTGGGTTCTTCCAGAGATATTACCGTGTGAATGTTTTACTTTCTCATGAGCAGTTTATTTTGACCTCAGTTGCTAGCCTTCTGGAAATGCATACCTCCAGATTTCTGGATGTCTTTTTTTTTTTTTTTAACCAATTCCACTGCAAATAATGTTTTGTTGCAGAGACTATGTGAAATGTCCCATTGAAATTAAAGTGAAAGCACCACATAATGGCACCTCCAAAAACATTCCAGTAAATACTTCTGAAGAGCTTTAAAAACATTAAGCTGAACTGGTAATTGGAATGGACAAAAATTTCTACAAATTGATCACTGTTGACCAAAACACCCAAAGTCACGCCCTGGATAACTACTTTATATTAGCCTTCTGCCTCACACAGTGGGCAGGAAGCATACTGTTTTCTGGCCCTCTGTCTGCCCATCACACATATCTTGCGTATGCAACATCTACTGAAGGAACGGACAGATGTTGACCAAATTAGACACAGTAACTCCCCACAGAGGGTAGCTGAACTGATCAGGTTTTGACCGTCATTGGATCAATGGTCAAGGTCTCACAGGGTCACTCAGAATGCGGGGACTGAAGATCAACTTCTCGGTCGTGTGAAACTATGGCAATTGAAAGCATAGCAATCAACTCTTGTATTGACTTCTACCTTGTTTGTGACGTCATTGTTGGGACACAGGCAGCTTTGCTTTTATGCATTTTGGTCGCAAATATGGCACTTGATCATGGACATGTAAGCAATGTCATAGTTGATTTATAATTGAAGTAAAGTACCAAAAGTGACTCTGATACCTCAAATGAGCCAAAGAGAACCCATCTGATCCCTGAACTTAATGCCACACATGCAAGCATGAAGCAGAGGTATGGAGTACCATATCCGTCAGGAGACTAACTCTTCAAAAAGTGAATATCCACAGCCTAATATAAAAGACTACTTTGACGTAAAGGTCAACTGAATTCACAGTTTATTTTACCGGGAGACGGATGAGCCAGTTGCTATCAACTCCTTCCCTATTCATCCAATACAACAAATATTACACATGGGACCAAAGAGCTCTGTCAGCTTGGTGATATAGATCTATTAAGTACCTGATATAGCCTGAATATGCATGTTATGTATCAGCATTTATCATATACCTCCTTATAAATACAGGGAATCTGCACCTGTGACAAAAGTGCGAGGCACGAGCCTGCATCACCCCACGGGCAAAATCCTGCATCACCTGTATCTGCCTGCGGGCAAAATCCCGTATCAGTGTATGATAAATAGAACATGATATGGGCATTTTCATATCACACCCTATATCAACCCTCGACCAGTATCAGCCCTTGAGCTACTGGGGTCTCGTGTTGATACAGGGTGTGATATGAAAATGCCCATATGATATTCTCTGTATATTTACTGCTAAATTCATCTGGTGAGCAAACTACCTAGATATTTAGAAGAACGGACTATTTGAATTTTCAAACAAATGAACATTAAGAAACAAATGGCAAGCCCTTTCTCTACCTTTTCTCAACTAAACCTGCTCAGGTGAGAAAATTATAATGTTTCATTATACTACATCATTAAGCTATAATGATGGAATGTTTTTTTCCCCCATCAAAGCTGTAGTGTTGTAACCATTTTTTTTTTTTTACTACATTTTAAGTAGTACTATAATTCTTCACTGGAAAAAGGGGTAATGCTGATCTTCTAGTATCTTAGGCCTTATTAATTTCCTTTATAACAGTAAAATTGGGTTTTCAAATATCACAAGTCATTCAGGTCAACTTCTTCCATTGTATTGGAGCAATTAATTTTTAAAAATACCTGGTGCTTACCATATAAGTTGAATTGAGCTGAATAATCCACTTAAGGCACTGTAAACAGGACCTAAATTAACCAGTCTGTTGATCCTCCTCCCCCCTGCCACCTCCATCATTATCTCTCTCTCATCCTCCCAGCCACTTCGGTGTCGCTTTCCCTCCCTTTTTCCATGACTGGCCAACACTTTGGCCCCTTTTCCTTCACACATCGCTTCATTTTCTACATCAAGCAAAGTGTCCTAACTGGGCCAGCTGTGCTTACTGAACTATTTGTGATGGCAACATGACCTGCATGTGTGTCAGTTATAAAACTGACCACCTGGAACCTTGATACAATACAAGAAAATGAGTGGGTGTGAATACAAAAGCAGGCATTATGACTGTCATAGAACAGGGATAAAAGGTTCTTTAGTAGTGTGTAATATTGGTCCAATTAGGTAGCATGGATAAGCACCATAATGCCTAACTGTGTTTTTGTCTGGCTAAATGTGCCATAGACCACGACCTGAAGAATTACTGGCACCCATCAATTCTGTAAACAAAAAAGCGAATAAAATAAATACCAGCACTGGATGCATATTTTATTTTTTAGGTTTTTATTGAGTTTTTCCCATTAGAAGTGCAATAACGCGGATATAAAACCACAACATGGATGAAGAAAAACAAAAGGAAAAATTACAGACTAAACGGTTGGTGAAAAGTATGACAATATTTCATGTCATTATTTATACAATTCATCTCTGGATCAGAGAACTGAGCCATATTCAACTATTTTATGAATTTCCAATGTGTGGGACTTTGATGGAATTATCCAAAATGGGAACATACCACAAATTATAAATTTTTTTTCCTAAATGGAATGTGTCACAACTACTGGCATCCCTTTTCTGCAACCTTTCAGAGAAGTCTCGGCATAGAAAGTTGCATACAGGCTAGAGCAATTTCAGGATTAGCAATAGATCATACTCCATTTGGGACTGCAAAGCCTAAAAATGAGTAAATCTCAACAACTGTTTATTGTACAGTGCTATGAAAGTGTACTTGTCCCTTTCCTGATTTCTTCTATATTTGCATATTTGTTACACTTACATGTTTCAGATTATCAAACTAATTTTAATATTAGACAAAGGCAACCCATCTAAACAGCAAATTCACCTTTTAAATAATGATTTCATTTATTGAAGAAAAAAGCAATCCAAACCAACCTGACCCTATATGAAAAAGTAATTTCTGCCTTTGTTACTAAATCAACCAATTTAATTGATAACTGGGTTCAATTTTACTAGACAGAGGAATGTGAGATGGAAGTGAGATTTGCCAGTGATGGCAAAATGAGTCTTAATGACCAAAAATTTTACACTGAGCAATCCACACCATCATATGGATGATACTGTATAAGCTCTGTAGTGGTGCTTAGATCAATGCTCTATCTTAACCCATCACAGAGATATTCAATTTTGAAGTTGGGAAGACCTGAAACTCATTTGTTCACAGCTTACAATGGCTGCTATTGGCTACTTGTGATGTGTAATGAATACCATATATGGAAAGCAGGGATTCTGCACGTTATTTTGGTATATAGATGGGGATTCCCCAGCAAAATAGTGAACAAATTTATCAACCAAATTGGTTAATTTATGGTTTTGTCTCAGGACATTTTACCATCATTAAGTGAACCACTGTTTACAAATTGCCCATTTTCTACCCTTTATCAGTGTTTTCTCACCAGGAAAGTGTACCAGGCGGAATTTTAACAACATAAAAAAGCTGAAAACTGAAAAAAATATTTTGTAGAAAAATTATGCCCTCAAGCACATATTTGGCATTTACTGAAAATGCATAGGCACGACTTAAGACTCACTTTGCCACCACAGGTCACATATATGACGAATAGAACCTATCAGGCAATGCGAAGTGGGCAAACAGCAGCACAATATGCAGTGATCTAAAAAAATTCAAGAACAGATAAGAAACAAAGTCATTGACATCTATCAGACAGAAAAGGCATTACTAAGGCATAATTAAGGCTCTGGGGTCCCAAAGAACCACAGCGGAGCCATTAACTGCAAATAGAGAAAACTTGGAACAGTGGTGAACCTTCCCAGGAGTGGCCGATCCACCAAATTCTTCCAAGACCATATCAAAGCCTCATCCAGGAGGTCACCAAAGAACCTAGAGTAATATAAAAATAACTGCAGGCCTCACTTGCCTCAGTCAAGGTCAGTGTTCATGATTCCACAATATGAAAGAAACTGGGCAAAAGTAGCATACATGGAAGAGTGGCAAGGTGAAAACTGCTGCTGACCTAAAAGAACACCAAGACTCATCCCATATTTGACAAAAAAAAAAAATCTTGATGACTCCCAAGACTTGGGATAATATTCTGTGGATTGATGAGTCAAAAGTATTACTTTTTGGAAGACACGAGTCCCTTTACATCTGGTGTAAAGCTAAGACAGCATTCCACAATAAGAACATCATACTTAAAGTCAAATGCAGTGGCGGTAGTGTGATGATCTGGGGCTGCTTTGCCGCTTCAGGACCTGGAAAATTTGCCAAAATTGATGGAACCGCAAAATTCCACTCCCTACCATAAAATCATGAGGAAGAATGTCCAGCCAGCAGGTTGTGATCTAACGCTCAAGGGCAGTTGGGTTATGCAGAAGGACAATGATCCGAACAACAAAAGTCAACCTCTGAATGGCTCATAAGAAACAAAATGAGGGCTTCAGAGTGCCTTCGTCAAAGTCTTGACATGAATTTGATTAAAATTATGTGGTATTAACTTAAACAGGCAGTTCATACTCAAAAACCCTCCAATGTGGCTGATATAAAACAATCAAGTAGATAAGAGGGGCCCCCAATTCCTCCACAGCGATGTAGAAGATTAATCGCCAGTTAGTTCTGTCATTAGTTATTAGGTTTACGGCAGAATTTTTTTTTTTCCACATAGATAATACAGCTTTTGAATAACTCTTTATTTTCAATAAACTAAATGATCATGAAAAAGCTACATTTTGTGTTTACTCACATTATTTTTGTCTTGTATTAATATTTGCTGGATGATCCTAACCTTCAAAGATCCTAACCTTCAAATATAACAAATAAGCAAACACAGAAGAAACAGTACTGTATAGTTATACATTTTTAGAGGTAAAATAAAAAAAATCTCATTTCCATTACATTTTGCTAAATAGGGCAAAAAGCTTGCCTGTGAGATGAGACAGCAAATCTTGAAGTGAGTCTAACTATCGGACAAAAAAGTTTCACCATACAATAAAAAAGTACAGTAACTTGAAACAAAGTAGTTTCCACTAAAAACAGAAAATAAACACGTAAACGCCTCATTGTGAGAGTAAAATGCATGTGTGTTGGGCTAAGAGAGTGACAGCTATGGAGCTCTGGCACCACAGGCTGCTGCTGGCTGGGCTCCAGGTAGGCTCAGGGTGGGGTGAGCAACTAAATTTATGGCTTCCCATCAGTCAGAGCAAAACAGTTGTGATGGAAATGTTGTAGCGGACTTCATCGAATGAGGTGTGGAAAGATTAGAGACAACACCCTGAACGTGCATTTATTCTAATCAATTGTATTGTTCAGTGGAAATTTTTACTCTTCTCCTCTAAAGTCAACTTAGGTAGCATCAGCTTACATTTATATGAGAAAGCAGGATCACCTGTTTATCGCATGACTCTTAAAAACCTTAGGTTGGACACACACACACACACACACACACAAAACCACATACACAAAACATCATGCACAAACATCCCTGTGCTTTCAACCAGAAAAAAAAAGAATCTTTTCTTCAGATCCAAATTTAGCATGACGACCGAAATAATTCCTAGAATATCTCTCCATCTGCCCTGGAGAACAGAGATTAGCCTTCATAAAGACCTTCGCTGTTTTCATCTCTAATTACTTTCCTACCGCTTAGGGTCAGTATGTTTATTACAGTAACATTGCTGTGGCTAGCTGTGACAACATGCGCATGCCGCTAATTATAGGATGGACTCATCCCACTACTCATGACTGACATCTGAGCAGCCAATTGAGCAGAGCCACAAAGGTGCTCCCAGCCAAAGGCGCATATGATATGGATATCAACAAAAATATCCATGGAAGTGATAAACAGCCACTATCCCTCCCTGTTCCCCAATCCGGAGGCACCAAACCACGGGAACCTTAGCTTGTCTAGTGCGACTGAATCAGCGCGGCATAAAAAGAAACCGCCCATGTACACTTGCAGAACTTAATCAACAAAGAACTAATTCAACTCCGTCAAAGAACACTGCCAGCCTTGTGAAGATGATGCTGCTTCCAACAGTTATGATGGATATTTCCCTTCTCTCCACTGACAACGTCACTCCATGCCCATCAATGCCAGTCACTGTCCTCCGCCCAGTGCTTCTCTCTCCTACTCCCCCCCTCTTCTCTGTCCATCCACTTGGCTACCATTCCTCCAACTGCTTCAGCCCATACCTGTAGCCGTCCTTCCAAAAACTTTTCTAAAATACAGTTCAGTCAAGACAAATCACATATTGAAATGAAAAACTATTTATTTAGTATACAGTAGAATATTATCATTGGTTTAGCGCTGAAATTATGTACTCAGTGTACTCGGTGCACATACTTATTCTCAGCCCTGAATTGAGGGAGAAGTTACAGCTTCCTCAGGAACAAATAACACTAATTCCCTACACCCTACACCCCCTAAAATGGATTTAAACATCAGATGGAAGCTGGGGATGGGTGGTGGTGAGTGAGCAGCAAAGCAAAAAAGTGGCAAAAGGAGCAAAAACAGCAAACTCGCGATGCACAGCGAACAAGGAGCAGCAGCAATAGTTGCAAGCATGCAAACCTAACAAACTGAACAGCTGCGTAATGTTCGCCTGATTAGCAGTTTTTGAAGAATACGCTCCATTACTGATGTGATGCGTGCTGATATTGTTGGATGGCGGGAGGATATGTGTTCTCTGAAATAGGCCATGTAGCTGCAGCAACAGTTTCCCCAACTGAACTGCAACATGCATTTCCGTCTCACAGGAGACGCGGTTTCAAGGGCTGAGCTCCCCAAGCCGTCGAGGACACCACTTAGTGTGGGACCACATGGGATCGGAAACTAAACGGTTGAAAGATCCACACAGGTCCCACAAAGACTTGCACGAGCCAAACACATCTCATCATTATCCCAGACAAGTATGAAAAGAACACTGAACGACAGCCTGACACAGAGGCGAGCAAACAAAATGACCCCAGTGCTGGCTCAGTGACAGATGTGCAGAAACGATAAGGACAGGTTTACACTCGGGAGATGATATTTCATTTCCTGCATGGCCTGTCTGACGTGCAGGCCAGATGTTCTTACCCCGGGCTGCTAACTATGTGCACACATTTGCACAGCTGGGTTTGTGCGGCGCCAACTCAGCACTTGGTCGGTCAGATGGTCCGAGCGGCTGTTAGCCCCATCGGCATCTCGCCCACTACACCCTCTCCCAAAAAGCCACTGAGAGGCACACAGGACCTGCAGAAAAGAGAGGGGGCTACAGAGGCAAAGCAGGAGTAAAAAATGTCATAGCTTGAAAGGTGGCGAATGAGAGATAGGACAAGAGTACAGAGTACAGTCCTGCCCACAATTTCTCAAAGGAAATGGAACAGCTTACCAGGGGTTTTCACACCTTAGTGTCAAAGTGTTATAGCAGACAGTTATTAACTTCACCCAGAAAGTACACAGTGAGTGATACCTTAAGGCCTCTTGCTCTCCAGTGAGCCACCGGGATCAATGTCACAGTCCACCATCATGTTTCTCTCTTCAGGCCTTCCCGGTCTCACCCTTCTGCGTTATCTGGCCTCTCACAGGCCTGTAAGGTACATATTTTAAAGCCAGAGGGACAGAGGCAGCCCTGACAGGAAGTGAGGCACAGGAAGGAAGAGCAGGGAGTATCTGTTATCTGTTTTTGTCAAATAATTTTTGCATGCCCCACGTGAAAAAACTGCTTACTGTAGGTCAGCACGCTGGTTGCCACAGAGAGCAAGGAAATGTGCCCTGTGTCAGGGTAAATCTTGTCAAAAACATAACCTCTGCAAAATCTATTCACTGAGGGTGGTGTATGGGGAGAAGTCACATGCAGTGATTGACAGGATAGATAGCCTCAACACAATAACTGATTGTTGAGTCAAGCACATTAAAGAATTAAGGACTAAGCACATTAAGGTCAGAAATACTATGTACTAAGAGTCACTCAAACTGAACATAAGAGCCCTCGCACAGTTGTATACGTGAAGAAACACACACACACAAAGTCTAAAACAATTACATTTAGATGCATTTCAATCTAAATTCATACCATTTATCTGTATTGTACCTTTACGGCACTGTCAAATTGTACTGATATTTGAATGCTGTCTTGTCTTAGGTTAACAGTCATCTGTTAATCTGACCTGATAATACGTTGTACATTTGAAGGTACATTTAATAAAACTGTAAAATTAGGCAGAGAGACAATGCCATGGAGGGTGGTGTTATTTATGTCTGCTCAGAATGGCTGCACTGAATGTAACCAAATCTTATACTAACGAAGGCAACAAAAGAGAAGTCATTTGGGGAGTGGGGTAGAGATGCACTTATTCAAAAAATGCAAAATAAGCATAAAGGCAGTGATTTATAGATGTAACATCCACTCAAAATTACACCTAAAGAGCCAAGGTGAGGGCCCTCCTCACTGGGAAGCAAGATAATTGACTACTTAGAGGATGAAAATGTGCAGCAGAAATTCCCACTGCGGTACTTCCTGTGGTCTGAGCTCACCACAGTTGACGAGTCAAAGGTCAAAACCTCCTTACCAATGCTACTCATTACTCACCATGGGAAAGAAAGAAGGACTGAGTGAGGGAGAAAGGAACCTGCATAAGAATGGCAGCGAAAGAGGGAGAGACAGAAATAGGGAGGGACAGGGAAGAAAATACTTGGCCAGAGGAAGAATGACTGAGGGTAGGGTCGCCTCACATTAGCTTTGAGACGTAAGAGATCTTTGCGCTGTGTTGTCAATAGTAGCTAAAACAAGCCAATGTTGACTTTAAAAATATCACTTTGATAAAAATAGGTGAGTGTCATAGGCAATTACTCCTTTTGGCAGGAAACAACAAAGAGCTCCTAGTCCCAGGACACACAGAGAATAAAAGCGATCGATTTATAACAATATAGAGACAATGTGAGGGTGGCAAGTTAAAAGCCAGCAGCACCGCTTCAGTCAGAGACAATGATAGCAATATCAATATGAGAGGATACCACAGAGACGATGAGTAAAAGCACACCATCACAGAGTTACCCATATGAAATGTGCACAGCACAGTTACTATTAAATCTAAACTGTCTATTAAGAATATTTCATTGGTAATTTGTTTATAATACCAAGCAAAACTTAATTTATCAACACTCCCTCCCCAAAATTTTCAACAAATTAAATGGTGGAACGTTCCAGAAAACTGCTAGGCTTTTTGCAGAAAATTATTGGTCCCGGGGGGAAGTAACTTTCCCAATGAGCCAAACAGGAGCCTTCAGAGAGAGAGATTTAGCTCCGAGGTCAAGTGTGTAGCTATTAGCAGTACAGGCTAATAAGCAGCATAATTTATAACTAGGCTTCCAAAACTGACATATAGCATCTCAACCTTCTCCTCGACACTGTGAAAGCCAGAATAAGGACAAGGACAATCGCTTCACATCCTGACTGCAGGACAATCGCGTCACATGCTGACCGCTGCATCAACACACTTGAGAATCAGGCCTGCTGTGTGTCACATAAATGGGTGAGCGAAGCCACGACATGGGCACACATGCAGTAGGCCTGCAAGCGTATTTACAATGAACAGTGGGGCAGTTATGTACGTCACACTCTCCAGGATTAAAACTATGCATAAGGTGCCCAGGCCTGAGTCCTTAGGGGCCAAAGTCCTTGAGGCCCATTTTCACACTAAATCTCTGTCTTGAAGGAGCCGAAAGGCCAACCTGTCCCCGCTTTGAGAGAGTGGCTATATAAAGCAGTAGCAAAAGATAAATCCTGAAATGTTTTTTTGACCAGGTTGCAATACGTCAGTGCGATACCAAGTCTACCACCCTTGATCAACCATTGACCAATTTTATCAACACAGCGCAACAAATAAAAGAATTTAAGGATTTACACCAGATAACAAGAGCGAATTGTGCAAGCTCAAGATTCTTAATCCTCAAAACTGCAGTTAGAAAGCAAAAGAGTCCTGTAATAACTAGTGCGGACATAAAAGCAGCACACCACTGTTTTCGCTGCTGTTCCACCGAAGGCCAAACAAACTGTGTTTAGTCTAGCATCTCCCGCTAAACACGCTGAGGCTCCTGCAGCCTCCTTCGAGGAAAATTTGCGCAGCAGCGCCATCTTGTGGTTTGTTTTCGAGCCAGAATGAACTGGAATGTAAACAAAATATAATTTGCTGCCAGCCATGATATCCGGGGATGCATTTCACAGAAAGGTCAATATCGTTCATACATTGGTGTGGTCCGCTTGGTTCTGCATGGGTAGGAGAGGAGGCAGTCAAGTGTGCGGTAGCTCCTGGCTGTATTTATTTATTTGAACAGTCTGGGTTTATGGTCTGTTTTTCCAGCCAGCTTTGTAGGCAGATATAGCAGCCCAAAGGGGATTGCATAGTCGCAGAAAAATGCACTCAGGAACTGCACATGGCACAAGAGGTAGGGAGAGATTATTGTGCTCTGTTACATAAACAGAAACAATACAGGCCAATAGAAATTCACACAGAGATCTTACCAGGAAAAACACCTCCATCATCCTGGATCCCACCCTCCAGGCTCTGGTGTAGGACACCACCTTCCAGCACCTGTCACCTGCCAGCACCTGAGGAAACAAACAAAGCTTATCACCGCTCTGAGAGACTATTCCACTCAGGCAACTTCTGAGTTTGGTGCAAGGTAAACAAGAGTCATCAGGAGATGGCATATCCCCCCAGCCCCACGTCATCAACTTCGGATCAGCAAAAGGCACCACGTCAGGTCATGATTAATGTGCACACCAAGTTTTGGGGAAAAATACTGAACGGTTTTGAAGTTATGCTCTGGAAACAAAATGTTCACAGACAGACGGACGGACAGACAACCACACCCATGACTATACCCCCCTGCATTATATGTCGGGGGAATAATAAAAAATACCAACTACATGCGCTTCATCCTCAAAATGATAATGAAGTAAACTGATGAAGAATGTTCCAAACATAAAAGTGAACATTACCCTGTCTTGACGCTCAAGGTTAATTCGTCTTTGGACGTTAATTGCAAAATCAAGCCTTAGCGTTTTTTTAAAATTGAAATTCAATGTTTCAAATACCAGTTTAAAAAAATAATTGTATCTCTGGCACTCCAATGGCAGGGTTGCCTCCTCCTATTATAGTAGAGTTGAATCACAAGAGACATCACATCAGATCAGTATGCCCCTCTGACACAATACTCTGCTTTTCAAATAAATTGCAATGTAAGTATGAATGTAAAATTTCTAGATGATATAAACTCTTGCCCATAATGAAATTCACAGAATTTCTGACTATTTTTACATTTTCCTGAGACATATATTTCTTCTTTTAAGTTCAAAAGGAGTTAAAGACTTGCATCCAAGCTGCAGAGCACTGACTTCCCTAAGTTCAATCCAGGTAGCCCAGAATTCAACAACTGTAATCTATGTTTGTTTTAACAGCACAATGGGTGAATTTCCTTTCTGTTACTTTCCACTAAATTCTGGTTAGCTAAAACTGGCACATGTGACTGCATCACTGACCACTTCTCAGAATTAAACTGCTTCACTGCTACAAAGCGGTCACCTAGTGTGCCCTTTTTAATACATCATGAACATGTCTGCATGTTGTGTGTTATTCAGTCAGGATACCATATGATCTCAGAGACTGGAAAGCTTGAACTGCAGCGCACACTGCCAGCAGAGGGAGCACTCATTTAGCTTTTCCCAAAAAGGCCTAGAATATTCCACAGTGCACTGAGCAAAAAACGGGTAGCCTTCATGGAGAAGGGGGAGCATCCAATAATCTTTTTTTAAGGCTGTAGTCCCTGCAGCTACCTATGTGGACCCATGTGCACATGATTAAATTTTGCATAATTTATCCCAATTTAGCCATTTCTCACTTGCACCAAGGTAAGTCATCTCTTTAAAAATGGACCGGATGTTTTCGATGCTGGAAATCTTAAGTATAAATTACACCTCTGTTAAATCGGGAACACAACGAGCGTGAATCCATGCATTTAAATGTGCAATCTTCATATCGTAGCATGGACACAAAGATCAAATGACCCGAAACTGAAACTCACAGGACCAATTGTTCAACTTGTGGGGGAAAAAGTGATGTATTCATGTGAGGTGTGTTCACACAGTGGCACTTGATTCTCATAAGTATTCCTGTACTCAGTATTTCTGAAAGTCAATGTTTAATTGTCAGTAATTGTTCAACCGGCAGTGCAGTCAAATCCCTGTAAAAGTTCACAGCAGCAGCTGCAAAGCTGACAATAGAGAGGGCGCAAAACATTGCTTTAAACCACATAAAATAATTAATCAGTTTGTAAATTAACATGACGTGAACTCCAAAAAACACTCTACATTATCAGGTGAGGCCAGATCTCCTTGTTGAGCTAATACAAGAAATAAAACACAGTCAAGGAACTGAATTTCGATCAACATTATTCTATGTATACACATTATTAATCATTCTTTTCTTTGTTGTAATTTAAACAGTCATGCGACACAAGTTAGTTAACCTGTAATGCAGGATGTGTTAAAAGCATAAAGTCAACAGAGCAGTTTAACTTTTTTGTACGGCGTCCATAGTGAAAAAAAGAAAAACATTTTTCTGAATTGACTTTACTATTTAATTGCCGAACCACAGCATTTAGAAAGAAGCCGTGTGTTTAACTACTGATGGATTATTCTGATCATGGGAAAACTTGTAAATCAAGGAAAAGGACTGAAAATATGTTTAGAGGGATGGATTGTGCCTCCTCTCATTTTGGCCAAGCAGCCGCCGCTGACTCACAGTTTACCTCAGGTGCAGCATCTCACAACACTCCAAGACTGCCTCCTCCACCACAATACCCTTGATCCTGTGAACACACAGGTACTAGAGAATCACAGTACTGCACCACCTGTTTTGGCCTGTCCGAAATGACGGTTTACCCTGATTGACAGCAGTCTTGAGATTATAGTGAGAAAATTTCAGATTTCAGTTCCAAAAGATCTAGTGACAATCATGCTGTTACAGCTGCTAATTGAGTTACCAGAATTATTTTTTTTCTTTTTTCAGTTTGCAAACTTTGCTGAAGTGTGCAGTTTTCTTCATGGCCACAGTCAGGCAGCCCCTCCCTCACCATCTCCCCCCCACTGGCACAGATTCAGACGCATGGCCTCGGGAGGGATATGTGGATGGACAGACATGAGATAGGGATTAGGTGGAAAATTAGAGGAACGGAGAACATTTAGGATGAAGTAAGGAACACAGAAGATAGATAAAAAAGACAGAAAAAAAACCAAGGGAAATGAACGAGGGCAAAGCATTCAAACAACCACAGATCAACTGAAGTCAAAAAGTCAAATTTGGACGAGTGCAACACAGACTTTCATTCCAAAAGGACACGTGTGCATATATATATATATATATATATATATATATATATATATATATATATATAGGCGTGTGTGTGTGCAGGTGTGTATGTCAGGTTTATACATATTTGATCATAGAATATTATACAGAATATTAGGGTAGAAATTAAATGCTGAGTAGGAGTTCTAAAGTGCAGACTTTCAGCTTCAATTTGACAGTGTAAGAATTCCAAAGCATTTTAAAGAGGTCACCCCTTTTTAAGGTCCCAAAATTAATTGGAAAATTGTCAGCTCAGTTTTTTCATGCCCAGGCATGTTTTATTCATTAAAAATTTCATTTATAAGTGAACACATAAAAGGTCTGAAGTTGATTTTAAGTGCTGCATTTGCATTGTGAATCCGTTTCTGTTGACTTTCAATATGAAGTCCAAAGAGTGGTCACTGCCAATGAAGCAATCATATAACCACCTTCCAACTCCTGAACGCAAAACTGAGGCCAAAACACCCTAAGAAAGAGTAAGAACAGAAGACAGCGGCAGTGATGGCCTGGTAGATTTGGAGATGTTTAAGTCATCCAAACTTCAGGCAGTCATTGACTGCAAAGGATTTGCTACCAGATATTAACGATGAAAATTTACTCTATGATTTTGTTATAAAATTTAAAGCAATTTCATAGGGCAAATATGCTTGCAAAAATAATGAAATTAAAACTCTCCAATAACTGAGAGATGTACTATACGGAGTTGTTAACTGTTAAAAACTAAATAAAACCATTATTAGGTGCGACTACGCTTTACCTAAAAATTTGGGACAGTGTCCTGCTGTGCTATAGTTTTATGAAATGATTGGCTTTTTGGTTGTTCCAAGCAGAGTGAAAGATTTTCCGCTGTTGCTCTGCAGACTGAGTGTCTCACTTGTGTCTGTCCCTCCAAGCAACTGCGGACAGCCATGATGATGTTGATATCAGGACTCCATCAAGAGTATATTATCTGTATCAACTGTTTATAATGAAATACCAATGTTTATTTATGAAACTATTTTTTTAATTAGAATTTGGAATTCAAATATACTTTCAATCTTCAGCAACACTAATGAGAAAAAAAAAAGAAAATCATCTAAAGACAGATGTACATTTTTAAAAGTGTGGGGTGCTTCAAACTTTTGCACGGCTGTGTGTGTGTGTGTGTGTGTGTGTGTGTGTGTGTGTGTGTGTGTGTGTGTGTGTGTGTGTGTATGTATGTATATACATACACACACACACACACACACACACAAAATACCGTGCAAAAGTTTTAGGCACCCTTCCTGATTTTTTGCTTATTTGTCACACCTAAATGTTTCAGATCATCAAACTAATTTTAATATTAGACAAAGATAACCTGAGTAAATACAAAATGCAGTTTTTAAATGATGATTTCATTAATTGAGAGAAAAAGCTATCCAAACCTACCTGGCCCCATGTGAAAAATTAATTGGCCCCTAAACCTAATAACTGAGTTGTGCCACCCTCGGCGACAACAACTGCAATCAAACGGTTGCGATAACTGGCAATGAGTCTTTCACATTGCTGTGGAGGAATTTTGGCCCACTCTTCTACACAGAATTGTTCTAATTCAGCCACATTGGAGGGTTTTCGGGCATGAACAGCCTGTTTAAAGTCATGCCACAGAATCTCAATCGAATTTAAGTCCGGACTTTGACTAGGCCACTCCAAAACCTTCAATTTGCTTTTTTAAGCCATTCAGAGTTTGGACTTGCTGGTGTGTTTTGGATCATTGTCCTGCTGCATAACCCAAGTGCACTTGAGCTTGAGGTAACAAACTGCTGGTCAGACATTCTCCTTCAGGATTTTCTGTTCGAGAGCAGAATTTATGGTTTCATCAATTACGGCAAGTCGTTCAGCTCCTGAGGCAGCAAAGCAGCCCCAGACCATCACACTACCACCACTATGTTTGAGTGTTGGTATGATGTTTTTTATGAAATGCTGTGTTAGTTTTACGCCAGATGTAACGGGACGCACACCTTCCAGAAAGTTCAACTTTTGTCTCGTCAGTCCACAGAATATTTTCCCAAAAGTCTTGGGGATCATCAAGATGTTTTTTGGCAAGTGTGAGACGAGCCTTTATGTTCTTTTTGGTCAGCAGTGGTTTTCACCTTGGAACTCCCCCATGGATGCCATTTTTGCCCAGTCTCTTTCTTATTGTTGAATCATGAACACTGACTTTAACTGAGGCAAGTGAGGCCTGCAGTTCTTTAGATGTTGTTCTGGGTTGTTTTGTGACCTCCTGGATGAGTCGTTGATGCGCTCTCGGAGTAATTTTGGTGGGCTGGCCACTCCTGGGAAGGTACACCACTGTTCCAAGTTTTCTCCATTTGTGGATAATGGCTCTAACAGTGGTTCACTGGAGTCCCAAAGCCTTAGAAATGGCTTTGTAACCCTTTCCAGACTGATAGATGTCAGTGACTTTGTTTCTCATCTGCTCTTATTTCTTTTTTTTTAAATCGCGGCATGATGAGTTGCTTTTTGAGTTCTTTTAGCTGGCTTCATTTTGTCAGACAGGTTCTATTTAAGAGATCTATTGATTCAACAGGTCAGGCAGTAATCAGGCCTGGGTGTGGCTAGTGACATCGAACTAAAAAAATGTGGTTAATCACAGTTAAATCATAATTTTACAAGGGGGGGCAATTACTTTTTCCACATAGGGCCAGGTAGGTTTGGATAGCTTTTATCCCTCAATAAATTTAATTATCATTTAAAAACTGCATTTTGTATTTACTCGGGTAATCTTTGTCTAATATTGAAATTTATTTGATGATCTGAAACATTTAAGTGTGACAAATATGCAAAAAAAATAAGAAATCAGGAAGGGGGCAAATACTTTTTCACAGCACCGTGTGTGTGTGTGTATATACACACACACACACACACACACACACATACACACACACATACACACACATACATATATATATATATATATATATACACACACACACACACACACATACATATACATATATATATATATATATATATAAACACATACATACATATATACATATATATATATATATATATATATATATATATATACACACACTCGCTCATTAAAAACGCAGGGAAATGCAATCGGCTGCATGCATTACCATGGGGCTGTGGTGCACTTTGTGTCTTTTGGGGTGCATGGTGCGGTCGACATCATTCCTTTTAGTTTTTGGAACGCATTAAAGCCGACGGACTGCATGCTATTTCATATAAACGTTCTTTTGCAAGAAATTCAAGACTATATCGCTGGGTGGCGTCTTCTTTTATAAGCACTGATAATGCCGTCGGGGGTATGCACTAGCATCCCGTCTGCCGTTTACCTTAGTGAGACTACCCCTTTGTCCCTCCCTCCAGTGCTCCGCCATAACCCAGGAACCACAGAAACCACAGGCACACCGAGAGGACCGATTGGCTGAGAGCAAGCACAGGGCCGAACCTAACCTATTAAAAACGGGCGATACGTGTATTCCGAACCATCAGTCCTACGCAGCCACTGCAAAGATTGGCTGATGTGAACTGCGTGTGGATTGGCTCCTCGTCGTTCTACGAGCGTCTCCAGACTCAAGCCAATCCACATGCCATGCAGACGTGCGCTGTTGCTACGCAACTTCGTAAGCGCATTTATCAGAGCGAGCTCAGTGTCATGGATATATCTGCAGGCAAAGCCCACAGAAAAAACCCAAGCTTCCAGGCGGGTAGTTGCCGAAACTCGTGTTGCTCTCAAGCGCCGACTAGTACCGTCTAGGAGTTGGCGGCACTAACTCTATACAGATCAGTGTTAGGCGTTTCACTGTGAACGCAGCAGCACGCGTCACAGAACGAGGAAACATTATTTCAAAAATCCAAATTTCCCCAGGCTTCCACAAGATAAAAATACAACACCCGTAAAGACGAAAATATCGCAAATTTTGACATCCAAAGCTGAGCAACATTTCGTGGACAACTAACATTATTTATTTATTTTTTTAATTGTAAAATTGTAGTCAGATTAGATACAGATCCTTTTCGCTGTAAAGCTTTCTCGTGAACAGTCTTTCTCTGGAAGGTACTAAACAAATGTTTCTCGTAGGATTAAAGGTTCTTGACGCATTATCATAGCAAGTTCTTAAATATTTATACTTATATTGATGCAGATGGCAGCTGTTAAATTTTGTACGAGTTGCGTAATTACATACGGAACATAAATACATAATATTCTGTTACCATTTCATTAACAGAGGAACAGTTAAATACAGTGAATATACGCATCGAAAACGCATCAATTGGAAGTGGAACTAAATGTGCCCTAGAGGGCGTACTTTTGACAACAATAGCGCGTCTGTGTTCCTCCTCAACAACTATACCACACCTGCCTACTTCAACTATGAAATAAATTTCCTTTAACATAATGATTAATGAAGTATCACCCATTTCGAATGGACATTTTATGTCGCTTATTTTAAGGGTGTGTACCGCCCTCGGGACACCCAAATGGCCCAGAAATGCTTACGCGCACGCACCAATGCATGGATCAAGAAAATTACCACTTAGTGACCAGCCGTAGGAAAACAAAAAAAACAAAACAAAACAAATAAACAAACAAAAAAAACAAAAACAGGGAGGAGGTCCTCGATTTCATTCAAGAAATTACCGCCGAACAAGCCGAACCTGTTGATTTACGTGTTCCCTACATAAGATAAAGCAGAAAAAAAGTTACCGCGCTCAGGCACACACGGGTACACCACAACTCTAATGTAGCCTCTCTTGTTCCCACTCTGAAACCAGTGCATACAAATCCTGACATCCTGGCGCACACTCGATCTCAATCAATTCAGTTGTGACATACACTTCATTGTAAAGGTGCTTAGTCCTGGCGATGGAATTACATTCGCAAAACGGTATGTCAGCTTTGTTTAAGTGTGCATCACAGCCATCAGTATGCCAAGTTCTGTTACACATTGATAAAGTTATTACGGTGACTAAGTAACACTGTTGATCTGAAAAACTAGGATAACGTCCTGAACTGGAAGTGGACCGGCACAATGCACACGTTCGTAGTTGTTGCGGAGAGAGTATTTCCAGGACTAAGCATCTTGCTGACTAAGGCCACAGACAACTTCATAATAGCCTGGTAATATACCACAGAGGTTATTGGTTTGGTGCATGAAGTTGTTTGCAAAAGGATGGCGTATACAAGAAAAAACAAACAGTATTGGATATGTGAACCCTTCACACTTTAACACTTCGGTATGTTGTCAAGTTATAGCCTAATGAGAATTATGCAAGTGTGACAACAAAAATTCAGACTTCAGACAAGCTATATGTAGTACGTTTTAGAACTGAAACCGTAACAAAAATTCAGCAGCGCACTGTAAATGGGTAAAGTTTGATAGGTGAATGGGTAATCATTTAAATATAATAAAAAATTTAATAGATTTAGTGGGCAGAGTAGTCGCAAAATCAGACCTGCTGCCAACAACGTTTGCGGCAAAAAATTCAAACAGTTAATATTGTTGAATGCTGATGCAAAATACATGCAGGTTTAACACTTATTTTGATTATCATAGTGGAACCCTTTCAGCATTGACCTCTGCTGTTTTTGGGAATTCAGGGTCCATACAAATGAAAGGCTTCCATTTTGCGGCAGTTAGTGACGGCGCAAACAATCAAATTTCTCAGAAAACTAGGTTTAGGCTGGAAGGGCTGGGGAGATCCCGAAAACCCAGGTTTCCAAAACCAATAACAAACGCAGCAGGTCTAATACGAAAAATACTGTACATGATAATACTGTTAGCAAGACATTGTCTTAATGTAGTGGAGTGCTGCAGATGATTTGATGCTCTAAATACAATTTGACTAGTACTCTTGAATCTGAATTACGATTAGAGTGGAGAGAAAATTCCAAGTCATATTGACACTGAGCATAACCAGTGAATGCAGACAGCTTCAGTTGATAAATAAAGATAATAAAAAGTGATGAGATGCAGTACATTACCAAGGATTTGAATACCCAATTTAAATATTGCAGCCTCAAAAAGGTACATAAGCCACGCATATATTTCAAATACTGAAATAAGACTCGCGTTTGCTTACATTCACTCACTCACTCACTCACACACAGACCAGTGCAAGTTCACCCCTGAAATAGTCAGCTGTGCTCATAACAATTTTGGTTAGGATCATAGTGAGACACTCACAAACAGTGCTGAAACACACAAACACGCACACCTGAGAAAGCTGAGCTCCATAAAAGGGGCATGTTTACAGTATACCCTCTGTGTCTGCAACAATAGCAACAATAAATAATGTCTTCTTCACTGGTGCCTTCACTGTATGAAGTTTTAATATAGAGCAATTATACTGGATTTCAATGAAGAGACCAAGACAAGAGACAGGACACAAAGAAAAAGAATGAAAAGAACAATCAGGATTGTAAAAAGGGGGCAAAAAAGAAAGGAACAGGACAGAAAAGACACTGAGAACCTTGCCAAAAAGATTTAAGTGGGTAACATGGAACATACAAGAAAGGCAAGGGTTGTGCAGCTGCGTGAAAGGCTTGTATAGAGCTGTGCAAAACTGTCTCTACTCAGGTGCATGAGACTCAAAACTGTACATCTTTTGTCCACACTTTACTGCAGTGACATTTAAGGACAAACAAAAGAATAAGTATACATTAAAACACTGTCAAGGAAGTATAAAACAAAAAGCAGCTGTGATACTGACAGTCACAAAAAGTCTAATAACACCATCAAACAAAACCCCATTACAAAACCCAGCACAGCAATTAGTCATGATAATGGTAATCATAAGAACAACCATGACTGAAAAGAAAATATCCTCTCCTGGGTGTTTTCAAACTCTGGTTTTTATTAAAGTCAGTACATGTAAAAGCCTCACGTGCGCTGGAAGATCTTTTTTTTTATATGGTAAGTTTATTAGCCTGTTGTTTCCCACTTAATCATCCTTCGGTAATGCATCACTCTCTCATGTAATGTTCACTCTATATTACACGTTTCCTTTCCAAGATAGTGTTTTTTTTTCTTTGTAGACAAACTGAACCATCCTCCTTTCACTATGAGCCAAGAGAAGGCAAAGGAGCAGAGAAGCTGTATTTATACTATGTACACACGGAATAGGTTTTTGCTACACTTGAAAGTAGTGCTTCAAAATGATGAAACAACAAGCATAATAGCAGTGATTTCAATCCACTTGTCTTTAGCAATATATGAGTAATTGCAGACAAAACAGAAGTGAACGGGAGGCACACAACCTACCCCTCTTGATCTATATACTGTAGTGTTGAAATATACAGAAAGCCAGCGGGACTTAGAACTATCTTTATATACATTATTTTACAGTTATGAAATAGACAGAAATACTTGAAGGGGGAGGAGGGGGTCATGAATTAAGGATTTTCATAACTCAATTGAAGGTTATGAAAGGGGATAGTCTGATGTATTCCCCATTTGTAATAATGTGGTTCAGTAAAAACTTGTACCTAGTGCTCTATTACTACCGCACGCAATTGTAAAACGTGTTAAGACAAAAATGCAATAAATAATTGAAATGTAGGAAGAAAAGCACTTCTTGAACCCAGACTTCAGACTGCATCCAAATCTGAATCATAGGTCTGTCCCTAGCTTGCCTGACTAAGCCTGAATATCTAACATCGGCCAGTAGCTTCTATAAGAGTAAGGGAAGAAAAAATGGCATCAAACTGAATTTAATAACCACCTTTTTTTTCTTAAATGCTCCAGACTGCCCCCTCTTCTTTCTATATCATCCTTCCATCATTCCCCTGACACCTCTCCGCTCGAGTTCAAGATGGATGACTGGTTTATCCAGGCCCTGGAAATCGAAGCAGGAAGGGTAAGAGGGAAATACTTTTTTGTGTATGACAATGTACCTTATGCACAGAAGTGTGGGGCATCAACTGAGAGATGGTAAATATTGTGTAATGCTGTAATACCTACGTGTGGCACACTGATGGTCAGTCGCCCTGTGTACTGGGTGAATTATATCGCACAAGAAGTTTAGGGAGGTTTTTTGTTTTTCAGAATGGCCTCTCAACTTTGTTAAATATAGGCAGAATATTTGCTTCCATGGTTTGTGTTTTTGACAACTCAGTAGCGCGGGGGTAAAAAAGGCCTTTTAGGAGGGTGGAAGGGACTACCCCCTGGTCCTCCACCGGGGGCACCACTGAATGCAGGGCCTGGCCTCTTGCTCGCTCGGAAGGGCGGATCGCGGTCAAAGAGGGGGGAGCGCAGGGGGTGGGGCGGCCGGCCGCGGAGGAACGGTCTCTGAGGGACAGGGGCAGGGTGCGTGGGGTGGAGGGGAGGTCTGGGGGGTGGGGGCAGACAGGCGTAGGAGAGAGAGGGGGGGGGGGCCGTATGTGGTTACGGGGCTGAGTGGGGGGGCTGGCCGGGGGTAGGGCAGGGGTGGGATGGCGGTTTGAGGGAGGAGGAGGGGAGGGGGGTCGCCGGAGGGGGAGGGAGGGGCGGGGGAGGTTGCAGAGGATGTGGGGGGGCTGGGACCTTCCTTCATTCTGCCCAGTAGGGGAGGAGGGGGTCCAGGGGTACCGGGCCGATGTAGAGGAGGAGCGTGGCGGGGAGAGAAGAGCTCTTTCACTGTGCCCGGGCGGGGCAGCTCTTTAAACTGCGGGGGCTCTCCCAGCAGGGAGGACATGAGCGGGGGCGGGCAAAGCGGCGAGGGATTGGCTGAGCTGCCAGAGCTCCCGCCCCCTCGATCAGCCCCCTCGGGCCTGGGAGGAGGGAAGGGCAGAGCACGATCCACCGGCACCAAGACTCCGCCCACCATGACGGCTGAGGGCGGAGACAGGAAGTCACGTGGTGGGGGCGGAGGCTGAGGAATGGGGGGAGGTGGCGGCTGTGGGATGGGAGGGGGAGGGGAGCTGAAGAAGGAGGCGGGGGGCGGGCGCTGGAGGGTGTGGGGGCGGGAGTGGGGGTCGTCGCCAGGATACGGCATGAGCTGCCTGTCCTCAAACTGGAACTGAACGGGAGGCAGGTGGGGGAGGGGGGGTAGGAGGTGCGTGGGGGGCGGAGGCAAGGCGGAGGGGCCCATCTCCTCAGAGCCTCCCTGGGAGGGTAAGGGGGTTACTGGGGAGGGGCGGGAGTCCCAGAGACGGGGGCGGGGCCTCCATGTAGGCCTCGTCGTACCAGCTCGCTTCCGCGGGGCTCTGCCTCACCCCGGCCCCGCCCCCTCGCGGGTGAGCTCGCGTACCTCGGCCAATCACGCGAATGCTCTCAACGGTCTGGATCCTCTCCCCTGACATGCGGCGGTTGCTGTACCCCAGCGTCTCTATTGGGGCGCCCTCCCCGCAGGACGAGGACGACACAAGGGTTTCGATCTGGTGCACGGGAGATGCGCTGTCCATCCTCTGTTTCTTTTCCCCTCCCTTTTCGGTGGCTTTGGTCCCTTCGTCCTGGCCGCAGCCCGGTTTATGGGCCCCCGGGCTCTTCAGCCGCTCTGAGGGGGGGAGGGAGTGGTGAGAGTGGGGCTCACTTCCTGTGGACGCCCTTCTCTCGGCTCCTCCCCCATCGTGGAGCCCAGGCTTGCTCACATTATTCGGCCCTCCGTGGCCATCCTTCCTGGCCTTCAGGGGCTTCAGATCCGTATGGGCAGAGGAAGAGGATGATGACGATAAAGGCATCTTCCTCTTCACCGCGTCCTCCCCTTTGGTCTTCAGAATGGGCCGGGCTGGTTTCTTGTCGGCCTTCTTGTCTGCGCCAAAAGTGGAGAGTTGGGCGGGGTGGTACTCCCCGTCCAGCTCCTCCCCCTGGCCAAAAAGCGTCTGAGGGGAGACCGAGGTGTCCCACGTGTCACTGCGGTAGGCGGTGGGGGAGAGGTCGTGACCTGCAGATGACGGGAGCGTCTTCGCCCCGCCTAACGGACCGGAGTCCTCCAGTAACGTCAAGGACTCACACCCGGGCTTGTCCATGATTTCGTCCTGGGTGGGCGTGCCCCCTGTCTCGTCCCGCACGGGCGTTCCGTCCACGTTCTCCGAGCCCAGCAGGGGACTATCGCTGCCTCCCTCCTCTCCCGACCCCAGGCTGGGGATGCTGAGGTTCAGGTCGCTGAAGCCAGGGTTCCCCTGCAGGAACTTGTGGATTTTAGACTCCAGGCTGGAGGGGGAGGGGGAGACCGGAGGCACAGGGTCCCTCTCCTTCCCTGCCTCCCGCCCTCTATCTCGGCCCAGCTCTCGTTTGAAGATGCCGGCCGCTGGGGGTTTTTGTTTGGGCACTGAGGGAGTGGGAGTGGCCACCGTCTTAGCAGCCACAGCGGCTGATGAGGAAGGAGTGGGCTCGGGGGCGGAGTAACCCCGCCCATGAGGAGGCGGGGCAGTACTGGAACTAGAGGGCCGCTCTTTATTGGCAGCAGAGGAGGCGTTTCCCGCCACACTCTGCAGGAGAGACGACAGACCTGAAGAGGATCAGAGACACCGTTAACATAGCAGCCTACACTGCAGCACAGGATTACCTGCCTACTTCAAAGCAGATTTTGAATGCTAAACTCACTTTAGTCCAGGACTAAGCTTAATCTGTGCCAGGAAAAACTCGACCAAAATGAACACTTCTGATAAAGTCTTATTAACTGGAAAAACAATGAACAGAAATAACAAATTATTTATCAAAATACCTGCTTGTACAATGTAACCAGGAGGTACAAATACCTGTAAAGTACATACAGTATCTCTCCTTCTATCATTAAAGAGCTGGTTCCAAGCTCATCTTTTATTGTCATGATAAACATCCAAACACATCACTTAAACGTTCCTGAACTTACTTAAAATTAGATGAGGGCCAAAGTTTCCGGGGTAACAAACACCACATCACAGGGAAACAAATACCATGCAATATAAACATATTAATACCGCACATAGACGAAGAAAAGAGTCAGTTCTGGAGACTAACTTCATTAATGGTTTCCTTCACATGTTTTCCAGTGAAATACAAGTACTGATGCCATTTTGATGGGTCCAATTCTGGTCCTGTTGTATGTCAAAGAGTATCCTACAGCAATTCTCAGCCCACACCCTCCCTCTGTTCTCTTGCTCTCTTACCCTGTAGCCCTGCACCCTGGCCCTGTGTTTTAGACAGGGCACTGAGGATTCCCTCAGCGGTGATGTCCACCCGGGACAGGATGCTGGCGAGAGGGTTAGCAGTTTGGGGAGCTCCGGGAGACAGGGCAGGGGGTTTCAGGGCTGAGCCCTGGGCTGAGGGGGTGGTGGGGGTGCCAGGAGAGGGACGAGACGCTGGGGTTACTCCTGCAAGAGAATATAACAGGATACGAACAGCGGCGCGTGAGGACACACGGACCTCACCCATTTGCTCGCAAGCGATGAAGAAATTCAGTCAAGATACTTGGCAAGAGATATATTTTGCTTGTGCAGAATAGGACACAATAGAATTAAATAAAATAATTTTATTTTTCTCAGGAGCAAATCAAATGGAAGTTAGGTTGAGGCACTTTAAGGTCCCTTCCAGTTTAACATCAAAGGGTGAGATCCTTTGATCGTTCGTACCTGTTTAAACAAAGGAGCAATAGACCTCCTACATTAAACTACTCACAACATGGTCTGTAGATTGTCTTGAGTAATTGGGTCATGATTTCTGGAGAAACATTTCTTTTGAAATTTTTGAATGCATTTGTTTAACTCCCTGTTATTTTTGTTCCATTAAATTTGAAAGAAGGAAAACATCATGATCCAATACCAGCTGGGTTCTTTAGTCTTTAGCTCAATTTGAACTGATGTAATGAACATTGTCGATCAGTCACTACATCATGGAATTTATCCTCACAGCCTCAGAACTTTAGTTGTTAGGCCTCTGTTAAAAAAGCAATCTAGATCCTTCTGTGCTCGATAATTATAGACTGATCTGTAATCTTGCCTTTCTTGGAAAAATAATTCAGAAAGCAGTGCCCATCTAGTTAATAGACTCCAGTCAAATAATCTTAATGAGGTATTTCAGTGCGGATTTCAGGCTTGCCTCAGTACTGAGATAGCACTCCTTAAGGTGCTAAATTATTTTAGTGTTAATCGAGACTCAGGTAACCTTTCTTCATTGGTTCTCTTAGATCTTAGTGCTGCCATTGACATGGTCAACCATGAATTACCACTTGATCAATTGCAGAATTAGATTGGCCTTAAGTCATATTTGGCTTACTGTGAATACTACATTGTCTTAGACACTCTTGTCTCTAAGCATTAATGCCATATCATACTGAGTCCCCCAAGGCTCAATTCTTGGCCCTTTATTATTTAATCTACATATGTGCCCGCTGGCAAGTATTTATAAACAGAACATTAGCTTCCGTAAGTGTGTGGATGACACTCAGTTATATCTGTCATTAATGCCTGATGCCCACAAGTCTATCAGCTCCCTAATTGACTGCGTAAATGACATACATGCATGGATGTCTCAGATATATCTGCAGTTAAATGAAGATAAGACAGATGTCCTTGTTATTGGGAATAAAACACAAAGAGCAGGTTTGTTGCCCTATTTAGACTCCATGTGCCTGAAGGCCAAACACCATATCAGAAATCTAGGAGTTATGTTTGATAGTGATCCAAGTTTCAATAATCACATCAGCAATATCTGTAAAACAGCATTTTATCATCTTCGAAATATCTCTTAAGTTTGTGATATTATCTCCCCTGCCAACCGTGGAAAAATCATACATGCTTTTGTGCCTAGCAGACTCGGTTACTTTAATTCACTTTCATCTGGCTCATCCAAGAAGTCCTTTATGAACCTGCAACATGTTCACAATGCTGCTGCAAGAATCTTAACATGTACTAAAATGAGGAATCATGTCACACCTGTCCCTTCACTGGTGACCCATATCTTTTATAATTGATTTTAAGATTATTTTATTAATTTAAAATGTCTTCAGGGTTTTGCACCAGTTTACCTAAGTGAAATTATTATAAAGCACACACTGGTTAGGCCACTTAGATCATCAAATAGCAATCTGCTTGCCATTCCTAGACCCCAGTTGAAAAGTAGTGAGCACACTTTCAGCTCCTACAATCCCAAATTCTGGAATTCCCTACCAGAAAAAAATAGAGCCATAAACACAATTGACAGTTTTAAATAGAAGCTTAAAACACATCGGGTTTATGAAGTGAGTTGTGCTCTTTTTTACAGTTTTCTTTATTGTCTGTGTATTACCATTATCATTTGTTCTTTTAGACAGTATTTGTATTATCTGCAGTCGTTTTGTTATTTTCTGTAAAGCACTCTGTAAACTCTGCTATAAATATGTGCTATACAATATATACATTATTAATTATTATTATTAATAATTTCTATGGTCAAAACCTCCTAAACTTGGCAACTCACACCAAAACAATCTAGATGGACAAATGGTATTACCAGTAAGAGGGAAAATGTGTATTTTTGACTGTCCCTTTGGCTATGTCTATAGAAAAACATTTTCACTCTAAAATGGCATTTTAAAATGAAAAGGATCCCTGACCACAATGTAACAACCCTCTAGTTGATTGCCTCATTGGTAACCACGCCCATGTTGCCTGTTTGCGCGTTCTCTGTTCCACTGCGTTACAGGTGCATTTGATTGGGGTGCCTTGAAAAGGCCCGTTTGTTCCAGCAGCGGGGGGGGGGCTCCTCCTCCCGGGGGTTTTGGCTCTGTGTTTGTTTGATATTTTGACTGATCCGCACTACATTTTGATTTCTCCTTCATAACACTGACTTGAACCACATTTATTTATCTTTATCTCAATAAATCTACTCTTTAATTGGCCTTCTGCGTGTGGTCTCCCTTGTATGTTGCGCTGCTGGAGCCAGCGGTGTAACAACATTAAAATGCAATCCCAGCGCTGTCAAACTAAAACAGGGTCAGCAACATTCTCAAAAGTCTCAAAACACTGGAGTTGCGTGGATGCTGGACTAAAACGTGCTAAAGGTATGCATTTTAAAACTACAGCGTATCAGTGTGGACATAGCCTTTTCACGCACACAGGAGTCTGCTAAGATTAATCTACAACAGCATTTAGAACAGTCCACTTTAACTCCTGTAAAGGTCAGCGCTCTGGGGGGTTGCACAGCGACCATAGTAATGACTGCAATGTCACAGAGGTGAGAGCTCACCAGTGTTCTTCATCACAGAAGTGAGGCTGCTAAGGATAGAGCTGATCTTGCCCAGGTCCACTTTGGCCATGTTCACTGGCAGGGGGGTCGCAGGTGTTCCAGGGGTAGTGGGGGTGGGGATAGGAGTGGGGAGAGGGGTGGAGACTTGAGTAGAAGGAGGAGGAGCCTGTTTAGTCGGGGGTTCCTCAGGGGTGTGCTGCGCTGGGGGCACAGCAGCAGGAGCAGCAGGAGCGGGCTTGGATACAGCAGCAGGTGCTGGCTTCTCCTTCCTCTCCTCTACTATGGGAGCAGACAAAGCAGACACACCCAAAGAATTTAGGGCTGCCTTGCTAAGCATCGCCTCTTTAACCCTCTCAATCAAAAAAATCATACTCCAAAGTCAGTGGCTTTTCAAAGTTATTCCGCAGATCAACGCATCACCGAGCACAAAAACCGCACCACTGTGCGGCACCTGTGTCAAGAACACGGATTACCTAAATCTATGAACACTGAACACTTGTTTTCAGTACTGAAGAAATGTAAATCAAAATTTGACAGTTTAATCTTTGACATGTTTTTCATAAAGTCAAACTTAAGTTGAACATTAAATCAGACTGCCCATGCAAAGTTATTTTACATAATTATGCACGCGAGTTATTCCTTCGACATTTTATAGTTTCTTCTATTTATAATCCTTATCATTCAAGATTTCATTCAATTCAGAATGAAGCAAATATGCATCAAAATGTGTTTTTACAATTTAAAATTTGTTTTAAAAGTTTTTTCTTAGCTTTTTAAATTTTTTTTTAAACCTTGTCAATCTTAAAAAAAAATTAAAAGTAGTAGTTTATTGTCACAAGACTTTGTTATTGAATGCATACAAAACCCTCATCTTATACTTATTATGCAGTCATCAAAATAACCACCAACCACTTCCTAGTCGATCAGTAAACCCCTACAAACTGGCCACACACTCTCTGCAGTCCTCCTGCAGTTCACATCTCACCAATGATGCTGGCGCTCTCCGTGTCTTCTCCCTCTGACAGCTCCATGTCCTCCACATCTCTGTTGTCCCCCTCTCCGTGGGTGGGGCCATGTGACCCACCGGGGGAGGAGATGGGGCTGGGCACGTCCCCAAGGGACACGCCCACCTCGTCTCCATCGTCCATGGCCTGACCATCAATGTCCAAATCTGCAGCAGTCAGCCCTTCGCCCTTGGTACCCCCAATCCCCATACCATGGAAGGGGGATTCGGACCCCGTGGGAGACGGGGCGTCCTCAGAGGGGGAGGGGATAGGAGAGTCATCGGGGTCCGGGAGGTTGGCCTTCAGGGCGTCCAGCTTGCGTTTGAGGTTTGACACACGGTTGGCGAATGTCTTGTAAGCCTGTAAGCAGGATGAGAGACATTTCAAAAATGCATTTTACATCAGTAACCAATGAATTGATAACAACGGCTGGTAGAATTAGTTTTTGATCCCTTAATTGCCAGTGGTTTTTAGAGTCTGTGTTAAAGCAACATATGATCCCACATAATGGATGACTCCTTGTTGGTATTATGTAGCTCACAGTGCCAAGACCCTTGAACACACATACTGGGCACCGAAATTATTGGCACCCTGACTGGAGGTGCACTGAAAATACCATGAGGAAAAAAAAATAACATTACGGTGATGAACTCAAAATGTCAGCATACAACACTGTAATATATTATAATTTCAATAGAACCAACCAAAATTATTTATTCATTCAATTAAAAATCAGTTTCCTCCATAACAAGGTTTCACAATCAATGGCACCCTTAAAAATTTTGTTAATAAAATCTGTTAATTCAGACTACAAATGAAATTCATCTTATTTAATTTAATCTAAGTTTTAAGGATCTACACGGAACTCATTACAACACTTTCTGTTTCACGATGGTAAAAAAAAAATGCCTGATCTATGTACCATTCAGCACCATAACAAAAACAAAGGAAATGGCAGCTTAAACAAGACAGATGGTCATGGGCCTTAAAAAGTATGCCACTGAGCACTGTGAGGGCAACTATTCAAAAAGAGCTTAAGTAAACTCAAAATATGCCCATCGTCAGTTATATTGTCAGTAAAAACAATGGGGTGACAGTGGTATTTTAAGAAGCCTAAGGCTGTACAAAGTGATATCCCCTATGTAATATGGAAAGCATGGCGGGAGGGAAATAATTCAACAAAACAAAATTATACAATTACAGACATAAATACACAAAATACCATTGTGTTAAAAAGAATTCAATTGTATTCAAGGTAGGGTAGCAAAACTTTGGACAAACCAGCAAAACAGAAGGCAGATTTTGAAAGCAGCAAGCAGAAAAAAAACACACCCTATCATTTGAGTCATCCCTCCAAAGCCACTTTCCTGAAAGGCACGAATGCGAAAAGCCTAACTGCCGTCAGCGGAGGAGGGACGGGGGAAAGGAGTACAATTATTCATCTTTAATTTGGAAACAATTACAAGAACTCCAGTGCATGCCACGAGATGGGCGCGATCGCACCGGCGCCCGTAAACGCCCATCAAGTCGTCCTCACAGGCGCGATTTAACACGCCTGTCAGTCACTTCACGGGTGCACCACTATTTAATCCAAGCGTTAGCCCATTTGACCTACCCCGGTAGACCATGACGATGACGATAATGTCATAATCAAAACTAGCAATCACAAGCATTCTCTCAGATCAAGGCAACCAGTGCCAGCTGTGAGGAAGCGTACTCATATTCAGTTCAGCATATCCGACCCATCATCATAGCCGTAACTAGTAATCTTCAGACCTCGGTAAAAATTTCAGAGAGAACAAAAAATTCAACGTCTTTATCATTCAGGTTTTGTTCTAGGTATCTTAAGTGTAACCCATGTGAACATGCAATGTTACATTTCACCAAAAATCAATTTCTGTTTGCACATTATTATTCTTTTCCTCTTATCTATGCATGTATTGTTTTGGAGAGTTTTCTTTAATTCAGTAGATTCTTTATATTAATGCTGTCTGATCTTTGACATTTTGGCGACGTAACTTCCTCCAAATTCGCGGTATTCTCCTCAGGATTCAGCTCTGCTGTGGAGAGGTAAGATGAAATAAGTGCTCTTCATTGGTTTTGTAAAACGGAGTAAAACGCTAAATGGAGGCGAAGATACTTCTTTGTAGAGGTCAAAGATTTTGTTCATTATTGCTTCGATAATTACTTGGAGTTTATACATTTTTATTTTATCGTGTGCGGCACTTTTGTGAGGCATGCTAATTTACCTATCATAAGTCCAGGCTAATGGAGCATTAGGTGGTTTCTCGTGCGGTTCGCCGTTTCTTCCATCTCTAATTTAAAGGTGTGCTTGTAGAAACGTGACATGCAAAGTTGCTGTACTGACATGAATGCGTTGCACGCAGGTACATGAGCTCCCCATTTAAAAATTACCTCCGCCATCTAAGGTAAAAGGAGGTTATGTTTTCAGTCCCGTTAACTGGAAAATGTTATGATATGCTGTATACTTAGTTAATATTAAGCTCTGCTGTGGATAGCTGTCGATGTAGAAACGTGATATGCAAAGTTGCTCTACTGATATTAATGAGTTGCACGCAGAATAAAAATCTGTTGGCTGGCAAGAGAGGAGTGGTCTTCGCCTTATTATTCATTACACGCAACACAACGCTGAACTATAAGACCGGCTATATAAGTATATGAAATCGTCTATCTCTTATAAAGAATGACAATACTTTTCAAATTTACTATGTTATTAATGTGTTTTTCAGTATACAAAGTTTTATTACCATAAAAAAAAAAAATTCAGAGGTCTCTTTACCTCTCATCTCAATATATCTGAACAAAATGGTTTTCTAGAGTCCTCTCTTAACATTATGGTTATTTTAAACTTACTACATTTTGGGATGGTGTGAGGATGGATGGATATTGGCTTGAAAGCAGTAGTTAAAGCAAATCTGCCTTTTTAAGCTTGGTACTTGTACTGGTAACCATGGTAACTGATACAGTTGTGAGGTTATCAAAATAAAATACATGTATGGACAATAGGCTATACACTTTGCAACATACTAAAAGGCAGTCTACAGGCCAAGGACTGGGCAGGACACCAGGGCAGGTGAAGAATGGAGTAGGTGGCTTAGTGCTAGGAGATTCCAGTGTTTCCCACACATAGAGAGCATCGTGTGGCAGGATGCCAAAGAATCAACTCAGACCGCCACAAATTAATCAAATTAATTCCAGGTGAATTTGATTTTCTATATGGCATTCTCATCTCCGTGCGCGAAAAAAAAAATTAAAAAAACGTTAAAATTAAAAGTACTGGAAGATGCGGAAGTTGCGCAATATTAGTGCCACACCCCCCACTCAACAAAAGGAAAGGCATTTCTCCCCCCTCACCCCCACTGAACAAAATAAAAAGCATGAACCCCATGCCCTGGTCCAACAGTAACCAACAGCTCCCCCCCGCTCAACAAAAGAAAAAGCATCTACCCCCTCTTCCCCCCCCCCCAAGCCCTACACCAAGCATCACCATCAAAATAGTGCTGCCGGAGAATTGGCAGGAGTGATTGATAGTGCCCGCGCAGTTTTCTCCTGGCATGCACTGAAACTCTGGACAAGTTATGTTTAACTTCATGGACAGACAGAGGGATGAACAGACTGGTTGACACAGCCATACCATATTGCATCCATCATTACTGATGCTGGGCATATAAACATTTAAAAAGCATGGACCAGATTACAACTGTAAAATTGAGAGGCAGAGGACTCGAGTGCCTTTCCCCACAGGATAGGAGAGAGGATGGTGACTGAAGCAAAAACAAACAAGGCAGAAAAAGACTCTGTCAGTACCCTTGCCAGAGGTGGTTACAACAAGTTCTAAAGCAGGGGTGTAAATAATTAAGAAACTTTAATTTAGGTGAACTTTGACATTTATTGGATAACTATCGGTTTTGGTTGGTTCCCAGTGGAACACTAATCGAATACAATATTTTTTCACATCTTGGCGTCTCAATAATACCATTCTTCATCGTATTTTTAGTGTATTTCCAGTCAGGGGCACAAATTCTGGAACCCGTAGCTGTTCTCTCCTGACTCACATTGGCGACAATCTTGACCTCCTTGTACTGCATCTCGTAAAATACGTCCGCATTTCCCAGAGCCTCCAGCAGCGTGGGGCCTCCTTTCATCTGCTGCTCCAAGAAGCTCACAAACTCCTGCAGCTTCCCGCTGCCCTCCTCAAAGTCCTTCGAGAACTTCTTGCCCCCTGCCTTGTCTGCAGGACAGACAGACAGTGAAAGAGGAAATCTTTTAAGGGCCCCAAATGTTTTTAAAACTGTAACTCAGCCGTTATTATTGAAAGACCGTGGAAGAAAAAACGAATGTGACAGGGAAGCCACGTCACCTTTTAACCTCTTCAGGCCCTCTGTGCTGCACACATCCACTCTCAAAGCAGAAAGCTGCTTCTCTCTTAGCTCCTCCTCCTCAATGGACTTCTTATACGTGGAAAGCTGATCAATGAATGCCTGAGGCTAAGAGACAGCAAGAAGGCAAGAAACAGAAAAACTGACAGTGTAAGTTTGCATAAATGGGTGGCTGCATGTGGGAAAATCACAGCAGGGACTGATTTGACATTAGGAGGCAGTCCGAACAGAAAGAAATGAAAATCTAATAACCAGAAAAAAATTATAGTAGACAATCATATTGACCGAACATTATCCATAGGGACACATGATCATGACAAGAAAAAAAAAAAAGCAGCACTCACAGCAAACTCAGCTACTATCTTGGACTTCAGTGCAGCTTTAGGGTTGACAGGTGCTGAAAAATATCAAAAAGTTTACTGGTTTTAATCATAACAGCATAAAGAAGCTTATTATATCCTTCAAACAGCACTGTAAGCACAACATTGTAATGGCAGAGGTATGAGGGTCTAATGCCACCCTGACACTTGCACAATTTTTGTTCCCGCAATGCGTGGTGGCAAGGATTAAAGTCTTCAGGAACGAGCCTGAGGAGTGTGTGAAGGGTGCGGGGGTGCATGCCATGTCATAGAGAGAATTTTGAAATGTTCAAAAATTCGGCACGCAATGTTCTTGCCATGTGCGTGCCACTTGCGTAAACCAAGCGTGAACACTATGTGAACTCGGCGCGAACACTGCCGAAGGTGCGTGTCAATGTGTGCCGTGTTAGGGTGTTGTCATGAGTTGTTCACGTGATCATGGCACGCCCAGCTTACGCATAGTTCGCGCACGTCACAAACCATTCGCGCATGGCAGGAACTTCTCACAAAGTGTTCTTGCATTTTTGGCTGCGCATTGCGTAGAGAGTGCGTAATTTATGTGTGTACAGTGCGCGAACAGGGCGCAAACAAGGCTCCGCTGCGTACCACCGAAATGGCACGCTTTGCCACACGCATTGCGCAGCATTGCAGGGAAAAAAATCGTGCAAGTGTCAAGGTGGCATATCTGAGTGCCCTCCTATCAGACAGAAGCGAACAGGGGCCGGTGGAGCAGGGGCACTCGGCGAGACTGACCTGGAGGTGACTCCTTCTTCACCAGGCCAGCCTTCAGCTCTGCTATGAGTTCATCGGGGTAGACGCTCCTCTCCTCCCAAATGGAGAAGATTCGCTCCACAGATTTCCGCACTTTTCCATCTCTGAGTGGGAGAGAGAGAAACAAGGTGACAAGGTTCTTTCCACCAGCCCTCTAACATGAGTCACATGAACACTTTCAGCACAAATTCAGAATTTCAGCAAATGCAGAAATGAGGTGATAAATGAGTGGCCCCCTTCACTATTTCCTGGGAAGCCAAAATATAAACTGCAAACATACATGTCTATTTAACCCTTTAAGTCCTGGGGGTAATTTTATGGCACTACACCCAAATCCCATGGGCTTGATAAAGAAACAAGATGAATCATGTATGGGTAACAATCTGGATCGCTGTATCTCTTTATTTAGGCAATATCAAGTCTTGAAATATAAAGAAAAGTTTTTTTACCTAATAACAAGGAAACATGGAATTCATCTCAAAAGATACTGAAAAGAAAATGTGACAGTAAGGCTGACATGACTTCAGTGAGTGGAAGTTCTTCAGCCCCAGCAGAAGTTTCTCCCACCGAGAGAGTGTGGAATGCTTACTTGACCAGCTGTGCAGCCTCAGGCAGAATCTCAGCGAAGGCTGTGCGGTAGACGATGGCATTCTTTCTCTTACAGTTCTGAATGACATCGTTGGCGAGGTAGAACAGGTTTAGTCTGTGAGCCGCTTCAGCTGTTAACAGAGGGGACGACAGATCACTTCAGCAGTTTGAAGGCCACGAGCACACACAGCTGCACTTAGTTTGGGAAAATCTCATGAGGCAACCTCAGTTAAACAGAAGCATACTAACACAGCTCATAATAACCAGCACAAAATCAATGCAACATTTTAACAAAAACACTCCAAGAGTGAACACTATTAGCAAACTACGAATGACCTTATCCCCCCACTAACTCATATAATAATAGTACAGTATATTGCAAATACCTTGTCTGTGAAGCCCAACACTGTTCTGGGGTTAAGGTGACTAAATAATTCACTAATGATTACCAAAGTGGAAAGCATCAGAGCCGGATAAAGCTCTGTCCAAATATGAACCCTGAGCTCTAGTTGTAATTTCTGCAGACAATCTCCTGAGTATTTTTCTAAGAACTTTGTCTCTATTTCTCCCAACTTAAGTGCTTTCATTGAATCCCAGAATAAACACCCAATGAGAGAAACAAACCGCTGATACAAGAACAGACCGCTGATACTACTACAGACCGCTGATACAACAACAGACCGCTGATACTACTACAGACCGCTGATACCGCTTTTGCTGCACAAAAGAGAAGTAAATGATGACTATAAAGACTTGAGATGCAATGCAAGCATCATTGAAACTGTTTTTATAGTCGTATAGTCACACAGGCAATAGATCAATCTGCAGATGGCTCTTTTACACCTTTGTCTGGAAAGACCACATCTAAGCAACTTTATGAGGAGGGTAAAATCCCTCCAATCAACCTGCATCATTTAAAGCACATGATGTTGACAGCTTATACAGTTGCCATGACATCCTACCAACACAACGCTTTTGCTTGCAGCAAGCTATGTACAGTTCTTTGCCCCCTTCCCAATTACTTCTATTTTTGCATATCTGTCACACTTAAATGGTTTTGAATCATCAAACTAAACATAGCTAATATCAGACAAAAATAATGAATGCGAAATGCTGTCTTTAGATGATGATTTAATTTATTGAAGGAAAAAAGCTATCTGCCCCATCTGGCCCTTTGTGAAAAAGCAACTGCCCTCTGACTAACTAAATCAACCAATTAAACAAATTTATTAATTGCGTTCAATTTCACGACCCACACCCAGGCATGATCCCAGACAGCCCTGATTAATAACTAGAGTGCCAAGGGCCCTGAAGGTTGCCGGCAGTTACAGCCCCAGCAGGAGAAAAGTAACTAGCATCAGTCCACGGATTCAACAGCAAGCCAACACGAATTCATGTGAAGGCAACATATTGTCTACACGATACCGGCGTTAAAAAGCTCCAGCTCGGACATCCGCGAAAAAATTAAACCTGTTTAATTTTTTCGTGAATCTCGGCTGTGATGGCGAATGGTCCCGTACCACTGCGAATCAATTCACGGTTCTTCGAATCAATTCTTCTCAGCGAAACAAGAGAACTGTTTCATCCGCACACTTCCACGGGCCAACGCAGCTCAGTGAGAAAGGGGTTTCAGCTTCCATTATGGGGCAAGTCGACTGAGCGGTCACACTTTTTCATGAGTGACAGACAGCAACATTTTTATGTCACTTTTCTGCCATTTAGCAAAAATATAATCTTTAACAAGTCTACATCATGAAAACCGATTAGATTTTTTTCTAACCTGGACTTTCACTGTCAATTCGTGAAGTGCGCCATCTTCTCAATTCAGTTCTGGTTTTTGCTCTGCTTTCAGACAATGATTTTTTTTTACACAACACTGCCGCCGAGTGGGTCTAATTAGTATTAGTCTTTCTATTCCATGATGCAAATGGGAACAAACATCCAAAAATGGATTTTGACCAGTTTTTATTGCCGCAGTTGATCGCGAAAAAGGTCGACCATGCAGTTACAATGTCCGTTAAAATTTTAATTATATATGGGTTAGTGCCTAATACATATTAATGTCTAAAGACATTATTAAACGAGGAAATAAATACACTGAACAAAAATATAAACGCCCCATGTCAAATATTGATGCCACATGGAGTTAACAACTCTAAGTGAGCATATGCTGACTTTCACTTGTACAATAGGGATATTTCTCTTAATTTGTGTACCATTTTTTAATCCATCTCTCTGTCAGTGAGCATTTGCTCAGTGATGCAATGATTTCACTCAGTACATGGGTGTGGCATTTCCAGACGGTGATCAGACAGAATGAGCAGTACCCAGACACTCCTTATACTGGGGACAATAAAAGACCACCCCAAAATGTCAAATTTTGTCAAAAGTCATCATGCCTCAGATGTCTCAGGTCATGCGGGAACGAACCATTAGCATGCTGGATTCAGGGATGTCCACCAGAACGGTCGCTGTGCAGCTGAATGTTAACTATCGGATGATAGGCCGTTTGAGAGTTCGTTTCCGACAGACGGGCAGTACTGCAAATCGACCTCACCCACGTCGGCCACGTGTGACCACACCAGCACAAGATCGCTACATCCAGCTCGTCCACCTGCGGGATCGGCTCAGATCAGCGACACGCACTGCGGATGAGACCAATGGTCTGCACAACAGACGCATCACACCACAGACAGTCCGTAACTGCCTGCGAGAAGCCAACTTGCACGCTCGGCGTCCTCACCGCGGTCTGGATCTCACCGCTGTCCGGCGTCGGAACCAAATCGCATGGGCAAACGCACACGTTCGATGGCCCTTGGCACGCTGGAAAAGAATGCTATTCACAGACGAGTCCCGGTTCCAGTTTTTTGTTAATAAAAACTCTAAAATTTGACATGGGGCTTTTATATTTTTGTTCAGTGTAGATTGATTTTGTCACATGACCTTGAAGACCAAAGTCAAATCCAATATGGTGTGTACATCAGCATACATGATTTGTCATTAGTATCCAATACATACCGAAAATCTAAAGCCAATATTAAAGGACTTTTAGGCCGTTTTTGTCATTACCTGGACCTTGTTGCCCAAGGTCAAATCCAATATGTCGAAAACAACTAGCATACATGATTTGCTTTTAGTGCCCAATAAATACCTAAGCACTAAAAACATTATTAAACAAATATGGGCCATTTTTGTCAAATAACCTTGACCTTGAAGCCCAACATCAAATTTGACTGACAGCCTAAGAATGTTCAGCATACATGGTTTCCTATAGGTGTCCCAAACATACCTGAGCTCTAATTGCCATATTCAGCAAGTTATAGCACATTTTTACCATTTGATCTTGACGCCCAATGTCATATTCAACTTGCCGAGAATGTCTGGCTTACATGATTCCCTATAGGTGCTTCACACATACCTAAGCTCTAAATGCCATATTAAGCTGTTATAACACATTTTTGCAATTTGACCTTCACCTTCAGGCTCAAGGTCAAATTCGAACAACCGAGAATGTCTGGCATACATGATTCCCTATAGGTGCCTCATATATATCTAAACTCTAAATGTCATATTAAGCAAGTTATAGCACATCATTACCATTTGGCCTTGACCTTGAGGCCCAAGGTCAAATGTGACTGACTCATAATGTTCGGCATACCTGATTCCCTATAGGTGCCTCATACATACCTAAGCTCTAAATGCCACAGTGCCGTGAAAAAGTGTTTGCCCCCTTCCTCATTTCTTTTTTTTTTGCATATTTGTCACACTGAAATGTTTCAGATCATCAAACAAATTTTAATATTAGACAAAGAAAACCTGAGTAAATACAAAATGCAGTTTTTAAATGATGATTTTATTTATTAAGGGGAAAAACCTACCTGGCCCTATGTGAAAAAGTAACTGCCCCCTAAATCTTAATAACTGGTTGTGCTACCCTCGGCGACAACAACTGCAATCAAACATCTGCAGTAACTAGCAATGAGTCTTTCACATTGCTGTGGAAGAATTTTAGCCCACTCTTCTTTGCAGAGTTGTTTTAGTTCAGGTACATTGGAGGGTTTTTGAGCCTGAATGGCCTGTTTCAGGTCATGCCACTGCAACTCGAGCGGATTTAAGTCCAGACTTTGACTAGGCCACTTCAAAATCTTCATTTTCTATTTTTTAAGCCATTCAGAGGTGGACTTGCTAGTCTGTTTCAGATCATTGTCCTGCTGCATAACCCAAGTGCGCTTGAGCTCACGAACTGATGGTTGGACATTCTCCTTCAGGATTTTCCAGTAGAGAGCAGAATTCATAGTCCCATCAATTTTGACAAGTTGTCCAGGTCCTGAAGCAGCAAAGCAGCCCCAAACCATCACACTACCACCACCATGTTTGACTTTTGGTATAATGTTCTTTTTATGAAATGCTGTGTTAGTTTTATGCCTGATGTAACGGGATGCACACCTTCTAAAAAGTTCAACTTTTGTCTCGTCAGTCCACAGAATATTTTCTCAAAAGTCTTGGGGATCATCAAGATGCATTTTGGCAAATGTGAGACGAGCTTTTGTGTTCTTTTTGGTCAGCCATGGTTTTCACCTAGGAACTCTCCCATGGATGCCATTTTTGCCCAGTATCTTTCTTATTGTTGAATCATGAACACTGGCTTTAACTGAGGCAAGTGAGGCCTGCAGTTCTTTAGATGTTGTTCTGGGTTGTTTTGTGACCTCCTGGATGAGTCGTCAATGCGCTTATGGAGTAATTTTGGTTGGCCGGCCACTCCTGGGAAGATTCGCCACTGTTCCAAGTTTTCTCCATTTGTTGATAATGGCTCTTACTGTGATTCGCCGGAGTCCCAAAGCCTTAGAAATGGCTTTGCAACCCTTTCCAGACTGATAGATGTCAATTTCTTTGTTTCTCATCTGTTCTTGAATTTCTTTAGTTTGCAGCAGGACGTGTTGCTTTTTGAGACCTTTTAGCCTACTTCACTTTGTCAAACAGGTTCTATTGAAGTGATTTCTTGATTCAACAGGTCTGGCAGTAATCAGGCCTGGGTGTGGCTACTGAAGTTGGACTCAAAAAATGTGGTTAATCACATTAATAATGGGGGGCAATTACTTTTTCACATCAGGCCAGGTAGGTTTGGATAGCTCTTTCCCCATAATAAATTAAATCATCATTTAAAAACTGCATTTTGTATTTACTCGGGTTATCTTTGTTTTATATTAAAATTTGTTTGATGATCTGAAACATTTAAGTTTGACAAATATGCAAAAAAACAAGAAATCAGGAAGGGGGCAAATACTTTTTCACGGCACTGTATATTAAGAGAGTTATAGCACATTTTTGCCATTTGACCTTGAGGTCCAAGGTCAAATGTAACTGACTCACAATGTTCGGCATACCTGATTCTCTATAGCTACTTCATACATACCTAAGCACTAAATGCTATATTAAAAGGTGCCCTGTGTAAGAATTGAGGTCAAAATATCCAAAAAATGAGCTAGACACAGCAAAAGAATGAGAAGAAATAAGGGCAATGATGTCATGAAAAAGATGACAAGGTACAGTGCTGCAGAGATATCAACCTGAATTAGCATGGTAAATCACTAGCTGCGCACCGTCCTGTGTCATAATACCAGTTTCTGCCATGGGTGGCGGTATGTGGGTAACATCGCAGCCAGCCAAACTGCAGTGCATGAATAAATCACATGGCTTGAGGGCGTACTTGAACCTGATGTCAATCGTGTGGAAGGTACAGCCCACCACCATATCCGTTCAAAGGAGGTGAACAGCAAACAAATGCAAGGATGGCTGAAGCTCTTGGCAAGAGACCCTTACCACCACCAAGAGATGAAAACAGCCTGCTGGTTACACAATCGGGATCGCAAAATAAACATGGGGAAGACATTCACCATTTCACACTATAATTACTGTTTACAACCGTTCTGAGCCAGGATTAGATAGATTTATTCACGCAAATGTTGGTTCAGCATTAGCGCTTAACATTAGCTAATGTTACGTTGATGCTAGCTTGCTCAACAGCAGCGAATGTTATCTATCAAATGAATTTATTTTGAATGAACAACGACACGTAATTTGGACATATTTACTAGATCGGGTGAAGGGGAGTAGCTTGAAGATGTCATAGTACAGAATCACTTGACATCAACTGACGTTCGTTCATGTGTTTATATCTCAGAGTTTTGGAGTCAGACCGGCCCTGTTTGGATTGTAGGTAGTCGGCTATGGCTCTCTCTGGGGTCGTTGGGAAGGTGGGGGCGGAGCATGGACAGTAGGCTTGATGGGAGGAGGGACTGTGCCGTTTCTCGACTGTTACGCTAGGATAGACCAACTCACTTTCTGCAGGTATACTGCCCCCATTTTCTTTTGAGTGTGTAGAGTACGAATTTAATTTTTGGCTGCCATTACACAGGGCACCTTTCAGAGAATTATCGCACATTTTTGCCATTTGACCTTGACCTTGAGGCCCAAGGTCAAATGTGACTGACTCACAATGTTCGGCATACCTGATTCCCTACAGGTGCCTCATACATACCTAAGATCTAAATGTGATATTAAGAGAGTTATAGCACATTTTTGCCATTTGACCTACACCTTTCGGCTCAAGGTCAAATTCGACCAACCGATAACACTCGGCAAGCATGATATGCTGTACATGCTCAATTCATACCTATACTATAAATGCAATAATAAGCAAGTTAAGGCACATTTTGTGGCAAAACACCCCGAAAAATGATGAAGTCCAGACATGTTGCCTAGGTGGCGCTATGAAGGAGCGATTCAATCAAAAATGCCGTTTACACTGTTGAAGCAGGTCATGATACTGATTCCATTGCTGTGATAAAAAAAACATTGATCAGACAGTTTTTGAGAAAATTGCACCTAAGTGCCAAAAATGGCCATTTTCGACATAAAAATGGCCGCCAAGTCTAAATGAACGATTCAATTAAAAAAATTTTTGCTCGGCATTAACTTGATGACCCTTTTAATCACATCCCCAAATTTAAAAAAAAATTCATCAGACCGTTTTTGAGATACGGCTTTAAACGGACTACGCTGCCGCCGAACGCAAAGTGACGACAATAGGTTACTGGCCTACGGCCGGCAACCTAAAAATATCGCTTAAAACGAACCATCTGGCAATGTGAAATAAGCAAAAGGCAGCACGTGATGGTGCAACCTAGAGAAATTTGAAAACAGATGAGAAACATACCTGTTGACATCTATCAGTCTGGAAAGGGTAATAAAACCATTTCTAAGGTTCTGGGACTTCAGCAAACCAGAGGGAGAGCCATTATCTATAAATGGATACAATCTGTAATAGTGGCAAACCATCCCAGGAGTGGAGAGCCAGCCAAAATTCCTCCAAGAGTGCATCGATGACTCATCAAAGAAGTCATAAAAGAACCCAGACTTATAACTGCAGAGCTCGCTTGTCTCAGTTAAGGGCAGTGTTCACGATCCAATGGTAAGAAAGTCAGTGGAGATAAATACAGCCTTTTGCCGTGCCTAGCAACTGACAACCCCAACACAATGGTGTTTAGGTATAGTAAGTCTTTATGGCAAGCCTGTTTAATATTCAGTCAGTAGTATTAACTAGTAATGATTTAGTTTTCACTACTGGAAATTAATCTTCGCCAACATAAAATGTAATTTGGACTAGTTAAAATGTCAGTGTAAGATATCTGTAAAACTATTTTGACATCTTCCAAATAAATTTCAACAAGCCAAAACTGATTTGAAGAAATCTTCAATTTAATTTTAGACATCAGTAATTCATTTTTCATTAAGAATAATGATTATAAATATATACTATTTGATTTCTACATGTTGAAAAAGGATTTTGACTAGTTGAAATCTAATCTCCCCCTTCAGATATCAACAATTGCATTTCCAATACACTAGTAGCACCCAAAAACCGAGAAAGTGCACCTTTTTTCAAGAAATTCCCATAAAAACTTAGAATACACCGAGATTTACTGAAGATTTGAGGCCAATTCGGCTAACCTCGGAAAAATTTTTCCGAGGTATCCCGAAGTCTGTCCAGTTTACTTACGTTTGGACAACACCTCAGTAAACCTTGGTTTAATTTTCCCAAAACACGCCGAGGATTATCTGGCCCACTGAAGCTCAGAGACCACATCGGTATTCCTCGGGAAAATTAATTGATATTTGGACTGCAGTACTGGTGGGAGGTCTTTAATGAGGCGTGTGTTTTGACTGTCTTCACACCTCCCCTTTGTTCTGGTGTAAGCACAGGCCAAGCAGACAAACTTCGGTATACCTCGGTGAAATTTCCCCGAGGAATGCCGATGTGGTCTCTGAACTTCAGTGGGCCAGACAATCCTCGGTGTGCCTCGGGAAAATTTAACCGAGGTTTACTGAGGTGTTCTCCAAACTTAAGTAAACCGGACAGACTTCGGGATACCTAGGTAAAATTTTTCCGAGGTTCACCGAGTTGGCCTCAACCCTTCAGTACACCTCAGTGTATTCTAAGTTTTTGTAGGAATTTCTCGGAAAAAGGTGCACTTTCTTGGTTTTTAGGTGCTACTCGTGATACGTCAAACATATCAACAAACCATTTTGGATATAGGCCTATGGTTGTTACATCAATAAAGTATTACATAGCCATACTTTGACTTTTTTTTTGTGGCAAAAATGCGAGATATGTTTGGGTTTCCTCCTCACTATGGGCTTGCAAGGCTTCAACCTGTGAGTGTAAAGAAGTCCTGATAGGCGCATGTTTCGGAGGAGAACCATATTTTGCTGATAGGATACTCCAAATTTGACTGAACTAATAAGAGATGCAAAATACATATAAAAAAAAATTTAATAAATGTAAACTCATTAGCATAAGACCGAAAATGCCACCAACCATCTCATTTTTTAAAAATGTGGAAGTTATGCAAGGATTCAGATTTGTGTAGGCTACCAAATGCAAAAACAACAGAGACTTCTATTCGTTTTCCCCTGACTTGCCTGTAATAGCTTTATTTGTGCCTCATTCCTGAGCAAGCAATGGGAGATTTGGAGCATGGAAAAATATACTTTGCAAGCACATATATTTTGAAGAGATACTACACAACCAAAAATAATTTTGTTTGAGCCAACAAAAAATTATTCTGTGCTAAATAAATTCTTAATAGATTAACATTAGAATTATGAGCATCTCCCCTGAAAGAGGAATTTTACCCCAGCAAAATACTCCAATTTTTTGTTCTTTGAACTTAATTCTGTTATACGTATCTTTATATTGAATACGGTAGTGCGTCATGAACTGGTCCAATTTGCGTTACGGGCAAAAATTTGTCAATTTTTTTGTTTTCTGATATTTTACTACACTAACATAACTAAACACAGAAACCCAAACAGAACTTACAAATGTTGCTTACTTTTCCAGATATTGGCACTTTTGTGCCCTAATTTTAATGGAAATGCATTAGATTTCTCAAACGTTTTTCGCCCTTTTCTCAAAACGGACCTTTGTCAGCAAAATGGCTGTAACTTTCTTATTACTCAACCAATTTCATTGTGGTTTGTTGCAAAATATTCCCTGTTAGTTGCTCTATTCAGACTGCTAAACAGATTTTTGATACACTAATAGTGTCTATGTAAAATATGGAGCTGAAAAATGCTAAGATTTTCTCAGCCGAAAATCTCAAAATTTAATTTCAAACATTGAGTTTGGAAATGCTGTCTAGATGGCGCTGCAGTTCGGACAGCTAGGTGCACAAAAATTGAACGTTTTAGATGGATACGCGCGCATTTATTTGCGCACCTAAAATGCAATTTTAGGCACGCAAAGCCGCGTACGCGCAATTGCGGGCCTTTCATAAAAAGGCCTACAACATCATCTTTGACATTTTGCCATGTGCTCAGTAGATGTCAAAAAGTTGTTGTTGGTAAACAGTGAAGTGACACCTGGGGGGAAACTGGTGAGCTAATTGCACCCAAGATACATCTGATGGACAGTACAAAGATAAAGAAAGAATGAAACAATACTGTGGGAGGGTGATTTCTCCGCCGCTCCGCTCCGCCACCACCCCGAAAATGCTAGGACATGCATCCATTCTTTCAGGCATAACTTTTTACTGAATCAAAATATCAAAAAACTAATTGCAGTTCTGAAACTAGAGAAAAAAAAATGCCTTAAAGTGATACCAAATATGTTGAAATTGGTCAATGATAAAGATGAGATGGAGTGATGTGAAAATTTGGTTTGCAAAATTTAATGTAATGCCACCACCCTTTCTGAGGACCAGTTCATGACGCACGACCATATGATTAGTTGACATGAAACTTCCCAGGCCTATTTGTGTCCACCACACATTAATGATGCGTGATTTCAGGACCACAGAAGAGCTCACAGTATTGTCTCAGTTAGCTAGGCTATCTTGCAGTTGATCGCACGGGATATTGGAAGTATTTTGCAATATTAAAATTATTAATCTAAGTATAAGCCCAAAGACATTTAAGTTTTTTTATTTACTCTGCAGGTAAACCTCATGCAATAAGCTATCATTCAGAATAAACATTTGCAGCACTCTCATACTCTCCCTAGATTGCAGCAAGAAGTCTGATCTTTCCTAACCACAACCCACAACAACTGATGTCTCATGATACTGAAAGACGAAACGTTAATCCAAACAATGCAGCAATACGGAATTTCATACATAACGGTCACGTACAGCAGAACAGAACCAAGCGCAGATCAATGAGCACCAAAGTTAGCCTTTATTATGAAAACTAAACGAGAACACAAAAGGGCTTCCTCAGCTGGACTGTAATCTCTGGACTGTTTGTGACCAGGCAGGAGCAAACAGGAATTTGCAGAGTGGGGCATTGTGTAGTCAAAGGGAGAGGTCTAAGGTCAGTGACTGGAATGGCAAGCCGAATGAACCAGCGCACACTGGACAGGCGCAAACAATATAACTGGAGAGAAACTGGAGGAAGCCACTCGCCAAGAGCGTGCACTCTGGGAAGAATTCCAACTAAGCAGACTCTCAAAATAAATAAATATTTCACTAATAACGAAGGACACTAGACACAAAACACAAAGCAACAGTCCCCCAAAGGGAAGAACGAGAAAAGGCACTGAGATATAAAAGACGACCATTCACAATGAGAATGGGTGAGCCAAGCGTGGGAAGGGAAAACAGAAGGAGCAGTAACAAACGAGATAATCATAAAGTAACAAGATTCAATTAGCGAAAAAAATTAGACTGAAACTGACAGACAGCTGGATTGCAGGAAGAAAAAAAAAAAAACAATCAGGGAAACACTTAGGACATTTCACAAAACTAACAAGCCATTTCCGTAATATGGCAAAATTAAAAATACTGAAATGTGTTTTAATCCAGTAGTGGTCGAGCAACTCCACTCTGTGGTCAATTATTATTTTTTCATAGAGCTTATGGCATGCTGTGGATAGTTTAGATAACAAGCTTGTCAGGGACTAACCAGCCAATCAGGATTTACCCTCTCCAATTCATCAATTGGTTGATTTTGTAGCACCACTGCAACGCTGTACCATGTTGAGCGAGTGTGCAGAGGCAAAGCTGAGTGCATGGAGTGGAGAGGTTAAGAGAAAGAAACGATTTCAGCTAGTGTGCAGCAGTCTGGCACCGCACTCTACAAAAGTTTGCGAGGGAGCGGAGTAGTTAAAACTGAGCGAGAGGAGTAATGATTGTACAATAATATGGATAAGAAACCTAAAATAGAATTTTAGCAGATAGATAACAAAAATTAGCAGATAGATTCTAAACAGAATTTGCTTTGAAAACATATTTTCCCGTGCTCCCATTTCTCACTCAGGAATGAGGCACAAATACAATGCCATAGCCTGTTGGGATGTACCAACCAATCATACGCAATGGCATTTTTTTTCTTTATGAGCTTGAGCTTGAGCTCAGCTGCTAATGGCATTGGCTACCACAGCTTGATAAAATGAATTGCTGTGCATTGTATTACGCCAATAAGAAATACCGATTTACAAAGCTGACTAAAAGGTTTTGTGTAAAGTTCATTTGAAAAAAATAAACCCTTGAATTTAGGACATGTCGCACAAAGTACAATATTCTTATCAGATATGTCGCCCAAAGTACTACAATCCCATTTCCGAAATAGTTGGGAGGAAGTGTACATTGTGAATAAAATCAAAATGCAATGACTTTCAGATCACATGAGCCAATATATTATTTACAATAGAACATAGATAACATTTCAAATGTTGAAACTGAGACATTTTACATTTTCATCCACAAAATGAGCTTATTTCAAATTTTCGGGCTGCAACAGGTCTCAAAAAAGTTGGGACACAGGCAAAAAAGGGCTGAAAAAGTAATTAATATTTAAGAGAATCAGCTGTAAGAACATTTAGCAAGTCATTAAGTTAACTGGCATCAGGTGTGTAACATGATTGGCTATGAAAGGGATGTCTTAGAGACGCTGAGTCTCTCAGAGGTAAAGATGGTCAGAGGCTCTCCAATCTGTGAAGGATTGCGTAAAAAAAATTGTGGAACACTTTAAAAACAATGTTCCTCAATGTCAAATTGCAAAGGCTTTGAAGGTCTCATCATCAACAGTGCATAACATCATCAAAAGATTCAGAGAAACTGGAAAAATCTCTGTGCGCATGGGACAAGGCCGAAGACCTGTACTGGATGCTCGTGATCTTCGGGCCCTCAGACTCCACTGCATCACTCACCGGCATGATTCTGTCATTTACATTACTAAATGGGCCCAGGAATACTTCAAGAAACTTAATATCAAGAGGGGATGCTACACCATGGTAAACAGGCCCCTGTCCCAACTTTTTGAGACCTGTAGCAGCCATCAAATTTGAAATGAGCTCATTTTGTGGATAAAATTGTAAAATTTCTTGGTTTTAACATTTGCTATGTTATCTCTGTTCTATTGTAAATAAAATACTGGCTGGTTGAAAGTCATTGCATTTTGATTTTATTCACAATTTACACTTTGTCCCAACTATTTTGGAATTGGGGTTGTACTTCAATGTGCCAAACAAGTTATGATTGTATTTGATATTGGGATACCCATTTTTTTAAATGTGAAAGTGCCACCTGATGGTCATGTTGGTTATATGTGCAATGACAAGAAATCCGTGTACAATGGGAAAAAATATTTTTACAAACTCAGGCTTATTTTAATTTTTTAACCGGACCAGTGCCAAATTCATTTTACCGGTTTCCTTTTCAGTCATTGAAGGTGAGAAAAAATTTTTAGGTATTTAGTCTGGCACATCTTTGGTTTTTCGAGATATTTGCTCCCAAAGTTGGGTGCGGGCTAATTTTTTCCTCTTTGTACAGTGGATTAACATTAATAACCAGACACCTGTGGGGATGGGCAGACCATTAATTTGAACCTTCCTTTGGGCAAAATAAAGGACACCAGAAACATCTTTGGCACTATGCTCCATCTTGGAGCACTGCTACAGACATTTTGATAAAATCTCAGATTCGCCCATTTTTTTTACGATTTGCAATGATGTTCAGGGGCCTATAAAAATGTTAACCAAGAAGATAGAGCCTTGAAATTAGCAGAGTCTCCAGCCCTTTCATGACATTTTAACATGCCAAAGGAAGTTTCATGGCATTCTTTGCCAATGCCTGGATATAAGGGACGAATGTTCAAAAATATATCTGTATAGGGGGCGCTATTAGCAAAATGTCAGATCTGACAAAAACCAGACATAAGCCATGGAGGTTTCTTGAAATGGAATGTTTGTTTTTTCCCATTGGGTATCCCAGTATCAGATGCAATCATAACTCGTTTGGCACACTGAAGCAGTTATCCACAATATTCCTTCAAAAACGGGTGTTTTTCCTCAAAAATGCTCAATTTGGTACCTGACTTTTCCACTTCTAGGTGGCGCTGTAGCTATATCAATAAAAACTGTGAGCTCAAACCCCGGGATTTCCCATTACACATGTATGGGCACCATTCTGCCAAATTTCATGCAATTCTGAAATGTCAACTCCACTACCAGTGCCACTCTCTCAGAATATGGCTCTTAAAATGGCCAATAGAAATAAAATGCATCACCATTAGAACATGACCTCTCGTTTTCCGTGTCATGTTGATCATAACAGACCTCATAAATATCACAATGCTACCAATGGCAAAGTAAGTATAACAACCCCAACACCAAAAAAATTGGGACAGTGAGTATAATGCCAATAACACAGAAAGCAGTAATTTGAAAATTCTATTTCACCTATATTTATTTGAAAACAGTGCAAATAAATTAAGCTTTGCCTTATCAACTTTATGGAAAAAGACATTCCATATCTGCAAGGCATTCTAAAAAAAGTTGGGACCGGGTCAATGTAACACTGGGAAGGTTGAGTAATTTTCATTAAAAAAAAAAAAAAAAAAAAAAACACCAATTTGAATCATTCCACGGGAAATTTGAGGTTCACCCACTTAGAAAAGCTGCTTGAGCAAATATGCCAACAGTTAAGGAGCAAAGTTAGGCAACACATGATTTCAAGGAATTTACGGATTTCACCATCTAAATTCCACAATACTATTAAAAGAATCAGGAAATCTGGAGAAATCTGCATGTAAAGAGAAAGGGCAAAAACCAATACTCAATGCCTATAATATTCGAGCCCCAAGACAGCACCGCCTTAAAAACCAACACAATTCTGGAACTAGAGCTGCACTCAGAGAGCGCAAGTACCTCCGCCAATGTACTCAGTGTTATTTTTGCCAATATTGGCTAGCAACCCCTGTGTTTATGCAGTCCTGTAGTCTTCACGCAAATATGTTTTTAATGTGTTTTTGACCTTTTGCATGCCCTTGACCTTGACCTTTGACCTTAACCTCCAAAAATCGAATCACCTCTTCCTTGAACAATACTTAATCATTCCACCAAATTTGAGGAAAATCTATCCATAACTTTTTGCGTAATCCTGCTTACAAACAAGTGAAAAAGGAAGTAGAGCTTACTAATACCCCGACGTCCCCAATCATGCTTTTTCTGTTGGTGATTATAGAAATGATCACATTCCGAAAATCAATTTTGACAAAAATAACAACACATCTATGACACTTAGCACTGCACCTCTCCATATGTTAGAAACTATGTGTGGCAAATTTGAAAAGAATCCATTAAAATATATTTGAGATATTAATCAGACAAACTGACATTGAACCCACTTAACTATTTTCAAGTCCAAAAACAGGAAAACGGCGATATTTTTGTGAGAAATCATCCCAGATGGCCGACAATTTGCACTGCGCCTCTCCCTGTGGTAGAGAATATGATATGTGTGCCACATTTGAAAAGAATCCAATGTATAATATTTGCGATATTGATCGGACAAATTGACATTGAACCCACTTGAATATTTCTAAGTCCAAAAACAGGAAAACGGCGATATTTTTGTGAAGAATCATCCCAGATGGCCGACGCTTTGCACTGCACCTCTCCCTGTGGTAGAGAATATGTATATAATACGCCAATCATAAATAAATAAAATCATAAATAATTGCAAGTAGTGTGTTTTTTGACCAAATTTATCCTGATCCAAAATGTTTGACTTGTAAATAGTTAAGGTGAAGCGTACACACACATTCTGGAGCAACGTACACCAATGAGTCAAAACATTAAAACCAATCACAGATGAAGCCAATGACATTGATTATCCCCTAACAATGGTGCAAGACAAGGTCTGTAGACAGACCTTTGACAGAAAGCAAACAGTCGATTCTCATAGTCGATGTCTTGGATGTGGGAAAAATGGGACCTGAGCAAGTTTAACAAGGGCCAAATCCTTATATCCAGACAAGTGGGTCAGATCATCTCCAAAGTGGCAAGGCTTCTGGGGTGCTCCCAGACAGCAGTGGTGAGTACCCATTAACAGTGGGACAAGGAGGGACAACGTAAAACAGGCGTCGGTGTTGGGCACCCAAGGCTCGTCGATACACAAGGTCAAAAAAGGCTGTCCCATCTGGTCCGAACCATATACAGTCCATAGCATAGTCTGACCAGAAAGAAAGGCTACTGCGGCACAAGTGGCAAAGAATTTTAATGATACATGAGGAATGTGTCACAACACAGCGCATAGCACTCTGCCGCGTATTGCACTTTGTAGCTGCAGACCAGTCGGAGTGCCTATTCTGATCCCGGACCATCACCGAAAGTGCCTATCATGGGCGCGCGAGCATCAAAAGCGGACCATGGGGAACAGCAGTAGGGCGCCTGGTCCATTTTGTCCCATTTCCTTTTACACCTCACGCATGGGCCAGGTATGTGTGCACAATTTTCCTGGAGAGGAGATGATACCAAGATGAGCTGTGGGAAGAGGACAAGCTGATTGAAGGAGTGTGACGCTCTGGGAAATACTCCGCTGGGAAACCCTCGGACAGGAATTTAAGTAGGCGTCAGTTTTATGGAGTTGTTCTGGCGGCACGAAGGGGACCTACACAATATTATGCAGGTGGTTTAATGTTGTGGCTGATCAGTGTATATATCCATGTAGAAATGATTTTATTATTTTGCGTATGGTGTAAGCGCATTGCATTTCTAACATTCTTGTACAAACCACACTCAAAAAAAGTCTGGACTGCGTGGAAAATGCACATAAGAAACATGAAGCAGTAACTTTTAGTTTTACCCATTTCATTACAGGCAGTATGAAGACAAAGTTTCATGCTTTGTCTAGTCCACTTCATTTTATTCGTAAATATGTATCCATTCCTGCGACTGGTGCCTGCAATTCGACCCAAAAAATAGAACCAAGGGTTCTGTAGCTTACCGGCAAGCAATCTTATAGTGATGATACAAGTTATGAAAATTTTGTGTGAAGTTTGGCATTTGAATCATTGAGGGTCAATGACAAGGTCACAAAAGAAAAGTTAACATACATTTATAAAGACCTCCTGTAATACAATCCCATGCTCTAAAGCAGTATTGGTGCTGTAATAGCCTGTAGGGGGCGCGTTTCAAAACATGCTGTAGAAAAACCCTTATATCTCCGGCCCTATTACTGATACAGGTCTGGGGTTTGGATGGATTTGTAATATGAGGGTTCCTCTAGCACCACCATCATTTACAATGGTTGTATCGGTTCTTGTTTCCATGTAAACTGTGTTTGAAGTTGGGCAAATTTGAGATTTTTCACTTTTTGTGTCCTTTTTTGTGGTGAAATACTGCACGGATGGTGTTTTCCTGTATAACTCAGGTCACCTGACATGCAACAGGTGCAAATTCATAATGATGCAACTTTTCCCCAGGGATGGACAGACCCCTTGAACTTGTGACTTTTTCTGTAGTAAGCAACTTTGAAAGGGTTGATCTGACAAACCATTATGTTCTGCTTTAATTTTTTAGTTTAAGTGTCAACGATCTATCTGAAATAAAAAGTTTCCTTTGTCGCTTCTACAGTATCACCAGTATTTGGAGAGTAATAAGGGTCCAAAAAGTGGAAAAAATCTCAAATTTGCCCAACTTCAAACAAACAATTTCCATGGAAACAAAAACAGATACAACCATTGTAAATGATGGTGGTGCTAGAGGAAGCCTCATATTTCAAATCCATCCAAACCCCAGACCTGTATCAGTAATAGGGCTGGAGATATAATGGTTTTTCTACAGCATGTTTTGAAAAGCGCCCCCTACAGGCCATTTCATCAGAGGTCCATAAAACCAATACCAGAGGGTAGTTTGCAAAAAATAAAAAAAAAAAAAACAAGATATCCATTATTTGGGCCAAAATGAACAAACAGACAAAGTTTAAGTAAAATACAAGACCATGATGGCCCAGGTGTGTTTCCACTTGGCATGGAATGACCCAACAGTTAGTCATTCAATTCTAAGAAGATAGGAACCACATTCCCAAGTATAAAACCATACCCAAATATATTTAAAAAGTATGTGGGGTGCTTTTCCTATACTTATTTGTACATTTGTGAACATTCGCTGTACACTACATTATATTTGATGGCAGTATTTCATGCTGAAATAGGCAAATATATAACTTTCTGTCACTTTTACCACAAAATATAGGTCTTAGACTGTTACATACCTCAAATTGAGGAGGTATGGAGTTAGCCCCGGGGTCTTACCAGGCCCCCCAAAAAGGGAGTTTTTCTGCAGCATCCGACTTTGAAAGGGTTAATCTGAAAAACTCATGATATAATAAGAGGTTTTTACATTTAATAAAGAGATTCTGCATGAAATCAAAGATTTATGTCATTAGTTCTTCTATATATTGTTCCATGATTAAATTACAAGGGTCTCAAAAGTGAAAAAAATTTGGCCACGCTCAAATTTTTGGCAACGTAGAGGGCCCACTGCACAGCAACCAAAGACCTTTTCAGAAATTTCTCTTCAGTTCCCAAGACATGGACCTTGTCCTTAATCATGCTTATTTACAGGCATGAATCTATTGCAGTTTAGCCTGGAATCCATCCGTATCAAGCTTTAGTCGCTCCCAGCGGTCACTTGCTTGTACGTCTGGCCTCAGTCGATAGACCAGCGTTTCACTTCCAAAAATTCGCACAAATTCCATGCGAGACGTGTGATTGGCTCACAGTCGCAACGGTGCTCCCCTGCCCCCTTTAGACAGACTTAAAAATAAATAAAAATACCACAGGTCTCCATTCAACAGAAGTCCCACCTCCCGGCTCGTGTTTATACGAGTAGGCCTATTCATCTGAATAGTAGCAGAGTCTCTGGGCAGTGAACGAGCCGGGAGGTGGGACTTCCGTTGAATGCGCGAGCTTACTTGAAGCATAACTGGTATTTTTTATTTTTAGCTTAAAAAAAATAACCGCGTTTCTAGAGTTCTGAGGATACGAGTGGACAAAGCAGACTTGGATTATACTGGACGATGCGTTGGACGATGGTTTGAAAGTTTGTCAAGGGACGTTTTGTGGAGTTTTCCCATTGCTACTGCGTGACCCCATTTGCATCCAGCAAAAAAAGAATTTGGATAATTTTTCAAAACTCTCCAGTGGCCATAAAGTTGCGCCAGGTGAAGAACAACTTTGTCCGTTCAAGACATCTAATGGTGAGTAATTGATATACAAATTATAGTTTTTGGGTGGAGTATCACTTTAATCTAGCTGATGCAATCATGCCCTTCGAGCTATAGCTAATGCCAATTACAGTGAAATACATTATGTAATTTGAGTTTTATTTAATTTAGCCTTTATTATACCGGGGAATCCCACTGAAATAAACAAAATGCACATATGGCCAAACATTATCCTGTTCAAAACCTAACAACCACTCCAAGACTAAACGCAAGCAAGCCACAGTCTAATTTTTAAGCTCATGTCAAATAACATTCACGAATGCTGTTGCTGGCCAGCCAATTCATATTCGATTGGTGGTTCTCACCAAGAGCAGAAAACATGAATATTCATATATTCACTTCATTAGTGACGTAAGGGCTAAACGCTGGCTATACGACGGAGGCCAGACTGATAAGTCAGTGACCGTTGGGAGCGACCAGTATCAGGTTAATTGCAGTTTTCATGTAACAGGGATCTTTCTGAGGGCCATTTTACACAATCTCTGTACAGTGCCATCTAGTGGCTGTTTTCAAAGTGCAGTTTTAAAACCCATACCCACGGTCCGATTTCCGAAAAATTTGGCAGAGTTGTTATTTGGGCCAAAATGAACAAATGAGCAAAGCTACAAGAAAATCTAAGACCATGATGGACCAAGTGAGTTCTCACTAGGCATGGAATGACCCAGCTACAAAACACTCATCTAGACTCACTCAGTCTTGATGCACAAACGTCGGTAGCAAGATGATACGGAAATGAACCACTTCACATTAATTACAGTAGCTAATGTTGCTATTGCCCTGACCACCATTCTCAATACATAAGCCTTGAGTATGCCTATTGTGCCATGTGATTCAAAATAAATACATTTTTGGAGCAAAGCTCTGTTATCCTAGCCTGGTAATACCAGACTCTGCTACTTCGCTTTGCTTTGTCCACAGGGTCTGTACAGTTGTCATTGACAAGTGTTTACTTCCTGGTGGGTGGGCACTTGTCTGAAGTTTAAAATCATTGGGGTACCCGTAAACTAATCACTAACGTTTGGCGATGACGTATGTTATGCACCGGCTCAGTCGCTTAGTACTTCTGCTGTAAATACAGTCCTTCATACCACTAATGCAGCGAAAACAAACTGTTCAGTACATTAAAGTAAATACTGTACCCATACATATGCCCATCTACCAAATTTTAGCCTTCCATCATTCATTTAAAAGAAACAAAGGTGCTCTTTCTGTTCTCCTTACAAGAAACTGTTGAGCTGAGCTATCGTTTCTCCTGCCGATACTGCTGCTATTAAAAAAAAAAAAAAAAATGAGACCCGAAACCAACAGCAGAATCGGCGAGAAAAAACATTATTTACATCAGGACGAAATCAACGTTGACACGAAAACTGAACCGTTAACCATACTTGCGCTAACATCATACTGAGCTCGCTATCTAACTTTATAGTAACATAGTTTGGCTCTAAGAGTTTGGCTGTCTCAGACAGCCATTTCATTCATGGATAATGACAACATAACACTGAGACAGCAAATAGGTCTTGTGACATGAACAAAAACACGGCTTTTAAAAAGTCCGCTGCTAACTTAAATAGTGTGAAATTCGCGGGCAATGTAACACTAGAAGCTAACAAGCTAGCTGAGGTGGTTTGGCCGTCTCTCACAGAGATGAACAGGGTGCCTATTTCATAAGTTTCATGATGGATATTAAGTAGATATGACAACTTTTCTCAAAACCTGTAGGGAGTAGCGCTACATCATTTCCATTCAAAAAACTAACCAAAACATTCATCTTGTTGTTGCTATAAGTCGCCGAAACCTGGGATTTTCTCCACGACAGAGCGAATGGCCTCCCGTGTATCTATGTCCGTGGCCATTGTTGATTTCGGAGACTACAATTTCAAACTCGGTGCAGCGGCTACATCATGGCTCTTGGCCACGCCTTTGTTCGTTGGTTGGCCCGGCGTATTTTCTGCCGAGGTAAAAGAGGCAGAGCTTCGAGTGACCAGATGGAGTGGTGAAGCAAAATGAAATTGAGCGGAAGTACGTAGGCCGGCGGAGTCAAGCTACTGTTATCCTACATGACATTGTGAATGTAGGAATATCATACTAAAACTGTAATCACCCCAAAAAATGTAGTTGCAAGATTCATGTAGACAACAGCAACAGTAACTGGTAATCTGTCCAAATCATCACAGTTTTCCCGACATCCGATTTATTTTTTTTTTGAGCTGGACTCTGTTTCCTTTAACCTTCATGTCATACACAGGTCCTATTCATATTCAATACATGTGACCAATGCAGCAAAGCAGTCAGAAACAACTGCAGTGAAGCATTCCTCCCCCCCCCTCCCAAGTTCGTGCCAGTAAGCGAAAACATGAACCTATACATCCAGATATTAAATACTGTGACCACCTGGGCTCGGGATACGCACTTACATCCACAAATGCCAAGTAAAACTTAACTGAGCAAAAAGGAAGCCTAATGTCAACTTCTCTGGGCTCTGAGGCATCCGTGATGGACCATCACACAGTGGAGATGTGTATTGTGGTCAGGAAAATCAACATTTCAGGCTTTTTTTGGAAAAAAGGGATGCCATGAGCTCTGGACCAAAGAAGAAAAGGACTACCCAGACAGCTACCAGCAACAAGACCAAAAGCCATGCTCTGTCATACTATGGGTAATGTCTGTGCTCTTGGCAAGGGTAACTTGCACTTCTGTGAAGGCGCCATTAAGGCTGAAAAGTATTCGGAGATTTTGAGGCAATATAAGGTACCTTCAAGAAGTCATCTTTTCCAGGAATGCCCATGCATATTTCAATGCACAAGAGCATGATGCACGCATTAAAAAGGCATGGCTTCTTAAGAAGAGCGTGCAGGTGCTGAACTGGCCTGCGTACAGTCCCAATTTGTCCCCAATAGAGAATGTGCAGGACATTTTGAAACGCAAAATGGATACCGACTTCAATTTTCTGGGTGGCATGACATCTTATGGCCTTGCTTATATTAAATTGCAGAGTGTTTTTGGTTTTGTTGTATGATGTGTCCATGGTGCATGGTGAATTTCCATGTTCCACCATGAAACAGGAAGTTGCTCTTACTGAAACAAACATTGAACTGGTTCAAACATCATCCGCTTAATAAGAGTCCCATTCAGAAGATGTCAGCATGCCGCTCTGAGCTTGTGCATGGACAGTGTGCTTCAGAGCACTCCTAAACATAGGGTCATTTTTGAGGAAAGGTGTTAGCACTCCATTAAGGAAATATTACTTTACACAGTCTAGCACTGTCCAATGGTTGCAAATGCACACCCGCACCCGTTGGGATCTCGCCACCACCCCCAACGTGCACAAGGGTGCGAGGGCCCGTTCAACAGTGCTTCCAGCTTTAATTTTTTTTCTTCCCCATGCACTTTTGGGGCTACATACATTAACAAAGTATAGTTGCCACAAAACGGCACACCACTGGGCTGGGGTAAATAGAAGCAATAACCGTAAAACCGACAATCCACAAGGACATGACTGTTCGACTTCACTAACATTGCCTCCTGGATCTTGCTTATTTTTTTTACAAAAAAAAAAAATGTACTTTTACAACTGCGAATAATAAGAGGATGCCACCGAATCCACCAAAACTGAAGAACTCTTTTAAACTAGAGTGGCATTTGGAGAATGCAAACTGCCGCCAAAGAAAACAGTCCACTCTTCCATGATGCGCAAATCTGTGAGCGAAACCATCTTATTTGCACACTTGGCGGTGTTGTCACTATTGAACATTACTACCATCAAGTGGACTGTAAGATACGGCATTTATTCAGCTGAGGCAAAATGGGGAATCGCTCTTTGTAAAAAAAAACAAAAATGAAAAATAATTTTTGTATCTGCCCAGTGATTTGAATCTGCTCCAAAATGTCATGTTTTCCCTTGTCCAATGCAACACTCTTCCACCATGCCTAGTGAAAATCACTCTTTTTACAAAATCCATCTGACAAACAAAGATGGTCTTAGAGTTACTAGAACAAGTTTACTGCTCTCTTATGCAGCAAGATATTCACAGCAACGCTGATCTGATTCCCATCAAAACACTGACTAATTGCATTTGGAAATGTAGTTTAACCTAATGGTGACACTACAATAAAAGTAAAAGGGCTATAAAAATCAATATCCTTCCTGCCTTATGCACCAGGAGTTTTGACAGCAGATTTAATAGGATTCCCTTTAAAACTGTTCAAGTTACTGCATTTTTATAAAGTTTGGACTGGTGTTGCGACAACAGGAAAGGTCACAGGGTCACTCATATCACCTCAATACACCATGAACAATTAGGTTTGACATGATTCCCATCATAACTGTTCAAGTTACTGCATTTGGGAATGTTAAACTTGGCCAAGTGGCGGTTCTACAGGAAATATCACAGGGCCACCACAATTAATCACTTCCTCCTCTTCCTCATGATTGCCATTATATCTGTTTGCACGACAGAAATTTTTAAAAATGAGAAGTTTGGCCCAAGGTAGCACTACAGCAAAGGTAATAGGATGACTAACATCAAAAGCAGGCCTTCTGTATGGACTAGAAACAATCACTAGAAGTGTGACAAGATTTCCATCAAAGCTGAGTTACTGCATTTGGTAATGTAAATTTGTCCTGGTGGGGGCACAAACATCATAAGGTCACACAAAACAATAGGGTCCGTCCTCTATGCACTAGGAATGAACACAAGAAGTTTGATGTGATTCCCGTAAGGACTGTCCTGGATATCATGCCGAAACAAAGGATCTGCAGCTGCAGTGCTGGCGATATCAGAGAATCCATAATATCCCCAAAAACTCCATATCAAGATTATAAATATCGCAGTGTCTAGAGGCACGGCAGTTTTTATTGGTACGGCAGTCGATTTCAAGGGATTAGGATAAGGATTTGGGATTATGGTTAGGGGAAGGGTTAGGGGTTGGGGTTAGAGTTAAGGTTAGGGGAAGGGTTAGGGGTTAGGGTTAGGGTTAGGGCAGGGCTTGAAATGGGGACTGCCGTACCTCTCCACATTGAAATGCATTGAAAAACTGCCGTGCCCGTAGCAACTGCCTATAAATCTACACTTCATAAGGTACACCCACTCATTAAGGTAATTGTTTAATATTAAGGCAGATATCATCAACCGGCCGATTAATCAGGCCAATCATTACTATTTTGTGATGATCGGCCTCAACCAATTATTGAGCTCATGAGGCAGATTTAAAAAAAAAAAAAAAAAAAACAGGGAGCACCCCAAGGGAAAACAGTGAGCCTAATTGTGAAGTCTGCAACAAGCCTCAACAATGGCTGGAATAAAAAATGTCGCTGCAAGCGCTGGATATCAAAGAAATCAGCAATACCATGTTCTGAAGTTTACTAAGCTCAGTGTGTCTAGTTGGCCAATCTTATTGTCATACACAATGTCAGCTGTTGGTTCTGAGGCAAGATGATAAAATAGAGGACCAGGAAGTTTTTCGAGTGAGATGGCAAAGAGTACACGATAGGCAAGATCTTCAAACTTATTTTTATTAATTGAACAAGGTAGAGGGAAATCCAAAACCCAGAGAAGTCAGGATCTATTTCTTGGCAAACCCTTGCCAGCACAACTACAAAAGGCCATTCCTTGAAATTACAGAACCAGCCACAATTTTAGTCACTCTTTCTTAATCCTTCCCAGTTGTTGGCAAAATGGACCCATTCAAAGTTTTTTTCTACATTAATTTAATAGTATTTCATTGTTCAAAGCAATTTTGGTCTCAAGGCCACAACTGTGCCTCCTTCACGAAAAATATGGCTACACATCTGCATTCCGCCATCATCTGCAGATAAGCAAGAGCAGAGTCCTTGATAATTCATCTAAGAATATATTCAGATAAAAACAAAGCTATTTCAATGGAACATAGAAGAAATTAGCTCGCAAAGGGACAAGAAACATTGAGTTAGGCCTCAGAGAAATGTGTGCACTTCAATGAAAAAAATGTGCTTTATTACTGCGTATTTGTGCAGTTTCATGTGCAAGACAACGTGACTGTTCAAGTTGAGTAGTCCATCTTTATTACGTGCCTTTCTGAGGTAGTTAATGCAGTTTTATTAATGCCTGTACGTAACTTACTTCTACACGTGAGCCCGTGGACGCGGTCATCATCCAGGGTATCAATGCACATAAAGGGGCACTATTACGAAAAGCGCATGCGAAAATCTTTGCTCCAAGTTTCAATTCGTCACCATTACATTTACAAGAGATGCAGAAAATTTTGAGGATCTTTGAGTATCATGTGTTATCGTTGCAATCTTTGCACTCTAGAATATTTCAGCACTTTGCAATTACGATTGATTGTTGTTTTAGAAATTATTTTATTCTTGGAGTTCAATCGTGTTAGTTAATTCTGATCCTTTGTTTATGATTTTGAATCCTTGTAAGTTCAATAATCGGATGGACAGCTATTTCAAATAAGACTCAGCTGGTTTGAGTTTTTACTTTTGCATGGTTTTGATGTGGCACCGCAATGGCAAAAAGAGCAATACTCAGGATTTTTTCCTTTTCCCGGGCATTCAAATTGCTTTGTCCGGTTCTCTTTGTAGAGCAAGTGTTCCAACACCAGGCAAAGATATGAGTACCCTAAGGTTACAGTGTCTTAGTCAGTTTTAGCTTAGCTAGCAAGTGAGCTAAAGCAACACATTTTTCAGCAATGAAAATAACTTTGCCTGAGTTGCCCCCTCGGGTATCATCTCCTCATCTCATTCACTGCCATTAGTAGGAAGTTCACCTGTATGGTTGTCTTATTACTTTCTTATTACTTTACAGGCCACAGTTTTTGTCATATCGTCCTGAAATTTTTTCAGTCAAAGATATCTCACCTCGGAAGAGGTGATAAGATTTTGGTAAAGATCCAGATCAAATCCTGGATTCTGGATCACTTTAAAGATTTCTTTAACATTGGGAGATAGGGCACTTTTTGACATTTTCCTCACTAAATCAGTCAAAAACATCAGAAATCACTTCAACATCGACCCACTACAGCACCACACTGAGGTTAACAATCGTGGACAGTTTGACCCGGATCCGGATCATGATCCGCATTTTCCAGATGAAAAACCTATAAAATTGTGACCATTTTTGAAAGTCAATCCCGATCTCAACTTTAATTCTACTGACACCAAATTTGGTGTAGGCCATCTCCATTCATATCTGTTCAACGTAAGTTTCGGGTTTTATGACGCGATGCCTGGATCATGCACAACAGTCCAAAATGTTGGGTACCCCTCCTAAAAAAGTAATCAGTCGGATGACTTTTTGCATTTTCTTCAATAACTCAGTCGAAAACATCAGGAATCATTTCAACATCAGCACATCACTGCACCTCAGTCAGATCAACACTCATGGACAGTTTAAGCTCGATCTGGATCACAATCCGGATCTGGAAGGTGAAAAACCTCAAAAATTTTTAACATCTTTGAAAGTGATTACTGATTTCAATTTCAGGTATACTGACACCAAATTTGGTGTAAGCCATCTCCATTTATAGTTTTTCAACATAAGTTCCAGTTTTTTGATGCGCTTTCTGGATCACACGCAAATACGCTGGATGCCTATTCGCATCCAGAAGCAACATCGCATAGCAGCCTTCCATAGCTTGAAATTGGTTGAAGATAGGCATGCAGTTACTATCATTAACTGATTGTAAGTTGGGTCTGACGATTCTTTTGGCATGGTGACCTTGACCTTCAAGTGACCTTGAAAGGTCAAACTCGACATCACCATTTTCAGAGTGCTCCAGCAGCTAAACGGTGCAAGATAGGCCCATAGTTACTACTGACCACTAATTGGAAATTATGCATGGGGAATCTAATGGCACAATGACCTTGACCTTCAAGTGACCTTGGAAAGGTCAAACTCAATGTCAACCCTTCTGTTCGCTTCAAATATATCAGAAATGATCCCAAAAACTACTTATCACAAATTTATGACATAAATATCAACTAGTATACGGATTAGTGTCATTGACATTCGGCTCTGGATCACAATGAGAAGTTTTCCAAAGTGTGACACCTTAGTGTGATTTTATTATTATGTCCCCCGCAAAAGCGGAGGACATGCTGTTTTACCCTCTGTCCATAATTCCGTAAGTCTGAAACGCTAACATTTCCAGGTCATATCTCATAAACTATTTGACATTTTTAAACAAAACTTGGTACATGCTTACAACTACTAATGAACAGGTGCCTTTATAGTAAGCGAAAGCTGGACAGCAAGACAGTTTCAAAATCCTGTCAAACACAAAGTTCAAAATATCCGTGCGATTCTCCCAATAAATCTTTGAGTTTGTGACTTTTGCAAATCTTTGCAAAATATTAATATTCACACGTGCGTGTCGTGACAGTGCCCCTTTAAGTCGGACACTTCTCTCAGTCTCTGCTGTTGGCATCAGCTTGCTCCGGCTACATGTTGGAGCAGTCTTCATTACCCCCGCGAAGAGGTACTGCGATCACTTGTGAGTGTGTTTGTCAGCAGGATTACTCAAAAACAATTTGAAGGATTACCACACCATTTTATGGGAAGTTGGGCTGTATGAATGGGAAGAGGAGATTAAATTTTCAGACCAATCCCGATAGAGATCAGGATTCTGTAGCTGATTATAAGCGCTAGTGGATCAAAACCATTATTTAAAGATGGACGATGTACCAGTTCCTCAAAAGTGAAGCCAAAAAATCTTTATTGCCATCTAGTGGCTGGCTGCAGAACAGGTGATAACCCCGCCTTCCCCATTTTAGTGGACGTGACATGGACGGGCACTGATGAAGCGCAACAAAAACATTACAGCTCAGCGCCTCCTCCGTGGCTAGCGTGCCCCTGCTTTAATGGAGCTGTGTCACAATTACTGTGCAGGCTCACAATTTGAATGAAGTGAATCCGGCGCGCGTCGGGATTAAAATACCAGGCGCTTTTCTTTCTTTCCACTCGAGTCACCCAGAAAAAGCAAGAAATATCGATTAATTCTTCAATTTGCAGCAAATACAGCACATACACCTCACCGGTGCATTTTTAATGGCGCCAAGTACATAGTCCATGTAAAAAACTAGCAGGCGGAGGCATGCGCTCTCTGAGTACCGTCTAGTTCAGATTGAAATCCATTCAAAGGTTTTTCAGCTATAAGCTTTTGTACAGGCTGTCAGATCTCCAGAGATGCCTGTCTGAAGAACGGCGTAGTCATGAGCAGATGAGTGTAAACAAACGCCGCTGCTGTTAGCTTAGCCAGGGCATCTGAAGCGCGGAGAGAAATCAAGTGCCAGGGAAACATACATGCCCACAGATTGCTAATTTTCCCCGCCAAGTCCTGTGCTGCCATGTCCCAGCAGCTCTAGAGCATTGCTGCACCAATCAGAGATACAACCATACCTCAAAAGATTAAGCAGATTTGATTCAAGAAAATTTTCCACAACAACAGACCATAGGTGTAGTGCTTTTCTTTTTTTTTTTTAACCAGTGCTGACATCAAATTAGCATAAACTGTCCAAATTTCAAAAATAAAAAAAATATCTCCAATTGAATGTTCACATAGGACAAAAGTGCTTCATTGAAGATATAATCTGGTGAATATAGAGTCTGTCATGGAAGTGAAGTGAAATTATAATTTTGAAACTTGAAGGTGTTTTGATTCATTCACTATATACCAGGGCTATTCAACCATGTCCAGAAAGGGCCGGTGTGCGTGCAGGCTTTTATTCCAACCAAGCAGCTACACACCTGACACCACTAATTAACCCCAAGAGTCTTTGCTAATGAGCTTGATTAGTAGTATCAGGTGTGCAAGTGCTTGGTTGGAATGAAAGCCTGCACCCACACCAGCCCTTGCAGGATAATGTTGAATAGCCCTGCACTATACCAATCCATGAATCCAATTACAACAAAGTGAAACATCCAACCTTAAAAAGTCTGATGCAGGTGCACTCCAGAAAAGCACTACACCGCTTCTAGGGACACTTTTTTTCATGCCATTTAACATGCCCAGAAGCCAGATGGAGTTCACAATAACATTAAATGAAGTTTGAGTGGGTAGTTTCTGCTGTGGTTTATCTGCTGGTGCCACAATGAGAAAAGAAGCAGGACAAGTTGAGAAAATTGAATGGAACTCTTTTCAGCATGACAACCTGTAGCTGTCCTAATGACTGAAAATAACACAATCCAGCAGCCACTGCGTCCACTTTATTGCAGATACAGTACTGTGCAAAACTCTTAGCATCCTACATTTTTCATCTCTTTTTCCCATTATAACCACATATGACGCCCAAGTCTTTTCCCCATGTAATGACAACAAATGATGCTATCTGTATATTGATGGACCTTTTCCCTTGGGGTATCCCCACGGCGTCAAATGTCGTCTTCATTGATATGGCCAGGGTTGTCATTTGTAGTCATTATGCGGAAAGGAAGGGGGAGTCGAATGGGAAAAAAGAGTTATATTTGATATTGGATGTTTGTTTTTCAAATTAGAGATGCTGTAGATCACAGGTGTCAAACTGACCCGTAAAAGGGTCAAGAGGCTGCAGGTTTTCACTCCAACAATGCAGAACCACACCTGATACAAATAATCAGTTGTGCAGGCCTAGATCAGTTGATTAAATCAGTGGTTTCAGGTGTCCTGCTTGGTGGGATTGAAAACCTGCAGCCTCTTGGCCCTTTTACAGGTCAGTTTGACACCCCTGCTGTAGATAAAAATTATCTTGTTAATTTAAAAAAATCCCGCATAAGAACTTTTGACACAAATTATACGCCATGACAGGGCTCTGATCTCAACATCATGAAGACTGTCTGGGAATACGCGGGGAGACAGACGCAAGTGAGACAAAGTCTGCAGAAGAACTGTGGCATATTTTCCAATATATTTGGAACAACCAAAACAGCCTATAATCTTATCAAACTACAAAACTGCAGGACAAGGACAGTGTCCCAAATTTTTAAGCAAAGGGTAGTCACACTAAATATTGATTTAAGTTGGTTACTCAAAGTTCACACACACAGCACTTCGTAGTATGTTTTTCAATGTTTAGAAACATTTAATTTAATGGTTTTGGGAAGCATCTTCGTCTCACAGAATTGTGTTAAATGTGCCTAAAACTTTAGTGCAGTACTGTACTTCAAATTCTCAATACCATTCTGTTTAAAAGTACCTGTATGCCATGGATGGTCAGTCTTAGACTGTCACTTCAGTGGTAAATGTGTCCAGATACAGTTATTGATACTTCCATACACATTGCATTGAAGTGCATTGATATGTCAAGTTTCCTTGTTAATGATGAAATTGCAATCTTCATATGACTGCCACATATGCAATTCTACCTCAACTGGAACCTTTATCCATATGTTTTGGGACTGTTCTGTTGTCTCTAATGTCTGGAATCATGTGAACTTTGTTTTATCTGATTTACTTGGAATTTCATATGTACCTAATCCAGGCTTGTGTCTCCTTAATGATAACTCTAAACTCAATATAAAGCAAATTCAAACCAAAATGTTATTTGCTGGTTGTACCTCAGCAAAGAAAACCATTATACAGCAAAGAAAACCATTATAAAGCACTGGTTTACACCTGACTTATGTTTAAAATCATTCTGGATTCACAGCCTTGTTAACATAATAAACCTCAAACTTACCACTGCATGCCTCAACAAGGTTCCACCACAAACTGTGACTGTTTGGACCTTATTCTTATCAACAACCATTTCCTGGATCAGGGATAATGGCTGAGCCTGTAGAAATAGGTCTATATATACATGCGTTTTTTGTAATATAACTGCTGTAACTGGCATAATATTATTTTAACTGTATCCTTATGGTTATAGCATAGGAAAGTACATTTATTCATTTTTAAGTGAGTCATTTCATGAAATAGAGCCAGAGACCCTGCATTTTTTACAGGACTACATGGTTCACAAAATTGGATGCCATCGGTAGAAAATCCTATGCATGTAGGCCAGAGTATATAAAAAAGCTAACACAGGCAATATAATTGGTCTTCTGAAAAAGATTTAAAAAAAAAAAAACAAACAAAAAAAAAAAACTGCATGTGTTTGAAAACCTTGTGAATAACTAGTGTCCAAATTTGTGACATTCATTGCCTTCAGACTTTGAATGTAAAATTTCAGAACTTTTAAATAAAAGTCTGGCTGAACAACCATTTCGTTCTTAACATCAATTCAAGTGATTAACCCACAATGGCAATTAACTGGGAAATCCAGATGTAACACTGCAATTATAAAATATTGTTGTTAACTCATGGTGTCCTGAAAAGTTACGTTGAAACAGTGCTAAAACCCAGGAAACAGAATATATTATCTAGATTTTTGCACCAACGTGTAGAGATTAATCTGTTTCATAACTGTCCAAAATATTATGTCAGAAAACATACGGGTTTTTATAAAATTCTTATTTTTGTGGAGCAAAATTTTTCGTGTCAGATTTTCCCAAGTTACGTTCACATGCACCGGTCTCGCTGCCCAATCTCCCGTATTGCCTTGGGGTCTCACAGTGGTCACAGATTCGGATTTCCTCCCGAACCTCCTACTTCACATGCGGGAACCAGTCTATCGTCTTCCTGGGCAGGTTAGTATTTTTTGTCCCAGAAAGTTACTTTCAAACGGAATGACGTTCAATCACTAAAATCTTTTAGTAAATCACCAATTTTCAACACAGGTATGCTTTCTATTGGGATTCATAATTTGTCCTGCCGTTTCACGTGTCTGAATGAGTGGCACATCGTTTTTGGTCGGCGGAAGCTTCGGCCTTCGCGATTTGTTTACAATTTGGACACGGAAGCGGTCGTGTCTTCGTTATGTGCGACAAAGCCATCGCTGAAACAACAGCTTTCAGTGGTTTTTACCAACTTATTGTTGATTGTTCACATGTCTACCGGCACCTCTCATCCATATATTTTCTCAATGAAACGGCCACTCGGCAGTTAGGTGTATTTTTGTAAGGGTTGTGGCAAACGTAACTGGGACATGGCCAGTCACTGCTGTTATTGTGTCCATGTTGCGTTCAACACACTTTGGCGAAAGAAAGGATAAATTTTTCAAAATAAAAAGAATTTTGACGGAAGTTGTTTGGCTCAATTGCCTGTTTCACATTTTTTTTTTTTTTATAAATGTTGCACAGCAAATGTAGGGTTGCTTTTTGTGAAGTTCCTGTATTTCAGCCCAGCATTGTGTTGAATGTAATCAGGAGAGAGATTTCCAATGAATACCAGCATGCCATGGTTCAGGTGATTTTCATCCAATTCCAAATACTGGGCTAAGTGGGCTAAGTGTTAGAGTACGGTCAATGTTATAGAAGCCAAAAACTGACTGAACAACAGGAAGTACCTGTAATGCACAAGTGTGTTTTTTAATTTGTCATGTAACTTCATGCAACGTCATGTGTTCTGAACTGAATGTCATGCAGTCTGGGATAATGCAGCAGTCAATCATGTAAACCCTGGATGCCCCCTGGTCAGAATTGGTGAATTTCTGGTGAACACTACCAAAACTGGTGTCGACCTAACCAGGGGCTGCAGGGTTTACTTTTTATAAAGTGCTTTATTGAATACTTTGGCACATTACAGTTTCACAACATGACAAAAAAAAAAAAAAAAAACAGATAAAAACAAGGAAGTATATTCACACAACAAGACAAATAAAATTACAGATCTAAAAGTGTCCATGGCGTTTTTCTGTCTGCTGCCATATCCAGTGATCGACGCCTTCTTAAGTCCATTATTATTTGTTTCACCACCACTTGACTGTTAATTACAGTTTGGTTAATGATCATTTTACATCTTGTTTTCCATATTTTTGAATTTATGATTGACCGTTGCATAACTGTGCTGACCACAGCATGTATTTAAATGCATGCTCCTGCTGAGGAATTGAAATCAACAAATTCATCCTGTGGACCATTAGTTGTACCATTGTAAATTGAATAATTAGTGGTTTCCAATACCAAAAAGGGCGTAGGGTGAAAACAGGTGATGCATTTGCTAAGTCGAGCATTTTTCGTGTCCATGTTACATTAGCAACATTTGTCATGTGGTACAATCCAGATGACAAATTTTGCATTTAGCAACTAGTCTACTCTAAAATTTTTTCACAGCTGATGTGTACTTACATGGGCTGCCTTCTCATTTATATTTCGTCCAGAATATTGCATTTGTTCCGTCCTCAGATGAGCATGACCAATGAGCGACTTATCAAAGCCCTGCCAAACATGTTCAGACCTTATTGGAGCACAACTGGGCATTGCCAAACTGCTGGTTTGTTTTAAGTTTGTTATCTGTTATACTAATTGAACAAGTTGAGACACTGTTATATTTTGAAATAAAATTTTTATTGAATACTTTTGTGTTTGTTTCGTGCCCTTGTTACATTGGCAACGCTGAACATTCAACACCTTGCCTCTTACATCCCACAGTGGATCTTGCCATTTAACTTGTGTCACATTTTGACTCATACAAAAGTGAACCAGTACTTCTTGCAAAATCTTTGTTTCAAATTTGATCAGTCATGTCACACTTTAGCTCTCTTTTTCATGGAATGACCCAAGTATAAATTTTTCAATTCTCTTTCTGTCTTTTGCTCACTAGTCTGAATTGTGTACCATTGCTGACGATTTTGTACCATCGTGACTGTCTGCACCCCCCTGTTTGTCTACAAATTAATAAAAACTTTTGATCACAAAAAAAAGTTTCCTTGTTAATGGACAAACTGTTACATGAGTGAATGTAAGGCAAATTACTCAAGTTCTAATCACTCTGAACTTTAAATGTTGCTGTTCTACTTTTATTTTTTTTCCTCATGGTAAGATAGTACCTTAATGTATCAAACAATAATAGAGTATTATTGATGCCCATTATTGTTCAAGAAGAAGGATGCAAAAAAAATTGTTTTGTGCCATGTCCATTTGATGAAAGCAACTTACTGAGATTAAACCATCAACATCCTATTATAGAAGATATTCTTTTTTTTATCCATGTCATGGACAAAATTGTAAGTTTTTTCCGAACACACTGTCCACATACAGTGCCCAACAAGGTAAAAATTAATCAAACTATTTAAAAAGCCATGACCAAAAACATAAGACGATAATATTAACATCAATTAACAAACAAAACTGTGGCCATCTTAGCAAAAACCTCGATGACATTTGACAACTGGGTCATTCCATGCCAAGTGGACCAGTTTTTGGAAGGTTTGCACCACACAGTCACAGAAAAATTTGGCAAATACTCCATGAAAAATTGAAACTGGAACTTAAGATTTCGGATTTGCCTATTTGAACTCATGGCAAACACCCAGGATTTTTTTTCAAATTTTTCTGAGACAGTGCAGTGCAGACCTTGGTCCACCCTGGGCACAGAATGACCCAATTGTAAATCAGATTTGAAACCAGGGGGTTTTTAATTCTTATCTCAGGGTGAGATCTGGGTGTAGATTTTTGTTTAAGCCTTATGCTACCACAACTGATTCAACCAAACAAATGTCCTTTGGGTCAAATTTCCCAGGGATAATATTTTATCATATTCGCTCACACAAGAGGCATGTAAATGTTACATGAATAGCCCATCGCATTCCACAGAGAAACATTTGTAACTGAAAACCAAGCACATGGACAGAAGCCTCTGTAAATGACGTGTTCAAAGTGCTCTTGCTGAGTCCACAATAATGCACAGAGAGAAGAGTTTGGTACCCTAAGGGAAAAGTGTACACAAATTCTGTGGTGTGGAAATGATGTTACCCCTGTACAATGCATACGACGGTTTGGAAATTGCCCCGCAGAAGAATAAAGACAAAAGAACAAAATTTTCCTGCCATGTTTTCCCACTGTGCCATTCATTACAAATCAGAGTTAGCGCCACTGACATAGGCGATGAGAATAGTAACAAGAATCAACCAATGTAAAACTGCTCTGAGTAATCACTTCAACGTGAGGCCCAAGGGATAAAAAAAAAAAAAAACCATGCTGCTAACTTCTATAGCACTATTTCTTTACAAAAAGAAACTAGGTGAAAACCTAGTATATGGCTGGACTGTGTTTGCAGCTATTCTTCCTGAAAGAGCAGAGGCCAATGGGGAAACTTTAACACTTGACCAACAAACATTTTTTGCTTCTGTTGGCAGTAACAACCAAAGTTAATTTTAAAACTGCTCATTTGGTTAGCGTAAGGCACAGATTCAGAAGACATTTTTAATGAGGAATATTTTTATACATATTTTCACCATAAAACAAGAAATTACAAGTGCTTGCTTACTTGCATCCACTAATCATGTAATAAATTGCGATTACAGCACAATTCATTTGAGTTAATAAAAGCACCTCATCTGCTAAAATTCATACTAAGTGGGGTTTTTCCTTAATAAGGAAATTTTTTGCAGCCGCCAAAGCCTTCTCCAGCAGTAACAAATGAGCTATAAGAGGAGAAAAAAAAAAAAATCTTTTTTTTTTTGCCCGTTTTGGCATAACGTGCCCACCCAAACCAGCAGGTGACGTGTGTCAGAGGAAGAGCAATATCTATGACTTGACTCATACACTCTCCCAAAAGTTTTGTCTGTTTTCCAGCACTAGTAAGCATTCATGTACAAGTTTCAAGCAGCAAGCAGCAGTGATAATTAAGGTTACATTTGTGTCTAATGACTAAAATTGACAGTAACCATTGCTAGTCTTTGAGAAGTGAAAAAATGTCACCCTGAACTGAAATACTTTGAAAATTAATGAAAACCCAAGAGAAAATTCTAGATTTTTTTTCAGAGTTTTTAGCCATGTTACTTTTTCATAATCATTATAGTTAAAGTTAATGTAACAAATAACATTTTTACTTGATAGATTTGGATTAGCTTTATGGCTGGCTAACCTCAATGACTTAAATTGACTATTTGTGAATTTTTAGTAACCATTACTAGTTTAGCCAGAGGGTGTATGCGAGACATGTTGATAGGAAATAGAATGGGCGACTTTTAAAGGAATTCAGTTCTGGAGAACAGCACTGCCATTCACAATTAATTTAATGTTAGCTAACTGTTGCTATTATCCAGATGCCAGCCATGGCTCATTTTAATGTTAGAGGCTGAATTCAAAGTGCATTTAAACTTTTATGGTGACTGAATGTCATACCAATGTACATATAAAATCAGCTACTTGCCAAAACAGAACTTAAGTTTCACACTGCATGGGAATTGCACAGCATTCAGAGCTAAACAACTCGGGAAGCAGTTCTAGGCTTCCACCACCTTCCTCTTGAGTTGCAATAACATGGGAACTTTCATGACTTTAAGTGAAGTACAGTGCTATGTAAAAGTACTTGTCCCCTTCCCATTTTCGCATATTTATCATACTTAGAGGAGACCACACTTCAGCAAAGTATATTACAGTATATACTTTGCTTACCAAAAAGAACACGAAGACTTCTTACATTCTCCAAATAACACCTTGATGACCACCCAAGATGTTTGAGATAACATTCCGTGGACTGATAAATCAAAAGTGGAACTTAAAAGTCAAGGGTCCCATGACATCTAGTGTAAAATACAGTGAAAGTAGTATGATGGTCTGTGGCTGCTTTGTGGCATTCCTGCACACAAGGAATATGCGCAGAAAGTTCTCTATACAGAAGGCAATCCAATTGAGCGTTTACATGGCCATCAATCTTAATATCAAAAGGACAAAAAAAATCCTGTCATATCGGCTTAGATTTTCAGTCAGATCAAAGCACTTCATTTCGATCACAGTGCTTATGAGGACTTTTCATTCTGGTCAACCTTTAATCTGATTAAAAGTGCCCTATGTAAGTACGGCCATGGATCAATATGGCCATCAGAGAAGTTTTTTCAGGAGCATTTCACATGGCTTCTGACGTTCAGTTGCAGTATGTTTAAGATCACACCAGGCCGGTCTATGATTCAAAAAAAGTAAAGGTGTGAACTTGGCTGTTCTCCTCACAGTAGCATTTATCCTTATTCTGGCTTAAAAAAAAAAAAAAAAAAAAACAATGAATAAATTGTGCAGCCCGAATGGACATTCGCTTGAAAATCCAGAGCAGGTGCCAGTTAAGCACCTGGATTAGCTCGAGTTATTGGACAGTTTCCTCCCAACTGCCTATGAAGAAACTGCACTAGCACTTTGACAAAGCATTACTGATTTCTGTTAGTATCTTAACTGAATTTCATGGGCAGTCTTGTATAGCATCAGCATGTCGCTCTTGGTTGAGCATGTAAGTGCCATCCTCTAAGTTGTTATCACACACACACATCACTTTTCAATAGTCACTGCGTAGTTTACTACCAAATTAGGGCATGTGTATTTAAAGACAGTAGCCAGTTTTGACTGATTTTTTTTTTTTTTTTTTTTTTGCTTTAGCAAAGACTCTCAATAGGTTTGATAGGGACCAGGCTCTTTTGCCCCATATTTTGTATGTTCACTGGATGGGAAGCAAGCAAGAGTTCATAATCTTGTTTTACAGTGGTCAGTGACAGTTGGCAAGACGACTCATATACAAGCTCAAGTTAAACCGCTTGACAGTCATAACTTAGAGTTTTCAACTATTTTGACATCTTGCTTAACTCATTACAGCCCAATTTTATCTTTGCCGCTACCAATACCTTATGCTTAGCGTTAGCCTATGTCTGAGTGAGAGTTTTTGTTTCGTCTTTTTAGAAATTCCTGATTAATCAGCAGAAACTGAAAAATGACAAATCTTCGAGATTGCCTTTTGTTATACAGCGATAACTAACTGTGTTCCTGGAGATCTGCCATTCTGCAGGTTTTTATTTTACCCTTTTTATCTGAGGGAGCACCATAATTGAAATAGCATAGAAATTACTGATTTTAGGTTTTTTTTTATTATTATTATTATTAATAAACCTCCCTTTTGGATAGCCAGGACTTAAAGTCCCCCCCAAAAAAAAAACAGCATAGCGCCTCCGTATTTGCAATTGTGCCACAGTGCATGGGTCTTAAATGGTATCGATACTGACAGAAGAGACCCAGACTAAAAATCAAATTTAGCATAGACGTACACGCTTCAAGATCAATTAGGTGTGTGTGAGTCTCCATTCATTACATGAATATGTTCAAAGTAAAACAAGAGAATCTGAATCAAAACTCAGCGAGTTTGCGTCTATAATATAACACGCTTATTCGAAGACTGCCAGGAACCTAACATGGTGCTGCATTTCAGGAATACTGACGTATCAAATGATCCCTTTTTACTACATTCATTATTCCGTAAACCTAACACAGCCTAAATGTACCCTTTCTATCAGAGCCAGCGTGAAATGCATAATATGCGCAAATACAAGCCTCACCGGCTTGCCTTGAATGGCAATTTCTGTATCTTAGCTTTTCTTCACTAGATGAAAAACCTTATCTAAATGTTGAAGCATAACTACAGAAAAAAGGTTTCCCGAACTCCGTGCCAGCTATCTTATGCAAGTCACAGTACACTAGTCTGCAAGCATATTCAACCCCACTCACTCGTGCAAATGTTGCAACTCGCTATTACAAAAACTTATGCATTGGATTTTATTAACATTTATATTTCCACGCATCACAGTTGAAAGCCTACGATCTCAAAGGCAAACGAGCTCAATAACACCTCCGAGTTAGCAAGCAATGTGCGACTATGAGTGGCAGTATCACGACCAACCATTTCCAGCGAACTTCGACTAACTAAGCCAGCTATCTTGAATATCCCATCCAACAATCCACTAACACCTATAATCCCGCTTTACATTAGCGTACACAAGGTCCGATCCGGCAAGGATAACGTTATGTTAGATGGCTAATTTGGGGAAAATAACGTTAGCTACGTCGCATTAATTCGAACCACACGATGCAGAGTAGTAAACGTTAACAAGCTAGCTAGCTAAGACGCTAATGGAGATTTGGTCACAGCTGTCGCCACTAGTTAGCCAGGAGTTCGGTGCTTGCAAAATATTGAGCTGCAAACAACTTTGCAATGTTAACGTTATGTAGCTAGCCAACTTTAAGTTTTATTAGACCGGAAACGAACTGGTGACTGTCATTCACAAATCCTTGTTCGTCATATCGCCACACAGCTATAAAACGATAAATGCTAGTGCAGGCAACCCAATTATGTAATTGATCTCGTAAGAGCAAGCTAGCTGGCTAGCTGTGTCGCTGTCTCAGTTTGCTAGCAGTCCCGTTACTCAGCTAAGGTGACGTTAGCTAGATGCAATCGCTAGCTAGTGCCGTTAACAAGCCAGCACGCAGCAGTCGTTCCGATATAGCTAGATGCGCTGAAAAGACATGCGAAGAGTTACTCACATTTTTTCAGCCATTTCATCCAGTAACGCACGATCAAACTGTGGTATTTCTTGTTTTCGATGCACCAAGTGGATAATCCTTGTATTGATTCCATTGTGTTCGTCACCCCTTGAAATCGGCGGTCCAAGGATGACTCCAAAGTGGCAGATGAGCCACGGCCACTGTGGCCGCTCGTCTCTCCAGCCGCCATTTTTATAACATTAAAACGGTACAGTCCCGTTTCAATGTTGCAAATTCACAGGCCCTCATCGGACCATAGCCGAACACGCCTCCTCAATCTCCAAATTACATTTCGAGTGGTTTCATGCAAGATCTACACGGTTGTTTGGGATTTTCAAACGCTGCAGCAGAGAAGTCAAACTTCTTCAGAGAGAGTTCATCAATAAAATGGACCACTATGGCCCAATGTAAAAATAGATCATCATCCCACAATTTTGCCAACAAAGAAAACAGATGCAAACTCTGCTAATTCTTTCCCCCCCACATCAAAATGTTCAAGTTCACACTAATTCAGGTATGGCCAAGTCAAACTTGTAACCAATATCACTATCTGCAATAATGCAAAACACAGTGCAATATGCATGCCATATTCGCGAGTACGACTGAGGTTCCAGTCTCATTTTCCGAGTGAGAAACGACAATAAAGCCCATGAGTGTTTCAAATTCAGAATTAATTCCGCCATTAACATCCAAATAAACGTCCAATAAAAAGATTTCCAAATTCCTCCAGAACATGAAAGAGAAATACTTAAAAAAAAAAAAAAAATTGCCATGCAACAACTATTGAAGAGAAATTGCACTGAAAATGTGCTTAAATAAAAAAAATTTTTTTAAAAGGGTTACAGTAAAAATACAACACTTTATTTTTTTACGTGTTCAAATAAAAGATGACGTGATAGGGTTGAAAGAAACCACTCAATTAAGTCCTTAAAATCCTTTTTTATTTTCCAACAGTCTGCTAATAATGCGGGAAAATAACATTTAAAATCAATTGCATTATAAAAAGGTTTCTGTACATGTCTGCTCACAGTATTTACAAATTTACAATGATTATTAGTGAGTGAGTCAGCATGTCTGATGCTATAGGGACATAAACTCAAATGGACATTTCCTCCAGCACCCCATTTCCCACACTTGAAATGAAATGGTTTATTTGGTACATTAATGCTGCACACGTTTTAACTGTTACTGATGTCTGCACGACTGAGCTGGCAGTGATTAAAAGTACCAGCAGGAACAGCAGCAAAATATGTCGGTTGATTCCATGTGTGTATTCCGTAAAATGCAGATTACTCAAAATAATCCAGACGCTAACAGCATGAAGTTGGGTACGAATTTCTTTAAGTCAAATGAGGCAAAAAAAAAAAAAAACCCTCACACACCCACATTCGTAACACTTGCGGACCTTTTACCTAATAGAATAGCAGCATACAAAGTGGCACCACCAGGTGGCTGCACCCAGACATTACAGCCAGTGTAGTTTGGTACAACGGTAAATGGCACCGACACTAAGTGCATAGACACGTCAGTCCACGAGAACTAATAGAGACAGACACCTAATAAGGCATGCGATGGAAACAAGGGACACTGTATGCTCATTTACCTTTGTCCATGTCCTTTGTAAGGACACTTACACACTTGGCAGACACGCATTTCGCACGCGACTTGATGCATCTACATCTGGCTTCTAATAATCCCTGAACACAACACTGGATTCCAGTGCATTCTGCATGATCAATCACACTCACCATGAACCCAAATATAGTGACCATTTACAGTTCAGGTTCCTCTCACACTCGCAGGTCAGTAAATGACACTGTCAACAGCTGTGGAGTGGGTTGCCTGGGTCTCTTCAATCATCAGCGGATTCCAGTACACTCTGGCTGAGGGCCAAGTCCCAGTAGTGCTCTGTGCCGTGCTTTTTGAAGTGTTCCCTCGCCATGTTCTGTGTGGGACACTGCTTAAACTTCATCTCTCCAAAGTTGCGCTCCTTTGTCGTGCCCTGGGAAGCATGGAATGAAAACATCGGCATTTAGATGGAAGGAGACTCCCTCAAACATTCGATACTGCAATACGGTGGAAGGAGGCGGGATCTCCAGGGCTCAGAATGTAGCAGTCCTGCCATACGTTTCTCTCCCTCTCCCCAAATGAACTCAGCCTACCAATTTCAGATGGTTCAGCTGCATCAAGAACTGTATTAACTGGCAAATCTAGGTGATAGAAATTTGACTGGAGGACAAACTTTCTGACCCTGCATTTTACACCTCAGCGCATGGCGCTGATGACCACGTTGCGTGTTGAAAACTGACCTCCCAGACGAGACAACATTTGTTCATTTTCGCTCCTTCCCCATCTGAACCGTCAGGGTCTATCAAGGAAGAGAGAAGTAAGTGCATTCATTCGACAAACGTTTAAAATGCAAGGACATAAATATGCAGGAAGAATATTCTTAAGTTAACATTCAAATGCCAATGAAACAACTACTGCTAAATTAAATTAACACCATTGCAAAATACTGGCTCAGAATTTTGAAAGAACACTCCCCGTATCCTCCACCTCAAAGGCATTAATTTTTACAGCAAATCAACAAACTAAACAGGGATAGAAATGAATGTAGTGGATTTGAAAGGAGGACAGGCAGGCACAAGCTCCCTCACCATCTCTTTTGGAGCTGGTTTGTTCATCCCACTTGATTCTGCTGAGCATCAACCTCTTGAACTTTTTCTGAGATTTGGGACCTGAAAACAAAAGTGCGGAAGAATACAGGTAGACACATGATTAAATACAACACTACTATGTCCGGAACCAAACATGCACATAAAATTTACTAATTGTACAAAATTGCCCTTTCGTGCTTTAATATGCTGGTGCTCTCAAAACCCCAAGTTCAACCCATCAGAACAGGTTTGCTGTGGTGTGATTCAGCAGTAGCCGAATCAGCCGAAGAAGGCACCTTTTTGCATGAGGGGATATCAATTTCCCGGCCAGATTTCACCCTCAGCAACACAAACAGGTGGGTCATACTGTAAGTGCTCAGTCCATCATTAATGTGTTATTCAACTCCTCCACTGACCACTAAAGACAGTATGGCACTGTATACTGGCCTTGGATATTGTTAACACTGCTTTAACTGAGCTGTGGTTGAGGTTGGTAACACACATCACACAAAGAAGTTTAATAATTTTATGACCATCCTTTCAACTCTAATCTAAAAGGACACTTGACGCTCTGATTAAGATCTAAAAATTGAAATTCAAGCGGTAAAATCAGAGGGATTAGGCATGCAGCGCTCATTTCTCCTTTCAGTACAACCAATACGATCAGCAGAGCCTCATGCAGTGTGCAATCACTGTTTCTTTCTCATGGTTAGCTATGAAATAAGAGAAACAAGGTACATTTCTGGAGTTATAAAAAATATGGCCCCAAACAAAGGATGATAGGAAGCCCATTTTATTGGGCACAGGGTGTATGCAGTTTTATAATTCCTCTAGAGAAGTTAGAATCGAGAATCGCCTTGAAACATCCCAATGATCAACACGATAACTCTTAAGTTTAGGGTCAGTGATTGTCACATAAACTAAATAGATGAAACTTTGTAACAGCAAGACAACGCCCCAAACATAAATCTAAACTCCGCAGGCATATTCTGGAATGTAAAATGACAAAATATCGAGCAGCCAGCTCAATCACCTGATTTAAACCTAACAGCTGTTGTGGGATCACCTGGATTGTAAAGTTCCTGAAGTGAGCCCAACCTCAAAAACAAACATAAGATAAAATTGCAGTCCACGCTCATTTAGAATAATATCCTTGTAAAATGAATATTCTGATTGCCTAAAATCAAACTTTCTCCCAAGTTGCCCCGGGAAACTTTTTTCACAGCTGCAAAGAAGTGAGCTGAACCCATCTGGATTAAATTTAAAGTAGTCGTGCGTACATACTTTTGAGATTCTGCATAGTTAAACTTTCAAAATATAGGTCTACCTGTCCATAACCATGGTAACAATGGCATGGTCCTGCCGATAAAAAACATGCACCAAACTACACAGACTTGCAGTAAATAATGCCCATGCTACCCTCTGAATGTTTCATTTGTTATGTAAACAGTTATATTGAATAAAAACAGCAAGAACTACTCACATAACAAGCAGTTTCAGACTGAGCAGCAGCGTATACATGCTGACAGCGAGGACTCTCCACTCACCTCCCTCAACCACCACAATATTCACATCCCTGTGCAGCACCACAGTCCCAGTGAGGTAAAGCTGATTGGCATTCGCCTCCACCTTGAACTTCTTGGCAGGGCTCGTCAGGTTTCGAATCCTGAAACAAGAGGCATGTGAGCAGATCGAGCGCATTTCACGATTAACGTTCTGCTGAACATGGCGTTGCCTCACCTGCACACCCACATGAATGCACACCCTCAGCCTCACCTGTACACTGCGACATGAATGCCGTACACCCGTCTGTTCGGCCTCACCTGTACACTGCGACATGAATGCCGTACACCCGTCTGCTCGGCCTCACCTGTACACTGCGACATGAATGCCGTACACCCGTCTGTTCGGCCTCACCTGTACACTGCGACATGAATGCCGTACACCCGTCTGTTCGGCCTCACCTGTACACTGCGACATGAATGCCGTACACCCGTCTGCTCGGCCTCACCTGTACACTGCGACATGAATGCCGTACACCCGTCTGCTCAGCCTCACCTGTACACTGCGACATGAATGCCGTACACCCGTCTGCTCAGCCTCACCTGTACACTGCAACATGAATGCCGTACACCCGTCAGCTCTGCCTCACCTGTACACTGCAACATGAATGCCGTACACCCGTCTGCTCGGCCTCACCTGTACACTGCGACATGAATGCCGTACACCCGTCTGCTCAGCCTCACCTGTACACTGCGACATGAATGCCGTACACCTCGCCTCACCTGTTGCAACATGCCTCACCTGCCTCACCACACTGCGACATGAATGCCATCACTCAGGTCCTCCTTCAGCTTCTTCACCTTCTTCTCCTTCCTCTGCTCGTACACCGGTCAGCTTCACCATGACATCGCCTCACCCTCAGCTCTGCCTCCCTGAGATGCAACATGAATGCCGTACACCCGTCAGACAGGTCACACGCAACATGAGTTAATAGCGCACCTGTGAGAAGGCACCCGTCAATGCTCTGCCCACCTGAGGAGGCTGACTATAATAACACTGGAATAAGCATTAAAGGTCCCCTATTATGTCACCAGGTGCACAGCCAATTACTTATTACAAGCCATTTCAAAATCTGTCCCCTCTTGACATCACATGGGGAAGTAACCAACCAGAGGCAAGAAGAACTGATCAGCTTCAGCCAAGCGGTCAATCAAATTTCATTATTCTGGGTCACTCCCCCTTGTGATGTCAGGAAGTGGAGATTTTGAACTGGCTCATAATGGCTAATTAGCTGTGCACATGGTGGCATAACAGGAGACCTTTAAGAAGCTCGGAGATGAAGGCACTGTCACTCACTTCTGCCTCTTGGCCATCTGCGCCCTCACATGGGCCTCCACTTTGGTGGGGTCCTGCACTGCCTCCGTGCCCAGCACCCGCATCAGATTGGAGATGCGCACTATAAGGGAAGAGTTTCAGCGTTAGAGTGACCAGCTCAAAAACGCCCCACAAGAACACAGCGTCGCAGAGACCCCAGTATCCTGATAAAACCCTACCAAGGGTTGACTTGAAGTTTTTTGATACTGATCCAGTTTATTAGTAGATCACAAGACTACTTGGCAAACAGTCTAGTGAACACTTGCACAAATTTATCAATAGAAATGCAGTGGGACTGATTGTTACTTTGGCTTTGCCAGCATACTGCACTTAAAAAACAGCAAGATGCCGCAAGTACACTGCAAAAACAAATAGTGCTCTTTTGCACATTTTAATCAAATTTCAGCCCCAAATTCTGCATTTAGTTGTATACCATATATTTCCCAGTCAGTCAGCTCAAAGATTTAGTATCAGTCACAAATAATTAAGGCGCAACCAGTGTTTAGGTTTCAGTGCTTTGGGGTGCATGAAGGTAAATTGGGGGGCAGCTGTAAAAACAGTGTGACACAGGCACACAGGCAGCTGTGCGGTGTGTAATGTGCATTAGCCATGGGCTTGAGGACAGGGGGAGGACTTGCCTTTGGGCTCCGGCGGAGGCATGAGCCCCAGGCGCACCTTCTCCTGCAGCTCCTTCTGCTTCTCTCTCCGCGTCTGCCGTCTCAGCTTCTTCTGCTCTTTCTTGGTGAGGTACACCCCCAACGACACGGGCCTGTCCCCGTCCACTGAGGCAGAGAACGCAGGCCACACCACTCACCCACACAGCCAGCTGTCACGTCAGCCTTTACATTCCAATTAACATCCAATGACGCGATTCCTCGTATTCAACTGTCTCCGTTAGTGCCAATCTGTCTTTTGGTGCATAGCGAAGCCCAGCTTATTCTCAGCTTACTGGAACAGAGTTATTGTCTCCCTCACCCCACCCCACTCCCACCTATGTCAGGCCAGCAGGATCGTGTCCTGAAGGTTCTGTACACTGCACTGGGGCTGAAACTAATCTGTGTCCTGGAACAAGCGGAGCTTGAACTGCAGCAGTCAGATAACGAGCATTGAGCAGTGTTCACATGTGCTTTACCGCACCTTTACCGGATAGTTTCATAAATCAAACGATGCAGCGAGCTTCTTTGTGTTTACTGACTAAAAACCATGTGCCCAATCAAGCAAAGGAAACTTTTGAGCTCAGCATCCCTTCCATATGCGTGTTGAGTTATTGGTACACCCAGATTTTCTATTGGTTGTACTGTGCTTCCTTATTTGGCATTTGCATTTTAGCACCAAAATTGTTTCCAATTCTGCAAGCCGCCAAGGTTACTTGCAACCAACAGTTGTCAATTACAATCGGGCGGTTGACCATTTATCACTCTGGAAACGAGGCAGACGTTTACCTGGAGGGCTCATCTGGGCAGGGTGCTCCACAAGGTTCGTGACCCCATGTAATTCCATCTGCTCAAATTCTGTTGTGGGAGATCTGAGAGAGAAACACAGTGTGTGCTTCTTTGAGTTTTCAGGAAGTCAGTCTCCGAGTCTCTGAGCAAATACCTTTTTTTGCGGTCATAAAAATTAATAGACAAAAGTGAACCTAAACCAGACAAGCCAGTGTGAAAAATCGAAGTACTGTAAAACACAAATATTTCTCAGTACATTACATTTATTTAGCAGACGCTTTTATCCAAAGCGACTTACAGTAAATGCATACAGTAAGGACACTGACACTGAGCCCAACAGACTGGACTAAGTACAATTCACATCAAGCACTAGTCACCTGAAGTCATGAACATGTAGAGGAAAGACTATACAGAAGGCAGTAGCACACAGGAAAAAGAAACAAAGCAAATTGAGACAAACAGTAAAGGGTTTTTTAGTTTTTTTTTTTTTTTAATAAAGTAAATAAAAGCAGGGGAGGGGGGGGCAATCAGGCCAGAAACTGCCTAAACAAGTGAGTCTTAAGGTTACGGCGGAAGAGCAGCAGGGATGGAGCAGTTCGTAGAGAAAATAATTTAGTAATTCTGAACCAACCAGTGAAACTCTCTCACAATACAAGAACTTGCGCTCTTCATAAAAACACAACTGAATGCACTAGATTAGCTCTCACTATTACATTTAAAGGTACCCTGTTCTGAAAATAAAATTCTTCACTGGAGCGGTCGTGGTTAACGCATTACTGCGGTTACATAATCACGTCCTGCTCACCGCCGACTATGGCTGATCACCTCTTTGCCGCGAGAAAGTGCCACCACCCAAAACATGATTTGCGACTTTGGGCGGAAAGTTTTCACTTCACTGAAATGACAGTGCACTAAAAACTGAATCCTGTGGCAAAACCCAACATTACATCTTTAGCTTGGGAACATTTTGGCTTGGAGCTCCTTTAATACCTTATCATGACACTCACCTGTTCCCAATTAACCTGTTCACCTGTGCAATGTTCTAAACAGGTGTTTTTTGAGCATTCCTCAACTTTCCCAGTCTTTTGTTGCCCCTGTCCCAGCTTTTTTGGAAAGCGTTGCAGGCATCAAATTCAAAGTGAGTGAATATTTCCGAGAAAACAAAGTTCATCAGTTTGAACATTAAATATCTTGTCTTTGTGGTGTACTCAATTGAATATAGGTTGAAAAGGATTTGCAGATCATTGTACTCCATTTTTATTCACGTTTTACACGTCCCAACTTCATTGGAACTGGGGTCTGTAGAAAAATTCCAGCTGGCGGCTTGTCTCGCTAATGCCAACCAATACTCCTGCTGCAGAGTTTGCCACATTGACAACACTGGAATAAAGGTAGACAATTAGATTATAGCGGATGTAAGGAATAGACCAGAGCCAATTATTTTTTGACATCTCAGGTTTAAATTATCTTTTTATGGCGGTTACCATGACAATTTGAATGGCATCACTAACTAGTGCTGAAAGAAAAAAAATCAATACTGCCACAGCTCCATTTTTCAGAGCACTTAAACATAAAATGGTCAAATCTTGACCTAACACCTCACAAAGTGTGAAACCAGTACTTTTCCACACAGTCTGGATGACCCGTTTTGATTATGTGCCCCTTTCAAAATCACAAGGAGTCATTTGAATGGTAAAGCCTAGAGTAGATATGTTTCAGTTACTGCTGCCATTAGTCATTTCACACTGCGATGAGATTGCCAATCAGTCAAGAGCCTGCTTTTGACAGACGCCCCATCTACTCAAAGAAGCATGTAGTTACTATGTGGAGGAAATGAGACAGGCAGCAAATGCTAAATTAGTGTTTTTCCAACATGCTTCATAAGCTTGTTTCACAGACACCAGGAATTTATTGACGTAATTTGTTACGACCAGCATAATACACCATATCTGGGTTTGGAGGAGATGCACTATTCATTGAAAAAAAAAAAAAATTACTAAAAGCCACCACAGTAGTGGGCTGGGAGGACAGACAATAGGAATAGTGGTAAATAGTGGCAAGGGACTCTTCCACCAACAGAAAGAGCACAGCACAGCTCTTACACATACTGAAGCTGCAGTAACAGGAATAGCACTGTAGGGCTCCAAAACCAACGTGAGTCTGGCAAAGAGGATGAGCGGCAGAGTGGGCTGCATTGCTAACAGGAGATTGGCTAAGAGGAAAAACAGCAGGCCTCTTATGGCAACTGAAAGAGGGCAGTGTGTGTGTGTGTGTGTGTGTGTGTGGGGGGGGGTCTCTTACGGTTTGATATTTGTGGGCAGGATGTAGGAGTCCCACCACTCAATGAATGGTACCTCTCCCTCCACCAGCTCCTTTTTGGGAGCGATCAGGGCCAACTTTGTAGAGGCCTGGATACCGGTCTTCTTCGCTGCCTGAGCGATCTCCATCTGCAGCTTCTCCAGCTGAGCCTGGGGGAGAAAACCAAATCCAGGGAGGAGGATGCGGGGAGTTGATCAACTGTCATGGGTTCTAAAATCCACATTATAGTAAAATTACCCCAAATTCTTTATTCCAATCACCAGAATTGCATATTATCTCAAGTTTTCATCCAGGACAGAGATCCAACTAGAGTGATGTGCATGTGATGCACTGTGAGATCCTCCACCCCCAGATAAACTCTACAGAGTTTAAACTGTTTCAGAATTGAAACGGTAGCGTTTCGGACTTACGGAGTCACAGAATAGGAAAGAGAGCTTACAGTCAAATTTCACAATAAAAGAAATATCAATCTGTATGGTAGTTGACATAATTAGTAAACTTAATAATTCCAGGGCCAAACATATTTATGGTATCAACACCTCTTTTCTGAAAAAAGACAAGGAAGCACTGGCACTTCCTATTATGCACCTAATTAATTTATCGATTCAGAAGTCAATGATTCCAAAAGCTTGGAAAATGGCTGTAATTACTCCTGTTTTTAAATTGGGTGACAGAACTGATATGACTAACTATAGACCAATCATTGTCTTGCCCATCTTCTCCAAAATTATTGAAAAATGGATTGTCAAACAGTTAGCAGAACATATTCACAACAGCTTGCACCCAATGCAGTTTGGGTTTCGCCCCAATCATTGTACAGAAACAGCTCTAGTTATGTATTTTTAGAAAAAGTTAAAGGCTACCTGGATGTAAATGGATGACTGGGTGCGGTTTTTTTAGATTTGAAAAAGGCCTTTGATACCGTTAACCACAAAGTGCTTTTGGCAAAATTGATGCGATTTAATTTTTCTGATCAAGCTATTAAATGGATTGAATCCTACTTAGTAGAAAGAAAACAGTGCACAGTGGTTAACGGTGTAAAATCTTCCTTTAAAAATGCACAAATGGGAGTTCCTCAAGGATCTGTGCTGGGACCCATTTTATTTTCTTTATATATTAATGATCTGCCAGAGGCTTGTGAAGATGTGTATATACAATTATATGCAGATGACACAGTTGTTTTTACCAAGGCCAAGAATCCAGATGAAGCAGCATGCGTTCTTTGCTCATCTTCGACACACATACAAACTTGGCTGAACAATTCCTGCCTCATATTGAAAGCAAAGAAAACTGTATGCATGTACTTTACTAAAAGTACTTCAAGTACTATCCGCACAAACTCTAATGTCTTCATGGGAAGGGAAGAACTACAATTAGTCCATGATTTCAAATATCTGGGTGTCCAACTTGATTCTACTCTCTCCTTTAAGAAACACATTAAAAAAATAGCACAAACAACCAGGTACAACCTGCATAACTACAGGCACATTAGGAACTATTTAACACGTGATGCGGCCATGACGTTTATACATGCTATGATTTTCTCTCACTTTAGTTATTGTCTGACAAGCTGGGCCCTTGCAAGTTCTACATCTGTTAAGCCATTGGAATCTTTATATAAAAAAGCGATAAAATCCTTGATAAAAAACCCTATACATACCACCATTGCGCAATTTTAGATCAGTATAAACTGTTGAGTTATGAAAACTTCCAGAATTTTAAGTTTTCATGTTTAATGTACAAAATTTTAAACAACCTAGCACTGCCTCCCCTCAGCAGTTATATCAAATACAGGTCAGAGGTCAATATAACATACTGAACTAGATCATTAACAAGGGGTACCTGTGAGGTCCCACTTAGAAAGACCTCTTGTTGCAGAAATGTATTCTCAGTAAGGGGTAGTAATCTGGAATGGACTACCTCCCACTGTAAGGGACTGCACTGGCTAAAGTTTTTAACGGGCCATTGAAGGAGTGGCTCAGGGAATACCTTTTTTGTAATCATTTTTCATATGCATAATATTTTTAATTATGTCTCTAAAAGGTGCAATCATGTTTTTCCTAATCATATTTTCTGAATGTTTGTATTTTAAGAAGTGCAATCATGTTTTTTCTAATTTATGTTTTCTGATTTATATTTTACTTATTTGGAATTTATAGTGTTTTTCATTTTTTTATTGTAATTCAATGGTGCAATTAAACTTACCTCAACTTTATTGTTCTTAATAATGATGCATTTTATTTGTTAGGTGTTGAGTGTTTACTTTGTAATTTGTAGCTTTTATCTGGTAACTTGGCCAAGTTCCTTTTGGCAGGGGGACTGCCAACGGAAATGAGCCTTTAGGCTATAATTGGGTACATTTACATTTTGTTTTAAAATTTTCATCAATGTACATTGTTCCTCTACAACAAATAAATGAAGTTGAAGTTGATGAATCACGGAATCACAGAATTACGAACTTGCGGAATTATGGATGGATGGTAAAACTGTATGTCCTCTGCTTTCGTGGGGGACATAATTAGTCCGTTCATTGGGGGGGGTCAATTAAGGACAACTTTCACCTCTGTACTTTATCACTTTTCTGCTTTGAAAGACTGAAGATTATTTAAAGACTTAAGACTTTCTAGAATGAATCGTTTTGCAGGACAAATGTACTACTACTGGTGTATGAAACAAGTTGACGGGTGTAGTAGCTTAAAACATGCAGCACGACAGACAGCACAGGTCACACACCTTGGTGCGGATGCGCTGGGCGATCTTCTCGAAGCGGCCCTGCTCGTGGAACTTGAAGCCCTTGCGAGGCCGTTGAGGGGGCGCTATAGACACGCGCTGGTCGAAGTAGGAGGTGGACTCCAAGTCATCGCCAGGGCGCTCCTTCAGCTGCTGGCGGAACTGCTCACGCTTCACTGCTCTGATATTGGCTGAGACGGGAGGATCCAAATGAGGCACAGTCATTTAATGGCATCAGAAACAAGCCACAGAACACAACCCCACATTATTACGCAGAACTACAACAGCAAAATATTAACATCTGCAGTTCAAGATGGAAGTGATGGAGGAGGGTGGAGATAAAAAGCACCGAGGGGTGTGCGTTTTTAAACTGCGATCATGTGACCAACACCGAGTACAGCGCAACACGCACCTTTCAGGGTGGGCATGCGGTGCGTCAGCTCCACCTCCTTGCCACTGGCATCAACAGTCCGACCAAGTTCGTCCAAAATCAGGGGGGTTGGCTTCGATGCCTCCCGGGTTTCTGTTTTCCTGTGGGGCAACAGAAACATGTAGACAAGAATGTGTACTATGCACTTATTACTTAGAGCAACTTTAGAGTCATTACCCATAATGCACGCAGTAACAGTGTGATGGGGCAAGTTTACACTGATCAGTTCTACCATCTCCATCATGTCATACTGGAACTACAATCACAACAGGGTCCATCAGTACTGATTCTGGATGTACAAAACATAGTATTAAAGCCCAGTTTTGCTCAAAATAATTGTTTAAATCCATCTGATGTCAATTCAAGTCCTCTCGTTCTGATGGTAATTTTTTTATCCTTTTATGGAGGTAAACTTTGCTAAATTTCAATGAAACCTCAGAAACTGAAATTTCGGAGAGACACAGGGAGGGACGATGTTAATACGGCTCACATCTCCAAATCTGAACAGCTACAAATTCTAAATGAACACGAGGACAGCAGGACACCACAGCATCCATAAACAAGGTCGGGGGGCACCTTGGGAACAGAGAGCACAGTAACTTCAGCAGAATTGAAAAATGGCAGCCAATTTGCCATACTGTGCTCGATACAGTAAAGCAAGAGCAGTCAGATGGGACCACTGCACATAACAAATAACTTAAAGCAGTCCAGGATGGGCTATTCTCAGCTGCACTCTGTCGTTATATGGTGACAATACCAAATTTAGGCTTCAGTGGCATTAGACCCGTCACAACAAGGTGCTGCAACTTTTGCAAGCATGTCAACAAAGGTCAAGTACATGCTGTCGAAATAAAAATGCATTCCCAGCATACAGCCCCATCCCGTCCCGTGACTGTAGACTCACACAGGGGCAATGCCCATAGCGTGCAGGTTGGCGAGGGCGACCAGGTTCTGCGACCCGGTGCCCAGAGCTCCCAGGATCCCCGGTTTCAGGGCCAGCTGCGACTGTATGCGGACCTGCAGCTCAGCGGCCTTGCGGGCCTTCTCAATGGCGTCGGTCATGAAGGAGGCAGCCTGGTTGGGGGCGATGGTCTGGGATGAACTGAGGGGTGGCATGGCTGCGGGGCTGGATAGAGGCAGCTGGAACTGAGGGAGGAGCAGAGAGGCTGGGGTCTCGGTCTGGGACAGAGAATCAGGGAGAGGCCAAGCCAGCAGAAAGGGTTAATCAAGCCAATGGTGTCTCAGAAACACCGCACTGTCAAATCAGACACACCGTCTATCCAAAAACAGACCTGATTAAATTTGGGTTCATCGTTAACAGGAGACATGCAGGCCTTTTACAAGATAATGATTTGTGACCGGACCCGCTCTCATCAAGTGGCATTTTAGTACAGGACTTTACGTACTGGTCCTGTAGACTTCACTAGCTCTGTCAGTAGTCAGGCAGTGGTTCTCACGCAGATCATGGTATGACCAGCAGCCTAATCACGGATACGCATTACCTCAAGCGGTTCACACATCCGCCGAGCGTCACCTGCGGACACCTCTTAACTAAGAATCCATGAGGGCATTTTTCCAACAGGGCATGCTCAGAACAACCATTGTCGCACAGTGTTAATAGTGCACCATCTCGCAAAATATGAAAAAGTAATCCTATTGCCTTTAAGTAGGGGTGTCCAATAATATCGGCGGACCGATATTATCGGCCGACATTTGCATAAAAATGTAATATCGGAAAAGACTGTTTTCAGATTTTTTGCCGATAATGAAAACCGATAAAACTAGAGCACTCAGAGAGAGCAGCACCACGCCAAGGCAACTCTGTGCATTAGTTATTTTCGCTGACTGATGCAGGGTATTGTTGCATTCCACCGCCAGGTGGCAGCAAAACCTAAAAGCACGCCGTATAAATAACTGCAGTATAAATAACTGCAGAAGGAAATGTGACCGAACCCTTAATCAACGTAAACAATCAATAGGTTCCTCATAGGGCGGCACGGTGGCATACTGGTTAGCACTGACGCCTCACAGCAAGAAAGTTGTGGATTCGATTCTGGCCTGGGGCCTTTCTGTGTGGAGTTTGCATGTTCTCCCCATGTTCGCATGGGTTTCCTCCGGGTACTCCGGTTTCCCCCACCCACAAAAACATGCATCATAGGAACACTCCAACCAGTACCCCTGACCAAGGATCTGGCTTTCAAACTGGAGTTGGTCCCCGGACGCTGCTCTGTGGCTGCCCACTGCTCCTAACTATAGGATGGGTCAAATGCAGAGGACAAATTACCCCATGGGGTTCTTTAAAGTGTATCTTATCTGTATCTAAACTGTCAACACATGGTTGCAAAAACCAGCAATTTATTTGGCAAGTCACACCTGTTTCGTTTCATGTTCATTTTATTAAGTTCAGACAAATTACTTTGAAAGAATTCAAAACGCTTGTGCTCAGCAACCCAAGTTGGAGCTTACTGATTTTCTCAGTCTAATTTGATCTGTTTAGAAATGTTTTTACCTGAAAATCCTCTCAATATGGAGAAATAAACATAACATGTTTAAGGGGTTTTATTCTTCATGGCACAATGGATACGTCCATAAAAATGCGGCTAAAGGTGGTAAATAACTGCTCTAAACATGGATTGCAGCTAAATAACACAAATGGACACCTTGTTAAAATCCTAAGATTGCAACTGTGGTTGGAACAAAAACCAGCATACGCAGTGGGGCGCCAGGAACGAGTTTGAGAACCACTGGCTTATATCTCAGCTGTACTTTGGCCTAGATATGCCAAAATTTAATCACTTGCATGTTATTTTTGTCGGCCTTACTTGCTGCACACAGTTGTACTGGTCCAATATTTTAAAATTTGTGAAGTAGTCAAATTGCCTGGGTGTAGGGGGCATTGTCAGGATTCTCAGGGAGAGAGTGATCCAAACTGTTGAGTCAAAATTTAAAAAAATAAATATGGAACTTTTTCCAGAACTTAAGTTGAAGTTGTTTTCTTATTTTTTTTCTTATTTATTGATTACATTTGGAAAGCCTTGTTGCATTTGTGAATGCATCCAGTGGGGCACCACGAGAAAAGTTGACATGATGTGTTAATTCCACGACAGGAGATATGTCATGATGCTTAAAGTTAGTTTGGGGGGAAATATAGCCCGCATATATCAGTATCAGTGGATATCTGAATCGGAAATTAAGAGCCGGCCAATATCAGCATATCGGATTTCGGCAAAAAATCCAATATCCGACATCCCTACCTATAAGTATTTTGATCTGCAGCTTAACTAGCCATCTTGCTGAGATAATATTAAATTTGTTGATTTCCTGCCCTTGATGGCATTTTGTTTTGGGATAACACATTTACCTGTCGTGTGCGTTGTGGCCAGTGTCATCAAATATGCAAACAAAAACATTAAAAAAGATAGATTTGCCTTGTTTCCATGAAAGGCCAAACACATTGCCTTCTTACCTCTTTTTCAGATAGACCTAGAAAATTGTTATTTCAGCTGGAGAAGAATACTGTATACCAATGAATATGAATTTACCTTGACATTATAATTTGACAATAAAATAAACAATACACGTACATCATGTGCACATGCTTCAGTTATGTTAAGAATATTCTTAGAATTCACCTACGAATTAGAATTCTAAATGCCAACTGCCTCGCCAAGCTTTTCTGTCCATGTTTTCGCACAAAATAAATCCGTGTCTCTGGATTAGTACTTTATCCAACAATGCCATGCATGAGTGTATTTGAATAGTGGAAGAGATAAAACAGACAAATTCTTGATAATGATTCGTCGGGAAAAATGATTTGAAATCAGATTTAAAAAAAAAAAAAAAAAAAAAAATGGAAGACTGCGGCCATGTGCACCAGGAACTAATTCCACATATTCAGTGTATTGACACAGGAGCACAGTAAAATTGTTGATTCCCCACATGGGTGGACTTTTTGACAAAGTCCATTTAAAACCATTGAGAAATTCCAACAGCTGAGGAAAATAAGAAAGGGCTACCATTAAGGACACCTGCAGAAGAAATATTCTAAAAACATAAGGTAACTTCCAGTATTCCAGCAAAATTTACCAGCATTTTCACCATCTGTTATTCAGATAGGGATATACCCATGCTGTGCAAGTACGAGTCTCAGGATAACCACGGCCAGGCTAGTGAAGTGTATATGAAGAGATGTTACGAATTTGAACGACTGTCACACTCGCTATAGAGGTTTAACAGTAACAGTTACATTTGCAGCGCCAGCGTGTGAGGAATGTACACTCATGCATGCAGTGCTCCCGCACATCGAGAAAGGCACATTGTTGTATGGCACTACATATCGGTTAGCACTGCATGTACTCCTACACAGTGTGCTAGAGCTGCCTTCTCGTAGGCTTCTCCTACTTCCCCCTTATTCTTCTCGGTGTCTGGTCAAAGTCAAAAATATGTGTGCTTGCCGCTTGAGGACGACAAGTCAGTATGGTTTTAATAATCTCATGTCCCAAGCACAGAGAAAGAAAAAAAATCTGTTAAGAGGATGAGTTCAAATAACCATACAGTGAATAAAGCACAATGTCCTGAGGAACAGAGTAAAGCGCATCAGTCTCACCTGAGGTACGGGTGCCACAAAGCTCAGTTGCTTCTTCCGCTCCTCAATCTGTTTAGCCGCTGCCTCCATCATTTGTTTAATCTGAGGACAGGAAATACACTGTCTCAATTCCCAAACAGACAGCCAGAATACCGGCCTGCTTGAAGCCTAACTTCATGCTTGCATAGATTTACAAGCCCAGCAATTTGAGCACTGCACTTCACTGCTGGAGGGGGGGGGGGGGAGGGGTTGTTAGACAAACCATCTTTCCAAAATTCATTTAAATAACTGCCCTGATGTAACCTTCACACTGCTGAGTGGAGAGGATATGTAACATCACCCCAGAGCACATAATTGGTCAGTACCTGTGTCACACTCATGGTGGAGTTCATTTAAGGGGATTCCAAGGTTTATGGGGATACCAGGGCAGAGTTAAGTGCTGGTGTAGACAGTGATCAGGTTGAAAAGAGTTTACCTGCATCTTAGTGAGCATGCCCGGACTCTCAGTCGGGGGTCCTGGCAGCACTTCAGGCTCCTCGACTTCCTCAAAGCGGGGCACTCGTTTCCTTTTCACATCCCCACCTTGATTAGCAGGGGGCTCTGGACCGGGCTCCACATCCTCTCCAAACAGAGCCTGATGGGAATGATTAGGGAAAAGATGATTTGTATTTAAACTCACCCATAATGACAGAGCAAAACTGGCACTGGTAGAGCAGTGGTTATGAGTGCCACTCAAACAGAGCATGTCATGCATATTAAACGAACCTAACAAAAAAAAAAAAAAAAAAAGCTGTTATATCAAAAGCAGAAACAAGCACAAATTATACCCTTTTTTCAAAGAAAACCTGGAATAAAGACAAGATATAGAATGCAGGCTCAATCTATATCCAACCCATTTACACCACAGGATGGCCTGGAGAAATCACGGGTTGTTACCATTCACAAGACCCAGGTCGACAATCTTAATTCCATATGTCACAGCTGAGCAAGATTTGGGGGTGTCTCATGTGTTTGTGTGCGTGCGCACGCATGTGAGATTTCTCTTAGGGGGTTAAAATTAATATTATGGTAATTTAAAATGGCCAAATAGATTAAGTTTGTGGTTGAAATTAATAATAACCGGACTCCAACTACCTAGAAACACTTACTGATTTGCACACAGATTCTAAAAGCATGATGTAAATCAGGCTAATTGCTCTGAAATTCTAACAAATGAAATGTAGGTGAATCCAGAAAACCCGCAAATCTGAACTCTAAAGCTTTTTGGTTAAAAATGTTTATTTTTGTCGTCTGTTAAATCTCTCCACCAAATAAAAGCAGTTATCACCGTGAAACTTTAATTTGAGCACTAAAATCCAGCTCCAGTTTCCAGTCACAATTAATTGACAGTCATCGTTGACTCTTGGGTATTGTGAAATAAAATTGAAACTGATTTCACACTCTCAGGAATAATCACTGAAAATTACAACAGTGATGGCAATAAAAATGACTTTAGGATAGGCAATGGATAAATGCCAGTAGGTACGAAAGAGTACACTGCTGAAAACTGCTAAGACCATCCACAATAGCCTTATGTAGTTCACCATTTACCGGAGGGCATGATGGGATAGAACAGGAGTCATCCGCCCAGTGGGGTCTTTGGAGTGCCCACTGCACATCAGTTCAGGTGTTTTGAGAGAAATCGATACACGTTCTGGGACACGAGTTAGTTTTAAGCATCTTGAGGGGAAATTTCGCCAAAAAAACTGCCCGTTGCAAACAACGATAATACTAAATTTGCGTTCGTTCACCCATTTTGGATAAGCCTTGTTCACTTGTAATGGCTTATGCGACGAGTACCCCCATTCTATCCCATCATGCACCGCGGTAAACACTGCACTACATGGGGCTATTCAAAGGATTTTTAAGATGCTCCAAGCAGCATTTTCAACACCCCGAACTGGAAATAGATGGTCTACGGCCAGTTAAAGCTAGAGTTCCTACATACAGACTGTAGTTAAAGCTAGTCTCTAGCTGGACAAAGGTGGTCAAAGTTAGTTATGCTGGTAGATATAGCTGCTCCCAGCTGGCGAAAGGCTGGTGGACCAGCTTAGAATGTCAGACACAGCTTAAACCAGCTTAGGCTGTTGGGAGGTATAATTGTCAGCAGCATAGGTTTAGGTATAACCACAACGAGGTCATTCAAATAAATTTTCAATGCGTGTCCAGTTGTTTCCAATTTGTCCATTTACATTGTCCTTGCACTCAACAAAAGGGAAATCAGGCAAGTTTTATTGAATCCATATGTGAAAATCCATGTGCAAACTTATTTCCTTACACCAGGGGACTACAATCATCACTTATGCTCTTTTTCCAATCCCAGCAGGGATATTAAATAGTAACTATTTAGCAAGCATCAGTCACACATGATAACTTATATCTTGGCGGCAAAAACCAGGGGTCAGGTTGAACTAGGAGGTCCTAACTTAATAGGTGAAGGCTTATTGCTCAAATGTGTTGAATAGCTTTTAAACTCAGTAAGCCAAGAGAACACGCTTTCGCTCATTTCCGGCAAAATCCGAGAGTTCAAGTTGGCACTCCACAAATTCTGTTTGCTAGACTCTGTCCTAAGCCAGTTTGTTCATCTACTCCAAATAACAGCATGCATAGTAAATAATTTGCTTTACAGTAAAGGACTCTGCAGACTTCCTACCTTTAGATCGCGTTTGCGGTGCTTCTCTCCCCCAGTTTTGTTTCCACGAGAACTACGGCCCTCCTCCAGCGCCTCAAACAACCTCTCCACAAAGCTCCCAGCTGAGTCGTCCAGGAACGGCCGTAGCTGGTCTGAGGTTAGTAACAAGAAATACTGAGGCACTTTCACCCAAAATTCACTTTCACCCAAAATTCATTTTAGTCAAACTGCTGCTGACCAGAAAGAACCTATGAGAACCCAGTTCTGTCACTGCAGGAAATCAGATAACCAAGCATCATCTGTGCAACTGCATCAGATCAGAACATCTCATCTAACCCCAGACTGGGCCGCTAAAGTAACAATTAGAGGACATTTAAAAAAAAAAAAAAAATCTAAAGCAGAGTTCAGCATACATCTAATGGAACTAACCGTGCATTACCCAATCCAACACACCCATATTTAGTGCCATGGGCAACACACCTGTAGTCTTCCCCTTGTCCAAGCCCTTGCCGACACAGTGCAAAGCTGCTTTGACAACGGTGGGCTCAGGAAAGCCCAGCACCTGATTCACTGTGCTCTCCACCCAGGGTCGCAGCTCCTCGACCTCCCGCCTTGGTAGAGACATCCTAATGGTTCTGGCGACAGATTGCAAATAAACGTCACGTTAAAACATGAAAAACGTGGACGATAACCAGTCATAAACATGCAGCATCTCAATATAATCAGGTAGCGAACAAGCATTGTGGTGCTGACTCTAATGTTTCCCTGAAACGGCATTTTGAACGGCAATGCGGAGAGGTTTTAATCAGATCAAATTACGTCAATGTTAGCAGCGTCAGATTAAAGATAGGCAGCTACATCAAATAATGAGCGAATCGGCATGCTTAACATCGATATATTTAGTTAGTTAGCTAAAATGTCAATTTTTTTTTACTGGCTACTTATCTGGTTTTCACTTAAAAAAATGTAGCTTGCAACTACTGCCACATGGACAACACAGCGCACTAAAACGAATTTAGAACCACAACCAGGATAGTGATACAGTTTACCTGTCAAGAGAACGTATAGGCGAAAATACATGCAATTTAAGCCCAAAACACAACGTGCTCTGAAAGCGCAGGCCGAGGTGAGGCTTATAGACAAACGTGAAGTGGTTCACCTTCCATATTAACTTCAGCTAACGTTACCATACTACTTTCTGTACATCTTAGCCAGCATTCGTCACAGGAAATCGAATGAATTTTGACTGTATAACTTACCAAATGTTAAGCCTGATCGACAGTAGAGAAAAACGTTCAACTGTGTTCAAAAAATAAAAACAATTCCAATAATAAAAATTTCTTCTTGAGGAATTCAGCATTAATGTCAATTCGACCAGTTAGCTTGCTACTAACTTTCTGATCACTCTGGCGCAAATGGAACGTTCACCCGGGACGTCCCGGAAGCGGAAATGTCATCATAACGTCCTTGACCAATAAGCGTATGCCTTAAACGGACTTCTGCTGGGTCGATGCTTTCATTAAACTCGAAATTATCTCTGATTAGATAGTATGCAAATACGTCGTTCAAATGTGATTGATGTGATTTTGGACTGGGAAACCTCCTTGAGCTCAGTGATCGAATTCAAAAGAGTTGCTTTTAACGACACATTTTTGTGATTTAGAACCGTATAGTGATGGTCTGTGGACAACAGGCTAAGTGAATTTAGTTGGCACCATTGTTCATGTCAGAACCTACACACCTGAAATTATGATCTAACTCCATTCTCCTCTTAATCTTTGGACTTGGTCAGGCAGTATGGGACCTCACTTGGTAGTTAGTAACTCTAAGACTTTGTTATGGATGTCTGCTATATTTCTAGAAACAAACTATATTGCTAAGAAAAATACCTTTGAAACTTTGCACTTTCAACCACATCCAAGAAAAATGACCTCACTCAAATGACATGTTCATATTAAATGGGACAACTACTGCGGTCAAATGGGACATTTTAGTATTCGCTTTCAAACTGTACCTTCCTCCTCAACCTGGATGTGTGTGTTAATGTGTTAAGGAGGGAGAGACACATGGAAGCGCGCATACAGTACATGAACACACACTTGCATTGGGTGTGCATGTATAAGTGATATTCAATTCAAACAAATTTATTTATCCCAGAAGGGCAATTCAGTCTCACAGCCTAACCAATAAAAACAAAACAAACAAACAAACACAGTCAACAGCAGCTTTCAGATATATCAGTGATGACAAATCTGATGTGAAGAGTCAGTTCATAAATAATATAAAAATAATTAGCATACATCTAAAAATGAATGGTAAAAAAATTGTAAAAGCACCTTACAAAATACAAAAACTTATATAAACCAACTGGTAAATCAATTACTGCTGTCTGCATTTAGCAGCCTGATAGCAGAGGGAATATAAGGGTTGGAGTGTCTGTTTTCATTGGATGGGCAAGATATCGCTGTCCTGACAGCATTTAAGAGAATTCAAATGACAAAATATGCTCTGACTGATTTGTAAGCCCTTTGGCTTCCTGGACCATGCATTTCTTCTTGAGGGAGCTCAAGTCTTTCAGATGGACTCCGATGATCTTGGGGCAGATTTTAACAATGTACAACCCCAATTCCGAAATAGTCAGGACAAAGTGTAAATTGTGAATAAAATCAAAATGCAATGACTTTCAGATCACATGAGCCAATATATTATTAACAAAAAAACATAGATAACATTGCAAATGTTGAAACTGAGACATTTTACATTTTTATCCACAAAATGAGCTTATTTCAAATTTTCTGGCTGCAACGAGTCTCAAAAAAGTTGGGACACAGGCAAAAAAAAAGGGCTAAAAAAGCAATTAATATATAAGAGAATCAGTTGAAAGAACATTTAGCAATTAATTTAACTGGCATCAGGTTTGTAACATGATTGGCTATAAAAGGGATGTCTTTGGGTGCTTTCACACCAGCCCTACTGAATCGAACTGTAGTTCGTTTGCTTGGAAAGTCATATTTTCCTGATCCGCCTAAAAATGTAGGGCTCAGTCCGCTTCATGGGAACCAAATGCCAGGAGCGGAGTATAACGCAGGGCATGGAAGAGCGATGTTTCTTCTTCGTTCTGTGTCTCTGCTTATAGTTCATTAATTCTTGATAAAGCGCCGCCACAGGCGAGGAGGGGAATAAGCTATTCAAGAACTTCAGTTCGTTTGACGAAGTGCCGTGTGAACGCAAACTAGGACCAGCTGAATGTTGCAAATCCAATCGAACCGAGTCCCCAATCGAACCGAGTCTACAGGACTATTTAGCTGTGAAAATGCCCTTAGAGAGACTGAGTCTCTCAGAAGTAAAGATGGCCAGAGGCTCTCCAACCTGTGAAGGCTTGCGTAAAAAAAAATTGTGGAATACTTTTAAAACAATGTTCCTCAACATCAAATTGCAAAGGCTTTGAAGGTCTCATCATCAACAGTGCATAACATCATCAAAAGATTCAGAGAAACTGGAAAAATCTCTGTGCGTTAGGGACAAGGCCAAAGACCTTTACTGGATGCCCGTGATCTTCGGGCCCTCAGACGCCACTGCATCACTCACCGGCAGGATTCTGTCATTGACATTACTAATTGGGGCCCAGGAATACTTCAAGAAACCACTGTCTAAACAGTCCTTCGTGCCATCCACAGATGCCAGCTAAAACACTATTGTGCAAAAAGGAAGCCATTGTTGAGCATGATCCAGAAGCGCTGCCGTGTTCTGTGGGCCAAGGCTCATTTAAAATGGACTGTAGCAAAATGGCAAAGTGTCCTGTGGTCAGGCGAGTCCAAATTTGACATTCTTGTTGGAAATCATGGGCGTCGTGTCCTCCGGGCTGAAGAGGAGAAAGACCACCCCTCCTGTTATCAGTGTTCCGTTCAAAAGCCAGCATCTCTGATGGTATGGGGATGCATTAGTGCATATGGTGTGGGACACTTGCATGTTTCAAACAGCACCATGAATGCTGAAAGGTATATAAAGGTTTTAGAGCAACATATCAAGGGCTGACTGCAGTAAACAGTTATGTCCAATGTATAACATCTGGACATAACTGTTTATTGCAGTCAGCCCTCGATATGCTCCCTCCAGACGACATCTATTCCAGGGAAGGCCTTGTGTATTTCAGCAGGACAATGCAAAACCACATACTGCAGCTATTACAACAGCATGGCTTCGTAGTAGAAGAGTCAGTGTGCTGAACTGGCCTGGCTGCAGTCTTGATCTTTCACCAATTGAGAACATTTGGCGCATAATTAAATGAAAAGTCTGTCAAAGGAGACCCAAAACTCTCCAGCAGCTGGAGGCCTGTATTAAACAAGTGTGGGATCAAATTCCAATGGCTAAACTCAAGAAACTTGTCTCAATGCCCAAACCCCTCCACTCCGTGTTAAAAAGAAGAGGGGATGCTACACCATGGTAAACAGGCCCCTGTCCCAACTTTTTGAGACCTGTAGCAGTCATCAAATTTGAAATGAGCTCATTTTGTGGATAAAATTGTAAAAATTCTCAGTTTCAACATTTGCTATGTTATCTCTGTTCTATTGTGAATAAAATACTGGCTGGTGTGATTTGAAAGTCATTGCTTTTTGATTTTATTCACAATTTACACTCTGTCCCAACTATTTCGGAATTTGGGTTGTAATTAAGACTGCTCTTCCCCTCCTTGAATCGCCACCTTATCGTGGTGGAGGGGTTTGAGTACCTGGATGATCCTAGGAGCTATGTTGTCTGGGGCTTCTTGCCCCTGGTAGGGTCTCCCAGGGCAAACAGGTCCTAGGTGACGGGTCAGACTAAGAGCGGTTCCAAAGCCCCAATGAATAGATTTACATCAAGGACAGTTACGTCGCCCGGATTGGCGTCACCGGGGCCCCACCCTGGAGCCAGGCCTGGGGTTGGGGCTGGCAGGCGAGCGCCTGGTGGTCGGGTCTCCACCCACAGGACCTGGCCGGGCACAGCCCGAACGAGCGACGTGGGCCCGCCTTCCCGTAGGCCCATCACCCGCGGGAGGGTTCAAAAGGGGCAGATGCATTGTGCTTTGGGTAGCAGTCATGGGCGGGGGCCCCGACGACCCAATCCCTGGACACTGAATCTGGTTCTCGGGACATGGAATGTCACCTCACTGGGGGGGAAGGAGCCTGAGCTTGTGCGGGAGGTTGAGCGGTACCGGCTAGAGATAGTCGGGCTCACCTCCACGCACAGTCTGGGCTCTGGAACCCAACTCCTTGAGAGAGGCTGGACTCTCTTCTATTCTGGAGTTGCCTGCGGTGAGAGGCGGCGGGCTGGTCTGGGTTTGCTTATAGCCCCCCAGCTTAGCCGCCATGTGTTGGAGTTTTCCCCAGTGAGCGAGAGGGTCGCTGCCCTGCGCTCGGTCGGGGACAGGTGCCTCACTGTCGTTTCGGCTTATGGGTCAAATGGCAGTGCAGAGTACCCGGCCTTCTTGGAGTCCCTGGGAGGGGTACTGGAAAGTGCTCCAACTGGGGACTCCATTGTTCTGCTGGGGACTTCAACGCCCACGTGGGCAGCGACAGTGTTACCTGGGGGCGTGATTGGGAGGAACAGCCTCCCGATCTGAACCCAGTGGTGCTCTGTTATTGGACTTCTGTGCTAGTCACAGTTTGTCCATAACAAACACCATGTTCAAGCATAAGGGCGTCCATCAGTGCACGTGGCAGGGCGCCCGTGGCGGAGGTCAATGATCGACTTTGTGGTCGTGTCATCTGACCTTCGGCCGTATGTTTTGACACTCGGGTGAAGAGAGGGGCTGAGTTGTCCACTGATCACCACCTGGTGGTGAGTTGGATCGCTGGCGGAGGAAGAAGCTGGACAGACTTGGCAGGCCCAAACGTGTTGTGAGGGTCTGTTGGGAACGTCTGGCGGAACCCTCTGTCAGAGGGGTTTTCAACTCTCACCTCCGGGAGAGCTTTGACCAGATCCCAAGGGAGGCTGGAAACATTGAGTCTGAATGGACCATGTTCTCCACCTCCATTGTTGATCGGCCGTTCGGAGCTGTGGCCGTGAAGGTTTCCGGCGCCTGTCGCGGCGGCAACCCCCAAACCCGTGGTGGACATCGAAGTAAGGGATTCCGTCAAGCTGAAGAAGGAGTCCTATCGGGCTTGGTTGGCTCATGGGACTCCTGAGGCAGCTGACAGGTACCGGCAGGCTAAGCGTGCTGCAGCCGGGCGGTGGCGGAAGCAAAAACTTGGGTATGGGAAAAGTTCGGGGAGGCCATGGAGGAGGATTATCGGTCGGCCCCGAAGAGATTCTGGCAAACCGTCCAGCGCCTCAGAAGGGGAAAGCAGTGCCCTGCCAACACTGTTTACAGTGGAGGTGGGGAGCTGTTGACTTCGACTGGGGATATTGTCGGCCGGTGGAAGGAATTCTTCGAGGATCTCCTCAATCCCACTGACACGCCTTCCATAGGGGAAGCAGAGGCTGGGGACCCAGAGGCTGATTCATCCATCACTCGGGCTGAAGTCACTGAGGTAGTTCGAAACTCCTCGGTGGCAAGGCACCCGGGGGTGGATGAGATCCGCCCTGAGTACCTCAAGTCTCTGGATGTTGTGGGGCTGTCTTGGTTAACACGCCTCTGCAACATTGTGGATTGGCTGGATTGGCAGACCGGGGCAGACCGGGGTGGTGGTCCCTCTTTTTAAGAAGGGGGACCGGAGAGTGTGCTCCAACTACAGGGGGATCACACTCCTCAGCCTCCCGGGTAAAGTCTATTCCAGGGTGCTGGAGAGGAGAATTCGGCCGATAGTCGAACCTCGGATTCAAGAGGAACAATGCGGTTTTCGTCCTGGTCGTGGAACACTGGACCAGCTCTATACCCTCCGCAGGGTGCTTGAGGGTTCATGGGAGTTTGCCCAACCAGTTCACATGTGTTTTGTGGACTTGGAGAAGGCATTTGACCGTGTCCCTCGTGGCATTCTGTGGGAGGTGCCGGGAGATATGGAGTCCGGGGCCCTCTACTCAGGGCCGTGCGGTCTCTGTATGACAGGAGCAGGAGCTTGGTTCGCATTGCCGGCAGTAAGTCAGACCTGTTTCCGGTGCATGTTGGACTCCGGCAGGGCTGCCCTTTGTCACCGGTTCTGTTCATTATTTTTATGGACAGAATTTCTAGGCGCAGCCAGGGGCGGAGGGAGTCCGGTTTGGGGACCAGAGGATCTCATCTCTGCTTTTTTGCGGATGATGTCGTCCTGTTGGCTCCTTCGAACCAGGACCTTCAGCATGTACTGGGAGGCGGTTTGCAGCCCGAGTGCGAAGCGGCTGGGATGAGAATCAGCACCTTCAAGTCCGAGGCCATGGTTCTCGACCAGAAAAAGGTGGCTAGTCCCCTCCGGGTTGGAGGAGAGCTCCTGCCTCAAGTGGAGGAGTTTAAGTATCTTGGGGTCTTGTTCACGAGTGAGGGAAGGATGGGCGTGAGATTGACAGGCGGATCGGTGCAGCGGCAGCAGTAATGCGGTCATTGTACCGATCTGTTGTGGTGAAGAAGGAGCTGAGCCGAAAGGCGAAGCTCTCAATTTACCAGTCAATCTACGTTCCTACCCTCACCTATGGTCAGGAACTTTGGGTCACCGAAAGAACAAGATCTCGGATACAAGCGGCTGAAATGGGTTTCCTCCGCAGGGTGGCGGGGCGCTCCCTTAGAGATAGGGTGAGAAGCTCTGTCACCCGGGAGGAGCTCAGAGTAGAGCCGCTGCTCCTCCACGTCGAGAGGAGCCAGCTGAGGTGGCTTGGGCATCTATATCGGATGCCCCCTGGTCGCCTTCCTGGGAAGGTGTTCCGGGCATGCCCCACCGGGAGGAGGCCCCGGGGAAGACCCAGGACACGCTGGAGGGACTATGTCGCTCGGCTGGCCTGGGAACGCCTCGGGATACCCCCGGAAGAACTGGAGGAAGTGTCCAGGGAGAGGGAAGTCTGGGCATCCTTGCTTAGACTGCTGCCCCCGCGACCCGGCCCCGGATAAGCGGAAGAAGATAGATGGATGGATGGATTAAGACTGCTCTTTTCCTTCTCAGAAAAGCCATTAAACCAACAAATAAAAGAAAACATTATGGACTTTCAAAAAAAAAGATAAATTTCTTTTGTATTGTTTTGTTTGTACCTTCTGCTGTGCAGTAGATGTAATACATAACCAAGTCAATCTTTGCACCTGAGTCCAGTCCTCAACTTACTGTCCTCTGTGCACCTGAACTGTGTGCAGAGCACAACCCTTACAGCTCCATGTAATAGCCTCAGAGAGAATAAAAGAGCTCAGCTTCCACATCAAGTGAATTCTTTGTTGTCCACATTTTACCATTGACTGTATTTTCTCAAAACTTCAGTTGAGAATCAAACACTGTTCCTAGAAACTTGCATGTATCTACAATTTGGATATTTTTTTCCATGATTAATGCTGTCTTCAGGCTTAAAAAAGGTTTTCCGAAAATGAATAATTACTTCTTTAGTCAAGAGACTCTCTCAATATGGAAATATCACTATTAAAATCAGACCTTTCAAACCAAGCAAAGAATGAATTAAAAACATTTGCCAAATCATCTACACCATTCACACTGATGAGAGATTTGATCTCACAGTTCGACTGATAGATAGTTGACATGGATTTAATTCCTTGCCAGGCTGCTCTGAGGTCTTCTGTACCGTTATAATACACAATTTAGTTCCTTTGTTTCATTTTGGCCTTCCTTATTTCCTCCCTAACTTCCCTGGAGACAGCTTTATCTCCAGGGGGTCACCAGAATAGAAAATCCCTTTTCTTCTGGTTGATAACTGATTGAAGTTCTTTGGTCATCTAAGATTGAGAATTTGGATAAATGACCACCTTTTTAGTTGGGACTACTCTATTTACACAGAATGTGATGTATGATGAAATAGTGTCCCAGAGTGCCTTAATGTCATCACATACATCATAAAAACATTCCCAGTCTGTACATTCAAAGCATGCCTGTGGGGATGAGATGTTAGCCTCCGACCAAATTTTTATTGTCCTCTATTGCCCCTCCAGGCACCCAAAATAGGGTTAGTACGCGGGCAATGGATTTACACTATTGTGATAAGATGCACCAAAAGAAGACATAGGCAAAGATCTTTACATGCATTCATGCGTGTGCTAGCATATTTGTAGCATCGGTGCCTAATTCTGGGCAATGTGCCTGACGTGGAATCATTGCATCATCTTCAATGTTTTTACAAGACAAAAATACCAAAAATGTCTGTAATATGACAGAGTGGCACACAATCGCTGTTATGGAACCCCAGAGGAAGGAGTGGGGAGAGAGCCCAGGGATAGGATAGCACAATTCAATACAGATGTTGTGGGCAAACCTGAGCAGTCAATAGATGGCCAGTGGCTTCCAGGTTAGCAGCCAGGTCAAGTGCACACTTTGCCAGCACCTGATTGTCCCACAGGAGGAAGGAGTAGCTTGAGCAGAACTCGGTTCCAATCCTGATGACCATAGAAGGGTTGGAAGCTTGTTCCTAACAAACTGAACAGAGGAACAGACTTGGAAGGGTTTACTAAAATGTGGTCCCAATCCTGGATCCAGTAAAGCTGGGTTAACTTGAATGCGGTCCCAATCCTGGATCATGATTAGGTTTGGAGGCGTTAATAAGGTGAAGAGGAAAGCTTCCGGGAATAGCTGTAATTGAAGTACTCGTTGGACTTAACAAAGAGTCTTGACGAAGAATATTGACTGGTTCTAAGCACAAAAGGCAAATTATATGCCAGCAACTTGCAACACAAAGTAGAGGGCTTAAACACCGGTCTCATGATCATTACACAATAACCATGAAACGAGACGCAGCTGAGGGAATAATAAACTTGCAAGATGTGAACCAATCAAAGGAGACATACTTCATATAGACACTCAAGTTGCTGAATAGGAAGAGACACAAAAGTCATTCACTTGGGGGTTGTGACAATAACATTGTAACTGATGATTTTATGGCACCTGGTAGCCCAGAAACATGCTGGTTTCACTTCAGACAAGTGTCCCATTTTAGCGCAATTTTTTTGTACCATTTTACTTAGTGCAGTCAAGAAAAATGACAAAGTCACTGAAAACCTTTTCCCATAGAAAGTGTAGTATATTGTGAAAATATTTTCATTATAAGCCAAACAGTTAATAAAACAGAACATCTTGCGACTATTTTTTGGTGTTGTCTCCGCATTGTTTTTGCTGCAGTATTCTTACTACTAAAAAGGACAAATCAACATGCAAATGGCTTGCCTTGCAAGTTCAGAGACCAGTGTTTTTTTTTTTTTTTTTTTCTTTGACCCACCCATTGTATTTATCTCAGAGAAATAAAAATGATTATTTTACGTAAAGGACATTTGTGGCAACAATGCAATAGCATGTATGGTGATAGGCTGCCGATATTTAAAGAGTCCAAAATAGAAAACCTTATTTGTCCTTTTTTATCTGTCAGCCCAAATTGCTTCACTTCACCCTACTCCTTGACTGTTTCACTATACACAGATCATTACAGAAGCCTTTTACTCCATAAACTTGAGGTTTTCAATAAGTTTTCCTTTAAGTAGGTTAAAAAGTCAGAAAAAGCCTTCGATCATGTTGTAGGACAATATCACAATTATATTCTGCATCTGCAGGCTGCTGCATTTCACTTCAGCTGCATCACAGCTATACTGAGAGAAATATTCAAACCCAGGATGCCAAGTTTTTATGGCCTCAGCATTCCATCAAATGGAAAATATCAAGATGTTGTACAATGTTTTTTACACATTTCCCTAAAATTCAGCAGGACATATTTGGGATGGTTGGAAACCTTGGGATCTCCATCAGAATTTAAAATAGCCAGAAGTTTCACAGGATTGAATACAGCAGCTGCATTTAACAGATTCATTTAGAGCTCTTTTGGTTTTATGGGGATAACTTAGGGCCATCTTAATCTCAATATCGTTTGTATTTCCACAGTGTAATGTTATTCAGCCACAGTTTATGAATGTTACACAAATCAAACGGGAGCCAATGCTAATCAACCATTGGCAAGTGTATAAAATCGTAGAGTGTCAGGGCATCTGTGAACTGGTGGTGTTATGTACCTATATCAGCGTTTGTCAGGTAAGTGAATTAGTATTTTTTTTAACAAATATTGGTGAAAACATGTTTTCTCAGTATTCATTTTAAATGAGTAGCAATCTTCCTATTTTAGTCATATTATTCTTGGATCACAGATTTGGCAGACTTGCTGAGTTATAAAACATCTAATTCTATGTTTTTTATCTTTCATTTATTTCTCTAGGCTATGAAGGGCTGTGATATGTTTCTTATATAAAGTTTGAGATGAAGTTTTTGTTTGAGAAGTTTCTCATATTTTAGTGTGTAAAAAAATTACTTGATTCCTTCATGCTGAATATTAGTCATTTGTTTTGACTGTAATTACGGTGTCTCATTTCAATTTCCAAGACAAAACATTGATTATAAATGGTTATTACATTTAAATATCTATGCCGTGCAAAAAAAAAAAAAAAAAAAAAACAACAATAATAATAATAATTAAAAAAAAAAAATTTTAAACCCCAATTGTACAGTATGTAATACCAGAATTTGTTAGGGATGCTGGTGTTCCACACCGTCTTATGCCATGGAGGCAGTACCTGGTTTTCACCATTAGTTGGGAGTAGAGTAACATGAGGATACAACGATTTTACAATTCAATCCCTGAGGCCTGAGTGTGTTTTTCAGTTCTGCCAGTTTGGATGGGTGGAGAGCTTCTGCAAAAATATTACCAGATCTAAAATATAGAGGAAAACAGGGGATTAAATTTGAATCTCAAGATTCACTGTGTTTTATACTCTCCTATCCTTTCTCTTTGTTTCTCTCTCGCTCCCCTTCCTTGTGATGTGGGTCACCGGGGTGCAGTAGTGGAATTGTGAGCAGCACTCTGCCGAAGGCAACCCAATCTGCCTCCTATGACACACAACCACCCCGCCCACCCCCCCAACCCAGCCCTCCCACCCTGACTGCACACTGTACCCCTCCTCACTGCGGCACTTTTATAACACCCTCCACTCTACCAGGCAACAACATCTTCTTTTATGATTCTCTCCACTGCTACTCTAACCAAAACATGCTATTTTCCAAAACATCCTCTATTCATTTTATATATATGTTGATTAACCCCACTTTAACCTCACAGACTGTAAAATGCAGACTGCAGCTATTTGGAACCCATTCGCAAGCCCCAGATACACATAGCATGCGGGATGCAATGGTATCGCACATGCGTTCGCTCCCTTTTCATTATGTAACAGTAGCAGCACACAATGTGACAGGACGTCCAAACACACTGCCACTGGATACCTGCAGCCTTTTCCATTGTAGTCTATACCTGTTCTGGCACTCATGTGGCATCAAAAGTGTCGCATTTTGGTTAATTGATTAAAACAGCCTGAAATTCTGGGAATTAACTGGATGCTATTGATTTAGTTTGTGTTGAACAAGTGGCATGTTTGGTTGTTCAACCTAGAGCTATTTATCATGCTGCCTGGTAATGTTTTTAGCGCTGCTTTACCTCTGTAGTTTGCTGTATTTCACTTTGCTGATACTGGACTTATGTACCAGACTAAGCATTCTGTTGCACTCTATGCAGGATTGACTTCTCTAGTGCTTTTCTACACCACCCATTACTCATTTTGCGCTGCTGAAGCCATATGGGGTAATATTTAAAAATCTTGTTTTGTATCTCACTTTTATCACAAGCCTTCACTTCACTGTCTTTGTCTCTCATTATATGTAGGGTCTATGAGGTTTGTATTGTCATTTTGTTTTGTGAAGTGAAAGTTCATTTATGTGCCCATGAGTCTCAGTATGGGCACATGAGCAGTAATTACAAATTCAGGGCCAGCAAGCAGGTCATATTGTAATATTCACAGTTCATTGTTTCATCTAAAAATAAATGGTGGCCTCTGCCTGTATGTGTGCAATGTATAGGTATTTACAGTGTGAAATACAGGTGTATAATGTTTGTATGAGTGCAGGTTTGTGTCAAAAAGGTATGAGCTGTGTTTTGTAGATGTATAATGTACATTTGCGGTTGTGATTAAGGTGCATGTCATGTAGGAACAGTTTTACTTGAAGCCTGTAAAGTGCATGCATGCATTATATCACAGTATAAAGCGTTTGTATACATTATATAATCATAGCTTTGTGCGCGTCTCTGAATGAGCATGCTAAGAAGGCTTATAGCTCCTGTGTCGAACAGGTGTATACAGTAAATTTGTTTCTGCGATACAGAGATATATAGACTGCGCATCCGTAGTGAGGATATGTAAGTACATATGAGTGCATACTGTAGGCACGTGAGTGTGTGTGCCGTAGTAGAGCTGAGAGGAGCGTGCGAGAGCACCGATGGAACACAGTGAATGAACACAGCGGGGGTTGGGAGCAAGCGATGGGGGGTGGGGGCCGAACGAGTGAGTAAGCAGAGCTTTCCCCTCCCCCACCCCCACTGCCATCCTGCCTCCTCTATCTCCTCTGGCAATGTCTCTCCGTCCCTAACACACAGAAATGGCCCAGAAACATTCCGTTACCCCATTTTCAACACTCAACATTTACAAAAACATGCACACTTGAATCAAGCCTCATTACACGCACCGTGAAAAAATGAACACCAAAATGACTGCTTCAAATTCAGGGGTGTTCTGTGGTCAAATTAGTGCTGACAGATGACTTCACGCAAGAAAATCGTTCACATAAATACAGTATATAACTGTGTTTGCCTTCTTTGCTGACACAGGAATTGTTTACTCTCCTTTCAGTCATAATCCTGCTCAAAAAATGTATGTCAACGCATATGAAATAAGTGCATTCACCTCAGATCCCCCATTTTAAGTCCCCACCTCTCGTTCTTTCATCCCGCCTGTAGTTGCATTGAGGTTGTCTAGAGGAAAGGGGGCGGGCTCAGGCTCTTTGAACCAGGAGCTTGGGCCGCCCGCTCCGAAAAACTGCATGGAGACAGGGGGAGAGGGGGAGGGGCAGCACGGAGCCTGCCAGGAAGGCTGTTTTGGTGCCCAACATTAATGCAGTTAGAGTGCCAGAGGGAACACCAACCTGATAATCTGCTGGTGAAGGGTGGAGACCACACACGCAACCATAATCTGGCACGAGACATGTAAATAAGAGTATTTGATGTGGGTGCTGGAAACACCTATTTTGTTCTCTACAAATGATTCAAATTTAGATTGAAAATCATTGTTAAGTCAACAGATTGGATCTTCTTGTCTCAATGCTACATATGTGATTGAATTTGCAGGCTCACAAAGTATAAATCATAAAAACATACAAACAAGCAGCACGTGTGTGTGGACTCAGCAAACAGAGGGTAGGAGATGGGGGTGGCAGGCTAAATCCCACACAATTCAAACCAGATTAATGAGATCGAGTCTCGAGATTACAAAACCATCGTGCCTGTCCCTGTCAGTACTTTCCCCAAATTTTCAGTCACCATAATTCTCCACCCGCCATGACACCCCCTACAGTCTTCTGTTTACGCATTCACCCAGTCAGCCAGCTGTCAACTATTTATTTATGTGAGACTGAAGCAGAGGAATAACAGACAAGGAGCAGACAGATCATCAACAACAGGCAACGACAAATTTCAAAATGTGTTTCATTTATTAAAATGCTTTTTTGTATCATTGCTGAAAAAGAAGTCACATGAATAAAACTGTTGGAGAGAAGGAGTGTAAAGAAGAGAGGAAAATGATAGGATTGCTATTCCGTCAGTAGATAGCGGAAGGGAGGAAGTATAGCGGAATATTAGACAGCTAGCAAAGTTGAGAGAGGCAGAGAGAGCTGTTCAGTATTGTATAAAAAAAGGCAGTTGAAATAACACATATCATCATTGACCAATTGATTTGGACTTTTCCATAAAAAAAGAAACAAATGCTGAACACAAAGTCAAAATAAGTGCAAATTGGTTTCCAATCTTCCATAACAACCCTTATACAAACAAATATAATATAGAAAGCACTATATAAGACTGGCATTGTTCTGTTTCATGTTGCTGTTGTGGTACTGTTGTAAGGGCTGTACTGTGCTCTGAGATTGTTAAGACAGTGTGAACCAATGGGGCTGTATTCTGGGAAACCTGTATTCCACACTAAAGACAGTCAAATGCAACTAATACTCGTGCAAATGTTAGCGTCTCTCCGTCAAATTCTGCAGATTCAGTTGGAACAAATCTTTCAAGTTTTCAGGTTTTCTCTAGGGTGAATCTATATTCAAACCAGGAAAATACATACAAGTAAGTGCAACTGGATCAATTTATCTAAATAAATCACAAAATAACTGAAGAATGCTTGAAACACAACTGCTTAAAAGGGTGAACAATACAGAATATAAGTGGGCACAAGAGAAACAAGAAAGTGACAAGAAAATAGGGTTGGGTTATTATGTAAACACTTCCAGAAAAAAATAAAAATACAAAAAACAATGAAAATGCAGTATAAAAAACATTTCACACATCCTGTTTGGTAAAGGCACATTTGTGCAATCAACAATATTCATATTTTTTCTGGTAGCAATGATACCATATGCACCTATAGCTACAGTGGCTCCAACAGTTGTGCCAGCAATCAGAGGAACTGATAACAGGACACTGCGTCATAAAATAAATAAACACATAAATACATGCAAATATTAATAAAATTACTTAAAACTGGATCTCAGGGTCAGTTTTCCAGAGTAAGGCCCCCTCCAGTTTTGACCCTTATATTGACTCAGTTCACTCAGTCAGGTGCAGATTATGTCTTTTTTTTTTTGGTGTTGTCTTTTTTCGGTCTGAATGTTACTGCCGCCATCCTTTCCCTAATCATATTTTATATATAAATGACAAGTTGTTTACTATGTTGATATCTTTACTCTTGTCATAACTGTAGTCTATGCCTAAATGGCGTTTGAATTGTACAGAAAATCCGTAAGTTCGAAACTGCTTTCATGATCTGTCCTAAAACAGATCTCAGCATTTTGTTTGCAGGGACGTCTGTAATTTGTCAGTTGTATCGAATGAATTCTGAGCAGTTTATTTTTAGCCTGCAAAACGTGACATGAAAGAACACTTTCAGCCTGATATTTGTGGTTTGATGATGCTACATTTATGGATCCACTCCAAGCTGCTACCAGTGCTGCTGTGGTCTGACTAACCACATTGTTATTGGTTACTGTCTATTTTTCTCTCCTGATATGAAATGCACAGTCATTTAACGCAAAGCTAACGCACAGCAATAAAGTGTACTGCTATTTGCTGCAGTGTGATATTCATGCACATGAACTTCATCATTCTTATGTCAATGTTCCTTTAACTGTGCTTACTGTACACGTTTTAGCTCTAGGTGGGAATTCTACTCAGAGCAGTCCAGTGGAGTTAAAACAAAAACATTATATTTAGAAAGAGGGAGATGTAGACCTGCTCTTTTCAGGTTTTAATTCCATAAGAAGAGAACTCTTACTTAAATTAACAAGAAAAATGGCAGTTAATTTTTCGCATATAAAAGTCTTCAGAAAACATAAATATAGAAGTAAAAAATGGAAGAGTATGTAAAAAAAAAAAACTCCTTCTTCTAACTCATGCAAAAGAGGTGGACACCCTCTCTTTCACACCCATCTCTTACCTACATCATTTCTCCAGCTGAGTTGTATAAACAGGTGCAAAATTTTGGAGATGATTTTTTTTGTTGAAATATTGCTCTCATTTTGGTGATGTAGTGGTGTAGAGTCCAAATCACTCTTGTCACAGTTGACGTTCCTATTGCGGTCGTCAAAACTTCAAAACTAGCACATCCAAAATAGCAAAAATACACTCATAAAGAAAACAAAAGGAAAATTGTGCACCAGAAATGCTTCTTCACCACAATTGCCCCCACCCAATGCCCTAAAAATGAGTGCAATTGCAATAATTCACTTTGTCACATGTAAACTCACAGCTTCTGGAAACAATAACTCTTAAGAATGCTGTGTTTTGAACATCAAGTCAGGGTGGGACAGTGAATTCTCATTCTCTTCTCTCCACTCGAAGGCTTTAGTATGGGTGGAAGCGTATGGCTCCGCCCCTGCCGGCCTTTTGAAGCTCCGCCCTCACAATCCTCTGTCTCTGTGGCAACAGGCTGGCTCTGGCAGGCGACTGGCTGGCACTGTCGGAGGAGGAGATGGTGCGGCTCAGAGGAAGGTGTGGTGGAGGAGATGGAGCTGTCTTGCGTGGCTGGGCCGCTGCACCCCGTAGGAGAGGTTGCCCGTACGGCGACGCCTGGCTTTGAGGCGCCGCTGCCCTTGTGAGAGGAGCATGATTTTGAGGGGCTGAGAATGGGGGTGATGTGGACCCAGGTGGTGTTCAGCTCGGACTGACAGACAGCCTGGCGCTCGAGCTGCTCTCTCTCCTCTCCTTCATCGCCCGGGCTGTCTCCCGCGTGTCCTCTGTGTCCGGTCGCTCCTCTCTCCCTCTCGACCTCCGAGATCACTGGTCGGGCGGGGCCAGACTCCTCTCCGCCTCCTGTGGGACCTCCTCCCTGCCCCCCTCGGTCGAAGCGTTTACAGTGGAAGGGCGGGGGGGTCGGGGAGTCTGTGTCTGACCAACTCAGCTTCCGTTTCTACAGAGAAAATGATCCGTTTAACCCCCAGACCAATATGAACCCTAACGCCCTACCAAAATGTAGCTAAAAACAATTCATGTCAAAAACAGACTAGATTTACTGTACATATTACATCACATTACATCATTATATCATAATGGCTGCCCGTTATGTAACGTGCAACTCTCTACAACAACAATACGCTAGAGATCTGTAAACTCGGCTCAGCCCAGCCAACGTTCCCTGTGAAAAATTGCATAACTGCCTCCCTTAGCGCTGTGATGTGCTCACACTCATTCAGCGAGGCCTGCCAGGAGCTTAATGGGACAAAAAGAGGGGGAAGCAGCAGCTGACCTTCACGGGCATGTGCAGCTGGTCTCTGTGCTTGTGTGGAGGGGTGCTGTGTGGGGCTTCAGACGGTGTGCGGGGTGAAATCTGGGGGAACCACAGTTTCAGCATCATTTCTACCTGCAGCAGGGTGTGGAGGTGCCTCCCACTTTGAGGGGCGAAGGAGAAGAGGACAAATAAATATTACAACTAAATCATAAACATACTTGCAAAGTCAAATACAAATATACTGGAATTCTGAGCTATGTTACTCTTACCAAATGTAGCGTTTATTTTATGATTAATTTCTCAACGAATGGCATGGTACATACAGAACAGTTCAAACAAACTGCTAGAATGTCGGGCCATGGTGGCAGCATTAGAAATGCAGAAATAAGCACCCTGATTCAGTGAGTATTATTTTAGCAAGCTTATAATAAATACAAGTTGACAGACTGTTGGTGACTGGCTCTTACCCAATGGTGGGCTTCTGCAGAACTCCCACAATCCTTTGTATTCTGTCCATGGCAACACTCTGCTGAAAACTGCTCAGACCTGCCAATCAAAACTATACCCAATCAAAAACTTGCCCATAATCCTTGTGAAATCCCACCAGGTTCATCAAGAGAAAAGGGAAGGAATATAAACTTTCTTTCTTGTATAGCAGGGATCATCAAATCTGGCCCACAAATCCAAGCCCAAGCCCGGTTTTCATTACACCCACATAATTAACAAATTAACTGAAACATTAGTATTTCTGATTAGCCCAGACTGTCTCTACACCCAACTCCCAGGTAAAGGGAGGGTGGCAAGCATCAGTTCTCAGCCCTTGAGGACACTGAGTTGAGACCCCTGTAAAATGGCATTTCCACAGTTAGAAGGAAAAAGGTTTTACACATGCACACAGGCAAAAAGAACAAGACCTCGCCTACCTCTGTCAAATCTCCCCTTTTTAAGTCCGTTGAGAAGTTCCAGCAGAGGCCGCACAAACCCCTGTAGCTCCACACACTGAGAGGACACGAGAATGCAGGAAATTTACACACAGCAAAGAAACTGCATGACACTAACAAGCTGCAGTTAACATGCACAGACACAACAGGCAGGCTCCCTGCCGACAGCTAATTCATCATAATCAAAGGCAGGACTGACCTTCTGAGCGAAGAGGTGATCACCCTCGGTCTGAGTCGCCCTCCCTTCCTCCTGCTGCTTCTCCATCTTGGCTCCGCTCGACGATGACACCAGGGCAGAGTAGGAAGCGTCGCTGGGTCGGCGGTGCGTTTGGTCGCTCTTAAGAACAAAGAGACCCTCCGGACCTCCGAAACCATCCTGGGCCCATTGTGAAGAGGGGCTGCAGCTACTGCCGCCTCTGTTCAGGGGGTAAGAGGCTCCGCAGGGCTGCCCTTCTCCGCTCTCCCCCTCCGACAGGAACACGCTGCTGTCATCCTCCGTGTGCTCGCCGTCGCTGAACAGGAAGCTGTCACTGGAGCTCAGGGAATCATGGGAGGGCTGGGATGAAGTGCTGCCTAAGGACTGCATCACTGAAAGGGAACAAAAAACCACTTTAACATTACAGCGAGAAATACTGTAGGATAGAATAGCACCCAGTAGAGTGCGTACCTCCACCATGCCACTTGTTTGACCGACCCCGGTCAAAATCGATAGGGTCCATCCCTGATGTAATAGCAACCCCTCTAAAAAATTTCAGAGATATCCGTTCAATACTTTCTGAGTTATCTTGTACACAAACAGACAGACAAACCAACACTGGCAAAAACATAACCTCCTTGGCAAAGGTAATAAAATGCACAAGAGAGAGGGGTCAAACTTAAATCTCTAATGTTCTTTACAAGAAAAATATCAGGCCTCAGATTCTTTCTACTCATCTCTAATGTCCTTCTTACTTCTATTTTATCTGTACATCTTTTTGGTGTGTTACTAATTGAATCCGCAACCACTGCCTATATGCTGGGATTACTGCTACAATATGTTTACGGAATAATTTGAATTCACTATAGAAATCAGATCCACAAAAATACAAAAGGCCCTGGGATGGCGGGTATTGGGTCTATTTTGCTGTGGCTCTGGAAAAGCAGAGGCCATGGAGCTGATGTGCATGTGGAGTCCTCATTAAGATTGCAGCAGAAGTGTGAGTGTGCAGGGCAGCTAGGGAGAGGGGGGATGGTGGTAGCAATAGCAGCAGTGGCAGTAGCAGTGGTATTAGGGTCTGCCACTAAATCTCTTCCCTCCATGCGAACACAAGCTCTCTTCCTCCACCTTCTCCCCAGTGATTTGCGATACAACCTCCACCTACCATTCTCTCCACACTTCTCCTCTGCTACACCTACATTTCTCACTTCTCTTACTCACAGTGTAGATGTGACTCCCTGCCCTCCACCTACCCATCCACCCAACCCCACCCCCACCGCTCACGCACTCCCTGCTGGGCTGAAATTCGACAGGCAGAAATGTTAGACACAGAGGTCGCACAATCTCTCCGTTTCTTCAACAAAGGTAATCTGGTTCAGAGCAAGTACTTGCTACATCGGGCAAAGCATAAGAGGAACACCTTCTTGACACTCTAAACATCTCATCATGATCACTTACAAATCAGTGACGTCACTTAAATGTGGGCATAAACATTATTACCAAAAAACACAGTATGACAACAAGCGCAAACCCACAGGCTACGTTACCCCCCCAGGAGCGAGCATACCGATACATAAATACCTATGCAAGTCTACCTACCTCTGTCGTGCTCTCCTTTCCCTGCACTCTTTCCCCTCCCTCTCTCTGTCTGGGTTCGCAGCTGACTCCCAGTCTGTCTGTGTATGCCCAGTGCCCGTCTCGCAATGTGACCCAATCTCTAAACATGAGTTTTGTAATATCGAGCAAGCTACCGAACTCACTAGATTTTAGAGCGTTTAATAGGGGTGTAGACAGCATTTAAAATAAAGCGATATGCTCCAGATCGTTGCGCCCTAACTTCCAAAGTAATGAAGGACATAGTTGAATAAACAAACAGGAAGTCCGGAGCTCAAAATTATGGTGATATAAAGCAAGCTAAATTCTCAGTTAATTTGACTGATTTAGTATTACTCCACGGAGCTCAGAATCCTCCCGCGGAACAGATTCCGGTAATCATCAGGGCAATATTCATGACGTAACGTTAACTAGCTAACTTGGCTACATTTTGAAATTTTTTTTCTCACCGAAAGACATAAATAAAAACAGGCTCCAACTATCAGACTGAAGCACAATAACGTTAGCTAACTTATTGTAAAATAGTTTGCCGAATACCTAAATATCTGAAATATTACGGCAAACTAAAATATGACAAGGCATTATAGTCAAATTGTGTTACTGTAATAAAGCAGTCCAATTTCGCAGGGAAACACGAATGGGCGTTGCTATAACTATTGTCCACAAAAGGTGTCAGAAGTTTCAATTTCACGATTAACATTAAGTGCCATCACACAAACACTACGAGTAAAATGGTGGCAAATTTAACGAAGCTCGTTAACGTTAGCAATAGACCTTAACAGCTACATCGCAAGCCAACATAACCCGTCCTCCGTTACAGTTCGAATAAAAAAAAACATTTTCTCACCTTGAACTGAATACCCCAGAACAACAAGGACCAGCTCCAATTGTGGGAATATTACTTTTCAACAGCAGGTAAGTTAATCTTACACAATCATATACGTATATTTCCTCACAAAAACTATTAGAATAAATAGTGTCCCAGTGCCCGCTTCGTCTTCCCTCGCAACCTCTTTCTTTCTCTCCCTTCCAACTGCTCGTCGCAAGCGGCAACATGTGCAAGGCTACACGTGCCGTTTTGTGTGCAAGCCACACACGCCCGATGATTGGCTAGCTGTCTGACAGACCCAGTTTCTATTGGTATAATTTTTTAGCCACTGAGCGATTCAGTAAATAGTGATTGGGTGATGCCTGTTTCACTCGTGGCCCCGCCTATACATGTGGCGTGCGTGTGTAGGGCTTGGTACTACAGATACACACGCGTCTACGGCGCGCGTTCCTATGGATGTGCGCCTTGAGCGGCCCAGCGCTTAACGCATCCATTCTGAATGTGTTGAGTGTATACTGATCAAGAAAAGAGCTGGCCAAAGTTGCTACAAAAATATTTATCTGAGTGACACGAATACGTGCCAACACACCCACCCTCCTACCCATCCCCGACCCCCACAACACAAACGCGCGCGCGCACACACACACACACACACACACACACAGAGCTATCAGTTCACAGACTGATCATAATAACGGCAGAATTAAGCTGCTCACTGGATGCAGCGGTTCATGCTACATGTTTCGGTAGATCTCTTAAAACTGCAGTATTTCTACTAACGAATATTGCAACAGTCATACAGACACATCACCGTCTGATCAATATATCTTTCTTAAACGCTCAAATGTTTCCTAAAGGTTCGTGCCCACTAAAAGAAGTCATTTTGAATTCTATTAAAAATGTAAATCCTCTTTTAAAACAGTCTAAATGAAAAATTTGAATTTTTCCGTAAAAAACGAGTCTTCAACTCGAGTGAAAGTGTGCACATTCTATACGACTAGATGGATGGATATAAATTCAAGAAAATTATTTGCATCTTACTCATGGATATGAAAATTTGTCTTCATCCTCTGATCATCATTATTCTTAGATGTGCGTCATGTGGGAAAACAGCCAAACAGCACTGAATGACTTGTTTCTTTAAAATGTGTATTTCAGACATCAAATACATTTTATCTCATAATTTTTGATTCACCTAATGCCCAATCCTGAACTCTTTCATGACTGGCAGGGTTCAGAATAAATGTCCCCAAGATCTGCCTACATTTATGCCCAATATAGTGGCAATTATCCACTGTAAGCAAATCAACAAGATTTTGGGAAGAAGAATGTAATTTGGCTCTGCTCACTCTCTCATCATTTAACGTTCAGAAAAGCTGCCCATCATTTCAATATGGAGCCAGTGCCTTCATTGTCTTGAACAGGTTCTCAACCAAAATTTTTGAAGTAAATATTCAGCTGCATACCAATCAGCCACAACATTAAAAGCACTTGCCTATTTGTAGGTCCCCCACGTGTCAGTCTCCCACGGGCCTCCAAAATAGCTCCATCAAACTGATGCCAACTTGAATTTACAAACCCAGCAATACCCAGCAGAGCATTTTTCTTAGCATCGCACTCCCTCCACCAGCTTGCCTTATTTGCTCAGTGCACCCTAATGCCATGTTTTCCTACAGTAAATCGTGCACATGTACCCAACTAATGCACTGGATCTAAAAGAAAACGGAACTCGCTGGACAAGGCGACCTTCATCAATAGCTCCAAGGTCAAGTTCCAACCCTCTTGTGTCCATTATAGGGGCTTGTGGCAATATATTAGGGGTATGATGGACAATGTCTGCTGCTACAAAGCATTATATGCAGCAGGGTGCTTTGCACTGTGTGTTGTGACACATTCTTCTCATAAGTATCATTAAAATTCTTTGCAGTTTGTGCTACTGTGGCCCTTCTATTAGATTGACCTGGGTGGGATTGCCTTTGTTTCCGCTGAGCAGCGATGAGCCTTGGGCGCCCAATAGCCTTTCACCAGTTTGGCCCTCCTCACAGTTCAGATCGCTGTCAGTTGGTACTCACCACTGCTGACTTGGAGTACCTCAGAGGCCTTTCCAGTTCAGAGATGCTCTGGCCCACTCACCGGGCCATAATGATTTGGCTCTTATCAAAGTCACTCAGGCCCCATTTCACATCTGACACGTTCACAGTGAGAATTGACTGCTTGCTTATCATTTGAGGTTTGTTTGCAGCTCTTGACATGTGCAATTGTTTTTAGATTATCAGTGTTATTTGCTCCATTTGTGAGTGTTTTTAATGTTTTGGCTCAACAGTGTATGAATTGATTGAATGTAAGTTGTATAAGTTGCCTTGGATAGGAGTGCCACCTTCATTTTGTATGATCTTGACTTGCCTTAGTCATGCACTACAATGTTGTAGATATAAATAATTTGGATTTTTTATAATTATGCCATTATATAATTTACATTGTATTCTGAATTGCAACGAAACATAGCACTTGAGAAGTGCAGAGAATTTCACATTAAACCGCATTGAATAATAATAAATAAAGTTATTACATATTGAAATTATTCAACATCTGTTCTAAGCCCCGGAGCCGTCTCTTACTCCCTCTGGTGCCCTACGTCAGTACTGCCATTTAAAAACGACACGCCAGTGTAATTTCTCTCAAAAGAATATAGTGCATGTCAGCCATACATTATTTCAGGTGAATTTGGGAGATAATAGGCACTACACCATCATTTCATCACTAGTGCATATGCTCAGTTTGGTTACGTAATGATTAAAGCCATCCAGCAAACAAGTAGTTGTTTGGATCCTGCATAGCAGTGCCACCCATGGAATTCCAGTTGATTTTGGAGAGGTGGAACTATCTGTCTATGCCTCTCTCCCGCACTTTGAGTCATTCACTCAATGCCTGATGGAGAACTGAGGGGAGCATTCGCCACAACAAAGGAGTCACCCTTTCCTACAATGATGTGGCAGAAAAAAAGCATGGACAGTAATATTCATGGGGGTAGGACATGCTAATTGATATGTAAGAACAGAGAAAATTATTTATAAGAATAAATGCTAGATTTTTCTACTGGTTTCAGTGTAAAAAAAAGTCTTTGTCTCAATGCGTTGCTCTATCCACAAAAATCTGTGAAAAATATTTGCAATAAGTAAGAAAGCACACAGCTCCAGTTTATGTTCAGTGTTAGCCACATAGTTTACATTACTCCAATGATAGCCAGCAGCTCCATAAGGGGAGGGGGAGGGGAATGTCCGCTGAATCCAAGGGTCATCATTGTCAAGAGCCTTCAAGTGATTAATCATGAACACCAGCAAAGACATTTATCCCAAAATGGGAGATGAAATACTTTCAATGCATTTCATTTTCTATGATGAAGCCACATTGAATAAAACATACAATTATCCATGTGGTAGGTTGTGTTACTGGTAATGGAAGAGTTGCTGGTTCAAGCCCCTGGAAGGACCAGGGATTTGATTTGATCTGAAGAGATAAAGTTGAGAAGAACTCTGAAGTTGGGCCCTTGAGCAGGGTCCAAAATTGCTCTAGAGGCCTTATCCCTGTTTCTCTCCATCCCCCCTCACTACTGTTTTATCTAGCATTACTACCAACATCTTGAAAAAAGAAAGTACAATCTCAATGGCACTTTCCCCGGTTAAAAAAAGGTTTAAAAATTGAGAGTCTGCATTTTAACTGTATGGATACCTTACTGTTTGATTACAAATTGAAAATGGCGAAGTGTGGACCAAAATCAAGAAAAATATGTCTTTGATCCAATATTATGCAGCATGCTGTATTTTGCAAAAAGTGCTCCTTAAACAGGAAGAAATGACCAAGGATGCTCCTAATTGTGTCAAGAAGAACAGTGACCAAAGTTGTAATCCCTATGTGAAACTGAGTTTTCTATGATGCTTGTCAAAGTGCAATGTCAAAAAGTGCTGTAGTTCACGGTCAGTAACACCCACGTACACACCAACGAACAAAAACATTATGATCACTCAAAAATGAATCATAACATGTGGTGTTCTGCAGGGTTCCATACTTGGGCCTCTTCTATTTCTGATAAATGTGAATGACATGCCAGCAGCTGTCAAATGTAAGTTATTGCTATATGCAGATGATTCAGCTTTGCTTGTACCAGGAAAGAGTGTATCAGAGATTGAACAGGTGCTGAGTATGGAGCTTGAGTCTGTCAATAACTGGCTTAATGAGAATAAACTCTCACTTCACTTGAGGAAAACAGAATCTGTTCTCTTTGGTATGAAAAGACTCTTACAGGAGGCTGATAAAATAAACGTGTCCTGTAATGGAAATGACATTGGATCAAAGACTACTGTCACATATCTACGTGTAACTTTAGATCAGTCTTTATCAGGTGAAGTTATTGCCAATAAGGTGTTTTCCAAATGTGCCAGCAAACTCAAGTTCTTGTATATAAACAAAAAAAATTTAACACGAAAACTAAAAGGTTACTAGTATCAGCTTTGATCCAGTGTCATTTTGACCATGCCTGCTCCATGTGGTACAGTGGGCTTACTAAAAAGTTGAAAAATCGCTTGCAAACTATGTAGAACAAAATTGTTAGATATTTGCCGAATGTACCACCTAAAACTCATATCGGTTTGAATGAACTTAAATTGGTAGATGTCCTCCCTGTAGAATATAGGGTTGAACAACTGAAGATGAATCATATGTACCGTATTGTAAATGGTAGTGCACCAGATTATCAGAACTTCAATATAAACCGCGTTGTAAATCAGCACAGCTATAACACGAGAAACAGTGAACTTTCATGTCATGTCCACAGGATTGGTAGCACATGTTCCACCTCATTTTTCTATACTGGTATTAGTGTGTGGAACAAATTACCTGGTTCTGTAAAACAATCTGCTACTAAGAGTATATTCAAAAAAAAAAAGTCAATGCATATCTTTGGGACCAATTCTCTATAGATACCTTTAGTCAGTTTATATAATTGTTATGGTTATTTGGTCATCAATATTCACTTGTTGCTATCATTCTTCTGTTTATTAACTTCATTATTATTATTATTATTACTACTGCTATTTTATTTTATTTTCATTGTATTTATAGACTTTATGTATCAACTCAAAGTCTTCTCAGTCTGTACAATTCGTACCGTTATTATAATTATTAATCCTATGATTATGATTATTATTATTTATTATTATCAATATTAGTCTACTATTTCCTGTTGCCACACTGTCTTGTTTTTTATTTGCATGAGGACCACATTGGAAATAAGCGTTGTTTGTAATACTTTAATGTGCAATCCTCTGTGATTTTTTTATACATTTGTATTGTCAATGTACATGTATGAATTTTCACCTCAGTAAAATTAATCAAATGAAAAAAAAAGCTTAAAACGGTCATCATCACGGCGCTTGTCAAGGTCTGAGATATAGGGAGCATCAATCCTGGACTTCGAATCCAAATGTTGACCTGGGGTGCGTTTCCCGAAATCACAGATGCTAACTTACATAGTTGGACTGTGAATGGACGAACTTAGTTAGCAACTACGCTTTAGGGAAACGCACCCCCAGTCTTGTTATCATTCTGTTACGTAGTTTATTGAACAATTTATGCTTTTGATTAGCCAATCTATCTTCACATCTGACTCCCAGGTAAAGGGAGGGTGGAAAACCACCAGAACATCGACCTTGAGGAATATGGATATCTTTATTCGACGCTAAGCTAACAGTCGACGTGTTGAACTTGAGTGAAATGGACAGGCCATAAAACCGTAATGACTTTGAGAAGAGCCGAATTATAATGGCCAAGCGACTCAATCGCAGCATCTCAAAACTGGCAGGGTTTTTTAAGCGGTGCTACCAGTCTAAGTCCCAACTGTGGCCCGAGGAGGGACAAACTACGATCCGGTCAGATACAGGGCGTTGAGCGCCCATTAATGCGCAAGGGCGACGAATGCTATGTGCTACCCTGTCTGGAACGAAACGACAGAAAGGCTTCAGAGGCAAAAGTCGCAGAAAATTTTAATGATGGTAACGGGAGGAAATGTGTCACTACACACCGGGCATAGCACCTTGTCCAGCGGCGGATCAAGCTGATAAGGCGGCCCGCAGAGAACCAGCAGCATGTAAGCAGGTGGTCATTATGTTTAGACTCGCCGGTGTAGGCCTACATATCATTTTATGGCTGTAACATTCATTATCAGTATTTTGCATTTTAGATTTTTAAATATTTTTTAACTGTCACGCATGTCTGCGCAGACAGCACTAGAATGTTTGATTTGCCGTAGTTACGTTTTCTTAACTGAGAAGCGGCAGTTTCCAGTAAGCTCATGAAGCCAGCATAGAACCTGACATCCCCTCACGTGGCTGTCAGTGTCATTGGTCCGTTGAGGTGGGGGTGTGTACTTTCGGTAAAAGAAGCACGCGGTTTGTACACGTTAAATAAACAGTCTGCCCTGCAGATTCCATAAGGGTATCCATGTGAATAACATAAACCCATAATCTCAAAAATATTGCAGCATTGCTCCGCGCAGTTTCAACGTAAATTATGTGGGCCAAAGCAAAGACGTTTTACTAGCCTACCTACTGCACTTGCGCTAAGCGAAGAAAAGGTTGACTCATACATTGTTCAATAGCGCAGCACTGGCAGACACTCGAGGTACATTTCATACATACGAAGCTTAGATTTGTATTACGAAGATCTGATGACCGACGCAGCATATATGTAATTAAAGCCACGAGCCTGCAGCTCAGGTTCTTGAACGTTCGCGCAGACATGTGTCCTGCACTGACGGGGGGAGAGTGTGCGTATAACGGGCTGCTGTAATGGAGATTTGTGAATGAAATCCAATAATCCCGCCTATGAGCTACAATTGAACCAATACACGTTGAGGAAGACCGGTTCACCACACCCCCCCAAATATTAAGTTGACCAATGAGAACCGATCGTGTGTTAGGTCCGTTGCGTAATCATATACAACGAGAGACGGAGTTGCACGTTTGAACTGACCAGTGTAAATCGTGCTTATGGAAAAACGAAGGAAAACAAGAGCAGGTTTAGTGAGTTGCCTAAAAAGAGAAAAATCAAAAGAGGCCCAGAAAATAAGACAGTATATGAATATCCATATGTAACGTTTAGACATTAATACACATAGCCTGTACATGTACAGTCAGGTCCATTCGGTTTTGGACCCTGACACAATTTTCATAATTTTGGATCTATATGCCACCACATTAATTTACTTTAGGGTAGACTTTTGGCTTTTATTTATTAATTGTTTGTTTGTTTATTTATTTATTGCTCGTTATATTATGAAACATATCGATCTATGTAGGATGCAACCATCAAAACTAATTTGACAAAATAACACAGCTAATTATAAATTCGATGCTCGTTTTAATCGTGGGTTTTTCTTTCCTGGTGATGCAGTGCAGTTTTCTCTGCACCTGCCTTCAGTTCCTGCTTGCTTTGCCTCCAGAAAGTGAAATGCATGCTCGGTTGTTTTTCAGTTCAGGTGTCTGATGACCGCTAAAGAGCTTCCCACTTCTTTTAAAAACGTTTCAGGATAGTTTCTCAGTTCTTTAGGTGACTGTCACTGGTACAAATAACACCTAATTAAAGCTGAAAGTCTGCGTTTCAAGCTCGCATTTATGATAAATTTTAGTCTCCAACGTACCGTGGTAGACAACGAAAACAGCAATAACTTTGTCAATGTCCAAATATTTATAGGCTTGATTGTATTTCTCTCGCCGGTATTCAGTTTGGATGTTAGTTGATGATAATATCTTTTCAATTGTGGGCAGGTATGTCCAGCGGAGAAATATTTTCTGTGAGGTGTCGGAGTACAACAAACTATGATTGACCCGAGCAAAATGTAAATTGATTACCACAGCTCGATTGTTTACAATCACATTCAGGACTTACGGATCAAATAATGAGTGGATGAAGATTACTGAACCATAACGGCATATATAAATGCTGAAGCAAATGGCTATCTTGCCAATTCCTCGAGGATCGTTCCCAAACTACATTCACTCAAAAAAATGAAACCCTATGAAATGTTAGATTTACTTAATAATGCTATGTCAACTGGTTCCACGCAATAGCTTTGCGTTACCTTTATTTGACTTCTAACATTTTTGGCCAGTTTAATTAATTACATTGAGTAGAATGTACTTAACTCAGTTTTGTGGAACCAGTTGACATAACACTACTAAGTAAATCTAACATTTCATAGAGTTTCATTTTTTTTTTTGAGCGTACATGGTTCATAACATAATGCCATACACGCAGACAGAACAAAATCTCAGTTTTTTGTATGATGTACCGGCTCCCCCAAGTGTAATTTTTCTGAAATAACACGCAATTACTTCAAATAATGAGTACCAGTTTCGAGGGTTGGAAAACTGGTTTCAACTAATGGTTTCCTGCTATTTCATGTGCAAAACATGAAGCGCGCTGCTGATACGTCTTAGAGTGGTTGCATCTTTTGAGAAATTTAAAGTATGCATTCATTAAATCAGCAAAATTTTAGAATAATTTCGATCACCAGAATTAACTCTTTTTCAAATACGTTTTTAAATACTAACTGTCTCGCATCAATTGCAGATATGGAGATAAAGGGCTTGTATTAGCAGAGAGTGGCGCTGGTTAACGCCAGGTAATCACTGCCAGACAGATTTCGCAGTGCCGTGCATGTCGAATAGCACCACCGCGCAGCCAATTTGAAATTCGACAACAGTTCTGCGAGCGCTAACAGCCGCCATATTCAAACACTAGAGGACGCTATTAACAATGTCAGTTCAACTTGCCAAAATAAAAACTGAAATTATTACGCTGTTTTTGAAAAAGGTATGGCAGAAAGTTGAAACAATTTTGACCCATTTAACTCTCCCTATTCCGCCTTATGTCGTGCACTTCAAGTCCCCCACCTCTCTATCTTTTTTGAAACACGATCTAGTTCATTATGGGGAGACTGAGATACCTCGCTGTCAAATGAATGAATTGGTAATAAATTGCCCAATAACTCGCAATCATTTCCACACTCGCGCGCGCGCACACACACAGACACGCACACACTTGCAAAAATTTGCTGACCAACTCTTTCTCTGTTGCATGCATACACCCTTCATGTGTTGACACTCATGCACACAAAAACACACACTCCTCAATTCAATACTTCCAGTTTCCAATATTGCAATATTGCATATGAATTATAACTAACATTTTATTACACATTTTCTCACACAATTCTGGTTCAACCCGTGCTCATACTTAGACAAACATAAGACATTCACAGAAAAACACGCCCACGTTTCAATCAAATACCTTCAGTGTCAAATGTAAGGTATACCCCTTATTGTAAATTTGCATCAGCAATTCTGGTTGAACTCGCATCAGTCACCATGTCCCTCATGCTTCAGTCCTCCTCTACCCGTCAGATTCTTACCCCCCTCAGCACCCTCTCTCTCCCCCTGCTCATGCTCCACTCTCTCCCCCTACTCCCTCCACCTCCCTTTCTCTCACTCTCCCTCCAATGCTCAATCAGATGGGTCTTTCTATAAACCGGACAGGACTGTGCTTCTTGCTGACTAGTTCGATCCTGAAATTCTTTTTTCTGTGTCCCAGTATCTTTCTCTTAATTCCTTCCCTCTTCTTCTCTGTTTTTTGTTGTTCTGAGTAAAACTTGTTCTCATTTAGCTTGGAACTGTCATCGCCATCATTTACATTCTTCAAACAGCAACTTCCGAAAACACAGGTGCTTTGAGTGCGTAATCGACTGAGCTTGTGTGTCCATCCACCTGTGAGCCCACAGTCTGCTTCTTTATCTCTTTGCTTGGGCAAAATGGGCTCTTTTGGGATAGCAATCATTTTTCTCATGCTGTTTGACCAATGGGGAAGCTGTGCATGTCATGGTAAGGGCACTGTTATTATTATTATTATTATTGTTATCGTTGTTGTTTAATTTTATTGTTATTATTGTAGTTTAATGTTATTGCTAGTGGCAGTATAAGTAGCAGTAGTAGTTGTAGTAGTAGTCAATACAGTGACAATAATGGCATCATTTTGTCAAAATATCACGTCATTAATAAATTTCGAATTGTGTCAAGGTTTTATGGCAATAATTATCAGTATTGCATAATGGAAATATGCTCACATGACTTTTTTGTGCACATATGCCTTATGAAAGTTGATGATAAATATAATTTGCACACTTCGTCACTTGATTTAACTGAATTCTCTCTTTAATTTCAGATATGCACTGGACGCATACCGGTAAGACTAAAAATATAAAACTCAGATGCTGAAACTATTTTTATTCAGGTGATTTGAGTTGAGATCACTGCCGGTCTGGGATGACGTCATTCTGAATGAAATACTTCACCTGGTTTAGATCAAATCATGATGAACCAGTGAAATTAAATGTTATTTATAATGTACAATATAATTTTTTCTGTTCCAGATTTTCGTTTTAAAGAATACTGTCCAAGCCAATTTGCTCCCACAAACGAGTGCTACCACTCATTTTATCTAACCATTTTCAACCAGTATCTGGCTGAAAGGCTATTCATAACTGTTGCAACATACCAAGCAGGTGATCCCACTCAAGAGCTCTTAGGATGTGTCACCCTCTCCGCAATATCTGTATATCTTGACAATAACAACTCAGACTCCTTCTCAGTAGTACATCCATTTGCTATTCACCATTCAATGTGTGAAACCACTGAGGGTCTTTTCTATGTTCCACATGGTCATCATCCTTTGCGAGTAAGCATGAAATCCGTCTTTATCTCTCCTCTCCCTTCCTCCCTTCTTGTCATCTCTCTTCTCAGTGCTGGCATTCTCTCCCTCTCTGTAGTCTTTTACTTCCAGTTGGCTGGTCTGTGATCTTGGCATAGAGGAACAGTCAAACAGAGTGAGAGCATGAGAAAAAGGGAGGGGAGGGGGTGGATTGGTGCTTGGGAGAGGTAAACTATTGATCAAGAAAAGAGTGAGAAACAGGGGGGAAGAGAGACAGACCGCAGCAGGTATAGGATGGGAGCTCCAAGTAGAAAGCATTGTGAGAGGATACATTGGGTGAATAGGTGCAAAACTTCTCCATACTTCCACTGGAAAAAAATAAAAAGTTGACTCATCTTAAAAAAGTAAGGTAACCAGCAGCAAAACACATTTGAGATAGCTCAAGCTCAAGTTCTGACTTCTTTCAAAATTAATTTGTGCAAACTCAAAAACTTAAGTTGAGCAAACTCAAAAATGCTTTGCAGCTGGTTGTCTTACTTTTTAAGTTTTATTTTTTTTTATAGTGTGTCTGTTTAAGTGGGTCTGACCTCAGTGTCTACATGGCAAAGGTACTCTGCATATTATGAAATGCTAATACCGTGTATGTAATGTAATATGGAATCCTGAGGTTTTACATTACGCATTGCAAAGTTTCTATACTTTGTTGTTGAAGAAACTGAAAAATTTCTTATCAATATGTCCTATAATAACACTTAACAGCCTACGCAGCAAGTGCAGTTTAGCTGAAATTATTTATTTTTATTTATTTATTTAGCACACTATTGTTTGTATGTATTTTGGACAGCTTGCGAAAATGTTAGAGGAAGGATGGCAGCAAGTGCATGAATATTTCACTGCTGTCACAGTGATTTCCATGACAACAGTAGAGCTGTGGGACAAAGTTTTTATGCCCCCTCCACACACATACACACACAATTTTTTTTTTGGCGGGGGGTACAGCAGGTTTTGTTGGGGATGGAGATTGAGTGGGCCCCTTTTAATCCCAGCATATTGGAAGTGAACGAAGCACTGTTCAAAAGAAACTGGGATCAACAGGCGGGAATGTGCTTTTCTTTCCTTGAAAATGCAAAGCTTTGTTAAAGTAGCAAAACACCCAACACTGAACATTTTGTTCTATAAAAAACCTTCCTTGCTCGCTGAATTTAAATATTTGCATGAACATTTACCAGCAAATTCTAGCTTTCGCTTTCAAGACATGACGGTAACCTTTTGTAATACCGCTTTATCCATCCTTATTGGTCACATAAAGAGAGGTATGTTGCGCAGGATGATGTAAGGCTATGGCCTATTGAATATCCAAAGCTTAAAATGGAAAGATTTAATAATTTTTTGGAGTTTGTTAGAAAGGTTACTGGATTTAATGGTTTTATTGATTGATTTAAATCATTAATTTAATTGATTTAATGAGGGATTATGGCCGTAACCCATGAAGTTGGGGGTATGAACTTGATTTTGTAATGGATGCCTTAGACAGGAATAATGATGCCGTAAAGCTAGGTCATGTACAATATTTGACCAGTACAATTCAAACCTATTATAAACAAAATCCAGTTTTCTAATTATTCTTTCTTATGACCCAGTATCCCTCCTTTCTCTTGTCTCTTTCTCTCTCTCTCTCTGTCTCTCTCTCTCACTCTTTCACTCGCTCTCTCTGTGTGCAGGTTCTCACTGTCACAGGCACAGACTCACACAGACTCTCCATTTTCCCCGTCTCTTTATTTTTCTGTAACCCCCCACTTTCTCTTTCTTTTCGCCCTTTTTCCTCACGCCGATCCAATTAGGTTCGAGAGTGTTTGTCTCCCTGCCACCACAGCAATGTGCCTCATCAGTCATGCACGAATGGGCTCTGATACTTGCTAATGCTCTCGCTTATTCATTATAATCCACCCCTCTCTGTTTGCTGCGGCCTGCACTGTTTTGCCAGTCTCTGTGGGTCTCCCCTTTAGCATGCATCTTTACGCTCTCCTCCCGACCTTCAACAGGACTGCTTGTTTAGTCTGACTTTGTTTTGTCTTAACGTGTGTAGAGCTGAACGTTTGATTACAGTCGCAAACATACTCTCATGCACAGTTAAAAAAATGTCTATGAAGCAAAGTCACATGTATGCGTTTCACATGAACCGTGTGTTTCACAATTGCTAATTCATGCAAAAGTGTGCGTGGAGGGATGGAGCATGCATAACCACATTTAGCAAGTATTATACAGTATATAAAGTTTTTTAAATTATTTCTCGCGATTTCTGTATTTCTCAGGTTCTGTAGGTCAGTCCCAGTGGCCAGAGTACTTTCCCGATTGTGGAGGAACTAAGCAATCTCCCATTGATGTGAAAACCAACCAGGTCCGGTATGACCCATCTTTGGCTCCTATAAGGCCGCTAGGCTACAGAAAGCTGGGGAAAGATCCTTTCACCCTCGCTAACAATGGGCATACAGGTGAAGCACTTCGACTTTGTCTCTCTGTGTACTGCAATCCTTTCACACACTGTAGGCCTTCATCCGCTGCCTCTCCTGTGTGTCTGGATACATGTAGGCACGTTATACAAGACATAAGGGTTAAGAAACCCTGGTGTGCTGTGCTGGACAAACACTGAATAGCCATCTTGCTTTCTCCCAGTGGCGATGTCATTGCCAGATTGGATGGGGCTGGGGGGGCTGCCCTTCAAGTTTACTGCAGTGCAGCTGCACCTTCACTGGGGCAGCCGTGGGGACGTGACAGGGGGCAGCGAGCACACCATCGACGGACACAGCTTCGCGGCTGAGGTGAGCGAGGTGTGCTGGGTCCCCCACAGGCATGAGGACTTACTGAACTTAATTTCCGAGGAGAAAGGTGTATTCACTCTCAAATGGCAGAAAGAAGACAGATATAATCAGATACTCAATCAGTTATGGAGCAGTGCATACTGGGCAGGAGGTATTATCACTCACAGAACTGCATATGCTGAGAGGTATACTGCCCCAGCAGGAAGCACATACAACACACTTCAATGTACTTTTTCACACTGGATATAAAATACTGGGAAAAAGCATAGCTACACTGGTTCCAACAAAAAATAATGCAGCATTTTCATTCTTTAGATTTGATGATACATCGATATAAATCATATTCAAATATGGGAATATAGATGTGAAGGGAATTATGAACATTTGTCCAGTATGTAATGGATGCTGATATCAATGCATGTGACAAAGTGTGTTTCATCTAAAGCTGTATTGTTGTAAACATTCATAAATGCACTGGGACATTTACAGGAAAGAAATGCAGTTGCATGCATGCAAAGGAATATGCTCACCACACAGGAATATGCTTCGATCACACAAACATATAAGTAAACATGTCACACGTGCATATATTCACCGACCCATGACGCATTCACTTACTCACAAGCAAATACCTGAATTAGGTGATGTAATGCTTGGACTTGGGAACATCGCAGTTTAGACGTCCCAGCTCTCAATGGTGCTTAATTCCATCCTGCCTAAGTTAGACTGAGTCCCTATCCTGTTCTCCATTGGGGACTCAGAAGCAACTCACCATGTTGGCTGCCCATCTGTGTACTTGGAATGGAAGAAGGACTTTGAAAAAAGAGAAGAGGAGAGACTAGATAAAATGATGAGAGGAATGAATGTATATGCCATATTATTAGAGGGGAAATGAGACTAGGAGCTAACCCGAGGGTTTTGGTGATGTTAAATGAGAATGTTGTTTTCAATCTGTCAATCTGTAGTGATCTAACATAAAGTGATGCAAAAAATAATTTATTAGGCCGAGGGGTGGTGGTGCAGAGAGAGAGAGAGAGGAGAGAGAGAGAGAGAGAGAGAGAGAGAGAGAGAGAGTTAGTTAATGGCAAAGACCTGTTCTGAACTGGGGAAAAGAATGCTATAGAGATAGAGGGAGAATGAAAAGAGGCAGACAGAGAGAGGAAGACAGCACAGGGGAGAGGTTGAGGGAGAGCTGAAAAGGCACATCAGATAAAACACCAGCCATTAAGTGGAGTACAAATGCAAAACTATGGGATGGAGGCACAGCAGGACAGCAAAAAAAGATGCAAGGTTGATGATGAAAAAAATAACTGGCATCCCACTCAAAATCCTGTCCATCTGTTCAGCAACAGAAATGCCAGATAACACTTCACCTGGGACAAATAAAAGGATAGAAATGCACTTACTAACAGAGAAAGCAAGAGACAGATGGCAGAAAAACTGAGAAAAGGATATATGGAGAAAAGAAAGGGAAATGAAGAGATACATACAGTCTCAACTACATCTTTTTTGTACTCCACCCTTTTTCCCTTACACTCCTCCCTTCATTCTCCACTTTTACGTCTGACTCTTCTCTTATTCCCTCTGTCAGTGTGAGAACTGAGTGAGTCAGCATATTTAGCAGCTCTCTCACCCTCATATGTTGCCAGCATAATCTGTACGAACCAGCAGATCTCATTCAAACTCAATGAGAGGGATTTTCAGAAGATTAGGTGCTAAATACATGCACACACAATCACCGAAAAGCACACATGCATGAACACAAATGCGCACTCACACTTACTAACAAGCACAAATGCATGCACTCTCATGTGCACAGACACATAAAAGCACTTTGAGGAAACACACTAATAAACTCTTTTTTTTTCTCGCCAGCTCCATGTGGTCCACTATAACTCAGAGCTGTATGGCAATATGTCCACAGCCATGAAGCAGAGAGATGGCCTGGCAGTCCTTGGAGTGTTAATTGAGGTGCTTTCCATTCATCTCACCGTATATGTGCTTCGATTGCCATTCAGATTAAACTATGCTATTTCCTAACTGAACTGTTGTCATCTAGACAGGTGAAGACACAAGCCCCAGTTATGAGAACATCATCAACAAACTCGAGAATATCAAGCATGCAGGTAAACAAAGCTAGTTACTGATTCAAGCTATGTGTTAAGAAGTGAGTATTTCAGTCAGTCTGTGTAGGTTCATGCATCAGAGTAAATTACCCTCAAGGCATGTCATCCTTGAATATAACCGTGGGAGTATTCTTATGGCACAAAATTTGCAGACACTTCAGTTGAAATATGCTTCTGCAATGTGAGAGCTTTGTTTGGGCTGTATTGTTATAGAGAGTTCATTGTAAGTTCAGTCGAGCAATTCAGATCCAGCTCAAAGACATGACATCTACGACACATAACTGCACACCGCAGAGCTACCCTCCCTCTCTATGGACAATCTCCCTCTCCAATTCCCTCCCCTTCTCACAGGACAGAGCGCGTCCATCCCGGCCTTTGATGTCCAGTCCCTGCTCCCGCACGATCTGGGACGTTACTTTCGCTACAATGGCTCCCTGACCACGCCACCCTGCTATCAGAGTGTGCTGTGGACCGTCTTCGCTGAGAAAGTGGTGGTGTCTCCCGCGCAGGTGGGTGGGTTGGGTTTCTGCGGTGATGCATATCCAAAGAGGGTTGGTAAAGGCACATAAATAGTGATAAGTTTCAATTTGACTGTTGAAATTTGGCATAAATGGATATTCCGGCATTGTGAATGGATACGTTTCCTATTCGTCGTCCTGTGGACCTCTTTATATGTCTGGTTTCCCTCTGGTGGGTTATCCTCATTGACTAAGTTTCTCGCCTCAGGCATGAATTTGATCTCAAGGCTCTTCACTGTGGTTGTACATGGGTCTGCATGGCCAAAAATAAGGTACAAGTACAGTGCTTGGCCAAAAAAAGTCAAGCACTAATACAACGAAATAGTTGGGACAAAGTGTAAATTGTGAATAAAATCAAAATGCAATGACTTTCAGATCACATGAGCCAATATGTTATTTACAATAGAAGATAGATAATATTTCAAATGTTGAAACTGAGACATTTTACATTTTTATCCACAAAATGAGCTTATTTCAAATTTTCTGGCTGCAACAGGTCTCAAAAAAGTTGGGACACAGGCAAAAAAGGGCTGAAAAAGTAATTAATATTTAAGAGAATCAGCTGAAAGAACATTTAGCAAGTAATTAAGTTAACTGGCATCAGGTGTGTAACATGATTAGCTATAAAAGGGATGTCTTAGAGAGGCTGAGTCTCTCAGAGGTAAAGATGGCCAGAGGCTCACCAATCTGTGAAGGCTTGCATAAAAAAAATTGTGGAATACTTTAAAAACAATGTTCCTCAACGTCAAATTGCAAAGGCTTTGAAGGTTTCATCATCGACAGTGCATAACATCATCAAAAGATTCAGAGAAACTGGAAAAATCTCTCTGCGTAAGGGACAAGGCCGAAGACCTTTACTGGATGCTGGTGATCTTCGGGCCCTCAGACGCCACTACATCACTCACCGACATTATTCTGTCATTGACATTATTAAATGGGCCCAGGAATGCTTAAAGAAACCACTGTCTGTAAACACGGTCCGCCGTGCCATCCACAGATGCCACCTAAAACTCTATCATGCAAAACGAAGCCATTGTTGAGCATGATCTAGGAGCGCCACCATGTTCTGTGGGCCAAGGCTCATTTAAAATGGATTGTAGCAAAGTGGCAAAGTGTCCTAGAGCCTGAAATAAAGTTTTGAATTGAATTGAATTGAATTGTCCTGTGGTCAGACGAGTTCAAATTTGACATTCTTGTTGGAAATCATAGGCGTCGTGTCCTCCGGGCTAAAGAGGAGAAAGACCCCCCCTGCTGTTATCAGCGTTCGGTTCAAAAGCCAGCATCTCTGATGGTATGGGGATGCATTAATGCATATGGTGTGGGACACTTGCATGTTTTAAAAAGCACCATGAATGCTGAAAGGTACATAAAGGTTTTAGAGCAACATATGCTCCCCTCCAGACGACATCTATTCCAGGGATGGCCTTGTGTATTTCAGCAGGACAATGCAAAACCACATACTGCAGCTATTACAACAGCATGGCTTCATAGTAGAAGAGTCCATGTGCTGAACTGGCCTGCCCGCAGTCCTGATCTTTCACCGATTGAGAACATTTGGCGCATAATTAATTGAAAAGTTCGTCAAAGGAGACCCAAAACTCTCCAGCAGCTGGAAGCCTGTATTAAACAAAAGTGGGATGGCTAAACTCAAGAAACTTGTCTCCTCAATGCCCAGACGCCTCCACTCTGTGTTAAAAAGAAGAGGGGATGCTAGACCATGGTAAACAGGCCCCTGTCCCAACTTTTTTCAGACTTGTAGCAGCCATCAAATTTGAAGTGAGCTCCTTTTATGGATAAAATTGTAAAATTTCTCAGTTTCAACATTTGCTATGTTATCTCTGTTCTACTGTGAATAAAATACTGGCTGGTGTGATTTGAAAGTCATTGCGTTTTGATTTTATTCACAATTTACACTTTGTCCCAACTATTTCAGAATTGAGGTTGTATTTTTTGGACCGTCTTTAGCTTTGATCTCAGCGCAAATACGTCATGGCATTGTTTAAATAATCTTATACAATGTTTAAACATTTATTTTTCTCCAGCATTGCATTAACTTTAGGCAGATATCCTGTATTGACAATGGGAGAGTCAAACTACCCAGGTACATTCTACTCCAGCACATCGCAAAGACTCTCAATTGGTTAAGAGTAAAACTCTCTGGTGGCCAATTCATTAGTGAAAATGATTAGTTGTGCTTGTTGAACCACTCTTTCACGATTTGAGTGTGATCTGAGCGTGCATTTGACACAGCGTCCCAACTTTTTTGGAAGGGGGGTTGTATTAAAACGCTCAAATGTTTTTGGAATTGCAGATACTGGTGAAGATATTGACTATGCACCCTGCAGGTCCATGGCTGGACCTGCATCCAAAACATCCCTTTGCATTAGCACTTTAGTACTCCCATGTCCACTCCTTCTCTCTCTGTCTGTTTGTCCGTCTCTCTCTCTCTCTCTTTTTCTTTCTTTCTCTCCTTCACACACACACACACACACACACACACACACATCACTGCCAGGCAATATAATGGGTTAGGGCATTGGGAGGTGGGGCTAGTGGAACCAGGATGGACCGGTTCTACAACTACATGAGTAGGCATACATGCAATAGAGTTACAAAAGCCAGCATCGTTCCTTGTGGTTTTTCTGACCATCACTTAATAACTGTTTGTTTATCAGTTACGCTAATCGAGGAGTTTAATCGCGAACACAATTAATGCCACTTTTTTACATTTTTGAACCACCACCGTAAGAAGATCATTATTGGCAGGCTGGTACTCAGGCCAAGTTCAACCCTTAGCAACACGCTGTAGGGGAGACTGGGGTCCGATGAGCCATGGGGATCAATAAGCCATATCACTATTTTGCGATCAGTCGATGCCAAAGGTTTTTAAAATAGGCAAAACAGTGATATGTGATATGGCTCATTTATCCCCATGACTCATCAGTCAAAGGTCAAATATTTTGCCTATTTTAAGCAGCTCTGTCATCGATTGATCGCAAAATAGTGATATGGCTCATTGGTCCCCATGGCTCATTGGACCCCAGTCTCCCCTATAACCCAATGTCTAGCATCCCTGAATATCAGCTTCATTCCAAAGCGCAAAAAATGCCAAACCAGTATTTCCACTAACCACGATATATCAACACAGCCAATCAGCGGTAGAGAATCCAATCATTTAGCAATTCTTGTTTTTGGCAAAGCAAAAATATGAGCGTCATTTCTATGCTCCAAGCTCTGTGGAAAAAAGATTCCCCAATTTATCTGTTGAGAATTTGTTTCCTATCAGTGGACAATCTCCCTACTGCCACATTTGGCCGCATTGAGCTCCAAAAAGGACAGTGTACCACATGCGGAGAAGTATTACGAATGATTAAGGAAACATGGAATTTCCCAGCCTGTCCTCCAACCATACGCTCAAATAGGTCGATTATTCTCATTTATTCTGATTTACGACCCATAGGAGCGTTTCCTAAAATCGCGCCCCTACTGGCAGCAGGAAGGTACTGTTACAGTTATAGTTTCAGTTCCAGATACAGTTTTAGTCATATTTACACTTAAAATAACGGTTTGGGTAAGGATTAGGGTTAGGGTTAGGGCTAGAATTAGGATTAGGGTTAGGATTAGGTTTAGTTTAGAGATTTACTGATGGCGATAGGTTTAGTTTAGAGATTTAGTCATGGCGATGCTGACGATGGAAACCAGATTGTAGTTATTTAAATGACCGTTAGAGGCTTACCTCCTAAACGTAACTTTAGGTCGTAATAAGCTGCTTGACAAACGACCTTTGCGGGCGTATCTTGTTGGAGGACAGGCTCATACATTTGACCGTATACGTCTGTGACATTGAGTCATAGATTTTTGACTTCAAATTGCACTTCTGTTGATATATTTCGTTCTGACAAATGATCACAACAAAATTCACATTTTCACAGAATTCATCATTCATAGATTTAATTGCATCATGATATAGTGTTTTAACTTAGTTAGACATATTAACAAATAAGAAAGATCTTCTATGCTTACTTTTCATTTTTCTAAAAATGTTTTAAATGGATATATTGCATTTTGCAATGAAACTTTTCAATTTCTCAGCAGAAGCCCAAGTGGGAGTTTAATGTAAAGCTTTTACCAGGCGAGTCTTTCTGCTATAAATTTGAAGCTTTCTGGGAGGAATGGAGAGGAAAAAAAACAGTAGTATGAATCCTGAAAAAAATAGTGGTTGGAGATTGGAAAAACTCAAGTGAAGGTGTTTTGGCAGCAATATATGCCTTTTTCCATCAGGCATCTGAACTAACTAATTGAGAGACAAATTATTGGGCAATTTAACCTGGAGCTAACACGTTTCCAGAGGGATCTAAGGTCTATCCTGCAGGATAGAGCAAGTGGAGCATTGGTGCAGGGCCGTTGCACTTATTTTAAGGACATGGACGCTGCTACCACTGTCATTTTTGATTTGGAGAGGTCTACTGGGGAGAGTCAGCAGATGCACTATTTGCACCTTCCTGATGGGAGTATCTCTCATGACTTGGAGGAAATTAGAGCAGCAGCATCATTATACTAGGAGGAGCAGTTAGGGGTGGGACCAGAGGTCGCGTTAACCGAATATTTTCCGTCATTGACGGATTTTTTTAACAATGACAGAACATTTGAAGGCCGTCCGTAATTTTGACAGAATGTAATTCACACCCCCGTCCAATTGGTGGTGGGTGTCATATTATCTCGAGCATGGTCTTTGATCTGTATGACAGAGATGCCAAGTCTCACGCATTCAGCGTAGGTCTCACGCATTTTTAGGCTTATTCACCGTAGTCCGCAATTATTCAATGAACGCTTATTAATGAGATTCTCACGCGAAATTAAAATCCTTGTGCATTGAAGTTTCTAAGTTGAATTTGCTTGAAGGTGGACTTCACCATGGAAAGCGATTATGACTCCGGACTTCTCGTGCTTCTCTTTAGCTACTCAGGGATTGGAAACAATGCATGGGTTTCTTGATTGTTTAAATTGTTTAAATGAAATAAGACCATTTTAAACGTCTTTATGCAATTCCATTGCTTTCAATCCCTCAGTAAAGACAAGCGTGAGAATTCCCGAGTCATAATCAATTTCCGTGTCACTAGTGGGGAAATCCACCATAATGCACGTGAAACTGATTAACTTAATGCACAATGATTTGAATTCCACGAGAGAATTTCTTCAGTTCGCGTTGATTGAATAATTGCTAACTACGGCACAGGAACGTGAATGCCACTAAGAGGCGAGAGACTCACGCCGAATGCATGAGACTTGGCATCTCTGGTATGATCCTGTATTCCTCATATTTTTTGTAATATGATCATTTGCTCTTCATTTGTAAAATATGCTGCTCTGCTGCAGTAGACGATTGGTCATATGCTACAAACGCCATCTCTGTTATGTGAACACGCAGATATCTAGGTCGGGAAAGCCCTGGTTGACATAACGAGTTGATAAGCAGCTTCGTTGGACCGCTTAGCGAGACTGCGGTTGTTAGGTTTAGTGAAGCCCAGCAATAACTGAAAGCATTGTTCATTTGCACACTGTTACTGTGTGGGGGGAGAAATCATTTCTGATGTTTTATAAAGTTCATACAGCAGTAAGTTTGAAAATCCACGCAGTGCTTTATTAACACAGTGCAAAATGTGTGTCTACATGAATCACTGTCAGCATCAGCTAATGCGTAATCTATAAATTATTCTGTTTATTTTATTAAAAAAAATTGACAATTATCATTAAAAAAAATAAAATTACAATGACGGATAATAATTGATTATGACGGAATTTTTATGCCCCTGTCCGTCACAATGACGGACAATCAGAAAGTGTAACGCGACCTCTGGGTGGGACATACTGATCAGCATTCAATTACTCTGTTGCTCCAGGACCTCCCTGCTCTTGGTGAGGCACAAAAGACAGAGCCTGGTGGCATGGTGAGTCTGTAGGAACTCATGATGGCAATGCAGCAGATGATGTCTGGCCAGGCTCCAGGCGTGGATGGACTACCTGCGGACTTTTACAAGCACTTCTGGGGGCACCTGGGGGCAGACCTGCTGGAAGTGCTGTTAGTGTGTTTTACCGATGGTGAGATACCAATTAGCTGCCACCGGGCTGTGCTGACATTGTTACCAAAAAAGGGAAAAAGGGGTACTTGTGTCTCCTGAAGAACTGGTGGCCAGTTGCTCTGCTTTACACTGACTATAATATTCTTTTCACGGCTTTGGCTAATAGGCTGAAGATCCACCTGGCAGGACTAATACAAACCCACCAGACATACAGTATGGTATTCCTGGGTGCTCCATCATGGACAATCTCTTTTTAGTTTGGGATATGCTAGATATATCAAAGGCCTTTGGTCTGGACTTGGGACTGATTTCTTTAGACCAAGAGAAGGCCTTTGATTTGGTGGACTATGGCTACTTGTTAAGTATGCTTAATGCTTTTGGCCTGGGGCAGGGTTTTGTCACTGGAGTTAAGCTGCCGCACATGGAAGTATCATGCCTTGTTTAGGTGGGGGGAGGGGGTGGGTGCTCAAATGGCTTGTGTGGGTTCAGCAGTGGATTAGGCAGGGAAGCCCTTTGTCCGGTCAGCTTAATGCCCGTGCCATTGAGCAGTTCCTCAACTTGCTGTACAATGGTTTGAAGGGGGTCTTGGTGCCAGGGTCAGTGCCAGAGGCTGTAACTCTGTCAAAATATGCTGATGATATCACTGTGCTTGTTAAGGGCCAGAGGGATGTTAACACACTGGAGACCTGTCTCCAGGCCTATGAGAAGGCTTCCATTGGGATAAATGTGAGGCCCTGCTCTGTGGCCCATGGCGGGGGAGGTCAGCTCCGATGCTCCCTTGGAATTTGAATTGGGGCCTGGAGGAGCTTATGATTTTGGAAGTGCACTAAGGCACACATGGGTTTGTTCCTTTGTTGGTAAAAACTGGGATGGTATCCACGAGAAAGTTTGCTCTAAGTTAGCAAAATGGAAAAGATTTTGGTACAGTTTGTCTCACAGGGGCAGAGAACTTGTAATTAACGTCTTGGTGGCAGCTGCTCTGTGGCACAAACTGACTGTTTTACCACCCCTCACTCCCCATCACCACCACCTGACTTTTTGTGGTCAGGACAGCACTGGCTGAAGGCAGCGGTGCTGTACCTGCAACTACAGGATTGCAGGTGTGTTTCTCATTGATATTGAGAGCGGAGTCGTTGCTTCCTGTCTGCAGGTGGCACAGAGATTGCTTTACCACAGTGATTACTGCTGGAGGGGGCCTGCCTGGCTTTCAAGGTTCTATGGAGGTTTGGGGCTGGACCAACAGTTATTTCAGCTGCAACTGGATGATTTTAATTTCGCTTGGTGTACCAGTTTTTATGATCCTGTGCAGAAAGCCTGGCAGCTCCTTCAGGTTTTCCGAGCCTGGAAAATGCTTCAGTAGGTCCTGGAAGAGCCATTGTGTGGTAACCCATTAATACCATTAGGTGGGGCTTCTTTAGCCACCGGACAGAGACGTTTCATTGAGGCAGGCATCTGCGTTGGACCTGTGAGACCTCAAGGGCTTGGGGTGGAAATTGGTGCACATGGTGGAACAGCAGCTGGGTCTGCACTCAGTGCAGACACTGGAGAGGCTGATGCCCATTGTGATAGATGCTTTACCTTTTTCAGTACAGGAGCTGGATGGCCTGCTAATCCTCTCTAGCCCAGGGGAGGGTTGGGTTTTCCCAGAGTTACGGGTGTCTGCGGCGGAGGGTGATTGGCAGGAGGGGGTGGGGTACCTCCTTTCCTTTGTCTCTCCAAACATGAGTAGTTTTGAAGATGTTGGCAAGAACGTCCTGTTTGCCACTTGTGTAAAAGTGTGACATTTGCAGGTCTTAAGTAGTGTGAAACAAAATGAGTAGCGAGGGGTTTTTGCCCATGCTTCTGTGCTGGTAGATGGTTGAAGAGTGATTTACAAACAACCCTTGCCACAGCGGTCTGGAGACCTGCAGTGGAGGTTATTGCATGGGGCTATTGCTTCTGCTGTGCATCTTGCCCATTTTGACAAAGGGAACAGCCAAGAGTGTCCCTTTTACTTACAGGTGGGGTCAGTTGCTCATGTTTTTATTTTTTGTGGCAGATGGGGTGTTTTTTTTAATCTCTGAGGATTCTGTGTGGGAGAATGAATGTCATTTTTTGTCCTTTTCTGTTTTTGTTCAGACCAGTGTGCAGATTTCTGCATAGATACAAATTATGCCTTATTACTTTTTTGTTTGGCCAGGCCAAGCTGGCTGTTTATGTGACAAGAAGGAACAGGATTCAGGGGAGTTGGCTGACAAACCCTCTGTTGGTTTTCAGGGGTTTTTCTGAGGCACACCTCGGAGTGGAGTATACCCATGCCGAGCTTAAAAATGATTTAACTGGATTTCAAATGGTTTGGTGTGTGGGAGGAGCTGTTTGTTCATGTACATTGGATGGCCTCGTGGTATTTCTGTCATGAGATGGATGGGGGTTGCTGCTCTTTAATTGTATTAATTGTTAAACTTTCTTTTGGTTTATTATTATTGTCTTCTTTGTTTTGTAATTTACCCCATGTAAGTTTTGTTGCTGGGGTTTTTTTTTTGTAATGGTATTGGTTTGTTTCCTTTCAGTGTGCGCGTTATAGCAGTATCAAAGGTCTCTCTCTCTCTCTCTCTCTCTCTCTCTCTCTCTCTCTCTCTCTCTCTCACTCTTTAGCTCCAGAAGCTGCAGACTGCCTTGCTCTCAGGTCATGCTGATGACTCAGAGTCTCTCCCACTTCAGGACAATTACCGCACCCCTCAACCCTTGAACCTCAGGACAGTCCTGTCTTCTTTCCTACCAGGTCTGAGTCCTACATCACCTCTACAGCCCAATTCTGTTCAACTGTGCATCGTTGTCCTCCTAAGATTACATGCTAACATGACAGGCTAACACACTGTTTACTAACTCAAGCCCCGTCTAGTTCTATATTCTTGTTTCATAAATTAGATAATTCATTTTGAGACAAACTTTCTTGAGTATATGTTTATTAAACAGCCTGTGGTGCTGCAGAACAGACTTTGAGTTTTACACGGCATCCTGGACTGAGCAGTTGCGCTGTTGTGATAGTAATAACAGTGGTATTGTTGTGCAGAGCGGAGAACTGTGCACACAGGGGTCTACATGGGTCAGCAGGGAGGGAAACAGAGTGAAAGGAACAAGCGGGACAAGGGTTATTGACAGAGAGAGGGAGAGAGACAGAGAGATGGAGGGAGAGGGAGGGGTGAGAAAGGGAGGTATTTGTTTGCTAGTTCACTGATTAGTGTTTGCAAAATCCTTTTACAAACAGTGCCCCCATTGTTACCACACCAGCCTTACCGCGAGAATGTCCAGAAATATTTCTTACTGAATGTTACTTTAGGTCTGTTTTAAGATAACAGGATTATTTTATGGGAAACGTAAAGCTTATACAATCCATGTGATTGGACATGCAAAGCATTTAAATTCCAGTCTTACACGCTGCTTTGACGTCACAAGTGCCTGCTGAAGTCTGGCTCACATTTAAAATCAGAAATGTATATCACCTTCTTAATGAAGCATACAAGCTGTTCAACCTATCTGCACAATTTATCACCTTCTGTATATCAGCCATAATTACTTCTGTTTTTCTAAAATCTTAATATATTGGCCTTTTCACAAACGTGGTTTTCACAGTGCTTTTTCTTATTAATTACAGATTCTGTCACGACTTACTCTGTTGGTAAGTAATGGATACTGTAAATAAATTAATTAATTGTGTTAATGTTGATTATTAATACACAGCACTATATGAGCACAGTTGGGGGACCTCTGGTGAATTAGTCCCTGTATAAGGTGAGAGGGATGTGATACAGGCTGGCAGTCACAGACAGATGACTGGTGCAGTTGCCGAGACATTGAGGTTGAGGTAGCATGTGCAGGAGGGGGAAGGCTTATTGAATGTAATATGGTTTGCTGTTGGGCAGCAGCCATGGCAAGGTGCTGCAGGAATGGATTAAAGGAAGTCAGATATCTTTCTTCTTCTATGATGTTCATTTGCGGTTAATAAAGCAGCTTACATTCTTCATATTCTTAAGCTAAAGCCCTAAAATAGCAATTTGAATCCTTGAATTTCCATAGAAAACTCCTTAAAATAAAAAGCATAATGCCTGAGTCACTAAAAAGTATAAGTACATAGCAAACTGAAGATGGATTAACAATGATGAAATCAGATTTTGACTGAGATAGGAGAGATATTCTTCTTCTTCTAGGATGTTTACTGGTGTTTGACAAACCAGCTTACATTTTTAGTATCCTTCGGCTAAAGCACAAAAATAGTGCTTTGAATCCTCGAATTTCCATTGGAAACTCAGTAATATAAAAAGCATAATGCCTGCATAACTAAAATATATAAATACAATGCAAAATGATGACGGATTAGCAGCGATGGAATCAGATTTTAACTTGCAGTCGAGCAGATTCACTTCATTTGATTTCTTGTCAGGCTGAACAAGTTTCGAAGTTCTGAGCATGTGCAGTAATCGCGACACAGCTCCTTTAACTTAGTAGCAAAGGTTCAAAGGGTATTATAATTCATTCATCACTGGGGGGCTAACTATACTCTTCACTTAAACTAATCAGGAATTCAGGAAAGAGAGACAAAAAAATGTGAACTAGCTTTGTTTCATCAGCCGGTCTGTCTGTGTGGACTGCAGTTTTATTTGTGATTCTTGATCAGAGCTGATTGAGTGCAGAAGTTGTGTCCCCTCTATACCTGCGGCAGACAGTGGAAACAGTGCTAGGCATTTTATACAGCCACCCGTGGAATCTGTCATGATTCTATTTCATACAAAAGGTTTGGCTAACGGTCAGAAATGATTTCAACCTGTTTGTAGTTGGCCATCGGTACCTGGCAACATTTGGGTGATACACCCTACTGGCCAAAAGGCTCAAGGTGCTTGGTTGTCAATGACCAGACCGACTTGTCTGACATCCATGGCTTTTACTTCTCTCCGGTTCTTGTGACAGAGCTGCATTCTTGGCATGTATTTGTGGTAGAATTTGGCACAGAAATGGTCAGTCAGGATTTGGCAGTGACGCCAATAAGGAGCATGTTTGAAGTATTGAGATCAGGGTCAGCCACATTCGTGGGGAGATGACAGAGAGCTTTGGAATTTAAGATATCTTTTACCGGGGTCAACATGGTTCTCAGCACAAGTTTGACGACAACTTAGTTGCCAATGACAGCTTGTGCTGTGCCGTCACTGACCTGATTTCCAACACTCCTCCAAAGTAGGGCATATTAGGTGGATTGAATTGAAAGGGAGGGAAGGCTCGATTGCATCAAAGGCCTCCCACAATTCCATATCACTGGCCCTGAAGTTGGTACCACGGTCAATGAGCCGCTCAAACAGTATACCGTAGTGAGAGAAGAAATGTTAGAAAGGCATCGGTGTCAAGGCCCTCCAGAAGATCTAGGTGGATACATTGTGTTGTCATGCACTCAATGAGGATTCCTAACACTTCTAAGTCCATCTTTCGACCCGAATAGAGAAGGGTGTGAAACAATCAGCTTCAGTTGACCAGAATGGTGGCTTGTAGATCTGCAGATGAGAAAGGGACTAGTCTTCATTTTGGGGATATCTGGCTTAGCTCACCTAGTTCGGCACAGCAAGCATGAATGCTGATGAATGGGAACCTCTCAGCAGCCAATAGCTCCTCTTCATCTCTTGAAAGACATGGCAGGATGGAGTAAAAATTCATCTTATTTTGTAATTAGAAACTTGGAGACTGGATGGTGGGGATCTAGGACTATGGAGTGTATGAAATTCAGATCTATGTCTTTGGGCCTTTGGCCCCACGGAGATGCCCCCAATCCAGATGAGCCCCAAGGATGGGGTCATACTGTGGTGTGAGTTTTGACAGTTGCTTGTTCTTGCAAATAGGGGAACCTGCCTTTAGGGCACTCAAATTTGCCAGAAAGTTGTCTGCCTGGACCTGTCAAAGGGCCTAACTTTCTGATTCTGAGAAGGAAGTTGCTGATCTGGGGATTAGTCCTCCAGTTGAGCTGATGCAGACCATTAACTTCAATGTTGTGGTTGAGCCAGGTTAAGCAGGGATTTGCCATGGGTGATATGATCAATAGGGTTTTGACAGCTTTTGACATATTTCAACCTTTCCACAATGGTTAAATCCTGTATCTTTGAGACAAGTATGCCCACATTTTTTATTGCATCAAAAAAATTCCAATTTCAAACAGTTTGGAGCAGTGTTTGAGTCACTCTAATTAACCTACATTTGAAATGCAGGGTGATCTCAGACTTCAGGATTGCTGCAATCATTTCCCTGAAAGGCCAGCCTACAGCTCCAGTCTGGGGATAGTCAACTGCCTCTTTGGCACTACCCTTGATTGCGCTATGATGTCTGTGACATGGATGCGCTGTGCACATCTGGGGTGCTGCCACAAACCACCGCCCCGTTGACCCATTTGGACCAATTGCAGTAGATGCATTGCTTCTGTTATGCTGTTGGATAATCAACAATCATAGTCAAGTGAAACTTAGGCATTCCTACATTTAACAGGTTTGGGAGCTCTTCCTCCCATGCTATCCATCTTTGTATGATGGAAGACACATTGCTAAACCATTGTCTGACCTGGAATCTACCATATAACTGTCCACTTCAGATCTTGTTTGGGAACTGCTTTGCTTGGGCTGTTGATAGAGTACTCAAAAGGCAGCTATTGACATAGTCTGCTCTCTTGATGGGCTCCAGGACATCTCTGTTACTAGCCTGGCATTCTTGTAATGTTTTTGTAATGCGTAGACAGCGCAACAGATGGTGCATGTGGTTCCAAAGGACAACGCTTGCCATTCCAATATGTGTTGCTGAACATACTGCTCTATATTCCTCCAAAGGAATCTGAAGAGTGGCTTATCCTCTGATGAAAGGCGCGCTTTACAGCTTTTATGTTGCAACTGGACTCCAAGCAGGGAGGGGCTAGGGTTTGATCTAGGAGTAAACATACATTCAGTACCTGATTTTTGTGCTGGAATGTGCAGTTACAGACCATTCAGAATTTTTTGCCATGCTGTGGGATGGTATCATGACTCCTCTGTGCTGGCCTCTGCTTCCTGGCTGACATTGGTGACATAATTTGAGTCCTCAAAGTTGCAGATTTCTTGATTGTGGATTTTGGCAAGCTTTGGGTTCTCTGTCAGTCTCCCCTAAGTACTATGGAGAGGAGCCTTCACCAATTATTCGGGAGTGGAGAAGCGAGTGGTCATGGCTCCCATGAGGTCCAAGGCGTAATGATTTTGTTTAACCTCCTCATTCCAGTGAGAAAATGTCTCCAATTCCCACAGCCTCTCTATATTTATCAGGTGCTCAATAGAGGGAGACAGAGCTGAGTTGAACAAGCATTGCTGGGTGAGATTGGACGGCGCAAGGAACCTTGCTGGGTCTAGGACAGCCTAGCTTAGGGCAGTGCAGACTGCTGCCAAACTAGCTCTTGGATTTAAATCAATAGGCTCTGTGGGGATGACCTGGGGTGGCAAGTCTAATCCAATCAAAAGGAAGCACTGCACTTTGTACAGATGTGGTGTCAGCAAACCTGGAGGTGGGGGTGTCACTTGTGCAGTTCCTTTAAGGGGCAGGAGTGCTCACACTGATTCAGACTGTGGGCTGTGAAAGTATTGTGGATTGGATGCTCAGTCTCTGGTTTTCCTGTGAAGGAACTTCAAAGCACACAGAAGAACCCTGATTATTGATCACTTCCTGTTATGGCTGCACAGTTTTATCACCTCTGGCTGCTTCATTAGTCCAAGGAATTGGACTGCGGCAGGAAGAATAATGGTCCTCCCAGATCTGTCATTGAGTATTGCCGCCATCTCCATTTTCTGTGCCCATGGAGTGGGATGACCTTGACCACTTTTAGTATCACCCATGGTGAGTGGTTGAGAGAATCGCGTAGAGTGTTGTAACAGGTGATGCACTGACCATAAGGACCCTTCTCACCTCCCCAGAGGGTGATCCCATGTTAGCCTGTGAGACGATGCTTTTTGCAATTGTTGCAAGGTTTCTTCAACATACAAGCTTCAGCTGCATGACTCCTCCCACACTTCCAACATTGGTTGTCTGCCAAGATCCAAGATTACCTCCCCTAGAGGTAACAAGGCCGACATCTCTCTTTCTGGGGTGTTGGCACTCACCTTGGGCCTGGGCCATGGCCGAAAGGCATAATCGAGGCAGTGCCCAGCTACAAGCTCCTGTCAGCTGCTCCATCACCAGGGGGAGACCATGCTGTGGTGCTGAGTTCTTGCCTTCCTCCTACCATGGGCCTTGAGTATCCATTTCCCCAAAAATCCAGCACAAAGGACCACTTGAACAATCACGAGGAACTTCTGTTGAATATGTCACTGGATTGGGTGAGAATGATGTGATGCAGTTTGGCAGTCATGGTCAGATGACTTTTGAAGGAGTAGAAAGAGACAGTGAGGCTGAGATTATGGGGGTCAGAGGGGGAAGGTTTATTGATAGTAATATGGTTCGCTATTGGGCAGCAGTCATGGCAGGGTGCTGCACAAAGGAATGAAAGGAAATCAGGCATAAGACAGCCATATAATGCTAGGTTCCCACTATCACAATTTGCAGCACGATTGAAATCGTGGTCTTAATCGTGGAGAAATCGTGGTGATCCTATCAGATCTTATCAGATCTTGAGGTCAGTCGTGGCAATCGTGTTGATCGTAGAAAAGTTTTGGACGGTTCAAAAATTTCCTACGATCAACACGATTAATTGTCAATCGTGATCATCGTATCAGCTCGTATCCAAACCTGAAATTTCAGAGAAGTTCCACGATCAGCTACAAATGTCCAATCTTGGCCTTCGTAACGGAGCGCACGGCAGTGGGAACTAAGCATAAGCTGCGTGGGTGATGTCAAACAAACAGCCAATAAGAAGTTAACCAGACAAAGAAATAAAAAAGGGCATTAATTAAACTATTAATTTCACTGACAGACTACCAGTCTTGTATAAGTGGGCTTGTTATATATTAGTCGATGGCAAAGGTCCCTTGCAGTCCAGACAAACAGCTGGCAGACAAAGTACACAAGCCACTGGCTAACAACTGACCGAATGCCAAAGCATCTAAACAAACATGAGACCACAGCAACACTGTGTGGCTTACATGAGACAAGGATCGTGGCCTTTAACCTTACCAGCGGCAATCTTAATGCAAAGGTTCAAAGGGTATTACAATTTGTATACAACTGAGGTGTTTATTGTACTCATATTTGTTCCTCTCGTATCAGGAATTCAGGAAAAAGAGACAAAGACATGTTGCTCGGCTTTGTTTTACCAATCTGTTTGACTGTGTGGACTGCAGTTTTATGAATGACTCTTAATCAGAGCTCATTGAGTACTGAAGATGGGCATGGTCGAGACAGGGAAGGCGGTGGAGGCAGGCTTTATGTGTAACTTACCCTCTGCTTTTTGTCTCTAGATCATGCAGTAATCTTTCATACTCATTTTCTATCTCCCCTGTGCCTTTGTGTGTATGTTTGTGTGTGTTTCACAGGAGAGGTTTGTGCCATTGTGATTGGAACCTTGTCTGGATGCATAGGTCTTGCTACGATTGCATATTTTGTTATGAAGACATTACGGTAAGATGCTGTGTCTGTTGATTGTTGCCATTATTTACATTGTTTTCCTGATCAAATTATTGCAAAGTTATTCCTTGTTGTTTATTGCACTAAACTATTTATCATATCTCTTTATTCTTATTTTCGTTTTATGGAAATGAATATACTGCCATATTTGTGTCCCTTTCAAACGTTTCACCTTTTTCCAAAATTTCCCTCTGTCATTATTTACCTCATTTCATTCTTTTACTTTTAAATTTAAATCAATGTAAGTGAATTATATGGAAAACCTAATATATGATTGAATCATATGGCTGTGAAATCAGTTGTATCTATGTTGTGTTGTTTTGATCACTTGATTCCTTCTGTAATTGGCTCCTGGCCACATGATTCTGTGTCTTGAATGAATGACAGCTCCTCATCTAGTTGGGATGTCCTGCCCAGCGTGGGACCAACATCTTTGCCCAGGTCACCCTAAAATTATTAACCCGCACTCCACTAACCCGCTTGCTTGCTGCAATAAATGAGAACCCTCATTATTATTGAATGTCACCTCTTTCTAAACAGACTTGAAATTCATTTCTAATCTTGAAATCCAAATGACCTAAATCATGATTTAATCTGTATTTCCCCATGTAGTTTACTGTCATAGATTCTTGCAAAAAACTTACTTTTTTCTAGCTAGCAAGCATTCTGTTTCCTCATTTTACATTCAAGTGCTTTGCGTTTCTTTTTATCTTGCTCACATTCAATTACTCATCAGTTCATTACCAGTTTCATTCACTTAATTTATTTTCTATTATCTGTACCAGAGTGCTTAATTTATTTTTCTTAACAGTAGTTTTAGGATCTTCCTGTGGTGATAAACTTCAGTCGTAATGTATTTTTAGAAGCAGTACATATATAGTGCAATGGTAAATGGTATAAACCAAGCCTAGTTCAAATATTGTCATATCTGGCAGCGATCTGTATAATTGCACACTGAAACTTAACCTTAAAATGTAAAACGAGATTAATATGATGTTATTTAACAAATGGTTTTAGTTAGTCCTGCTATCATTTTCTGTTGGGCCTGCAAGACCATCAGAAATTATCAGTGGCAGCTACTGAACACAAAACAGGGGGGCGGAAGACATCCCTTGAAACGAATGATTATTGATCTGTTTTCAATCATTGTTCTCGATTAAAGCGTTTTCCAACAATAGGAATAATCAACTGGCCGTTAAATAAATAGCTTCCTTTTCAATTAAATGTTAAGACGAGTGAATACAAAATTCAATAAAAATGTTATATTCACTTTCCTTGATAGGCTACCTTTCATGAAAAAGAGTACTCAGTATTTTCCGCGTTAACTTTTGTCACATCCTGCAAAGCAGATCATGAAACCTATGCTTCATGATTGCTCAAATGAAAACAAAGAAAAGAAAGATGAAATGTGCAAATGTTTGCTTCCAAATGATGCATTTTATTTCTCGTCTTAAGAAAGGGAACTGTCTACATCTGAGAGAGGTGAGTTAAAGAATCATTAATGAAGGAAAATGATTGAAAATAGATCAAGACCAATCATCAGTTTAAAGACGTTTTAGGCCTTACCTGCTTTCTGTCCATCAACTGCCACTGCAAATTGTATTTCTAATGCTGCCCTGCCCATATTTCAGAAAATGTCATGTGTGTTTATTTCTACATAAAACTATAGGTAATCCACCTTTGAATTAATACTGCTCATAATCAGAGTATTTGTGACAAAAAGATTCAAATAAGATTTTGCACCACTTATTTGGAGAACATAACAATTCAAAATAGACCAAATATTCAATAAATCTAGGTTATAATGGCTACTGTACATTACAGATCAAAGGAAACTGAAAAGGAGCCAAAACAAGATGTGGTTTTAAAAACGACCTCTGACCCAGAGAGGCAAGAGGCCGACCCTCAGCCTGATCCTTGACCCCACTCCGATCCCCGTGGACCTCAGAATCTACTCCGTGGTTGAGTGCATGAACTTTACGCATGATCAGATGTCTGTTCATTTATCCTCAGCATTGAATCCCTGCTGAATTGCCTTTTCAAGGCTGAGCATTCTCCTGTTCCCCTTTGACTGTTTACAGTATTTTCCTCTGTCCTCCACTAGATCTACCCAACCCGTTTCTGATAGTATGCATGCATTGCTTGTGAGCATTGGGGAAGAATTGGAGCAAAATTGTGTGCTTGTTTGTGAGTGTGTGAGCACAACTACCTGTCTTTCTGAGTTGAATTGTACATAGTAATTTCATTCAAAAGCTGAACAATGCAAACATTCACTCAGAGCAACTGCATTCAGTGTTGTATATCAGCATTAAATAAACAAATTATTTGAATTCTGTCATTATTGCTATGGTTTTTTTTTTTTTTTTTTAAACCGGGGACATATTCCTCCTGGAACAGTTTTAATATTAGATCCTCAGCAGAATCTCGCAGGCGAACACTTCCTGGGGCTTTGGTTGGTTTGACTTTTGAGCTCTCTGAAGGCTTGAGAAACACTGCCATCACGCGGCATGTTTGTGGAATTTCAGGCACGCAGAGAAACGTAAAGAATAATGAGAAAGGCATTATCATGATACATTCATATAAAATATCATATGAGCTCTATAATCAAATTAACGGTCACTGGTCTTCAGATTACCGTCATTAATTGAATGACATGGGCCCATTTTTACGCACAGATTAAGTGCAGTCCTAAATTCAGTTTTGAGTGGTGATTCTCTATACAGTTCAGGAGGAAACTTATCAACTGAGTTTGTGCCAATAATGCCAGCCCTATATTGCCGCATTAGTACTGCTCTGCTTAATCGAAAACCCAACACTGCCATTTTATTGAAGGAAATTCAATTGTTTATGCTATTTGGACATTATGAAATGAATTTAAAAATAATCTTTAAATGAAATCAAAAACCAATTCTAAAATTAGTTTACAGAGCTGGAATTTTGCCCATTGTTAATGGGTCCATTCGTAAATTTTCATTTCATTAAGTAATAATGCTTAAGACTGAATTGTTCATCAGACTAGATGTGTCTCCAACGAGATTCACTCAACCATACAAATTTCAGGCCCCCGACTCAAGTCCGTGCTGCCATTGCTATGGGATTGATTTTGTAAATTTGAAAACATTAAAAGCTCAAGTTGATGAAGTTAAAATCACTATTTATTTCTCCTTTTAATTCTGAAATAGCTGGGACGAAGTGTAAATTGTGAATAAAATCAAAATGCAATGACTTTCAGATCACAGGAGCCAATATGTTACTTACGATAGAATATAGGTAACATTTCAAATGTTGAAATTGAGAAATTTTACCTTTTTATCCACAAAATGAGCTTATTTCAAATTTTCTGGCTATAGGTCTCATAAAAGTTGGGACAGGGGCAAAAAAGGGCAGAAAAAGCTATTAATATTTAAGAGAATCAGCTGAAAGAACATTTGGCAAGTAATTAAGTTAACTAGCATCAGATGTGTAACATGATTGGCTATAAAAGGGATGTCTTAGAGAGGCTGAGTCTCTCAGAAATAAAGATGGCTATACACTCTCCAACCTGTGAAGGCTTGCATAAAAAAATTGTGGAATACTTCAAAAACAAAGTTCCTCAACGTCATATTGCAAAGGCTTTGAAGGTCTCATCATCCACAGTGCATAACATCATCAAAAGATTCAGAGAAACAAGACCGGATTCAGGGACAAGGCTGAAGACCTTTACTGGATGCCCGTGATCTTCGGGCCCTCAGACGCCACTACATCACTCACCGGCATGATTCTGTCATTGACATTACTAAATGGGCCCAGGAATACTTCAAGAAACCACTGTCTGTAAACACAGTCTGCCGTGCCATCCACAGATGCCACCTAAAACTCTATCATGCAAAAAGGAAGCCATTGTTGAGCATGATCCAGAAGCGCCGCTGTGTTCTGTGGGCCAAGACTCATTTAAAATGGACCGTCGCAAAGTGGCAAAGTGTCCTGTGGTCAGAAGAGTCCAAATTTGACATTCTTGTTGGAAATCATGGGCGTTGTGTCCTCCAGGCTAAAGAGGAGAAAGACCACCCCTCCTGTTATCAGCGTTCAGTTCAAAAGCCAGCATCTCTGGTGGTGTGGGGATGCATTAGTGCATATGGTGTGGGATACTTGCATGCTTTAAAAAGCACCATGAATGCTGAAAGGTATATAAAGGTTTTAGAGCAATACATGCTCCCCTCCAGACGACATCTATTCTAGGGAAGGCCTTGTGTATTTCAGCAGGACAATGCAAAACCACATACTGCAGCTATTACAACAGCATGGCTTCGTAGTAGAAGAGTCCGTGTGCTGAACTGGCCTGCCTGCAGTCCTGATCTTTCACCGATTGAGAACATTTGGCGCATAATTAAAGGAAAAGTCCGTCAAAGGAGACCCAAAACTCTCCAGCAGCTGGAATTAAACAAGTATTAAACAAGAATGGGATCAAATTCCAATGGCTAAACTCAAGAAACTTGTCTCCTCAATGCCCAGACGCCTCCACTCTGTGTTAAGGGGAGGAGAAACCCTTTGGAAAAAAATAGTCATTTTTGGATAGAAATCATTCATACTTGGTGTATTGGCAGTATATGACCTGAAATACACAAAATATGAATTTGACCTAATTTGCATTATTAGGTCATGTGATTCAAGATGGCCGCCACCCCGATTTCACCATTATTTCTTTGCCTTATATCTCAGGACTGAAGCAAGATATTTTAATCAGGTTTTTTTTATTAGATTTAGTTATGTTTACACCTTCTTCTGAACTAGAATAAAGCATTTACACATAAAACTAGAGATTTAATGGGGTAAAAGAGGATTTTGCCATTTTTCTCCCCCTCGATATGAAATATAAATCACCATAACTCACAGACCCAAAGTGCTAAACCAAAACTTTTAGTTCAGTAGACCTCCTGATATGTACACAGACTTCTATCAACATTTCATGAGAAAAGCTCCGCAAATAAGTGAGATATAGTGCCTTAAATGATAGCAATCAGGGCAAAAATCAGGTTTTGAGAAAATCCAGGTTAAAGTCAAAGTACAGCTACAAATCATTGTAACAGTCAACTTAGAACATTAAAATGCCCCTGAAGCATAAACTTCTCCCTCCTGCTCCCTCTGATTGAGTGTCCTGTTCTTGAGCAGATTGAAGTGATTTTTGGGTTTCTCCTCCCCTTAAAAAGAAGAGAGGATGCTACACAATGGTAAAAAGGCCCCTGTCCCAACTTTTTTGGGACCTGTTGCAGCCATAAAATTTGAAATGAGCTCAGTTTGTGGATAAAATTGTAACATTTCTCAGTTTCAACATTTGCTATATTATCTCTGTTCTATTGTGAATGAAATACTGGCTGGTGAAATTTGAAAGTCATTGCGTTTTGATTTTATTCACAATTTACACTTTTTTCCAACTATTTCGGAATTGGGGTTGTGTATATATATATATATATATATATATACACACAGTGCTGTGAATAAATATCTGCCCCCTATGTCACACTTAAATGTTTCAGATTATCAAACAAATTTTAATATGAGCCAAAGATAGCCTGAGTAAATATAAAATGCAGTTTTTAAATGATGATTTCATTTGTTGAGGGAAAAAGCTTTCCAAACCTACCTGACCCTATGTATATACACACATACACTGTGCTTACCAAATTACCAAAATCTTTTTTTTTTTTTTTTTTTTTTTGTTTCTGTAATGGTTAATCCACCAGTATACGCAAGGTCATTAACTGAAATGATATTTTTAGTGCTAAAATATTATGTTTGGTATCCACAATTTTTTTAATTCAATGTTTTACAAAAAAAGCAGAAAAAAGTCATTAAGCACATTATTTTTTTGATAAAGATGCCAAATAACAGTTATTTACTTTCATTCCTGAACATAAAAATTAGTTTTAGTGGTTGAATGCACGAATGCAAGCTGTTATCAAGGTGGCGATACAAATTATGAGGTTTTTTGGTTTTTATGTGTGAATAAGGACTATTTAGTTGTTTCAGTTTGTTATTTTCCAAAGAAATCACAATATCATTTTTAGTTTTAAACAAGTTTTTGACAACTTTCTTAAATATTTGCGTTTTCTCATTTTTATGACAGGTGGTCAAATTAATTTGTTTAGCACTGTCTGTGTGTGTGTGTGTGTGTGTGTGTGTGTGTGTGTGTGTGTGTGTGTGTGTGTATATATATACACACACACACACACAGTGGCGCTTGAAAGTTTGTGAACCCTTTAGAATTTTCTGTATTTCTGCATAAATATTACTTAAAACATCATCAGATTTTCACACAAGTCCTGAAAGTAGATAAAGAGAACCCAGTTAAACAAATGAGACAAAAATATTACATTTGGTCATTTATTTATTGAGGAAAATGATCCAATATTACATATCTGTGAGTGGCAAAAGTATGTGAACCTTTGCTTTCAGTATCTGGTGTGACCCCCTTGTGCAGCAATAACTGCAACTAAACGTTTCCTGTAACTGTTGATCAGTCCTGCACATCGGCTTGGAGGAATTTTAGCCCGTTCCACCGTACAGAACAGCTTCAACTCTGGGATGTTGGTGGGTTTCCTCACATGGGCTGCTTGCTTCAGGTCCTTCCACAACATTTCGATTGGATTAAGGTCAGGACTTTGACTTGGCCATTCCAAAACATTAACTTTATTCTTCTTTAACCATTCTTTGGTAGAACGACTTGTGTAGTTAGGGTGGTTGTCTTGCTGCATGACCCACCTTCTCTTGAGATTCAGTTCATGGACAGATGTCCTGACATTTTCCCTTTAGAATTCGCTGGTATAATTCAGTATTCATTGTTCCATCAATGATGGCAAGCCGTCCTGGCCCAGACGCAGCAAAACAGGCCCAAACCATGATACTACCACCACCATGTTTCACAGATGGGATAAGGTTCTTAAGCTGGAATGCAGTGTTTTCCTTTCTCCAAACATAATGCTTTTCATTTAAACCAATAAGTTCTATTTTGGTCTCATCCGTCCACAAAACATTTTTCCAATAGCTTTCTGGCTTGTCCATGTGATCTTTAGCAAACTGCAGACGAGCAGCAATGTTCTTTTTGGAGAGCAGTGGCTTTCTCCTTGCAACCCTGCCATGCACACCATTGTTGTTCTGTTTTCTCCTGATGATGGACTCATTAGCATTAACATTAACCAATGTGAGAGAGACCTTCAGTTGCTTAGAAGTTACCCTGGGGTCCTTTGTGACCTCGCCGACTATTACACGCCTTGCTCTTGTAGTGATCTTTGTTGGTCGACCACTCCTGGGGAGGGTAACAATGGTCTTGAATTTTCTCCATTTGTACACAATCTTTCTGACTGTGGATTGGTGGAGTCCAAACTCTTTAGAGATGGTTTTATAACCTTTTCCAGCCTGATGAGCATCAACAACCCTTTTTCTGAGGTCCTCAGAAATCTCCTTTGTTCATGCCATGATACACTTCCACAAACGTGTTGTGAAGATCAGACTTTGATAGATCCCTGTTCTTTAAATAAAACAAGGTGCCCACTCACACCTGATTGTCATCTCATTGATTGAAAACACCTGACTCTAGTTTCCCCTTCAAATTAACTGCTGATCCTAGAGGTTCACATACTTTTGCCACTCACAGATATGTAATATTGGATAATTTTTCTCAATAAATAAATGACCAAGTATAATATTTTTGTCTCATTTGTTTAACTGGGTTCTCTTTATCTACTTTTAGGACTTGTGTGAAAATCTGATGATATTTTAGGTCATATTTATGCAGAAATATAGAAAATTCTAAAGGGTTCACAAACTTTCAAGCACCACTGTATATATATATTTGTGTGTGTGTGTTTTGTGTGTGTGTGTGTGTATTTGTGTGTGTGTGTGTGTGTGTGTGTAAAACCTTATTTCTTCATTTTAAAGAGGCTGCCAATAATTCTGGATCTGGCTGTCACTGCAAAAATATAACTGCAGAGAAACCCTCCTACAACCTCAGCCACAGGCAGATGCTATCACTCGCACACACACACACACACACACACACATATGCACACACGCACACACTTATACACCACACGTAAGGTGATGCTTGAACCGAAACATACATTTCCTCGCGTACAGCTGAGAGCATTTGCAGCTCTGAACGGTATGATCCTTTCACATTTTCAAGGCAGCTTTGTTGAATGCCATCCAATTCAAATGAAAGAATTGCTAAGTTTTGTACTTCAGTTGTTTGTTGTGAGAACAGCATCATTTGAAGATTCAATGCCTCATTTTATGACATTTAATGATTTTTGAAAGCAAGATTTCCAGCATAGCACTGTAATGCTTTAGCTAACTGCATACACTGAGCTCTCACAGGACATATGTTAGTCTGATAGTTGTAAATCTGCATTTTTTTTGTACACTTTAATACTTGAAATTCAAAGCTATTTAATCTGTTTGAGTCTCTGTGTTCATGTGCCCTGTTTTATTTCTCCTCTGCAGAATGATGCAGTTCAGCTCGATGAAGTTCATTATTTTCCCAGCCCTCTGCTTGTTCCATGCATTGGCCAGTGCTGTAGATCAGAACCAGCAGCCCTGCATGCCAACAAAAAACAAAGAGGCCCACAACACCTTCATGCACAGACATGTCCATTCAGGAGCCCCAAAAAGCACTGACCGCGACACTTGGATGGCTTTTTTAAAAAACAACAGCTTCTGCAATCGGCCAGTCCAGTCGTTTTTTCCCTATCATGACAGGAAGAGAATCAACGATGTCTGCTTGCACTCAGGAGGAAAGATTTACCGCGACAACTTGTGCATCAGCAAAGAGAACTTCGCCTTCATCACACTGACTGTCCATAATGAGACTTGTGACATACTGAATATCGTGCATGAGTCCAAACACATCATTCTTGCATGTGAAAAATTTCAAGAACTGTGTCAACCTGTCCATTACCAGAAAAATCCTGAGGACTATGTACCCAAAGACAGTGCTCCAGACTGCCCGGGTACTTCATCTGCATCCCATTCCAACAGAAGGGCAGTGAAGACCTTCATCCTTTTACTGACTTTCCTATGTGCTGCACTGTTGTAGCTGCGTTCACAGATATTCAATTTGTATTTGAAGACCACAACGGAAAAATGATCAGAGTCACATTTTCACGTTGTGGGGAAATGATGAATTAAAAATTCAGAACGATCTTAGAAACAAAGCACTGAAAAAATATGCAAAAAATATATAAAATATTATAATAATATATAATATATAAAATATACAAAAAATGCTAAATTTGGACTCTGATCGTTTTCCCTTTGTGGTCTTCATTTACTTTCTGAAAATGAAGAGATTTGATCCCAGGTTTTTTGTAATGCTAATCTTATTTTCACAGTTGATCTTGTGGTGGAATCGGGGACCAATTTGCTATGCCCACTGCCAGATAGATTTTATTTAGGCTTTTCAAAAAAGAAAGGGATGGAATAAATGGCTGATGGAATGAAAGGATTGTGAGAATTTTTTAGCGTTGTTGTTGCGTCTGTATTCACAGTCAAGTCACATCGGCATTAATACAATGTCAATCAACGTACAAGCTCAAGTCTCCAGTCAGAAAGTAAAGTGGGTTCTGCATTATTATTCTGGCCCCAATGCAAACGCTTTTCTTTTTTCACGTCCGCTATATGTTTGACATCTGCGGACAAAGAGGAAGTGGATTCTAAGGTTCCAATTCAAGCACCAGATTTTCAAATGACATGGTACCGAAACGCAGGAAATGAAGCAGCTTCTAGTTAGGGGCAGAATATTGTTCTTTGTGAGATTTTTGTCTCCAGTTATCTTAAAGTCAGCTGTTGATTTGTCACTTGATTTTGTTACATTTGCTTTACACCCAACTTCCATTAAATCTCTTTATTTTGTGTTCCCTTGCCAGAGTGCAGTCTGAGTGTGGTTATCATTAAATTTCATCAGCAATTTTTATGTGAATGAGCATTTCTGCATCACCAGCTAATTCTGGCATCATACCACCATGGCATGAATAAAAAAAGTTCTGCAGAGGTAATTCTGGCTTGTGCTTTTCCCTGGTGAATATGCAAGTCATTAATGATCTCATTTTGTCCACGACCCCCTGCGTATCCAAAATACCGTAAGGTAATGTGGTAGATGTTGCTACTGGCCATAATGGCCACTACTGTCATGGGTTATTTTCATCAAAGGTCATGACAAAGAGGCAGAGGCCATTAGGTGGTACTGCAAACTCTTCAGCTGTAATTAGGGGTTAATGATGAGACTGCAATGGCTGGACGGCTACCTTCTAATGTTTTTTTTCTGATGTTATTATAACAGTCTTTCCTCTCCTAAAAAAGTAATCCTCTCGTATGCTGTTTGTCAACACTCAGATGAAGTCATAGACAAGGGTTCAGGTTCAAGGACACAAAATATGCTTAGTCCAAGTCTAAATGGAGTTCTGCATGGAGACTCTCCATTAAAAATTGAATCTAGTGCTGGACTATGCTTAATTTGCACCTATGAAAGTAGCCCACCAGATCCACCTGGCCAACTGCTGAGTAAGGTGACTTTTTGAAGGGGAAGTTTGGTTGAAAAGGAGAGTATATGAGGAAGTGAACACTGACAGGTTTTTTGCCGTAATAATCAAAACTGCTACTGTCTTAAGGGGGTGTAGAAAGTCCAGTAGAAGCACATTTATTCAAGGAAACTACAGGCTTGTGAGGAGATGAGAAGAAAAGGATACAAGGAAAAGGATACAGAAATATTTACATCTCTTCTTCCATCCATCCATCTGTCCATTTTTATACCTGATTATTCATGATCTGGGCTAAGGGTGGGCAGGAGCCTATCCCAGAAACTATGCGAGAGGTGTAGTCTGCCTGTCCATTACAGATTTACTGTACATGTATGTGTGTATACTGTATGTGTTCTACATATCTGTAAACATATGTGCATGCATATGCATGCAAAAATCACAAAATTGGTGAAACCTAAAGACTTATGCAAAAGTGTCACGTTAAAAGTGATCATGTTAATAAAGTGTCATGGCGGGTTCGTTTCAATGAACTACAACGATTTCATACTGTGATTGTGATCACATTTACACAGCATTTAATTTCACTTGATAGGTGGTTTGCCAAAAGCTTAATAAATTGACTGAGCAGTCGAGTTTTCACATCACTCAGCACTGATGAAAACCACTTGAATGGTTTCACTGTTTTCTGGTGAAGAAGAAGAAGAAGAAGAAATGAAGTTATAAAGTATATATGAATGTGGTGAATTTATTATAAAGCTCTTGACTCTCGTTTTTGACTAAACCCCAGACCATGGACCGACAGATAGGTCTGTAAGTATTCCTCAAGTTGACCAAAAATCTCAAAATAAGCCATGCATGGAGGGCAAATCCTTCAGTTCCTTCTCTCACCACCAGATGGTACAAATCAACTTTTGTGGCAACTACCGGTCAACAATTCAAGAGGTAAAATGGCACAGGCAAGATCAAATAGTATTTTTTTCTCTCCTTTTGCTGCAGTCTGTGTCATTCCATCCCCTGTTGCTGCCATTTTTCTCTTTCACTCCCTCCTCTTACAACCACTCCATGTGCAACAGTCACCCTGCATAGGACAAGAATGCGTGCTAATTCCTTTTAAGCATTCTTCATTTCAAAAGATTTAAAATTCTGTTCCTCAAACATTCAATTAATTTTTGTATTCACTACTGATTCATTTGACAAATTAAGCAAAAAAACAAATTCATAGAATATACAGACACATAATGGAACTAAGCATACATTTGAACTCAGAAGAGAGGCAATTGGACCGGAAAGTATCCCAACCTATCAGCATGTAATGACTGAGAACCAGGCTTACCCTGCCCCACCAATCAAGAATAAGCACCTTTTTAAATGGATGGATAGATTGATCAATAGATTATTGGATTAACTCAAGTTAGATGCTCTGAAGGGTGATTTACAGAATCTGAAGAGCATTTATTAGATTATTATGAACAATAATACTGGTCCTGGCAAACAATATACCCAGAGGAGAGAGAGAAGACTCAGTGCTGCACTAGTATGGATAATGATGCTTACCAAGAAATAAAGTACAAAGTCTGTATACCTTAAAACATGAAAGTATTATAGTTATAAACCGCACGAGGATGAAGCACACATAGATCAACTGAAAGTGCCTCATGGGCCGTTTATTATACAGCCAAAACACAGGATCAATATTGTCGGTGAGATGAAAGCAGTTCTTGTCTGGGACAGTCCAAGATCTGCATTTAGTGGTTGGAGGGGTTTCCAAGCCATGGTCAACAGTTGTCCAGGGGTCAGAAGCCAGGTAGTGAATCCGAATTGCTGTGCCTGCAGGACAGCACATTCACAGAATCACCAGGAACTTTGCTCAAAGGAATCAGTCCTTGCTCTAGAAACTGCTGAAGAGCAAGGTGTGGGTGTCCCGAATAAAAAGTTTAAAAATAGTTTTAAACATTTAACTTTTTCTTTAGCCGATAATGGAGGAGGGCACAAGCTTTGGTAGCTCACAGCGAAAGAAGGTCTAACAGACAGAACAGCACAGCAACAAGCGACAGGAACAAGCAACTTACATAGACAGAACTAATTAGACAATAGGACAAGGATAACACCAGAGCATGAGAGGGGTGTGGGGAGTTATCAGACGGATGCCAAAAACTTTGTAGATTCACCATCATTGATCATGGAGCAGGAGGGATTTCTGTTGGGGGAAGAACAAACAGGTTTAACGCATGAAACATGAAATATAGGATGAATATGACGGAGGGGTGGTAGAGGAATCAATCTGACAGCTGATAGGGAGAGCACTCTGGAGATGGTAAAGGGTCCAGTGCACCAGGGGGTGAGCTTCTTCAATGTCACCCAGAGCAGGATATCACAAGTTGCAAGCCACACCTTCGGGCCCACCTTGAAGGTAGGTGTTGAACAGTGATGGTGGTCGCCCTGCTTCTGGAAGACCGAGACATACTTAAGTAGAAGTGCAGGGCTCTACCCTATCCCCAGCAGGCGCATCAAAACAGGAACTGATCCGAGGGAACTACCACTTCCCTCTCTTCCACCTAGAACAGTGCTGGTTGGTAACCCAGACAGCATTCGAATAGTGACATGCCCAGTCCGGCCACAGGAAGGGTGTTGTGAGCCAGTTCAACCAAGGGAACAAGACAGAACCACTGGGCAGAGTTACCTTCTGACAGGTAGCAAAGGGTCTGACCCAGCTTCAGCCTCTCCACCTGGTCGTTAGTTTTGAGATGGAATCTGAAGGATAGGTGGGGGGTGGCACCCACCAGGGAGCAGAAGGTCTTTCAGAAGTGGCTATCAAACTGGGGACTGCGGGCGAAGATCACCTTAAATGGGATGATACGTGTCCCCACTGGATGCTGGAGAACAAGCTCAGCTGTCTCATTATCCATGGGCAGCTTTGCCAGAAGAATAAAATGGGTAACCTTTGAGAACCAGTCCACAATTGTCAAGATAACCATGAACCCATCTGATGAAGGCAGGCCAGTGAAAATCAAAGGCAATGCACGCCCACTGCCAGTAGGAGGACCTCCAAGAGCTGGAGAGGACTGCTGGGGGGCAGGTTGAAAGAACTTGGACTCGGGACACACTTGAGAGATGGTAACAAACTTGCGAGTGTCTCAACAGATGGTGGGCAATCAAAAGTGTTGACAGATGACTGCTGGGGCGCAGCAGATGCTAGGGTGGCATACCAGGTGAGAGGAATGGGCCCAGGAGAGGGCTCTGCTTCTCACTCCCTAAGGTATGAAGAAGTGATTTGACATGGAGTCCGCTGGAGAGGGACATGACTGCAAGGTCTCCTGGACCTTGCTTTCCACTTGGAGCTTGGAGGCTGCCAGCAGACTCTGTTCTGGGATGATAGTGCTAGGAGATATGTCAGGAGTAGGAGAATGGAGACGAGATAAAACATCAGGCTTGACATTTTTCACCCAGGATGGTAAGTCAGGTTAAAATGTAAGTAGGCAAAGAAGAGGGACTATCGAGCTTACCTGGGATTTATTCTCCTTTCAGAGAAGAGGAACTTGGAGCCGTATTGTTCCGTCTGCACAAGAGGGGCTATGCTGGTCCTCTCAAGCCACTGCCTCTACTGTTCAAATGCCAGCTTCACTGCCAACAGCTCACGATCTAATAGAATCATTCTTCACAGAAGACAGCCATCAAGGGACAAAGGCACAGGGATAGATCTTGCTGTCGGCCACCCTCTGGAAGAGAGCCGCTCCACTTCCACAATAAATTGACACTAAGGGTCAGGGAGCGCTGGTAAATAACTCTTTCAGCAGGCAGAAGGCAAAGGCTGCCTGTTGGGGCAGCAGAATGGAATCTTTGATGAAGTGAGAGCAGTAAGGGGGACGGCCACCATGGAATTCCCCTGGATGAATTGTCAATAAAAATAATCAAACCCGAGGAATCTCTGCAGCAGTTTCTGGTTCTTAGGGTCTGAACAATCCAGCTCAGCCTGCACTTTTTGGCGATCCATCAAAATTGCACCACGAGACATGGTAAAGCCGAAGAACAGAGCCATGGTGCAGTAGAATTCATACTTCCCCAGCTTGAGGAATAGGGGATTCTCCAATGACTGTTGGATGATCAGGCAGACAGGACAGGTGCGTTCCTCCACGGTCCGAGAGCAGACCAGGTTGTAGTTGACGTAGATGTGGACAAAACTAGAAACCATGTCCAGAGGACATAATTTATGAGGTTCTTGAAGACAGTGGGGGCGTTAGTGAGTCAGAATGGCAGCACTCAGTACCTGTAGTGGTCGTTAGGGCTGTAAAATGCCATCCTCCACTCATTTCCTTCCCTGATGCATACTGGGTGGTAAGCGTTGCGCAGGTCCAGTTTATTACAGAACTGGCAGCCTAGTAGGTTGGAGAAAGCCGAGTCCATCAAGGGCAGAAGGTCAGGATATGATAGAGTTCTATGATAGAGTTCAGCCCACGGTAATCAATACAGGGTTGGAGGAAACATATTTTTTTAGAGACAAAGCAAACACCAGCGCCAGCCAGTGAGGAAGAAGGTTAAATTATCCCGGAGGTCAGGGACTTGGTCCCTACTTCTCCATTGCCTTGGGTTCGGGATCTGACAAGGAGAACAGCCAGCCCCTGGGGGGGCGACGTTCCTGGAAGGTCAATGGCACAACTGTAGGGTCAGTGCGGCAGAAGTAATGTGGCACAGGTCTTGGTGAATGCCTGGTGAAGGTTGTGGTAGATGTTTGGAACCCCCATCAGGTCTAGTGGCTCCATCTTGTGGTCGGGAGTAAGCGGTAAATGGGATTGAAGCTGACCAAAGACTGGAATGAGCACGGGATCAACTCCAGGATGGAACCGGAGACCCAATCCACATGATGGTTGTGGCATTCCAACCAAGGCTTTACCAATACCAACGGCACATGGGATGACTCCAGGATATAGAATGCAATTTTTTTGGTGTGGTCATTGGAAGTCAACAGGGTCACTGGTATAGTCAGTGATATCCAGGGGGGTGATCCCTGTGAGACCCTAGGAGTGGATGGGCACAGGTAGGGACATGGATGGGATCTTAGGGCATCTGGTGAGCCAAGGATAGATAAAGTTCCCATCTGTCCTGGAGTCAATTAGCACCTTAGTGGAGAGTTAGTGCCCCTGTGGGTGATCTTGATGCAAAGAAGTGGTTGGGAGAAACATATAACAGCTGCAGAAAGCACCTCTCTTCTAGAATCAGGGTGAGGTCGCCCAACAGGACATTCAGCAATTAGGTAAGCAGCACCTCTACAATACAAGCAAAGGCTCTGGTGGACCTGTTGCAGTCGCTGAGCAGGAGACAGGTGGTATAGTTGCACCCAGTCGATCACCATGGATTCCAAGGGACCCAGATGAGGGATGGCTCGGGGTAGAAGCCTAGGACAGTAAGGCACAGCCAGTGCCTGTAACCTAGACAGTCGATCCAACCACTTCTCCTGCAGCCTGGCATCAATCCAGAGATCCACATCAATCAGCCCATCCAGTTTGGTAGGTAGTGCGAAAGCGGTGAGTTTGTCCCAGATCCAGTCTGCTAGTCCAAAAAGTAAGTGTCATAGAGTACACAGGGGTCCCAGCGCGTGAAGACTGCCAGCATGCGGAAGTGACTGGCATGGCTGGACCTGGACCGATAAATAAACAACTTCCTCATCTCTTCAGAAAATGCAGTGATGGTATGCACCACAGGATCTTCTCTCTCCCATCAACCAGCTGCCCAGTCTCAAGCCCAGCCAGTCAGATGAGATGAGAGGTAGGCTTCATGAGAGCACTCTGTCGGGAATGCAGACGGCTGTAATTAGAAAACAATAGAACACTGGCCAGGAACCTGCAGCAGGTCATAGAGTTGCTGTTGTAGGGGTCCAACATGAATAGGCTGGGCTCCGAGTGGGCTACAGCCTGAGGGAGGGTTTGAAGAAGAATGGCGCTGGTGGCTTGGGCGAAATTTGCAGAATCCCAGGAGATGTCGGTGATAGCCACTAGTTGATTAGAGATTACGCTAATGGACAAGTGTAGCTGATACAGTGGCGGATCTAGGAAATTTTACATGGGGTGGCAAAGGGGTGGCAAGAGGTGTGGGAGGGGTGGCATGGTACATCCTCAGTGCGGTATTAGGAAATCCCCAATTCCAATGAAGTTGGGACATTGTGTAAAACGTGCATAAAAACAGAATACAATGATTTGCAAATCTCAATAACCCATATTTTATTCACAATAGAGCATAGACATCATATCAGATGTTGTAAGTAAAGACGGGCAGAGGTTCACCAATCTGCGAAAAAACTGCGTCTAAAAATTGGGGAACAATTTCAGAAAAATATTCTTCAACGTATTTATTGTACAGTGTGTCCTAAAAAAGGAAACCAAGAGTAAATGGTTAATTCTATAATAATTACTTAACATTCTTTGATTAAAAATGGCATTTGGCGTTATATAACTATGTCTTCTGTCTAATGATGTCAAGTTAGTGGAGCTTGAGCACACTCACCTGAACAACAATGACACTTTTGGAGTAATTCTGTAACCACTTTGTGCCAGATTACATAAAATGATGACAGGCCTAAACACGGATGAACCTGGATGATCAGTTTCAACTTTTCATTGTCAGGGCTATTAGTGCTTTAGGTAATGTAATGTGTACTGCTTTAAATGTAAACCCTACTAGCTGCATGACCGATGTGCTCAAATCAAGCAGCTGACAACAGAACAATGAGTTCTGACAATGATGCCTGACTAAGTTTGTTTTCTTTGTATGATATGAAAAAGTACACAGTTGTGTAAATAATAGTCCTAATTAAGCAATATCACATGAGAGGGAGTGCTGTTGTGCTGAATATCAGCACTGGTGTGATTCGGTCGTAGGCACGAGGCCGCAGACCGAGTGCCGCAGATAATCACACCAGTGCTGATATTCAGCACGACCTCGAGTGTGATATTGCTTTTATACAAAAGTTCTACAAGTGCATTTTATTAAGAGTAATAAGCGACAAGAGATTATGATTTGTTTGTTAATTTAATCATTTATTTGGCTCCGCCAACACAAATAACTGATGTAGCGTTAAATAACGGTTATTAGAACGCCTGTACAGCGGAGTGATGTCTGTAAAAAGTCCCAGTGCTGTTGTACTCTATATCAGCACTCATGGAATGTCTCTTATCCAATCAAATTACATGGTCGTAACTAACTGTTGTATAATTAGTTTTATAGATACTAAGTTTCAACAGAATATTCCTCATTTTATCCCCAGTTTCCTTTTTTTCAGGACACACTGTATTATTATGCCTTCCAAGATGTAGTAGAGTGAATATTTAGGGCTAATGAAATAAAAGTACCTCAAAATAAATACAGCAAAAGTACTTAAGTCACAGTCCAGGACTGATATTGGCCATCTCTTTTAAGAGAGCTGCAGACGACGATTGTTGTGCTGTGCAGCAAAACGTCTCACAAACATATCCAAACCTAGCTCTTTTGCACGTTGTTTCTCAATACTGAGAACAGCTAGATTTCTAAGACGATCGTCTGATGATTGTCAGGCTACATAGACCTCTAGTCGTGTGGTGGAATTTCCGCCAAGTCGGATATTGCTCCTGCCGCGAGTACTTATGAGCTACGTCAAAAAAAAAACGGAATTGCTAGATCTATACAAACATATATACGGTAAAATAATAATAATTATATTTCAAGTTTTAATGGAATTTAAGAAATTTTGCCTGGTTCGGCTGACACAAGCCAAATTCATTAAGTTTACAACAAGGGCTAACGGTAGTAGGTACGGACCCGCCCGTACCTTTACCTGTGATGGAATAAGAGGCTAATAATACCGCTGCCTTACCTTTAGCATACAGGCTAGAGATACGGGTCCGTGCCCGTAGCCACTGCCTTGACAGTAAGGACCTGGTTTTATTATGCAGCCTCATTGCAGTGATATTGATCACATAACACTGAAACTTAACAGCGACCCTCTGGATTCAACACGCCTGTTTTTGATATCTAGCTAAATGCTTCCTAAACTGTTCTCGTTTTTACTATAATCAAAACTAACCGAAGGGAAAAATGCTCCAACAAATTACACGGGAGTGAGTCACTTTTGACAAGCGAATAATGAGCGCATTGAACCATCGCCTTTAGCGTACATTCCACCTATTACAAATTTAACTTAACTTTAAATTCGTGTGTTAAAACGTCACCGGGGGAAACTGAATTTACCTGGAGAAAGTTGGGTGGCTAAGTGGCTCCACTCTGCCGCGCTGGACGCAGACTCCAACATGTGTCCATGACAACTGACACGCCAGCGCGGAACAGGAGGCTTGTCGCGCAGACTCCGCCCGTTTGATGCAGGACCGTAGCTAAGTATTTGAGGAGCCAATATCATATTTTATTATTTTTTGGTGAATTCATCTTTTATTTCGATGCTTTGAGGGGCTTTTAGACATAGTGGTGATTTGTTTTGCAAGTATAGTTTTAAGAACATTAAAGTTGGGGGGGCAGCTAGGGGGGCAAGGCTTGACAGTGGGGGGGCAGTTGCCCCCCTCTGCCCCCCTGTAGATCCGCCCCTGAGCTGATACATTTTTTCGGCTATTCCTGTCTGTGGGGATCCGCAGGTTGCATTTGTGGATGGACTGAGCTGTTATGAACCACACAAGGAGAATCCAGATGCAGATCGATTAAACAGCCTCTTGGGCTGTGTATTATAGGGCCAGAACCAAGGATCAATACTACTGAAGTAGACGTAGGCAATTTTCTGTCTGGGACAGTCTGAGTCAGGCAATCTGCATTCAGTAGTTGAGGGGATTTCCAAGCTCCAGTCGAGAACTTTCCAGGGGTCAGAAGCCAGGTAGTCAATCAAATTGCTGCACCGGCAGGACTGCACATTCCCAGAAACACCACAGTGCAAAAAATGATCAGATAAAAATACTAGGTAAAATGAATTTACTTATTTTAAGACTTAAAACACGTATTTCTATCACCATTTTTCTTAGTAAGACAAAAAAAATTTCTTGTTTTCCGGTCATTTTTACTAGCTTGCCAATGGGGTAAGTAAATTTCACTTGTCAAGTCAAATAGTAACTTGTTTTAAGTTTTTTTTTGACTTGACAAGTGAAATTTACTTACCCCATTGGCAAGCTAGTAAAAATTACCTCAAAACAAGAAACACCTGTCCCTGATGCTCTCTTCAGAACTGGAGTTGGTCCACGGGTGCTACACTGCAGCTGCCCATTGTACTTAAGTAACTAAGATAGGTAAAATTGTGATGACAAATTTTCTGTGAGGTTCAAAAAAGTATCATAATTCTTCATCTTAAATTGTAAGGCAGATAAAAAATTCTCCTGTTTTGACCTTTATGGGGGGCTCATTTCACCACTGTTGGATCGGCATAGGTCAGCATGAAACTTAAGCATAACTTAAGCAGTTAGTGCAGGTATCAGTCAACACGCTCAAGCAACATTTTAATCAGGAGCAAGCACAAATGCATGCAACAAAAAGCCAAGAGGTTCAGTAATAAAAAACATTGTTATGCAGAGAACGGTGAAAAGGGAGTGAAGAAAGAATGAATGAGTGAAGAGTGAAAAGCAAAAGGGGGTGGAAAGGGAGGGGAGGGGGTATAACCCAGGCTACACTTTTATTGAACTCTTCAGGGAAAAATACGATAGAAATGAAAAAATAACACACATAAAACAAGGCGAAATCATGGGAACAGGAGCGTATTTCTCTTCTCAACCTCTCTTGCCGTGTGCCTATGTCTTTTTCCCACCATCAGTCTTTTTTCATAACTTCCAGCCAAACAAGGTTTTTTCTTTTGCTTCCACAATCGAAGCATTAAATTTCTCCTTTTCCCCTGTCTGTTTCCTCCTGCAACTTTTTTTCCTATCTATCTGTAATAGTTTTCTCTCAATCCTACCCCCTCCTTCTCCCTGTCCCTCCCTCGCTCCCTTGCTCACTCACCCCCTCCCTGGTCCACTTCATTATGAAGCAGTATGATAATTGGAAACACAAAGAGCTTGAAGGAAAGAAGACTGGGAGGATAAAAAAGAAAAGCATGTCCTTTATAAAGACGAGCCAAAATTCACTTCACATCTGCAGCCAGGGAATGGGCGTCAGACATTGACAGAAGGTACTAACAAATAAGGAATAGTGACAGATAGCTTTATACACACAAATGATATGGCAAGGGTTCATAGTGAAAGTAACATAACAGTCTCATAACAGATGCAATAGCAATCTCACCTTTACAGTGATACAACTGCATTTAGTGTAGTCATGCCTCTGGCTTTAGAATCGTGATAATTATGCGATGACGAATTCCTGTAAACTGAGATTCCAACCAGGAGGGAAAGCAAACAAGAAACAAATGTTTTGGCAACCAGAGATTTCAAACAACAGGAGTGGTTACAGAAAGAATAACAGGCTGCCCTCTGCCTAACCTTTTGTGCACTTCATTTTCAAACGCTACAGTTTTTGAATATTTTGAGGCATACACATAAACATTCAGGAATAAACCCATGTAGAAACATGCTCATATAAACACACACATGCTTATTAACAAACATCAGTCATACAAACAGTTCACGCAGGCACAGACATTCCATCACAAATATGCACGTACAAAAACCCAGACATGAACACACGCATTCATACTCAAGGGTGATTTTATTACGTATATCTTTGTAGACCTGGAAAGGACCCCATTATCCCCAGCACAGCCTTCTTCATGAAAAGGATTCAACAAGCGCTGGAAACATTCCCAGAGATTCTGATCGATATTTACATGATTGCACCATGCGGTTGCTGGAGATTTGTCGCCTGCATATTCATGCTGCGAATCTTGTGTTCCACCACATCCCTAAGGTGCTCTATTGAAATGTGATCTGATGTCTGTGGATGCCAGTGCAGTGCATTGAACTCGCTGTAATGTTTTTTGAACCAGTCTTGAGATGACTTGTGCTTTGTAAAATGATGCATTATCCTGCTGGATGTAGCCATTAGTTGATGGGTGGACAGTGGGCAGAAAGGAATGCCAAAGGAAGGCAACAATACACACCAGGCATTTACAAGCTGCTCAGTTGGTCTCTTTGGACCTTCTGTGTGCCAAAAAAAATGTTCCCCACACCATTACAATGCCACCACAGACCTGAACCATCAGCACATCACAGTGTACTTCATGTTGTTCATGACTAATTGACTCCACCATCTGCATGTTATGGCAGAAGTCAAGATTCGTCAGACCAGGCAACGATTTTCCAGTCCTCAAACATGCAGTTTTGGTGAGCCTTGGCACACTGTAGCCTCAGTTTTGTTTTCTCAGCTGACAGTTGAAGAATGTGGTATGGTCTCACAGGAAATTTTTTTTGTTTGTTTTTGGAACCATTTTCTATAAACTCTGAAGTCTGTTTTTGGTGGAAGTCCCGCAAGATCAGTGGATTCTGAGATACTCGGACCACACTCTTGGGCGCCGACAATATTCTACCATTAAATTCACTGTGATCACATTCTGATATTTGGTCTGAACTGAACTGCTTGACCACGTCAAAATGTTGTTATGCATTCCGAGCTGGACTACAGGTGCACCTGATAAACTGGCCATTGAGTGACATTCACACACACACACACACACACACTAATATGAGTGCAACATCATTTAAAAGTGATTATCAGTAGCACATGCAATCTCTCCTGTCCTAGTGGTTTTTCCCTGGACCTCCTAGTTTGTCTCCTCTTATTCCTTTTTTTTTTTTTCAAACTCCGGCCATATTAGTCTCTAATCAATCCCACATGGACCAGAGTAGAACCAAGAAAATACTGGACAGAGAATAGCTGCTCGCCTCATAGTTTTGAGGGTGCACGTGTACAATTGTGTGAAATATGGGCAATCATATCATAGAACTATCATTTACAGCACCTCTGTGTGTCTGAGTGCCTGGGGTTGCAAGACACACCATTGCTCCAATCGTCTCCAAACTTCGCAAAAACACTGGTCATGGGTCTAGCATAAGTTTGGTTGCTCCAAAATCTTTAGAATTTTCCACAATTTAAGATGTCATTATTCTTTGGAAATTTAAATAGAGCGACTGACTGTTTCACAAATTCTGACATCCTGGGAAGGTGCATTTGCCGGAGCCTGAGGAAGGCATAGCTGGCTACCAAACTGTAGCCTGCAGTAAATTCAGTATGAGTACCTTACAATGCTAGTCCACCAATAAAGGGATATGTTTTGAGAGCAGTTTGGTAGGTTACACAAAAATGCAGACAGCAAATGGAATGACAGAACTCTGAGGCTTTTCTTCCGAGGTTAAAGACTGGCAAGGGATCAAGGTCAAATTTAGGTATAGGGTTACAGACTCAGGTTTTCATAAGGGCCATTTAAGTGAGAACATCACAGCAGCAGGTCCACTGGTTTTAACCCCAGAACACACAGGCATGCATTTATTGGGGATCAGTAGAATCTTTCATGCGTTTTTCAGTCTGCACTCACTAATTGCACATAATTGTCATTTTACAGAGCAAGAAGTTGACAATGTAATGGAGAACAACTGTGAAACAATGTTCGATTTGAGTGATACCAGGTACTTGAACACAAATACTAATTTTGTGGCTTAGAAGCAATGAACTGAGCACAGGCAAAGAGAACGGGGACAGTTTAACACATTACAGGGGCAGTTTAACACATAGAAATCAAAATTATGGGAACAATATTATTCTTTCTCTCCTGTGCTTGCGTTATTTCATATTCTTGCTTTGACCATTTCAGGTCCTGGGCATAGAGGAAGAGATGAACAGGGAGGTCATTCAACTGAGTTAGCGACCTCATTGCATTCAAATAGTTTCACTCGAAAAGTGAAAAAGAGAGAGAGAGAGAGAGAGAGAGAGAGAGTTTCCACTGTGAGGTTTCAGTTACAATTCACCGAGCTGAGTTGGCCTTGGCAAAAGAGAGTAGTAGGGAGGGAGAGTGAAATGAGACAGAGAGATGGAGGGAGGGAGAAGAGAAGGGCTCCTTGGCAATGGGGCACCAAATATTTCTGAACACTCAGAAAGACAGATTACAGTCTCATTTTACACCTCTGTGGCCCTCCCTCCACCCCGTTGCTCTCTATCTATTTCTTTCACTCTCCTTTTCCCTTTGATCCCTGCCTCTCTCTGCTTCTGCCAGTGACACACTTGAGCCAGAAGAACAATGGTGTTTAAAAATGACCCAGACTGTGGCCACTGACTTATTCACTCGCCCCTTGTTCAGACCCTTCTTCCTCTCCCACTATCTGTCTCCCTCTCTCTTTCTCTCTCTCTCCTCCCTGTCTCTCTCAACAATGTGTGCAAAGAATGTGTCACACCAGCACAAAAGAACAAAAGAGATGTGAAGGGAATGAGGAAAAGTGAGAGAGAGAGAGAGAGAGAGAGTGAAGGGGGAGAACATAGGTCCAGTAGTGCGTCAGGCTGTCGTTCCCTGCATATTCTTGATACACTTTTTTGTTCATAATTATCAGGAGAGTCCCAAACCAAAGTTTTCCAACAACAAATAGCAACACAGCTATATTAAAAATCAAAGAGATCTCTGGATTTTTTAAATCTCCTGAGAAACAAAATTCATACCGGTACAGTATTTTCTTTAAAGAGAAGGGAACACAAGCAATTTGCAAGCAATAATTTTCATTGGTAATGCAAAAAACCTTCTGCTAATCTAAACTACACTGTAGAAGTCATGCACCAAATGAAAGACCTGTGTGCAAGAAGTACCTAAGTCACAAAAACACTTATGAGACTTTGGGGGTAAAAGTTTTCAAAACATGCTGCAGATATTTTTTTTTATGGTAGCATACTATGGAATCCATTGCTGTGACAAGAAGCTATTGAGAGCTGACAAACCTTTTTTGTGGAAAAATGTGCATGTTTTACAAAGTTAATAAGAACATTAGTTTTGGAATCAAGTACATATTTCTGCTATATACCTGGACTTCAGTACAGTTACCACTAAATGGATGGACTTGAGTACTTTTAACAGATGAAGCCAACTTTCCAGCCTCCATCGTTGCCATTTTCACAGCTAGTCACGTGACATATTCAAAGATTTTGATTGGACAGTCATGAACTTTCAGGGACTTACTTGAGTATTTCATGCACTAAAGTTTAGTGAATTTGACAATGGCAACACATGATCACACAGGACTTGAGTACTTCGTCTGAGATCTTTGGTAACACACGATGGCCTGGCCAGTGTGGCCTTTAATACTGGTGTCAGCTCATTTTGCATAATGTGACTTAAGTGATCTTCAAATAGGCGATACAATTTAGAGAAGTTTATTTTTATTACAGGAAAGAACACATCAACACATTTTCAGTGATATACTGCATCAAGAAAATCCATTTGTCAGTATGTTCACCATACAAGTGTGAAAAAATGTAAGACAATTTCAAAGAAGTTCTGAGATTACGCGCAATTACGTCAGCTGCATTATTTACATCATTTAAGCTATATTACCTTCAATAAAGACATGCGGATACTTGCAAAAAAGGAAAAAAATTTGGCAAACTTGGCTCCAAAACACGGTTGACTTAACCGTAAATGAATAGGACAACAACAAAGCCTGTGGTTACGCAGAGTTAAACCTAATCCCCGCTGAAATTAATATCAAAGGGATGTCAATTAAGAACTACCATAAAGCATGCCAAATGCCTGTGTGACAGCCGGTGCAGCGAAAGAAGTGAGATCGTGATCATGAAATGGAAGACTGTAATTGCGATCGCTTAAAAGGGCTCGTGACGACATGAATCTATTGTGTAAAGCAAGGTGAATAGTGAGCAGGAGATTTTTTTTTAGCCTAATCACGAATTTAGGAACATATAAAACACGACATGCTTTCCTTGATAACATCAAATGGAACAATACCAGTGGAATGGCGGTGAAATCCCCAGGTATATCATGTTTACACGTACTACTAATAATGTAACAATGATACATGTGTATCACTTTGTATCTTCTATTCGATACGCCCTATTGTTCAGTATGCTATTGTAAACTTTCGTTATGTAGTGTGGGATTGCACTAAACACATGTCAGTGCCAACTAAAGTAGTCCATTGTGTCATATTAAATATGACACGAATCATCAAATCATCCCCTGCCATTATGTATGTGGGCCTCTGTGGCCACGGTGTTTGCCGCTGGTTGTCTCGGTAACAGGATAATAATTTGAAGAGGATGGTTGGGGCTATTTTGCGCGAAAAAGATCATCCATCAATAGTTAATGTTAAAGGACCCCATTGTCCCTGATTCCATCCATTATCTATGGTATGCATGACCTTTTGCCATATTGGTACCCTTTCCCACTCCTGCCTCCTTCTTCCTCTTCGCAGCCCGTAGTCCGTTCCCAAATGCTTACGCTCACGTCTTATACCCCAAACAGCAGGGCGCCTGCGCCTCGACTGGTAAAATTCCGGCCACTTCCGCCCGTCAGTGAATGCCCGGTTCTATTCGCTCTCGCTTACATACAGAATGCCGCTTCATACAATTGCTTAATTGAGCAGATTACATATGGCCAGATGGGCAATTTTCTCTCTCTCTCCGTGTGTCACGATTTGAGCCATCACGATTGGTTTTATCTGGTGCACTTTGACTCAGAAAATACAGACAAATTGTTAACACCTTTAACAGATTTGGTTATAGTTTCACTGATTTCGTTTTTAAACTCTTTTCCATTGATCATAAGCACCAGTACTCTAATTGCAATTTGCTACGAGTCACTGTCCTGTATTTCAAATTAACTTCCTTCTTGCTTAAAAAGGCCAGCAAGCTTGCACCGGTATTTTGCCTATCCTCGTGAGTGAAAATGTTAATCCCACAGCCTAATGCATTACAATTCTTCATTATCTGCCAGCGTGTGCAGACGCGGCGTTTTCCTTTATTCTTTTGAAAGCGGCAAGATTAAAGCCGAAGTTAGAAGCTGTAGGAGGTTGTTAAGGCGCCTCTCGAAGACACATGGTCACAAAGGGGTGGGACTTATTATTAAATATTGGCTCTCTATTGGGACGTTTGTGAGAAAGGGGAGGGTTAGAAGGCTTGGAAGGCGGGATTTGAATAAAATAGGGCGTGTCCCAAGCAGTAAAATTAGGGGCGATTTTTCAAATCAATCCCATTCATACTGATGCCGTCAGAAACATGCGGTGACAGACCGCCAAGATAAGGATCTGTGTCGATAGTGAGGGTAATTGAGAGAGAGAGAGAGATCGTAAGAAAAGGATTGAATAGTCGTGAAGAAAGAAAGGAATTTCCAAGTGACGAGAGGACAGCTCTCAGGTCGGGGAAAAGTAACGGAACTCGATCAGATTGGAAACAGAAGCGCCAAGAGAGGACCATAGTTTCCGAAATCCATATTACAGTTTACCTTAGTACAAAACAGTAGACAGTGAGTGAAATTATAGCGATTTCATTTCCACATAATAATTTTGTGTGTTCGAGCATATCTACCGGAAACATGGATCGCAAAATCCCCAATTTCGCTGGAACCTGGAAAATGAAAAGTTCAGAGAACTTCGATGAACTTCTGAAAGCATTGGGTAAGCGGTAATGATGCTGATGCTTATGACGAGGATGATGGTTATGTCATTTATGCAGGTGGCGGTTCACAGTAAAATAAATTAGGCTATAATATATGTAAGTTGACCTTCCATTTAAAGTTTGGTTACTTTCATATTCGCAAACACTGGCGAACAGGCGCACTAACACTCCAATGCAAGGATGCACACGCACTCACAGCTGTGCTGTTTCAGCGTCGGAAGGGTGGGGGGTCTTTGTCATTCATTCAAACTTGGAAATTCAGTTACTGCCCCCACTTCACTCCGAACACAATGGAAGCAAACGGTAGCACATCTGTGTCGCTGCGCGCGAGGACAGATCGCCGCTTGTGTGGGGATGATGTGACGAGATTGGTGCGCCATGCACGCGCGTTTAAGAGTTCTTAATATGTCTGATATCTAATTTCTATGGCAAAATGGAGCGTCGAAATTTGTGTCGCTTCCTCGCGTTGCATCTTCACCATTATCCACCAATTTTCCACCAATATCTTTTGATGAGCATTCGCGTGTTCAAATAATTTGTCATGCGGGGTGCGCCTGTATCTACTGCATGGTGCATGGCTGCCTGCCTCGCCTTTTTGGTAAACTTTTGTTCCATTGCGTGTTTTTTTTTTCAGTACTTGCTGACTGACCTATCGGCGTGCGCTGTTATTGGGACAGTGTGTGTATTGTACGCAATATGTTACTCAATACTTTTGTTACCTGCCAATCTGCGTGCCTCTTTGTCTGTGAATGTTAAATTTCTCCTAAATGCCGCATTGTTCTCGTAGGAACAACCGGAATTAGCGCTCATCCTTGCATTTTAATTTCGCAGTTTGAGTGATGCGCCAATTATGTTGCATCACTCATCCCCTATTAGACTTATGTAGGGTAGTGGGCACCATGCTCATACAGTGTGTGTGTGTGTGTGTGTGTGTGTGTAAAAGATAGAAATAGAGAGAGGAAGAGAGCGATAGAGAGGACTGAGCCAGGCCGTCGAACTCTGCTCCCGGAGCATTCATATATTTAAATTTATTACTAACTCGTGGCTAAGGGAGATCACTGTCACATGATGTTTGTGTGAAAAAATGCAGGAGTGCAGTTCTTCAGGAACAAAATTCTGCAGCCCATAGACAGACAGAAGAAGGAACAAAAAATGTTGTGACGATCAGAATGAAGCAGGCTAATGGAGATGGGGAAAAGGTTGGTGAAGACAGAGTTTAGATGGGTGGAGCATCTGAGGAACAGTGAGTGTGTGCAGTGATGAAGGGGAAGAGTGTGTTTGGCAGGAGGACCGCGGGTGAGACAGGGATAACTGGCAGAGAGGGAAATCACTTTGAGAGAGAAAGAAAGGGAGCAAATGGAGAGGAGGAGCTGGAATGTGCTTAAGAGCATAGGCACGATGGAGATGACAAACCAGCCTGTATTTCTGTTGTGTCCCATCTTGTTTTACTTGTACTAGTGCCAGGTCACAGGTAAACGCTATGTGCCGCACTGGTGCCGTATCTCCTCGAACATAAACATTGACACTCTAAATATGGCTTTGGCGGCTTGGATTCTGCTGGGCTGCAGGTGCTTGGAGCTTGCAAGGACAAAAAAAAAAACATGCATTCGCAGGGACATGTGAGAATTCAAAAGCAGCCAGTCAGAGAAAACTGACGAGTATTTTAGCCCACACGCAAGCAGAAAAGCTATGCTTTCCTTCTGCGATTCAAATGCAAGTGCTTTATTGGCGTGATTGACTGAGACAAACGGCTGAGTTCCTCTGGGTTTCATTAAAGGGGCACTGCACAGCTGGGTGCAACCTGTCACCACCCCCCTTCCCCCTGTACACCCCAGTCCCCTCCTCCCTCCGTCCCAAATGCTTCCTCTGCCCCCTGTCCTTTGACCCTGACCCTGACCGTTTGTGTGAGCGTGGATGTGTGTGGCCATTTTTTCCGATTCACTTACAGGACAAAATGGACCTTAATATGGAATAATGATTAATGGCCATTGCCGCCTTGCTTCGTAATAGCTGCAGGCCTATATATCTGTGTCAATGTGTGCTTTTTAAATGTAAGTCAGGGAATGTATGAATTAACACTTTGTGACCAGTGGGAATGTGTCAAAGATAAAAAGTGTGAAACTCAATTTGACAAATGGACACACACACACACACACACACACACACAATAAGACAGACTCAGTCTCTGTCTTTCTCTCTCTCTGTCACTTCCTCGTTTTGTCCCAGCCTTTGCCCTCTCAATCATTTTCACTCCCTTTTTCTTTTTTTTCTTTTTCCCCATTCTGCCCCTTTCTCCATCTCTGTTTCCTGACAGGAAGGTGTAATAGATTACCATGTCCCCTGGGACAATTCCAATAACTTCCCCCTCTTTCTTCACTCTAAACTCATAGAGCCACACACAGGCTCAATCTCTCTTTCTCTCCCTCTTTCTCACTCACTCACATACAAACACACTCATGCACACTCACACCATGATCAAATTCTTGTTCCACCAGTCAGACAACTGTTGTTCTCAGGGAAATGGGATATTTTCTAAACTTTTTGCGTAGAGCTGGGATTTAGGGGAAGGTTTGGTCAGTGTTTTGAATGTGGCGTGGCAAGTTAAATTTCCGTTGATTAAATGCTTAAGTCATACTTTCCGATAAAAGGGTATTGCCAGTGCAGCTGCTTTTGGGGAACACCTTGTTGACAGTTGAGCATGTCCCTGTGGAGGATAATGTTAGCAGAATAGTCTATCTGAATGATATCATAGATTCTATCCTGCTGAATTACTTCCCTGGATTCCAAATGAGATCATTGCATATGTATGTTTCCCTCCATCCTCTTCGTTTAGCTCACCTTCCTAATTATAAATCCTGATCTTGAGGCTAACAGAGCCTACACTGTGACAGGAGTTCATGAATAATGCTATTTTAATGTGCAACAGGTCATTAGCGATGTCATATCTGTTTATTTGACATCGAATTGTGATTAAAGTGTTAGCTCTTGAAGCAAAGTGCTGCAGTTTCACTCTTTGGTAACTTTCCGAACTAATAAAATAATGCTACACTTCGCAGGCAGATTTCTATTCGGCATGTTCTTTTCATATTGTCAGATAGACTGCGCAAAGTTTGTAATCGTGCGCCACTAACGTGTGCTATTAAGTGAAGATAATGTGTATCGAGCTGTACGGGTGTTTTTTTTACCTGCTCCTTAGGGGTGAACATGATGCTGAGAAAGATCGCAGTGGCAGCTGCATCCAGCCCCTCGGTAGAGATCACTCAGGACGGAGAGACCATGTCCATACGCACTTCCACCTCCATCCGGACCACCCATGTCTCCTTCACCGTGGGCGAGCCCTTCAATGAAACTACCGTGGATGGTCGTCCATGCACGGTAGCACCCAATGCCTGCCACTGTTCCAAAATGCCCCTCCATCTTCACATTGCTCTTCTCCTGGGAGCCTTCTCCACTGCAGCCGCCCCCCAATTCATGCTATCATTTTCATCATGTTTGAAGAATGTATTTCTCTCAGTCTTGCCCTCGTCTCAATCTTTCCTGTATTTTTTTGTTTCTCCCACCCTTGGGTCTCCACCCTTCCATTGCTCAGTTGTTCTCCTCTTCCTTGGCCTTATCCATGGTATTTCCCTCCAGTAAGGGTTTGTTCATTTTTGTAATTACATTATCACTTCTGCCCTTCATTTCCTGGGAAAGCTGTTCCTTTGTCTCGCTCTGCCTCAATCACTCTTTCTCTCTCATACACAAATGCATGCATTCACTGACATATGAACACACTTACACACAAATGGGCCTCTCTAGATCAAAACAGTCTCCAAAGCAAACACTTTGTTCTCTTTAATGGTAACAATGAAGACAGTGTTGAAATGTCAGTGAAGTGTAAGTGCATATGAACTCATTAATGCAGCTGTCCATCTTCTGCCTGAATTCTCTCTTCCTCTACTGCGGTGACTGTGAATTTCCCAGGCGGTGTTATTAATATACGCCAATTCCATTTTTGCCCATGATTATTTTAACTGGTTTCCTCATTGTTGGGGTGAGGGTAGATATGCAGGGTCAGCATTATGAGCTGTACATCTCTTCTTACAAATTTTTAGAGTCACCCCGTGTGGGAGACAGAAAACAAGATCAGCTGTCAGCAGGTTCTGCAGAAAGGAGAAGGGCCCAAGACTGCTTGGACCCGTGAGATAACTAATGACGGCGAACTTATCTTGGTAAGCCGACACTTTCCCAGCTAATAGCTTGGTCTTGGGCAAGATTCATCAAAGGCATTTTTGTGCATCAAGATTAAGAGTATTACACAGCATGCGCGTATAAACAAACCCCTGACAAAGAAGTTTGCAAGTTCATACAAAAACCACACCCTCAAATTAGCATTGTAAGACTAAACCAAGGTTCCATGTTGTACCGGCAGGGTTTAAAATATGAGTTTAAAAATGCATGCAATTGTGGACAGTATGGCCACGCATATATATTTTTTCTGATGTCTTCTGGTATCAGTTGTCACTGTGAAATTTTTTCAGCATGAGCCGCGTTTGTATGGGGAGGCCGGGATGGGTTATGTTTCAGTTGTGGCTGTTGGAGCCGAAAGCATTAACCATCCTCTCATTTATGCATTTCAGACAATGAGTGCCAACGATGTGGTATGCACCCGCGTCTACTTACGGGAGTGAGAGACAGAAGCATCCTGACATCCGCCTTTTTTCCTTTCCTTTTCTTTGACTCACTTCGGCTGTCAGAGCTGAGTGCTGCTGCCTGCTATTGGATATTCTTAGTTTTTCACTTAAGTGTGACAGACAGACAGAGTGATGGTGTGTCTGCGAGGTTTTTGCGCACCTGAGTGTAGTGTCCATGAGTAAGAGTTAGCCTGTCAGGATGTCAGTTAGTCACAGTATTAAGCATTGTGACAGTGCTGTGATGAAAGTGTTGTTTGTCCTGTTCTGTGTCTTTGTGTCAGTCATTGTAAGATCTCTCCCTCAGTGGGTTGCTTGGTTAGTCTTTCTGTGTCAGTGTCTCGGTGTTTTGTTCTTTTGAAAAGTGCATATTTATACAATACTAGAGTACGGTTCCTACTTTGTATTCCTTTAATATAAAATGTGTTCATAGATAGCAAGTTCAATGACAGAACAATAAAGTTTTGTTCAGGAAATTACTATAATGGAGTGCTTGGACTTGATATGCTGTCATGTATTGTCCATTGGGATAATTATTACATGCTGGTAAAACTATTTTTTAAGTGTTGATAAACATATACTAAAATACAAATGTAATGATGACAAAAATTACATACAGGATTCATTTTCATCTAACATCGTATTGTTTTAGATATTCACTTATTCATTTAACTAGCCTTACCAAGCATCAGTCAGTCGGTCAAAGATATTAAACAAAAACATAATTCATTTCAGTATAGATACAAAAATTGAACCAACTCTGTTATTTGCCTGGTAACTCCGTCAAGCTACAGAAACTGCTTCATGTTTCTCCTTCATGATTTTACCATGATTTTGGCCTTTGTTTGCACTCCCATTAAATAAAAAACATAAAATTTAAAAAAAAAATTACAATGGGTACAAAAGTCACATCAGGTAAATGCCTCCGTACTGGTATCATATTCACCTACGATGTCAGCAACTTTGAAATAGGAAATGGAATGGTCCTTTTCCTGATAAAAAAAAAAAACATTTGGAGTGAAGTAGAGGTCCTTTGGCTGCTGTCTCAAAGAAAAAATGTTTTCAGTTGGCCAATGAGCCTCACTGACTCCACCATGAAGGTGGATTGCATTAGCAGGGCTGCTGCCGTAAGCATCTGGAGACTGAACAGTGACCAAATTCACAAAAAATGTCATGCACAATGTCAAGTTCAAACGTGTAGCATTTGTTGTGGTAGGGTCATGAATTCAGAAGTTGACTGACAGTTGGTTTCTGAACACCTCCCCTCTCACATATAATGATATCCTGGAATGAGGACATGGAAAGAGGGAATTGTTCATTTAAAATGATGTTTTAGATCATTATGACTGTCATAGACTCACTACCAATTAGAGTTTTCTTAAAACGCAAGAACGTGCAGATTAACACATTTTGTTTTAGGCTTACAGTCACCTGCCTGCATCAAGAAAAACTTGCTAGATTCTCAGGGACTCATGTCTACCTCCTTCTCATTTATTTATCTCAGTCTTATTGTTCCCTCTCTATGTCTACTATAAATCTCAATTTCAGCCAACTTCCTTAGCTCGAATGACTCTTTCACTTCTTTTTTTGTCTTTCAACACCTCCTTTGCTTTCAGTTCAGGCTTCAGCCATATAAGTCCAGTTCAAGTATATTAAAATGAATCAGCTTTATTTTAGAATAGGCATCGTCCCTGAAGTTTTTTGATCAATTAATTGATCCAGTCTGGGGCCAAAAAAAAAGTACTTAGGATGAGAAAAAAGAATTGAGTGACCAATGAGACATTAGAGGAGAGGGGCTAGTGGGCGGGTCCTTAAGGACAGGAAATGCCAATGGGATTATAGAGCAGTGATGATTGACAGCAGATGTGCATTACAAGGTAATACAGGCGGGATATTTCATGACAAGAAAGTGAGGTCCCAAAGCAGCATTAAACTGCAGCAAACACTCAAACGCAAACAGATTCATCATCATTCATTACTTCATCATGAAAAGCAAGCGACACTCAAAAAAGAGAAAAACTGTGGTATACAGACCAAGGAGAAGTTACTATTTACAGAGTGGTAAGCGGAAGAAAGGGCAGGGCAAGAGGGGGACCTTAAGGAAGACATTTTTAAACAGCTACATTCCCCCTGCTTTCAGCCCTGCAGCTGTACTTGGTTACAGTGTGACCTCAATAAAAGAGCCCCCTCTTTTTCCTCCAACCCCAATAAAAATGGGTAAATAACTGTGCCTCCCTCAATGTTTATCGCCCCTTGGGGCAGTTAAATGCAGCTGCCTCTCTCTTCTCACAAAGGTTACACAGTACCTACATACCCTAAAGCAGGCACTCAAATACCTAGTCAAATGCATGCATTCTTCTCACTCATCACATGTACCTTCGAACATCCGCACTGTATGAATGGATCATAAAGTGAGAATTCTGAGGCTCCACATAAATTTTCAAAAATCCAATAGCACTCATATCGAAAGCATTGTGTGTTCATGCAAACAGTCAAATAACAGTACATGCTACAACATTCTCATAAAACTAATCTCCAAAAATTACCCTCCTTTCCCTACCAATATCATTCCTTTCCTTGGTATTCTATTACAAAAAATATAGGGGCATAACTGGGCTATGTCAGCATTTTGTGTAGGAATGGAAATTTTATTACCTTTTTCGTCATTATAGCTAATGACCTTTTTCACCTTCATTTAAAATGCGTAAGAACCTCAGCTCATAGAGGCGACTGCAGTATAAAATGACGCAGGCCAATCTGTGCTCATTTCATGAAGGAAAGGAGGTTTTAACACAGGGGGTCAACAGAGCACTTCATTCAAGACAGTAAACCACCTGCAAATATGCCTAAATTATCCCTAAGAAGCCATGACAGATAAAAGCAAGGGATTAGCCTATGGGAAGCAACCGGGCACTTAGAAATTATTCAAGTGCTTGTTGGTAGGTTTTTTGAGTTCACTTGAACAATGTTGCTATTGTATTGCCACGGAATACCAGACACACAACAATGACACATGTTCCACAGCCAATTCATAAAGATACAGAGTACTTCAAAATAACATAAAAACAAACAGTGACTCACACCGTCAAACTGGCTCAGAGTAAAAAATACGGGCCAAACATTAAAGGATGTTTTTGTATGAAGTGCTGATTCACCCAGAATGAGCAATAATTGGCAGGCCTCAGACTAACTGCTGGTGGCAGTGTGGTGGAGGTTACAGGATAATACTTGATTGGATTTCATGTGTCTCCTATGACAAATCCCAGAATAGATATGTCCAGGGGTCAGAAAGTAAATGATAAAAGTCCTGCCATGTGTTTTGCCCATGCTTGAACTCACCAAGCTGATTTCACAAACTAATATCTGCTTCTTGGCTCCAGAATTGCGAGCAAATCCAGGACCAAAATACAGGGCAGGACCTCTACTTCCTGAAGTGGGAGTTTTACCTCACATTCACTTGGTCTATACTACTGTCCTCAGCACACTTGTGAATTCTCAACTCCAAAGTGTATATATTCAGACTTAATTAGAGTGGTCAGATTTTCCCATCATCTTCCGACTCCTATTTCATTTTCCATGGAACAATTACGTTAACTCATTCCAGAGGCGATGATGTCATGAGGCTATGTGTTGTTTGATTGCCAGTGGAATGCTGTGGTTTGAAGCTTTGGAGGCAGAGACCTCATAGCCAACCCTTTGAACTGGCAGAGTTAATCCTGGACTTAAACTTAAGCACACACAGGCACATATAAGAATGAGCACAGACAAAAAGCACCAAACAAAACTGGCACACTACATATCATAAACTAGCCACAAACAGAACTAAAACACAATGTCCCATTACACTTTATTTTGCGATTATTGTCATGTTACCTGTTACGGAGCTGATTTTTTCCATGAGAAAACCCCATCCTGATGAAGTGCAGGGAGGGTAGAAAAACAAGAGGAGAGTGTAACAGGCATTTCTACTCAAATGCCACTGCGCAAAATAAACCTTGAGGGGATTACGCTATTTCCTCCTGGAAAAAATAACAGTGAAATCTTGCCTCGGTCTCTTCCGGCAACATTTTAATTTTCAAGATGTCATTGGTTACCCAGCTGCTTTATCGCAGTGAGGAAGCTGATGTATGGTCTGTGAGAGTGAGAACATGAGAGCATCTGCATCAATATTTGTGTGTGTGACTGCCATTTCTGGATGGATCAAAGACATTTGTGCGAGCCTGCTGTTGTTCATTATTGCCATTCATTATTTGTCTGAGTGCGGATATAAGCGCATCTATCCAATCATCATTTTATTAACGGCAGGGTAATTGACATGTGGTACATTTGTTTGACAATTTGAGGATGCAAGGATTTTTGCTCATGTATGTGACACTAAGTTAGGGTTATAGTCATGGTGAGGACTATTGAAGACCTGTGTACAAGAAGTACCGAAGTCACTAAATAACACTTTTGTGATTTTGGGGGTTAAAGTTTTCAAAAGTGTTATTTAGTGACTTAGGTACTTCTTGCACACAGGTCTTCAATTTAACCCAGCCACATCAGTTCATTTCACATTAAAATGTACAAGTAAAACAAAACATTCTCAAGGTGTTTTTCTTTTCATGCGCCATTTGGTATGTTTGTGGCCAGGCCGGCCCTAGCCCTTCTGGGGCCCAAGGCGAGTTTTAGCTAACCCCGCCCCCCTGCGCTCAGTCATCCCCCGCACCACCACCTCGCTCATTAGTAAATAACTGCATGCAACATCAGTAATTTCAGTATGATGAATAATAAAAAGTTGACAAGGTGGATTCAGTAATACAAATAACCAGATAATAATAATAGCCAGATAAAATTAGTTTTTTAAGGATCAAACGATTTATAAATAAATAAACAATGTTGCAATTCACTGATTAATAGTACTTGTAGTTACAGTAGGCCTACAACGATGATACAGTATTAGCCCAAACTTCACCAAGACGCTAACATTAATATTAAGTGCGACAACAACATAACGTTAGCGAGCACAATCTTCACGCACAGCTTCTTACCTTTCTTTTCCCAGCTATGAGCACTTTATCACTTTGTAATCTCGCTTCACTTAATGTAATCTAGAACTGACAGCATACTTATAAGCAGAGAAAAACTGCGGTCAAACTAGCACTCTCAAAACTGAGCTTTGGTCGAACTCCATAACATTATCCAGTGGCAGGTCTGGTCTCTGAACATATTTTCATAAACATAAAGCTCACCACAACGCCAACATAAACGGCCAGCAATGCAGGAATATATGAACACAATTGATACATTTTGACGCAGTGATAAGTGTTAGTCACAGATCGTCATAGTAAGCCAAAGTAGCTAACGTTATACTTGCTTGAGAGCAACTATGTGACTACGATGGAGAATGTAACATTAATTTAGCTTGTTGGCTTGCAACTTTTTTCAACTTGTCAGCTTGCTAGTAGCTCACAAGCAAAGCTTTAGGGAGACAGATAGCGTCAAGTCAAATGTTATCTAACTTTCAATATGAGAGGAAAAATTGTATAAGGCATATGCATATCACTGCTTTGAGAATGTTTTTCATCCTCCCCTTAGTTTCATTTCCCCTAATATGTTCCAGATTGGCAAGATGGTTCCCAGTTGCTACTCTTCAGCATCATCCTCCTGGTTAATGTTAGTTGTCTATTAAGTAATCAGGCTACATTTGAGCGCTCAACAGTTCGCAATAGCAACACAAGATTCCTAAGAAAATTAGCAAAGATGGATGCTATTGGCCATGTAAGTTAGCTGAAGTATCACCAGTTGTCAGCAGCAGCTGAATTGCTTCTGGACAGAATGGGCTCATATTCACCTGTGTTAAAGAATATCTGTATCAATTCCTATATTAGCAATAAATGACTCTTCGACACACCTGCATCCAGACTTCTGCTTGCTGCCTTCATTTTCTTCATTTTTCTTTTGGAAGCACCAGAGGAATATTTGTGTTTTGGAGGCGTCATCATGCCATACTTTTTTTTTTAACAATTATACTGTATTTTAGCAGCATAGTGATTGATTGGATGGTTGCTGCAGCACCTGTGCCAATCAAATCCATCCATTGGCAAGATTGACTTGGGGCCCCTTTGAGTCAGAGAGATGTTGATTGGCTTGACATGATCTTTCCATTGATGAGCAGTCTCCTGTACTGAATCAGAGCCATTGTTCATTTTCACGTCTCACAGGAACATTCGTTATTTTAAAAAAATAATAACTAAAGGATTTATGGGGCCCTACTGAGCTGTGTATTCAGCATATGGAGCTGGTCTGCACTGTTTATATCACTATGTCTTCTGACTAGTGATTGCATGTTGGCCTGGAAATTTTTTTAAAGCTGTGATCTGGAGCATGTTCAAGATCGCGGAGTCGAGAGAGAGCCTGCAAGTTCTTGCCTCTTGAATGATTAAACTACGTTTGGTCTTGCGAAAACAAGCAAAACATCTGGGAAGAGTCTCACCTTGCTTTTAAAGATGGTGTCTTGTATCGTTACAGCTTGTTCAATGGAATTTGATGCAAACCTAAGTCGGCAGCCGTGTGTGAAAACACACAAGAACTCACAAGTCCTTCAAAACTTTGGAGTCTTCCCTTGCGAGACCTAAGCATGAGACCCTTCAATTTTTGAACATGGCCCTGATTACACTATCACATGTCTGCCCTTCTTTCACCCATGTGACCCCCCTATGACTCCTGGGGCCACAAGGCCACCAGTGAGAGAGCAAGAGAAATGAGTGATTATGTGGAAAATGGTGACAAATATTTTGAGCATGGGACATTAAAAAATCCATAGAATAAAAGGGTAAAAAGTGACAGGCACATGTGCATGCTGACCTCAAATAACCTCACTTTCAGCAACTCGTCTCTCTTAAGATTTCAAGCCATATCACACTAATGTATATGTTGCTTAAATTGTGCTCTTGTGAAATCTAAAAATGGAGCATTCTGAAAATAATTGGTATTTGTTCCATCTGTAAATAAGGTACTTGTTGCCATGTGAAATCTTGAAATATGATCCAGAAATGGACTGCTTATGGTGGTGCTCCATTCTTTACAAATATTTGGCAAACAAAAAACTGAAAAATGACCCGCGGCAAAAGAAAATATGTCACACAGAAACAGTGCCATACTGTGGTCACATGGAGAGTCCAACACCCTAAGATATACAAGGTAATAGCGACACACTGTGGGCTAAATTGTACTTAGCCACTCATTTTAAATTATGCGAAAACACCAATCCATGCATTACCAAAACTGCTTCTTCCTCACTAGGGTCGCGAAGAAGCTGTAGCCTATCCCAGATGAATATAGGTGAAAGGCAGGACAACACCCTGGACAACTCGTTAATCCATCACATGCCATTTCCTCGCACTTTCATACAGTAGTGTGCAGTGATGATTACACACCACCACTTTTGTCTAAAATGGGTCCTAGTATGTTACTTCTCTATAATTCTTTTTGGTGAAAATGTATTACAAAATACTATGAGAGCAATGAGAACAAAAAAAAAAAAAAAAAAATTATTCTCGCAAGTATATTAAGGTAAAAATATGGGTAATAAACAAAAAGACTTAAAACATAAATTTTTTAATAACTATTCAAAGGTGTCGCAAATTGTATTTTTTGACTCTTGCATGAATGCATGTTTGAAGGCTCATTCCATGATTATAGATGCTAAAAAATTGTTTAAACTGGTCTGAGACAACATTATTCTGCAAAATGAACGTTACCTCTGATGGTCAGTTGTTCCAGTACATAAGGTGACAAGAACTTTGAGTACTGTCACAGTGTTAAACATGATGGCACAATGGAAAGAGCTCCCTGAGATTGTTCATAGCCACATTGGCCTAACATGATGCTGGTTGGTCACTTAGAAAAATTCCTGAAGACGTATAATTCTGCCATGGCATTGTAAGGAACACCATGAAGCATTTCAAAGAGACTGATTCGCTGAACACTTGTGGCAATCGATGCATAGCTCCCAAGTGACCCGCATCTGGCGGGTCCGAGCCGCATTTCAATGGCAAAACCCGCGGACCCCCCAAGCAAATGAAAAAACCCGCGATTTGCGAAATTTTGGGATTTACGCGTTATTTCTCCACCCACGCGTAATAATGTGTTATGAAGCAACGAAATTAAATGCAAATTCCACCCCCTACCCCCCTCCCCATTTCGGTCCTTCAAACTTGGGGATATGCGATGTGCAAAAAGGAAGTTAAGTACCTCTGATATTCGTTATCTCTGTATGACAAGTAAAAAAAAAAAATGTTTGTTAATAGCACAACTCTGTGATGATATTAACTAATTCCCGACGGCAAGCCGCTGCCAACGGCGCGGCGAATTCTACCATTCCCTACGGTAAGCGGCGTGGATGACCATTTGCAGACCGATGAAAACACGAAATCAGTTGACGATCGCGGTGATGGGCCACCTGTACTTCAATACTTTATACTATGTTATTTTCGGGAAAATTATTCCGTACTAACGCTACAATTTTATATAAAAGTATTCGGGAATGAGTTAATTGCTCCAGAGGTAAAGAAATGAAAGTATCACGATCTATTTCCAGACACTTGAGTGAAAATGATCTTCTGCCAAAAAACCACTTCTTAGAGCTGGCAACATAAAAAAAGACTCGGGTTTGCCAGGAAATTCAAGGATTGGACGCCAATGGACAGGGATCTCATAGAAATCGACGGGATCTTGGATCAAAAGAAGCATCACGGCATCCTTCTGAGGCATATATTGCCATCTGGAAAGTGACTGATTGGTCGGGGATTTTATTTTCAACAAAATAATGACCCTAAACATACTTCTAAGTTGTGCAAGAATTATCTCAGTCGGAAAGAATCATCTGGTGACGCAAAAGTTATGAATTGGCCAGCTCAAAATCCAGAACTTAATTCAATTGAGCAAATCTGAGATTATCTTGATGACAGGATAGACAAATCTTTTGTAACATTGAAAGAATCTCTTAAGAATGAACTTGAAACCATATGGAACACCATGCCTGAAAGAGCTTAAATGCTGTAATCAAAGCAAAGGGTAGCCACACTAGATATTGACTTTTTCTCTCAATAAGACATTATTACTTTTGTTTTTACTGTATAATGTTATCTGGTTTCTTATTTTCATCTATATGATCCAATATTACTTGAAATAAATACTTGAATAGCACTTGGCACATTTTGTTAAGTGTACATCACTGCACGCTACTGTATATCATGGAAAAGAATGTCAAGGCTTTATTTGTCTTACTATGGGCGAAAGTTCAGCTTCGTACAGAGAAACAGCAGGAATTGTTCAACCAAGTTTCAAATTGGAATCGGTGGGCGTTACCTCTTTGGCGGAAGGTACGCAGTGTCACCTCTGTCATGACTATTGTGGGAAGCACATTTTGCCACTAGGGGGCAATAAAAGATTAAAAAACAGACATCGCAGTCATGAATCACCTCCGTTTGGAAGGGTTGAGAAGCAAACTTGATTCTCCTTGCACCTGGCTGTTCATCTTTGTCCCCAATTGAAAGCATACATCTGTGAACGCTACTTGTAATCTCAAGTGCCGTATACCCTACAATAGTAAATCCATATACCCTACCATTCAATGAAAACAAAATGAAGAATATTTTGGAAAATATTCTTACTGTAATGTGGGTTTTTCAAAAACTTGAAAAATTAAACTCTAATAACAATATAAAAATGATAGAATATTAGGAAGAGAAAATGATTAGTACTTGCTACTTTAAATGCACTGCTGGACTACATTTATAATTTTTTCAAAATAATGTTTTACGTAAGACTGTCAAAATGACCTCAAAGTTTACAGTGAATTACATTTTCAAAACATAGTTTCTATATACAAAGTTCACAACTAATTATCAGAGAAAAATTTGTATGTTCAAAACAGGCTTCCTGCAATGAATAGGTTTCAAAGCCTAAGGGGAACGAGGTTTGTATTTAGCATAGATAAGCAATAATTTAATTATTCAGTTGGAGTGTTATCCAGGACTCCCCACCAAAAATGGTCATAAACTATGAGGAGGGAATAAGATTATGACATTCAGTCAAGCAGATTTACAACCCCAATTCCGGAATAGCTGGGACAAAGTGTAAATTGTAAATAAAATCAAAACGCAATGACTTTCAAATCACACCAGCCAGTATTTTATTCACAATAGAACAGAGATAATATAGCAAATGTTGAAACTGAGAAATTTTACAATTTTATCCACAAAATGAGCTCATTTCAAATTTTATGGCTGCTACAGGTCTCAAAAAACGTGGGACAGGGGCCTGTTTACCATGATGTAGCATGCCCTCTTCTTTTAAACACAGAGTGGAGACCTCTGGGCATTGAGGAGACAAGTGTCTTGAGTTTAGCCATTGGAATTTGATCCCACTCTTGTTTAATACAGGCTTCCAGCTGCTGGAGAGTTTTGGGTCTCCTTTGATGGACTTTTCCTTTAATTATGCGCCAAATGTTCTCAATTGGTGAAAGATCAGCACTGCAGGCAGGCCAGTTCAGTACACACACTCTTCTACTACGAAGCCATGCTGTTGTAAGCTGCAGTACGTGGTTTTGCATTGTCCTGCTGAAATACACAGGCTTTCCCTGGAATAGATGTTGTCTGGAAGGGAGCATACGTTGCTCTAAAACCTTTTTATACCTTTCAGCATTCATGGTGCTTTTTGAAACATGCAAGTGTCCCACATCATATGCACTGATGCATCCCCATACCATCAAAGATGCTGGCTTTTGAACTGAATGCTGATAACAGGAGGGGTGGTCTTTCTCCTCTTTAGCCCGGAGGACACAATGCCCATGATTTCCAACAAGAATGTCAAAGTTGGACACGTCTGACCAGAGCACACTTTGCCACTTTGCTACAGTCCATTTTAAATGAGCCTTGGCCCACAGAACACGGCGGTGCTTCTGGATCATTCTCAACAATGGCTTCCTTTTTGCATGATAGAGTTTTAGATGGCATCTGTGGATGGCATGGTGGACTGTGTTTACAGCAGTGACCTGTGTGGAGTACAAGATGTACATCATGTCCGCACCGCAGCCGCAGGTTGCTTCTCCACATCCGCACCGCATCCGCAGGAATTAAATCAAAATCCACACTGCTCTGTGGTGCGGTCGCGGGGTTCGCGGCTCCACCGCATTATCCGCTCACCGCATGCAGATAATGTGGTGGAGCCGCGAACTGGATTTTGATCTAATTCCTGCGATGCGGTGCGGATGTGGAGAAGCAACCTGCGGCTGCGGTGCGGACATGATGTACATCTTGTACTCCGCGCAGGTCACTGGTTTTCAGACAGTGGTTTCTTGAAGTATTCCTGGGCCCATTTAGTACTGTCAATGACAGAATCATGCCGGTGAGTGAGGCAGTGGCGTCTGAGGGCCTGAAGATCACGGGCATCCAGTAAAGGTCTTCGGCCTTGTCCCTTACGCACAGAGATTTTTCCAGTTTCTCTGAATCTTTTGATGATGTAATGCACTGTCGATGATGAGACCTTCAAAGCCTTTGCAATTAGACGTTGAGGAACATTGTTTTTAAAGTATTCCACAATTTTTTTACACAAGCCTTCACAGGTTGGAGAGCCTCTGGCCATCTTTACTTCTGAGAGACTCAGCCTCTCTAAGACATCCCTTTTATAGCCAATCATGTTACACACCTGATGCCAGTTAACTAGATTACTTGCTAAATGTTCTTTCAGCTGATTCTCTTATGTATTAATTTCTTTTTCAGCCCTTTTTCGCCTGTGTCCCAACTTTTTTGAGACCTGTTGCAGCCAGAAAATTTGAAATGAGTTCATTTTGTGGATAAAAATGTAAAATGTCTCAGTTTCAACATTTGAAATGTTATCTATGTTCTATTGTAAATAACATATTGGCTCATGTGATCTGAAAGTCATTGCATTTTGATTTTATTCACAATTTACATTTTGTCCCAACTATTTCGGAATTGGGGTTGTACTTTCTTGGGGTGTTAGTGCTGAGCATTAATTACAGTACTGAAAAAAAACTGAAACAAGAGGTGGAATTCAGTGAAAGTATTGGATTCTTTACCATTTAATTATTCCGTTTATTTTCATCCTTACAATATCACATCTATCATACAACGATGAGCCAAAACATTATATCTACACACCGATGCAGCAAATAATGTTGATTATTTCATAACAACTGCACATGCCAAAATCTGCGGACAAATCTCAGACAGTAAGTGAACAGTTCTCATATTCAATGTGTTGGAAGTTGGAGAAATGAGAACTGAACTACTTTGTGAATAGCTAAATTATTATAGGCAGAGAAGAGGCTTTGAGCATCTCTGAGGTGGCAAGACTTCTAGAGTGCTCCCCGTCAGCAGATGAGTACCTGCTGACAGTGGTCCAAGGATGGACAAACTATGTACTGGCAACAAGGTTTTGGGTGCCCTAGGCTCATCAATGCACTAGGGCCATGAAGGTTATCCCATCTGATCCAACCGACAGAAGGACAACTGTGGCACAAGTCACTGACAATTTCAATAAAATTTACATAAGGAATGTGTCACAGCACACTGTGATTCATGCCTGCTGTGTGTTACACTTTTTAGCTTGCAGAGCAGTCAAAGTGCCCACTCTCACCCCACTCTCAACTGGGAGACTTCAACGCTAATATCACCAGAGACTGTGAAAATGTAATGTTTAGTAAGGAAATTGGGATGAATTGGAAGGAATAAGTCGCCATGTCTTTGAACTTATGTGTTGGTCATGGTTTTTGTGGAACAAACACCAGTTTTGAACGTAAGAATGTTCGTAAATGTGCACAATTGCATAAAATGCTATGCTGAAGAGCCATCATCAACTAAGCAGTTGTTTCTTCAGCACTGCTGCCACGCATTATGGACACCTTTGTGAAGAGGGTTATCAACAGCTAACCATCTGTTGGGGCGCTGAATCAGATGGTGGATGACAAAATCTACAAATACGGTTTTCAGCTTCCACCTCCAAGACAGTTTCCCCTGTATGCCAGATTAATTCTGGGATATGGAGTCTGAATGGATCTTCATCAAAACCTCTATTGCAGAAGCACACCCTGTTGGGGGTATGATCAAAAGTTAGCTGGCGCATGACCTGATGGCCGCTGAAACACCTGTTTGTTGACTCCAGCAGTTTGTGAGGCAGGTAAGTAGAAGAAGGAGGCTTTCTGGGCCTGCTAGTGTGGAGGACTCATTCAGTGGAGAGGAATCAGCAGGCAATCTGAAGCAGTAGCACAAGTAAAGGCCAGGGCACTGGATGAGTTTGGAGAAGCCATGGAGAAGGACTTTCTGTTGAGCACAAAGTGGCTCTGGAAAACCATTCTGCATCTCAACAAATACATGGTGATGCAGTGGGTAGCACTACTGCCTTGCAGCAAGACGGTCGTGGGTTCAAATCTGGCCTGGGGTCTTTCTGTGTTGAGTTTGCATGTTGTCCCCATATTCGTGTGGGTTTCCTCCGGGTACTGCGGATTTCCCCATCCAGAAAAACATGCACCATAGGAACGCTCCTACCAGTACCCCTGACCAAGGAACTGACTTAAGAACTGGAGTTGGTCCCTGGGTGCTGCTCTGTGGCTGCCCACTGCTCATAACAATAGGATGAGTTAAATGCAGGGGACAAATCATCCCACGGGGTTCAATAAAGTCAATCTATCTATCTATCTATCTATCTATCTACAAGATCCATTCGGGAGGCAGAACTGGAACATATTGGGGGATCTGAATCTGAACTCATCACAATTACAAAAGTCACAGAGGAAGCTAAAGCATTCCTTAGTGACAGAGCACCAGGGTGGATTAGGTCCACAAGTGCTGAAGTTTTTGACTAATGCAAGAGTCTTGTGGCTGATACTGATTCTCAATATCATGCCTATATCCTGAATAGGGCCTTAGGAGAGGCAGGCTATGGAGGGGATCCATCTTTTAGAGAGAAGACCCAGACATATATTACAATTACTTCTCAGCCTCCTTGGGAAAATCTGAGCCTGTGCACTGATAAAAGGGTCCAACCAATGGTTGCATTTTTTTTTAAAAAAAGCATCGCTAGTTCAGCAGAACAGCATTTAACCCCCCTCTCAGACTTTGAGGGAGGATCAGAATTTTCTTATCTGCTCTACAGGAGTTTTATGGGATTGGAGAAAACATGTTACTCAGGGTGTCCTATGGGAAGAGCCCGGAGATGGGGTTTATACCAAAAAATATTTGGTCCTGGTACACCCGGAGAATCTGCACTGATTATTTCAATAAATTAGCGCATGGGTTCATTAACTCAGCCTGCTCTCTTCTATCTGGTTTTCATGAAAAAACCTGAAGATGCAGTCAAGTGTTTGAGGGTATCTGGAAGGGGATCATTGAGGTGAAACCTGTCCTGTGATGATAGCCTTCTATCGTTAACATGCCACAATGTGGGTGCAGCAGCTGGCTGCCTCACTAGCTTAGGACCTCAAAGTTTTTGCACGCAACACACTGACATCGGAAAGCAAAAGTCTTGAAGCAAAATTCTTCTTTTAGTAGCTTTATTACAAAACTGAAATCATACAAAATAGAAAAATAATAGACTTTCGACTTTTCTTAGTAAACTAACTGAAATTAGTGCGCTGGTCAAAAGACCGCGTTGCCTCAAGGTCCAGTGGCTACTGCCGTTTTGCGGGCTCACAATGTATTTATACTATACACACAGCAGCCAATGAGAAAACACCATTCTATCGCGTCATTAGTCACTGGCCAAACCTTCATTCCACATTACAACACGGAACAGAAAATACTTCAAACCCAAACATCTCAAACAGTATATTGATTCAAATTATCTTAAATTATATGTGTAGAAAATGGCTACAACATATCCCGGCCCCTAATTGACTAAGCTATAGCATATCAATTACCAACTTTACTTAACTTAGAGCCATTTACGTCATTACTAACATTTCTCAAATCTTTTTTCTTTAACTAGAGTCTACTTCTCTCTTCACAGGAAAGTATTTACAGTCTATTCAACAGGTAATTATAATTTATAAGTCTTTCTCTTCACTCTTCATTCTTCTCCATGCTATAAACACAGTTTTGTTATGGGTCTCTGGATGACGCTGGTCTTCGTCTGGACCTCAACGCTTCGGACGACCCCTTTAGAGTCTGGCATCACTTTGGTGGTTCTGCCCAACGTCCAGACGTTTCGTGGGAGGGACGAGTCAGCGACGAGAACGACATCCCCAACCTTGAAACTTCTCTTCAGACTGAGCCATTTTTGACGCTCTTGCAACAGAGGTAGGTATTCAAGAGTCCACCTTTGCCAGAACAGATCTGGCAGATATTGGATTTGCCTCCAGTGATGGCGGGCATAGATGTCATCTTTGGTAAACATGCCTGGCGGAAAGCAGGGCTGTGCTTTCAGTAGGAGTAAGTGATTCGGCATTAGTGGCTCGAGGTCACTCGGGTGGTCTGTGTTCATGGTTAAGGGTCTTCCATTGATGCTGCTCTCAACTTTGCAAAGGAGAGTCTGTAGCCCTTCATCATCCAATTGCTGTTGCCTCACAACAGAGCTCAGCACTTTTCTTGCCGTGCGGATTTGACGCTCCCAAATTCCGCCATGGTGGGATGCGGCAGGCGGGTTGAAAATCCATTGCACCCCCTTTCTCATCATTGCTTCATTGATATGAGACTGGTCCAGCTCTGCTAATGCCTCTCGCAGCTCTCGTTCAGCGGCAACAAAATTTGTACCATTGTCGGACGAATGATTGACACTTGTCCTCTTCTTGCTTGAAAACGCCGTAGGGCATTAATGCATGAATCCGTGTCAAGGGAATGGGCTACTTCAATATGCACTGCTCTTAGAGTTAAGCATGTGAATAGAACTCCATAACGCTTGACTCTGGCCCGTCCTCTTCTGACCTCAAATGGACCGAAGTAATCTACACCTGTGTTCGTAAAGGGTGGTTTGTCGGGGAGTAGACGGTCTTGCGGCAAATCTGCTATTTTCTGCTCTCCTGCCTTTGCATGCAGTCTTCTACAGAGGTTGCACTCTGATATCACTCTTCTTACTGCTGCATTGGCTCTCGGTATCCAATACCGTTGTCGTAGTCTGGCTAAGACATGATTCCGTCCTCCATGTCCAGTCTCTTGGTGGATGTCGTGGAGGATGAGGCGGGCTATTCTGTGATGTTTATGCAGAATAGCAGGATGCTTGGTCTCCTCCGGCATCGCCGATCTGTTCAAACGCCCCCCAACCCTTAACACACCCTCCTGCAAGAACGGATCCAGCTTAAAAACTGAACTGGTCCTTTTCACGCCAGTGTTTCCTGTCTGCAGAGCTTTCATCTCTTCAGTATAGGTCTGTCTCTGGCTGTATTTGATCAGTTCCATTTCTGCTCTGGATAGGTCTTCAACGGTAAGTATTCTCTTTTTCAGGTTATTCTTACACATCCCCATCTGCTGTTCTATCATGGATTTGTGTTTTTCTGGATCTTTTTCAGATTGCTTTATAGTCCATTCAAACTCTTTTCTTTTCTTACTTAGGTGTCGCAGCATTTCTTTTAGGTGCAGAATCCAAGCTGTTGCCCTTTTCAGCTTATGCCAACTCCACAAGCTGGTCAAATGGATCTGTGCACTCGTCTGGACTTGTGCATGACACCGCAGCGGACGTCTTCACCTCAACGTCATTTTCTGTCAGGTAAGTACACTGTTCAGGTTGTTCTGGCCACTCAGCTTCATTTGGCAGGAAGCTCGGCCCCTGAAACCAGCTCTTACTTTTCATGAAAATTTCAATCTTCAAACCTATTGAGGCCTGATCTGCAGGCTTTTGTGAGGTGTTGACATACTTCCACTGAGACAAAGTTGTCGCCTCTCTAATGTACGAAACTCGATCTGCCACAAACGTTTTGAAACGAAGGGCATCATTTTCAATGTACTTTAGTACTGTTGTACTATCTGTCCAAAAGACTGATTCCATCAGGGGAACTTTGAGTTCTTCTCTCAGCATCCAATCAATCTTGACTGCAACCATCGCTGCTGTCAACTCTATTCTAGGTATCGTGATCTGTTTGAGCGGAGTGACTCTAGACTTTCCCATCAGGAAGGATACGTGTTTCTCACCTTGGCCATTCGTCGACAAGAGATACAACACAACGCCATATCCATCTTGACTGGCATCAGAAAAATTGTGGATCTGGGCAGTCTTGGTTGGCCCAAACATGGCAGACTTGAAACATCTACTGACTTCCAGTTCTGAAAGCTTGTTGAGGTCTGTTAGCCACCTCAGCCATGTTTTGCGTGGCTTGTTATGGATCTCTTCATCCCAACCACTTTTCCCTTTGCAGAGATCCCTCAGAATGAGCTTGATGGGTAAGAGGAGAGGCGCCAGAAAGCCCACTGGATCGTACACCGAACTGACAACAGATAAGATGCCTCGTCTTGTGCACGGTTTGCCTAGAAGGTGTATCTTGAACTTAAAGTTGTCTGAACTAGTGCACCACTGCACGCCTAGTGCTCGTTCCACAGGTAGTTCGTCATTCTCCAAGTCAAGATCTTTAATTTCATCTGCTCGTTCGTAGCCAGGGATGGAGCACAGCAGGGCTCTACTGTTGCTGATCCACTTGGTCAAGTGGAACCCACCTCTAGTGCACAATTTCATCAGCTCCTTCACGAAAGCAACTGCTTGATCTTCTGTGTCTACCGACTTCAAGCAGTCGTCAACATAGAAGTTCTTGAGGACAGTCTGTGTGGCCTCTGATGTGGTCTCAGTCGCTGCATCTTCTGCCGTTCTTCTCAGTGCATACGACGCACAACTGGGGGATAATGTAGCACTAAACAGATGCACACACATTCTGTACTCAGCTGCTTCTCTATTCACATCGTCGCCTGGCCACCACAGAAAGTGTAGCAGATAAGCGTCTGTGTCTAGAACCCGCACCTGATAGAACATAGACTCGATATCTGCCATCACAGCGATGGGCTCCTGTCTAACACTCCTGTCTGCAACACTCCGATGAGGGTGTTTGTTTAGTCAGGCCCTTCCAACAATTGATCATTCAATGACATGCCTTGATACCTTGCCGAGCAGTCAAAGACGACTCGCAGCTTTTTCTTTTTCGGATGATACACCCTGTGGTGCGGGATGAACCACACTCTTCCATCATTGCAACTCAACTGCTCATCTGGAACTCTTGTTGCATAGCCTTTCTCCAGTATTTTGTTCATGAAGGTCTTGTACTCCTGAAAGAAGTCTGGGTTCCTATTGAACTTTCTCTTCAAGGAGTTAAGTCTCTGTTCAGCAATACCACGGTTGCATGGCATCTTCACCTTGTCATCTTTCAGAGGCAGCTTGATGCAATAGTGACCATCAATGAGCTGTGCTGATGTAGTCACAGCATGCATGAACTGCTTGTCATGTTGAGAGTCTTCTCGCTTGTCCTCACACCGTTTTTCAGGGAAATCGGCATTGCAGTGCTTCATCAACGTCTCCAATGTTTATCACGGAGATGTGGTTGACAAGAAAACTCGGTCTTTCGTCATCATCTGACTCTTTCTCTTGACATCTGCTAATTGGCCAATTGACAACCCAACCAAGTACAGTGTTCACAGCGTACGGTTCGTCGTTCTGGCTACTAATAATCTCCCAAGGCTCCATACCTTTATATGCATTGGCGCCGATGAGAAGGCCAAGTTCTGCTTCAAGTTTTGGGAGATGGACTTGACTCAGGTAAGGCCACTTCACCAAATCTGTCTCTTGTGGTATGTTGGCTTTCTTCGCAGATAAATCTGGCTGAGTATACACACTGGGCAGCTGAATGTATTCTTGCTCCTCTAAGCCACACACCTCCAAATCAGTCAGCACATAGCTACTCACTTTCTGCTTTTGTACTGTGGTGCGGAGAAGGAACTCTGTCTTTCTGCCTCCTATGTTCAACTGGTTCGCCAAGGCTTCAGTGCAGAAAGTCGCTGTGCTTCCTGGATCCAGGAATACGTAGGTCTTGACTATCTTTGTGCCTTTCTTGTGCTTTATCTGCACAGGTACAATGGGCAGTATACTCTCACTGTTCCCGGCCCCAGTGTGGTCCGCTCTTCTACAGCCCGCAGATACGAGAGCATTTGTGACTTCTCCTGTGCCTTGTGAACTGTCATCTGCACTGTTCTGGGCCAATGCGGCGTCTTCTTTTGCCACATGCAGGATAGCTGGGTGTTTGCGGGAGCACTCTGGGCATGAAACTTTCTTCTTACAGTCCTTGGCCAAGTGACCTGCTATCAGGCAGCTGAAGCAAAGACCGTTCATTTTCAAGAACTGTATTCTTTCTTTGAAAAGTTCGCCTGTGATCTTGTTGCACATGTTCAGTGCGTGGTTCTTCTGGCAGTAAAGACAGGGACTTTGGAAAACATTTGCAGACTTAACTGTGGCTGTTTTCTTCTCTGACTGACCTTTATCGGCATCCTTCTCTGTGGTAGATACATTCACAGCAAAGCTGCTTCTCTTGGACTCAGCTTTCACAGGGCTTGGTTTCTTTTTCATGCTTTTCTGATTTCCAAAGGTGGAGTCTAGGATATCTCCAAACAGTGGATCATTTGCGACATTCGCTTGATGGTAAACAAACTCCACTAAGTCAGGAAATCTGGCTCTTTTTCCTCTTTTTTCTTGAATGTCATAAGCATAGCTCCTCCATCTTTCCCTCAATTTGAATGGAAGCTTGGATATAATGCACTTCATGTTGGTGGGATTATTCATTTCGTCCATGTAGTCCACATCATTCACTGTGTTACAACATACAATCAAGAACAATGCAAAGGTATTCAATCCTTTTCTGTCTTCAGGCTTTATCTGAGGCAATTCCATTGCCTTCTTGATATACGCTGTGGCGATGGTCAGTTCGTCTCCATAGTGACGATCAAGCAATGCTCTAGCTTCTCTGTAAGCCTTGTCTGGTCTCACGTGCTCACAGCTACAAATGAGATCAAGCGGCTCTCCACTCGTGAACTGTTCAAGGTAGTACAACCGATCTTGATAGCTGTCTGTCTTGCTATTGATTGCATGTTCGAAGGCCCTAATGAAGGATCTATATGTCAGAGGGTCTCCTGTAAATGTTGGTAGGTCTCTATGAGGGAGTTGGGACAAATTCTGCTGTTTAATGAGCATCTCTGTGACTTCATTTCGCCGCTGCAGCACTTCATGTAGGTTGTCTGTAGAAGTATCCGTGCGGTCATGGCGATCAGGACGCGGGGTACTGCTGCCAGCACCAAAACTTGACAATGGCTTTCTTCTGTCTGAAGCACCAAATTGCACAGCTGGCTTTGGGCTGAAAGCAAGAGAAAGCTCACTAGCTCCATGATGCACGTAACCACTGGCAACACGATGCTTTTCATGTCTACTAGCCAGGGGTTCTGCTTTAAATCTTGGCAGTGTATTACGGAGATCGTCCATTGACTCATGAGCATCTTCAAATTCCTCATACACCTTCAATCAGGCATCTGAAGCAGCAAGTTCAGTTTCAATTTCTAAGTGCTCTTTCTTTAATCTCAGACGGATTTCCTCCTGCTCAAGTGTTTCTTTCTTTTTCATTGCAGCAGCTCTTTCTAATAGTGCTTCGCGTTCTGCACTGATTTTTAGCTTTGCAGAATTAATGCTGGAAGTACGGCTTACAACTGAATTGGACTTAGATGCACTATCCTGTGGCCAAATACCTTCTTCCTCTTCTTGTGGGTCTCTAAGCACATCTGAAATCCACCTATTCATTTCTTGTAAGAACTGCTTGAATTCTGAATGCCTTGTCTCAAAAGCGTCTTGATCTGATTGAATTTCTTCTTCATCCATTAATTCACACAATTCACAAAATGTCTGTCTAGGAGCGCTTCCTGGACTCAAAAGTCATTTGATTGAGGTGGTCTTTGGATGGGACACTTAATATGCAACACCAAGAAAAATTCCAAGGCACTCTCATTTAACAAAAGTTAAAAAGCCTTTATTAACATGGCTTGGTCATATTAACCTTAAAAAACTCCTATGCGTTTCGGCATCAAGCCTTCATCAGGGAGTCAAACAGTTCTCAAAAGGAAGGAGAGGTTCTTAAAAAGTAGCAGTCCACCAATCAGAAACCTCCACCTGGCAGATGCGCTGTTCTTGTGACAAGTGTAATTTTCCACAAAATCCAGCAGGTGCCAGTCCTTGCATCCCAGAGATAAATAAACAGTCAACATTCATACAGAAGGTAAAACATTCAAACAAATTATAATTAAGTTAAAAGCAAACTACGCAGTGAGCAAGTGCAAAACCAGCAATCAAATAAAAACACTGAAATCTAGGTCCTCATTAAGGCCTGGATATTTAGTAGCCTGCAATTTGTAGATCCAAAAAGTTTCCCGCTGATTCAGCTGTCTCTGTCTATCACCTTTTCTTAAAGACAGTGGAATGTGATCAATCCCACAAGCCTGCAAGGTGGATGGATTACTGTTGTGATGATCCAAGTAGTGTCTTGCCATGGGGTAGTTTATGTTGCCCGTGCGGATTGCATAGATGTGTTCAGCCAGTCTGTCTTGTAAACGTCGTTTTGTTCTTCCTACATAGAAAACTTTGCACAAAGGGCATTCCAGTCTATAGATGACAAATGAGGTTTTGCAGTTTATGAAATGATTAATAGTGAATTGTTTTTGAGATACAACATCCTGGAAAGTCTTAGTTTGTGTTACATTTGCACAATGATTACAGTGATGGCATTTGTAAGAACCTCTGGGCCTGGAGCCCAACCATGTTTCTTTACCATCTGGTTTCAGAAAACTGTGGACCAGTTTATCTTGTAAAGTAGGGCATCTTCTAAAGCTTACCAGAGGTGGTTCTGGAAAGACCTGGCTAAGTACATCATCACTTTTAATAATACCCCAATTCTTTCTTATAATTTGCTTAATTTGTTCAGCCTCTGTACTGTACATAGTAACAAATATTGGTCTGTCTTTTGTCTGTTTGGGTGTATTTCTTTGTAGTAGTGAAGACCTATCAGTATGTTTGGCTCTAGTGTAAGCTTTCTGGAGAGTAGTGCTTTTGTACCCCCGTTCCATAAATCGTGACATCATTTCCTTAGATTTACTCTCAAATGCATCATCTTGGTCACAAATTCTCCTAACTCTCTGGAACTGCCCATATGGCACATTCTCTTTAGGCCAATTGGGATGGAAGCTTTTGGCATGCAAGATGGTGTTTCTGTCGGTTGGTTTCCTATATACAGAGGTATGTAAAGATCCCTGATGATCTTTAAAGATGGTAAGGTAAAGAAAATTAATACAGTCTTTGCTAAATTCCAAAGACAGCTTAATATTAGGGTTAATGCTGTTCAGAAAATTATGGAATTCTTTTAACTCTGTTTCTGACCCAGACCAAAATAAGCAAACATCATCAATATAGCGTCCCCACCAAACAATGTACTTCAAAAAGACATCCTTTTCATGGTTAAAGACAAAGTCTTCTTCCCATTTGCCCAAAAATAGACCTGCATATGAAGGACTATAACATGCCCCCATGGCACACCCTTTTGTCTGTTTAAAAATCTTATCCTGAAAAATAAAGATGTTGTTAGTTAAAGTCCATTCTGTTAATGAAAGTAAAAAATCAGTGGGTGGCATTTCTGATGCAGGACGTACTCTCAAAAAATGTACGAGTGCTTCAAGGCCCTGATTGTGTTCAATGTTAGTATACAATGCTTCAACATCCATAGTGACGAGAAGCGTTTCTGGGCCTATATTTTGCAGTTCTTTGATCTTCTTCAAAACATCTGTTGACCAATATTTGTTACTATGTACAGTACAGAGGCTGAACAAATTAAGCAAATTATAAGAAAGAATTGGGGTATTATTAAAAGTGATGATGTACTTAGCCAGGTCTTTCCAGAACCACCTCTGGTAAGCTTTAGAAGATGCCCTACTTTACAAGATAAACTGGTCCACAGTTATCTGAAACCAGATGGTAAAGAAACATGGTTGGGCTCCAGGCCCAGAGGTTCTTACAAATGCCATCACTGTAATCATTGTGCAACACAAACTAAGACTTTCCAGGATGTTGTATCTCAAAAACATTTCACTATTAATCATTTCATAAACTGCAAAACCTCATTTGTCATCTATAGACTGGAATGCCCTTTGTGCAAAGTTTTCTATGTAGGAAGAACAAAACGACGTTTACAAGACAGACTGGCTGAACACATCTATGCAATCCGCACAGGCAACATAAACTACCCCATGGCAAGACACTACATGGATCATCACAACAGTAATCCATCCACCTTGCAGGCTTGTGGGATTGATCACATTCCACTGTCTTTAAGAAAAGGTGATAGACAGAGACAGCTGAATCAGCGGGAGACTTTTTGGATCTACAAATTGCAGGCTACTAAATATCCAGGCCTGAAGGAGGACCTAGATTTCAGTGTTTTTATTTGATTGCTGGTTTTGCACTTGCTCACTGCTTTTAACTTGAACAATAATTTGTTTGAATGTTTTACCTTCTGTATGAATGTTGACTGTTTATTTATCTCTGGGATGCAAGGACTGGCACCTGCTGGATTTTGTGGAAAATTACACTTGTCACAAGAACAGCGCATCTGCCAGGTGGAGGTTTCTGATTGGTGGACTGCTACTTCTTAAGAACCTCTCCTTCCTTTTGAGAACTGTTTGACTCCCTGATGAAAGCTTGATGCCGAAACGCATAGGAGTTTTTTAAGGTTAATATGACCGAGCCATGTTAATAAAGGCTTTTTAACTTTTGTTAAATGAGAGTGCTTTGGAGTTTTTCTTGGTGTTGCATAATTCACGCAATAGGGGAACTGCAAGTCTCACTGCGCCCACACGGAAGTGAAGTACGCGCAGTGCATAATGGGAAGAGTTGTATGTCTCTATCATGGCTTCGGTAAATACAACCATTGCGGAACCCGATGATTCTCGGCTTATTTTGAACCCAGAAGATGTACCTGGCGCGGTTTTCGCTCGCCCTTAGAAGCAGCCATTGTCACAGAATTGAAGAGATTACTGCAACGTAGAAACGCAAATTTAAGTGGCAAGAAGGAGGACCTGGTACAGAGGTAAGGTAGCTACGTGGTGATAACAAGTAACGGCGGCAGCCTTGTTATTGATGACACACCGGGTTGCTAGGACATGCTCTGCATATGCATTTGCGATATTGAACAACCCCCCCAAAAAAAAATACATTTGTGTACACTATTAAAATCGTTAAGGCAAATAAAAAGCCGAGACACGTAGAGGTTGGATATGGAGCTCTTTCGCTCAGATCCTTGGGGATATAACTCCGAACATTATTTTTTGACATAATTTGGATCTATTGAGTTATTTATCGATTCGCGTCAGCACATTTTCCCTTTCCCCTCGCCAGTCATTGTCACGGTTGATATTCCCGATCAGACAATACATATTCATGCGGACGTAAAAGGGTATTTCATTCTTTGTAAAACGATGTATGGTTTACTCAGTCAGTTTTTTCTTATACGATGTGAAGTTTTGAAAAACCCTTGCGATGATGGTGGGTGAAAAAGCTCAAGAGCGGCTGTCGTATTATCCATTCATGAAGTTATATCCTCGAAAAAATGCTTTCTATAGGTAGTTTCACATAGCAACATATATAATTTCATAAAATTGAAACGCCAAAAGTCGTTTATGCACTGTCAGCGATTGCCCTGCACCGCTACTGTCAACTCATTGTGTTCGCATGGATAGCAGCACTGACATAGTAAAACAACGCTTTTACTTACTGTGTGAATCGGCGACATATGAGGCTGTTGTTGGGCATTCTTCTCTAAGGATTTTTCGCCTCGGTAGTTTTTAAGAACTGGGTTTGACTGGAAAAATCATCGATGTGTTTACCATACGTTTTCCTCCAGCCTCATAACGGCTGCTGCAGACTCGGAGTGCTGAAGTGGGCTTGAACTTGCTGAATTCTCTGTTATTTCTAGCCCGACCGGAATTGTTTAACCACTTATTTCTAAGCTTAGCGTCTTTGGGGAAAAACGTAGAACCTGAAATGTCGATCCCTGACCTGACGGTTGTTGCATCCAAGCTCGCAACAAGTAATGACCGAGGCTTTCTTTCGTATTGAAGCGTATCTGTCAGTCACTCGCTGACATACAGTTCCTATAATGCATTGCGCGCATAAAAATCCAATATGGCTGCTTTGCAGTTCCCCTATTGTTCATTGAGCCTTTCGTACTCTCCAAAGTATTTTTAAAACATCAGCAATGCTTCATCTTTTATGAATTTAACATTATCCTCATTTTCCCTCAGTTTTTCTAAGTCATTCTTTTGCCTGGTTAATTGAGCCAATTTTCCCCTTCTTTCTCCTTTCAGCCGGTTGATTTTCTCCTCTACAGTCTTTTCTGTGGGCTTTGGCGCCCTCTCTTGGTCATCATGCACGGCTGCGCTTTTCTCTGCCATCTTGTTTAGCTACAGAATCCTCTACACGTAAACTGCCACAATTCCTCGAATTATCCACAGCTTCTAACTCTTCTAATGCATCTAATCCATTGTGAAAAGAGCTTCCACATGTGCCGAATTTATTCCATTAAAACCCGATGGCTTTCGTAGCGGAATATCCAATGAACATTTACTTTCACTTTCAGACGATGGTCTGCGCCAGCATCGCCAAAAGGCTACAAGAGTCAATAAAGAATATCAGACCTGATCCAGGGAAATCTCCATTCCGCAAGCTTTTCTCAGGTATTCTCGGGGCTTCGACTCGAACTCCAAACTGTCTTCCCGACCGAACTCGCAGGTCCGCCGTCTGAACAGCAGGTTGCCTCCCGAGAGAAATGGCGGTCTTTTGACTTTGATGTGGGTGCAGCAGCTGGCTGCCTCACTAGCCTAGGACCTCAAAGTTTTTGCTTGCAACACACTGACATTGGAAAGCAAAAGTCTTGAAGCTAAATTCTTCTTTTAGTATCTTTATTACAAACTGAAATCATACAATAGACTTTCGATTTTTCTTAGTAAACTAACCGAAATTAGTGTGCTGGTCAAAAGACCGCGTTGCCTCAAGGTCCAGTGGCTTCTGCCGTTTTGCGGGCTCACAATGTATTTATACTATACACACAGCAGCCAATGAGAAAACACCATTCTATCGCATCATTAGTCACTGGCCAAACCTTCATAACACATTACAACACGGAACAGAAAATACTTCAAACCCAAACATCTCAAACAGAATATTGATTCAAATTATATTAAATTATATGTGTAGAAAATGGCTACAACACACAACCTTCAATCCCCATTGGAATGATTTGCCGCTGAGTATGATGTGGTTGGAAAGAGGGTCCGTATCCCAAACTTGGTAGTTATGGTTCTCCCACACAATATGTAGTCAGGTTGTTATGACTTGAAAATCACAACAAAGAAAACCAGCAATGACAACTTAAACAAATTAATTCTTCACTGATAAAAAAAAAACCCTACAAATAATCCACTGTTCAATCCTCTAATAACACTCTAATGCCACTATGTAACTCTGTTGCCAATACAAAAACTCTGCCTCCGGTGACCAAAATCACAGCATTTATATAGACTAGCAACATTCTGGAAAGATCTACAGGATTCCTGGGTAATCCCGCCCCCTCCAGGCAGGAAAATGCCAGAAGCTTCTAGAAAGCACTTGTCTATTACAAAGAAGTGATATTACATCAGATCATGTTTTGCTACGCACACACCACCAGAGGGTGCTGAAGAACAAAATAAATAGCTGACCAGCAAGGCAGTAAAACAGCATGTAACAAATCTCCATTTACAAATGATATACAATGCTGTACATAAAATACTCATACATAACAAGGTCCATAAATATTTAGACAGTGGCGACAGTCTCCTCATTTTCACTAGGCACATCACCGCTATGGATTTGAAATGAGTTGATCAAGATGTTAATAAAGGCAGACATTCTGCTTTCATTTAAACATTCTGCCAAAAATATTACATAAACCATATTAGAATTATAACCATTTTTATAGATTCTTATGATTTTTTTTTTGGGGGGGGGGGTCCAGAGTAACTGGACAAATTAAACTAATTGTAGATTACAGTAAAAATTCTTGCCTGAATTCTGGAACTTATAGACACCACCAGACACTGGGCCTCTTTCCTGGTAATGCTCTGCCAGGCTTTTACAGCAGCTTTCTTCAGTTTTTGCTTGTTCTAATGGCATTTTGCCATTAGCAAGTTAAATGCAAATTCCATTGGACTCAGGCCAGGTGATTGACTTTTAGAGCCTCTACATTTTTACTATAAAAGAGTTTCAGGGTGCTTTCTTGGTGGGCTTTGGGCCATTATGCTTCTGCACTGAGAAATGCTGTCCAATGAATATTGAATAATTTGGCTGAGTCAAAGCTGATAGACTAGCCCTATACAATTCAGAGTCCATCCAGAGTTTTTGTCAGCAGTCAACATCATCAATAAAAACAAGGCAACCAGCTCCATTGGTAGCCATATATGCACACCCACGCATGAACATGCTTCACAGATGAGGTGGCATGCTGCGGTTCATGAGCTGTTCTTTCCCTTCTCCATATGCTTCTCTTCCTATCATTCTGGTAGAGGTTGATCTTTGTCACATCTGTCCATAAGATGTTGTTCCAGAAGTGTGCAGGTGTCTCTAAATGTTTTTTGGTAAGTGTAATGATTTTGAGGTGAACCAATGGTTTACATCTTGTTTAACACCTATTTGCATCCACTCTGAAGTCTTCTTTCAAATGCTGACATGGCCACAGAGATGCTTACCTCCTGGAAGTGTTCTGGGTTCAACCAACTATTTGCAAGGGGGTGTTTCTTCACCAGGGAAATAATTCATCTGTCATATTCTGTCCCAGTCTTCCAGAACATTTGATGTTCCGGAGCTTATCAGTGCATTCTTTTTTTATGTTTGTATCGAATAGTTGATTTTGCTGCACCTAATTTTTTCTATTTGACCGATGTTTTTGTTTTGATTTTTTGCCAAACGATGGCTTGCTTCACTTGAAGTAGCAGCCTTTTAGACTTCAGATTGTGAGTTTACAGTAAAAGATTTCAAATGTGGGAGGAGGACTGCACAGTGAAACCATTGTTCCTCCACATTGACAGAAGTCAGTTTGGGTGGTATACTGCAGCATATGATAAGGAAGCTCCTTAGCATGAACAGCTGGGTGGAGACCCCAGGGTAAACCTAAGACATGCTCAAGGAATTGTATCACCTTACTCACTTGGAATCACCCAGGATTCCCCAGGATGAGTATGATGGACTTTCCGTGGATAGGAACTTCTGAGCTGCCTTCTTTGCCCTGCTGCTATAACAATCCAGTTTAAGCAGTTAGAGAATGTCTGGATGGATGAATGCCCAGACAAAACTGTAAAAGTATAAATAAATTTTCATCATATAGTAGTTTATCATATATGTTTGTGTATTGAATACTGAGCATTGACTCCCATCCAACCACAGACATAAACAGACATACACACACGCACAAACACATACACATGCGCGCGTAGATTCACCACACACACATCTCAAACATGCATGCGTGCACGCACGCACGCGTCGATACATCACACACACACACACACACACACACACACGTTTCTCTGCAATAGTTTAAGAGGTACAAGGCCACTTTGTCCCTACATTTATTTCAGATGGTTACACAGTTTTAATGAAGAATCAGATAATGTAGACTTATAAACTTTTAGTTTTATGTGTAATACCTTCTCTCCTTGAATGCCCTGTCATGATTGGAGACTTAATCAAATATCTGAAATACCATTCATCACAAAACAATCTGGGCTAATTGAAAAAATACACTGAAACTGATTTTTTTTAATATAAATAAAATAAGCAATGCAGGCTTGGTTATTTGCTATAATACTTGTTCGATTTTCAAAATTTAATTTGAAATTCAACTTCTTCAAATGTTGTTTTTGTTCCAGCACAACTAGAATAAATCTGTAGTAGCCTGCCAAAACGGATTATCGGTAAATACATCAATCCGGTCAATACCTGAAAACATCGAGTAGCCTAATACATCAACATGGCTCCATGATCATTTCTTGGGTAGATTGCCATGTTTTGTGATTAGGTCAATATTTGAGATTCAGTGTTAAATGGCATTATGCTGATTTTGTGGGGGAATATGCATTTATTTGATTTTAAGTGATTTACTTGAAGCATTAAATTCTTAATCTCTCAGCGCAGAACTGCGGTGGTCTCCTCCCATCTGAGGAGAAGGGAAGAGGAGGAGTGTGCAGAGAAAAAATAAAGATGGAAAAGAAATGAGTATAAAAAACAGAAAACAGGGACACAGCGAGCGAATGTGGGTTTGGGGTTTTTTGAAATGCGAAACAGGCGCGCATTAACAGGAGAGGGAGAGCAAGAGAACATACAGTTAGAAACTGCGCTGTAGAATAAAAGCGGTCTTTCATTTTGCCTATGTGTATTTTGGAGTGAACTTCTGCAGTCAGAGGAGAAAACGCCAGAGAACTATAACCAAAGTCAGAATGGATGAACGAAACAAGGAGAACGTGTAAATGTGAAGCTGAGTCTGGATCTTATTAATTAGCGGAAAGTTTGGACCGTCATTTAAATTAGTTATTTGGTCTCTCACATACAATCAATTTTTGCAATGTTAATATTGGAAAACAGACTCACAAACGAGGTGAGCACACAACATCGGGCATGCTTACGCTGCGATAGGTTTTGTTAATAATTTTAACCACTAATCATCATTACTTTAACCGTGAAATTAGCAGAAAATTTATAACTCCATGTAATAGCCACCAGAATAATCGATGATAAAAGGAACAATCGCTGACTCGTTCAGGCTTCTAGCGCGCTAGAACTTATTGCTCAGTTTGGAGACGCAGGTGTGGGTTTCGAGTTATGCAAGTGAAGAGATCACCTGCGGTAAAGTAGAACATTCCATGTAAAGTTAGTCTAGTATTGTATATAGAGCGACTTTATCTATTTTGCAGTTTTTTTAAATTCTGTTATTGAACTTATCAAGTGCTAAGTATTTAAAATACGACCAGTTGATTTTATATAAATCGTGGCAAAAACCTTCATTTTCGAAATCGAAAAGACGTGCACTGAGTTAAACTGAATTAACCTTTGAATCATTCCCTACTCAAGAGAATTTGAAACTTCTTCAAGTAACTAAAAATGTACTGGTGGAGTTTGCAATAACTTGGCATTTTACTATTACGCACGCATATCATAGTTTCCTGTCTATATGAATTTATTAGTAGATTTTATAAGAATGTGGTGCTCACTTTAATATCTGTCACTGCCTATCTGGAGTCCGCGAATGAAAAGTTATGCCACTGGACCTGCATTTTAACAAAGTCCTGCGAAATTAGGCAAGTGAGAGGTGCCCGTGTGCGTGTGTGTTATACCGAAACGGAACCGCTGGGGAAATTGTTTATAAAGCGAACCAACAAGAGAATAAACCCGCCCTGTATACATGGAGTTTCGTGGATTCGTGTTTCTGCTGAAGTCGATGGTACTTCTGAAAGGTAAGTTTAAGAGATTTAGAGTAATTTAGTCCGTTTCACGTTATATGTATTGCCCTCTGGGTTGATGATTTGATCACTTGCTGATTTGATTTTCCATTAAATTAACCACGATTTCTTGGGGTACACCGGCATACAAACACGACATATTATTAATATTCTTAAAGCCATCACTAGCGGGAGGATAACACAGGTATGGTAGGTCATACCATCCAGTTATACTTGGAATAGATAATACTTTGAACAGCTGTTTCCTAAATTTCCTTTCAGTTGTGTATCATGTTATTTTCATTCCAGTTCTCATTTGGTTTTGGACATCTTTCCTAAATGTCTTGTCTGGGAGTCAGAAGTTACCAGTCACCAAGTTCATCTCCTCATTTACAAAAATCAGCTTTTATTTTAATCCGATGTTTTCATTTCACAGTTCACGTTAGAGCATGGTATATAATTTGGTATTTCCTCAAGAGCTGAAGTTGGTTTTCAGTGGGGCATGTGTTGAGTGCTGTTATGCTCTGTGTTAAGTTTAGTAATGTTCTTTCTACTACAGCTAGACATCCGGGCAGGATTTGAGGAGGGAGACCTAAAACGTAAAAAAAATCCTTGTTTAAATAAAAAAAGAGACATTGTTCCGCAATTGACTGATGATTAGGCATCAGCTGGACCACCTTATGTGACAGATGACAGAATTAAGCCTTCTCCAGCATTGGCTGCAATTGCACAGAGAGGCTACTCAAAGGATGGAAACATGACTTCCCTGACAGGAATTTTGGGCATCACAGGATTTGGCTGCTACATTGTGGGCAAACTTCAGTCTCTAAAAGCCACCCTTAAACAATGAGTCTCTATAGGATAGCCATTTACCAAATGTTCAATGTTTGCAGACATTAACATAGAGGATATGCACTTCACAGTGTGTTGTGTCGGTTAGTGATTTCTTTGCCCGTACAGGGGGGTGTTGGTATCCATGTGTTTTGGGGATGATGGCTTTCACAGACCTCTCGATGTTATGACCAGCCTCATGGCCTCAGACTCAGGGACTGTGTAATGCTTTAGTGAAATGTATAACACACGTGTGCGTGTGTGTGTGTGTGTGTGTGTGTGTATGGGGAAGCTGGGGATTTCTCCCACTCCTTCTGTCTCTCTCTCTTTCTGTCGCTATCCATCTCTCTACCTCTCCATCCACCCCCACCCCTCAGAGAAACACAATAATAAACATCCAAGACTTGATGAAGGGAAAGTAAGAAGTTTGAAAGTCTTGCAAATTGAATTAGAAAAGCAGTGAACAAGATATAGGATTGCCACATTTGCCAGACACTGTGTCACTTTTGGGTATGAGAAAGAGCAGGAGTTGCAAAATTAGGTGCTCGCATCAAATCACAATTGCTCTGTGCGGTTTGTGATGAAGTGTGTAGTATTTATTGTCCTGGCTGAAAACCTTCGGCTACATTTGAAACACAACCGGACCACAACATTCATATTCAGAGCCTGGGTATGTGCATGTAATATCAAAGTTAAGGGTACCCTGTGCTGATCCAGTAGCATCCTGCAAGTTCTCCCTCTATCCCCGACAAACATAGCTCATTTAAAAGCTTTTCAGGTGCTAATCAGTAGAGTCATGTCTGCAAAATTTTGTTTGAAATGAAAGCTGCAGGATGGTGGGTCTCTAGGAACACAATTGGTTTCCACTGGTATAAGTGTACAAGAGTTTTGAACAATAGATTTTGAGTTATAAAATTAAGATGCACCCCGACTATCAGTGGGCAGTTTAGACGGTCGGCATAGCTTGTGTGGGCAGCAATGAAATTGGAGGATACAGCAAACTCCACTGAGCATCAAACAGGAGGAGTGTGGGGAAAGCTGTAAAACAGAGGGGGGGAAACAAGCTCAAACGGGCCAAGTAAGTGTGGAAAAGTCAGAGAAAACATGCAACAATGCCAATAGAGGGTCGAGGGAGGACAGGAGATGGAGATTGAAAAAGAGACGAGAGATCTCATCCAGATGAACTCCTACACATTTGGATTCTCTCTTTGTCATACCAGCTTTGCTGAAGAACTCAGCGCTGCTCTGAATAGATTCAGTTTCATGTGAAAGTGAATTCTTTCAGGAAATGTTACAGTTCAGATTCCCGGCTTTGACATAGTTTTGGGTCTGTTTAAAGCAGTGGTGAGCTGTGAATATCTGTTTGGCCCTAATTCAGTAATTAGCCCAGCATTTCTACTTGCTGACATTTCCTCTATCCTTGATAAGTGCATGATCGACATTCAGCATCTGTTTTTACGCCCCTTTATGAAACATTCGGTGTGACCTCATTTAAATTGAACTTGTAGTGGTGTATGCTGACATTTAGCTCAGTTGCCCCGGGCAATTTTCGAATGTGAACACTTTTATATACGCTGGCTCTCCAACATTGAAATTGCCTACACCCAGGCCTGAAGAAACACTCGAGACTTCTTGGGGTCAAACACTGATTTGATTTTGATTTGATCAGAGGTGGAAAGTTTGGTGATCGGTAATAGAATTTTCAGTGTTTTTTCCATCCATGAACTAATGGCCAGCTAATTCCATCAATTAATTCTACCAAGGTTGCAGAATTGCGCTAGTTAGAGAATTGATTTGACTGGAACAACATGCTGGGGAGGAATTTTGCATTCCCATTCTGAATTTTATACCTCTGAATTATATGTCAATATTGGGTAAAAGAATATTCAACTCATTGATAATAATTTTTACCCTTGAGGATGTCACATAAATAGGTATTTCCAATGCAGTTTTTAACTCTGTGAAGTCCTAATATAATGAAGAAACTATTATCAGATTAGCATTAAAATGATATTGCCATTTTTTAGGATCTTCTTTTCTGCGCCATTTTAATTTTCCTATTACAAGCTTATTTTTAATTAAGATAATTAATTAATCGTTAACATAATGAAGAGGAGCAAAAAATAATGCACTGTAAGCATTTTGTAAGATCGTAGGCATTGTATTTAACTCACTGAATTATTTTAACATTAATGAGAATTGGATGCTTGATTTCTGTAATGTAATTTACATTAGTTCTTTTGGTACTGATTTCATTCAACATATGCTGAACAGTATTGCATCATGTCAATGAGGTATCCTTCTTGCAAACCTCTCATGCTTACTCAGTCTATCACTCTGCTTCTCTACACTGTATGAAGGGCAGGTTTGTGCATTCAGACAGGGAAGCCTCTGTATTTAAAGTTTTTATAACCCACACCCTTCCTGATCTTCTCTTCCCCCTCTTTGCTCTTCATTTAACTGACTCTCATTTAGTTCTCCTGGTACCTTTGACTGTGCCCTTTCGACTGATTATTCACAATTTATATCAAAATCTTGACTTAAAGAATGCTGGTAATGACAGCAAGACATGTCTGTCTGGAAGGATGGTATGCCAAGTTATACAGTACTGCTCAAAATTTTGGAAATGTTAGTTATTTTCACATAGATCAAATGAAAGAAACTTGGAGTTACAGCAAGACAACAACCCAAAACATGAATCCAAACTCTGTAGGGACTTACAGAAAAGGAAATGACAAAATATGGAGCGATCAGCTTGATCACCTGATTGAAACTTTATGGAGCAGCTGTTGGATCCCTTAGATAACAAAGCTGTTGAATTTTGCCCGTCTTCAAAAAAACACCAATGGGAAATATTGCTGTCCAGGAGGAAATCCTTTGAAAATGATAAATTTATAAAATTAAGGTTGTGAATGGCTGAAATGTGCAAAGCAGTGATTAAATCTAGTGGTAGATATATTCATGAGAATTCACGAAAATAGATATGGTAACAGCCTCCAAATACTAACATACAAATACTAGATAAATCATCTAAAAGTACATTTTGCTGTGCATTTCCTGTAATTTATTATTATAAACACTTTTATGAGTAAAATAGCAAGAACTATAATTAGAAATGATTATTAACTTTTGAGCTGAAGTGAATGCCCTCTGGGACAAAACTGAGGGTTAGTTATCTCACTGTGTCTGGGTGATTATTTGTCCTTAGCTTTCCCATTCCTTCTTCTAGGGTTGTGTCACTGTTTCAATGTTGATGTGAAAAGGCCTCGGATCTTCACTGGACCTGAAGAAGCATTATTTGGCTTCTCGGTGCTGCAGCATGAGGTTGAAGGGGAGAAATTGTGAGTTGCCAGATTTAAATGTGGTTTCATCCCTCCTTCAAAGGCTATTTTTATGTACTGTAATATGGTTGTACGTACTGTATATCAATGCTATCTACTTGTTAAGTACTACTGCTTGTTCTTACACAATGCTGCCAATGTAACAGATCATATGAACATATAATTTCAGTGGCAAAATTGCTATTGTCATTTGTAGAATGTAAATTCAAAGTGAACCCAATACTGCCTCAAATCCTGTGGTTTCATCTTGTGACACTACCTCCAGTTTATTTAAAGAAAAACTGCAACCATCACTATTATCTTGTGTTTGTCTTCAAATGAGAAATGACCCAGTCAATTCAGTTGGCTGCCGATCCCTAATCAACAATGTGTGACTGATGCAATTTGCTGCGCCCACTTCATTGATATAATGTGTCGGTACCTATAATTTTTTAATCATTAATATGTACCAGATATACATTGATGAGCAAAAACTTTAAAAATGCTTGCAGATGAAGCTAGTAACATTGATTATATCGTAACAACGGCACATGTTAAAATCTGCAGACAGATCTTAGATGGTAAGCGAACAGTCGGTTTTCGTAGTTGACAAGTTGGATGTAGGAGAAATGCACCCTGAGTAACTTTAACAAGAGTCAGCCTGTTACGCCTCTGGGGTGCTCCCAGTCAGCAGTAGTGAGTGCCTAAAAGCACTGGTCTAAGGAGGGAACAACCATGAACTGGAACATGAACTGAACATGAACTGGCTGTTGGGCATCCAAGGTTCACTGATGCGGAAACTCTATCCAGTCTGGTCCAAACTGACAAAGAGGCTACTGTGGTACATGTCACAGAGAATTATAATTATTCAAATGTGATGAATGTGTCACAACTCACAATGCATCACACCAAACTGCATACCTGATCCACTGCTGAAAGTGCCTACTGTAGGCACGTGTGCATTGGAACTGGTCCTTAGATCAAATGAAGAAGTCCTTTTCTCTGTTACATCATGTGCATCGACCGAGTATGCGTGCATCATTAACCTGGGGAAGAAATGAGACCAGGATGCACAATGGCAAGAAGACAAGCTGGTGGAGGGAGTGTAATGTGTTGGGAAATGTTCTGCTGGGAAAACCTGGATCCGGGAATTCAAGTGGATATCAGACTGATGGAGCTGTGGCAAACTGAGGCAGACAAGTACACACAAATGCACTAAATGTTCATCAACCACTTTATTAGGTACACCTGCTCTGTAATGAAAATACACTGTTTGATCCTACAAACAGCAAATCATGCTGCTGCAATTCTGTATAAAAAGCCTGCAGACAAGGTAAAGCAGCTAAATTTTTTTGTCTGACTGAGCTTTGTTGGAGGCAGGATGCATGATTGAAGCGACTTTGACTGATTGTTGTTGTCAGACATGGTGGTTCTGGCATCACAGAAGCACCTGCCCTTCCTAGTTTTTGATACATCGCATCCTGCAGCATTTACAGAATGGTACAATAAACAAAAAACATTCAGTGAGCAGCAGTTCAGTGGTGGAGAACAGCTTGTCAATGAGAGAAGGTGTAGGAGATGTGGGCTCGCTGAATCTACGAGAAAGGACAGAAATGCTGGAGTTACTGCTGTCTACAGCTGTGGCGTATGAGACAACAGCTCTGAACACACATTAAATCAAACCTGAATTGGGTTGGTAAAGCCACAGAAAACTACACCAGGTTCGTTTCTTTGTCAGCGTAGCACAAGTGGATGAGGCTACACTGGATACAGTACTAGATGACTGACTATTGGAAAATGTCACCTGGTCAGGAAAATCATGATTTCTGGTCAGACAGGCTGAGGGTTGCATCAGAATTAGATTAATTAAAAGGAATCCATGGAGCCACCCTGCCGTGTGCCAGTAGTGCGAGTGGTATAATAGTGTGGGAAATGACTTCTTGGCACATATTAGGCCTCCTAATACAAACTTAATGTAGCACTCGTGTTAGTTGGACCAGTAAAAGCCACACTTCAAAGATTTCTAGATCCCTGAGCTGTGTAATAAGGTACAATCTGAACCCGAGATATGGCAAACTGTAAACAACTTTATTTGGTACAGCTTCCCCGTATTAAGAAAAAAAAAGAGAATGGACGTTTTGAAATTGTTAGTAAATTGTGGCAATGAATGTATAAAAATAACAAATAAAACAAAATAATAAACAGAGTAACAACTACCTTTGACTCAGTGCAGTTCAGTTCAATTCCTAATTCAAATAAGAAAAGTCCTTTGAGGTATCAAATAAAATGTAAAAGTTCCTTTAGGAATTAAATAAAAATGTAAGGGTCCCTTTAGGTATTAAATGAAAATGCAAAAGTCCCTTCCGGTATGCGTCCTTTCCTGTGTGGGAAAAGAAAACTCTTATCTGTGTCCACGCGCGACGTGAGGAAGTTCACGCAGTCGGTGAAGAAACCATGCAGCAGTTGGCCAGACTGCTGCAGGCTGAGCGGTCAACACCTGGAGTTTCCAAGCACTGGCTCGCCATCTGGCTTCCTCTGAAATCCGTTCTTCTATCCCGTATAAAAAAACCAATCTACACGAAACAGTATAACAGTTACCAAATCAGACATTTCTTTTCCTATGAGATCCATTTAAGATTTTGCTATAGAATCCAATTCTCAGCAGGCATAACAGCGTAATGCTGCCATAAAAGGTGGCTACATCTCAGCTGCAGCAAGCTGAAAGCTCGCACAAATAACCTGTAAGCCAACACGGCTAACCAAACCTGAGCAGACAGTACGTGAAAATAGTTCGGCAACACACCCGTAATTCACAAGGAAAATGTATAACAATACACGTTCACTTCTAGTGTCCACTAACTGTCAAGCTAACATCTATTTTTTTTTTTTTTTTCATATTAGCAAGCTAATTTCACAACGTGTGTGCAATGAACACATTAGCTACGGAATTTCACGTCAGGTACATTCAAAGTCTAAACTAAAACAACAAAATAAAACGTGGAAATATCACTCATATTCAGTACATAAAAGTGTCTATTGTTGAGTAAATGCTTCGACTGGTTTTTATGAACTTTCATGGTCTCCCAATTCACCATAATATTAACTATTCATATATCGTTCACGAACGTGATAAAATATACTGGACAAAGAAAGTTAGGGATCACTCTGATTTTTAATATTGAAATATGATATGGAACATAATTTGAACTATCAAATATTTCAAATTCGAAAATTGGGGTGATCCCTAATTTTCTTTGTCCAGTATAGCTCACCGAAGCTCTTCTCTAGTTCAAACAAAAACAAAATATCCTCTTGGCGTATAATACAGCAAGATAAGTTAAGATGTACAAAATTATCACTCTAAATTCTGCTAACTGTTATAACTGTGAAGTTATATCGAAATTATTTTCGCCGGTTCAAAAAAAGTGTCGTTCGGTACTCAGACTGCAGGAGCAAGAGAAAGATTCTCGCGCTTGCGCGGTGCATAGTGGCACTGAATATAACAGGGCTACATTAACATCATTTTATTATCTTGGCATATTCAAGCATTGTTGCTCTCCAGGTGCTTCCCTTTATGCTTACAGTCGAACCTTGATGAAATGGATACTTCCAGTGGGGTGATGTGACCGGGCACAGAACACACGTTTCCCCCGCTATTTCCACAGACAGTAGCCTCAGACAGGAAATTAATTTTGCAACTGTAACTTTGGCAACTTTAGCGCAAACATAGCATCAAGTGTTCATGCTCACGCGTGGTAAGAAGTTAAAGACCGCCTGTGCCATGGATGCATACTGGTTGTATCTCTACCTCTGATTTGCTGTATGTTTTCAATGCAGGATGCTGGTTGGAGCTCCCTGGGATGGGCCGGCCAATAGCAGGAGGGGAGACATCTACAAGTGTGCTGTGGCTGAGGAAAGGAGCTCCAACTGCACTAAAGTCAATCTGGGTGAGGGATGGACCTTTTAGCCAAAACCAAAGAATGTTCTTTTGATGAGCAAGAAATGTGCTTTTGGCCATCATTGACAACTTCCAGTCAGTGGATATTATGGCTGACATTTGTATCAATGCCTCTAATGTTTGAAACCACTGTAGGCAAAAGTATACAGTGTGTCACTGTTGGGAAATCTCCCCCAGTCATGGTTCTGAATTTAGCTAAATGCTTTCACTAACTTTGCCAATTCAGTATTCTGCAGTCTCAACTGCATATAGAAACAACTATGCCTGTAGAAACACCCAAGACTGTGGTCATGCGAAAATATTACCGTTGCATCTGTTTCATTTTGTTATTAATTATGGGGATTTGATTAACCTATTTCTGGTCGAGGAAGTGGTTAATATTGTCTATGAACTAGTCATGTTCAGTTAGTGATGATTGACCCAGGCCATTTCTTTGCGTTTTATGATTTTCAGCCATCAAGGAATTTGATGAGACTTGTGTTTTATTGCTAATGCATTTTCTTTAACAATCAACACATTATTTCAAAAAGAAAGATCTACTCAAACATTTTACTACATTTACCAAGGACTAAATTGAACATTCAAAACCTAGCATCAAAATAAGTCCCTCAATGAGATGACTTGATTGCAAAGGCATATTTTAATCCTTGAAATAGACATGTATTTACAGAGGTAATAAAATAATTTTACAATAAAGTAATATGAATGAATATAATGTGACCTCATAATTCAGTTTGATCAGGTCATTCATTTGTATCTGATTGGCAATAAACATTCATTAACATTGAAACCACAAGCTATGCAGGCAGGAAAGCGCAAACTGTGGGAAATCAGTGATTGAAGCTACGGTGGAAAAGTAGCAAGGATGTCATTCAACATATCCATGTGACAGTCAGATAATTGTACCGTGGATTCTTTTTTTTTTCCTGTATATTGCTGGGAATCATTATAATTTCAGACAAGCCATTCCATAATGCATTAAAGCCAGTGCAATACAATGTAGAGTATACATCATCATCATCATCATTCCACCATTCTGGAAGGAATGCGTTGAACAACTTCATTCCACCCTGCGTACCATCACTTGCTGTAGCTAGGTCTGCCTTCTCATTTCCTGAATCTCTGGAGATTACATCAGGGAAGGTGAGTTTTCTCGAAAGGACTAGGAAAATTAGTTTCTGTGGAAGGAGGGATTGGATGATCTCGCCCTCAGCTCTTTGGCAGTGGCTGACGAATTGGGAGACAAAACTGTATCAGCTTCTGGGTTTTCGGAGGGGGTTTGCCGAAAATGCGCCTTGGGGTCGCATGATTCAACTAATGAATATTTTGGATTAGACAGCGTATATTTGTGTATGTCCCATCTAGCCTTTGTTGTTGTCTGGCAGTTAATGTCCAGATCTTGGATCCATAAGTAGGATTGGCTCAATCAACGTATTAAACAAGTGTAGTTCCTTTTCATCACTGAAGCATGAGCACCATATCTTGCTGATCTTGTTACATCCCACTCATGCTAATGCTTTGTGCAACTTGATGTCGTTTTAAGGGTCCATAATGTATGACCCAAGATATTTGAAGTCATCAGCTTGTTTAATGTTTGTGTTTGATTGTGATCATAGCCAGAGGAGGTCTGGGGTGGTGGTAATGTACTCTTGTTTACTTCCATTAGCTTTCACTACAGTGCAGACCTGTTACAATACAGATCAAGAATCAAGTGCAGGGGCAGAGTACAATCTAATAGTTGGCTTTTGGTTTATTGATAGTAATAAGATAGACAGTGGGACGGAGCTCAGAGGAGAATAGCACCGTTCAGTTTATATGTTAAGGGCGAAGCAGTGTAGGCATTGCCAATGTCTGGCCAGTGGCTTTTCGGGGTGATTGCTAGGGGGAGTGCACGCTTTGCCTGAGCCGAGCTTTTTGAATGCAGGATGGAGAAGGCAAGGAGGAACACGGTTCCAATCCTGATGACCATGATTGGGAGCTTGTTCCTAATATACTGGACAGAGGAACAGACTGGGAAAGGATTATTAAGAACGCAGTCTTAATCCTGGAGACCGTGAGACAGGATTGGGTGCTTGTCCCTATTAACAAGACATGGAAGGAAGCTTCCGTAAATTACTATCATTAAAGATTACATTTTACTTCCAAAAGACAGTGAGATATACCAGAAAGCACTGACTAAGTGCTTTTAGCAAATTAAAGTTCAGCAACTTGCAACTCAAAAGAGGGGCTATAAGTATGTCATGCACACAAGAAGTTGGGTCACTCTGAAAGAAAACATGGTCAGGGATTGGGGAGCATGCAAGATGCAAAGCAATCAAAGGGGCCATTACTTCAAATAGAATGGGAGGAGACACGGATGGCATTCACACGAGAGCTGTGACACTAACCCACCAGTCTTGCTGCCTTCTCAAGCAATTGTAACAGGGATTCGGCATCCTCAACTAATTCAGCAATTATCCAGATCATATGCAAAGTTGGTTTCTATGAGATAACATGCTGGGTGCCTCTGATTTTGTCTAGAATGGATTTGTATGCTTTTTTTGTTTATAGTGTATAAGGAAAGGTGGAGGACATAGTTCAACATGATGATGAATAGGAAGGGTACCAGAGTATTGCCTGGAAGCACTCCTGTGACAAAGTCAAAATTGCTGTTTACACCATCAGTTGCTGTTTCACCATCAGTAATGAATATAGCCTTGGTGTTTGTGTGCAGTGCTCTTATCCCTTTGACGATAAGTTGTGGTATGTCACACGGAGGGAAGATGGCAAACATGGAATCTCTACTTATTGAATAAAATGTCTTGCAAAAGTCCACAATATAAAGTGCGAACTTCATATTGAGCCTGTTCATTTCCTCTGTTATGCAATGCTGGGACAGTATTTGGGAGATTGTATATCATCATCTTCCGAGACCATGCTGGTTATTTTGAATTATTGCACAGCGGGCGCAAGGTGCTTTAGGAGGAGCTTGTTGTAGATTTTAGGAGCAATTGTTGTAGAGAAATGCCTCAATAATTCAGGGCGAGCATCAGATAGCCTTTCTTGGGTATGGGTGTTATACCAGGTTGATGGTGCCACCAACATGGGGTACGTGTACTGACATATTTTGACTAGCAGTTTGTGGAATATAGGATCTTTCCAAATAAGGGTTGGCATGCTGTCCAGGCCAGGTGATTTATTGACTTTCATACACTTGACTGCGTTGCAAATCTCTTGAGGGGTAGACGGAGACGTGCTTATGTCTTGTACTCTAACTTTTGGGTAAGTGGTTGATCCATGTTGTGCATTTACCACTGCAGTGTCATAATTGCCTGTGGTTCAAAAATAACATATCATGCATGAAAAAGTAAATTACACTCTAGTTATGAAGAAAGACTGGATGGGAAGCAAGAAATTATGAAAGACTAACTTGATATCAATAACTTAAAATGCCAGTAACCATATTCATATAAATGCAATATGACATGAAGGGGTAAGGCATAACTCATTGTGCTCTATAACCTGCTGAAGTGATGTGAGCAATCATTTTGAGGAGGCATAGTAATATGTTGTTCCACGTTATAATCCATTACTTTTATCACTATTCATTTCAAATTTCAAATAGCATTTTGACCTCTTCAGTCAATAACATAAAACTGGAACTCATATGATGTTCTGGTTGATTAGTTCCATCAGACTCTAAGAGTGCTGTTGTCGGATGTTTAAGTACCTCAGGGCCCTTGTGTAGTATGCCTCACAGCTCATAGTAAACTGAGCGAAAATAAGAGGCAACTACCCATGTGCCTCTCAGCAGGGATCTGTGCTAACGTGCACTTTCGCTAATTGATAGAGGGTGTTGCAGCAATGGGAGGGGTTTAAAAACAGTCTTCTACATATAATACATTGTTTTGACATCCAGTCTGTTGGGCTCTGGAGCATGTGCATTTGCACCTCTGCTTGGTTTTGAATTGCAAAAAATGCTGCGGGAAAATAATAACACTGAAGAAGATTACCGGTTGCCTAAAGTAACTGTGTACCTGTGAAAAGCTGCATTCAGTACAGTATAAAATCTATTCTGAGTGTTCGAATACAGTATTTGCTGATGCCAAAACCATTGTAACCAATATTATGTTGATGTTTTTCTATCAGGATTGATACTGGGGTCAAATTAATTAAATGTGAACTTGTTTTGTCTTTTTATTATACGAACAGTGTACGAACTGGCATGGCAGTTTACTTTGAATATTTTTCAGATACCTTTAGCTGTTGAGAAGCTAAGGTTATACACTTGGGTTGATTGTTATTGTACTATAGAGGAAGGAATAGGGTATTTATTACACCATCCTGAATTGTGTTGAATCCGCTCCCCACTGTTAAAGTACATATTGATCCAATCCCAAGAAAATGAAATTTTGCAGAAAAGAAAAAAGGTTGCTTTAGATCATTTTCATGTTGCTTTTGTAAAAGATCAAAGTATTTCCTGCTTTCTTATGAAGCTAGACCGAACTTTAGTTCACAAAATTGTCATGAATGTATTTGTATTATTTGTATTATTTGGTCATGGTTCCACTCCATTCCTTTGGGGAATTTTGTCTCATGTCTGCGCGCTTATATGTGCTTCGCCTGTAAGCCTTCAATGAACATATAAGCTTATGAATAATAATTAGCTGGTCCTCTTTACAAACAAATGATCTTTGAATGGCACAGTGTCAAGAATGCAAAATAATACTGGCTGACACCAGAGCTTATTAAAGGTTCATCTCGGCATCACCTTAACTGTGTCATTCTGGTTGTTTTAAGAGTGGTCACATTTTAGGAGGTTTGATGCCATTTAGCTCTGTTTATCACCAGGCTTAAAGCTGAGAAGTAAACCTTTGTGCAAAATCTTCCCTTATTGAGCAGCACAGCAGATATGGTGTGTACTCCTCCCATTATTCTAACCTAAGTTTACGCTGCTACCATTTATGAGCTGATTGTCCCATTGAAGAAGCTGAGTTTTTCTTCCTAGAGTGTCATGGGAGTGACGTTCAGTCTTTCTTTTGTTTCATTCCTATGTAGGAGACATGGCTTTCCAGAACATCTCTCGGAACCTTAAGAACTCTCATTTGGGAATGACCTTGAGCCCAGAGACGCCCGATGGCTTCCTGGTAAGACTGTGACAGGATCCGCACTATGCCTTGTTACAAAACAGATCGAAAAATTAGCATGTTTACAACAATATATATACTGGGGCTCCAGTATAAAGTGATTCTTAAGCAAAAAATGGTACATTTCAAAAACAATGCCTTCACTGTGGTCTTGGGGAACCATGTAATTGCATTTATGCTCTATACCTCCACTGCAGTTCCACTGTAGATCCCATCATGTTACACCATTCATACACCATTCTTTTACTGATCCCTGTGATTTTAATAGAATTAAGTCCCTGCTATATAAAGGGATGCCTTGTGCGAGATGCCATTGTATAATCAGCATCAGGAAATACAGGAAGGATTCATTGACTATGCATTAGCAGTCATGAAATCAACACTGAATAATGACAACAAATTGCTTTATTTAAATCTTAAATCGATAATGGACCGTGTTCGATAATGGACCGTGTTGTTTATGGTCTTTCCATTATTTGAGCAATTTAGTGTTGTTCATTCTGACCTGCGGCCTTGTGGTGCAAAAATCCCCATGCGATGGTCACCTTTCTCAGCATAAACAGCCTCGGGGAATTCACCCTGTTTACTGTAGTGGCCTGGGGTTTGTGTGGTAGAAGGGAGGAGTGTGAGATGGGAGAGGGAAGCAGGAGATGGTGAGACATGCAGAGTTGGGGGAAGGATGTGGGCACAAGTCAGAGCAGGTTAACGCTGAAAAAATGAAAAATATCACAAGAGGGCGAGAGTACGAATGAGGAAGGCAATGAACGGGTGTTGACTCAGAGTCCACACCCGTCCAGATCTATAGATGGCATCCTCTGTGGGCAGTGTCTCACAGGAAAATGCATTCGCTTTTATCATGCAATTAAAATACTGACAGACCTTCGTAACCGAAGGGCATCCTGATTGTCGCTTCTGTCCGAGCCTCCTGCCCTGTGAAAGGCTGAAGGAGTAGACACGCCTCTCCACATCACTCTGCGCCCCCCCCCCACACTCCCCTCCCAGTGAGGCGTACAGTGCTCCCAGCCAAATTGTTCTGGTTTTCGGGAAAGCGTGTCCATTCCTGAATGGTTTGGCGGAATCGCTCGGCGGCCATGCCAGTGGGTCGGCTCTTACTCTCGAGGCCGCGGAGTCACGGGCAGTTCATCGCTGGACGGGGACGCGGGACTGAGCCCACTCGGTTCTGGGTGTCGCCGTCCCGCGCGTGTGTGCGTGCATGTGTGTGTGTGTGTGTGTGTGTGTGTGTGTGTGTGTGTGTGTGTGTGACTGCCCTTGTGGTCGAGAGCTATATGGGGATCGGAATGTAGCCCTTTGTAATGACAGGCCTTGGTAAAGCCAGGCACCTCTCTCCCTCCCTCTGCTCCACTGGCCCTTTCCCTGCCTCTTTTTGTCTGGGCCTGCGTGTCGCTGCCCTTTCTCTAATGACAGGCCGTGTAAAACCAGCGCTGTTTTTGTCTCAGTCACTGTCCCCCGGTCCCTTACTCCCACTGCCGTTTGTCTCCGGGCTCCTGAATTTTTGTTTTTGTTCATATGCTGGTACGCTTACTTCACTTTCTTTCTTTACCCCCCTCCCCCCGTTCTTCGCTTTGGTTAAGAAGTCAAATAAATACTGCCCTTTGAAGATGTAAATATTTTTATGGTTTTTTCTTCTGCTCGATTTCAGTGCAGTACTATTTAAATAGCTTTTCTGGCGTTAGTTGGTCCAATTCTGTTAAAGCAGTTATATGAACTGCCAAGATTTGTCAACAACTGTCACCCCCCGTCCTCCTGCCCCCCCATTGCGTCTTTTTCCACCACCCCCCCCTTCTCTTACTCAGTAATGTTACCCCTCTTTCTCTCTCTCCCTCTCTCTGGGTTCATTTCACATCAGTGACTTTTAGTGGTATTCAGTGCTGAAGTGGAGCCAGGTTTGTGGTAGCTGCAGACCCTGTTCTCTCTCTCCTCAGGCATGCGCTCCCTTGTGGTCGCAGGAGTGTGGTACCTCAGTGTTCAGCACAGGCATCTGCACGTCTGTCAGTGACGATCTGGAGCCCCGGGAGACCATTGCGCCGACTGCACAGAGTATGGCAGGTTTAGCCATTGCGGCAGCCACCAAGACCCAAAAGCTGTTTTGTGCCATTGTTGATGTTAAAAATGGTGTATCTGTCCTGATGTGTGTGTGTGTGTGTGTGTGCGTCAGGATGCTCCACCTTCATGGACATAGTCATCGTGCTGGATGGCTCCAACAGCATCTACCCCTGGTCTGAAGTGCAGAACTTCCTCAGCAACATTCTCAGCAAATTCCATATCAGCCCTGAGCAAATGCAGGCAAGCACTGTGTGTGTGTGTGTGTCTGTGTATGTGCATCTTGTGCTAGTCACAGAATTTACTGACTTGTGGTCACCAAAACCCCAAAATTACTTCACTTTATGACTCATGTCTGTGTGATTGAACTGTGTGTTTGAACAAACAACGCCATTACGGCAGAAAGTGGGCTGATGTATAGTGGGGTACAGCTGGGGGTAAGGAGGGGTATAGAGGGGGGGTAAGGCAAGTGAGGCAGAAATTAATCTGGTCTGTCTGAAACTCCCAAAAACTATTTATATGAGCAGGAAAGGAGGGTCCTGAGCTATTAGTTAACCCGCTGCACGACCCAGAACCACAAAGAGGGGAGCCTAAGCCTGTGATGGTATCCTGTTACGTATACACACTGAATCTAGATGTGCAATTATGGGTATTGTAACAGCGTATAATTTGTTCAGTGCTATGGAATTGGGAGCATTTAGCTGAGTTTTGTGTCTTCAGCCTCAAGGCAATATATATAAATCAATATATTATTAGGGTCAATGTTACATTATGTAATTATGTGAATTGGTATGTGGTCAGTCCTACCAATACATAGTTGGGCACATTAGTGTATTGTCTGTAGGCCTGTTTGAATGTGATTATATAGAATGCATATCGGTATGGAGCTGCATTTACCTTCAGTCCTGTGCTGTCTAATATTATGAATCAATGTGCAGAGTTCCCATGGGTGATGGAAATCCTTGAAAACATTTAAACTTTAATAAGGTGTTTTCATGGTTTGAAAAGTGCTTGGATTTTGAATGAAGTGCAAGAAACTGCCTGAAATTGTAATTTTAAGTGCTTTACTTTCATAATAAATTTCTATATGACTGAGTAGTTTGTGAAGGTGGTAGTCCAAGGATGAGTTGATTTAATTTTGTAAGTGATCTGGAGCATATTTTTTAACTAAAAGAAAAGATATATGGCATGGTGGAGGTAAGAGCTATACCGGGTACCCTCTATTCTGAAGCATTGTCGACTCACTCTCCAATTCCACTCGTCAAGTTTGGGTCAGACATGGTTTATTTATTTGCTTCATGGTCCTGACCAAGTTTTGTTATTTTTCGGCTTGATTCAGAATCTAATATGGCTGCCCTGGCCTCTGATTGGCTGATGCAATCCAACAGCGCTTGACAAGTCATGAACTGATGGCCAGATATTGTGCTTCAGGATTTTTTTTGGTAGAAAGCAGAATTCATGACTCCATCAATTATGTCAAGTCGCATAGGTCCTTCAGCAGCAAAGCAGCCCCAGACTATTACACTGCCATCATCATGTTTGACATGATGTTCTTGTTGTGGAATGCTGTGTTGGGTATACGCAAGATGTAACAGGACCATTGTCTTCCAGAAAGTAATTAAATCATCAGCCCACATAAGAATTATCCCGAAAGTCTTGGGGGTCATCAAGATTTTTTTTTGCAAATGTGAAATGTGCCTTTGTGTTGTTTGAGGTCAGCTGTAGTTTTCCCCTTCCAGCTTTGCCATGATTGCCAATTTTGCTCAGCCTCTTTCTTTTTATGGAAACATGAACACTGACCTTTATTGAGGCAAGTGAGGCCTGCAGTTCCTTAGATGTTAGTCTGGATTCCTTTGTGACCCCCTGGATAAGTTGTTGATGCTCTCCTGGAGGAATTTTGGTAGGCACGCCACTCCTGGGAAGGTTTGTCACTGTTCCAAGTTTTCTCAATTTGTAGATAGTGACTTTCACCTTGGTTCTCTGGAGCCCCAGAGCATTAAAAATGGCTGTGTAACCCTTTCCAGACTGATAGATGTCAATGACTTTTTTTCTGATCTGTTCTTGAATTTCTTTAGATTGTGGCCCCATATGCTGCTTTATGCATACTTTACATTGCCTGACAAGGTTCTATAGTAGTGATGTTTAGATTTGATGCGGCTGGCAGTAATCATTCCTGGGTGTGTCTAGCAAAATTGTACTCAATTATCAATTAAATTTGTTTAATTAGTTGATTTAGTTATCACAGCTGTAAGGTGCTGGAACAGTTTGAAAATGCACCTTGAAAAAGCTTGAAAAGTGCTTCAATTTGACTTTAGAAAAGGTGCTGGAAACCTGAATGTGTTTTTTGTGTAATATTTTGTTCACATGTGAATAGGTCAGTGTAAAATGAATATGTAGTGCATTAATGCTGTGAAATGATGTGAAACGGTGAATATTGCTATGTATTTGTAAATGTATAATGTTTTCCCAAGCCAGTCTCACCAGGCAGGGTGGTGTTGTATATATTTGTTTAACTGTTTAAATCACTTTGTGGCCGTATAAATCTCCAGTAGTGGGTACATGTATGAGGGCACTCCAGTGTGCTGCCTTGTAAGTTTGCGTGCAGTTATGTGACGGTGTGTTTGGGTTGTGTAGGTAGGAGTGCTCCAGTATGCAGAGGTATCGTTGCACGAGTGGTCTCTCAGGGACTATCAGACGACGGAGGAAGTGGTCGAGGCTGCCAAGAACATCAGTCGCCAGGAGGGGAGGGAGACCCGCACTGCATATGCCGTCCACATGGGCTGGTCAGTGTGCTAAAACTTCACTCTTCAGTCTCTCTCTTTCTCTCTGTTTCTTTCACACTCATTCACTCAGCATCTTTCTCCCTTTCAGTTTCTCACTCCCTCTCTCCCAGCATCTCTCACTGTTACTCTCCATTGCTCAATCTCTTTCACCTTCTCGGCCTGTATTTCTCCCTCTCTTGCTTTCTCTTTACTCGCTCCCTGCTTCCTAATGTGTTAGTGTGTTTTCTGCCCTTGTGCGTACGTACCCAATGGTGCGATTGCCTCACTGTTATTGCCAGAATGTTGAGGATGTGTTGAATTCAGCCAGTGCATTTGTGTGTATGCACTAAAAAGAGGAGATAGCATTATACTATGATGAACAGTGCTTTTGAGATTTTGACAGAAATATCAACTGTAAAATTTTCCATGCAATGGTGATCTCAAGGGGGCCTGCACCTTATGGCACAAGTTTAATTAAACCAATTGGGTGCAGATACATCTTTACATGGCAACCCATCCCAGACATACAGCACGTAACTAAATAATTTTGTGTGCCTGTTTTAAAAGATGCACAGGGTGGAAATACTTTTTACTTGCTTGTGAAAAATTTTCTTTACATTGGTCCCCTTTTTAATTCAATGTCATAAAATGCCAAATTATTTCTGCTGAAATGCACCCTGACAAGAGGCATGATGAGAGGAATGGATGTGATTGTGTCTGTCTCATTTTGAGGAACATTTTTGAATAACTGCTGGGAAACTGCCATTTTAAAACGAACACTGAAATTATCTGGAGATTATTTTACATCTGATTGACGGCTGCGAGTTATTCTATTAATTCCCAGTTCACTAATTTCCAAAACATCATTCCTCACTTATGTGTGTGTCGAGTCTTTCTCTTTCACTTGTATTCCCTCCCCACCCTGTGCAATCCTCTTAATTTTTCATGTCTTTCTAAACTCAGAAAGAAGGAGTTGTGGATGAAATGATAACAGTTATGGTTGAAGGAAAGAAGGAGAGAGGGTTAGGATAACATTGATATTAGCGGTGCTTTGATGCTGTAGAGTGAGCTGTTTCAGCATTACTGCAGGTGTGGTCAGTTAGGAGCTGCTGAGACTGGCTTCCACCCCTGCAGCTGTACAAACACACACACATACACACACACACACGCTCGCTGTGGCATGCGCGCATACACACCAACACTCCACTCAAATTTTTGTACAGTCCATTTCACGAGTTATTGTCGAAAAGTGATAATGTGATAACCCTGGCCTTACCCTTAAAAAAGAGCAAGCCCGAGGCATCAGTTGCGAGGAACAACTCCCGGACACACTCACACACACGCAAACTCAATGTCACACCACGTGCACAGTCACACACCCTAGCACTCACACACATACACACTCACATGCTCAGATGTGGATTTACATGAATACATAATTTTATTCTCTTAATTCTAATTCTCTCTGAGCTGTATTTGAAGGGAAGGAAAGTGAACTGGCTCATCTTCCCGTTGCCGGTACTGTGAGGGCACTGTTCTGGAATTGTGTTTTTACCACATCATCCTTCAATTGCTACCCAATAAAACTGGGTATAAATACACCCAGGCCCCACAATTAGCACTGCTTGCTTTTCTTTTATCTCCCTCTGTCCTTCTGTCCCTCCCCCATTAATTTTCTCACCCCAAAAATCCCTTTCATATACCTAGTGTGTTTCTTGCCCCTCCCCATAGTCTTTCAGCTAACCCCAAATTGCCTATTTTGGTTTCAGACGCTCAATCCTATATTTCTTTGTTTGCCCACTTGTTCTTTGTTTCTTTCTGTGCAGTCATCCTTCCCAACCTACATTTACATGCCTTTTTTTTCATTTTTTGATGTTCTCTCCATTCTTCTTCTTATTTCTTGAACCCCGATTATTTTCCCCCTTTTATTTCTATGCCTTCCCTCATCCTGCCCCACCCCCCATACCCCCATCTCGTCTGACTGCTGCATGTATAATTAGCAGCCTAGATTGGGAAGTGCTTGTTTTTAACTCAGGGTTTCTTGCGGCAAACCACTGTGTTATATTTAGCTTTGAGCAGGAAAATGACTGACTTGACTGATTTGATTCTGCGACTCAACTTGTCTGAAGGCGGGTCACAGTTTGGCAGCAGGGTGGAGCACGCTATGCTTACCTGTGTGTGTGTGTGTGTGTGTGTGTGTGTGTGTGTCAGTGTGTGTAAACATGGGAGTATGTGACTGCTAAAAAAAGACTGGCTGTACATGTTCCAACTGCTCATGCAGCAGGTACGACAGCATACGACAGCAGGTACGTTTCATAATTTTCTGCATGTGTGTGTTGTGTATGCACGTGTGCATTCGTCAGAGACTGTTTTTAGGATGTTCTCACTATCAATCTCAGACCTGCATGTGCGTGTGTGTGTGTGTGTGTGTGTGTGTGTATATATATATACACACACACACAACCCCAACTCCGAAATAGTTGGGACAAAGTGTAAATTGTGAATAAAATCAAAACGCAATGACTTTCAAATCACATCAGCCAGTATTTTATTCATAACAGAACAGAGATAACATAGCAAATGTTGAAACTGAGAAATTTTACAATTTTATTCACAAAATGAATTCATTTCAAATTTGATGGCTGCTAAAGGGCTCAAAAAAGTTGGGACAGGGGCCTGTTTACCATGGTGTAGCATCCCCTCTTCTTTTAAACACAGAGTGGGGGCGTCTGGGCATTGAGGAGACAAGTTTCTTGAGTTTAGCCATTGGAATTTGATCCCATTCTTGTTTAATACAGGCTTCCAGCTGCCGGAGAGTTTTGGGTCTCCTTTGACAGACTTTTCGTTTAATTATGCGCCAATTGTTCTCAATCGGTGAAAGATCAGGACTGCAGGCAGGCCAGTTCAGCAAACGGACTCTTCTACTACGAAGCCATGCTGTTGTAATAGCTGCACTATCTTGTTTTGCATTGTCCTGCTGAAATACACAAGGCCTTTCCTGGAATAGATGTCGTCTGGATGGGAGCATATGTTGCTCTAAAACCTTTATATACCTTTCAGCATTCATGGTGCTTTTGAAAACATGCAAGTGTCCCACACCATATGCACTAATGCATCCCCATACCATCAGAGATGCTGGCTTTTGAACTGAACATTGATCACAAGAGGGGTGGTCTTTCTCCTCTTTAGCCCGGAGGACACGATGCCCATGATTTCCAACAAGAATGTCAAATTTGGACTCGTCTGACCACAGGACACTTTGCCACTTTGCTACAGTCCATTTTAATTGAGCCTTGGCCCACAGAACACGGTGGCGCTCCTGGATCATGCTCAACAATGGCCTCCTTTTTGCATGATAGAGTTTTAGGTGGCATCTGTGGATGGCACGGCTGACTTTATTTACAGACAGTGGTTTCTTGAAGTATTCCTGGGCCCATTTAATAATGTCAATGACAGAATCATGCCGGTGAGTGATGCAGTGGCGTCTGAGGGCCCGAAGATCACAGGCATCCAGTAAAAGTCTTTGGCCTTGGCCCTTACGCACAGAGATTTTTCCAGTTTCTCTGAATCTTTTGATGATATTATGCACTGTTGATGATGAGACCTTCAAAGCCTTTGCAATTTCACTTTGAGGAACATTGTTTTTAAAGTATTCTACAATTTTTTTTACGCAAGCATTCACAGGTTGGAGAGCCTCTGGCCATCTTTACTTCTGAGAGACTCAGCCTCTCTAAGTCATCCCTTTTATAGCCAATCATGTTACACACCTGATGCCAGTTAACTTAATTGCTTCCTAAATGTTCTCTCAGCTGATTCTCTTGTACATGAATTGCTTTTTCAGCCCTTTTTTGCCTGTGTCCCAACTTTTTGAGACCTGTTGCAGCCAGAAAATTTGAAATGAGCTCATTTTGTGGATAAAAATGTAAAATGTCTCCGTTTCAACATTTGAAATGTTATCTATGCTCTATTGTAAATAACATATTGGCTCATGTGATCTGAAAGTCATTGCATTTTGATTTTATTCGTAATTTACACTTCGTCCCAACTATTTCGGAATTGGGGTTGTATATATTTGTATAAACACACATATATATATGAATGTGAATGTTTGCATGTGTGCTTCTATGTGTGTGAGTGTATACGCGCTTGCGCACATGGCTGTGTAACTTTTGAGGGCGTCCTCACACTGTCTCAGACCTGTAGTCAACATCTGAGTAAGATCCAGTTTTTAGCTTACCGGCCCTGTGGGCCGATAAGCTATTGTCGTGGTGCGGCGTCCATTATCCGTCGTCCGTCGTCCGGAACATTTTTTATCTTTTTTTTGGCCAGATGAATTTTCGTGTAAATTTGTAATAATATACTACTAGGCCATATCTCCAGTCGTTTTTCTCGGATTTTTGATTTAATCATTTTTGTCCGTTTCATGGGCCCTTGAAATTTTGGCCCAATGTTAAAGATAGGACTGAGAAATTTAAAAAAATTATTTCTCCAAAACTGCGTGATAAATTTTTTTCTAATTCAGGCAATCAACTTACCTTGGTACCGTCAATGTACAGTGTGAGCGCCATTTTGATTGATTCAACGGAAGTGGGTCTATTGGGGGCGCTGTACTTTATGAATATTTAAGATGGCCTGTGGAGGCCAAATGGTTGCAGATAGAGATTATGTTTGTATTATCAACATATAAAAAGTCATATATGACCTATATTTTGGCAATATTAAATTTGACCACAGATGACTTTGAAAGGTCAAATTCGAGGTCAGGGAATATATTAACAATGTTAAAAGATATGATTTGAAACTAAAAAAGAAAAATTCTCAAACTGTCTGATAACTTTTTTTCTAAATCTGGCAATCAACTCACCTTGATACACTTTATGTACAGTGCAAGTGCCATTTTGATTGAATCGATGGAAGTGGGTCTAGTGGGGGCGCTGTACTTTAACATTGGGTCTTATGGAGAATGGGCCAAATCGCCCGTGGAAGGTAAATGGTTGCAGGTAGAGATTAAGTTTGTATTACTAACATATAGGAAGTAATATATGACCTATATTTTGGCTGTGTTAAAGTTGACCTCAGATGACCTTGAAAGGTCAAACTTGAGGTCAAGCAAAATGTAACAATTTTCAAAGGTTTCTAGGCTTGAAAATATTGAAGACTGGGAACATATGTGCATTGAACTCTTATAGGAAGTCATGTGTGAACTTTCATTTGGTGGCCTTGAACTTGACCTTCGGCGACCTTCGAAGGTCAAACTTCACAGAGTGAAATTTCAATGACTTCTATCACCAAAACTATTACAGATAGAGCTTAGGTTTGTATTGCAAGCATATTGGAACTCATGTATGAAGTCTCATTTGGTGACATTGAACTTGACCTTCAGTGACCTTGAATGCCCAAACTTCACAGTGAAATTTCAATAACTTATATCAGCAAAATGGTTACGGATAGTTTCGGTTTGTATTGGAGATGAATAGGAAGTCATACATGAACTTTCATTTGGTGGCCCTGAACTTGACCTTCGGCGACCTTCGAAGGTCAAACTTCACATAGTGAAATTTCAATGACTTCTATCACCAAAACTATTACAGATAGAGCTTAGGTTTGTACTGTGGCCATATAGGAAGTCATGTATGAAGTTTCATTGGGTGACCTTGAACTTGACCTTCAGTGACCTTCAACGGCCAAACTATACAGTGAAATTTCAATGACTTATATCAGCAAAATCGTTACAGATTGAGTGTAGGTTTGTATTGGAGACGTATAGGAAGTCATGTATGAACTTTCATTTGGTGACCTTCATATTGACCTTCGAAGGAATAGAGAAAATTCAATGACCTCTGTCACTGAAAAGGTCAGAGATGGAGCCTAGGTTTGTGTTACTGACATAGGACGTCACATAAGAACTTTCATTTGGTGACATTCAGCTTGACTGTTGATGACATTTGAAGGTCAAACTTGATATAATACAATTACAATGACTTGCATTGCCAAAACGGTCACAGATAGAGTCTAGATTTGTATTAGAGACATATAGGAAGTCATACATGAACTTTCATTTGGTGACCTTCGTGTTGACCTTCAAAGGTCAAATGTGACCTAGTGAAAATTCAGTGACTTGTATCACTAAAACGGTCACAGATGGAGCCTAGGTTTGTGTAACTGACATCTAGGAAGTCACATATGAACTTTCATTTGGTGACATTCAACTTGACAGTCGGTGACCTGTGAGGGTCAAACTCGGCAGTGAAATTACCCTGACTTTTATCACCAAAATGGTCACAGATGGAGCCAAGGTATGAATAGAGATATTTAGAAAGTTGTATATGAAATCCATTTGTTGACCACAACTTGACATTCTGTGACCTTTAAAGTTCACAATTGACATATTGAATACATATTGACATATTATAATGACTTGTATCACCAAAACTGCTTCAGAGCTTGGGATTGTATTACAGAAGGTCTTATAAATCTATGTGAACTTTTATTTAGTGACCTTGAAATTGATTTTCATTGATTTCAAATGTCAAACTTCACATGAAATTTTCATAACTTGTATCATCGCTGTAAGACTGCTTGCCGGTAAGCTATAGGACCCTTGGTCCTATTTTTCTCTGCTTAAAATTGCTTGATCGCTCAGTTTTCCATCCTGTTTTTCACCTGCAGCTTTTGTGGCTTCTCCTTGTCTTATGAGTTTGATTGACACACGACCCTGCGTTTCATCTTCCTCTCTAATCTGACCTCTGTTGGGCCTTTGCACCCCTGATTTCATGAGCAGCAAGAAACTGTGTTAGAAGTATACACAGTACACAGAGTATACTTGTAGCGCAGAACTGCCCATTGCCCGTTACTGTTTTCTACATTATTTAATATAGCACCTTTCATAAGGTTCTGACAGGAAGTATTTTTCCACTTCTACTGCTTTGTGTGTTTTCTTTACTCCACTGTGGTAATGTGGTAAACATGAGGCAACACTGCCTCTAATTGCAGCTTTCCCTAAGTATGTCTGGATCATGGCAAAGAAACAAAGAACGAAAGAAAAAATCCACTTCCATAAGTCAGTATCAGTCAGTATCAAATTATTTTTACTAAGTGTTATTCACAACGCATTTTAGGCCTAAAAGTAGCTCCTGAGTCTGGGAGAGCTTAAAAGTACTCAAGAGGACTCCTAACTCGCTAAAACCTTTTCACAAAGAATCGGAAAATGGCTGCTGCTGTTGAAAGACAGAATGATTTAGAAATTCTGAATGATGCGCAGTTGTTGAAAAGATATCGGATCGACCGTGAAGGGATTTAATTTGTTGTTGACTTGGCGAGGGAGAGAATTACATCTCCAACCATGAGAAACAACCCAATAAGCCCCGAAATAAAATGTTTGACAACACTTCGTTACTTAGCCACCGGCAAAATGCAACTTTCCAACGCGGACAATTTAGGTATTTCACAATCACCTGTCAGTCGCTCAGTTCAACAAACAATCAATGCGCTCTGTGAACCTCATATCATCCGACAGTTTATCCGGTTTCCAATGGACATTCGCCAACAACGCAAAATCAAACTTGAATTCATGGACATCTCAGGTATGCCCGGTATCATCAGTGCTGTTGACGGGACCCATAATCTATTTCTCCGACCCAAGATGAAGAGGTATTTGTAAACAGAAGAAAAGCTCATTCCATCAACACCCAGATAGTATTTGATGCTGAATACAATATTTTGGACATTGTTGCGAAATGGTCAGGATCCACGCACGACTCGCATTTTAATGGAAAGCAGCTTATGCCAATTATTTGACAGGCATTATGTGCCTGTGGGATGCCACTTGCTCGGGGACAGTGGCTTTGGTGCTGTACCTCCTACTGCTGTGCATGAATTATTTTATGAAGCTATTGAGTGAGGGTTACATTTAACAGATCATCATAATAACACCAGCCTATGTCATATTTTGCATGCATATTTAAATTGTAGGCTATAAATTACAAACAAGCTTAGTTTGCCTTCCTGTTTAAATGATAGCCCGTTTATAGGCTGCAATCTCGGATCTCCCCTGCGATTGCAGCCCATACCACCACTTCTCGCAGTCGTCTGCCGTCGGGGGGAATGCAGCATTGATCTGTTGGCTGATATTATCCCACGCATCCTGCTTGGATTTGCTGTTCACCCCCGAGCCAAATTTCCCTTTGATTACATGCTTTTGCTCCAGCACCAACTGGGCCAGCAGCAGTAACTGGTCGTGGCTCCAGTTGGGCTTTCGCGTCCTTTTTGAACTTCCATCCATGACAGTTTAGGGCAAACAAACTTGAATGGCCCAACTTTTAAATGATCGCAAGTTCGCAACATATTCTCATTGGGTAATAAGTTGCTAATTATTGGGGCAAATGACGCGTTTTATTATTGACTTGTTTTATGCTATTGGTGTTTTTACAACAATCTCTTTCCTATGTATGTTTACTTGCCTTGAGCGTGATATGTGAGGACTGCGCATAGTGCATTTTCAGGAGTGCTCAACATGTTATTATTTTATGGGACAAACCAGCCGCTTTGACTATTTCCTCATTTTTTCCTCCATGGGTTGTATGTGGGATTTTTTTTTCAATGGGCCGCCCTGTCACCAAACAACCAATCACCGTGCTCATTGTCCCAAGACTCGTGCATGAGAACTGATGCCATCCATAGCAACGGAGATTTACTTCCACCTATCTCAGAGCTACTCCTATTTTAGGAGTTACCAGTTTTCTTAACTAAAAGTTGCTCTCAGCGGCTTTGTGAATAACTTTTAAGATTTTACTCCTACATAAAATGTTTTAGCGCGACTTAGGAGTAAGCTAGCGGTAAGATAAGATGCTTTGTGAATACCGGCCCAGATCTGCAATGCACTACAATTTTATGTTTATGGATTGTTTTTGCACTACAGTCAGAACAAGAATATTGACACCTTTGATAAAAATAAAGGAAAAGGCGTAAAAAAAAACCACCGGTAATAATTCATATGTTCAGATCAGACAAGTTGGAAAACTACAGTATATGCTTTCATTCAATATATTTGAATTCCTCAAACATATAATGCAGGCGGTTATAGCTGTTGTTCTTTCCATTTGTCCATCTGTCTGTCTGTAAACATGTTTTTGTTCAGAGCATAACTTGTAAACAGTTTGATATTTTCCAGTAAAACTTGGCACACACATCAACCACGTGCTGGAATAGTGCCCTTTGCTTTTTTGCAGAATTTCAATCACAAGGTGGCGCTATAACAACAAGTTATATGTTTTAACTCGTAACTTCTGAACCATGGGTCCCAGAAAGAATTTTTTTGCACACAAATTCCTCTATACAAGCCACGTCCATGTCAATATGAGTTGAGTTTTCACTATTTTGAAATTTTCGCAAAACCTCAATTCACATGAAATTTGGTAAAAAGCATCTTCACACCCAGATCCTTTAATATTATGATTCGAAGTTGCTGCATTAAAAGACATGGCCATAGTAAGCTAATGGATATTGTGGGTGTGGTCTCTCTTGCTATATTGAGCTCTGACTCCTGAAAGTGTTGTCAAATCAACAACAAACTAGAGATTTCTTATTTACAGGCCATTAGACTCAACCTACCGAATTTAGCATAAATCCATTCATAGGTGGCGCTACAGCCAACAAATAGTTATAAGTCTGAAAGCAATTGCCCAATTGCCTTAAAATTTTGCATGCTACCATGCTGGTGAATGGCCCTATTAATATCTGTAAGAACAAGGTGATTGCTCAAACAAGATGGTGTTCGTCAGCCACTCACTTTCCAGGGGACCTTCCACTCTCTAGGGCCCTGTCCACACCTACATGGAAATTTTTGAAAACGTAAAAGTTATGGTGAGAAGTTATGGCCCTTCCAAAATGAAATGAGCAATTCACATAAGTCAAAAAGGGGCATGGCACCCAAATTTCAAGAGGGCGCAACACGAATACTGTTAGAGATATTGGGCTCTAAATTCGTAGACCAGGCGCAGGCGCGGCGCAGGCGAATCGGGGGTGTGCCGCGCCAACGGGGTGTGTCCAGGCGTATGTTGCAATTTCGTGCCCGGCGTAGCCTGGTGCAAGTACTCCTCTGTCCCGCCTCGGTCCCTCCTGCGGCGCAAGTGGCAAAAGAAGGCGTGTTTGGGTATAACACATCCGAGTCAAATCTTCACCAATCAAATGAGCTCCTCTCCTCACCTTTAATGTGTTGGAATATAGAAGCCTCTGTCCTATGCCTGCATGATGCGTTAATGTTGCATTTTACTTTGCCGCTTCAGGCATGTTTTTCTGCACCGCTTACGTCTATATTAAGCATTACGAATATGAGTTAGCTGGCTAGCTAGGGCATTCGCAATTATTACCAATAGCGAACTTGAATGGAATTTCAGAGCGAAACTCGTCAGATCATTCAAACTTATGAAGTTGGAATGAAATCTGACGGTTGCTCATTTATTTCTTCTGCCTGCATCATTGGGAAGAAAACGATGGGTAGCGTGTTCCTGTTATTACACCCTGTTGCTGCTTAAAATTTTGGGATTAACATGCATGGACAACAATGCAAGATCGTTACACATTAATTTTCAATATGTGATCTTAACTCAGTACGAGATCATAGCAATCAGGCTGTATTCCTTTGCCCCACTAAAAAGCGATAAAACCTAAGTGACAATAAATAGTAGCCTAGTATTAAGCCGCTTGCACACTGGACGCCGAAAGCGAATTTTTTTCGACGACAGATTGCGTTGAACGCCAGTGTCTACGTGTCGAAAGTCTGACAGGGTTTTAATATATCTCCGTGTCCGACAGTCGATTATCGTTTTTAATTTCTTCAAATCTACTGAATGTTTTAGATTTTAAAGGTGAATGTTTTGATAAGAGGGCTCAGCTCTTCAAGATGAGTACCGAGAATTTCAATCAATGTTGCTGTTTAAGCTCTGCTCAATAAAGTGAGTCGACATTGGCGCGGGACAATGTTCAATGCCTGTCGGACATTAAATGCAAAATACTCCGTGTCTGACAGCCAAAAAAAAAAAAAGGACGATTAGAACAGATTGATAACGAAATAAAGAATAAAAAGAAACATTTTAACAACAAACAGAACATCCAATGAACACTGCGATTTATTTATTTGCGGGCCATCTTTTTTGGATGCTCTGTTTGTTGGTGAAATATTTTTATTCTTTATTTCGTTTCAAATCTGTTCTCATACTAATGCTTTTACTTTTTGCTGGCTGCCGTACATGGAGTATTTTGCATTATTTCTCGACAGTCTTGATCGTGCATGCGATAATTTATTCACACTGTCAATGGTCATGGAATTGATTTGCTCACTGACTACAAGCACTATTTTATCTCCGGTGTGGAAATAAAGCGTGAATCTGTTCGATCCATATGACTAATTTTCAAAAGAGAGACCGAATAAAGACTGTTGTATATCTTCAACGGAAGAAAACACACGAATAAAAAGACCAAGAAAAGTCGATAGCTATCAATTTGCATTTTGTGAAGGTCGAACACAAATATGGCCAAGTTTGCACGTCTAATAATTTCTGGAATACTCGAAAAATTAGAACTTTTATGACTTTCGGACACGGAGATATATTAAAACCCTGTCTGACTTTCGCGTCTTTGCATTGACTTTGACTATAATCAGTCGTGGGAAAAATTCGTTTCGCGTCCAGTGTGCAAGCGGCTTTACTGAGCATAGAACACAAGCATTATATATAGGCAGTTTGTGGTCGGCTGAGAAAGATGTGAAGTCGTTAGTTTGCATCACAGATTCAGCTGCGTTGATTAAGCCAGGTGGAGTTTCCATTACGCGTGCCAACCGCCTTTTAATCTGACATCAGGACAATCGATATAGATACTATAATTTATGTCCTGATTCAGATGGTTACATTAAATGGTGGTTGCTGTAATTATTAATTGCAGTGAAATGTGCCTGACATTCTGGAAACCTGCCTGTGAGGTTTCGGTGGCGATGTCGCGCACTGTCGCCCGGTCAGCCAAATTACCACTGCACAGAAAGTAAACCAGGTTGGAGCTGGCGAGCTTTCTGCGCAACTTCAGCGAAGACTTTTTCTACGAAATTGTCACTGCGTCTTGATGAATATGTGACACCTCCCCCTATTACGCCGCCGCACCCATCTCGGCGCACGTCCGTCTACCAAATTGCCAAAGTGGCTGCGGTGTTGCACCGCACGAAATTACCACTGCGCGGGCTGCACCGGACGAAATTACCACTGCATGGGCTGTGCCACGCTACGCCACGCTGCGCCATCCTGCGCTGTGCCAAGAAATTAGAGCCCATTGACACGAAACTTGGGATTCCTTTGTTTGGTTCGATAAAGTATTACCGGACAAAGTTTGAGAGGTGTCATGTACATGGGTGGCTGAGTTGACATGGAATGACTTTATGCAGTTTCATGACCAGCTGGTCATTAAGATCACCTGGGTCTTGATAAGTTGTGACTATTAACCATGCTGCATTGTGGGAAACGGCACATTGCATAGACAGCTCTGGTTGTGTTCTTTGTTGAGTGAAGGCCCTGAGCCCCTGTTCTATGACTCCACCTGTGCGTCTTTCCGCAGCACGGAGGCGTTCAGTCCTGAGAGAGGTGCCAGGGAAGGAGCCACCAAGGTCATGATTGTGGTGACAGACGGGGAGTCACATGATGGAGAGGAGCTTCCTGAGGCCCTGGCAGAGTGTGAGAAACGGAACATCACTCGTTACGCCATCGCTGTGAGTAAGCCCCGCCTTCAACTGCCAAACGTCTGCAGTTGCGCAGCACTTACACATATTACACCCACCTACCCAACTCTCGGAGACTCTGCTCCGCGCACTTGAGAACTCCACTTGCACAGCATGGTGCAGTTCTGCCCCAGGGCACTCGATGCACCGCACCAACACACCGCTGCACAACTCTACTCCGACTTAATGTACATTCAAGAGGCCACCTACACAGTGCAACACAACTCACCCACTACCAACACACCACACTTGGAAATTATATTTGCTGTACCCAGTTTACACAACTCCATGAAACTCTATCACAATGACCAGCCAAATCACACAACTCTATGAAACTTAACTTTCTTGACTAACAACTCATATCTGAAACCATAAATAACTGGTAGGTTCTGCCCTCTCTTGCATGCCAGAATTATATTGAAGTAAGATCCTCTTAAATTGGCTTTTTTTTTTTTTTTTTTTTTTTTTTTTGGTTTTGTGGAAACACTACTGGGTGGATTTTTAATCTAACTGTCACTGTCTGTTGCCACGTCAAAGTTGGCTGAAATTCCAGCTGTAAATTTTTATAACAAGACCAACTGTGACCACCAAGCACAGAAGTCACTGGCGTTGCCTGGGCTTTTAAAATTGAGACCCCACTGTCTATTTTCTGCCTTCTTGTCTTTCAACTGCTTGAAACTTGATGCACTAATTTAATCTCTGCTCACTCCCAGACATACAAATTTTGGGAATCTCAGTTGTCCATTGATAAATGTGTTTTTCTTTTTTAGAATAGACTATACAGCATTACAACTGTCAGTGAATTAATTACTCACTGTTCTTTGGCTCACTAATGAACCCCTTGCTCTGCACCTTAATTTGTTATGTGCTACATAACCTGCCTCCCCTCCCTCGGATACTCCCTGAACCCATCCAATCAACCTCCTTATACAAACCTTGTGATAACTCCCCTTGACACTGATTGGCCCTCTTATTGCACCTATTTTGTTTATTATTTCATTATAACCGCTTATTCAATGGCAAACATCTGTTCTGACTCCTCACGATCCAACACCTAACTTATGTCCCATAACCCCCATTACTAAAATAACCCACCATTATCCTCAAAACTGCCCTCTATCCATGCCCCACTGCCCCATTCCACATCCTCCCCTGGCTCCTGCCATCCTTCCAGTGGCCCTTGTCCTATCAGTGGATAAACGGGAACAGATCTGTGTATGATCTGTGGCCCTCCCTCAAAGACGGGGCGCGAGACCATGCTGAACCCCAAGAGGAGAGTCCCCTGCAGAGCCAGAGAATTGGAGGAGGAAAAGGGGAAGAGGAGGCGAGAAGAGGAGATGGAGGGAGGATGGCAATGGTAGACTCACTTTCCCCAGAAGAAGGTGTCCCCTCTGTGGTATGCTGATATCAGGCCTAGAGGAAAGACAATGCCTCATTTCAGACGGAGAGGGGATGAGGGGGTGTGGATATAAGGGGAAGCTGATATATACTAATACCTATTTGTCTGAAACTTTGAATCTGACTTTCAACTGACAATGTTTTCCCTCTTTGTATAGTTCTGTTTCTTTCATTTTCTGATATTTACAATGACATTTTAATTTTTTCTGTGATCAAATGTTGACATTCCACTGATATTGTAAAACAAAGCAATGTTTGAGGGAGCCATTGTGCCAATTTGTGCACTGTCACTGAATTCATAGTCTTATTTTATGCTCTTTACTTTGTGCTATTTCATTAGCTAAGGCGATATACTCCGTTAATTTATTCACAGTTCATTTAGATTTTACAGTGTTCTTCACGCTCCATCAGCACAGGTCTCTGCCTTAGCTTGAGGCTGGATGGTGTGTAATATAATCTGACCTTCATGTAAAGGCTTTGCTCCTTTTTCAATACTTGCAGAGTATGGTTTCTCACTGAAACATGCAGAAAAATGGGGCGGGTGAAGAAAGTATCGCGCAAAACATAAAAGATGGAGCGATGAAACCTCTACGCGGCCTGCTTCATGTTTTTTGCATCAGTGTGAAAAAGTATAGATGTTTTACAGCCGCCAAGGGATAGTGTGGTGGGATGGGGAATGCAGCCCTAACCTTTGCAATGATGATTGTTGGCTTTACGATTTATTTTCAGCAATAGGTGTTTTACATTCCCCACGTGTAATCCCACACCTGCCGCTAAAGTGGCAAGTCCAGGCACTAGGAAGTGAAAGTCCCACAGTATTTTTCTTCGGTCAGCCAGCTGAACAGTTCTACTTTGTGGTTGCAGTGTTCACTAATAAGACAATCCAGGGGATTGAAAAAAATGCCGGGGAGGACTCTCTGTGGTTGGGCTTTCTTCCTGGTTGAATGATGTTCCAAAACTATTGTCTTAAATAATTTAAAGTCAAAGTTGTCTTCATCCTTAATTACATTACGTTTGATTGTAATACCATCTCAGCCACTGTTTTCCTGGTGAGAATAAAACATTTATTTGGCCATATTTGGCAGCTTAAGTCATCGAAAAACAGGACGGATGAGTTTTCGGGCTTTATACATCACTTTTTTTTTGTTTCTCATCCTGTGTCACATAGTGTAATTTATTGGCCCCTCTGGGGTCCTGTGGGGGTGCTGTTAGTGTAATTTATTGGCCCCTCTGGGGTCCTGTGCTGTTGGCAGCTCCCTCTGTTCTTCTGATGACATGGGGGCGGTATTTTGCTTCCTCAGGCCTAAGATCACTGTCTTGTTTTCCATCCCATATCCTTTGATTCATATGGAGGTGCTCTAGTTTTGCAGTTTGGCAATAACAGGCATTTTTTTTAAATCCGGAGTCAGTAAGCTACTAGGGTGACCACCTGCTAATAAGCCCAATGGGGGACAAGGGGTATGATTCTGAGGGACAATGTGGGACACCACCCGGTGTGGCGGCGCCCCCACCCGGCGGGCAGACTCACTCACCGATACCGGTTTACTGATTTCTAGCAGATACCACTTAACATGGCATGTTAATGTTAATTAATGTTGCCCTGTTCCCCTAACAAATGTAATTGCTGCTGTATGCTTATGAATAGGCCACCCTTGTTAATGAGCCCTTAGCTTTCAATGTGTTTTTTTTTTTTTCTAAATGAAAGATATTCATAATATTTTAAACATATCAATAAAATGACAGATGAACTTCCACTTAAGATTTACTTTTTATTGAAAGTGAATGAATTGCAATGGAAAATATAAATAAAATTAAATAGCTTATAAAACTTTAGTCTGGGGATTCACTGGCATTGCACTGGCTCAACAGAGCAGGAACAGTTGAAAAGTCTTAAATCACAAGTCCAGGGATTAACAGGCATTGCAGTGGCTCAACACAGCAGGAACAGTAAAAAAAAAATCTTAACTCACAAGTCCAGAGGTTCACGGAATGAGAAGGGGGAGGAAGGATGGTGAACTTGCAGTGATAGTAAAGGCAGGCACAGGAAAAAAAACTGTTCAGCGTTCTGGGGACACCTTTAGGACTCTGTCCTCACACCTTCTCACCAGCATCTGAATCAAATAAGGAAGAAAGATAAGAAACAGAATTTAAGCAACATTATTTATTATGATAAGCTTCCAAATGGTTTTCCAGTATAGACACAGGGGTGCAAACCCATCACCATCACAAGGTGACAACAATGCAAAAAAGGTGACAAAGATACAATCCTATGCAAAATAATGACCTATTTTGACCTAAAAAAGGCTATTGTCACCTTCAGCTTGGTGACTATCTGGTTGTGGATCGCGGCAGATGTTTTGTCACTGTCATCATAGAAATCAAGGACCTTCGTTTGTACTCCCAAGTCTGGCGTCCAGTATCGCACTGACAGTGGGAGGAGCTTGGTGGTCCCATGATTGGAAGCATCTGAGGCCACTGAGAAGAATGGCGTGTGGGCTGTGGAGACACACAGGAGATGGGATGAACTTAACAGAGATGCTCTAAAAACAGATAATTATAACAAATACAAGATACTGCATTATGTTTTGATCATTATTGATTTAGATAATCATAATCTACAAAAATATTTATACCTATTCAAAAAATATAGTTGCTTTTGTTTGTTTGAGAGATAACAAATAGTGAAATTTTGGGCATTATTATTATGATTGCTATTGATTAAGAAAGATTTCATTCATATATTTCCTAAGTATATTCTACAGCTACAATACTATTTAAAAAATATTGTAGCCTTTGTTCATTAGTGAATTGTGAAATTATGGGATCTGGCCCATGGACTAACGTTATCATGTTAGTGTTGCTCTGCTCACAATCCCATAACGATACACAGCCAGGTTTCATATGAAGGTACGGATGAACAGCATTATGTTAGCTAACGTTAGCTACAGCTAGCGGATCTACCGGCAAACATAGACAGGACCGGGCGACATGATTAGCTAGATAGCTAACACAATAATGTTACACACATGAAAATACCTTTAGTTGTTGCCTCCCGTGGCTTAATCAGCGGCGTTCTGAGGTCTTTCAGGCAACCTTCGACGGATGCAGGGGCAAGAAGGTCAGTGACGATGGCTTCTGCCTTCGTCCGACCACAGGCCATCCTCTTGGCAATGTCCGAGTCGGGATAAATCGTTGGGGCTAGCTTTGTGCCACAATCTCCTGCTCTGTATGATGTAGCGTGTTGGACAGTGTGATACACATTCGTCACCTCTGCAGCAGTGACTTTGTCAGCTAGAGAATCGTTTTTAGGTCGGAGGAAAGCATCCATAGATTTGGATGTCTCTTTCTGTTGGACACGTTTTTTGTGAGTCTCCGTTAGCCTGTGTCGTTTGACATCGTATTCCCCGCCATGCCCGATGGAGAATGACGTTTTGCAAAGGTCACAAAAAGCCCTCTCGGTATCCCCCTCAACACCTTTCACTCACCAATATTCACTTTCCCAATCCTTTCTGTACATAGATTTTCTCTTTTTGATCGATGGTGGCGCCTCAGTCTCTTTCTCAGCAGCAGTTTCATTCTCCATTATTCAATGACAGTTCATAGAAAGCGCGCGTCTAGCTCCTTGTCCCAGTGTGCGTGTGTGTATCTTTCTAACAGTGCAGGTGTCATGCCAACAACAAAAAGTTGATGACAACTAACCTCGCGTCACCAGTCTCTCGCGCCAGTGGCGGAGATGACAACAGCTGTTCAACTGAGGGGTGGGTGTGGCGAGTGCGATGAGCAAGCTGAACTGACAAGTAATGTTAGGTTTTTAACATTGGCTGCCTGGGGCTCGGGGGATAGGCTTTTTTTTTTTTTTTTTGAGAGCAAGCACTGATTATGCGGGACACGGTCTCAATTTGCAGGACGCGTGAAATGGGCTTCAAACGCTGTATGCGCACGCGCTATGCGGGACGGGTGGTCACCGTATAAGCTACTGACTAGTAAATTACAGTAAATCAGTCAGTAAATTTTCTCAAACAAAATACAATGTTATGGTAATCTGATTTTACTTTTTACAAGTGTTGGTTTTCATCATGTCATATAATTTATTTTATATTGAAAAGTAATACATGCTTTGAGTGAGCTCCGTAATTTTTTCATTATGGTCCCCCAATTTCAAAGGACTGATATTTCAGACAAATGTTTTTCCCTTGTTTCTACAATTTGGTGCATAGATTTGCTTTTGTTCTGCTGATGCAAGAGTTGTTTCCAAATAAAATCTTATTTCAAAGCTTTGGGGTTATGGTGGCAATGGCCAAACACCTACTCCGAAGGTGATCAAAAGTTGATAATGAGTGTCAAAATAGCCATCATAAGGCCGAGAAAGGAAGAGGAACTGTGGGATACATAGGCCAAGCCGTAGGCTTGCTAAATGGTTTTGCTTGGATCCAGATAAAAGTATACAGTGCATACCACTAATATTGGCACACTTGGTAAATATCAGCTAAAGTGGTCATGTCGCCTGACTTACGTCAATAGAAAATCTGTGAGATTAGCAAAAAAGGAGAGTCCATAAACATCTAAATACAAAACCCAAAACCAGTGAAGTTGGCACGTTATGTAAATCGTAGATAAAAACAGAATACAATGATTTGCAAATCCTTTTCAACTTATATTCAATTGAATACACTGCAAAGACAAGATGTTTAATGTTCAAACTGAGAAACTTTATTTTTTTTTTTGCAAATAATCATTAACTTAGAATTTAAAGGCAGCAACACATTGCAAAAAAAGTTGGCACAGGGGCCTTTTTACCACTGTGTTACATCACCTTTCCTTTTAACGACACTCAGTAAACGTTTGGGAACTGAGGAGACCAATTTTGAAGCTTTTTCAGGTGGAACTCTTTCCCATTCTTGCTTGATGTACAGCTTAAGTTGTTCAACAGTCCGGGGTCTCCGTTGTCGATTTTACGCTTCATAATCGCCACACATTTTCAATGGGAGACAGGTCTTGACTACAGGCAGGCCAGTCTAGTTCTTTTTACTGCGGAGCCATGCTGTTGTAACTGCGTGCAGAATGTGGCTTGGCATTGTCTTGCTGAAATAAGCAGGGGCGTCCATGAAAAAAGACGTTGCTTGGATGGCAAATATGTTGCTCCAAAACCTGTATGTACCTTTCAGCATTAATGGTGCCTTCACATAAAGTTGCCCATGCCTTGGGCACTAATACACCCCCATACCATCACAGATGCTGGCTTTTCAACTTTGCGCCTATAACAGTCCGGATGGTTCTTTTCCTCTTTGGTCCGGAGGACACGGCGTCCACAGTTTCCAAAAACAATTTGAAATGTGGACTCGTCCAGACCACAGAAACTTTTTCCACTTTGCATCAGTCCATCTTAGATGAGTTTGGGCCCAGCGAAGCGGCGTTTTGGGGTGCTGTTGATAAATGGGCTTTGCATTGTAGAGTTTTAACTTGCACTTTGCAGATGTAGCGACGAACTGTAGTTTGACAGTGGTTTTCTGAATGAGCCCATGTGGTGATGTCCTTTACACACTGATGTCGGGTTTTGATGCATACCGCCTGAGGGATCGAAGGTCACGGGCATTCAAAAACTTACGTGCAGTGATTTCTCCAGATTCTCTGAAATATTACGGACCGTAGATGATGAAATCCCTAAATTTCTTGCAATAGCTCGTTGAGGAATGTTGTTTTTAAACTGTTCGACAATCAGCTCACGCATTTGTTCACTAAGTGGTGACCCTCGCCCCATCCTTGTTTGTGAATGACTGAGCATTTCAGGAAGCTGCTTTTATACCCAATCATGGCACCCACCTGTTCCTAATTAGCCCGTTCACCTGTGGGATGTTCCAAATAAGTGTTTGATGAGCAAACTCTCTCAGTCTTTTTTTGACTTGTCCAGCTTTTTAAACATGTTGCAGGCATCAAATTCCAAATGAGCTAATATTTGCAAAAATTACAAAAGTTTACCTGTTCGAACATTAAGTAACTTGTCTTTGCAGTGTATTCAATTGAATATAGGTTGAAAAGGATTTGCAAATCATTGTATTCTGTTTTTATTTACGATTTACACAACGTGCCAACTTCACTGGTTTTGGGTTTTGTAGAATTTGGAAGAATTTAGAGAGAATTCTGTGTGGAGGAATTCTCAGAGATTCCTTGGCTAGTCTTCCCCAAACTCAGTACACACTAATGGGGACTATTCAGAGATGAAATTTTGGCAAAGGCAGTCTGCACTATCTGTTAGGGTATCCACTAATTGAGTCAAACATATTTCTGAAATAAATAAATAAATAAAATTTGTTTCATGTTAGTAATCATTATTTTGTTTCATTAATTTGATTTCAATTAAAGGGGACCTATTATGCCATTTTTTCTTTCAAGCTGTAATATTCTTGGATGTCCATAGGGGAAGTTAAGATATTTTTAAGGAATAAATAAATAAATAAATTCTAAAAAATTTGATTCCTGCCATTCCTAACCCTCTGCTCTCAATGGCGTCCTATCCATGGAATGAGCTTTGTTCTAATTGGCCAGCAAACACAGCCACTGTGTTAACGGAGAGCAATGATGTCATAATCCGTCAGCTACCGGCAAGTCTCTAAACACAGATGACTGAATAAGTAGCTCACAAGCTAGCCATTAAACTACACAATGAGTATGGAAAGGTAACATCTACTGACTAAGCAGGCATGGACGTTACATTTGCAGAAATGCGGCACCATAACAGTTTTACTGCACTTGTTGCAAATTCAGTCTCTAACATTAAGAATGATCTGTAGCTATTTTCTGTACATTAGCAACTGATAGCTAACATTCCAATTACTGTGCTAGCTACTCCATTAAACACTCTTTGAATCTGATTAAAAACAGTCACCCATTCTATCTGTCCAATCAACATGACTCGTACATTGCTTCTGGCTGATCTAGCTATGGCTTCTATATACAGTGTCAATTTAGTAGCTAGCTAGCTAATAAACCACATAATGATTATAGGACGATAATTCCTGCATGGTAGCTAAGTAAATTTTGAGAGTAGCACTTAGCTGGCCAGCTGGCTAGTTCCATCAACAACCAAGTCATACATATTTAACTAACACTTGGAATTACACTTGGAATTCAGTTTGAATATTAACAGAAATTTGAAACTCTTACCTGGCTAGCATGCTACAGATTCTGCTTGAAAACAAAGCAAATCCCCACTTCTTTGTATCCTTCCTAAAAGCATAACGGGTCCCCTTTACTATTAATTATGTTGCCAGTCCTGCATTGTACTTATTCAGGTGAATAGTATAGAACATACGGACAAAAAGTGGATAGCACGCATATAGCTAGTTATGGGCTTTTGCTGATTGTAGCTGAAATGTTGCCATAAAAAATAAGCTGGGTGGATGAGAGGCAAACAATTCTCAAGATGCCAATATTGTTGGAGGACACTGTATTAGAGGTTATTTCATGGAAATGTGTCTAACATGTTTGGGCCAGTGCAATGTACATTGGTGGGCATACTGCTGTTTTGCATGGCACATCTTCTAATGCAGCGGAGGTGCTATTGCTCTGCTCTGTCAAGGTCTTGGGACACTATATCCGAAGGCAACAGGACCCAGAGACCTTTATCAATGAAATCAAGTACATCGCCAGCGACCCTGATGAGAAGTATTTCTTCAACGTGACGGATGAAGCTGCACTGAATGACATTGTGGATGCACTGGGGGACCGAATCTTCAGCCTTGAGGGTAAGGGAGGAAGGGGAGGCAGCTGGCCCAAATCTAAAGGGAGGGTGGAAATGAGAAAGGCCTAACAAGAAGCTAAAGAGTGAGTGAGCTGTGTGTGACATACTGTAGGATACACATGGATGCCCACCTCATCGCTGGTGGCAACAGAGGGGGAGCTGCACAAGGACCAACTCTGACATGAATAGGGAGGTGAAAAATGTGAAGCACGAGGTAATAGAAGATGGACAGAGGCAGATGAGTACTGCTGAATGTTCATTTTCTCCATTGCTGCAGGTACGCTGGGGTACAATGAAAGCTCTTTCGAGATGGAGATGTCACAGATCGGGTTCTCCACACACATCATGGATGTGAGTCTGAATGCAGCATAACTCTGCCTATCTCTCTCATCTGTGACCTTCTTCCTGGTTTTGTTGCTGTAGTTTAAGCAGTTTTTTGCTGTAAATATGTCCATCTGACTTGGAAACAGTCAGGTTCAGTTCCACAAGTCCGCATATTTCACATCCTGCTCTGCTCTCTTCCTTTCACTGTTTCTGGTGATAGGATGGGATCCTGTTCGGGATGGTGGGGGCGTATGACTGGGATGGGGGCGTGCTGAAGGAGAGCAGTGAGGGGCGCATCATGCCCCCACGCGAGGCTTTTGAGAAGGAGTTTCCCCTGGAGCTGAAGAACCATGCTGCTTACCTGGGTATGAGCAGTGCTGTGTGCTGCTATCGAAGCAGTGTGCATTTACTTATCTGCACATTCTCATTCTGAAAATCTATTCAGCTGTGTTTGTATACATGACTGCCAGATTATGCCTTTGCTTGCTGCAGGTTACACAGTTTCCTCTGTAATAGTGAAGCACAGGAGAAGGTTGTACATTGCTGGAGCGCCACGCTTTAAACATAAAGGCAAAGTGATATTATTTGACCTCAAGTCCAATGGAGACGTCATTATCACTCAGGCCTTGAATGGTGAACAGGTCTGTCTTTCATTTTTTTAAAACCTCTCTGTCTCTATGAGTTTGCCTTTCATTATTTATCATAACTGTTCCTATTCTATGAACCAAGTTAGACTGAGTACTCGCCCTATAAGAAAAATTTTGTTCTATTCATTCTGGTGTATGGATATGTGCTACTCATGACATATTGCCAAATTGTCACTGTACCATGTTGCCATTTTGATTGACTTTTGAGTGCTCTGACCTGGCGTAATGTCTCCATGATTCTGCTTCTCCACAGATTGGCTCTTATTTTGGAAGTGAGGTGTGTGGGGTTGATGTGGACCAGGACGGGATCACAGATGTACTATTAGTGGCTGCGCCTATGTTTCTTGGGCCCGGAAACAAGGAGGCCGGGAGAGTGTACATCTACACCTTAAATAAGGTAGGGAGTTAGTAAATGGAGGGAAGACTGGGACTGAAGCTGGAAGTAAAGTTAGGTCCATAAATATTTGAAATTAAAGTCACTGTTATTTTAGCTGTCTACCAAGTTCAAAGTGCAGACAGACTTTTAGCTAACCTTTCATCTGAATTGTGCGAATCATGTTAGAATTACAGTTCTTTTTATCTGTGCCCCCACCCCCTTTTTTGAAGTAGTCGGACAATTTAGTGCCCAGCTGTTTCATGGTCTGTTTACAGCTATCACTGCCAATGAAACAACCCATTATTATGATGAAAAATATAACAAACCCATTGAAATAGCAAAGAATATATATCCAATCAACTACTGTGTATGGTACATTCTTAGAACAAAATAATGCACTGATGAGCTCAGAAAGACAAAAAGGCATGGATGACCTTAGATAATAACTGTTCTGGATGAAAGACAACTTCTGTCCCTGGTGTAGAAATACAAAGATGGCCTGATTAAGAACACTCTGATGGTGGTAGGCGTACTTGTCTCCAAGTCAAAAAACAAGAGATGATGTCACCACAGTCAGTACAGAGTACGTACCACAAGATGTAAACCATTAGTAAGTCTCATCATCACAAAAAAAATCTAAAAAGCCTGCACGGTTTGGAACAACATCCTGCGGGCAGATGAGACTATGATTAACTTGTCTCAGAAGTTGCGGATTAACTTGATCAGAAGAGAAGAGTTTGGTGAAAGGAAGAAACTACTCATAATCTGAAGCATACTTTTTCATCTGTGAAGCTTTGTCATATGTGGGCATGTATGGTGGTCAGTGGAACTTATTGTCTCGTATTTGTTAATAATACGACTGCTGAAAAAAATCAACAGGTTCAATTCTGAATTGTAGAGGGCTATGCCCTGTACTCAAATTTAGGCAAATACAGTACTTCAAAACAGTGCAGATGGACAGTGACCCAAATTATGCTTACAAAGCAATCCAGTACGAGGAATATTCTGCATGTCAATCACCGGACTTGAATCTAAGGGAGCATGCGTTACACTTGATGACTGCGTAACTGAAGGAAACAGGCCACCAGAAGAAGCAGGAACTGAGGACAGCTGTATGAAGGCCTGGCAGAGCATCACCAGGGAGGAAACCCAGCTTCTGATATCTATGTTTTCCAGGCCTTAGGCAGTCCCTGCAAAGGATTTGCAAAGTCGTTTTGGAAAATTAGAATATAATTTATGACTATGTTATTTTATCCAAATACTTTTGAGCCCCATAACAATTGGGCAGCTATAGAAATGGCTGTATTTCCTACACTGTTCATGCAATATTTTTAACAAAACCATAAAATTAATGCTGCAAGTCTACACTTCAAATATATCTTGATCAATTAATTTTAAATACCTGTACATTGTTGCGTCATCCAGAGCCAAAATGATGACAATAGAGGCACAGTACTACCGTAATATTTGTGGACCTAACTGTGTATTTGAATCAGTAGTCTTCCAAATCATGAAGAGATCCAATCTATGTCTGAAAGCAGCCCCATCTAACATCTCAATTTCATTGCCATGACATGACCTCCAGTCATTCCTCTCAACACCACCCTGGACCTCACACCCATCCCCCTTCTTCTCCTCTCTCCTCCATGTGTGTCAGGTCCTGTTCTCTGCCAATGGGACCCTGCAATCTCAGCGCAAGGCCCAGGATTCTAGGTTTGGCTACGCCATGGCAACCGCCCCTGACCTCAACCATGACGGGTACACTGACCTTCTTGTGGGCGCACCGCTGGAGGACGGTCACCAGGGGGCACTTTACATTTATCATGGATGGGAGAAGAATATTATCCCTCTATATAAGCAGGTAAACCCATGTTATCTGATGCAAAATTGTAACTTTCCTTTCTGATGGAATGAGACCTAAAAAGTGTTGCTGAAGAAAACTAATGCACTACCTTCATACTACTTTACTGTGCACCGTAGGCACAGGCAGTGCAGCAAGATGGCCGATCATATTTGGTTGAATGAATGATGTCTATGTGAATTTATTGTTACCTCCGCTTAGGAGGTTTTCACCCCTGTTTGTTTGTCTGCCCATCTGTCTGACTGTTAACAGGATGACTCAAAAAGTTATAAACGGTTTGGCACTAAATTTTGTTGGATGATACAAACCCTAATTCCAATGAAGTTGGGACGTTGTGTAAAATGTGAATAAAAACAGAATACAATGATTTACAAATCCTTTTCTGCCTATATTCAATTGCGTACACTACAAAGACAAGATATTTAATGTTAAAACTGATAAACTTTATTGTTTTTTGGGAAATATTTACTCATTTTGAATTTGATGCCTGCAACATGTTCCAAAAAAGCTGGGACAGGGGCATGTTTACCACTGTGTTACATTGCCTTTCCGTTTAACAACACTCAATAAGCGTTTGGGAACTGAGGACACTAATTGTAGAAGCTTTGTGGGTGGAATGCTCTCCCAGTCTTGCTTGATGCACGACTTCAGTTGTCTAACAGTCTGGGGTCTCTGTTGTCATATTTTGCGCCTCATAATGCGCCACACATTTTCAATGGGAGACAGGTCTGGACTGCAGGCAGGTCAGTCTATTACATGCACTCTTTTACTATGAAGCCACGCTAACATTTGCAGAATGTGGCTTGGTATTGTCTTGCTGAAATAAGCAGGGACATCCCTGAAAAATACGTCGCTTTGATGGCAGCATATGTTGCTTCAAAACCTGGATGTACCTTTCAGCATTAATGGCGCCTTCATAGATGTGCAAGTTACCCATGCCATGGGCACTAACATATCCCCATACCATCACAGATGCTGGCTTTTCAACTTTGCGCTGATAACAGTCTGGATGGTCCTTTTCCTCTTTAGCCCGGAGGACACAATGTCCATGATTTCCAAAAACAATTTGAAATGTGGACTCATGAGACCACAGCACACTTTTCCACTTTGCATCAGTCCATCTCAGATGAGCTCCGGCCTAGAGAAGCCGGCGATGTGACTGGGTGCTGTTGATATATGGCTTTCGCTTTGCATGGTAGAGTTTTAACTTGCACTTGTAGATGTAATGACGGACTGTGTTAACTGACAATGGTTTTCCAAAGTGTTCTTGAGCCCACGTGGTAATATCCTTTACAGAATAATGTTCGTTTTTTATGCAGTGCTGATGGTCACGGGCAGTCGATGTTGGTTTGTGGCCTTGCCGCTTGCGTGTAGAGACTTCTCCCGATTCTTTGAATCTTTTGATGTTATTATGGACTGTAGATGATGAAATCCCTAAATTCCTTGCAATTGCACGTTGAAAAACGTTGTTCTTAAACTGTTAGACTATTTGCTCATGCAGTTGTTCACAAAGTGGTGAACCTCGCCCCATCCTTGCTTGTGAATGACTGAGCCTTTTGGGGATGCTCCTTTTATACCTAATCATGACACTCACCTGTTTCCAATTAACCTGTTCACCTGTGGAATGTTCCAAACAGGGGTTTTTGAGCATTCCTCAACTTTCCCAGTCTTTTGTTGCCCCTGTCCCAGCTTTTTTGGAACATGTTGCAGGCATCAATTTCAAAATGAGTGAATATTTCAAAAAAAAAAACAATAAAGTGTATCAGTTTGAGCATTAAATATCTTGTCTCTGTAGTGTACTCAATTGAATATCGGTCGAAAAGGATTTGCAAATCATTGTATTCTGTCTTTATTCATGTTTTACACAGGGTCCCAACTTCATTAGAATTGGGGTTTGTTGGTGGAAGTCCAAGGATGAGGTGATTCCATTTTGGACATGATCTGGAACACATTCTGGATTCTGGATCCAGAAGAATTAAAATATATCTGTCTAATGCAGGTCTGTGTGATATCTCTGACTGTATAACTCAAAAAGTTATGAACAAATTTGGCATGAAATTTGGCAGGATGATAGGGGTAGTCTAAGGAAGAGTTTATGGAATTATTTTTGAAGTGATCCAGAACATATTCTTTAACAAAAAGAACAGATATATGGTGTGGCAGAGCTATGCGCTCTACAAAGTGCCCTCTAGTTCATTCTGTTTTTACTCTTCACCTATTCATCCTCAATTCTTCTGTCTCTATCCCACCGCATCTCTCTCCTCTGTCCCTCCTCTCTCTCTCTGCCCCCTGCCTTGGTCCACTGTTTATTTCTCTCCCTCTCCCCCCTCTCCTTCCCCCTCTCTGTCCCCAGCGTATCTCAGGTCAGGCTCTGTCCCCAGGTCTGCAGTATTTTGGGAGGAGTGTGAGTGCCCGACTGGATCTGGATGGAGACATGCTGTTGGATCTCGCAGTGGGGGCACAAGGCAGGGCTGTGCTGCTCAGGTACCTGAACTTGAGCCGCAGTGAGGCCTGCTTTCAAGCGCTCATTAACTACCTATTGGGCCCTGAAGGATGTGGCTCAATGAGATCATTTAAAGCGGTTATTTAGTGAGTGAAACACATAGTAATTACTATGCAGGGACTGAAATCTCCTGAACAGCAGCCCTGCAAGCACAGGAGAGTAAGCCTCTGTTCAAGACACATAATTCACTAAATATGGTTTCTTCCATGATGGTCTATATTGTTGGGGAAGCACGGAATAATTCAACTGTGTTTATGTTCTGAGTTGAGCAGTTCCAACAGTCAATGCCTGAATTCAGTGTTCTGAATTCAGAACATAACTTGCATTGGGTACTAAAACCTCTCTCTAAACCCACATATAAAAGTGATGATGTGATCAAATGTGATCATTATTAATGATAATTAATTTTATAAAGTAAATTGCCAAATTTGTGTTTAGAAAAGTGTGAGTTGATGACTAAATGAATAGAGAGATCTAATATGCGTAATTCTCCTCCCCCTGGGCATTCTTGGATCCCTGGCTACCTGCCCTCTCCCCAGTATTGAATTATCCCCTCTGTTCTCTTTGTTATCATTGCATCATGTTTCTCTTAGTTGATTATCAGTACCTTTCTATTTATGCCTAAGTTTTCCCTTTCACTGGCAGGTAGCCTTTGTCTGTTACACCTTTTTGTTGAGAGCACTCCCTTTTTTTTCTTTAGTTATTCCCTTTGAAGTTTTTTCTTTGTTATTTTATTTACATTGTTTATTTAATAAACTCCACATCCAGTACTTGGGTCCTCCATGTTCCATCACTCTCACAGTGCTCTTCTAGCACCTTTGGGCACCAGGGCGTTACAGTATGAAAGGCAAAAGGAGTCATCATTTAGTTGTTGCAGAAAGTGACCTCGCATTTTTTGAAAACAGAGCTAAAATCCTCGGTATTATTTGTAAAAGATTCATGGTTTTAGCCTCTTTCATATCTAGTATAAATAAATTGGGAGAAATTTCTGCTTAGTGAATGAATACCCCAACAAGTTGTAAATTCTAACTGGAAATCCTCAACAACCAGTTCTACTTAGGCATAAATAACAAAGTTGATTATTCCAGTGGAATGTTATGGATTAGCATTCAACGTAAAATAATTCTAGGGAAATTTTGTCCCATAGTGACTTCTTGGCTGGCTGTGCAGTGACACTCCATAAATATCTTTGTCTCTTCATAGCCAAGCTCAACAGGAGGGGGAACCCATAGAAATGTAAACTAAGATTAGGGTATCAGCATGACTTTGATGTTTGCAGGGGGTTGAACGGCCGCATTCCAGAATACAATATTAAGTCTTTGAATTAGTTTGCCCTATTGACATACTCAATTTCCTTGTCTAAGGCCACAATCTAATGTTCTGGGGCAGTGTGCCTGCATGTTTATCTCTGCTTCCCATTCTTTCAATATAATTCTGGATTTATTTATCCTTTATTCTGCCCAACTTTGAAAAAGGAAGCAAGTTATATTAACATCTGTGTCACTTGCTTCCTTTTGTCAAAGTTTGGCAGTATTTACCCAGGATGGTTCCATGGAGATAAAATTGCTATTCTTCCTGGGAGCCCTAGTCAAGATGGCGTCATAGGTCTACGTTTCTTGTTCAAAGAAAAATAATTTTTTAAAAATCACAAATTTTACATTTGGTCCTTAATCTTAAAGGTGCTCTAAGCACGGTTGGGTGACGTCACTTCTGTTGACGTTTGAAGTATTATCAAACAAAACAGAGAGCTAGCTCGCCCCTCCTTCCTCCTCTCCCCCTCCGGTGCCTCCTGAAACTGTCAAACCCTTAAAATTAAAAAACCCAAACCCCATCCCCCCATCCCTCTTGTCGGTGATTGGCTGGATGGTCCAGGCTGGACCAGGTTGTTTTTGTTGCAGTTTTCGGAGCCTGGGCTGTCCACAGGGACAACGTTTTTTTTTTTTTGCAGCATATTCAGGGGACAGGCAGCTTGCAGATCGTGAGGAGATGTTTGCTGTATGTGACAAAAAATGTTCTACTTTAGAAACCGCATAACAAGACTTAGAGCACCTTTAAGACCTGTTAGCAAAGAAATATAAATAGCGTACAGATTATGACATTTGTCTCATGGTCTTTTCCTTCTCTCTCTGTTCATTCTCTTCCATTTTTCCCCATTCCAGCTCTCGCAGTATTGTGCAGATAAATGTTAGCCTGTCCTTCCAGCCGCACTCCATTAATGTGATCCAGAAGAACTGCCAGAGAGGGATGCGAGACTCCGCCTGCCTCAATGCAACTGCCTGCTTCCTGGCCTTCTCCCGCTCCCCCGGCTCTCTTGGGACCCAGTTTGGTAACAAGCTTTCCTGTGTCCCCTTGCTTTGATGCAGGTTTTTGACTGAATAATGAATGAATGAATGAACACTGCATTTATGAAGTGCTTTCCTCACTCAAACTCTCAGTATTTTACATTGATATGTGGGAATTTGCCCTCAGCCACCACCAATGTGTAGCACCCACCTGAATGATGCCTGGCAGCCATTTTGTGTCAGAACACTTACCACACTTTAGTTAAGGTGGGGAGGACAAATTCTGTAGCGAAGACACCAGGGAATCCCCTTCTCATTTCAAAGAGTGTCACGGGATCTTTAATGATTCAGGACCTCAGTTTAATATCGCTTGTCTTCCTGCCCTCTGTGCTGTAGGCTGCGCACAATGCTCACTCAGCTGTTCCTTACATCTGCCAGTGCCACAGTGTTGCTTTTCTTGGAAGCTGATATGTCCGATTTCCGTTCATTCGCAAAGGTGGAAAGCCCAGAGTTCAGGAAGTTTAAAATTCATGCCTTGTGTTTCTTCCGCCCATGAGCTCAGGCAGCAGGTTTCACTTATTATTTCTATGTTCTGGTTGAAGAATTGTGCTATTGGACAAATCCAGGGACTGGAGCAGAAAACTGGGATGGACATTTTACTTTCTGATCCTGTATTTACACTCATGCTTCATGTTTAACTATTAAGGGCTCATTGAATGTCTTTACAAATACGATTATCTTGTTTCCTTGACTTTGCGCACCTCAGGATGTGTTTCCCACACTGTGAATCTACCTGTTGCTCCCTCTTAAATAGTTTCTTCTTCTGGCCCCTATGTCCTTCACCCTTCCTGCTCAGACATACAGGTTGGGGCCATGCTGGACGACAGAAAGGTGTCTGCACGGGCGCTCTTCGACAACAACTCTCAGCGACAGACCCTTGTCAGCACGCAGGTTTCAATTGGAGAACCTGTCTGTCTCACGCTCCCCTTCCACGTCTTTGTGAGTCAACATTCTTGATCTTAAATGACAAAGGTGGAAGGTCTGGGGCTCAGGTCAGCTATGTCTTTCTTCAGCCCATGAACTCAAACAGCTTATAACAGGCATATGTTCCACCCCCTGACTGAGGACAATATGTTAATTAGTGAATCCAGGTGACTGGAACAAAATACTGGGGGGGACTTTTGATTCTTGAACCCAGATTTTCCACCACTGTTGTATAGACAGCACTTTCAAAACCTTGGAGACGAGAAATTATGAAAACTCACCTTAGCTATACAACAAGCTGTCAGTTAGAGTCATGTTTTTTTTTATTGTACATGTCCTTGTTGGCTTGCAATGGATTGCAAAATCCATATATTATTATTATTATTATTATTATTATTATTAATAACCTTTATTTTACCAGGGAAGTCCCTTTGAGATTGAAATCGCTATTTCAAAGGATCCCTGGGGGTTGAGGTGGAGAGGACGAGTTGCACAGCCAGTTAGATCAGGAATGATTAGGTGGCAAGTTGAAAGAGCCAGGTTGGGAATTTATCCATGACACCGGGGAACCCCTTACTCTTGTCAAAGTGTCATAGGGTCTTTAATGACCACAGTGAGTCAGGACCTCGGCTTAACGTCTCATCCGAAAGATATAATAATAAGTTATATAAATAAGTTGGATAAAAAGGACCCTGTGTTGTGCTACTAGACTAAAGGTAAGGTGTTTACACATATGTTTGATTCTTTATTCAAGGTTAAATTAAATGTGTTAATCTGAAAGAGGGCTATATTACTAATTCAGTTGTACAAACCTCTCTCTAGAATGCTTAGATCAGAAGTCATCAAGGTTTATGTGTTCAATACCTATGTGGGGAGAATTTAGAGAATTGGAATCAATGGCGACTGTTACAAAGTGGTCTTTGCCCCAAATGCAAAGCTTGAAATGATGAAATCCAGTGTATTGTGTTTACACTTTGTTACTTTACCATTATTTTTCATGGAAAATTGCATTTCACTTTTTTCAGCATTTTTTGACGAGCAGTATGTGTTGTTAATCACTGACTGTTCTGCCAAGATGAAGGTACATTTTTGAACACTGGGAAATTTTAGACCACTACTTATTCATCAAATTCCTTAATAGACAACAAACTAATGTGTTATGATTAGTCTTAATCAACTTAGTCAGCTCTTGACTTGTCTTTAGCTCCACCAAGGAGGTTATGCTTTCACCCCAGTTTGTTACTTGCCAAAATCGGCAAGTATATCAGTCAGTTGTGTTAGACGTCTGTTTGTCTTCAGTTTGTACGCACCCTTTTGCCATTTATCCTGCACCAATCTTAACAAAACTTGGAGATATGTTAGAATAGGTTACTCGTTACAGAACTATACTTTTTAAGTTTGTATGTCAAAGGTCAAGGGCAAGGTCACACAAAGGGTCAAAAACACATTTTGATCCAAAACTTTGTTTCTAATTAAGCTAGAGACTTGAAACTAACGCCATTCTTTTTGTCAAATCAATGCAGTTCTAGCACTTAGGGGTTGCAATGACATCACTCTTGACGAAAATACGTGAAAATTTTCGATTAGCGCCAAAATGAATTTTTTTTATTCTGTTGTTTAGACAACATGATTTATCTTTTCACCTTTTTAAATTTCGATTTCAGCAAGTTGTCATTCAAAGAACAACCTTTCATCTGTCTGTTTGGCTGTTAACAGGATAACTCAAAAAGTTATGAAGGGTTTGGCATGAAATAGTCTAAGGATGAGTCGATTTAATTTTGGAAGTGATCCGGAACATATTCTGGATTCTACATCCAGAAGAATTAAGGTATATCTGTCCAACGGGGGTCTGCGTGGTATTTCTGAATGGATAACTCAAAAAGTTATGAATGCTTTGGCACAAAATTTGGCAGGATGATGGGTGGTAGTCTAAGGAAGAGGTGATTTAATTTTCGAAGTGATTCGGCTGTAACCAAAAGAACAGATATATGGTGTGGCAGACGTATACATTCTACCGAGTGCCCTCTACTTTTTAGTTGATACGTCGTGCTTCACATAAGAGGCAGTGGCTGCCATAGCACACAAGGCAAAAATTTTTTCATTTGAGATGAAATCCACTGGTAAATATATATCCACACACACTGTATATACAACCCCAATTCCGAAATAGTTGGGACAAAGTGTAAATTGTGAATAAAATAAAAACGCAATGACTTTCAAATCACACCAGGCAGTATTTTATTCACAATAGAACAAATATAACATAGCAAATGTTGAAACTGAGAAATTTTACATTTTTATCCAAAAAATGAGCTCATTTCAAATTTGATGGCTGCTACAGGTCTCAAAAAAGTTGTAACAAGGGCCTGTTTACCATGATGTAGCATCCCCTCTTCTTTTTAACACTGAGTGGAGGTGTCTGGGCATTGAGGAGACAAGTTTCTTGAGTTTAGCCATTGGAATTTGATCCCACTCTTGTTTAATACAGGCTTCCAGCTGCTGGAGAGTTTTGGGTCTCCTTTGACGGACTTTTCCTTTAATTATGCGCCAAATGTTCTCAATCGGTGAAAGATCAGGACTGCAGACAGGCCAGTTCAGCATGCAGACTCTTCCACTATGAAGCCATGCTATTGTAATAGCTGCAGTATGTGGTTTTGCATTGTCCTGCTGAAATACACAAGGCCTTCCCTGGAATAGATGTCATCTGGAGGGGAGCATATGTTGCTCTAAAACCTTTATATACCTTTCAGCATTTATGGTGCTTTTTAAAACATGCAAGTGTCCCACACCATATGCACTAATGCATCCCCATACCATCAGAGATGCTGGCTTTTGAACTGAACGCTGATAACAGGAGGGGTGGTCTTTCTCCTCTTTAGCCCGGAGGACACGACGCCCATGATTTCCAACAAGAATGTCAAATTTGGACTCGTCTGACCACAGGACACTTTGCCACTTTGCTACTGTCCATTTTAAATGAGCCTTGGCCCACAGAACATGGCAGCACTTCTGGATCATGCTCAACAATGGCTTCCTTTTTGCATGATAGAGTTTTAGGTGGCATCTGTGGATGGCACGGCGGACTGTGTTCACAGACAGTAGTTTCTTTAAGTATTCCTGGGCCCATTTAGTAATGTCAATGACAGAATCATGCTGTTGAGTGATGCAGTGGCGTCTGAGGGCCCGAAGATCACGGGCATCCAGGAAAGGTCTTCGGCCTTGTCCCTTACGCACAGAGATTTTTCCAGTTTCTCTGAATCTTTTGATGATGTTATGCTCTGTGGATGATGAGACCTTCAAAGCCTTTGCAATTTGACGTTGAGGAACATTGTTTTTAAAGTATTCCACAATTTTTTTACGCAAGCCTTCACAGGTTGGAGAGCCTCTGGCCATCCTTACTTCTGAGAGACTCAACCTCTCTAAGACATCCTTTTTATAGCCAATCATGTTACACACCTGATGCCAGTTAACTTAATTACTTCCTAAATGTTCTTTCAGCTGATGCTCTTATATATTAATTGCTTTTTTAGCCCTTTTTTGCCTCTGTCCCAACTTTTTTGAGACCTGTTGCAGCCAGAAAATTTGAAATGAGCTCATTTTGTGGATAAAAATGTAAAATGTCTCAGTTTCAACATTTGAAATGTTATCTTTGTTCTATTGTAAATAACATTTTGGCTCGTGATCTGAAAGTCACTGCATTTTGATTTTATTCACAATTTACACTTTGTCACAACTATTTCAGAATTGGGATTGTATGTATGCGTGTGTGTGTGTGTGTGTGTGTGTATGCATAAATACAGACCTGTTCAATATAAGTTGGAAATGAGCAGGCTTTGTTTTCTTTTCCAAAAAATGTAAATGTTTGTTTAAGGGGTCTTAAGGGTAAAAATTTCAATTTTTTTCCAGAAATTTCAATATTTTTGATTTTCACATAAAAGAGATAAAATAAATAAAGGAATGCAGTGAGATGCCAGTAAACACCAAGAATCTGTTTTTCCTCTGCCCCAATTGTTACTCCTGACTTTAAATACAAAATAACCAAAAATCACAATTTTGACTGATTTTCAACATTGTGGCATTCATAAAATCATTAATATTCATCTGATTGACTTGAAATTTGGACTGAAGTTGTATCTGTTGGAGATCTATGAAATGACATAGGATTTTCTAGATAGGTGCATCCCTTGGGGGGTTCATTTTGAAAATGAAGCAAGTTAATGATGGCGATTTTTGTTATGGTTACATAACAGCTCATTAAATATTCATAAATGTTCCAAACAAAAAAATCCTATGTCATTTCATAGAACTATCTTAAACCTTTCATATGAGACTAATTTGAGTAAAATCTGACCATGGGTTATTGAATTATCAGTGCCACAATAAATTTTTAGATTTTGTCATTAAAGTGCTGTTTCCATGGCAACCATGCAAATTTTTTATCAAACTACTACATTTTATGAGGTTAAAATCATGTTGAGTATGTTTATTTCTTAGTTTTTACATTATTATGGTTATTTCTACTCTTTACCCTGAAGGCCCCTTAAAACCACAACAAGAATATAAAAAATTAAGTCTCCTTCAACAACCTTGTACCAGTGGAAAGACAAGGATATGCTGATTTACATGACATATTTACTAACTTAATATTTATTTCTCCAAACCACGGAAATAAGGATAGAGAATGGGATGCAAATGCAAAAAATAAAGCCAGATCGGACTTAAAACAGAGCGACTGAATGGTGGTCATTAGTTTTGGCATCAATGAAATTTACACACTGTAACAATGAATATGTTGAAAAAGAAGTATGTGGATGTTATAGCAGATATTAATTCACATTTTCAATAATTAATTAAAGTTTGAATCACCTCATTTTCTGTTTTTAAAGTTCAGTAATCAAGACCACTGTGGGCAAACTCTTTTTCTTACGTTCTGACTGCAGTGGTAAAAACCCTACATAAGGAATCTCTCTTTCACTTGCAGGACACAGCAGACTATATCAGGCCCATTAGCTTCTCCCTGCGCTTTAAGATCAATGACACAGAGAGCGGACCAGTGCTGGATGAGGGCTGGCCCACTACACTCAAGAAATTTGTGAGTTCAATTTTCTGGCAAACTGTTTCAAAAGGACTGGAAATATCCTGAAAACAAAACAAAGTAGCTCTTTGCCCCTCTTGCCCTCCTTCTGCATGTATCTTAGATCCCCTTCTTCAAGGACTGTGGAGAGGATGACGTATGTGTGACAGACCTTGTGCTTCAAGCAAGCATGGACATCTCCGGTACAAGGTGAACTGCTGAAACTCCACCATTCCAACATCAATGAGATCAAACATGGCTACACTAAGGAAATTCCCCTATAAGCCCTGTTTTTTAGGGCTTTTCTAGGGCTTATTTGTGGCATTTGTTGTATTATCAGTGTGAGCAAGAGATGTATGACCTCAATATACTTGTGGTAACATTCTGGCTCCTCGCCCTGACAGACAGCAGCCCTATGTGATCCGTAGCCCACGCCGACGGCTGGCTGTGGAGGTGCAGCTGCACAACCGGCTGGAGAACGCGTACAACACAAGTCTGACCCTGCAATACTCCCGCAACTTGCACTTCTCCAGCCTCAGTATACGGGTACTGCTCTCACTCTGTTACTATATAAACCTTAACTTATCTCATGCTGTCACTATGAATGCTGTTACAGTTTTTATTGTTACGGTGAATACTGTGACCATTCTCACTTCCATTTCTGTGAATACTGTAACTTCAATTTTTCCCTGTCAGTAAATGCTTCTTCCAGTTATTCTTCGTTTGCAGCATGACGCATAAATTAGGGATCTAGTTGAAACTGGAAGTCAGCCATATTGGATGACTTCTTGACCAGACGGTGACCAGAAACAATTGTGTTGAATAATATGGATACTATAGGAGTCCTTTGTGCTGTTGTTGGCTGCAGCCAATTAAACAAAGGGACGAACAATTCTTTTTTTTTTTTTTTCATTTCCAATCAGTAATCCTAAATCAAGGGGAAGAAACAGAGATATTGAGACAAATGCGATGGAATTAGTTGATCGCAAACATTTCCCTTGTAAATCTAACAGGGAAGAACTTTATACTCTTGCGTAGGCAGCATTCATTTTATATCAGGTAAGTTTAAGTCTAAACTTTTAATTATTTGCCTTAGGAAGATCATTTTAACCTCTCAAACCCGAATGCCTCAAGTATCGAGAGCAGCGGCGCACCTCACAACAAATATCACGGAGGAGCATGCTAACTGTGTAGCAACATGGTCATATTATATACCCACTTAACAGGAAGAAACTTGGCTAAAAGATCATGATAGCCATTTTTACTAAAACAAAACACAATTCCAACATCAACCAACAAAATGAGCTCGTAGCAAAAACATGCGGACATACAGTGCCCTCCATAATTATTGGCACCCATGGTTAAGATGTGTTAAAAGCCTTAAAATAAATTCAATTTTTATTGCAGAAGCATACTCTCACACTGAAAATTGCAGAAAAATGTAACCTTCAACTCAAGTGAATTTCAAGAAAAAAAAAAATCCCTGACTAAGAAATAATCATTTTTCATAAAATCACCTGTTCCACAATTATTGGCACCCCTAACAATTCCTAGGAAATAAATGTAATTGAAGTATTTCTGTCATTTCTACAGTAGTTTACAAAGTTGATCAGAGTATCTAAGAACATTTAATTAGTAATTCATCACTTCCTGTTTCCCTGGGGTATAAATATGACGTGACACAGAGGTCATTTCACTTATCCACTCTTCAACATGGGAAAGACAAAGGAACACACCATTCAAGTAAGGCACATGTGTGTCGACCTTCACAAGTCAGGCAATGGCTACAAGAAAATAGCCACTCGCCTGCACCTGCCCATATCTACTGTCAGAGGAATCATTAAGAATTTTAAAACAACTGGAACAGTGGTAAACAAGCCTGGACGAGGCCGCAAGGTTATTTTGCCACCACGCACAGTGAGGAGGATGATAAGAGAAATAAAAAGTTCTCCAAAGCTCACTGTTAAAGAATTGCAACAAATGGTAGCATCTTGGGGTCACAAAGTCTCCAAAACAACCATCAGGTGCTATCTACATGCCAACAAGCTGTTTGGGAGGCATGCACGGAAAAAACCTTTTCTCACCCACAATCATAAATGCAAACGTCTGGAGTTAAGCTAAAGCGGTACTGGGACTTCAACTGGGACCGTGTGCTTTGGTCAGATGAGACCAAGATAGAGCTTTTTTGGCAACAAACACTCTAAGTGGGTCTGGCGGAACACAAAAGATGAATATGCAGAAAAGCACCTCATGCCCACTGTGAAGTATGGGGGAGGATCGTTGATGCTGTGGGCCTGTTTCTCTTCCAGAGGCCCTGGGAACCTTGTTAGGGTGCATGGCATCAGGAACGCTTTGAAATACTAGGACATTTTAAATCAAAATCTGGTGGCTTCTGCCCGAAAGCTGAAGATGGGTCGTCACTGGGTCTTTCAGCAAGATAATGATCCTAAACATGTGGCCAAATCTACACAGAAATGGTTCACCAGACACAGAATCAAGCTCCTCCCATGGCCATCTCAGTCCCCAGACCTCAACCCCATTGAAAACCTGTGGAGTGAGCTGAAGAGGAGAGTGCAGAGGAGAGGACCCAGGTCGCTGGATGATTTAGAGAGATTGTGCAAAGAGGAATGGTCGAAGATCCCTTTTCTGTATTCTCCCATCTTGTGAAATATTATAGGAAAAGATTAGGTGCTGTTTTATTGGCAAAAGGGGGTTGTACAAAGTATTAACATCAGGTGTGCTAATAATTGTGGCACACATGATTTGATGTAAAAGAATTATTTCTTAATGTGGGATTTTTTTCCCACTAAATGAATGCACTTGAATTAAAGGTTGGATTTTCCTCTTTTTTTCGTTGTGGTCCTATATTATTTAGAAAAAAACTGAATTTATTAGAAGCTAAAGAACACATCTTAACCAGGGGTGCCAATAATTATGGAGGGTGCTGTATATGTCGCATATGTGCTGCTTACGAATCTGTAACTTCATTCTACAGCACAAGCAATGTATCATATGAAAGCAGAGACTATGGATTCTAACAATATAACTTTTATTGCTTTAAGACCAAAACTTACTGAATTAGCAGCCAAAAATAGCAAAAATATAAATTATGTCTTATCTTAGATGTCTTGCTATTAAAGTTGTGTATGAGGGCATAACAAAGCTGCTCATACTTACTCAAAAGCACCAAATTATCTTCAAAGTTGCTTTTTTCAGTGTGTATGAGTTGAAACCTCATAAACATTTTTCTTGCACAGTGTCACCTTTTCTCGGAACCTTCCAGTTTCTTGTAATATTCAGAAAATACAGGCTCACCACCCTCCTGCAAAGACACCTAGAAGGCTTACTTGTCATCCAACATGGTGCCAGCACAGGTCGCCAACTATCTTGGTCACGTGGTTGCAAACGAAGAATTACAATAAATACTGAAACTACTTTCATTCTGTTTCTGTAAATGCAGTAAGTCTGACTGTAAAATTGTTATTGTACTCACTTTTGTTCCTGTAAACACAGTAACGTCTTTCACTCTGCTACTGCTAACACTGTAACCGCTCTCATTCTGCTAATGTGAACATATACTTGTCTTATTCTGTTGCTGTTTCTGTTCTCATTCTGTTTCTATAATTAATGTTGGTCTCATACTGTGAATACTGTTCTTATTTTACATTCTGTTGCTGTAAATACTATAACAGCTGGATTCTATTATTCTCTCATTCTTTGAATTCTAATAACATTCTTTTGTCATTGTGAATATTGTTACTTCTCTCTTCCTGTAGTGGTAAATACTCTTACATTCACATCTCTCACATCACTAACAGCCATGAGTTGTCTTAATCAAAGGTTCCCTCACCTGTAATGTCTTTTACTTGTCACAAAATCCCTAGCCATAATCATGAAAAACTGGCACCTGAAAGAGCTCCTGTCTACCTCTCTTTGAATGCAATATGAACCTCTTGCACCTCTCTCTTTGCAGGAGGACTCCCAGTTTAAAATTGAGTGCACCGCTATCAGCACCAACAGCCACTTGTGTAATGTCAGCTATCCCGTCTTCCGCTCCCAATCTAAGGTCCACACCGCCGTCTCCTCCCTGTTTGACACCAATGGCATCCCTGAGTATAGTTATGTCACTGATACGGCCTGCGTTCTGTCTCTGCAGGTGAACTTCATGCTGGAGTTTGAGTTTAGCTGCTCCTCCCTGCATAGCAAGGTTCAGATGAAACTTACAGCTGCCAGGTAGCCCAGCTTCCACACACACAGGAACATGCTATATACCCAGACGCTAATAATGTGCAGTAGGCACACCGTGTACATACAGCACTCAGTGTACATACAGTGCACAGTATACGTAGAGCGCACAGTGAACATACAGTACATATAGTACACATTGTACATTCAGCCAACAGAGTACATACAGCACACAGAGCACCCACAGTACTCATTGCACATACAGTACACAGTATACATACAGCACACCGTGCACATATGGCACACAGTGTACGTACAGTGCACATACATACAGAACAGTGCACATATCGTTCTCAGTATACTTATAGCTCACAGAACACATGGCAAATATGTACAAAGTTACACAATAGACCTACAGACCTCCAACACATAGATAATTAGTACGCTAAACATAAATATGGGCACAATTCACATAAACAGACAGTTTTAACATGCTGATAAGTGACTCATTTAATTTGCTACTTTTTTGCACCTTTCACAACATTTGAACTGACTGCCAAAGGCAGAGATATCATCTAAGCTCAATAAATAGTAATTATTCAGTCCGGGAAGTTCTAAACTGCATACTTTGCGAATGAATGACTTTCTGCAATGACTGAGTCATGTATAAATGCAAACATTACTTGCCTGCTTCAGCATATGTGCCTGTATATGTGGGCGTTTGTTTTGTAGTGACAGTGTGGAGAGGGAGAGCACGTTACAGGATAACAGCGTTCACCTGCAAAGCTTTGTTCAGTACGAGCCTGATCTCTTCATTTCCAGGTCAGATAATGTTCTCTCCTAAGGCCTTTTTATACGTGTCTGTCAACTGTATCAGACAGAAATTATGTCAGAGAGACAGAACGAGTGTAATCTGACAGTGTCACTAACTCATTTGGATATATTTTCATATCACAGAAACACTGCAGTTAGCTCTCTTATATTTGCATGTGCCGGATAGACCGAGAGTTTGGTGGTTGTAATGGATAAATAAAGTCGAGACAGTCGCATTAGCAAAAAGATGGAGATGGGTTGATTATAAAGTAATAAAAATGTAATTACCATGCAGATCACAGCTTGTGCTGCAGATGTCATCTGACTCTTCGTTTAAGCATAGAAGCATGTGTCATCCAATACTTTTCTTAAGATGTCTGTCAACTTGTCTCACGAGTGTAAAATGGCTTTTACTGTCTGTGTTAGCCTCCAACTAATTATGATCAGACACAAAGCATTTTTGTTGTCATTTTTGGAGCCAGACAATTCTCATTCAGGAAATTCTTCCACCATTTTGGTCCAAACAGCTGGATTTCTCAATTAGAACAACCCTTCAGCCAGGAGGTTGAACTAATTAGTGAAATCACCTGACTGAGCTCGTGGGTAGAAGTAAAACATGGCAGGACTCTTGCGTTTCTGTACCATTGAATGTCTACCTCTGGTGATTTTATTGCTTATAGCTTTATACTTTCTCCTCCTTTCACTCTTGTAAAGTTGAGTTTATTCTTTCTTTCCCACGCTCCCAGCGACTCCAATCTAAATCGGTACGAGGTCCACCCAACCCGCACGGTGTCTGAGGGAACGGGACCGGAGTTCCACACTAACTTCAAGGTACTGATGGATTTGTGCTTATAGGAAAAACCTCAATGGTGGTTCGATGCTGTTGTTTGTCATGGAAATGTCTGTTTGCCAGGTTTCATGAAGCTAGATTATGGGGTTTGCCAGATGAATGCACTGTGCAAATCCTGGAACCCTTTCAAATCTGAAATTGAGCTAAAAAGAGCTGTTCAGGGTTTCAGCTCAGTTATTCCGCAAACTTATCAATCCTGCTTTGTGAAATACCCCCCTGGCTGGGTTGTGTCCTGACTGTGTTAATGCTCAGCCAGTGTGTGTCCACAGCTGCAGAACCTGGGCTGTTACTCCGTCAGTAACCTGGAGCTGAGGGTCCTTCTGCCTGCAGTGGCCTCTGGAGACAGGGTCTTCATGCTGGTCTCTGATGCCAGCTCACACAATGTAAGAATCACTGCAGTGTTTCTAATGCAGAGTGTGTGTGGCTGTGTGCTGTTGTGACGGTGTGCACAGGCTGACCCCAGTTCAGCATTAGGCAGCTGAGGGTCTTGGAACTTTTGTTTTGTATAAATGGTGAGGTATGAAGGTGTGGCCACTGCTAAGACAGGATGTGACTCAGTCCACTATGCTGTTTATGCGCACGTGTGTGTGTGTGTGTGTGTGTTCTGCAGGCCTCAGGGGTAAACTGCAGTGTGCTGAGTGACCTACCCCAGATAAAGAGCTTACAGAAAAATGTTCGACCCCTCCACCCAGAAGACATGCAGCAGACAGACCAGCTGGTGAGAAAAACTGAAGACACATCTTCATTGCACAACCAATACATTCAGTCACTGTTCTCTACTTGCCACTAAAACTGTAGATCTCCAAAGATGCAGAAAGCAGATTAGTGGTTCCCAACCCTATTTCTGGAGGTCTGTCTTTCTTTAGGTTTTAATTTCAACCGAATAAAGCAATCCTGATAACCAAATCTGATTGGTGTTGGTGTGAAAATCTATGAAACAGTAAATGTGTAGGAGCAGGACAAGAACACTTGGATTCCAGGAATTAAAATTAGTGAGAATTCAATAAGAAAAACTGTAAAACTGTTGTCAGCCTTCATCCAGAAGAGCCAGTCACAGTCAGATAACCTCCTGTATTCATGCGCATTCGCTCATTGGTTTATAGTGTTCTATTCTGAGGCCTGTGGCCCGGACACTGCCCATCAGTAAATCACACAGGATGTAGCTGCACTGGGGCTTGGCTCAGTGCTTGTGGTCAGTGCCTCCTCTCTCTCTCTCTCTCTGCAGAACTGCAGCAGGGCGTGGTGCGTGGAAGTGCTCTGCCAGGTCAGGCAGCTGCTTCGGGGCCAGGCTGTCCTCGTTCGCATCACCAGGAGGATGCAGGACCACTTCTTCAGACAGGTTGGAAGGGGCTCACAGTAACAGTACACGGATGCAGACTAATACATTTAAGCATAAATTCACCGATTCAATTAAATTTCAGAATTTATGGACGCCGGCGTCTATATTTGCACAATGGGGTTAACTCCCTTACTGTGAAGTGGTGGTCACTAACCCTGCCCTTAAAAATTTACCTTCCTGTTGATTTTCAGTGGAATCCTAACAAAGTGCACGTCATTCTACAGGTCTCTTTGAGCTGTGGGATGAAGTGTGCTGAATTAGGGTTGGAGAAAAACCTATAGGATGGTCCTGCAGATCTCCAGGAGCAGGATTGGTGGTTACTGCTGTGTGGGAACTCAAGTGCTATCAACCATTTAAGAGACTGTCTTTTGATCTCAATCTCAGTCTCACAGTAGCAGTGTCCACTGAGTCCTGGTTGCAGACAGTACGTTTTACCAACTAAATACCTGAGGTTGACACAAAGACTCAATTACTGCAAAACATGAAACAATGTGGTGTCGCGTTTGTGACTGCGTTGTGTTTCCTGTCCAAATACTGCCAACTAAACACAACAGTTTAGCTGAAGTGCTATGTTGTGGAACACTGTCTCCCTACCAGGCCAAGTTCAAAGCAGTCCAGATAGTAAGCACCTACAGCCTCAGAGTGCAGGACTCCAGCCTGGTCACCCTGGGCAACAGCGCCATCTGGCGAGAGGTGAGAGAACTGCCAGACTGAAGCAAGTAAACACTCACTGTGCACTTTATTAGGAACACCATTCTCATAATAGGTAGGGCCTCCTTATGCTCTCAGAGCAGCCTTGGTTTTTCGTGCTATGGACTCTACATGTTGTTGGAAACATACCTTTGAGAATCTTGTCCATGCTGACATGATTGTTTCAGATAATTTCCGCAGATCAGTTGACTGCACATTCATGCAGCAAATCCCCCATTCTATAAACAATAGTATGACTGATTGGAATTAAGGGGCCCAAAGTGAGCCAAGAAAACATTCATCTCACCATTACATCACCACCACCTGCCAATCTGAATCTTTTACACAAGGCAGGTTGGGTCCATGGATTCATGTTGTTGATGCCAAATTCTGACCCTACCATCTGCATGTCACATCAGAAATCATGATTCATTAGATCAGGCTACGCTTTTCCAAAATGCAGCTGTTCAGTTTTGGTGAGCCTGTATCTACTGCTGCCTCAAATTTTAGTCCTTGGCTGACAGGAGTAGAACGCAGTGTGGTCTTCTTCTGTTGTAGCCCATCTGTCTCAAGATGGGACATGCTGTCCATTTGGCGAAGCCTTTATACTCAGCTCAGTGGTAAAAAGTGGTCACCTGAGTCACTGTGCCCCCTCTGTCAGCTCAATCCAGTTTGGCCATTCTCATATTGGAACTCCAAAATTTTTAAGCTGACAGGGAAGTAGGAAAAAGAAATGTAACCCTCTAAACTCTAATTTACACTTGAATTTCTCTTTAAGTAGGTTGAAAGTAAGAAAAGTCATGTTATTCCCAATTGTAGGACAATTTCATATACATATTCTGTATTTACTGGTTGCAGCGCTTCACTGAAACTTCTTCGCACATATATCTAGCAAAACATTCAAACCCAGGATGCCAAGATGATATGGCTTCTGCATTACTGTACATCAAATGGAAACTATCTAGATCTTGTGCATCACTTAATACACACTTCCCATTAATTCAGCTGGGCATATTCTTTGGAGATCTCCTCATAAATTTTAACAAAGCCTGAAGTTCCTCAGGTGTGAATAAAGCAGATCCATTTGACAATGGATATATGGATCCGTAGGTTTTAAGGGGCTAAATGGCATTTTACCTAAATCTTAGATTGAGCAAAACGGCCACCTTTTCTGAGCAGATTCAATTATTTTTTTCCCCCATAAAAGTGCCTCAGTGGTTCCAAGGTTTACACCAAACACTTAGGGCTGTGAGCAAGGTTTTGAAAAAACAGGACCAAAGGTCCTATAGCATACTGGCACACAATCTGTAACGTACAGTTGGCTCCAAAATTACTGGCATCCCTGACTAACGATGCACGAGCAATACAAAAAAATATATAAACAATATAATTACATAGAAAGAAAATATACCAACATATGATAAATACTTTTTGATTTTGGTTACATCGAAACTTTAATAGACAGTTTTTGAGAAATAATTTTACAAAAATTTTATCTTTAAGTCCTATCTTTTAACATTGGGGCCAAAATCTTAAAGGCCCATAGTAACGGACAAAAAGATTCAATCAAAAATCCGGGGGAAAAAAAAAGCATCTGGAGATATGGTCTCGTAGTACGTTATGGCGAATTCACAGGAAAATTCAACAGGCCAAAAAAAAGATGAAAAAAAATGTTCAGGACGACAGATGATGGACGACAGTCGAAAAACCACGACAATAGCTTATCAGGTTTGTGTTGCTAAGGGGGACTGGCCATCCCCCCCAGAAAATTTATGTAAAATTGGAATAGTATTTCATGCAATCTGGCACATTTTCACATCATACAAACACCTAATTCACTGTGTCTCCTTCAGCATTTTACAATCCAGGGGATCACATAACACACATCAGTACTTTCAGCATGTTTGCAGAATTATTTAGAAAGTCAGTTCATGTAACTTGTAGTTCCCTTTTTCATAAACGATATTAACCTTGGTACAAACTAGAACTAAGTGGTAGTTAAGCTATTATGATTGATGATATAAATCTAATTTAACTTTGTTGTAGCAGGACGTGCTACTAAAGGTGCACCCCCATGCACAGTCAATTTATTCAGTTGTATCACTGTTCACAGCTAGCCCTGCAATTTTCCATGTTTTTTTTTTTTTTGGACATTTCACATCCCTGAACACTACTGTGCAGTTCCACTTGTTAGCTACTTTTTGATTTTTCAAACTTGCACCAATCTAGGTTGATTTTATATCCTCACAAAGTGCCATTTCGACGTACTGGACTTAAAAATGCTTGAATTTCACTAAAACACAGAACAAAAATATGAGTAAAGTCCCCAAATATTTTTTTGATGATTTGTACACTAAATTGACTGATTTATCTCCCATTAACAGACCACTGGAGGTACTGAGACGTATAGTTCTAGCAGAGCCTAATAGTTCTAACAGACAGTACTGGAGCCCTGACTGTATCCCTGTATCTCCCATTAACAGACAGCACTGGAGGTACTGTATAGTTCTAGCAGAGCCCTGATAGTTCTAACAGACAGCACTGGAACTGTAGTCCCTGCAGAGCCCTAACTGTATCCCATTAACCTCCCATTAACAGACAGCACTGGAGGTACTGAGACGTATAGTTCTAGCAGAGCCCTGACTGTATCCCTGTATCTCCCATTAACAGACAGCACTGGAGGTACTGAGCCCTGACTGTATAGTTCTAACAGACAGCAGAGCCCTGAACTGTATCCCTGTACCTCCCATTAACAGACAGCACTGGAGGTACTGAGACGTATAGTTCTAGCAGAGCCCTGACTGTATCCCTGTACCTCCCATTAACAGACAGCACTGGAGGTACTGAGACGTATAGTTCTAGCAGAGCCCTAACTGTATCCCTGTACCTCCCATTAACAGACAGTACTGGAGGTTCTAGCAGAGCCCTGACTGTATCGCCTCCCATTAACAGACAGTACCCATCTAGCAGAGCCCTAACTGGATCCTAACAGACAGTACTGGAGGTACTGAAGGGTCGCTCCATTCCCATCTCCCTCTGGATCCTCATCGGCAGCATTATTGGTGGCCTGCTGCTGCTCGCACTCATCATATTCATTCTGTGGAAGGTACCAGTCAACCCCATAACCCCACTGCTGCACTAATACAATAAACTGCTGTGGATGGAAATGAGCTTTAGCTTTTAGCGTGAGAACTTGTTTTTCCTTCTCCAGTTGGGCTTCTTCAGCAGAAAACCGAGGGAAGAAGAGCGGAGTGCCGAAGACTGAAAACCACCACTTCAGACATTACAAATGGACAATTTCCATGATGACCAGTGTTCCTGGCTCCTGACACCTCACTACCCGCTGACAGCCCCCCAAAGCACAAACACTCTAGTAAAGCGGAGTCAAAGACTGTAGCATGCGTCAACACACCTACTGTACGGGGCTACCGCTGTTCCACAATCCGGAAGGCCACATTCATGAAAAGACTATCAAAGAGACAAAGACACAGCTCTACAAAAGCCATTTCATCCATTTAAATATTCAGAAATAAAACAGAATATTTTTAGTTTTTTGGATTTTTTTTCTATTTTGCAATGATAGCTTTGTTTGCTGTATATTTCTCAGACAAAAATTGAACCATTTCTGAGGATGAAATTTCAAGTTGCGCATCGTGCGCTCTACTGCAAAATTTTTGTTGTGGCGGCATCCAGAATGGTGCCCAATGGACTCATATTTTACACACAAAACCAACCAGTCACACACAGACTATTTACAGGCGTGTATTCAAGATTTACAAACAAATTTTTATTTTTGTAGGGCACAGGCATGATTACTCAAGCAGTCATTTCACACCTGGACATTTAAGATCACTTACATTACTTTAAAAAAAAAAAAAAAAAAAAACTTATTTGAAGCGACTTGACTTTTCTGCAAGGAAATATGAAGCATTATCTATTTTTAATGAAAGTGAGCACCCTCTATGAGTAATGCAAAATTCAGTTTTTTTTTAGTGCATTTTCAGTGATTAAGCAGGGGAAGGGTGCAAGTTACTCCTCTGCCAGCGTGACCAAATCAGTGTTTGAGGTCCCTCTCTCAGCGGGATGTCTGTGTGGAGATGACGTATGACTCTAAAAGGAAGATGGTCTCATCTACTTGATTCTCGCTCGAGTCCAACCTTGATGGGCAGAGAGATGCGGGATTTGGGGGAGGAAGAGAGAAAGTATCCTCATGAACATTTTTGACATCCAGACATTTCAGCTCTAATGCAGATGATGTATTACTCCAAAACATTTCTGCATTTCTCATGGGTGGCCACCACCATGAGAAATTTAATATCCACAGCAAGAGGCAGATAAGCACTCTGAAACTGTATTTAAAAAAAGGATAATGCACAGTGTGACCATGACAGTGCCATACTTGCGTAGCATGATTGTGCTGTACTTGTTTTGCATGTCTGTGCTTGAGCTGTATTTATGCAGCATGATCACTGCACTTTATATACGACTGCTATATACAGAGAAGTCATGCTAAAAGTCAAGGGCAAATGTGTTTGCACTGACAATTTTTGGCTCTGCGCACTGCCACAATGTATTTGAAATGACACAATCGAGAGGAGATAGAAGTTTCAACTGTCAGCTTTAATAGTTTTGTCAAAAATACTGTATGTCCCATTTAAGGATTACAACCGATTGTATACATGGGGCTACGTATTTTAGCCCCATTTTAGGGGCTAAAAAGTAGTTGGGCCGACTAGCGAAAGCGTAGTGCGTCATTCTGAATTCTTGGTTGAAAATCCTATGAAATCAATGACCATGATTTCCCGCGTCTCCAAGCATTAGTCTGTATTTTAAAGTTTTTCACTGTCCTTTGTGTTTTGTACTAGTTTGCTTTTTGTGGTGAATCCTAAGTGATTCCAGTTTTAGCTATTAGTTTCTCTCACCTGTTGGCTGGTACCCGTTGTGTGAATCCCTGCACTGGATCCTTGTTGTTCCCAGTGTCTTGGTGTATTTAAGCTCCTTTGTGTCTATTTTTTTGTTGACAGATTGTCTTGTGCCTGCTTTGTATTCGCTACAACTTTCCAGCATTTCTCGTTTCTCTTTCCTGTGGGTTTCCTTGCACCTATACTTGCATTCCTGCCTGCCTGTTACACTGTTCCTGATCACCGAGCCCTGTGCTCAGCCTGTAGCTCCTGATCTGCTCCCACTTCATCTGCACTCATCTCTGCCCCTGACCTGCCTGTTTGACTGACACCCCAGTGTCAACCTCCGCCCAACTTTAACTGCATCCTGCCTGCCGTACAGCTATCCGATTTAGAAAGGGGGCTTTACACAGTCTAGTTTTTTTCTCTACGTCATTGGTATGGACCATGGAGGTAATATAATAGAACTGGAGAGAGCGAGGAAGTACCGCCCCTATTACTTTCAATGGGAGATGCTAGGCTAGCTACTTCAGCCCAGGAAGTACGGAATGACCGACGCCATCCATAAAAATGGCGTTCCATGGGTGCTTATTTCCAGCACCATTTCATAAGATTGCCAATCTGATTACACAGCACAAATGGCCAAGAAAATGTGTCGTCTGTTCGGATTGGCGAATGAGTTCGAGGGGAAATGACGAGCAACGCTGTTAATCCGGAACGCATGCACTATACACTCATTGGCTGAACTGCTGCAGTCAGAGCAATAGCTGGACAACCAAACTCGTGCGCGAGCTGTCATCAAGCTCTAAGTATCAGTTCTTAATTTACAGGCCCTCTTGAAAACATCGAACAGTTGCGTCAGACAAAGAGCAAAATAATGAAGGATTACAAATACATTTTCTTTTGTTTTCGCTTTATTTGGCAAGAAAAAAAATGCGCACTTTTCAATTGGTGTCTGTGGATCTGCCGCGTCTTTGGCCACAAAATTGCATCCTTGGGAAATGCGGAAGCAGGAAGCTAACATGCTAACTGGCTGAAGCAAAGGTACTTCCTCGTTCTCTCTGGTTCTATTATATATCTCTATGGTATGGACCCACAGAATCAAGCAAATAAAGAATTTTGTTTCCAAGAGCAACAAAAGTTATAGCGCCACCTTGTGGTCAAGAAAAAAAAAAAAAATGGCAGAAGGTATAACTCCATCACATGGCTGATGTGTGTGGCAAGTTTCATGGGAAATAACCAGTGGCGTAACATGGTCCGTGTGGGCCTGAGTGCAGACCTGACAACATGCCCCCCCGAGCATAAGCAGTTGTGCATACGTGTTTTTTCTACACGGACAAAGGCATTTACGATAATGGTACCACATGAATTCCATGTCTTAATGTGCTTAATTTTGGCACCTTGGCCAACCTTTCCTCCTGCTCCTTACGCTCTTGCCACTTCCTGCAGCCACTTTTATGTTTGAAAGGCATAAATACTTCATTTGTAGCCTATCTTGCCTGCAAGATTAAACCATAGACTGTCCTTGGATTAAACGATCGGACCGCGACATCGTCTCGTGGGTGGTAAATGGAATGTTGGACATTGCCCAGAAACACTTGCTGTCTCAATGACAATATCGACAGCAGAATAAAATTATCATTGCTTGTTTTATTAAGCATTTTCCAAAAAGAAATCTAAATGATTTCATCTTACAACGACTTATGTTCAATTAAAATGATGAATAATGTACCATGATGACATCGACTTGCCAGCACCATGACTGAGAAATGAATGCAGTTGCAGTGGTATAAATATCCAGTAGCAGCACGGAATCTAGTATTAATTGCAGGCTTTGGTTAGTATGAATGTTTCAAACTTTGAAAGACACCTATGCTGACGTCGTTCGGGGCCCGACCCTGTCGCGGGGATGCCCATCAAGAGCCCCCCGCCACTAGGCCCTAATGCCGTTGCACTCGCTGCACCCCCTATTGTTACGCCACTGGAAATAACGGTTTTTAAGTTGTACTCCAGACAATACATTTTTAAGATGGACAGACAAAGCAATAGCAGTATCCCTCTGCATGATATGCTGGGAGTGATAAAAAGCGTTAAAATTCAAATATTGTTCAGCCGATTAGGATGTAAATACCCTCAAATTTAAGCCGAGTCTGAACACTTTGAACCTGCATTCATTAATAATGTGCTGTTGCAGACAGCCAAAATAACAATACCTTTGTCAATGTCCAAATATTTTTTGATCCGACAGTAACATGACTGTGCAGCAGATGGCATCACTGCCCCGTACACTGAGAAACTGTGCTGAGCATAGTGTGACATACTCTGTGTGGCGCAGCGGTGCCATACTTGTTAACATGGTTGCGGAGTGCCTGCAGCTGCTGTCTCTCAGGTGCAGTGATCATCTCTTCCACCTCAGTCAGCTGACTGGGCTCCGCTCCGCTGGCCTGCAGCGATGCCAGGATGGCCTCAATGCGCTGCGACTTCTCCAGCAGGCGTCTGCCGATAAAAACCTGAGCTCAGTCTCACACCCTGACAGCCATTCAGCAGGTTCTGTTGTTAATCACAGAGAATAACCTGGGGCAAGATACAGACATCAGCCAGCAAAGGATGGGTTCCTCTACCATGGCTGGGTTCTTCCGGAGATTTCTTCCCATTGGCAAGTTGTTTTTCACTGTTTGAGAATTTTCTCCCCACAGGGTTTTTTTTTCTTTTTTTTTTGACCTCATAAGCTATTCTGGGGACTTAGGCTGGGCATCCGCCCAATTGCTATTCTTTAAAGCATCTTTGTGACAGTTCTGTAAAACGTACTAAAGTTATACTGACAGAATTGAGCTGACATTGACTGGGACAATAAGCACAAAGACACTCATCAGGTTTGTTAGCATTCCTGCAGTCATATTCAGTCACTGCGTTCTGCCAACGCCCAAGGTAGAGGCTAAATTAGGCAAGAAGATGTAAGCACAACCAAGATCTTGCCTCTGTGACAACACCGCCCTGACATCTTGGAAAGAAATGATAGCAGACAGTAACCATTAAATTTGGCTCATCTATAGAACCAATCATCAGCATTGGTATTGAGAAAAGGACCTACTTGTTCTCCTTTGTTTCAAAGAGACGCCTTTCGATCAGGTTACCCACAGTCTGCACAGAGAGAGAGAGAGAGAGAGAGAGAGAGAGAGAGAGAGAGAGAGAGAGAGAGAGAGAGAGAGAGAGAGAGAGAGAGAGAGAGAGAGAGAGAGAGAGAGAGAGAGAGAGAGAGAGAGAGAGAGAGAGAATTACCTACTCAGCATACAGTGTGAATGGAGCTGATAGGCATGCGCTGCATATACCTGTATACACTATATTCAGTACCTTGTAGCAGCGTTGGAGCAGTAGTCTGGCCGTGGGCAGGGGGTTGACAGTGTACAAGTAGAAAGTGCGGGAGGGAGCATGGTCAGGGGTCTTGGGAATTTCCTTGGAGCAGAAAGAAAAGATGGTGGTCAATTGCTCAGGTCCACAAATATTTGGACAATGACAAAGTTATTTTATCCATCTACTGCTGTATATTGGAGCTGAAATTAAATGATGAAAGTGCTCTAAATGCAGTCTTTCAGCTATATCTAGTAGGTGCTTATGTACAAATTGGGACTGAGTTCAGGAATGAGGTTGTCTGCCCCCTTTTATAGGACAAAAAGTAAAAAGGACAATTGTCAGCTCAGCCGTTTCATGGATAGGTATGAGTCACTCCCTCATTATTTAATTACAAGCACATAACAGGTTTAGAGTTTATGTCAAGAGTGGCATTTCATTCCTAATCTGTCGCTGGTGAAGTTCAGAGAGCGGTCATTGCTACTGAGGCAAGCAATCACTGGGCTGAGAAATTAATGCATTCCCATCAGAGAAAGAGCAAAGACATTAGATGTGGCTAAATTTACTATCTGGTTCACACTCATGAGCTCAGGAACACCAAAAGGTCAGAAAACCATCATAGGAGACAAAGGTCAACTTGCACCAGAATGATGGGAAGACAACTGTATGTAAAAGGGAAGGATCAGCTAATGATCTGGATCATACCATCTCTCTAATAGAGTGGGGGTAGTGTGGACATGCATGGCTGCCAATGGAACCAATTCCCCAACATTTATTGACAATGTGAAAACTGACGCAAGCAGAATATATTCTGAATTGTATAAGGCTATTTTATCTGCTCAGATTCAATAAATCAAAACTCATGAAACAATGCTACACAATGCAGATGAGCGATAGAGCAAAAGCAACTCGACACTTTTTTAATGAGGTGGAATGGTCCACGGTAGCCTGACCTAAATCACCTGTACTGAATTCACTTGAGTATGCATTTCACCTACTGAAGGCAAAATACCGTAAGAGGGAACAAGAATTGAAGGCTGCTGCAGTGACGGCCTGGCACAGCATTACCAGGGAAGAAATTCAACTATGGCTTCCAGACATCAAGCAGTAATTGACCACTACGAATTTACAACCAAGTATTAAATTAAAAAGTTTCAGCGATAATCAAGTCACTTTTGAGCCCCTAAAACAGGGGTGTGTGTGTGTGTGTGTGTGTGTGTGTGTGTGTGTGTGTGTGTGTGTATGTGTATCAGTTATATGTTTGAACACACTTCACTTGTGTTAGTGTGACGTCTTTGGTAAAATTGGTGAAGTGGCTTAGCCACCACAATCACACAAAAATGTAAGGCATGAAAGTCAAAAAATAAAAATTAACCGGCCGGCACCCAAAATTTGGGACTAATAAAAAAAAAATCATATTGAAAAAATAAACAGACCCACAAATCTTTGACTGGCACCGCAGATGGTTGTAATTCTGGACGGTTCTTACTTATGAAAAAATCTTGATTAAAGCTGAATGTCCGCACTTCAAACTTATCTTGATTGTTCCATGTCAAATTCATTGAGTGGTGTACAGAGCAAAAATGATGAACTGCACAAATATTTATAGACCTCACGCTGTCTCTTTTCACACCAGCATAACAGACCTTTGCTATGCCAATGACGTGTTTCTCTTTGCCGAAATAATTGATGTCATTTCCGATTGTGCTAGGAACACTCGCTGGAGGCGACAGTACTGGGTCTCGCAGTTAGCTGGGTGAAAACAAAGGTCCAGCTGCTGTGCGCTTTTACTCCACAACCTACACCCATGATCAACGTTGGCCAGCAAGCTGCAGATGTGCAGGGGTTTGGAAGGACAGCAAGGCCCATGGGCCAATGGCCCATGTCATGGAAAATCAATGTGCTATTTTCAAAATGTATGGGGCATTCCCAAAATTCAATGCGCCAATAATTTTCACCATAATAGACCTTTAATCAAAACGTATACTGCATATACACATACATATACATACATTTTGCTTTGTGCGTTTAACGCTGAAAAATACTGATGCATAATGTACATTTGCTTTTAATGTTCAGCATTACAATATTGCTTAGAACAAAAAGGATCGATACTTAATACACAAGATAATGCACTCAAATACACAAGAGGGAAATCGGCCGTTGCAATTTCAATCGTTCAATGAAACTACTGGCTTTAGCATTAGTCTACTGATATACTGGAAAGTAGTGGAAAGTAGTTCTAAGTTGATGGTTACTAGCGGCACTGGCTGCAGCTCTACATTAATGAGTGTGAAAATTATTTGACACTGAAGGAATCATGGCTAGAGTATGAGCCTGGTATCAAAATGTAGATCAAAATGAGACCTTTCATATGCCATAACTTGATTTGATCGTCATCCACAGTGATACAATCCAGTGAAGTTTTCCTAACATGCATTTTTTCAAGTTTTCTCTGATAAATTATGTGAAAAAACATGACAAATTCATGGTTCCAATAGCTGTTTTTAATACACTATATCATAGTTATTAAACAGGTGCAGTGTTGCCACTGAAACTTCCACTGTTCTCATGATATTGAAGCTTGAAGTTGGTTACAGAACAAATCTCATTCAATAAAATACAGATTTTTGCTTAAAACTGGGACACCTTAAATGGGCATGCAATTGAATTTCATTGCAGTTTTTAATAGTGCTCTGATATGTCTTTCAGTTCTGAAAATTTCATTTCACCAGCTCGAATACGCATGAAGTTATGAGGGATCAAAAATGCTGGGAAAAATTGATGTGAGTTTGAAAGCTTGAAATTTCAACCTACTCTGGTGTACTCTAAGAGCCTGTAACTCAAAAAAATATTCACGAGATCAGAGTAATATTAGGCAAGTATTCATTAAATATTCTGAAGTTATTGTACTAGAACAATTTGCTGATTCCGAGGAGGTCAGGTGGTGGGCACTTGTACATTTTATATATTATTAATAACAAAGGAATTACTAAAGAAACAAATAGAATAAAGAAAATTCACCCATTATGCCTCAAATCGCAAGTTAATTGCAATCCTGAGTGAACATATATGGCTCTCCAACGTAAAAACGTACCCTACGCAGCCACCTACCGTTTTAAAGGGACATTGTGTAACATTTTCAGTTGTTTATTGGCCAAAATCTAAGTCTGCATTCATACATATGTCATCATTGGTGTATTATGATCTCCGCTAATAATCTGACATATTCTTGTAAACGAAGAATTTTAGATTTGTTTGTACACTGGACGGGTAAGCCGGCAGGGAAGCGCCATGACGGGCTGCCATCTTGAAACTACAGCCGCCGGCAAGGGTCCAATAGCACCAATTTATTCTGCGTTTGCCCTGCCAGCGAGCGCAGAGTGATTGAGACGCCGGAGGAGATCAGCAAGAGAGGCTACTGCGGCAAGTTTGAAAATCTGCTCTACTGCAGCATAATGCAGGACCATGCATATGCAGCAGCAGCACAGAAGACGGAATCCTCATCGCCAAGGAAGCGAAAAAGAATTAAAAAGGCAGCGCGACTGGCGCATTCAAAAAACGAGGGTCAACATCGGGCTAGCCTTTCCCAGGTGGAAGGAGCTAATGAAAGCGAAAGATTTTCAAAGGGACGCTGAAGTTGTCAGCTTTCCGATCGACAAGTAAGTCAACTTCAAACTCAGGCTACGCGAACACCAAGGGGACCTTCTAAGCGCGTTCTCGTAAACAGCGCAGCAGCTGCGGTTCTTTGCTTGTTGCACTGGTCAGGAGATTCCGTGCTGTCGGCTTACGTTATTACCAAATCGGTGAAGTGAGCAGGTCTAACGACACCGATGTTTTCAGTTATTGTATTTGATGAATGGCTTTGTTATGCAGCGACTCGACTGCTTAGCCTGTCTTTTATGTAACGTTACAGAATGAACCGTAACGTAGCAAAGGCTGTTGTTGGTTAACACATCAACAAACTATTAAATTGTTCTAAAAATGCCATACATGCCCGGAGAATGTTCCCCGACGTGAAATTTTAATTGGTGTAATCGCATTATACAAATAAATGATGGCCTTCATGCAAAAGACGCAAGTTGTATTTGGTTAATTGGCTCTAAATCTCTCTAATGGATTTGGCTAGTCAGACTGGCTTCAGTGACGAGCATCTGTAACCGCTCTCTTTCGGGAGGTAGATACCGGCGGGCTTCAATCCCAAGTTCGCGTTAAGGTAGTGGCTATTATTAAGATGGTTGATTACTTTAAGTTGCATTTGGACTGCTCGCGATGCAGTGGCGATGCACTAATAAATGCACTTCCAAATTAAATAGCCTATAAATAACTCGGTTCACATTACTTTAGAGAACATATAACAACTCAGTCTTAATGTTAACCGATCAAGCACATAAAACACATTAATATTCAGTAGGTTCGCAGATTCACCGTTCTCAAGTGTAGCCTCAATGTTCGTTGTTGAACTGGGTAAGCGAAACTTTGCTTGCAAATTCATTCCAGTTTTTTTTTTGTTTTTGACAGTCTGCTACGAAATGCTGCCAAGCTCCAGATTTTTTATTTAACATTGTTTCAAGGCTTTACTGAAATGAGCAAGTAGGCCTATGCCTATAATCACAATTCTTAACTGTTGCAAACCATAAGCCACAACTGAAACGCACATTTGCGTGCATATTTAAAGGGGACTTAATATGCTGATCCTTCTTTTAAAACATATTAGTAATGTTATAATGTTGGTTGTCCATGCTCAACCTCTGAAAAGTTTCTAAACATAAAGATACAGGGATTTTGCCGTAATCCAAGAACGTGATTTCGTGAGCGTGATTTCCTCTCTGAACAGCTCCTCCTGAGATCTTCACGAGATCTGGGCAAAACCTGACGTCAGGTTGTGCCGTCCAATTAGTACAGACCTAGCCAGAGCGAACCACTGCGCTGGACCTGCCCACACCGGAAACTATTCTAGCAGGCACCAACAACGGCAGATCATACTATGCCTTAATAGCGTCTACACTTTTGGAAATACAAAAGAACTGCAGATCATTTGAGGTGCAATTTTGTCAGTATCTCTCCCAAAGCTACTTGTCCTTTTACTTTTGGACGCGAAGAAACACAAATATTTCTCTTCCAAAAGACGATGCCACCAGAAATCAGTGGGTAGCTTTTTTTGTTTGCTGGCAGCAAACAGCCACGGCCAAAGGGAACATTAGCTGTTTGTGCTCAGCATTTCACCAAAGACAGCTTTGTCAATAAAGGAAAATTCGACACAGGATAAGCGTTTCAGCTGCTTCTCAAACCTGAAGCAGTTGCATCGATCAAGCGCTCGGAGCCACAAGCTGTAAGTAACCATATAACAGCAAATAATGTAAGTGAAGCTAACGTGTTACGGGTGACTAGCAGGACCGCTACCGATAGTTAGCACTAACAACTGGCCTCAAACGCAGGCTTTGTAAAATATCTGAAGATAAAGCCTGTACCGGTCGCGACTGTCCGTGACTCACAGACACAGAAGCTGTAAGTTGCTTTTACTGCATAAGCCAACCTGACGTGATCGCCAGTTGATTGTGGCTGTAGCACAGCGGCTAACATAGCCAAGTTATTGTTGCTAATGTTTGTGTCCTAAATATGCAAGGGTGATATCAGGGGAAATTCTAAAGAAGGTGTGTGAACATAAACCTCATTTGAAGCTAACTATTTAATACTTGTTTGTAATTTGGATGCTTGGTACAACTGTTCACAGTAAAAGAACTTGCTGTCTGTAAAACCTGTATTGCAAGGGTTTGTCTCTGTGGTTATGACCGCTCGGTTACCAGCTACTGCATGTTAGTTTGCGTGTCGTGCTAATTAAAAATGGTCCTGGTTAACTTATATGCAGTAATTCTGATCGGTATGCTTGTGTTACTTCGGTAAGCATCAATGTGGCAGTTTCATCATAACGTTGCCCGATTGCAGCCACTACAGTTAGTGATCGCTTCACTTATCCATGACCGGGATCAGCCAGATACTTCACAAATGTCTGAGCAAGCTCTCTGGTGCTACCATGAAAGCAATGCAAAACGCAGAAGCTCTACCGGTTTACAAATGATTTCTCTGCACTACCTTGACATAATTTCATCCCCCTTTAGAAATTGTTGTGGCTAATAAAAAGCCAAAAAAGGCGGAGATTAAATAGGCAATTCTTTCCTGTAGAAGTGATCAATACGCTAGCTCCACATAAGCAACTTGTCCACGCTAACGGAACTTACGGTCTGCAAAGCCTGTATGATGTTCATAACATAACCGAGCTCTCTCTAGCTGTCGCTTACTATCCATAAAGCGGCTTTCACTTCAGACACAAAACAAATTTTTCGCAGGACAGATTAGCCTACATTCAAAGTCAATGCAAAGACGCGAATACACGTTATGGGCACGTCAAGCCGCTTTCACACCGGACGCGAAACGAATCTATCGCGCGACAGATTAGCTACATTCAAAGTCAATGCAAAGACGCGAATACAGGCGTTATGGGCGCATTAAGCAGCTTTCACATGGGACGCGAAACAAATTTTTCGCACGACAGATTACGTTCAAAGTCATGACCGCTTATCAGCAACTGCATGTTAGTTCGTGTGCTCTGCTAATTAAAAATGCTCCTGGTTAACTTATATGCAGCAATTATGATCGGTATGCTTGTGTTACTTCGGTAAGCATCAATGTGACAGTTTCATCATAACGTTGCCTGATTGTAGCCACTACAGTTGAAGCTAAACGGAGAGGTGCTGTATGTGTCTGCCGAGTTGGGCTGCAGTTTGACCAGACGTAGATTTTGCAGAGCTTGGGGTGCGTTTTTGGGTGCTTGTGAAACAATCGCTTTACTTATCCATGACCGGGGTCAGCCTGATACATCTCCAATGTCTGGGCAAACTCTCTGATACTACCGGTGAAAGCAATAGGGAAGCGCACAGGCTATAACGTGTCTGGTATAACAAACGATTTCTCTGCATTGCCATCAATTGAATATTCAATTCTTTCCTGTAAAAGTGATCGATTCGCCAGCTCCACATAAGCAACGGTTCACGCAGACGGAACTTACGGTCTGTAAAACCTGTATTATGTTCATGACATAACCGGAGCTCTGTCTAGCTCTCGCACGCCATCCATAATGCGCCCATTTTCTGCGAGGAAAAGCAGGTCATTCTGAAGCAATAAGTAAACCATTACCACGGGCAATTTCCGAAAAGGCCGTTTAGCTTGCAGCTTTCGCCCCTCTGTCATATACCAGCGCGGAAGCTGTTCGTTTCTCCACGCTAACAACACACCACAGCTATGCACACGAACCAGCAGGTCCTAATACACACCGAAGCAGTCCATAAGCTGTTGGTCCACTTTTAGCTGCTCTTCACTGTCCATGTTTCCCTCTAAACTCAGACCCACCGATTTCTCACGGTCTCGGTCCACACTTGGGCATGTCAACCCGTTCTACAAATGTGTCTAAATGGGGTGGATTCTAGCTTTCCCTGCATCCTAGCTAAGAAGTAGAAAAACCGCTGTACTCACCAACTGTTGCCGTGGCAAACTGTAGCCGATAGCAAATTTGTGCTTGAGCTGCCAGACTTTCGCACTGCGTCCTCCACTTTCGCCGTTGCGTTTATTAGAACAAGTTAATTTCATTAGATCTATACATATGTACTGCGTTAGATTGCAGAAGACGCGTCAGTTTCACTCTGGAGCTGGACCTGGAAAACTGCGTTCTGCTGCCTCGTCCCGCCTAGATCCGCCCTCCACAGAGCTGGCCAGTCAGAAGAAAGTGGGCACACGGGGAGTGGGGGCCATAGCGGAAGAGCCACCTCAATGAGGCGTTTCAGGCAGAGACTACTATGGACTACAAATGGGGTTTTGGATGGCAGTATGAGCGAAATAAGTACCCTTTTTTACTTTGCGCGATCAGGAGTACTCTAGGGGAGTCAAAGACCAAAATATAAACCTGGAAAAATAGCATATTAGGTCACCTTTAAGAAGGGTATAATGCAGAGAGGAGATGTTACACGTTAGTTTTTTATATATATGAAAAAAAAAAAAAAACAATTACGCCTACCTACTATGAAATGTTACTTTTTTTTTTTTTTTTTGTGAAAAGTATGAAATGTTACTTTTATTAGTTTAGATGAATTGTGCACAACATCAATATTACCTTAACTACCTGGTGTAATTTATTCAGAGTAAACACGGGTCGGGTTGAGAGTGAAGGATGACAATACCAGCCGCATCGCAAATGTATCATTCTCGAGTTATTTGCGATTGCTCGGCCAAAACAAATCCCTGTCGCATCAAGCAAGCAATCGACCAGACCGCCGTGGTGGTATTTCTGAATAAAAGATTACTGCTCGTTTGTTCGATCCAAAATTAATCTGACCTGCTTTCTTGTGTCTGAAACCCGTACATGATTATTGAAAGTGAAACCTGAACCTTTCCCGTCAACAACTGACAATTTGACAACAAAGTAAAAAGTCTCTGACTAAGAAAAACAATTAAGAAATAATTTTTAAATACATACCCAATCAGTATTGCAACACTCGGTTCAGGGACAGTGTTATTTGATACTGCATACTGATATAAATTCGACGTGATATCAAAAGACTTTGCACAAACTCATTCCGCTAAGAAAATACACTTCAAATCAGTCTTTCACCTGATGGGCATTTCCACAGCCTCGCAATGGTGATGGACCGCGCAAGGGCCTGGAATTAGAATGGATCGATCGAGCATCAGAATGCACTCGACCAAGTGCGATCAGTGGAGAGTTTTTATTCATAAGAATTTCCGAAATTCCGAAAAAAAAAAAAAAAAAAAAAAGATTTAATTGGCACACGGGTGCATTCATGGCCCGCTCAGTGGCTTTCTAATGCGCCATATTTTGATTTTATGCGCCATTTGCGCATGGCGCGTGGCCTTCCCAACCTCTGGATGTGGTTCAAGACTTCATCTACCTTGGTACCAAGATCACCGAAGACTGCTCGTCAGACCCAGAGACCATGCGATGGCTCCAGCCTGCCCGATTCCCTTTCAACCCCTAATGAGGATTTAGCAGTGCAGTTACATCTGCAGAGTCTTCAAACTTCGCCTTCTTAATTCCAGTCATCCCAGCTTATTTGCGGTTGTGAAACGCGGACCCTGTCAGCTGAAATCTGCCGCCGCGTGGATGCATTCTACCATAGATGCCTGTGCAAGATTCTAGGCAACAGGTGGTACTGCTATATCTCAAACGTGGAGGTTTACCGAAGAGCCAATAACCCAACTCCAGGCACTACAGTCGAAGAAAACGAAGGCTGCAACTGCTGGGCCACATCGCTCAATTAGATGAGCATGTTTCAGCCAGCCATGTTCTCCATGCATCCTCTAAACCCCCTCACGCGGGCAGGCACCACCCCCGCAGTCACCCTCACTCAGCTTGGGTGTCGCAGCTATCCGCAATCTGGCCCTAGACTCAGCACATCTCTATAGCCAGGGACTCATAGAGGGAAAAAAAAAAAAATCTGGTCACCTCTCTATGCAAGACAGATCATGCATGAGAGACCGTCAGTGAAAACGTGTGAATACCTATTGGGTGTACATGCGAGAAAGGGACATAAACTAAGTTTGTACTCTGATTTTTCACACCTGCAGTTGAACCAGATTCTCAGAGAGCAGTGTGTACAGCATGTCTTTGGCTTCCTTTGCTGGAATCATAGCGAAGTCTTCAACCTGCTTCTGTTCCAGGTGACGTTTCCGTAGCAACAGCCGGAAGATGCGAGCTGACCGCGAACCAAACCTGAAGATTATTTATGAAATAATCACAGAAAACAGAGCTCATTGCACAATAATGAAATGCAATCATTATGGCATTAATACTGAATACAACCATAAACCAAACATGAAAAGATTACCTCATATCACAGAGTAGTAAATGATGCATTCAGTGATTAACCATTCTTGCCGACTGCAGTTCGACTAGTCACCAAGAGGTTCACGCCCCAATCCCTCCTCCCCCCCATTCAGCCCTCGCCCCTCTTGAGAATCATGAATGTGCACTCGTGTAGCACTGTACAGATCACAGAGAGTTCCAACTCTCGGTCTCACACTCAGAGGTAACAGCCCACTGAAATGGGAAATGTTTTTTAATCAAAAGTTTGGCAATAATAATAGCAGTTTACATGGTAAAGTAAAGCATTATAGGCTAGAAGTAGAGAGGGTGCTACTGATAATTTGAGTATCATAAGCAATAGTAAGCCCAAACTGGCCAAAGTTAGCTCCCAGCTAACAATGACCAATAGTTTTAGACAGCTTATCTCACACTGGTTATAGAAACAGATGTCATTTACTATAACATCACAGGGCCGCCTCACTTCACATGCATTAGTTTGCTACGACAACTGTCAGACTAACAGCTGATTGACAGCTTTCTCTGCTTTTGTCAAGCTAGCTTGCACAATCAGCTAATTTAACCAATTCTCAGTGAGGCTAAAAATGGATATGTTCACCCATACGGCATTTGATTTGGGTTAGAAGGTGAAAAAATTGGAAACATTCCTGAGGTTAACATTACAAATTCCGTGCCTTGCCATCGACACCCTCGCAACGGATGTTCTGATAGTTCTACGAACAAAAAAACTTGCTGCCTACTTTCTAGCAGTGCAAATGAAACCGTTAATCAAAATTTTATCTCAGTATTTTAACTGAGGGAAAACCATTTAACTATTGCTGTGAAATCAACACAGCTTTATAATAGTTTTAGTACACTTGAAGGCTGTGTGTTAGAAAAAATACAGTGCAATGACTAAGTATTTGCTCTCTTCCCAATTATCTTCCATTTTTGCTTATTTTTCATTTTAAAAATTTTTCAGGACAAACTAACTTTCATAAAAGACAATGTGAATAAACACAATATGCAGTTTCTAAATGATCATTTCATTAATTGAAGGTAAAAATTTACTCAAATTTCTCAACCTTGAGAGAAAAAAAGCGCACGCATAAACCTATTAACAAATCAACTGCAATCAAACATTTGTGATAACTGGCAATGAGTCTTTTACATTGCTGAAGAGAAATTTCAGCTCACTCTTCTATGCAGATTGTCTTCATTCAGTCACACTAGAGGGTTTTCAAGAATGAGTTTCCCGTTTAAGGTCATGGTACGGCATCTCAATCAGGTTCAAGTGAGGACTTTAACAAGTACATCCTAAACCTTCATTTTGTTTCTTTCAAGCCATTCAGGGGTGGACTTGCTTGTGTGCTTGAGATCATTGTCCTGCAGCACAACCCAACTGTGCTTAAGCTCTTGGGTCATGAAGTGATGGCCAGATATTCAGGACTTTTTGGTACAGAGCAGAATTCAAAGTTCCATCAGCACTTTGAGATGTATTGCTTGAAAGGTGCTATATAAATAAATTTATTATTATTATTATTATATTATCAATTATGGAAAGTCACCCAGGTCCTGAGGCTGCAGGGCAGCCCCTGACCATCAAACTTTTGGTATGATGTTCTTATTGTGCAAAGCCGTGTTACCTTCTTGCCAGGTGTAATGGGACCCGTGTCTACCCATGTTCTACTTTAGACACTTCGGTCCATGAATTATTATTCGAAAGGTCACAGACATTTGCATTTGAACCAGCGATGGTTTGTAAATTCAGTCAACTGAGTAGCTAGCTAACAAACTAATTGTACATAATGGTTGTGAACAAGGACTGCGTGCATGCTTGCTAACTGGCTAGCTAAGTAACGGGAACCTAGTTATGCGAGTGGCACTTTGCTAGCTTGCTACAGTAGCAAGCCCTACCAACTTAACCAATCTTGCACTTGGTATTCAGTTTGGTTAAGCATTAACAGCATGACGTAACGCAAAGCGATTTTTTTCCCTGCACACTCAGCCAATTAAATTTTTGCAAAAGTGATATGTACCTAGGGTGATATCAAAAATATATCATGAGCTGGGCTACGGGAACAGTACTACAGTTATGTGATGAGTATTTATACAAGGATGCTGTCAACACACAAAGTGACTGACAAATATGGAGGCCCACTTCCTGCCGAAGCCCTTTAATGATTGGCTTTTCCAATCAAACTGAACGGGAGGAAGAGAACAATGCATGTCTGCGCTAACAGGAACCAGAGGGACCACAGCCTATGCTATGCTATACTAGTGCTACACTACACATCCGATAATCTATTTGTGTTATAACAGGCAGAGTGCAGAGTTAGAGAGCACCAAATGTTAAAAAAATCCCTGAATGCACCTTTGAATGCAGACCATTGAAAAAACTCAAACAGGTTGTATTACTGAGATTAAAGGCCAGGGGGATTTGTTCTGTGCATTACAGCTGACATTTTATGAGTACATGAACTCAAGCATACTTTATATGAGTTTGTGAAGATATTTGACACATACTGAAGCAATAATTGAGATGGAGACAGAGAGCAGGCTCTCCTACCTCTCTTGCACCACAGACTCCAGGGTGGCTCTTGCCAAACTGGCCAATGCCTTGTGAAGATCTGACTCATAGTTAAGGATCATTGGGCTCAAAGCAAAAAAAAGCATTGTCACAGCACAGCAGAGATTGGCCAAAATTCCCTCAGTTATCCATCAATTTCAGAATACTACTGTTTCAGATTTTATAAATGCTCATTGAACTCAAACTCAAACAGTGAACAGCACCAAAATAAGCTTAACAGTTTGGAGTAATGAAATTTTGAGGGCCAAGTTTGTAATATTTATAGAAGTGATTGCCAAACTGTTCAGTTTCAAGGGTCAAAAAATTATTCACAGTAAGGTAGCACCCAACTGAAATTCAACATTTACGAGCAGAGTGTGAATCGAGGGTTATATCGGTGATAAGCAGAGCTGTAGCTTACAGAATACAAACATAAAAAGTAGATATTTATCATTTTCAATAGAGAGGGAACAGAACCTGCATGTGCACTGGCATTAAATCAGTGACAGCGCAGCAACTGTCTGTATGGTAGCTCACATTGAGCAGTAACACTGGCATCTAAACCACTTATTTAACACACATAATTTCACCTGAAGCCTTCATTTGAGTAAAAAAAGGCACTGTGCTGTGTAGTGCAGCACAGTTCAGGCCACTGCCGCATGTCATATTGCCAGTTTTGGACTTATGAAGGATACTGACAACAAACATTCCTCCGCCACTCTCACCTGACTTCCCAACGAACTCCATCTGGGTGGCAGACACAAGCAGTCAGAGCAGCAGAGAAACAAAACAATATGAGGGAGATATTGACTGCATCTCAGCTCAGGCAGCTCAAACTCCAGGCTTACCGGGTCATCCACCAAGAGAGTTAGGTACTGCTCCAGAATCGGCCGGGTAATGCTGTAACTGGGTGGAAGGGCGCGGAATATCTGGAACACAAAGCCACCACAGGAAAAAAAAAAACATTGCTTCACTCAAAGTCACGCATTACAAGTCTGTACTCAATCAATTGCCCTCATTTTGGCAGGACTTTTCTCAAATGAAGTACTGTGAAATACAAGCACAGAGGATAGCGTGTAAAATGAGCAATGGGTAATAACCAACCCAACCTCATTAGCAGACAGAGGCTGTGTGCAGGCCGCAGTGGGTGTAGTCGTCACTTCGCTCATTCTCAGCATTGTCCTGACGATCTCACTGCTGGTCTGTACATCAGCACAGACATGAAGAAATGGCAACAAAAAAGACACAGAGAAACAGCAGCACCATGTCAATACAGAAAAAGAGAAACAGCAACATAATTTTAAAATACCGAGGCGAAAAGAACACGACTCACTCTAGGTTTGAAAAATATGATTGTGGTTTGAATCACGACAGCCAAAGCTATAGCTCGGGGGAGGGCATTCCGAAAAACAAGACACTGCTCAAGAAGAGTTGGCAATGGCCCGCCTCCACAACTGTATTCCCTGTACTCAGGAACTTTAATTCAAGGTCGTCATATCAGTAAACAATAATCATGTTGACCAAGCAATGCGGTTATTGGATATAGACTCCAATAAACAACATGAGCAGTTTCCATTTTCAAAAATTCAGTGACAACTGTGCGCAGTGATGGCACCACTCTACAGCATTATGGGCCCAAGCCCAGAAACTTTCCTACTGGCCAGAATTCTTTATGTGCAGAAAATTATTTAAAAAAAAAAATAGTGGCAAAGCCACTGCGCCCGCTTGGCGAAACGCGGCCAAAATGGAACGCCCCCTATTGGCCAAAGTATCGGTCCGATTGGGCTGAAAATCGAACTTGGTCTGGACCTTAAGACGCTATTTACATGAAATATGAAAAGGATAGGTGAAAAACTGAAGACGCTAGAGTGCAGACAAGCCAAAAGTTTACGCACGCACGGATGCACGACAGACCACCACTAAAGACCCCGAGCATAGCATAAGCCCCTTGGGCCTTTTGGTCAAGTGGGCAAAAAATTTGAGCATCTTAGCTCGTAGAATAAGGGAGCTAGAGCTGTTCGAAGTTTTCCAGAAAAAGTCGCCTGGTGGCCAAACCAAGAATCACAGCAGGACTAAAATCGAACTCGGACTAGATCTTGGGCCCATATACATGCATATAAAATAGGAATAGGATCCGTTGAGAACTGAAGGCGCTATGGCGCTGAAACGAAGTCGGCACATTTTATGACCTTTGACCTATATAACCTTTAAAATTAGTCAAATCAAAAACCCATTACATATGATGAACCCTTGGCAGAACAACCTACAGTGAGAATTTGAGCACTTTAGCTCACAGAATAAGGGAGCTAGAGCTGTTTGAAGTTTTGCAGAAAAAGCCGCCTGGTGGCCGAACCAAGAATCGCAGCATGCCCAAAATCGAACTCGGGCTAGATCTTGGGCACATATACATGCATATAAAATAGGAATAGGATCCGTTGAGAACTGAAGGCGCTATGGCGCTGAAACGAAGTCGGCACATTTTATGACCTTTGACCTATATAACCTTTAAAATTAGTCAAATCAAAAACCCATTACATATATGATGGACCCTTGGCAGAACAACCTACAGTAAAAATTTGAGCATCTTAGCTCACAGAATAAGGGAGCTAGAGCTGTTTAAAGTTTTGCAGAAAAAGCCGCCTGGTGGCCAAACCAAGAATCGCAGCATGCCCAAAATCAAACTCGGGCTAGATCTTGGGCCCATATACATGCACATAAAATATGAAAAGGATCCGTGGAAAACTGAAAGCTGTATCATGCTGAAACAACAACTGTGGACGCACGCACGGACGCACAACAGACCACCACTAATGACCCTAAGCACAGCATAAGCCCGATTGGGCCTGTCGGCCAAAGGGGCTAAAATGAATTAATTATCCATAATGATGACTCAATGTTGTGAAACACTGCTTGTTTAAAAATAATGGCAAAACCTAGCGATTTTGGTTAAAAAAAAAGTGTGTAATTATTAACCTCTTTATGTAGATGCCAAACCGTGCCCACGTGTGAATGACCCCCATTTAAGACTTTATAATTCAGGATTTGAGTGTCAAAGAGACTGGAGAGATGATTTAAATGAAGAAAAACACTCACATTGTTTCAGATTAAAACTTATTTCCAATTATTTTCAGAATTTTCAGATAAAATAGTACCACAAATACAAGAAAAATTCATGAAACACCAACAATGAAGTTGATTCGCAATGAAATACTGAGAAACAAAATGGTTCGAAGGTAAAGTCATACATTTCCTGGATCAGAAACTCATTTCAATGCCTGCCTCAAAGGTTACAGCTCACATGCAGAAACAATTTGATAAAATGCATTAGAACTTTACAGACGGATAAGGCCCCATTCTCATAATCACCCTCTACATGTGGGTGCAGCATGAGGTTGTCACTGACAATGGGCAAGGCGCACATTGTACGGTCCAATACCCTTATGGCTTTGTTACTACTAGGGCTGTGCGATATGACGATATATATCGTGCCACGGTAGAAAAATGTCTATCGTTCCATGTTTGGCTCTATCGTTTATATCGTTGTGTTACAAATCAAGTCGTTTCTGGTAATTTATTATGGGAGTTTATGAGCATAGGCAACACTGACTGCCTAACATACATAATAACACAGTTTAAAGTGATAGTCCACCCAAAAACTATAATTTGTATATCAATAACTCAGCATTAGATGTTGTTTTTCACCTGGCGCAACTTTATGGCCGCTGGAGAGTTTTGAAAAATTATCCAAATTCCTTTTCTCTGGAAGCAAATGCGGTCACCCAGTAGCAACGGCAAAACTCCACAAAACGTCTGTTGACAAACTTTCAAACCATCGTCGAACACATCATCCAGTATAATCCAAGTCTGCTTTGTCCACTGGTATCCTCGGAACTCCAGAAACGCGGTTATTTTTCGCTAAAAATAATAAAATACTACACGCTTCAAGCAATCTAGCGCATTCAACGGAAGTCCCGCCTCCCGGCTCATTCCCAGAGACTAATAAAGTTTTTGAGAGAAGGGAGAAGACGTGTTTCAAAAACTTTATATTTTAATAAAGTTTTTGAGAGAAGGGAGAAGACGTGTTTCAAAAACTTTATTAGTCTCTGGGAACGAGCCGGGAGGCGGGACTTCCGTTGAATGCGCCAGATTGCTTGAAGCGTAAGTGTAGCATTGTATTTTTTTAGCAAAAAATAACCGCGTTTCTGGAGTTCTGAGGATACCAGTGGAATGAAAAATGTGCCAGCATCAGGAAGCATGTACAGATTGCCAATAGACTCCTTCCATCATTACACTAATCTTTTACAGTCGTATTGTAGATTTTGTTCACTGTTGAATTGAAAATTTGCACAAAGGTTACAAATGAAAGGAGAAAAATAATAAAATATTAAGTACCATTTATCTGTCAAGTACATAATTCTAAATGCAATAAGAGATAACCCTTTCCATGTGGTGATTTTATAGAAACAATTTATTCATGAAAATTACAGAAATTGTGCTATATCGTGATATATATCGTTATCGGGATATAAGGTAACCTATATCGGGATATGAGATTTAGGTCATATCGCATAGCCCTAGTTACTACCATCATGTTTATGGATTACTGATATGAGTACCACAAAGTAAAGTTCCAGATGTGGGGGAATAAACCTGTGGCTGCTAGCGACAAACTTTTCTGGTTAATGCACAATTTCAATTGGAGACATCCGAGCAGCAATTCACCCGACTCAGTAATCCCGTTCCGTGAAATGATGCCCTGGGCATTGATCCATTCTCATCCATGACAGTCTCATCTCGATGCCCCCACCAAAAACTCAAGGAGCCCTCACCTTCACTACAAACTCCAAACATGCAAACTCATTCCACCATGCCGACAATGGAATGCAGATTTACTAACCAACACTGAAGAAGTGTGATTTTTTTTTCGTTTTAATTATACAATGGTGATATATACATTAAACAGCAGTTAACTGTTCCAGATTGCTAAAAACTAAGTAATGGACACTTGTCCATTACACCATGTGTTGTACTACACTGACCTGGTCCAGTTTGCTGGCGACTGCACCGACTATTGCCTGGTCGCGGAAGTGCTGGTGGAACCTGTCAAAGTTCACCTGCCAGTAAATCCCCATGTCTCCTGAAGACTGAACAGGGGGGAAGCAGAAGAGAAATGGGTATCAGTTGATTTCATCTTGTGATATTCAGAAAGCATGCAAGAATCTACTCAGTAACTGTAAGATGGCTCACCTCTGGGGTGTCCATTTTAGCTCTCTTCGCCACCTTTGATTCCCCCTCACCTTCATCACTTGGGTGGCGACGCTTCCCCCGGCCTGTAAACAGGCAGAAAAACCAGACAACAATTTACTTTTTGGGATGCGTCATGAGTTTTCAATAACTACACAAGCCACAAAAATAATACACCAGGATTCCTCAAGTCAAGCTGATGCTTGTTTTTACCCAAATTTCTGCCAATAATTTGGAATTGAAGAACCCTGCAGAGCATAATGACTGTTGAATCAACTATAATATCAACAGTACTGGGAAAGAATGAGACTTACCACACCCTTGAGCACAAGGATGGAGAATAGATGCTCTACGATAATAATTCTGTACAACTCCACGCGACTGTCGACACAATGTAATGAAAGCAAAGCTATCCCTAATCAATGTGCACCAAGCACAGTAAAGACTGTGGCGGGATAAAGTTAATTTACCTATGAGCTTGATAGGGGGTAGCGTGTAGCGATCGGGGTGACTGTCATTAGCAGGTTGTGTAGCTGGAGTACCAGGCCCAGCAACCATAGAAGGTGCAGTTCCAACATCAGCCACAGGTGGGCATCGCTGGAGAAAATGGGTTTCCACCAGTTTGGAAAAAGCTGACACCACCTCACTGTACTCCATACTGCAACCTTCTGCACAGCAAACAGTACGTAGCAACAACAGCAAACAGATTCACTCTTGACATCCAAAACCTTCTGGAATTCAACAAAACGCAGGCATTCTAATTCTTCATAACAGTAACTTCAGCAGAGACATGGCATCTGACCTGAATTGACATCAATGGTTTATCCAGGCACCAGTCTCCCCATCTTTAAGCATAGACTGTGTAAAAAGATGGACGTAGCACTCGGGACTGAAAACTGAGGCCAGTGCGGAAATCTCCAAAATTTGCATTCTATTTAAAGGCCAGCAGATGACGACGTTGGTGGTTGCAGAAAGAAGTTCAATCCTATAGAAGTCTGAGAAAATGACCCTACTTTCCCACGAGATTTATAATTTAAACAATAATTATCCACATTACTTTATTGTATCTATCGCAAGTTTCAAGCCTCCTTCCATATATCATGATGTTTATTTTTCTAAATTATGGTCCCAAATAGACTAGAATAAAGGATAAAGCCAGAATATGCTTTAGGGGCGTGGCTACCCTCTGGTCCTTGTCTGATATGGTAAGATCCACCTGTAGATCCACCCCTCGCTTCTCCCCGGATATTCCCTTCACGCTCTCGTCCAATAGGAATCACATCCGGTTTCAAAATGACAAAATGGCGCAATTCAAATTGCCAAAATGGAGCCTTCCTCAATGGTATGCTGAAACCAATGGGTGACGTCACGGTTGCTTCGTCCATCTTTTTATACAGTGTATGTCTTTAAGTGAGGAATTTTAAGATTTAAATAAAGTAAGATGGGTGTGAGTACAAGTTAAAACATCTAATTTGATTTTTACCAGTATAACTTTTAAAATATCCCCTCTAAAATACAGGTGAACTGATGCTTGGCTACACCCTTCATTGACGTACTTCCTGACAGTCTTCAATTTGCTCAAGGCCCCCCCCCCGACCTCAACCTAAACTAAATTATATTTAAATAAGCCCGCTTCCCAGCATGCCCTCCACCTGCTCCTGCACTCACCCTCCATATTGTGAGTCAACCTATCAGCAACAGTCTTCACGGCGTCACTCATGGTCATGTGACCACGCTGCAACACCTCCTCCACAATGAGCTCCCCAGTGTCTCCGTACAGGGTTTTTGCCGTGTAGATGTAGCGGGGGTAGCGCAGGATCCTCAGAACCTTGTCGCAGGTTGCAAGGTACTCCACCGCCCCGCCGGGACCCCTGCGGCCCCTGCGGAACTCACACATGCCATGCTGCACTAGCACACATAAGGACTTCTTCACCTGGACAGGAGTGAGATTCCATGTTGTGACTACAAAAAAATACACTCTGATAAAACAACCAACATCAACAGGACAACATCAATCAGCCCATCCACATAATAAAAACAAATTAATCCAGTCACCACTTAATAAAAACAAATGAATCCAGTCATTGTTCGGACATTTGGAATCCTGCCCACAAACCAAATATGCCATTTGCAGTTCTAAAAATACATTGCATTATAACTTAATTAACTCTTGAAAGATCAGGCCATTTTCACTCCTTTCAGTCAAGGCAAGCATTCAATGACTAATTTGGTCGCAATTACAAGTCGTGACGACAAGCGAATATTACATCATTAGAATGTTCAGATAAGAACATTCCAATCATCACGTGCTTGTCAAAAATCAATTCAGGCCCTTATGTACCGTCCACGATTAAGACATAGAACAAAGCCAAGCCTCTCCTAACCCGACAGTCAGGCTGGCAGGTGTGGCTATAGTACAGTGAGCCAGAGTTCGACATAGCTAGGATTGGAAGTACATATGCAGCAGCTCTCTGAACAGTGCTGGCTGATGTGCTACGCGTCAGTACCAGGTCAAGAGGGGTGCTGGTCTCGTGGGCGATAGCACGCAGAGTCTGCGCTCCCGTCCTCAGCAGATATGTTCCCACCTTCTCCACTACCTCCCCAAAGTGCTCCTGGAGCAGAAGCCCACAGAGACGTACCTCCTGCACGGTCATCTACTCCGGAAAGGCAAACCAACAGTCATGCGCACAGCGTCCACAGTGGACAACTTAAATTATAACATAACACTTGCCACAAAAGAAATGACCAGCAAAGTTATTCAAAATACGGTATTGTTATTCTGGCTCAGTGGTCCTTACAGGTCGCCATTCAGCAAGCAAGCAATATCAAAACAGCGTTAGCAAAAATGAATGTGCGAGATCCAATGTGACAAAATTGCAGCTACGTTTCAAACTGAAGCCAACTAGCAAGATAGCTAGCTGGCTAGCATGAAAACTTACTGCCAACCGTTTCCGACATCGTTCGCAAACATTTGACCATAAACAATTTTCACAAACCTTCACTCTTTTTCAGACTCGTCAGAGGTCGTTGGAAGAAACTGGTTATGTACTATCCAGCAGCCAAATTTCTCCCTCAACAAACCCCACGTGCCCATCCATCCTAAAGCCCTCGGCAACTTCTGACCTGCAGCAGCAATCGTGTATTGTCGACACGCATTCGGCCGTTTCCGCTTTCAATGTTGTCAACGCGCTGCATGTAGGGTTGACGGCGGTCCGCCTCTTGTTTCAGTAGGAGGACCGACGTCACTTCAGTGTTTGTGCCATTCTGAGGAAGATGGCGGAGGCTGCGGCGGTTCCACCGCATCGGTTTTTTGTCACTGTTGTAAAGGTGAAGTCAACCCTAAACTGCCGGTGAGTGTATCGAGTCACTGGGTCTTCCATCGTTCTGTCATAACTCGAATCCCTCCTCTTAGTGCGCCTGATGCCAAATCGAGGCCGATGCGACGACGGTAGTGTTTGGTTTGGGGCTTGCCAGAGGCCTCCGACTTGAATGCTGAAACTGTGTTTTAGTTTTATCTTCTGTTCTCTAAAATACAAAATGGCTACATCTGTGGTTAATGTGAATTGTTTTATGCTTGCTTACTATACAGCAAATATTGTAAACGACTTATTCCTGTGCTGCTTGTCGATATTCTGATTCGATTGCAGGTCTCCACTATGTTGCTAGACTGGATGGTTGCTAGTCTTACTTATTTATGCGTTCCCGATCTTCCCGAGATGGCCTTTGTTAATGTTATTTTTGAAATATTTGACGCAATGTTGTGTGACATTCATAGGAGGACACGAGATAAGTCGAGGAATTATTGTGTTTTGATGGAAACTGAAAATGAAATGAAAATAACCATCAACTAGTCAGCGTCTTGATTTGGCACAACTGGTAGATGGCTCGACTACTGTAAAGTTACAGTTTTAGCAGTTTTTGTCTGCTCGTCATGGTGTCACTTATTCGTCATATTATGTAGTGGTTAATTCGGTCGTTTCTTAATTTGGGCAATATGCAAGTTTGTAATATTCTATTTTTGGCTAGTATGTTCACCTTTTGTATCGAGTGTAAATTCTATTCTATGCAGCGTCAGTGTCTAGATTTTGTGTCCTTCACTCCGCTACCTCCTCAGTATATACTAATATGTGTGACTCAAACTTCTGCCTCGTGTCAGGAAAATGTAGTTAGTCCTATTCTTGGTGTTTGAATTCCGGTGAAGAGCATGCATCGGATTTAAGTTGGTGTCATGGATTTCATATTACATCAGCTTTAGGAATATCCCTCACACGCCTGCTTTTGCACTTGCATTCTTGTCAACCCTTTCGGTTTGTTGGAATTTCTCGGCCCAGCAAGCAGCATAAAACCCATTAGGCTAATTTTTTGCGCTCACAGGCTTTGTTGATCATGGGCACGTTTCTTCGATGCCATGTGAAGTGAAGTGCAGATGCTGTTGTCTAGAACTTGAACTCACGACTGGCTCTGTCTCAATCCCATATTTCCGATAGCCTGTCCTGGAAAGAACCACTAGCTTCAGACCTGTACACTTCCTGAAATTCTCAGTTTGCGGCGCACTTCCCCTAATTGTGCAAGCCGTGAGTTCAAGTTCTAGACAACAGCATCTGCACTTCACTTCGCATGGCATCGAAGAAACGTGCCCATGATCAACAAAGCCTGTGAGCGCAAAAAATCAGCCTAATGGGCAGGGCTTTGAACCGGTTCGCGGAACGAAAACGAAAACCAGAAACTTTTGCTATTTTGCCAGGAACAAAAACAAAACCAGAAACTTTAGAATTTTTTAATGTTCCGGAGCAGAATCGTTTACAAAAAATAATGGTAACCGGTTAATACCATCATTTTTTTGGTTCTTGAAATGTTTTGTGTTTGGGCTTTGGGCTTGTGTTTGACCAACAGACGTTCACTTCCTGTGTGTCGTTCCCTGGCATGCCCGGGCAGAGTAGAGAGAATTCAGCCTAATTAAGCCTAATGCTATGCCTAGCCTGTCAATTTTCTTAACTAAAATGCAGTAGTTCTCAACCATTAGCACAATCCAGGGGTACAAAAGCGTAATACAGCAGTGGTCAGTTGGCAGTCACAAAGACCCGCTGAAACCTCACCTTTCAATTCTTAATAACATAAACCTCTCGCAGTTTACTTTACCTGATTAGCAACAGCTGCTCAGACTAATTGATCTAAGTCAATGGGTGACGTCAAATTTATTCTCAATTGCACTGTTATACATTGCACCACAAAATTATGAGGCGTTTTCATCCGCACATATATGAAGACTTAAAATATCAATACGTCCTTATAAATTCTGCGGACATGTAGCTCTTGAAACGCCAAACATTTGCATTAATTATTTTGTGAGGCTCATTAAGCAATAAGCCAGAAGAATCCGTTTTATATTCTGAATGTAGTCACAGCTAAAGAGCATTGTTAGGCACTATGTACAACAGAGTGGCAATTGTGAGAATTGCGAAAACGATTGCTGCGCATCATGGAAAGTTTTTTTTTTTTTTTTTTTTTTTTTGCATTAATATTGCCAATTTGCCATCCTTACAATGCTAAATCGATTACATAAACGAAACCAAAACCATTGTGTTCGCCAGTTTTTCAGTGATTTTACTTTGCTTAAACAAGGAACAAGACTGGATCTGTTTCCCGTGGCTTTTGCATCTCTTGAGCTTTTGTCATGGCGGTGTTTGGGCTTAGTGGCCCTAATTCAATATTTGACTGCGCGACTAGAAAATGTACTCAATAAGGAGAAGAGCATGTGAAATGCACTGATTGAGTCCTGACAAGGTCTGGCCATTTGTTAAATGATCTCAATGGCGGCTGTAGCCTGTCCTGTTTCTGTCATTTGCATATATTGAGCAATGTGAGAAGCGAAATGGGATCTGCTCTGTTGTTTGGCAATAAATGACATAGCAGAAGTTATAGATGAATTAAGACAAGAATAACAAGTGTTACCAGGCACAACAAACCCCACCCCTCGCACATACTTTCACCTACTTGTACGAAATTCAATAGGGATCTATTCTGGGTCAGTGGTAATCCCTATACCGAATTTGGGGTGAATCTGGCCATTAGTTTTGCCACTAGAGTGTTAACAAACAAACACAGAAACAAACCAAACCAAAAACAATACCCCTTGCCCTCATCCTTCGGGTGGGGCGGGGTAATAATGTCATAAATGTGGCCATATAATTACTTAGTGATGCAGCTTGTATAAAGCATAGGCCTAGTGAATTGTAGTGTTTGTTGTGGGATAAAGGAAATAATAGCCAATTTGTGCTAATGTTTTCTTATGAATTGAAAGTCCTATGGCTGACATGGAACAAAATTATCCGGTTGAGGAAAGAAATTTTTTTGGTTCTAACCGGTTCGAGAACGTAAATTTTGGGGTGGAACCCAAAACCGGAAACGTTAAAATACTGTTTTTGTTCAGAACAAACCAATTGGGAAAAAATTCTGGTTCAAAGCCCTGCTTACAACACATAACAATATGAAGCGAACTGTTGGTTTTCTGGTGTCCATATTTTCTTTGCAATCTTTAATGGCCCTGAGTTTCATTTGCAGTGTAGTGTCCAGCAGTTGATTGAATTTGTATGGCCTGTTCTTTCAGGAGTATATATGTCCCAGATGTGAATCAGGATTCATAGAGGAAGTGACAGAAGACTCCAGGTGAGATCTGAAGTGCTGCTGCCTCACATTGACCATTGCTTATCCCTGGCTTTAACTCCCTATACATTTTTTTCTTACCTTGGCATTATTATTCTTTCACGTGGAAAACTGAATATCTGTACTTCTTGCAAATGGTTTTCCTCAGCCTATTGGAAGGTGGTGCTAACGGGATCAGTGATGACACAGCGACACAGTTTGCAGAGGTATCTGTTTTTGTAATCTGTCTTAAATTAATCTTTAATAATGTCCTAAAATGCTACAATGAGAGATGTAATTCAGAGGAAGATTTTTTTCTAATTATTCAAATTATTGGCATTTCACTCTAACACCGTAGCCCAGTAAGGTTTGTCTGTTTGTTATAGGCTACTGAAGTTGCTTGATTGTTATTTAGGACAAGTACACGGGACCAGATTTGGGGAAGGGCCTAGCACCAGCAATTGGCGAAATCTAAACTCAGGCTTCTTCCCAACAGCATTTTAAATCGTTTAAGACGCTTCAGGTGTGTATGTTTCAAGAAATTACACGCGACTGCCTACACACCCCATGACGGCAAGTGGTCTCATCACACTTTAAAAAAAATCCTCTTTCAACATCACCACATCCCAACTCTGCATTTCATCTCTCATTGTAGTATTTTTAGGAGATCTATAATGATAAAATAAAAATAAAGAGATTTGTTCTCTGATCGCCCTGGATTTTAAGCGTCTAAAAAATACACAAGGTGGAAAACATTCTGTAAAGCTGATGAAACATGAATGTGAGTTATAAATTATCACAATCGCACAAAATGGCCGAATACGCGTTCATGCAAATTTTGCTGTTCTATGGCCATTTAACTTTAAGAATGCGGCAATCAAACATGCTGTCTTAATAAAAAGCTCTACTCATTCAGCAAAGTAAATAAGCAAATCCCCTGTTTGATTGCTAATCAAGCAAAGTAAATGGGAACAGGTTTACTTTTCTTAGAGTAACTTAATTGGTTAATAGGAGACAACTCTGTAGTCCTTCACTTGGCTCCGTGCAGCATGTCGCCGAAAAATACTGATGTGTCAGTCAAGTTTTTTTCCGGAAGCATTTCACATGCCCTTTGATGTTTGGCACTTTCGTTCGACCTGCGTTGGGTTTAAAAAAGGAAAAGGGAAAGCTCGGATGTTCGCCTCATGGCAGCAGGTGGTGGTACTACACCTTAAAAAAACCGCGGTTCAGAATCGGCACAGCCCTAATCTATTCTGTAATATTTTTGCAGAATTTTTGTATTCAAGTTGGTAGAAAGTCTTTTCAAATATAGCCTTGCTGATTGGTGTGCATTAGCCATATATCACACTTGTTGTTGCTGGCAGATATGAATCGCCATTAGCTGTAGACGTAACTGTATGTTGTTGGCTACCCGTGTTAATACAGTAACACTTTCGCCGTTTCATGGTTTCTTCTCTCTTCAACTTTTGAGACGCTGTCAGAAAATGGACAGGAAAGGCAAGTTTATCTTTGGCACTGAACCATTTTCAATTTGTCACTCTTTCAGCTCTGGCACCTGCTGTTTGTGGAGAGACCGTTCACAGTTGATTCAGATCCCTCTGGCTTGGATTCGCGTGGCCCCGGTGGTGGCTCTATGGGGAGTTTGGGCATGCCCCTTGGGACATCACTAGGAGCTAGTGAGCACTGGGGCCCTGGGCGCCCCCCTCGCCTGCACAGGAGATATCGGTCCCGGGGCAGCAGTCGTCCTGACCGCTCACCAGCCGTGGAAGGGTGGGTTCTCTTCGTCTTCCTTAAAGACTTCACTCATCTGAAATTTTTTTCTTTTTTTTTTTTTTTTTTTGGTTGTTTTTAGAAAACCTCTTCCTCACAATTGGACAGATGTTTTCAGATTTTGATATAACTTTGTGGGAAGGTTATATATGACAACAGTTAGAGGTGGCGAGATATTCATGGGTCAAGGTGAAAGATCAAGGTCTAAATTGCAGTAAAGGTCAAAAAAGATGGTGCAGGCAGAGGTATCTCTCTGGACTTTCCCAGGTCCCTCCGCCGAGTTTTTATTTTTTGCTCTCTATGGTTGGTTATCCATGTCCTGACCTGGTGTGTGTCTTGTTTTTGAAAGTGAATTATTGCACATTTGTTTTTCATTCAGTCTCTATTTTTTGTTGGTATCTAGTTTTAGTTTTGAACTATAAATAAGTCTTATTTTATTACTGTGCATCCCCATTTCAAAAAAGGTCCGGATGCTGTGTAAAATGGGGGGAAAAAAAAAGAAATTCAATGATTTGCAAATCATTGAAACTATATTTAATTGAGGATGGTACAAAGACAACCTCAGATGCTAAAACTGAGAAATTTTATTGTTTTTTTCAAAAATATCTACTCATTTTGAATGTGATTCCAGCAACATGTTTCAAATAAGTTGGGACAGGGACGATACCAAGACTGGAAGAGTTTTATGATGCCAAAAAATACAGGTGATGGAACATTAAACAGCAGTTTAGGTTAATTGGCAAGAGGCCAGTAACATGATTGGGTTTAAAAAGAGCGTCCAAGAGAGACAGTCTCTCAGAAGTAAAGATGGCAAGGGCTTCACCACTCTGAAACACTGCATGGGCATATAGTTTGACAATTTAAGAGTAAGGTTTCTCAAGGTAAAATTGCAAATAATTTGGGTATTTCATCATACTCTGTACATAATCAGACCTTATTCAATATGGTGTATTAGCGACTGTTTAGTTAAACGGTGAATATCTCTTAAGCGCTGTTTAAATAGATGTTGTACGCGGGCGTATAAACGGAGGCCTATACGGCCTTTCAAAAGTCGCAATCATCTGGCATTTAGCTGTCCGCGGTCAAGTCCCCGATCATCGCGTAACTTTCATTGTCAACACCTCACCACAGTTTAATGAAATGACGTTAATCGAAACGGGTAGGGGTATTTAAATGGGCTTGGTCAGGTCTGGCATATTTTGCATGGTAGTTGCAATTATGGGACCGAAAAGAGCGGAAAATTTTACGCACGACAAAAGGATGAGCCTCATCCAGTTCCTTAGAAAGCATGTAAAAGTGGTAGAAGAAAAACAATCGGACACCTCCACCAACAGAAAGAAGCCGAAGCAGAAGGATTGTGACTCCGGACTTCTCACGCTTTTCTTTACTCAGGGGTTGAAAGCAATGGAATTGCATAAAAATGTTTCAAATGGTCTTATTTCATTTAAACAATTCGAACGATGGTGAAACACATGCTTTGCGTTAATTGAATAATTGCTGACTACGGCACGGGATCGTGAATATGCCAATAAATCTCACGCCGAATGTGTGAGAGTTGGCAGCCCTGTCCTGTGCTGCAAGTACTTGTTTTCCACTTACACGCAGACTTAAACATACCCCGCCCAGCGATTAAATTTTCTTTTGTTACGTAGACGTCGGCTAACCGCATGTTGGATAATCGCTCATTCTGAATTGGCGTTTAACTTTAGACAGACAATGATCAGGCGATCAAGAAATTTGTACGCGGTGTAACCCTAAAACGGTCGCTAAAACATCATATTGAATACGGGCCAATATCTTTAAAGATTTCAGAGAATCCAGAGAAATCTGAAGCTGAAAATCAGAATTGAATGACCATGATCTTACAGCCCTCAGGTGGCACTGCATTAAAAACAGTAAGGATTGGTAGTGAAAATTGCTGCATGGGCTCTGGAACACTTCTGAAAACCATTGTCAATGAACATGCACAAATCAGTATCGCTGCATCCGCAAATGCAAATAAAACTCCTCCATGTAAAGATAAAACCCTATTTAAACAAATCCAGAAATGCTGCAGCCTTCTCTGGGCCCCAGCTGGCCCCACACATCACTGCAAAAGAGCTGCAAAAAAAAGTAGCAGACACAGGTCTAGTTGTTCACAGGACAACAATACTGCGTGCCTTAAACAACAAAGCCCTACACGGCAGAGTTGCAAGAAAGACCTCAACACAAAATTAAGCGTCTGAAGTATGCAAAAGAGAACCGCGAGAAACCTCAAGCCTATTGGAACAATGTGCTTTGGACTGACGAAACCAAAATTGAACTTTTTGGCCACAACCAAAGAAGGTATGTTTGGAGAAAAAAGGGTGAAGCATTTATAGAGAAGCACACGTTGCCAACTGTTAAGCATGGAGGTGGATCCATTATGCTTTGGGGTTGTGTAGCAGCTGGGGGCACAGGCAATATAGTGCGATTGGAAGGAAGAATGGATTCCACCAAATATCAAGACATTCTAGAGGCTAATGTTCAAAGCTCAGTCCAGAAATTGAAGTTGAAGAGACGTTGGGTATTCCAGCAAGACAATGACCCGAAGCATACCTTAAAATCCAACATGAAGTACCTCCAGGAAAGACGGATGAAGGTTTTGGAATGGCCATCACAGCCCCCAGACTTGAATATTATTGAAAATCTGTGGGGAGACCTCAAACCTGCCATGCATGCAAGAAGGCCAGAGAATATTTCTGAGCTAGAGGTGTTCTGTCAGGAAGAATGGGGAAAAATTCCAAAGAAGAGAAATGAAAGACCCTTGGCTGGCTACAGGAAGCGTTTGCAAGCTGTTATAGCTGCTCAAGGAGGAGTTACAAAGTACTAGCTGACAGGGTTCCCAAACTTTTGCACAAGGCCTTTTTCCTTGTTTCATTATTTTGAAACTGTAAAAAGTTCAAAATAAAAATTATTCTTGCTTTAAAATGTTATGAAATGTGTCATGTTCAACTTTGTCGCATTTAATGTTCAGGTTTGCTTTCAATCACTTGGAGATTAATTGTAACAGCCATTTAAACCAGGGGTGCCCAAATTTTTGCGCCCTACTGTATATTGTCTTTGTACCATCTTCAATTAAATACAATGCTTAAATGATTTGCAAATTATTGAATTCTGTTTTTATTTACATTCTACACAGTGTCTCAATTTTTTTTGGAAACAGTTGCTGCATTTAGTCATTTTATTCTGTCTGCATGAAAGGGAAAATGTGATGGTTTCTGAAAACTGTTCAAATGTTTCCAGTTATATCACAGTTTTATATGCATTGTTTTGTTGCATGTTGCTCACTTATCTGAAAACTTTGAGTATTAAGATTTTTTTTCTTTTGCCATGTGTGGTTCATTCATATTTCAGTGAATACTGTTATAGACTACCAGCCCATTCTTTTGCCTTCGACCAACACTCTCTCTTTCTCCAGGATAGTACAGCAGTTTTTGGCCGGTCTGTTTGCCAACTCCGGTGTTCCCGGCTCTCCTCCGCTATCATGGTAACTTCCTGAAATAAAAAATTAATGATTAAGAAAAAAGTAATAATTTAATTACTGTGGAAGCATATTGTAATTCTCACTGACACCCAGTCTCTCTCTCTCTCTCTCACACTCACTCACTCACTCACTCACTCACTCACTCACTCACTCTCAGGACAGGCATGTTGCACTCGAACCCTGGGGACTATGCCTGGGGTCAAGGGGGACTGGACGCAGTCATAACACAGGTCAGTGACATCACCGAGTGCTGCAGACGGTGCTCCTCCAAGGGCGAAATAACTGTCTTTTATCTCTCTTTCCTCACGCAATGGCATGACCTCTCAGCTGCTGGGTCAGTTTGAGAACACGGGTCCCCCTCCCGCGGAGAAGGAGAAAATCTCCTCCCTTCCCACAGTCATCGTCTCTCAGGAACAAGCAGGTCTGTTTCCCTTCCCTCCGCTAACCCGCATCAGCACACATTCATTTCTTTACCGTTCTGCGCTTGTTCACATTAAGATCATGTGCAGTAGTCAATTTAAATCCCTGAGCCTAATTTTCCAGTCTGGGATGATGTTAAAGATTTGTTGTTCCCAATAGCACAGCAGAAAGTGAAAATGTACTGGGAATATTGGGATTTCCCTGAAATACAGTGTTTAGGTTGAGGGTTCAAGAAAAGTTCATGATTTGTCATTTGTGTTGTTTACAAAGCTAGCATGTTTTAAATCTCCTTCCATATGCGTATGTATATTTTCAGTAGTAAATCAGTTTAAGCACCCCTGTTCAAGCGTACAGCAGTGGCCAGCCTGCTGCCCACGTACACTGACATTAAAACCTAATCTGTCCTTGTCTCTGTGTATCCTCCTGGGTCCAATGAATGCCTTTTATTGCCTGTTTTGCTGTTCTTGCAGACTCTAGTATGGAGTGCCCAGTGTGCAAAGAAGACTACTCAGTGGGCGAGCCCGTCAGACAGCTGCCTTGCAACCATTTTTTCCACAGCGACTGCATAGTGCCCTGGCTGGAACTGGTGAGAGAGGCCGGGAGGGAGGGTGCAGTTAAAGGACGAATAGGAGGTGGAGCATGAAGAAGGAAGTGAGACGGGCTATGAGTAGTGCTGTATTAAGAGGAGGGAGCCGACAGGTAGAAGTGGAGTTGCTGTTTTCAAAAGTGTTTGTGGCTGATGACACTGGCAGGCAATGGAGGAGAGGCTGATGTTGAAAGGGTGAAGACTGTCGATGGCCTGCAAGGTGGCCTGCAAAGGCCGAGTCTCTAGAGTAGCCGCATTTTATCTTTGCCGAAACCCCCGCAGAATAAATTAAACTATCCATCCATATTTCTTTGGGCAAAAACACATTGAATGTGTAAGGTAAACTATTTCAATATCGTCGGTGAATTTATATTGGAGTTTCAATCTGTTAGCATTGCATGCATCCTTGAGAAGTTTGCAGAAATTTTTATCAAACAACTGTCTTCATTGTTTTGACGCATGGTAAAAATGTTTGCATCTAATGCAAATTATTTTTAAATCTTTTTTTGACCGTTAAAATGAGGGGGCTTATAAAGTACCTATCCATTCAGTCAACAAATTACACAGAAAACTGATTTGGGCCAAATAAAATAATAGGTGTGTTTCCTATTACACCAATTTGAAAAATTGGTAGGATAAGTATCCATTCTCTTTTTTTTTTTTTCTTCGCTTAAAGTTTTTCCTTGTAAAATTTTTAGGGTAGGTAGGAGGGGATCTGTCTTATTTTTTTTTCCTCCGTCACAGAAATATGTAAGGCATATGCCAAATCTGAGGGAGACATGCTCTTGATTTTAGTCTATGCTACATTCAACATATAAATATGCAACAACTGATGTACTTGTACAAAACTTTAATAAACTGAAAGAACAAGAAAAATTGTCATAAAAAGTCAAGATGCTGTACAAGCACTGTACATAATAGGTGAGCTTTTATTTTTTTTGCTTGGCAGTAAAACATTTTGTTTATAATTCACACCAAATCAAAAACCTCTCAATTTTTACTCCTGGATAAGTGAAGCTTTGGAAGCAGTGTTGTGATGAGACTCAAGCGTCATTCACTAATCAATCAATTTGCTGTTAACACGACCAGGGGCGGGAAGATTCACAAACAGCTTATCCAGGAGTTGACAATAGTGTCACTTTGATTAGCTGTTTAGGGAGGTAGGATGGCAGCTCATATCTGGCGTCACTGATAATCAGTAGTTCTGCGTATCACTGGCAGAAGTGGTAAGTTTCTGGTTAGTGAGTTTATGATCCAGGAAATGTATTGTTTTACCTCCTAGCCAGTTTTTTTTTTCCTCTCTATTACATTGCAAGACAACTTCAACTTTGAATTTTTGTGATGTTCTCTTTGTTTATGGCTCTCTTTTGACACAAAATTATGAAAATAAATGGAAATAAGTTATTATTCCAAATGATACAAGTATCTTGCTTCATAAAAATCATCTTTTTACAATCTATTTGGCACTCAAATCCTGAGTAATAAAGCCTTAAATAGGGGTCATGCTCACAGTGTTCTGCCCAGTATGCTAGGAGTGGTGGTCGGCAAATTTCTGCCGTGCCGGTTCCATTTTGTTGACCGGGGGGGTGGGCTGAAATGCGTTTTCTCTTGTTCAGCAGGGGGCATGGCAGTAATATTGCGCACTCAATCGCGCGTCTACCAGTATTTCCGAATTTCTCCGTTTTTTTTTTTTTGACCGGGCGGCACAGCCTTCTGAAGTTAAGTGAGAGAAGCCATAAATTATTTCACGGAATTGTTGGGGAAAAAAATAATAAAATTAAAAGTTGACGCGACTAGTCAAACCTATGGCTGGAGAGCGCGGTAGTTGAATTATCTCGGGATTACAGTATGATAAACTTCATATACATCTCGGTACAAAATAGACATGCAAAGACCTCGATCACGATCATTATGCGAGCTACTGTGATTTGCTTTAACGTAAATTGAGATAATGGTGTTCAAAAGCCATGAGGAAAATAAATAATTTCTTCATTGACGTTACGCAGAGGAAAATTGTATTTTTTTTAATCGCATTGAATACACATCTATTAAAGTCAAAATGTGCTTTGGTTATTAAGACATAGACAAGTGTAATCTTTCTTGGGTTAGGAAGAACGCTGCCGTTATTAAGATCTGACTGGATAACATGAAACTTGATCATTTTGTTCATTCTAATTCATTAAACATCGCGCTTAAAGAATACCGTTCATGTATACCGAAGTGCGGGATATATAGCCAACACTGATACGATATCATATAACATATTTGTGCACGTAGGAAGCTTACTTTTTCAGTTGAGCTGTTTATTATGCATAATTTCACAGAACAGGTAGCCTATTCAATTCATAAGGTTAAAGACATGCATTCATCTCGAACAAATATAAACAGTTACGTTGGCGTTTTACCTTTTTGAAGTCAAGGAGCTTAAAAACGGACCATTTAAATTTAAAATGGGCATTTAGTTTCATTTTTCCGATTAAATGCGTTCGCGAATGGGTGGGAGGACATGTCTTGCGATATGCCCCAGGGCAGTGAACACTATTGGCGCCTCCTTTTGAAATCGTTCTGGGAAATAAAAAGCAGATAAAGAGGTTGGCCACGGAATTCTTTCCATGTTGACAATATTTTATTAGACACAAGGACTAGTTTGAAGACAAGTTTACGAGTCCGCCTTAATTTTTTATTTTGCGTGCACTGGCGGACTACCGCGAATTTCGAACCCTGTTATTCTCTTGTAAGTGCAACACTGAATCTCACCTTAAAAATCTGTCAATTGGGCCCTGATTCTTCCGTTTGGCCATCTCTCCACTAGCCGTCTGCACGTCAGCTACACTCGTGTCAAAGCATAATACATGTACAATAGGCGGATTGCTAGGACGACCACCGCAGACGATTGGGTCGAAAACGAAAGTTCGCTATTCTTACAGTAACATTAGGGGGGAGGGAGGGGACATATTTTGGGTCATTTATGTTTTGTTTCACGCCGTTTTATTGGACACTGGATGCATTCGTTTTAACTGATCGTTGAAGAAATAGTGCCGTGCGGAAAAAGCACTTTCTGGGCTGAGTGGTGGTCGGTGGATTCCGAGTGCTGGTCGGTGCATTCCAAGTGCTGGTCGGCGCCGACCACCGCCGACCAGCATCGGCAGAACCCTGTGCTCATATAGGCAACGGTTGACTTGATTTGGCATCTGCATACAAGGGTGAAATCAGCTAAATAAGTGCAATGTAATGGAATGCTTGGAGAATGTTGGAAGTTTGAATGGTCTGTGAGCTCTATCTCTGATAATTGTTTGTCATGCCAAAAATTTGATTCAGTACCACCAATACTGTGGGAAACTAGCACGTCTTGGTTCTTGTGGCATCCGTACTGGAGATGGACTGTGGCTGATGTCATCGCTCTTCTCCCTCCCTCTCAGCACGACACGTGTCCGGTGTGCCGGAAGAGTCTGAATGGGGAGGACAGCACCACCCATCAGCCCCCGGAGCACCCGTCCCTCAACATGGACCCCCGCACACAAGAGAGATGGTCTTTCTGAGACGCCTGCTGTTCCCTGGTTTCTTCCTGTCCCTCGCTCCCACGCGCAGGAGAGAGGACGCACCTTTGTCTCATCCCTCTGTCTCTCCTCCCTTCCTTCTTTTCTATTATGAGTCTCACTGCTCCATCTGTCCTTACTTTTTACCCTGCCCCCCCCCCCCACATGCAGAGATTGGCCTTTTGAGAGACCAGGTCTTACCTCAGTCGTATTCCTTTTTCTGCATGTTTGACAGTCACTACATAAGTACATTCTTCCCCTTCCCTTTTGTGCCATTTTCCTTTTTCCTTTTTTATTACCAGTCATGGTTGCAGGCCTGCTATTGGATCAATGTCCATGTCCTTCCTCTCTCCTACCTCCGCATACTTGGCCTGTTTTCTTCATTTTGTCCTCCTCTTTCCCCCCTGTCCTACTTTGGAGTGATGGAGGAGGCAAATGCCTTGAAAGGCTCCTCCCATCTCAGCTGACTGTATTCTCTGCAGTTGGACATCATCAAAACACCCCCCCCAATCACCACACCCATATCTGGCTGCCAAATCAGTTACTGCACCTGTTTCACTGTCCTGTTTCCTTCCAAAACCATGCAGTATGCTCTAATGCAGGGGGTGCCTGATCTCTGCCTACATGGGCTGGTATTGCGCAGGTTTGTGTTGTAGCCCAGCATTCAACCAATGAAACAGTTGTCCTCATCTGTCTTGTTAAGTTGAATCTGGTGTTTTGGTGCCAGAAACTTGCACCCTCACCAGCCCTTTTTGAATTAGACTGGACCCCTTGCTCTTAAGTATAGATTCGATGCAACTCCCAGGCAATAACTCTGCGCTAATCTGATATCTTCAGAACTGTATTTGGCTGTTTATCATGCACCCCTCCCCTGTACCCGGTGTGGGTAGCATCAGTCTGCCTGTGGCTCCTTGCACTGTAGTTCCATAATTCCATAGAGGCTGCTCATCTCCTAGGAGAATGCACTCACACAGTCTCCATCCTGTTCTGCAGCTCTCATGCTGGTGTATATATTACAGCAACAAATATTCTGCCATTAATTTCTTCAACAAACAGATTTTTCTTTGTTTTCATTTCTATCACTCTATTTTTTTAATGTAAATAATTTTAGTCCAACAAACTTCTGGTTTAAAAAACTGAACTAAGTGAGAAAGTACTGATGATGGTGGATCCCTAAATATTACAAAAGTATATATATTATATATATGACCAAATGTGTATGACAGTGTATTGATAAAAAAGAATAAAAATCAGTAACACATTGATCACACTGTGAATGAATTATTCAGGGAAACAAAATGTGATAATAAAAAAAATGCATTCTTCAAGAAGTCTCTTGTCTCTGTGCTGGATGTGGGCACAGTATTGGCAGTATGTAAATGGGAACAGAAGCTAAATACTTCACTCAGCTGCATGCATTGCTCCTCAAGATGCTTTTCAGTTAGAATTTGTATAATTTTGTAGATATCAACATAAGGGATTTTGGTGAATTATAATTAGGATGGCATGCTGCTGAAGTACTTGAAGAAGAAAGAAATGGTTTGTGCCCTATTTTCACTGCAGAACATAAATTATTAAAATGAAGCAGTCATTACTCCAGCTGTTGAGGAATCCCCTGCTGACAAACTAAGCATATTGGATGTTCCCTGGAAAGGACACCTGCACCCAATGATGGCAGTGCAACATAGTCACGTAGATGCCAACCCTCAGTCCTACATGAGTTTGTGAGGAAGCATTTATGTCAGCCTCCTTCAAACCAGTTTCTAGTTGACAGTGTTCCATAAGAAAGTGTGTTAGGCACATCATTTAGAAACGCTAGAATTTTTTATTTGTACTGCCGATGCCATGTCCTACATGTCCCTTCTGTCTGCTTTTTTTTAGATTTTGCACGGACGGATTAATTTTGGGTTTTACTAAAATATGATTGTTATTTAATCTCATAATACGATATTTCCCTCTCGAATCTTTTTAGATTAAGTGTTTGTCTTTTGCCTGGCCGAGATTATTTTCATGTACTTTGAAGGATACTATGGAAATGGCATATTTGGATGTTTCTGGCACAACCTGCACATTTTCATACTTGTTAATGGAGGTGTCTTTATGGGTTTGTGGTTTAATGTTAGATAATGCAGTTTAAGCAAGTCTAAAGCTGCTTTACAGTGATTCTCCGACATTCTGAGCAGCATTAAGAATAACCACAGTTTGCACAAAAGCCAAATCTGGCAATTTATGTGTTCCCCTATTTAAGGCTTCATAATTCAAGATTTTAACATCAGAGAGTGGAGAGATACACAAAACGATATGCTTGTAGCATTTAGAATACCATCTTATTTCAGTTTCTTTTCATAATTTAAATACAGAATAAGGGCCGCAAACACAAAAAAACTTGTGAAAATGAAACATTTAAGTTGTAAATGCAAAAATACTGAGAATTTAAAGATGGCTCAGAGGTAATACAGTACAGTTCCAGGATGTTAAATTCATTGACCACAACTCTGTTACATCTTGAGTGTGATACTCAAAATTACCAACTGTCCATGAGCTAAAGAAGATCGCTAGCTTACCTTTCTTTTTTCTTCCTTTTTTATTGTTTTTATATTGTTATTGTTGTTAGCTGCTATTATCATTCTCTCTCCTGACAAATCTAATAATGGATGCTTAACTCTGTAACTGTTGATTTCTAATATATATATATTTTTTTTTATACTGTTGCAGAAGACTACAAATCTGTATAAAATTTGATAGATATTTCTATGCTGTGCTGATATTGTTTGAGGTCTGCATTGCTAAGGTTAAATTGTTTTGATCTCACTGTTGTTTTACAATTGTGTTGCTGTTTCTGTTTGTATTTTGTTATTCGGGAAAAAAAATTCACAGATCACGCATACACACAAACACACGCACTCATTCACACACAAACGCACATACATACACACGAAAAAAGGAAAAAAGATAGCAAGCCATGGCTCTCCATGCTCTCAAAATTGTGCACAGTCAAATCATAGAAGAATCATTTCTTTAAACAAATCAATTGTTGACTCATGTAGCCCAATATAAATTAATAATTTTCAAGTGGGAATTGGCAGGAGTTCATCAGTATAGGTGGGATGGACGTTAATGGTCTCCAAAAAACCTCTCCAAACCCAAACGAATGCTTTTTCTCCATTGTGAAGTATTGAAATGGGTCCATTTTTCATCAGAGCCCCTTCAGCCAGCACATGTGGTTATAAGAAAACAGCGTATCCAGCGAGGATATAAGTGTAAGTGGATATAAGGATTCAAATGAAATAAGATAATTTGAAACATCTTTATGCCATTCCATTGCTTCCAATAACCTTATTTCATTTAAACAATTTAAACGATAATGAAACACATGAAATGCTTCCAACCCGAGTAAAGAAAAGCGTGAGAAGTCCGGAGTCATAATTGGTTTCCAATTACTAGTGGTGAAATCCGCTGTAACGCATGCGAGACTGATAAACCTCCATGCACCAGGATTTCAATTCTGCTCGAGAATCTCTTACATACGCCTTGATTGAATAATTGCTGACTACAGCAGGGGAATGTAAATATGCCACTAAAACTCACGCTGAATGCGTGAGAGTTGACAGGTATTTGTAATTAATGAAAACTGACCACACCTGATAATGTTAAGAGTTTTCGGAGTTTCTGTAATGGTAATTTAAATGAATGATTGAAAACAGGTCGTGACCAATCATCATTTTTAAGGGATGGTTTGAGCTTCCCCTGTCGACAGTTCACCAGCCGCCACTGTTCAGTGCATAGTACCATGCCAGACTCCAAACAAGCAGCACGTCTAGCCAAAAATGCTGATGGCACCATGGCATGTGCTGCATGCATGTGCCCCACAGAGTGGATTGTTAAGTCCAGATTCCAGGGAGAGGCTCACTGTTACCTCTTATACTACACCCCAGGGCAGTACATTTCAGACTTAAGTACCCAATTAACTGATATTGGTACGATTTATATGTTTTAGCATTTTTATTTGTGAGAGGCAAGCACAACACTGCTACACCACCCACATGGGAACTGCTGCCTCACAAGCACATCTACAATATCATTTCCCTTACCTAGGAGCCAACAGCAATTTATGATTACACCACAATCCCAGTGGCTGCTGTATCCATGTCGCTAGAGCTGAGGCTAGAGCACAAACCTGACTGCAGGCAAACAGCTCTGCGCAACATGATTTTGCACATACTGTACATCTGCTTGTCCTGAATGCACCCACACCTCAGGCTTCTTCAGTGCTGAGCCATGTGACTAATCTGAGCCCTGTGGGACAAAGTGAATAGTCTTGCTGTTGATGACTCCTGGTCATAGTCAAAATAGTCAGAACTATTGGGCTTATTTTGTTCCTCTAATGACAGGCCACTTAGGATCTCTTTCAGTATATTAGAACCACAAGACCAACAAGCAGTCTTCTAGTGTTTTAATTTATTGACATTTCCATAAGGTGAAATGCTTTAAGAAAATTGCACATCACATATATTGCTTTAACATCACAGTAAAGGTGAAATCACACAAGCTAGGCCATAAGTATTTGAACTGTCAATTAAAGTGCATGCTGGCTGAGGCCGATTGATAAGGAGCTGCTTCAATCCAGGTACCAGCATTAGTACAGGCATTAATCACGAGGTCACATGAATCAAGCCATTTTATTCATGCTGCTAGTGCTGCTCTTTTGTGGTTCTGCTGTAGGATGAATGTCTCAGCTCCAGGGGTGCATTGGGTTGATTTGGTTTGTTCTGCTTGATCATAGGTAGGGGTTCATTCATTCCTTTATTGGTTTGTTCATTCTCTGGTTCAGTAGTTAGTTTATTTTCCCAGGTTGGTTTATTGGTTGCTTCATTGAATGGTTGGTTCATCAGTCGTTTGTTGGTCAGTGCTACCAGTGGACAGCTGTCTTTAGGTCAGCTCCAATAATGAGGCTAAGTTGGTTGCTTGATTTGATGGTTGGTTCATTCATTAATTGGTTCAATTGCTTGGTTGGTTGGTTAATCAAGTCAATTTGTTAGTCGGTTTGTTGGTTGGTTCTTCCGCTCACTCAGTTTGTTCATTGGCAGGTTTCAGCATGCGCATATTGGAAGTGTTTTGCAGTATGGATTCACACATGCTTGTGCATACCGAGAGGTGCACCATCATCAGACCGCTGCCCAGATGAGAGTGAGAATGGAGTGTGTTGGAGAAATGGAAGGAATGTAACCGACAGTGGGGTCCCACACTTCAAACTGCACATCCTTTTCAGACCTGCAACATATTTACACACATTTATAATTAAAGTGAGCTAACAAACAATTTGTTTCAGTACACAAAAATGCAACAGTTGGAAGGGACTAACCTCTCCCCCCCCCTTCTCTCTCACCTGTTGAGGACAGTTAATACTGTGGATCGATCTGGTCTGGTGAAGGCAGTGGTCTCTAAATCTGAGGCATGGCTGTAGGACACTCCCACACGCTGGGACCCTTCCCTCAGGAACTTGCTAAAGAAAAGAAGTAATACTTCACTGGTAACGAATCACACCTGGCACATACTGAAAATTACAGCACAGAAAAAAAACTAAATGACCACCGATCAGCGATCTACTGTACATTGCTGGTCTAGAAGAGTCACAGGGTCTTGCTGGTTTTTGTTTCATCAGCCTGTTCTGACTTGAACAAACAAACAGGTGAGTTAGCTGTGAACCCAACTCCTTTATCTGATCAGAGAAGTGCCAGGTAACAATCACAACCAGCAGCAGGCACAAACAGCGGCGCCATAGACGGTTTTCTCCTGGTAAATAAGATCCTGGCAATTAGTAGACTAGGAAAAATCCGGACAATAAATATACTGAGTGACTGACCAGGATATTCCAGAGAGTTTTAAAATGTGGGCCATCTTATACGGCACAGGCTGCCAGCGCTATCCTAGGCAAGCCCCTACCTGAAATGGGCCATACTGTAGAAGGTAGGCTGCTTGTAGAAGACGTCTTGAGTTCTGTCCACGATGATCGGGCTGTCCACAAAGTTCTTGACCCAGTTGGGTCCCCCATCCAAATCCAGCGCCAAGTTCCAGTCAGTCCAGCCAGTCACGTAATGGTTTAGGTCCTGAAGGTAAAGTACAGTTACCACTGCATGGCAGTGCATTCTCTGGCACTCGAATTCACATTCCAGATATAATAGTGATGCCACACCTCACTGGGAAACAGCCATCAGGTTAATTTTGGCAGAAGTACACAGCAAACACACAGGTTATAGCTTGCATCCCCCTAAAGGTATAACACAGTGAGACAAATTATACATTTACTTTGGCCCATTTATAACTGCCTCAGGTTCTCAGAGGAACAATGGACTCTTTGGATGAAGAGTGTAGGATACTGTTTATCATAACTTCATTCTGATAAATTCTGAATGAGGCCATGAAGCATCACACAGATTACCATCAATCCTCAGTCCAACTGGTCTTAAATAGTCACCCAGGGTGAAATTGTGAGCTGGTATCAAAGCTGCCTTTAAAATAAGGACCCTTCATGAAACTTGATCTCCAACCATTTACACTGGCTGGCCAGGCTGCCGTTGGCAAGGAGTGTAGCTAACCTCGATGATGTCATGGGCGTAATCCTCTGCCCTGTCCCAGCTCCCCAGCTTCACCCCCCTGTCGTAGGGTTTCCAGCCTGCACAAGCCTCCGTGCCAAACAGGTAGTATTCTGGGAAGAGGTGGTGCGTGGTCGACAGGGAGAGCTCAGCGGGGGTGATGCTGTCCATGTACCAGTGAACTCCAATGCCATGGATGTAGCGGGCAGCATGGATATCACTCAGCACCTAAGACAGGGGGCAACCACTCAAGCCTGCAGACATATCAAGGTGTGCAGATGTTTCAACATCTACTCTCTCTCAACTATTTTTTGGCATTTTTTTCAGCCTCTCACGCTCCATCTCTCTTCTTCCCACTCACCACTTTCGCCCAATGTGGTAACAGTAGCCTCTGATCGTCAAGAATAAGCAACTGAGTGCGCTGATGCTGGGACTGGGCAAGGGCAGGGCCTAAATCCATGGACACCCAATCACGTTGCGTCTCCGGGGTGAAGCCCAGTGCCTGGAAGCTGTAATTGGTCATTTCCCCAGCTGTTGGCTCATTCCCTGTTGTTGCAGCCCAAAAGGTCAGGTTGTACTTCCTGTATTCATCCAGGAATCTGGGAGTATGGGAATACCATTTTATTATAAAGTACTGCAGCCTGGCCTGACCAGAATGGCTGCACATTAGACAGCTAACACTTCTCTTGTGTTCTGGATGGTTGAGTCAGTATGAACACTGCAACACAGTAAAGTTGGATTGTTTACCTGACATAGTATTTAGCCCAGGTCTTGTACTCTTTGCCCCCTGGTTGACCCTTCAGGGTGCCTTTGCCAATGAGTGCACCGTTAGTCTTCAGCCAGGCGGGGGCGCTCCAGGCACTAGCCAGCAGGGACAGGGGCTGTGAGGAGAAGGCCTGTGCACGCTGGAGCAGAGGGATCTGGGGGGGCATTATGGGGAGGGCACCCAGGGAGAGAGACTCTAGTAGTCAACTGAGAAGTCATAGCTACATGACAGGCAGTAGGGTCAGGAGAGGTAAATGGATGATTGAGTTGGAGCTGCATGCCCATCAGGCCAAATGCATTACAAAAATTAAACGGTTTTAAACTTTATTATATTGGAGGAGCGTTTCAATGCTTGCACAATGAAAACAATACAAAACATTTAAAGGCTCATACAACAGTATTTAGCCCACCTTCATATGTGTGTCTTCAGGGGCCAGAGTGAAGTTGTCCAACTGGTAGTCCCCAGGCGTGTCAGCGTAGGTGTACTGACGTGTGGAGAAGTCACAGCTCGCCATAGGCACACGAACCACACCGTATTCAATACCTGAGAAAGAGCGAGAGAAAAAGTTATTTGCAATTCAAAGGTCACATTTTCCCAATTATAAATAATACGGTAGTATCCAATAAAAGGTTACACTTTTATTAACAAGTCAGGCATGAGACTGTTGGGCTATAGCAAAATTTTACTTAAACAATAAAAAGACTCCAAACTTTTCCATTGCTCATTTATTGCACTTGAGGTTGCATTACGAGTATGATTTTGTGGATATAAACAGACTTTATTTTATCCAAAACTCAGAGCCAGCAGTCTTTCCAACGTAAAATTTACAGTGCTGGAATAGGGTAGGAAACAGTGATACCATTACTTTGGACTGTAAGATCCACTCAGGCCACTTTGAAGTTAAAAAAAAAAAAAAAAAAAGCTGACGAGCATACACACAGTCTCCCTGCTCATGTCCCCTCACCTTCTGTAGAGAAGTATTGCCTCAGAAGCAGGTCCTGAGCTCCTGGGGACAGTGCGAGTATGTTCATGGCTGCTGAATCTGTCATAGCACCCCCAAAGCCTTTAATCCTCTGATACTTCTGACTGGGTACTATACTAAGCCTCAGAGCTGTGAGAGAGAGAGGGAGGGAGTGCAAGAGAATGCAGTGAAAGACCGACTCTTTCCTTGATTTATTAAACCACCATGATTTATTTAACTATCCAGTAACATGAATAGTATGAAAACTCAGGAGCCATTTCCTAATACTCTTCTTACATAAGTAAAATGATTAGTCAATTTGAGTTGGTGAAGAAAAATTGCCTAACTATCATTTACATCCAGAATTAAAACGAATTGAACAGCAGTCCCACTCACTGGCCCCGGTGCTTTTGTTTTGCACCTGGCCTTGGCTCTTCTCCAGTCTTTTGCCTGTCCGGGTGGTGAGGAATGAGAGATACTGTCCCGGTGGTGGCATTTGGATGGAGCCAGGTGTGTCACAGCGGGTGGCGTTACATTGGCAAACCACCGAGCCATGGCCGAAGTTACGAGCGACGCATTCGTTGTCGCCTGTACAGCACACTGCATGAGGGAAGTTCAAGCAACTACTCAGTTCGTGTCCCTTAGGAAGGCTGGTATATTAATTCAGAGGGACGGGAAATTGCGATATATGCCCCATTTCTTACATTACAGACACTGAAAATCAGCCCAAGAAGCCCTAAAGCCATACCTCTTCATCACATGCACACACACTGTAAAAGCACTGCGTACGAGGGGAGACGGAATGCCTTGACTGACTGACCTCTGGAACGAGTGCTCGCTACCGCGAGCATAAGGAAAAGGGTGAAGCTCGGCCGCGTCCTCATGTCTACTGAGAGACTGAGAAAGGTTTGCGCTTTTGGTTAGCTAAACAACAGAATTTCTCATGCAATATCAGAGGATGAAACATGAGTGTTTAATTACAGATAGTGTGACACATTTAAAACGAAATGAAGACACCTCTACCTGAAAAACAGTCACTAACAAGTTTATTCTGAAAAACTTCGAACAACCCCGCACATTTCTTTTGGTGAAAATGTGCAAAAGGCATGTACAAAACAGATACCAAAACAATTCAGCTGATGCATTTACTTCGGTAAATGTCCAAATTCGTTTTACCTTAAACTTTTCGGCAATATTTCACAGATTCCATCTATGGTTAGGACTACAAGGTCCCTGAACGGTACTCCCACTGCACACACGATAGTTCTACCCACATATCCGGGCTTCGCAGCAGGGTTTCTTCAGCCAGCGGTCATGTGACAACTGCTGCACAGGAGGGGGCGTGGTGGATAACCGTCAGAGTTATCATGTGATATTATGACCTGCCATCGATGTTTTTCTTCTTCAGGATGCAATGACAGGAATCTACCGCTGGATGTCGGAAGTGGACATATTCCCGTGCCACTGCTCGGAAGAAAGGTCGGGCATATTTCCCAACTTCTGTGAGATAGGAAGCGCTCATCAAAGCTCAATATCAGTTAAATATTTCCGTGGAATGTCGTAGTATCCTGACATAGGTCCAAGCATTACACAGATCGACATAACTTGCCACTCTGTCACTTCTGATTCATGTGTGTAATGACACTACCCCACCTGGGAATCAAACGGCTAACTTTAGTGTTGCATCTAATCTAATTGCTTACGCTACCACAGTGCTGTGAAGAGTATTTGTCCCTTCCCGATTTTTTGCTATTCTTGTTTATTTGTCATGAATAAATGTTTCAGGTCATCGATCTGGTTTTACTATAAGACAAAGATGTCTTGAGTAAAAACAAAAATGCAGCTTTTAAATGACAATTTTATTTATTGAACGTGAAGAGTTTTTTGCACATGTGAAAAAAATAATTGCCCTCCTAAACCTAATATCTAGGTATGAGACCCTTGGTGGCAACAACTGCAATTAAATGTTTGCAAAATCTGGCAATGAGTCTACCATATGCTGTGGATTAATTTTGGTCCACTATTCTTTGCAGAATTGTTTTGATTCAGCTGCAGTGGAGGTTGTATCTCTGAACTGTATCGCACTTGGATTCAGTTCAAGACTTTGATGAGGACACCCCAAAACCCTCATTTTGTTTCTTTTGAGCCATTCAGAGATGGACTAGCTTGTGTGCTTCTGATCATTTTCCTGCTGCACAACCCAACAACGCTTGAGGTTTTGGTCAGAAACTGATGGCCGAACATTCTCCTTCAAGAATTGGTGGAGAGCTAAAACATGGTTCCATCAATTATGGCAAGTCACCCAGATCCTGAAACTGCAAAGCAGTCCCAGACCATCTCACCACTGTGTTTAGCTATCAGTATGATGTTCTTACTGCAGAATGCATGTGATGTGACCCATATTTTACAAAAAGTTCCACTTTTGATTCATCAGTCCACGGAATATTACCTCAAATGTCTTGGGGGTTATCAAGATGTTTTTTTCTTTTTTGGCAAATACGAGATGAGCACATGGTCTTTCTGGTCAGAGGTGGGGTTTTTTTTTTTTTTTTGGCGGGGGGGTCAGGGGAGTTTTTCTGTTTTGACGGTAGAGATAGATAGGAAAGGTGCTGAGAAGGCATGCAGTAAATGGCTGGGGCTGGATTTGAACCAAGGCCACTGCAGGAAGGACTCAGCCTTGGCATGGTACACGCGCTTAACCGATGTGCCACCAGATGCCCCAAGAAGTGGTTTTTATCTCACAGCTCTGTCATGGATGCCATTTTCGCTTAGTGCCTTGCTTATTGTGGAATTATGAACACTGAACTCAACTGAGGCAACTGAGGCCTGCAGTTCTTTAGAGGTTAGTCTGGTTTCGACTTCCCTGAGGAATCATTGATGCGCTCTTGGAGGAATTTTGGTAGACAAGCCACTCCTGGGAAGATTCACCACTGTTACAAGTTCTCTCCTTTTGTGGTATGCTAGTTCTTACCATGGTTTGCAGGCGTCCCACAGCCTTAGAAATGCCATGTAACCCCTTCCAGACTGCTAGGTGTCAATTACTGTGTCTCTCATCAATTCTTGAATTTATTTAGAAAGCGGCAACACGTGCGGCTTTTTGCCTACTTCACATTGCAAGATGGGTTGCATTTACATAATGTTTAGATTCAACATGGCAGGCAGTAATCATGCCTGGGAGTATCTAGTGAAGTAGGACCCAATTATCAATGAGTTTAATTGGTTGATTAAGTAACTAAGGGGGCAATTACAATTTCAAATAGGGCCATGTAGGATAGCTTTTTCCTCCAATAAATGAAATCATTACTAAAAAAAAAAAAAAAAAAAAAAAATCAATCTGTGTTTACTCTGGTTATCACAGTCAAATATCAAAATTCATTTGATGATCTGAAACATTAAAGTGCGAAAAAATATGCAAAATAGAAGAAATTGCAAAGGGTGGCAAATACTTTCACACACCACTGAAACTTCACCTACAATGAGAGAATGTCAATAGATACGCTGGCCTCATCACTACAGTCTATGCATCTATCACAAAATTTGAGTTAAGTGTTTTACCAATCTACAAAGCATACAAATGACTCGACCAGTGCCAATTGTTCAGTTTCATTATCTTATAAGATTCCATCTCCCTCTTCTTCACCCCTTTGTGGAGAATATGGGACAGGATAATCAACCCACATTTTCATCCCAGGTCTTAAAGGTGAAAAAACACACCAATCATATTTCTAACAGCATTTTATTATCAAAACCATTTAATGGAACACTTCATAGAACAAAGTGGGACACAATAAGAATATGGGTTAAATAATAGAGCTTCAGAGGATACACGATTATTGCGCTCAGAGGGATGCACATAATCTCTCCAGTGCAGCAGGGTTTCTGTTGCTGAGGAAGAGGATCTCTTTCTTTCCCTCCTCTGTACGGCCTGTGGAGGGCAATGCACACAGAACATTCTATTAATTCTGAACCAACATACAAAATGGCATATGCACACGCATGCAAGGAAACTCACTTTGTGGATGCTGCAGCCAGTTGCGGTCAATGTAGTACTGATAGCAGCTTTCAAACTCCTTCTCGCTGTACATTGATACAGGAACAGGCAGAAAGGGTTCCAAGCTGACAAAGCCCTCCTGACAAAAGGAGAACAGAAAATTAGTGCTGCTTACTGCAGTCGGCTAAAAAGGTCAGTATACTGATAAGATGCCAATAATTTTAAAATGTAATGCAGTAGCATGTCTAATCCATGTCGTAAGAACAATGATTACATACAATGAGATATGGCTGTTTTTTTATATGCAGCCTTAAGAGCACCAGTAATTTTGTATCCAGCTGTATACTGCTAAATGTTTACAGCTGGGACTTTTTGAATGAAAGATCAGTTCTCAATCTTGAAAGCGCGTGTCCTTGTACTAATTTAATAAAAATTCCAGTGCATAAACAACCTTCAATTCCCATGTGATTTAAATTTATTTATAATTTACTTAAAAATAATCTAAGTAAAGGAAGAACCAGCGCTGCCGTCAACCTGAGCGAACATTTGGCTAAAATCAAAATAACATTTCAAATGAACAATAATTCAAGCAGTCCTGAAAGCCATATTGCCAAGGAATGACCCTGACCTCTCCGAGCAGCTCCTGGGGTAAGCAGGCGGAGGTGGGCTGGAACAGTGAGCCTGTTTGGGACAGAGCGCTGATAATGGCCCCACCACACTGAGAAGAAAAATATGGGAGTAATTAGAAAAGAGAACTGGCCATCTTTTTTTAAATCCGCCCAAGTGCACCACGTTCAAATAATAACAGTGTCAAATACACAAAGTCCAAATATTTTAAAAAACCAAAAGGTCCAAATTAGTTACAGCATTTTAAATGTAAAGAGCATTAAAAATGAGAATCATGCGGAAAATAAACATCATATAATGCATAAGATTTCAGCTTTCAAACCTTTACAATGTAGGGTTAAGAGCCAAAACCAGCTTCCTGATGTCTTTAAATGAGTATTGACATTTTCAAGTTGCTTTCAAAGACATCACAACAACCAATTCTCACCCAGTCACTCTTCAGCACTTTCTTCAAGTTGTGAACGAGAGTTAGATCTTCAGGAGCGAGCTGTCAGGGAGTGAGACCGAGGATGGCAGTATGAAAGACAGACACGCTCAAATACAATAACAAATTGAAAAAAAAAAAATAAATAAATAAGGGGGGTAATGAAAGAAAATACCAGAGTTCGGTCCTCCTTCTTCAGAGTGGTGCGCCCCCAGATTGCGTTGACCCCGTCCACTGCCACCGCCATTTGAAAGTGCGCCTGCCCATCCTCCTGCGGCCGCCCCACCTGCAGCCGAAGCTCTCTCAGCAGAGCCCCCACCACATCACTGCTGCTCTTCACCCGCGACAGGCCCTGCAGAGGGGAGTGCAGCACATTCACTGACAGGCCGTGCACAGGGCAGTGCAGCACATTCACTGACAGGCCCTGCAGAGGGGAGTGCAGCACATTCACTGACAGGCCCTGCAGAGGGGAGAGCAGCACATTCACTGACAGGCCCTGCAGAGGGGAGAGCAGCACATTCACTGACAGGCCCTGCAGAGGGGAGTGCAGCACATTCACTGACAGGCCCTGCAGAGGGGAGTGCACCACATTCACTGACAGGCCCTGCACAGGGGAGAGCAGCACATTCACTGACAGGCCCTGCAGAGGGGAGTGCAGCACATTCACTGACAGGCCCTGCAGAGGGGAGAGCAGCACATTCACTAACAGGCCCTGCACAGGACAGAGCAGCACATCCACTGACAGACCCTGCACAGGACAGAGCAGCACATTCACTGACAGGCCCTGCAGAGGGGAGTGCAGCACATTCACTGACAGGCCCTGCACAGGGGAGAGCAGCACATTCACTGACAGGCCCTGCACAGGGGAGAGCAGCACATTCACTGACAGGCCCTGCAAAGGGGAGAGCAGTACATTCACTGACAGGCCCTGCAAACGGGAGAGCAGTACATTCACTGACAGGCCCTGCACAGGGGTGAACAGCACATTCACTGACAGGCCCTGCAGAGGGGAGTGCAGCACATTCACTGACAGGCCCTGCACAGGGGAGAGCAGCACATTCACTGACAGGCCCTGCACAGGGGAGAGCAGCACATTCACTGACAGGCCCTGCAGAGGGGAGAGCAGCACATTCACTGACAGGCCCTGCAGAGGGGAGTGCAGCACATTCACTGACAGGCCCTGCAGAGGGGAGTGCAGCACATTCACTGACAGGCCCTGCAGAGGGGAGTGCAGCACATTCACTGACAGGCCCTGCACAGGAGAGAGCAGCACATTCACTGACAGGCCCTGCAGAGGGGAGAGCAGCACATTCACTGACAGGCCCTGCAGAGGGGAGAGCAGCACATTCACTAACAGGCCCTGCACAGGACAGAGCAGCACATTCACTGACAGGCCCTGCACAGGACAGAGCAGCACATCCACTGACAGACCCTGCACAGGACAGAGCAGCACATTCACTGACAGGCCCTGCAGAGGGGAGAGCAGCACATTCACTGACAGGCCCTGCAAAGGGGAGAGCAGTACATTCACTGACAGGCCCTGCAAACGGGAGAGCAGTACATTCACTGACAGGCCCTGCACAGGGGTGAACAGCACATTCACTGACTGGCCCTGCACAGGAGAGAGCAGCACACTCACTGACAGGCCCTGCACAGGGCAGAGCAGCACATTCACTGACAGGCCCTGCACAGGGCTGAGCAGCACATTCACTGACAGGGCAGTACAGAGGAGAGAACAGCACATTCACTGACAGGGTGGCACAGGGGAGAGCAGCACGTTCACTGACAGGCCCCGCACAGGAGAGAGCAGCACATTCACTAACAGGGCGGCACAGGGGAGAGCAGCACATTCACTGACAGGTCCTCCACAGGGGAGAGCAGTTCTGTGCGCAGCACATTCACTGACAAGGCGGAACAAGAATGGCCACAATTCATAAAGCACAGACTGAGATCAGATACAGAAGATTTACTTCATCTGACTCCCTGGCATAGTGTCTCCTTGCATTTAACCCATTCTAGCCACTTAGGAACAGTGGAGGGTCACAGTCCAACTGTGAGGCCAGGATCTTAGTCAGGGCAAGTAACCCTAGCCTGTTATGCGTGTTCCTCAGGGCGAATGCTTGGTGCAAACCCACACAATCAAGGACAGAATATGTAAACTCCACACATAGGGTCATACTGGAACCCAGAAACTTTTTGTTAAACAGTGCAAAACAGTGCACAACATTGCCTTGAACTGGACACTAGCTGCGTTTACATGGGTCCAAAAATCCTACTTATAATCGGATTGACAGGTTAGTCAGACTCAAAATGTCTCAAGTAACCACCTTAGCTGATCCGATTCACCCGGATTGGTTTATATTTTTGATCGGATTGAAAGAGGTAGTCTACGCCGATTGATAATCTGCTTGATGCCGCATACAAACGGCTGAAAAGAGTGGATTCGGTTGATGGATTGGATTATTCGTTCTGCGCATGCGCTCCCTAGTACGTAGGAGTCACGTAATGACGTAATGATGTTCGCGGGGAAAGTCAAAACCTTTTGCGCATGTCAAAGAAACTGTAATCGGTTTCAACTGGGGCCATGTATACGCGGATTGAATGTGGATCGCTTTACTTAGCATTCTTGTATACGGATCAAATCAGATTAATTTAATCTGTTTGATTTCAAATCAGATTGAGGAAAACAATCCATGTAAACGCAGCTAGTGTGGCGTATTAAAGTGAAAGACAACTTTTGCCTGAAGTGTACTGCAAACAAAAGAACTGTTCCTTAGGTGTCATAAAATTTCCTTTGGTCATTTTAAGACAAAACTGAAATGAATGATAAATACATAAACATCCGGATTGAAACAGGCTGGCTACCTCTTTTTTTTGCTCTGCAAAAAAACAGTTTCTCTTGTTTCACACTGACTTTGTGCTAAAGTTGTCTTTCACTTTAATGAAACAGAGAAATAGAGTTCGTGGAATGGAGAAGAGAATCAAGCATTAAATCACGGATGAGCTAAGACTGCCAAACTATTTTTGGGATCCAAGCCAACTTATGTTCTTACTTGCTTAGCCATTTATTAGATGTGACATTTTTGATCAAATCAAAAACTACAGCTGCAGACAACACTCGTCCTTGGTGGATACGTTTAGCTGCCGTCTGACATTGAAGTGAGCCAGAATTAGTGCGCACAGCCGTTCAAAAAAATGAGTCAGAACAATTTGACTGAAATTAAAGCCAGCATATGCACCAACCCCCTGAGAAAATCGCTCGAGTAGCAATAGTTTAAATGCAAAACATACTTCAGATTTGTACATAGTAAGAGATTACAAAATGTTCTCCACATAATGCAGAGATTGATTCTGGGAGGAGCTGGTTGGAATAAGAGGCAAAATTCTAATTATGATCATGCAGTAGAGAAAGTGAGGACTCAGGGCTTGGAAGATGTAGATATGGTGAGACTCACGTGCTCCACTATCTCCCTCAGCGGCTGTCCCTCTTCAGTGCTCTCCCTCTTTGTCCACACATAGCGTTTGGTCGTCTTTATCTGGGTAATTTGATCATCAACCATCAAATTAAGTTGTTCATCCATCAACCAAAAATATGCATCAAAACATCCACCCCATCCACACTGTCCAATCCATCCATCCATAAATACCTTGGACAGGAAATGCTCATTTGTGATCCGGAAGTTGCGCAACCACTGGGCAGCCTGGACCGGCTGGTCATAACGGGAGGTGCAGTAGGTAGAGGGGAGCATTTCTTTACAGTTCTTCACCCACAGATGAGCTGAGGCAAGATGGAGGACAGAGAGACGTCTCATTCCAGTAACAGAGACCGGGAGGATTCAGTAAACATCACACATTACACAAGGGGTTGAGGGAAATGAGCTTGGAGGGCCAAAAAGCTCCTTCAATCACACAGGGTTAAAATGCCTCATGAGGGTTGTGCCAGTCCTTTACAGACAAAATGGTATACGAGTAGAGATCTTAAGACGGTATTCACCATCGGGTACATGCAGTATCACCCAGCCTTGATTGAAGCAGTAATGCAGTGCATGACACAATGAAAGAGACTTCCCAGTGCCTCTCTGTCCATCTATATCCACAGTCAAGGTCAAAACAGGTATTTATATTAATAAAAAAAAAAAAAAAAAACACATGAAACAATTCACAGTTCACGGAGGACAAAAAGTTCAACAAAGAAAACAACTTTAACACAGTTTAATGTGCAAATACATGGATTTATGCCTAGCTTGTCTACAATTCCATGTGCACCAATACTAGACAAGGTCCCCATGTGGGGTTAGAGCAGAAAGGAAACCTGAGTATGAGAGTGTCACTCCCTTGAGAACAGTGCTGTGTGGCACTCGTTCACTTGCACATGCTCACAACTGCACACAGAGATCAGAGGATACAAAGCAGGTAGCGGATGGCAGGCTTGCTGTAGTCAGCTTTTTTCAAGTGCGAGATGATCTCCAGAGCTGGCTCACGTACCATCACACTACACTCATTGAAAGTCTTCACCTGGAACACACACCCAAAAGGAAGGGCTTGACCAACACAGGTACGCACCCAATGAACCACACCCACGTACAGCAGCAGAGAACAGAACCCTCGCCCAGCCTCCTCTCCTGTTTACCTGCAGCTGGAACCGAGCGGGCAGACCGTGAGGAAACAGGTTCCGCACAGTGGCCGGAGGGAGAGTGTAGTGCTGACCCGAATGCTGCTCCGAATGATGAGCCTGAGCACAAAAAAGAAAAAAAATGGGTAAAGAGAAAAAAAAGAGAGGAAGAAATAGGATGATGTCACCGACACAGAGTAGCCAAAAGGCTGATGTTGCATTCTCATCACACGGAACATGTTAATAAATTCAGACTGGAGAGGAAATCAGAGCAGCAGAACTGACAACAAAGGTCATCCATTTACTAGGTGCAGCAGTAAGGAACACAGCAGACATTCTGGGGAGGGAATTTGGCGAGGGGAGGGGGTGGTGGTTGGTGGTAAAGAAAAAGACAATTTCACAGAACAGCAAATTATATTAAATGCTGGTGCAAGAAAGGTGTAGTGACGCAAAAGCAAAACAAGTCTTCCTAAAGCCCATGAGCGTAGTGTGATGCTGTTTGATGTCATTCCTCCAATTCACTTTACATGATGACATTAATATTTGGACTATGTTCACATGGTAAAGAGCCATTCAATAACTGTAAATGCCTAGAGAGGGAGACGAGCTCATTTAACAGAGTTTACTAATTTTTATAGTTTGAGGCTCAGATTTAAGATGTTCTGTTATTTTGATTAACATATATTTTGCTCTGTGTTTCTATACATACACACTCAATTCATTTTAGTTTTCTTTCTTAAATTCAGCACTACAGCAAACTGAGTATGCTGAAACAAGGCTATGTTTATGTCATTTTATGATAACGTGACATCCAGGCCATCAACAAAATGGGTGGATGCATTATCTATAGTCACATTTCATAGTCAAAATACTATACAGATCTTCCCTTCTAGGATGCAGAGTTTGGGCCAAAAAAAAACTTTTGCGGAAGGGTCAAGTACATTTGCAGGCAACCGACAGCCCACATAAAGTTGATGTATGAGAAACATGCCGGCTATGCACTGTGCCATGTGGACAGGCTTTTGTTTAGACTATTTTTTATAGGGCAGAAGCGTCATGAAGGTCTGTTGAATTTGTTAAAATCTTATGCGTTTTACTTAGTTAAGCTAGAAAATTAGTGATAATAAAAAAATGCATCTTTAATGTACCTAAAAATATATTAATAGTGGGACAATATTTTAGAAAATTGTGAAATGAATTGGCTGGCACTTGTAATGAAGCCATAACTTAAGATAAAAAAAAAATGTCTATGGTAATTCTGACTTCAACCCTTAACCCCTGATTTCTCCCTAAAATCACCATGTCTGGGATTTACTTCTTGGATGAGTCACTTCTCAATTTGTTTCCTGAATACAGTTTTGTTTAATGATTTTCAAATAAGAGACAGTTGATGCACTTCAAACTTGTTAGAACTCACTGGATCGCACTCAGTGGTTCTGCAGACTGCATGTATGCTTCTGACTGGAGGTTCTGGCTCCACTGCCTCTGACCCCAGCTGTTGGCTCTGTCCACTGCCATGAAGAGAACGCATCTGTGTCACCTGTGCGTTTCATAGAAATCAGGGTGAGAACATTACAGGAATTCAAACTGCAGCAATATCAGTTACAACTGAAAAAACATACCTTAAGTCAATTAAAAAAAAAAAAAAATCGCTAAAAATCATGAACCTATGAAGTCAGCATATCTATTAATGGTTATCATCTATTAAAAATTACCAACTGTGCTGGGCTTTCAACTACAAATCACATGGCATCTTACAGCCATTTCACATCGTGCTGAGATAACCCTGGGTTTTCTATAGCCAGTGATCAAACTTAGCCTTGAGCTCAAATGTTTCGTTATACACCTAGTGACCGTCTCTTTCCTCAAGGTTTCCCCCAAGTAGCTAGGTAAAGTATCATCAAATTTGGACCACAAATCCGGATACAGCCCAGGTTTTCTTTTATCCCAGGTTAGTAAATGAACACTTAGTACCTCTGATCGCCCAGACTGTCGAAATGCTGAATTCCAAGGCAAAGGGAGGGTGGAAACCAGCAGTTCTCGAACCTTAAGAACCACGATTTAAGGACCAGGGGGCTATGACATAAACCGAGTTCATCCTAGCTCCAGACCATTGCCCTTGACTAGTGGGCAATTCCACATGAGAGTTGCTAAAACAGCAATTTTTAAAAAGTGTTTTATATTAGAAATATATAGGTTTTCATGTAGATGACTCATTACCAAATCTGACACTGAAAACCGTTTTAAAATATCTTTGATGGTCTTCTCAAAATTTAGATTTGAATTTTGTAATTTTTTTTTAGCTCCAGGAAAAGGATCAAAGGTTATTTTTCCAAAGATGACAACTCCTAAAAGATATATAGCCATTTCCTGGTTTTTACTGTATTTCCATACATTGGTAGCCAAAGTATTTGAGACTGCAAGTCATTGCAGGAAATTGAAACACACAATTCCAGTGGCTCATTGTGAAATTTGTCATTTTTCAACGTAATTCCGTTACCGAAATTGTACTATAGTTCTCTTCATCTTATTTCTGCATTTATTTTATTGTTATCAAGAATTCTCTTCCTTCTTATGTCTGAATTTCAGACATTACCCTCTCTAATACTTAGCTGTAATCCTTGAAAATTTGTGTTAACGGAATTACACCAGTAACGGAATCATAGAATTATTCTGAAAGCCAGTGAAAAACAGAGGATGGCACAAGGTGGCATGAGGACTTTATGAAGCATAGTGGTTCATTGTTTTGGACATCTATAGTAGAGTGTTTCTTCCTGTGAGTTAAGTTTCCATAACTATTCATTCAAGGATTAGCAGGAATTTATAGTATAGTTTAGTTAAGGGGTAGCATCTGCTGGGGAAGGGTATGAATGAATGTTTGTTTTGTAGTATGGGGTCTTCCTCACCATCACTTTTACCAGCATTCTGTTCCTCCTGGAACTGTGCTTTAGTAAGACAGCATCCCTTTGTATAACATGTATAATGAGTGAATGATATAAGGGGTTTCAGATTGGGAAAGCATGGCTTGTGGCCCTTGCGGTCAGTTACTCAGTGAAGCTTGTTGAGTCTATGTGTGATAAAGCGCTGATAATCTTTGCTCAGAATACACATGTCATGGTATTATTCCCGTCGGATGCCAAAAGCAATCCGGCGGGCACTTAGACCATGGGCCAAGAAAAAAAAAGGAGAAACTCAAATGCCAAGACCGGAGTAAAGAAACTGAATTTAATTAAAACAAAATCCAAAAACAGCACCTTTAAAAATAACAGGGAGCAGCAAACAAACTAGGAGAAAAGAAAAAAAATAAATAAATGTAGCAGCAACAGGGCTGGCACCTGCCAGCCCTATAAACTCTGCTAACACCTCCACCCTAATGGGTTCTACCTGTGGCCCATTAAGGTGGAGGTGAAAGAATTAGAAAGGGGAGGGCCTGTAAGGACCAAACCTTTACAACACATCCCATGTCCGACATTCGTTCATGTTCAATATCGAAAGCCAGCAATCCTCCAAATAGCAGGTAAGTTTCTTGCTTTTTCATTTCTGAATAAAACTGATATTTTAAGTTCTGATATTAGTTTAGCAAATTAAAATAGTCTTCAAGATGGTTGATATACATTAATCTCACCTGTTACATAAGACTCACCTAATCCGGGAGGCTTCCTCGGTTGCCTCAGCTGTCAATTTAATTATGTAAAGCGCATTGAGCGGTATCCCATACTGCATTTTGTGCCATTTAAGAAACATTATATATACTGTTCTTGTAGAAAAATTAGTTATTCTGATCAATATCATGTATTGCCTTCCTTTTGCCCAGACTTGTTGATCAAAATTTTGGTTCAACAGGAGGTCAGCAACAAAAACATCATTTATGATACTAATTTTCAATTGCTTTGTTGTTGAGTATAATAAATTTAGTAGATTCTCAGAAAATGTAATTCCGTTACCATTTTGTAATTCCGTTACCGGTGTCTCTTTCTCATAAATGGCATCCTACAAAATCTCTGTGAATATACCAGTCAATATAAACTTACCGTGGCCTGGTCAACATCCTAGGCCACCAGCTTGAGCTTAAACCTACTGCCCATCATTGCCAGATTTCAGCAAAGTTAAGGCAAAAATAATGGCATTTTTTCTGCCGTAATTCCGTTACCAATACTCTCACCTTCATGTAACCTACAAAATAAATTACCCCGAACTTTGTATTATACAGCTCAATAGGCATGCCAGTGGAACTGATAAAAGCACAGGCAAGTACCTACTGCATTAGAGTAATAGATGGCAGCTAAAAATGACATGAAAATTACTCTTGATCGTAATTCCGTTACCGTGGAATTGCCCTAGTGCATCAGAAATATTCAATTCCTCATCAGTTCTAGACAAAGCAAAACAGGTTCATTCCTAAAATGTTGAGACTTGTTCTTATCTTCATTAGAGTCCAGCAGCAACATAGGCCTAAAATGGATGGGCCATCTTATCTCGAAATTAAATCTAAGTGAGCCGAGATACATTTATTCAAGGAGTGACTGGCTAAGGTTACAAAACACAGCAGAAATACAACGAGATATTAGTAATCAGAGAAGTAAAATGCTGAAGCTTTACTAGCTGATGTACCAATAGTTTAGTTTCAATCCTGCAGTGAATAGGAGCTGCAAGCAATTTCATAAAATCTAAAGAAGCGAGGTGCAGAAAACATCAGCAAAGCATCAGGCAGGAAACCCCGCAACAAAATTCCAGGTAGGACATTAACAACCATTAAGGGCAGGTTTTCTGGACGCTTACAAAATAAAAGATGTTTGTGTCCACAAAGCTGTCATGCATCTAACAGACCACTTACCCCACTTCTTAATTTAGCAACACACTGTACGTCAAGGGAAGAAAATGAATCAAGACAAAGTTCTAGATGACGAAACATGACAAGTCACTTACGGTCAGTCGGAGACGTAATGACAGCCTGGGCAGACTCATAATCTGGAACACAATGAACATTACAGAAACGGTATATTAGTTGTGAGCGAACTGATCAGCGGAACTCAGTAAACAATTAATGGCCACAGGAATGTGACCTTGTGGTTCTAATTAACCAATTCGCGTCAATTTAGAACACGAGAATAACGGGCTAGCTTCAGCTAACGTTTGCTCCATTACATACCAACCAAGAGGCGCCCAGCGAATTTTCACGATATTAAGGAAATGCGTGGAGACAGCCACCACGTTAAATGCTGTCCAAACGTGAGAGAAGTGCAGTTATAAAACGCAACCAGTCGTTAGGACAATCCTCAAATGACATAACCTGCTTTATTCAATCGTTCTGTCACAGCATCGGCAATGTGGACGTCGCCATTTTTAGTTGGGGCAAATCTAGGGAGGTCAGGCTTCAGGAAAGGACAGGCACGTCTTCTCCTTCTTCGGTGGACGTTCGTATTCACGCAAATATTTGTGTACTAGCGCCACTCACTGGATGTATCACAGGGCTTTTCAAAATTATCCTGCAGGGGCCGGTGCGGGAGAAGGCTTTCATTCCAACCAAGCACTTACACACCTGATGCTATAATCAAGCTCTTTAGCAAAGACTCTTAGGGCCTGATTTACTAAGACCTTCAGCACATGCAAAATCTTTTTGCCAGTGCAAAACCAGAAACCTTGCCACTGATTGGTGCAAGGCAAGTACCCTGGCCAATCATGGGCAATGTTATTGGTTTTGCACAGGCGAAAAGATTTTGCATGTGCTAATGGTCTTAGTAAATCAGGCCCTTAGAATTGATTAGTGGTGTCAGGTGTGTAAATGCTTGGTTGGAATGAAAGCCTGCACCCACACCGACCCTTTCTGGCTAAGGTTGAATAGCCCTGGGGTGCATCTCAAAGTGGAGCTGCATCCTTCGAAGGATGCATTTTTAGGGGACATCACTTCATTCCATCTACCAAACTGACGTAATCTTATTTCATCTTGGTGAAACAGCTTTGGTTTAAGCAAGTTGTCACTGGTTTCCCTAACCTTAACTCTTACACCCAACACTAAACCTCGCCCTAAACCTAAACCTAAATTTAACCTTGTCCCTTACCAGAAATGTCAGTTTGGCCGATGGAAGTGACGACCCCTAAAAATGCATCCTTCGAAGGATGTAGCCTACATCCATCCTGCTTCCCATTATATTCCCCTATTTCCTTTTATTATAGTGTGAGTTTGCCAAGCCAGTTCATCTGTATTCTTTATGAGCAGATTCTGAATTCTGAGGTTCCTAGCCACAATTTGGTTCCTTTTTTTGTTTATGACTCAGTCCTGTTCATTGTGTTTGTTTCATTACCTGTGTTTGATGATTTCTGACTGCTGCTTGGTTTTCAATTTCTCTTTACAATTTGACTTTGGCACACCTACTTCCTGATTTTGGACTTTAAGACTGAACTCTGCCACAATTTTGGATTCCATCTTCTGTACCACATTCTTACCGCCTGTTACAGACCTATATTGTACAACCTCAATTTATTATAAAACTTTTGAACTGGTTTTTAATCTGAACCTGAATTCTGATCCTGCCTTGTGTCAGACCATAGCAATAAATGTCAAAAAATCTTTTTTCATTCATGTTCATGAATTCTTTATCACTTCTCCCTTGTTCTTCCAAACGCACTGTTGGCTCAAAAACTTTCTGTCTGTGTCATTTTGTTTTAAGCCTTCACCCTTTTTCTCGCTTAATGCACATATAACACAACCTCACCCATTCTTCCTCCCCCATTATTTTCTTCTGTCACGCTGACTTACCCCAACTTTGTGATTTCCCCCAAAGTGAGAACATTTAGCTTGTTTTTCAGATACCTCAACTTTTTTATCACACTTATCTTTTCCACGCCTCCAACACCCATGTATCCCCTTTTGAAAACTGCCGCCATCTGTCAATAATCCTGACACAAATCAATTGAATGCTTTCATATGGTCGTACCCTTAAATTAACATCATCCAAATGTACTCCATTTTGTAACTCCTCATCAAATACCAGTTATACCAATAAACTCTCCCATTCTTCCCCATTTCTATGGCTTTTCAACAGCCTAGTCCCACAGACTCCCTTGATCAACCCCACTGATAGCAAGACATCACTAATTATTACTTTTAAATGAACCCTGTCTCCCATCATCAGACACACAACTTGTTGTCTCAGTGAATTTCTGTGTTTTAAAAGTGTTCTCTTTCTGCTTCTTTGTTTGCATTCCACAGTCATGATACCACTTCTATCAGCTCTCACCACTCTCATATCCCCAACTTCATGGGCATCACTGACAACCTTATCAGCTTTCCTACCTTTTACTTCCACCTGAGTAACACTGACTTTTGTTTCTTCTTCACTGTCAATTTCACATCCCTTTTTCACTTCACTTCTTTCCTCCCATCACTATTTCACCCTCTTTTTTCAAAGTCAATGCATCTGTGATTAAATTGCGCAATCCAAAAAATCATAGAGGTACCAAAAACCAATCTGTCAAATTCTTACTTCGTACTGTCTTGACGTGCTCTGCTCCTCGCTACCAAATGATCACTTCCTCCCCAAGTTTTCATGTTGTCGAAACAACACACCTCATCCTATCTAGAGTTAGAGCCCTGTCGTCATTTTGTATGTGGCTTTGTTAGCATTTTTCACTTCCTGCTCTATCACTCTGTCTATGTGAAAAATGGAGTGGGTTTTAAAGAGTCAGCAAAAATAAGGTCTATGAGTAAATATATGATGGTACAGGTTTTGTTTAGTGAGACAATGTTCACATTTTCTTACAAACATGAAAATAAAATTCTCCCTTTCTATAAAATGCAAATGTTATCGACAATGTGCTACCATGAATTACACGCTTACCTCGGTAGTCATACACGCCGTTTGAATTAGGTGATGATCTGAGAACAGAGAGTGATGAAGTTCCATATTGCTTTACCTTAGCATTATGACAGCAACATTCACCTTTCAGGGTCTCAGACTATCATCTTTGAAAAGGTTTGGAATATTCAATCACATTATCCGAATTCACAAATGTGTAACTCATTTTATCCATTAATTTAATCATGGACCTTATTTTAACCAATTTCTGAGAAATCCTTTCAGTTTTCACTGAGACACTAGACTGATGGAAAAGGAGGAAAGGAATGTTAATGAAGCGGCATACAAATTTATGCCTCTTTGTGATTCTGTAAAAACTTTGCTGAATCACCTAAGGATGTGGCTTCCGATTGCTCTTCACACTTGAGGTTTGAACCTGTGCCGTTAGTCAGTAATGAGATGTCTGACTCTTGCAGGTTTGGTGTAGGGGGAGGACATTGTGTTTTTAAAATGTATTTTTGTGGCTTTGATAGTATATGAGCTAAATTATGGAGGCCAGGTGCATGGTTTTGCAACTTTGGTCAAGTTGTACAGGCCAATGTTAGAATATTCCTAGAAGTTGTTTGATTCTTGCCAGTGAGCACACTTCAAGTTGAGACAGAGAAGCAACCACTCTATTTGAGAACGAAGATGCTGGTTTTGAATAATCAGACAGCTTTGAGGGAGGCAAGAGAATAACTACCCAAGGAAAAAAGTGCCTGGTGCTTTGTGTAAGAAAAGCCTAACAGAAAACTAACATTGTTCTGGGATGTAGAGGTAACAGAGGTAGATTTAGAGTCACTTCAAGCTAAGTTAAAGAACCAAAATGAAGATTTAATGACTATGTATCGTAGCTACAAAGAACTAATGTATAACAGGTTTTTGCAAATGTTTACTGATTGATCAAAAGATCAACTGATGGATCAAGTGAAACACAATTGTGTAGCACCTCTCTCAGCGCTGGTTAGTGACCAGTCAGGAATATTTCATAATCAACCGGAGTTAGTTCATGAAATAATTTCTATTTTTTTAAAGAAATAGAAAGTAAAAAACAGTACTGTGCAAAAGTCTTAGGCACATTTAAAGCAATTGAGTGAATATTTCCAAAAAAACAAAGTTTATCAGTTTGAACATTAAATATCTTGTCTTTGTAGTGTACTCAATTGAATATAGGTCGAAAAGGATTTGCAAATCATTGTATTCTGTTTTTATTCACGTTACACAACGTCCCAACTTCATTGGAATTGGGGTTTGTATATACATTGTATCCACTTTTTTAAATGACACATAATCATTTATGAAACAATTTTTTAAATTACCATTTGAAATTTCAAATTACTTTTTATCTTCAACAATAGTAATATGAAAAGCAAACAGTAAACATCTAAAGCCAGATTGAAATAAAACAAAAAAAAAAAGCATGGTGCCTCTCTTGCACAGCACTGTAGGTCTCATACAAAGCCCAGGTATTCCAGCGCATAGAGACGACCAGTGTCTGGAAATCGATGGAATATTCAGCGACAGTAAGACTGCCCTATCCCAAATGGAGAAGCTCCTGGGCTGTGGCATGACTTTAACGGAACTGGCCAAACTCCCCCCTCATCTCCTCGATAAAGGCAGCAGAGGATTCAGCACCTGGATCCCCAGCCTCCCAACAGGCAGTAGCCCAGTCTCTGGCATGTCCAGTGAGGCCAGTGATGATAAAAGCCACCCTGGAGTGGTCTGTAGGGAAGGACAAAGGCTGGAACTCAAAGACTATGGAACACTGGACCGGGAAACTTCGGCAGGTGGAAGGGTCACCGTCACAGGGGTCCACCAGAGAGGGTCTGCTGCAGAATCGTACTGGCAGCCTGAGAAGTAACGGCAGAGTTGTCATGATTTTAGGGAGATTGTTTTCTTTGTTCCTTGAAAGGTGCACTTATATTTTTACTTGGTTTTGGTGTTACCGATTGGTTTTTGCCACTCGGCTAGCAAATTCCTTTCCAGGTGTCTGCCTTACCAAAGCGGGCTGATTGATGATTTGGAGCACCTACGTTCTGTCTATATAGTATATGCGGAAGTGGCACCAGCTCCCAGCTTGATTGTCATCTATTCATGAGATCAACTAACAGCTTCAGGGTATTAGCTCTAGGTTTGTTACGAGGTCTTTGCGTTTATTATGAGAAAGGATTATACAAAACTTTGCATAAGTTATTCTCCTTAGTTTCTCCCTTTTTGGGCACCCGATTCTGGTAACGACTGGGAGGGTTATTCCCACAGGACTATTTCTCTGTTACCAACCACATGACCTTTTTCCGTTGCTCCTCTGTCCAATCTTTATGCTCTCTTGCAAATTGAACTTGTTTTTTGCCCAAGTAGCCTCACTAACGAGTGGTTTTCTACTGGCCACGCAGCTGTTGAGTTCCAATCCTCCAAGTTCTTGTCACCTTGTGCGCATGCAAATGCTCTTACCTGCATAATTAAACATAGCCGTGAGTTCTACTGTTGATTTTTTATGATGAGACTTCACAAAGAAGAGTGGGCCAAAATTCCTCCACAGCGATGTGAAAGACTCATTGCCAATTATCACAAATGCTTGATTGCAGTTGTTGTCGCCAAGGGTGGCACAACCAGTTATTAGGTTTGATTTGACAGAGAGGGTAGATTTTTTGATTGTGATGGTATACCCTGTATCAGTGGATTTCAAACCAGTCCTGGGGAACCATAGTGTTCGCTGTTTTTTTTTCCAACCACAGTTGCAATCCCAGGATTTTTAAAAATGATTTGCTTTTCCTGTTTAAAGAGATTATGTTTCCTTTTTAACCAAGGCATGATCGAAAATGGCTTTGCATTGCAGCAATAAAAACAATAGCATGGACAATACAAGCCACTTCACATATTGTGTTTATTTTAATTTGTCTGATCAAATTCAAGACTGTGTTGAATCAGATAGCTTTAAATAAGGTTTCTGAAAATAGGTGTTTCCAGAAATTATGCAAAACTGGTTTGATTCATTTTAATTTACACTGTCTGAATTCTTGCCATCTAACAAATTATTTGCATTTGTGGCAATTTGGCCACAGTTTCACCTATTGGAGGCCAAATGATTATTTAATTTTATCAGTTACAATTTTCCCTCTTTTTATTCAATAAAAGTCATTGCAATATCATAAGATAGAAATGCTCTTCAGCACATGCACAACTATTAAAGACATAATGTGGTTTAAAACGGTTAATTATCCCTATCAACATGAATAGTGCAATGAAGAAAATGGAATGATTCTTTAAAATTCTGAAATTGCATGTGTGGTTAGAACAAAACCCTGAATTCACAGTGGTCCCCCTTGACTGAGTTTGAGAACCATTGACCTATATATTTCCTAGAAAAAGAATGAATCATCGGTCACTCAGCACCGGCAGTTTAATGCTCCAGCAGAAGTGAGGCCAACAGATCTGCAACCCAGCTCCAAAAGAGCCGTAGGCTCTGCTTTTTTTTGTTGTTACTCTGCTTTTCATTTGGTTTGTTGGGTGCAAATGAAGAGTTAATTAGCAAAAACAGATAAAGGCCATTCTTAAAATGAATAAACAAACAGCAGTTTGATAAATATTCCTTTGACTACACAATCAAAAAACATCATTTAGGAAAAGTAAAAAATTTTGAGATATCTCACTGTATAACCAAACACTAATTTGATTGATATTCCATGGAGTACACAATTAAAAAACATGATTTAGGAAAATAAATTAAAATGCACATAACTGTTTTTGCAAATGAACCCTTCAAATTCAGGGCTTATTTTTAGGCTAGAATAAAACCCTGGACAGCTTATGAGTCGAGGGTCACGACTGCTGACTCCTGACCTATGCTGTCATGAAACAGACTTCCACATATTAAAACCACAAAGAGGGCAAAAGGAGCAGATTTCACTAAGGAAGCCTATCACAGTCTGTGCTCCACCAAATTAAGCAAAGTAATGTTGCCAGGAAGATTTCACAATGAATGGGGAGGTTCAGAACTGGGATGTAGATGAGGTATTTGACACAATTGTATGCTTTGGCAAATTGGCATGAAATTTTAATCAACTATGCCTTTGTTTGGGATCAACCTTTCTAAGTTCCATGAAAATCTGTTTCAACCTTCTTGAAATCTAGATGAAAGACTGTAAGACATGGCAAAAACACATCCCGTCATAGGGAATAAATGGTGCGTCCTCTCACTGGCGGCGAGGACAGTTGGAGGCGTGGGGAAACAGAATAATGGACAATGAGGTGACAGAATATGATATTACCAGATGAAAGTTTGATTTTGTCAATTATTTGAAATAAAATTTCTAAACATTGATACATTAGTCACACTAGAGCAGGGGTCCCCAATCTTTCCCAGAAAGGGCCAGTGTGGGTGCAGGCTTTCATTGCAACCAAGCAATTACACACCTGATGCTACTAAACAAGCTTATTAGCAAAGAGTCCAGGGGTTGATTAGTAGTATCAGGTGTGTAATTGCTTGGTTGCAATGAAAGCCTGCACCCACACTGGCCCTTTCTGGGAAAGATTGGGGACCCCTGCACTAGAGGAAATGGCTGAGGTTCTTCTTCATTGAGGTTTTTTGGTTGTTAAATCCTTTGAAATTCTGTTACTGCCATCTTCTGGTCTTAGTACCCCTTAAAAAGTTCAGTACACACATTAGATTCATATCAACATTCTGGCCCGCATCCAAATTGTCTTTAATAAGTGGCCTTTTTCATGTCCTCTCCACTTTCCTTCACCTTTCCAGAAAACATCACATAGGACATGAGAAAGTTACCAGGGGTGCAATCTTAAATTGTATCCTCATTTCCCTCACTTGCGTCTTCTCTTTGCGTCTTAGTCTCTCGCACCAAGATGCATGGAAAGATGCAAGGAAATGAGGAGAGAAGAATTGAGGAAATATGTTTTTAGAGAAATAGGATGTTGTTTCCTCTGAAGCATCTCATGAAGCGACATTCGTTTCTGACGAAGGCGCACAGCTAGATTTAGTGTAATGTGATCTATACGGATTGGCATGCATGTAAACAGAGGATAGATTCTAAAATTTAATCATCATTGTGTGAACTACAGTTTAACTGGCATGTTGTTTTTCAACAGCAGAAACACCATAGGCTAGCTACTGCCCTGGTAAGCCACTGGCCAGAGCAACCTCGCCCCTGAGCCTAAGCTGCACACCAACATCTAAGCTGAAGTGCTCCCTTGACATTCTAGGCTATGGCCCCATTCCTCTGTTTCAACCACATTCCTACCAATAAATACTCCTGATTGGACTGTACTCTGTGCCCGCATTTGATTTCTTGTCTGAATTATAACAGTACAATCCAGCTGAGAAATGGAACCAGCAGATGTTTCTGGTGGACTTCTTAAGGTACCAGGGACTGCTGATTGACCAGAATGAAGAAAAGTTTGGCCAACTATACCAGTCCATGGGTGCCTTCTCCACTCACCTCAGGGCTGTTTCTGAAATATCCCGGGACTCCTGTCATGATTTTGGGGAGATTATTTGTTTTCTTAGTTCTGTGAGGGGTGCACTTCTATTTTTACTTGTTTTGGTGTTATTGATTGATTTTGCCACTCGGCTAGCAAATTCCTTTCCAGGTGTCTGCCTCACCAGAGTGGGCTATTTGATGATTCAGAGCACCTGCGTTCTGTGTATATGTATGCAGAAGAGGCACCCGCCCCGTGCTTGATTGTTGTCTATACATGAGAGCCGGTAACAGCTAGAAGGTATTAGCTCAAGGTTTGTTTATGAGGTCTTCGCATTTATTTTGAGAAAGGATTATAGGAAACTTTTCATTAGTTATTCTCCTTAGTTTCTCCCCTTTCCGGAACCTGATTTTGGCGAGGATTGGGAGGGTTATTCCCCTAGGAGTATTTCTCTGTTTTTTTGTTTGTTTGTTTTTTTTTTTGTTATTCCTCTGTGTCTATCAAGACTTCAGTGGCTGGTTGTTTCTTAGTGCCAGCTTTTAGATCAGATTCATAGTGGCAATTGATAGAACCATGAATTCTGCTCTCTACCAGAAAATCCTGAAGGAGAATACTTAGCTATCAATTTGTGACCAAAAGCTCAGGCGTAGTTGGGTCGGATAGAAAGACAATGATCCAAAGCACAAAAGCAAATCCACCTCTGAATGGCTCAAAAGAACAAAATGAAGGTTTTGGAGTGGCGCACTTGAAGTCCTGACTTAAATCCAATTGAGATGCAGTAGCATGACCTTAAACAAGCAGTTCATGTCTTTAAACCCTCCAATATGGCTGAATTAAAATAATTCTGCAAAGAAGAATGTGCCATAATTCCTTTGGAGTGATGTACTTCACTCATTGTCAGTTATTGCAAATGTTTGATTGCAGTAGTTGCCGCCAAAGTTATTAGATTTAGGTGGTAAATTTTTTTTTTGCATGGGCGATATAGGTTTTGAGTAACTCTTCACCTTCAATAAAATGAAGTGATTATTTAAAGCTACATTTTGAGTTCATTCACATTGTCTTTGCAGTATTTTAAAATTAGTTGGACAATTGGGACATTTAAATATGATAAATTAGCAAAAAGAGGAGAAATCGGAAAGAGGCAAAAACTTTTTCACAGCAATGTAACCGCTTATTGTGGCACCTCACTAAGGTTTGCCAATGTAATTCTGAGCCCATGTTGTTATATCACTTATAGATCAGTGACTGTTCTTGATGCAGTGCTGTCTAAGAGATCGCAGATCACGTGCGTTCAGCTTGGTTTGCGCCCTTGCCATTTACACACAGAAATTCAACCAGATTCCTTGAATGTTTGAGTTATGTTATGCACCGTATGTCACAACCTGCTTGTGAGTTCCTTTTGTGTCTCTTTTCAATTCAGCAACTTGCGTGTCGATTAGGTGTATGCGTCTTGTGATTGGTTTGCGTCTTGAGCGTCTTCCCCGACTGGCTGAGTCTTGTTACACGGTTGTCTCCTAATGACCGTTTGATGGGTACTCAAGCCCTCTGCTTTATGTGCTAGTTGCTGGATTGTAGAGTCATATTTGTGCTAAGATCCCAGTCAAAGTATGTTAGTAAAGGTTCTTCCTCTTTGTCTGATGGAACTAGCGCTTTAGTGACAGCCTTTTCTCTAACAAGTCTTTATTGACATTAAGTTCATTCAAACATGCCTCCAATCCTAATCAGGGTCCAGGATTGGGACTGAGTGCAAATTTTCCCAACTCAAGCCTGTTCATTCACGACCTCAATCCGAAATAGTCGGGATAAAGTGTAAATTGTGAGTAAAATCAAAACGCAATGACTTTCAAATCACACCAGCCAGTATTTTTTTTTTTTACAATAGAACAGAGATAAAATAGCAAATGTTGAAACTGAGAAATTCTACAATTTTATCCACAAAATGAGCTCATTTCAAATTTGATGGCTGCTGTAGGTCTCAAAAAAGTTGGGACAGGGGCCTGTTTACCATGGTGTAGCATCTCCTCTTCTTTGTAACACAGACTGGAGGTGTCTGGGCATTGAGGCGACAAGTTTCTTGAGTTTAGCCATTGGAATTTAATCCCCCTCTTGTTTAATACAGGCTTCCAGCTGCTGAAGAGTTTTGGGTCTCCTTTGACAGACTTTTCGTTTAATTATGCACCAAATGTTCTCAATCGGTGAAAGATCAGGACTGCAGGCAGGCCAGTTCAGCACACGGACTCTTCTACTACGAAGCCATGCTGTTGTAATAGCTGCAGTATGTGGTTTTGCATTGTCCTGCTGAAATTACACAAGGCCTTCCCTGGAATAGATGTTGTCCGGAGGGGAGCATATGTTGCTGTAAAACCTTTATATACCTTTCTGCATTCATGGTGCTTTTTAAAACATGCAAGTGTCCCACACCATATGCACTAATGCATCCCCATACCATCAGAGATGCTGGCTTTTGAACTGAACGCTGATAACAGGAGGGGTGGTCTTTCTCCTCTTTAGCCCGGAGGACATGACGCCCATGATTTCCAACAAGAATGTCAAATTTGGACTCGTCTGACCACAGGACACTTTGCCACTTTGCTACAGTCCATTTTAAATGTGCCTTGGCCCACAGAACACAGCAGCGCTTCTGGATCATGCTCAACAATGGCTTCCTTTTTGTATGATAGAGTTTTAGGTGGCATCTGTGGATGGCACGGCTGACTGTGTTTACAGACAGTGGTTTCTTGAAGTATTCCTGGGCCCATTTAGTAATGTCAATGACAGAATCATGCCGGTGAGTGATGCAGTGGTGTCTGAGGGCCCAAAGATCACGGGCATCCAGTAAAGGTCTTCGGCCTTGTCCCTTACGCACAGAGATTTTTTCCAGTTTCTCTGAATCTTTTGATAATGTTATGCACTGTCGATGATGAGACCTTCAAAGCCTTTGCAATTTGACATTGAGGAACATTGCTTTTAAAGTATTCCACAATTGAAGACCTGGGTGTAAGAAGTACTTAAGTCACATTTTCCAAAAAATGAGCTGGCACTACTACCATAAAGTAGAGTGTCATGTGCATCATTTAAAGCCAAAAAATTCCAAATATAAGTACTCAAGTCCTCAATACTGATATACTGCCTTCCCTGAATCTACTGAATTTTTGTGCAAGAAATACTCAAGTCCTTGACATCATCAGGAACAAGTGCCTAAGTCCATGACTGTCCAATCAGCTGCTAGTATGTGTCATGTGACAAGCGTAGCAAAAATGACTGTTTGGCAATCAGAAAATGATTGAAACGGCATTTGTGTGGTAAAAGTACCGAAGTCCATGCATTTTATGGCAATAAGTACCGAAGTCCAGGCATTTTATGGTAAGAGGTACCAAAGTCTGAAACTGATATGCTTGTTTTTTTCGTAATAAAGCATTATTTTTCCACAAAAACGTGTCTGTCTACTTTGTATAACCCCTGGGACTAGCAGCAGGCGCCACTGAATGTTATCTTTTAAAAAAAGTATCTGCAGCATGTTTTCAAAACTTTGACCCTTAATATCTCAAGAGTGTTATTTTGTGACTCAAGTACTTCTTGCACCCAGGTCTTCAATTTTTTTACGCAAGCCTTTGCAGGTTGGAGAGCCTCTGGCTATCTTTACTTCTGAGAGACTCAGCCTCTCTAAGACATCCTTTTTATAGCCAATCATGTTACACACCTGATGCCAGTTAACTTAATTACTTGCTAAATGTTCTCTCAGTTGATTCTCTTATGTATTAATTGCTTTTTCAGCCCTTTTTTGCCTGTTTCCCAACTTTTTCGAGACCTGTTGCAGCTAGAAAATTTGAAATAAGCTCATTTGTGGATGAAAATGTAAAATGTCTCAGTTTCAACATTTGAAATGTTATCTATATTCTATTGTAAATAACATTAGCTCATGTGATCTGAAAGTCATTGCATTTTGAATTTATTCACAATTTACACTGCGTCCCAACTATTTCAGAATTGGGGTTGTATTCAAGTATCAAGAACGAGCTTCCAATCCTAATCAGGGTCTAGGACAGGGACCGCATTCTTGTTAATGTTAACCCCTCCAAGTTTGTTGTCTCCTTGTCCAGTTTGTTAGGAACAAGCTTTCAACCCTGAAATAGGTCCAGGACCAAATTACCTCTCAAGCAACCTCCTCATCCTCTGAAGAGGTTCAGCGTTTGCAAAGTCTGTGCAACACCTGGTTGCATCCTGGAAGCCGCTGGCTGGCAACTGCTGGCCCAGCCTTGCCTGTGACATCTGTGCTGAACTGTCCATCGTTATCTGGGGTTCTGCCCCCACTCCATCATCAGGGGTTCTGTTCCCACTCTGTACCGTACTGCAATCAATAAACTGCCATGTGGATTGCGTGTCTGATTCTGTGCTTGATTCCTGGTCTGGACCATAAAACTACAATCTACCCACTAAAGGAATCAGCGGAGATGTCAAGCCCGGTTGACACCTTGAGTTACCATGGGGTGCCCCTTGGTCACCATGAAGAGATGCTTCGCCAGTTGCACCAGAGCCTGGGAGCCTTCTTTAGTCAACTGGAGGCTGTAACAGAAAATTCACAAAACTCCACCACTGCCGGAGAGCCTAACCTAGCGGTTCTAAACTCCTATAACGGTGATACCACCACCTGTCACAGTTTCCTGGTCCAGTGTGGGATGGTGTTAGAGCTTCAGCTGTCCTCCTTCCCAAATGAATGATCTCAAGTAGTATTTCTCATTACCCAGCTCTCCAAGCATGCCAGGGATTGGGCTGCTGCCTGTTGGGAGACCATCCTGCAATGTCTTCCTTCACTGCTTTTACTTCAGAAATGAAGGTGTTTGATGGCTCCCATTCCATTCATGCCACTGCCCGCCAGCTCCTCCAGCTGCATCAATGTGACCAGTCGGTGGCAGATTACTCCATCAATTTTTTGCACCTTAGCTGTAGCCACATGCTGGGATGCCCGAGCATTATACAGTGTCTACCTGTTCGGCTTGGTAGAGCAAATGCAAGACCAACTAGATAACTCGGTCGCCACAGGGACCAAGTCGTATATCTCCCCGATTCCCAAATTTCGAACAAAATGGCCACCAGCAGCCATATTGGACGTCCGAAATTGACGAAAATCGGTCTTGAGCATTGTCTCATATATATATATATATATATATATATATATATATATATATGGGTCAATCCAAGAAATGATGTTTGGCCCCATTTTTGGGTCGTTTTGACTTCAGAGAGCTATAGAAAAAAAATAATGCACCATTCTTCCTGTTTCTAGTCTCATTTGAAAGAAAACATCCAGGGCTTCAAAAGAAGGGCAAATTTGCATATGTCGGCCAATAATTTCGAGAGTTATTGAACCCCAAAGTTAAAAAATTGCCCAAAATTGCCATTTTTGGGCCATTTTCACCTCATTCCAAGCCATGTATTGTCAAGCCAAATAGTGCTAGACCAACATAAACTTATTTTTTCCTTAGTGGGGGGTCATATCTAACATTTCCCTGTGGTTTAGCCATTTCAAGACCTACCTTTTTTTCCCTATATCTTTTAATTGGAATTTCAACTCATTGAAACGCGAATTAATGAAACTTTTAGACCATCAACTAGCATACTAAGAAGGTAGTCCCACTGTTCATATTACATCCAGCCAAGAGGGTCCCTATAAGGGTTTTGTTCATAGAAATATTTTTTACATACGTTGACCTGAGCCTGTGCCAGCTTGAAAAAACTATTTTTCAACACCGGCCTCGTCACTCACGTTTCACTGACATTTACCCATATATAGAGCAAACTACTGCTAATTTCTTTACTTCCTACCATCCAAACAAAGTTATAGGGTATATGTAACAGCCCTAAACATAAAATAGTAAAGAAAATTAATTCAGGTTGGCTTTATGGGGCGTTGCTCGGTGAGTGAAACGCGAGTGATCATCCAGTGCCAAAAATGTCGCGAGAAGAGGAAAGCGACTTCCTGTTAACTGGTGAAAGTAAACTACATCTGGGTCCTTCATAAACAACTCAGAGGATCTCAAGCTTTGATTGAGGCAAGTTTACGGCAGATTTTACTGCAAAATACAAGAGAAGTTCTTCAGAAAGGTAAGGAATTTGGATGAAATTCTTACAAAATATTGTTGAGGGGGTGTCTGGGTGTATGCAGATGTCTCAATTTGTACCGAAACAATGTATTTTGGGTTATATGAGTTAAAACAGATCGGCAAGTGAAATTTCCAAGCTGGTACGGCCATTGGTTTGCGTGTACAGAGCCATTTGCCGTGCCTGGCGTGGGTTTGGGCAAAAGTGATACGTGAGTGACCGGCCAGCCACCTTGCCGAAAATGGCCTCTGTGGCTTGAATTTCTGTATCCTTGGCTGTAAATCGATGTTAATTCTGTAGAATGAGGTGCCCCACGTGTGTTACTACCTTTTTAGGCCATGTTTGGGCATTTTTAGTCAACCCCCCACCCCAAAGAAGGGCGGAATGGCGAAATTTTGTCAGAATTTTCACTTTTTGGCCCCCCAAACGGCCTAATTTCGCTAGATTACATGCTTTTTCCATGTTATATTCCTTACCACACCTACTCTTCATCGTTTTAGTGTGTTCAACCTATCCTGGGTAGTATAATATTGCGACAGTGCAGGCCTAAAGGTATTTGGCTACGCCGCGTCACTCACGTTTCACGCACTACGATTATGGCCGCCACACACCTCTATATGCACAGCCCGGGAATTTTCACTTGTAAGTATTTTAGATAGGCCTCTTCTCTAATATCCTGACCAGAAGTAATGAACTTTGTGCAAACCCTCACTGCTTTTAGGTACATTTTCCCATCGTCACTCGAGTTTCAATTTCTATTTTTTCGTCAGAAAGGGCACCTCCACCCCATCCAGTCTATTCATATGTCACCAGAAGATGGCCCTATGGTACCCCCTAACTTACACAACAGCCAATATGTAGATACTGCATACTTTTTTTTTCAAAAATTTCTGGGGGCTGTATTTTAGGTTTTGACTAGATATTTAGTCACAATCAGTCGCCGCTTGTGAACTGCCAACAGCAGAGGCTCAAACAATCCCTTAAAAAGATTGGTCATGACCTGTTTTCAATCAGTCATTTAAATGACTATAACAGAAACTCTGAAAACTCTCAACATTATCAGGTGTGGCCAGTTTTCATTTATAATGCATACCTGTCAACTCTCACGCTTTTGGTGTTCGTTTAAGTGGCATATTTTCGTTCCTCTGCTGTAGTCAGCAATTATTCAATCAACGAGTATGTAGATTCTGGCGCGGAACTGAAGTCCTTGTGCACGGAGGAGTTGGAAGCAATGGAATTGCATAAAGACGTTTCAAATTATCTTTTTTCATTTAAACGATCGCAAAACACATGCATTGCTTCCAACCACTGAGTAAAGAAAAGCGTGTGAAGTCCGGAGTCGTAATCGGTATGCGTTGTAAATGAAAACTGACCACACTTGTTAATGTTAACAGCTGGCCCGCGCGGAATTGCTGATGTCGCAAAAAAGAGTTAAATTTTATTTTCAAAGGCATAGTAGAAACCCTAGATGGGCCAGATATGTGTATTTATGCCCTTAATTTAATAGAAGAACATGTTTTGTGTATGTAGGAGTGATATGGATACAATCCAATGATGTATAGTGGTGCTGAGGTCGACTTTAGATATATTGTCAGAGGTGAAATGCGAGTGACGACGAGAGGTTTTCCGAGGGTCAATGCAAGGCCTGGCTGAGCTGTTTAAGTAATTTATGGATGGAAAAGGGTAACTGTTTTGTATAATAGACACACTGTAGGCAAAGTAATTTTGAAGAGTATCTGATGAGTTTTGAGGAAATGAGGGTAAAGTTAAGAATGTGAGTCAATTTTTTCCAGCTTTTACCTTTTGCACTATATATTCGATGACTCATAATTCTATAAATTTTCAACCCTGGTTTTTGATTTTTTGTACACTTAAAGTAACATATTGTAGTAGTTTGTAAACAAAATTTGCTGTAGATATGACAATTATTAATTGTTCTTTTGATGTTGCATTTAATTTAATCACTCATGTTACACGCGTTTCGGGGGGTTTTACGGCGCGTGCGATAAAAACTGACCCGTTAGGAGTTGGTGACTTGAATGAACCATTTCATAAAGCCAAGATATAGGGCTATCAATAAAATAAAGTGTTATTAAGTAATACTGAGTTTGTTATTTTCATCCCCCTGAGCATCATTTCTTGGATTGACCCATATATATCTTTGCCTGTGGAAAATTTGAAAACATTCCTGTAATAATTGTGGCTTCCAGAGCCCGGAACATAAAAAATTTTGGACAAAATGGCCGCCGGCAGCCATATTGGACGTCCGAAATTGACGAAAATCGGTCTTGAGCATTGTCATGTATGTATCTTCGCCTGTGTAAAATCTGAAAACATTCCTGTAATGATTGTGGCTTCCAGAGCCCGGAACATAAAATCTCTGAGGCGGCGGTGGCCCCGGAACTAAACCATAGTATCTCCTGACTATCGTCGTCGGGGAGATAGAATTAACAATCTGCATCCTACCCCCAGATCTGGACCAATTGATTGACCTGGTGCTGAAAATTGACAAAAGGCTGCAACAAAGGCAGACGGACCATTGGGTGAGGTTACAGGCGCCTTCCCTGTCTGCATCTCAGGATGCACAACTTGGAGCTTCCACCAATCTGGCTTCTACGGTACCCATGGCTGTTGACCAGGCTCTGCTTGACAAGCGGCCTCCAGAGCAACGGCTGCGCTTCACAAGGTTGAATCTCTGCCTGTACGGCAGAAGGGCTGCACGTACAATAGCTGAGTGCCCAGTTTCATGGACCCGAGCAACATCAGTCGGGAAGGTGCAGTCAGGAACTGCTCCTCAGTCCGTCCACTCCCTCCTGTTCACCTGACCTGGCAAGGCCGCCTAGTTATCATCCGAACTTTGATTGATTCTGCCGCCAATGGGAATTTTATCCATCCCGGTCTAGTTTGGCACCTGAAGATTCCCACAAAGCCATTGCCAGTTCCCCTCTTGTCCCAGGGGTTGACGGGGGCAGCCCTTCCTGACGTCACCAAAGTCTCTCAACTGGAGCCCTCGCTGATTTCCGGCAACCATGCGAAAGAGTTGGCTTTTCTCGTCATGGAGTTGCTGCACGCTTAAGTGAAGTTAGGTGGGCCCTAGTTAGAACATCACAACCCTCAAGTGGACTGGCCTCCTGGATCCATTTTGCAACGGAGCTCTTTGTGTTCTCAGTCCTGTCTTCATGCTGCCACTTGTCCGGCAGCACCTCCATCCTCCTACCATTGAGGGGAGCCACCGGACCTGAAGGACATTCCTGCCATCTATCCTGACCTTCACATGACATTCAGAAAGACAAGAGCAACATCACTTCCGCCTCACACACCCCACGATTGTGCCATTGACTTATTGCCAGGAACCCCCTCCCCCTTCACTGAGGTGGATTGCAATGCATTCCACTAAGAGCACATATGGAAAGGAAATAAATGGAAGACAGCGTTTAACACCCCCCTGGGCCACTAAAAGTACCTGGTTATACCGTTTGGGCTCACTAACGCCCCAGGTGTGTTCCAGAACCTCATTACTGATGTCCTCCGTGACATGGTGTCCCATTTTGTACATGTCTACCTTGACAACATACTGGTCTTCTCTCACACTTTGGATGATCACATCCCTCACGTCCGCTTAGTGATTCAAAGGCTCCTGGAGAATCAATTATTGCTGAAACCAGGGAAGTGCAATTTTCATTGTACTAGTCTCCTTCCTGGGGATTATAGTGATGCAGAGTGCCCTGGAGATGGATCACTGGAAGGTGCAAACTGTGTTGAATTAGCCAGAGCCGAAAGACCATGGGGAACTGCAAAAATTTCTGAGTTTTGGCAATTTTCATCACTGAGTTATCCGAGGGTACACCAGTGTTGCTGCTCCCCTAACCAGGCTAATGTCTACTAAAGTTGCCTTCATCTGGATCTCCCAGGCAGCCTCGTCCTTTAAACAACAAAGAACCTGTTTACCACCGCTACCGTCCTCAAGCTTCCGGATCCCAAGCCCCAGTTTGTCGTAGAAGTTGATGCCTCAGTCGTGGGAGCTGGAGCTGTCCTCTCGCAGCGTGCTGATAATGGTAAATTACATCCTTGAGCCTATTTTTCTGATTACTTTTCTCCTGCAGAAAGAAACTACACTATTAGTGACAGGAGCTGTTAGCAGCAAAACTGGCCTTTGAAGAGTGGAGGCACTGGCTGGAGGGGTCCTGGCCTCCCTTCCTCATTGAAACAGACCACCACAACCTAGAGAACCTCGCCACAGTGAAGAGGCTCTGGCTCCGTTCCTCTTTCCGCTCCTCCGGCAGTTGACCGGGAGGGCTATGGGTCCGAGCAGCACTCCAAGCTCCTGGACAGGGACATCTTGGACACCTCTCCGGTTTGCGATTTCCTGAGCCTGCATCTGAGGTCCCCCACTGGGCTGCCAGGTTCCGCCCATCGTGGGGAGTACTGTCACCATCCTTACGTGAATTCTTTGTCTGTCTCTTCACAATTCAGCACTGTGTCTATTAGGTGTATGTGTCTTGTGATTGGTTTGCATCCTGTGTCTCTTCCCAGTCCGGCTGAATCTTGTCACAAAAAGCAAGACTTTTGAAAATTCAATTACAGAATTATTTAGCGATTAAATATCGGAATTTATGGCGCCTATATTTGCGCAATGAGATTAAGTACTCTGCTTTATGTGCAAGTTGCTGGATTGTAAAGTCTAATTTGAACTAAGATTCCAGTCAAAGTATTTTGGTAAAAGTTCTTTGTCTTAGTCTAATGCAACAAGTACATTAGTAATAGGCTTTTCTCTAAGTACTCTTTATTGTCATTCAGTTAATTCGAACAAGGTTCCAATCCTTACCAGGGTCCAGGATTGGGACCAAGTTAAAGTTAACCCAACTCCAGCCTGTCCATCTATTCAGTTCTCAAGAACAAGCTTCCAATCCCAATCAGGGTCCAGGATTGGGACCACGTTTTTGTTAACCCCTGCAAGTTTGATCTCCTTGTGCAGTTTGTTATAAACAAGCTTCCAACCTTGATTCTGGTCCAGGACTGGGACTGCGTTCCTCTCAAGCAACCTCCTCATCTTCTGGAGCAGTTCAGTGGTGGCAAAGTCTGTACTGCACCTGGCTGCATCCCGGAAGCCACTGGCCGGTGACTGCCCACCCAGCCTTGCCTGTTACATCAGTGCTGAACAGTCCATCTTTATCTGGGGTTCCACCCCCCCTTGATCATCAGGGATTCAGTCCCCAATCTGTATCACATTGCTGTCAATAAACTACCAATTGGATTGCGCGTCTGGTTCCACTCTTGATCCCTGGTCTGGACTATAACACCGTGGAGGGTAAATTATCCAAATCCCTTGCTATAGATCATTGAGGAACATTATTTTAAAACAGGCCTTAATTTTTCAAATCTTTGCAGGAATGATTTACCTTTCACATGAATACAGAACCGCATAACCAACCATTATGTTAGGCAAAATGAAGTTTGCATAACCTATCGTTCGAATCATCAGATATGCAAAAATGAAAGGTTTTGGTTTATGCTGCAGTTGCTGTACCTACCCTGCCCCTCGTTTTGCAGGTCTTATCTGGAAACTTCAAACGTTTATCCAAGATATGATATGATAATATCAAACCCGTTTACCACAGTTGTTGCTTACCAGCTAAAAGTCTGACCTGTTAGAAGCCTAGCTTAGCTTGGTGTCTATGGTAATGGCCAGTCCTCATGATCAGAATGACCAAAGTGCGTAACGATCTTGTCTCTAATAATGTTTAGAATACTCAACATCTACATGTATTAAATTATGAAAACTATCAAAACTGGTGAACACAAACAACTTTCAAACTTTTGACGCAAATGCGCTGGTTAATTAAACCACAAAGGACGGTTTCCTAGACTGATATTAAACCTAGACTGATTTTTCTACATATGCAATTTTATGACCTTATATGAAATTATGAAATAAACACAGCTGATCTGCTCTCGAGTCTTTGAATGATATGGATTTGTGGCTCTAGGACTTTTCGTCCCCGGACTTTTTGTCCCCGGACTTTTCGTCCCTGAATTTTTTGTCCTCGGACTTTTCATACCCTAGGAATTTTCGTCTCCAGACTCTTTGTCCCCATTAACTTTTCGTCCCCAGACTCTTCGTCCCTGGATGGTTCATCCCCAATAATGCTCTTCCTGTATTATGACACTATCCATAGCCCTAACCTTAACACTTATAATAGTCCTCAGGGACGAAAAATCCAGGAACAAAAATTCCTCTGGGACGAAAAGTCTGGGGACGAAGAGTCCTGTAACCCAGATGTGTAGTTTTTACTAGGACGCGAGTGTGTCACTTCTGTGTTTAACAAGCCAGCCCGATCTTTACAAAATGCTGAAATTTTAGGTGCAATTTTTTAGGGACTTCAATTTTTTTGAAGTCCCTAAAAAACACTCTGGCATTTAGAGGCATCGGCCTTAGTTAAAAGAAACAAAGAGAATTCCCAGAAGAGTCCATTGTTTTGCTGACAGCAAACTCAACTGCTGGCTAAAGATCCAATGTCATTCAGATTTAAGACTGCGGGGCTTATGAGTATACTTAACGAAAGTAACATCCCTGTTTTAACAAGTGGACGAGTCGTGTCTCGTTTTTCCTTTCTTGCATGTACATTTCACGTGACGTTATCATGGATGGATATTTCTACACCAATGCAGCCTTTCCTCCCTAGGATTCAATAAATATTTGGAGACAGTGTGACAATGGAATAATATCAGCAGCAAACTGCTCAGAACAAGACCTGAAAATCTTAAACGGCTACACTGTAACCATTCAATCAGTTATTTGCCGCAGGTCTTGCCTTGGAGCGGCAAGTGAGGGCGGAGGGGCCGTACACATGGATGTCTGTCCAGCTATCCTTTGATCCTGCTCACAAAATAGACAAACACAAAGAGGGAAATGCCCAGGACATGATAATTATAGAGACTATACCAGAGATTTTCGTCAAAAATTGGTAGAGACGAAATCAAATAAGTTTACTGTATTTTTTTAGTATGACCCGTAAAATGAGCTTTTGGAAAATATCAGGTTCCAGAATGTCCGATTTGCTATGTTAAAATGCAGCAAAAGTTTGTAAAATCCAGTAAATTTATAAACTGCCACGATTTATAAACTTAAACAGTATTTTACTATGGTAAATCAGACGTTCTGAATGTGTAGGTCAATATGATTTCCAAGAAAATTTTTAACTCTTATGTTGCGAATAAGTCCATCTTTGTGTGAAAATGTTAGCATTACAGCTATCTGTTGACAACAATAATCCATGGGCACCAGCAAAAAAAAAAAAAAAAAAAATGTGTAAAACATAACCCCGGAATATTAATCTCTGAAGTTAAATAAATAGCATAATACTTCTGAGCAAGCTATTCTCCAGCCATACGTCCAAATAGATGGTTTACCCTTACTTATGACCCATGGCCTTACTGACAACAATTCAGCTAGACTTTAGAAACTGCAAACAATATAAACGCAAAAATCAAGCCAGAAAAAGTGCCAGATGCGCAAAGAATAAATATGGCTTTTACGCTCAGTATCATACTGCCAAATATCCGTAAACACGAATGCTAAAGTAAACTTCCGCAGCTACACGAGACCAGAAGCGACTCGGCTACCGAACTATCACATAAAGCAGTGGAAATGGCGCGTGACTACGTGACTGCAACATCAGGGTGTTTTTTTTGTATTGATGATTGCTCGAATTGCCCCCGTCCCAACTTTTTTTCTGTGAAGTGTTGGAGGCCTGAGTGGCAGAAACAGACACTATATTAACAAATAAAATTAAGTTGACCAAACAAAACTTTTAACATCTTGTCTACATGCTGTGCGCAATGAAATACTAGTCAAAATAAATTTATAAATCACTCTTAACTGTTTATATGTGCTTTTCCTCCACCATCCCAGGGTTTCACCACCTCAATTCCACAAGAATTGGGACAACATGTAATCAAATAGCAATATTTCAAGGTGATATTGTTTATATATCAGCCAATATGATGGAACTCCAGTGTTCCACAAAATTAATTAGTTTACTATCAAAAATAATAAAAAGCCCCAAATCAAACCACTTCTCCATCTTGACAAGCTCCACAGGGATATAAGATCCAAAGGATCTGTGGCGGATGCAGACATGGCGGTGATGATGATTCCATAGTATGGACTTGCAAGACTGAAAGAATCAAATGGCAAAATTTCAAGCTGAAATTGCTCACATACCAGGCAATATAATGGAACTCAGATGTTCCAGGAAATTTATGGGTCAATTAATTTATTATTACTCACAATACAAAGCCCAAAATCAATCCAGTTCTCCGACTTGACCTAAAGGCTAATAAAATTTGAAAAGGATCTATGAAATACTTTTTGAATCATCGCGTTGACAGGAAGGATCTGCAGTGGATGCGGATGCAGCAATGATGAAGATTCCATAATATTGGCAAAATTATTTTGCCGATATAATTATAGTTTAACTTGCCAACTGTATGGACTTTTGTGTAAACTCCAAATTTGATGACTGCAACAATCAAAACAATGTGGACAGGGGAATGGAGAGGGTTGTTTTACACTATCCATAATGAAATAATTATCAGTATTCCTAATATCAAAGCATGGGAGATGATCAGCCTGGGTTGAGGTTTTTACTTGAGACTCGATGGGTTGGAGGTCTAGGACCCAATGTGTTCCAGGCCAATATTTCTTCAGAGGGGACTAGGCCCTATGTTTTATCTAACTAACGTCATTATCTCAAAAGTGTTCGCTTGCTGTATCCTATAAGCCCACAGATCTTATCAACTCTTCGAGTGACTAGATATTCATGAAATGCTTATAGCCAATAATCAGACATTCATCAGCGCCCTTCATCCTATGTTTTCATTTTTTAATTTCTGTCTTTGACTGCTATCCCCAAAAGCAAATATATAAACATGAAGATATTATGCATTTGCCTTCGTAGGGTAAAAATGCTTGTGGATCAAAACAGAATACCACAGTTCCGTGAATTAGCTTACAGAAATTTAATGACCAGCACAGAACAGTCAATTATCCACTAAATCTCAGAGTCGAGGTAGAGGAAGTGGAACAATGTCCATGCTCTAAGTATATTTGCGGATGTGTCAACTTGAAAAAAAAAAAAAAAAAAAAAAAAACTATGTTTAGGGAGAATAATTGCAATAATAAATATTCATGAGATATTCTTTCAAACAGGTTTTTTGAGCTTCTTGGCTCAGTGGAAATTGTCGACCACACAGCTTTGAAATAAACCTGTTACACCAAATGTTGCTACAGATTACATTTACACCTCAAGAGAAATCATGCGCGTTAAGCCTTTCATATTGCAGGCCAGTCATGAATTTCCCGGCTCTATTACAGTATGCACCAATGAGAACATATCTCACCTCATAACAACAAACGGGTTACTAAGGGCCCAAATCACTGCGTTCATGCAGTGCCAGTGGACCAATATTATATTTGCAGATATTAAGATCGTGAGTAGTGGCGTACAGTGAGATGGGATGCTAATTAAATCAATTTATCACAAATTAGGTGACTTAACTCACCCCCAGTTGGCCAGCAAATGATAGTCACAAAGAAAGCAATAGGTCGTCATTTTCATTATACAGAAAAGACGCACTCCACCAATGACAAAACCTGAATATTTATTACAAAAAATAAAATAGGAAATGAACGAGAAAGACCCATACTGTAGTATCTCCCCCTCTACCTACCTCCCTCGCCTCTTCTCCTCCCCCTCTCTCCCTCCCTCCTTGTTTCTGTGAGAATGCCCGTGTTTTACTGACAGAATTGATACGGGCTTAACTGACATGGAGGCCCGGTTTTGTGAATGAGGCCCAGTCCAACTCGACTCAGCTCGCCTCGACTGCGAAGAAGAAAGCCCAAAAAGGTGTTTTGCGAAGAAGGAGATACAAGGACACCGACCGCTGTGAAGGGAAAAACAGAAGCAGACAGAGAAAGCGAGGAGAGAACCATTTCGGAACTCAGTTGATTCAACGACATCGCCGCCATTTTGTTGTCACTTCGTGTTCTTAATATTGTTATATTTTTATCATTATTATTATCGTCATCATTATTATTAGCCTGCTATTTCAAACAAAGTGGAAAACCGTTACCATATTCTGTTATTACTTAGGCAACCTAACAGTATATTTATCTGACCGAGTAGTACTAAGCCGCACATACATTAGCTAGCAATTCGCACATAAATATATTGCAGCGAGCAAGCTAGCGAACAGAAGCAGCGAGCTATAAAATAACAAAATGCAATACCACTTACTAGCCACCTAGCTAGCTGGCTTGAACGAAACGGTTGGCACTTGACACATATACGGAGAACTTAGCAAGCCTGTCACGCCTGCACGAGAGATTGATACTTCGTAGTGCGCGAGCTAGCCGCGAAAGGTACAAAATAAACATCAGCGATATCGGCAGCTGGCTATTCTGATGAATCACTCAATGAATTAAAGCTATCCAGTGAGCGCTCAAGAACGCACGCCGCGATTTATTGTACCTGCGTCTCGGATGAATAAAACGACTTTTTTAAAAAAAAAAATGAAGAAAACCACGTTATGTATCTGACGTTGTCTTAGGACATGCTTTTGTAAAGGAATGCCTGTTTGTATTTTTCTGTAGCGACGACGGTTTTTGGGATGTGTGCGTGGCCGAACCCTTTACTACCCTGAGGTCTAACGGTGGTTGTTTTCTATGTCAAGGTTGTAGGGGTAGCCAGCTTGCTAGTTGTCTTCATGAATATTATAACTTACCTTTAACATTCGAGTGTGAATTATCGCGTTTCTGATCACGGTTCATACGCATAAATTACGCTTGCTTATTTATTTTGTTCATTTGCTGAAACAATTGAGTTCATTGCCTTCTCGGACGATGATTTTTTCATTTTGAATGTGCAAAAATTGACGGGACTTATATTCTCCACCATGTTAATACGCGTGGTGGGTGGATTTCATTATAAATGATGTGAACACCGTCTCTGGACACGCATTTTGGTGAGTAGCTATATCTCAGTTTACGAACATTTCCAAATCAATCTAATCTTTATCCGTTGATTCTAATATCAAATTGTTCTATTCGGCATTGCTGTGTGAACTGTTTCAGTTTCTGCGCTTGTTACTATGTATATTCTTGTCAATTGTGCGTACGAAAGACCTGTGTTCCCTCCAAAACAAATACACATTACGACATGTGGCGGGGTTGAGAAGAAACGGAGCCCATGTTTTTGTGTTTACGTTTTGCTATTTAAGCACGGTTTTCGGCTAATTCTTCCTTAGAGAGTTCGCGTTTTTAGACTTTATTGATTATTACACTCTTATGGTTGTTTCTGTAATTTAATTCAATGATTAATTGGGGTAAATGATCAAACGTCATTGTGATGATACCAGTAATTCTTGAACTTAAGGAAAGTAACTCTGTTATTTGGTTGCGTTCCAGGATTTTTGACGTGCCTCATCATTACACATTGTATGATAACCTTATCTGCGAAAACCGTCCATTTGCAGCATATAAGCGTATTAGTTAAAAAGCAAGCCTGACGTCGTCTGTGGTAAAGCTGCGGTCAGAGATCACAACAGGAGCATGGGTGGTGCATTGGGTATGCACAGTAACTTTGTGACCACACTTTAGACCGAATATAGGCGATCGTATATAGACTTCGGGGTTTGCCGTGGTTCATTTTATGACATTTTTGCGTTCCCCAATGGATCAGGTCTTTAAAGTACATGTTAGCTTCAGACATGGTTTAAATATGATTCTAGTGTTTGATAAGCACACGATCAGGATGGACCTTCAATAACGACTCGTGTGCGTTTCATTTCGCGTACAGTTCTCTCAAGATCATAAAGTAATGAGTTACTTAGACGGAGGTACTTGAATAAATTGCTCAGCTAATTTTATTATGGCTCTGAATTAATTTTTGGCATCTGCTGTCAGGTATTTAAGTTGTAGTAGCATAGTACTAATGGTTTATAACATTTGTATAAGAAATTAGGTGACACGCACAAGTTAATAGTGATACAATCCATGATCATTGAAACTGAGGATAACGGCCGAGATGTTAGCATCAACTGCGTAGTAGATTCTATTAAGATTATAGCAGTACCATTTGTAGCCTGCCCGAATCGCAGTCGAAATTACGGTTTTTTTATGAGCATTGTTTATTGCGTGGACATAAATATGAATGGTGATACAAGTTAACAGCATCTGTTAGTGGCTCTGTTGTACTCCAACTGCCAGTGATTGATGCAAGCTTGGCTCTGGTTAGTTGGGAGCAATTGTTAGGGACTTGGTGGCGTAGGTGAATTTATCTGTGTGTGCAGAGGAGGAGGAGAGAGAGAGAGAGAGAGGGGGGAGAGAGAGAGAGGAGGGGGCTCCGTCACTTGTTTACTATTTCCTCACTGCGCCTTATTCCTCCTCTTTCTAGCATCTGTGCGCTCCTCTCTTCTCTGTCTCCATTTCCCTCCCTCTCTCTGTTTGTGTTGCTTGGCCACTAACTGAGTCAGTCTGTTCCTTGGATTTTGGGCTCTGTCAGCTTTCCTGATGGTTCCGTTAATTATAGCTCTTTGTACTGCGGTTTTGGACAGTTTCTGTCAGTGATTGTTCCTTCCTGTCCGTGCTCTTTTTTGGACCGCTCGCACCTGTGTTTATTTATATACTGCTCGTGATGCTTGTAACGTTAAGTTGTGCATCACTGTCGGTCCTTGCTTTTGTGCTGCGTTTCTGTTTTCTTCTCCTTGTATTTGGGGCACAGTTGGCAGAAGGTGGCCGTTGTTTAGCTGCTTATCTGTGAAATATCAGTCTGTCTGTTAGACAAGCGTGCATCAGTGAGCTTGTCAATGCATCAATCAGGCCAGTTTTCATCTCTGTTGTTCATCATTGGCACAAGTGTTTGGGTAATCTTATCCTGTACTCCTTCAACCCGTTAATAGTCTGTCAGCATGCCTTTTTATCCCACAGTTGCTATGTCAGTTGGAATAGTCAGTTTGGATACCTCAGTGAAGTCTCCATAATACACTGCTTGTTCAAAAAAAAGTCCCACTCTCAGATATTTAGTTGGAACCCCTGTAGCTTTGATTACAGTGCAAATTTGTTGTGTCATTGTGTTGACAACCGTATGCAAAGTCCCAACATTTATTTTCAATCAGAGTTGCATTAGTTTTTGTATTGACGACGGGATAGTTGAATCTGTAGTTTTCTCCAGCACATCAGTGGAGTTAAGGTCAGGACTTTGTGGCTAATTCATGTGTGAAAATGATTCCTCATATTCCTATTTCTGTATTCCTTGTTTTCTTTGTATGACGCAGGCCAATAATTTGCCCCATCTGAAACACTGTGACATCTCTTCTGCCACCAAGGGATACGTGTGCTGACATAATTTTTCAGGAAATGAGAAGCTATGCGCTTCTTCAGTTGGGGTTAAGATAATTATTGCCATCTGAAACACATTAATCACTGCAATAATGATTCAGTGATAGTATTTGTTGATTTAAATCCAAACCGAGACCTTTTTTATTTTTTTTTTGGACAGGCAGTGTAGTTTACAATACAGAATGAATATATTGTTTGTTCCAGTGGAAGTAAAGGAAGGGCTCATCAAAGGGCAGTAGAACCAGCCCACCACATGGTGTTGAGATCCTCCTCGATCTTCTTAGTTAAAATCTTTTTTGTTTTCAGATCTCTCATAAATAGAGTCTCCTTTTTGCGTGTTCACTTTAAGTAGTGTGCCCTTGTGTTTACTGTACTTACTCTGGAACGATCCTCTAGATCAGTGGCTGTTTTAGCGAGCTGTGGCCCTGCAGAGCTCAGGGAATCAGTCATCTGCTCAGGCTGGACTGACAGAGAGCAGAGCGTTATCGGTGAGGGAGCCCCAGGGAAGACGGGAACAAGACCAGAAAGAGTTGTCAAAAATGAGTAAAATTCAGGTTTACAGGCCGTGGGAGTGAGAGTAAGAATGCGCGGAGAGACGGATGAACAATGAGAGTACTAGAAGTGCGTCTCCGGAGGGAGGGAAAGAATGGAAGACAGTGAGGGTGCGCTTTGTGAGAAAGGGAGAGTGACTGTTGAGAGAAGAGAGGGTGTTTATCTTGGCAGTGTGGTGGTCAGCAGAGAGTGAGTGAGCGGTGAGAGAGAGAGAGGGAGAGTTATGCAAAGCATTACCATTGTGAGTGAGTGTTATTGTTGGTTTGCATTACCGTTGTAGTGTCAGGTTAATGCCAGTTCACCCTTTGGCCCATGAGAAGCTTGTGTGACTTTTCTTTTTTTTTTTTAGGAATTTTTAACATTCTGTCTCACTTTCCTGAAGGTCCCTGCTTGTGATTTGGATTGCTAATGCGGCTCAACAGAGTGAATAGAAAGGAAAGGATCAAATGCAGGGCTGAAGTAAGAGAGAGGGGGGGAAGGAAAATGTGGTTTACATAAGCAGGAACACGGCGGCTTTGGTTTGGCTCTAAAGGGTGGCTTTTTCTGTGTGTGTGTGTGTGTGTGTGTGTGTGAGACAGAGGGTAACAGAGAGCTTAAGAAATAGAGGTCTGCTGAAAAATTCTCTGATGGGTAGGATAGCTGGAGCATGTGGAGAACCAGTGATGGAGGGGTGAGGATGGAGAGAGAGAGGGAGAGGCGGTATTTGTGGGGGTTTGGGGGAGTGGGGAGAGTGATTGTAGTAAATGTAGTAAAGTGGGAGTGGGGCACTTGGAGAAAGATCCCAGGTTTTCTCTCTGCTTTTGCGTCGCCTGCTGTTAATCAGACGGGCCGCTCTGCTGCTGCATTAACGGTCTCCAGCTCCGGACCCTCTGTGTGCGTCTCCAGGCCCGATCTGCCAGGCTGCTCTATAGGCAGAGAAATGCTGCCGGATCTTAAATGTCCCATGAGGACCCCATGCTCTGAGGCCATTGTGCTGAATTATCTCCAGATGACTTCACTGTGTCTAAAGCACCTGCTGGGATGACCCAATCGAAATTGCTCAGCAGTCTTTAGAAGCGGATGATGTGTTTTATTGGCTGTCTCTCAGGGCCTGGATTAAAACTCTGGTGCACTATGTACTCGCCAGTTTCTGAGATATCAGGTTTATAGTGCCTCTGTGTTTCTGTTCCACTGTGCTGCAGTGGTTTCATTTGCACAGCAGCACCGTTAGAGAGGAATATGGAAAGAAAACATGTCTGTACTGCGGGGCAGGCTACATTTGTGTAATGAGTTCCGTGTTCATTTGTTTTTTATATTAGAAGAAACCGTCTGTATATTCATGTACTGTATTTCCCTCGTCTAATTTGTTGGAGATGGTATCACCCAGTTCACAGTATTAAATTTGTTGTCAATTCAACTCTTTTACATAAATGAGTCCAGTAAGGACCAGATTTACTCTGCAGGAGTCAACTTAACACTTGGCAATTTGCAGTGTAGTAGCTGCTGTAGTAATAACTGACATTGAGTTTTTGAGCGAAATGGGCTGCTCCCACTGATGTAGTTACTGCATTAGTCATGGTATTATAATAGATGGCTTGAATGTGCAAGATTTATGCTTTTGCTGAATGTGAAATTTCTTTTGTGTTCCCTCTAATCTTGGAATCCCTTCCCCTCTCACTCCAGTCCGAAAGACGGAGACAGAAGACCGGTCGGTTGCAGCGGGACAGAAGGACAGCCGCTCCAGTGGGATTGCCTCTCTGACTGCCCCCCAGTCCCCTTCCCCTTTTCCCCGGTCCCCTTCACCCCAACCCTTCAGCTTTCCCGAAAACACTGTACCTCCCGCCCCAGGCGCCACCCCCCTACATCTCTGATGGATCAGAGAACTCAGGGGGGGCCTCCTACGCCTCCCCCTGTCCCTCCCGCTGCTCCTCCCGGGGAGTCGGAGAAGGATGGAGGGGCTGGGAAGAGTGATGAGGAGAAAAGGGATAAGGAGAGAGAAGGAGGCGCAGTGGACGCCCCTGCCGGGGGGAACGGCAGTGGTGGGGACCAGCAGCAGTTTTCGGTCACGGAGACGACCTTCTCAGAGGGCAACGTCAAGCTCAAGATCGGCCTCCAGGCCAAACGCATGAAGAAGCCGCCCAAGATCCTGGAGAACTACGTGTGCCGGCCAGCCATCAGGACCTCCGTGAGGCAGGGGCGGGGCGGTGGGCGGGGCAGCCGCGGAGGCGGGTCCGGCAGCGGGGGTGTGGCGGGTAACCATATTCGCAGCCCCTCCCACGACAAGGACAGAGACAGGGAGAGGAGTCCAGTTTTGACCCCCGGCTCAAACTCACCTCTGCCCCCTGCCTCTTCAGCTACTCCACCTGTCCCACCTCCTCCTCCTCCTCCTCCTCCCCCTCCTCCTCCGCAGTCACCTGCTCCTCCTGCCCCACCTGCCCCACCTGCCCCGGTCACAGGGAGCACGGCAGGGAAAAGGGTAAGGACAGCCTTCTCCACTCCCCCTATGGACGTCTTGCCTCAAAGATGTTGACCCAGTTCTGGCTTGCAGACATAACCTTCCCAAGCACTCCTGTCCGATTGTGCTGGAGGTGCAGAATGGCTGCTCGCTGTGCTCAAAACCACAGAACAAACACAATTCCTCTTGCTTCTGGGTTTCTCTGGACAGCAATTTATAGCCACCAGTAGCGATGCTTCTTTTTTTCCACCTTTCTATTTTTACGCCTCTCTGTCTTTCAGCCCCTTTCTCCTCTTCATTAACTGCTCTCTTCACCTTTGTTTTTTTCCCCGTCTTTACGTATCAGCACGTTTTTCTCACCGTCTCCCTCTCGCCTCGCTCCCCTCCTCCCTCTCCCCCTCTGTCTCTCTCTCCCATTTCTGTGTCACTGTGTCCTCTCCTCCTCTCTCTTTCACCCCACCCCCCTTTCCACTTCCCTTCTGCTGTCCTCTCTCTGACCCTGATAATGCCATTGAATGGCTGCATGGGGAAGTCACTCTCTGTCTGTGTGCTTCATTCACTATTCTGCCATTGAAAAATGGGGTTATACCATTAATATATCATAATGAATTACTGCCGAACAGCAAGGGACTGCAATAATGAATGCAAACCTATGCATGAGGAGGGACTGGTTATCCATGACTTTCCTTGCACAGTCTAATCTATTAACATTTTCTATCATCTGCTTTTTTACTTTGCATTTATTGGCTTAGTGTGAACACACTTGGAATACGCTGAACACAGTGTACTACTTAGCTCATTGTTAAACTGTCCCAATACAAGGGAAGTTGTATTTGTGTTCATGTGGTTTAATTTAGTAATTTTTTTAAATTGCTGTTTTTCTATAGGGCCCCCCAAAATTGGCTCGCAAGTCAGAAGTGAAATCGGACACCTCGTCTGAGAGACCATTGAACCTTCACTGTTCTGATTCAGACACCAAACTGTCCCGTCCTGGAAAGAAAAGCCCCTCTCCTCCAACCAATCGATCCCCTTCCTCTTTCCCCGTACCCCCACCCCCGTCAACGCAGGACTCCAACAGCGAAGGAACCGTCAGAACATCTGAGGCCCCACACATTGAGGTCCAGAGGGAGAAGGACAGGGGAATCGTAAATGGGGGAGCACCCACCGTCACAGAGAAACTGGCTCAGCTCATTGCCACTTGCCCACCCTCAAAATCAACAAAGGGCAAGATTCGCAAAGCTCCATCTACCACCGTCCCCAGCAATGCTAACGCTGCTGTGGCTAACGTTTCCCCGAGCCCAGTTCGGCGAGAGCCTCAGGCGCCAAACAGAGGCGCAGCCTCTACTCCACCATCCAAGCCCCAGCCTCCCCACCTACCCACTCCCGTCTCCCGGCCCCCCGGACGCCCCCGTCATAGGGACAGCGTTCTGGAGAAGTTCTCTTCCCCTCCTAAGAAAGAGGAGGCGACGAGCGAGGGGAAGGGTGCCAACAGCAGTAACGGTAGCACTACAAGCTCAAGTGGCGTTAGCTCCTCCGTCACGACAACCAGCAGCAGCGACAGCGTCATCAAACAGCAGCAGCATCTCACGTTCCCTCCTCTGCCCTCTCCTCCTGTTCCGCCTTCTTCGGATCAGAGGGCAAGTGGGGCTCCAGATGGTCTCCGTGGCCCGGCTGCTTCACCTGGAAACTTGTCAAAAGGAGGTCCTGGCCAATCTGAAGTTGGCGACAAGGACCAGGAACGCGACAGGGACAAAGAAGGTCCCAGAGACCTGAGCCTGAACAAATGCACCCCTCCCTCAGGAACTGTGCGGCAGGAGAGCAACAGCAAAGGGGCAGCACTGTCGTGTAGCAGGAAGAGCGCCAGTCCCACCAAACTCAGCCCTAGTCAGGACCGAGGCTCCAGTGCAGCAGCCCCTTTAGATTCCCTAAGACTGGCTGCCGCACCCATCAACCCCCCCTCCTCCAGCGCTCCTGCCCCTTGCCAAAACAGTGCCTCCAGCACCCCCCCGAGCTCCCCCCCAGAGCAGGATTGTAAGCCCCTCAAGCGCGCAGGGCCAAGCCGCCCACGGTGGGCCGAGTTGTTGTCGGACACACAGAGTTACTCAGGGCAAGGATGCCCCCTCAATTGCCAGCCCTAATTCTGCAGATCAACAGACTCCTAAATTACGCAAAACCCCCTCATCGCCACCCTCAGCCTCACCGTCTCCGCCACATAAGCCCAGACCGGTGGGAAGGCCTCCAAACCCAAATCGGATTCCCCCTGCCTCCACCCAGCTCCTCCAGACTCCTCCCAGGAAGAGAGGCCGCCCAAAATCCAAAATGCCCCGACTGGACGCCCCTGCACCTCGTCGCTCCCTTAAATTGCCCCCATCCAAGGTGTACTCTTATCTCAAATCCAAAGAAGAAGATCCCCCAGTCTTGCACCCAGAAGTAGACTTAAATCCTCCCAAGCCTATGCCCAGAAAGCGTGGCCGCCCCAAACGCTTACCCCCCACCCTCCCACAGGAGACCCAGCCCCCGACTCTTGCCCCCGAGGAGCAGGGAGGGGGTGGCTTTACTGTGGCCGAGGGGCTGCAGGGAGACAAGCATTTTCGCAAAAAGGGTAATGGGCAGCTCATGATGCGAACCATTATTCATAAAATCAACAAAATGAAAACCAAGAAGCGGAAGCGGCTTCTTAACCAGATCTTGCTGGGCCCTGGGGCTGGTGGGGCCAGCAGGAATGAGGCAGAATCCTCTCGAGTACCAGGCGGGAGCGCAATCGGCACGGTTGCGGCTGCAACACAGTCCTTATCCTCCCTGGCAGCCTCTTTTGGAGGCAAATTGGGGCCCCAAATCAACGTTAGCAAGAAAGGAACTATATACATGGGTAAAAGGAGGGGGCGTAAGCCTAAAGCTGCGACTAATGCTGCTGCCAGTGCCCCTGCTGCCCCGTCTGAACCGTTCCTCTCCCCGGCCTCTGCCTCGCCCCTCCACCACCACCCCTCCCAGCCGGTCCAGTCTCAGCAGCAGTCGGAGGTCTTTCCCTCCCCAACTCTGTCCCAGTCCAGCAGGGCCCAGAGTCCAATCAGCGATGGTGGCTTTGTGGAGCCTGGGGCCGTGCACTTCCCACCACACTCGCACTGCAGCCACGCTCACCACGCCCATCATTCCTTCCCCCTGCCTCCTCCCTCCTCCCCGGTCCTCTCCGCCCGCCCCCTGGCTCCCTTGGGCCCATCTTCCTCCTCCTCCGTAACCCCTCTTCTGAAGAAGTCCTCGTGCCGTGGCCATCACCACCACCACTACCGCCATCAGTACCATTACCGCAAGCTGTCCCCGCCCCCGCCGCTGCTGCCGACATCGCCCGCGCACCTGAGTGAGCTGAAAGAGGCCACTCCCTCGCCTGTCAGCGAATCGCACAGCGACGAGACTGTGCCCAGCGACAGTGGCATTGGGACAGACAACAACAGCACTTCCGATCGGGGCGAGAAAGGAGGAGGAGGAGGTGGCGGGGCTGGGAACGTTGGCATCGCCCAGGGAGTGCCAGTGGGCATAGTGATGCCTGGGGTCGTGGGATCGGTGGCAGGGATGGGGTTGGGCGTCAGCCCCCGGGGTCGACGGAGGCACTCCTCCTCTGCACTGTTAGACCACCCGTCCCCGTCCCCTTCCCCCCTGGGCCGCGGAACATCGCCTGATCCCTGCAGGAGTCACCCGCCGCCCCCGCCATCGGCGCTGGTGGGACACAAGGAGAAGCACAAGCACAAGTGCAAGCGGCGCGGGCACAACTGCCCCGGGTACGACAAGCTGAAGCGGCAGAAGCGCAAGCGCAAGAAGAAGTACCTGCAGCTGCGCTCTCGCAGGCAGGATCCCGACTTCCTGGCCGAGCTTGAGGAGCTTGTTATACGGCTGAGCCAGGTTCGAATTGCGCACCGCAGCCCTGGAGCGGGAATGAACAGCAGCTTGGGGCTGGGGGGCTCTGGCTCAGGCGGGGTAGGTGGGGGGGGGCAGTGTGGGTGGAGGTAGTAGTGGAGGAAGCATTGGGAGCAGCAGTCACCCGCCTCCTCATCACTACCTGCACAGGGACCTGCTCCCCACCATCTTCAGGATCAACTTCAGCGGGTACTACTCACCGCACCCTGCCTACCCATGTGATTCCCTGCACTACGTGCGCAAGCCTGACCTGAAGAAGAAGAGGGGGCGCCCACCGAAGTTGCGTGAGGCGATGGCTGAGGTCCCCTTTGTCCACGGGCTCGGATACCCCCTGTCCGGAGCCGGGTTCTACCACCCCTCTTACAGCGTCCCCTACTCCTCAGCCCCCCTCGGGTTAAGCTATTACAGAGGGTACCCCCAGGCGACCGCCCTCTACCCCCACCCGCACCATCCCCAGCCCCATCCCCCCCCACCACACCCGCATCACTCCCCCTCATTCCCCCCTCCTCCTCCGCCTTCCTACGTGCATCACCACCCTCCGCACCTCCTGCTCAACCCTGCGAAATTCCACAAGAAGAAACACAAGCTTCTCAGGCAGGAGTTTTTGGGAGCGGGACGGACCCCCGTGCTGTACCCGGCAATGCCGCCCGAGCTGTCGTACGGCTGGCTCCACGAGCACAAACACAAACACAGGCACAAGCACCGCGAGCGGCGGGAGGAGGAAGGCGGTGTGGAGGGAGGAGGTGGAGCTCCCGGAGCCAGGCTGCCCGGAAGCAGAGCAATGGGCGGAGCCAGCGGGGGAATGATGGACTCACTGCGACGTTACCGGTACGGAAAGGATCCCGCAGTCGCAACCAGCGCTTCAAATCCGGGGAAGGCCCCCGCAGCCAATTCACCTTCCTCTTCCTCCTCATCCTCAGCTGATCGGTACAAACACAAGGACACCCCCCTTACCTGCCTGGGACCCTCATATTTGTCGTCGGCCGGGGGGGCCGGTGGAGCCAGGGGGCGTTCACATTTGGAGCCGTGGCTGAGGAGGGGTAGCCCTGAATCGGACTATGCTAACCTCTCTCAAAGCTCCAACCCCAACCAGGACTCTTTCATGGGGGGGCAAGCTGCGGACCTTGAGGGAGTTTCAGACAGCGAGGAAGAGGAACTTCACACTGCCCCGCCATTGTCTGGGCTCTCGCATATACCCACGCACCACACCAACCTTTTCACCTCCGCCCTGAGCAGAACGGTACAGACTGCAGGCAGGGGCAGGAGGGGTGGGGGCTCAGCCAGCACTGGGAGCTTCGCTGGACTGATGAACGATCGGCTATCATCGGGAGAGAGGAGAGACACAGGTAAGGAGTTACAGGGGACTCATTTTCTTCCTAAGCAAATGGATAGTTTTTTGACAGATTTTACCATGATGTGCTCAGCTGACCACATTTCATCTCCATACAATGCTGTCACTATGTATCATTTTGTATTATTGCTTAGGTGTTTCACATATATATTTTGTCAGTGTTGTCTGCATAAGGTTAATACTGAATGTAGTGGCAAAATATTTAGAGGTGTGTTCTGGATCACTTAAATTGTGCAGGCTGCTGTCTTTGTGAAATGTTGGCTTAATGAAAGTGGGTAGTCTATATTGTATGATGCTCTTGCTGAGTTGAAGCTAAATGGTAAAATAATTAAATATGGTTGTCATTTGTTGAGATACCAGTAATGGTAGTCATTGTCAGCAAACAGATCGTAGAGCAGTGTGTCAGGAGTCCATCCATGAGCATAATCAATAGTGTCCCATCTTAGCTGTGTGTGGAGTGTAGCGTAGCATGATCACTGCAGCCCAGTCAATAGGCATAATCCCAGTTGAGCATGGGATTACAGCTAAGGACATGGGGTCATCTGCAGGTCACAGTCTGGGAGGGGAGTGGGCGGGAAAAGCTTCAGCCAGTGAATGGTCAACTGAAAGCTGACAGCAGGAGGGATGGAAGGATGCAATAGGAGAAATGGGGTGAATGCTGGAGGAGTGTATTCTGGAACATATGAGCTGGGATGGAGAGAAAGAAGACTAATATGAGAATGATTCTATTCCAGTTAAAGCTTTTAATTCTTAAAGTGTGATTATTTTACTCCTTTAATGTGTGCAGTCACCATCAGTTAGTAAATAATCTCTGGCATTCTTACTGGTAGTAATTGTTTCCACTCCAACAGCTATTGGGATCTATGCTGCGCTGCTTTGAAATTTAAATGTGCCGAATTTGCTGAATTGTTATGACAGAATTTTCAGATATACACACCCAGTTTCGAAAAGTTGGCACAGTATGAAAAATACTAATGAACTAGAAAAAGAGTGAGTTGGGATGTTCATTTACCCTGTGCTAAAAGTCCTCAACAGCACGTTATTTTATACTCGACCTGTGCATTAAATTCTCATTTATTGAAATTATTTGATTGGCCTACTTAACCAGTGCATGAGATTGTTTGCTGAAAATATATCAGTGCCATGAAAAACGTACAGGTGAGGTATGTACTGTATTTGCAGCAAATTGAAGAATCTTTCCTCGCTTGCTTTTCCAGTGAGGCACGAGAGGAAATAAAGAAAAGCGCGTGATATTGTAATCCTGACGCGCACCACGTGCACGCGCCAAGCACTTAAGGGCAGCCATGCGTAAATGGGCAAAAACTGGGTTTTCTGTAGGGCCCGTGTGCACGCATGTGTTGCTCACGTAGAAGGCGTCAAACGGTACTTGCGCTCATCCTCAATCATCTTGGACCCCTCATCTCATGATCAATTTTGGTTGCTGTCCAGATTCTGTCACGTACAGGCTGTAACCAGATGTGGCGCTCTTGAGCTGCCATCGTCACTCGTGGCTGCCCTAAGCGGGGTCAGTCAGTGACAGTGCCTGTGTTCCATTGTCGGATAGACAGCCGACTGATTGTTGAACGGTGACAGTGCAAATGACGCACCACCTCTTGGCGGCTGAGATCTGCCCGTAACATGCCAAAGCCTCTTTTTCTCTCTCCTGTGTCACAAGCCGTTCCATTTTCTTGATGCAGTAGTATTTTTCGTTTTTTTTTTGTTGGCTTTATGTAGGCTATTGATCACACCGAAAAGAACAAGTCAAGTGTCACTGTACACATCGCGAACAGCTCAGTGTTTGTTATTACTGAAGTGCTTGGCGCGTGCTTGTGGTGCACGTCAGGATTACAATACCACGCGCTTTTCTTTATTTCCTCTCATGCCTCACTGGAAAAGCAATAAAAATCAATCTATTCTTCAATTTGCTGCAAATACAGTACATACCTCACCTGTGCGTTTTTAATGGCGCTGAGTATATAAACTTAATCTAAAATTGGAGGACTGCAAAAGATGCCAAAAAATTTATTACAGGGGCAGTTTGGGACTTTTGATAGTTTTGGAAGTTGTAATTATGTAAAACAGGCGATGTATAACAGGTGAGCTGATTGTCTTATGTTTTATGAAAGGAGTCTTTAAAAAATATCTGGGGCCTCAAGACCCTCTAGACCAGGGGTGTCCAATCTAATCCAGAAAGGGCCAGTGTGGGTGCTGGTTTTTGTCACAGTCCAACACTAACACACTTGATTCTACCCACCAGGGTCCTGATTGAACCCCTGATTAGTTAAAGGGGCAAAAAGCGAAATCGTTTCGCCGCTAGGTTTGCTGTTGTGCACTGCCTGTAGACCAAAACAAAGTGTGTCATGAGCCACACCTCCCTCTACCTCTGCTATTTTGCAGAATGACGGGCCAGTTTAAGTTTCTGCGGCGTTATTACTCAGTACATCGAACCTGAAATGCTCACGAAACTGCAGATTTGCGCTAATTGCAAATGTTAGCTGGCTGCCGGGCTACTCACCTAACACAACCGTAACGCCTGACCCAGTGCTGGGACCGAGCCCCTGACAACTCAAGCTCTGGACATTAACCCATGCTACGATTGCAACATTAAATTTAATTGAATCGACATAGCGGCATGTGCCTAACGTTACTGTAACACTAATTAAAGCAGACATTTGACTTAATGTTGTTAACTGTCCAGGAGATGAAGAGCTAGCTCCGAGGCAAATTGTAGCCCCTTTAGCTCAAGCAGTGCTCTCCACCTTGGAAATGCAAGGCCAATATTAATCCGGGTTCTGTCCCTTTCTTTATCTGACAACTTCTTCGCCAACGACCGTTGTTTCTTTAGAAGTAATTTCAGATCCTGCTCATCTTCAGGTGAATGTTTCGTTCCGCTCTCCGCCATTTTGCTTTTTAAAAAATACACGCTGCCACTGCTCACTGGCTGTATGAATGCATTCTCGGGAAGGAGGAGGCGGTGATTCACATGAATGTACATGAACGCGCAGCCGGACCGGGCTTGTAAACAAGGGGCTGGAGATCAACACAGAGAGGGGGTGTGTGACGTCCTGCTATACTCCAGATGAAATTACACCTCTCGTTCTTCACATAGCGATTTTTAATTCCTTCAATCTAGAAATGAGGCATTTCCGCTTATTGCCCCTTTAATTAGTGGAATCAGGTGCTGTAGCACTGCTGGCTAGAACAAAAACCTGCACCCACACCAGACCTTTATGGACAAGATTGGACACCCCTGCTCTAGACCAAATGTGGGTCAAGGCTCACCAATTTGCAAATGATTGCCTAAACTTATAATCCATAACTATGAGAGTGACGTTCCCAAAAAAGAGTCTGTAGGACTTTGGGCATTAGTGGATAATTAAAAGATGGAAGGAATCTGGTCAAATTTTGCTTCGTAAAAGTAAGGCCAGTAACTACTTCTAAAAGTATGTGATCTCTGATCCCTCAGAGATCAGTCTCTTAACAACTGTCATGTGACTGTAATGCATATTAAAACATGAGCTTGTAAATTATAGCTTTACTATTCAAAGCCAAAGCCATACACTGCAACTGTCTGAAGGACCGCCGACTTCTCTGGGCTTGGTGCCGTTTAAACTGGACAGAACCACAGTGGACCAGCTATTTTACGCGTCATCATTTCAAGTAGTTGTTGGAAAACCAGCCAACATGATCTTAGGACCAAAAATGACAAGCTGTTCTCAGTATCTGGTTAAGAAGCTTACATGTGTTATGGTATTGGGGTGTGTCAGTGCACATGGCATGGGTGACTTGCACTTTTGCAAAGGCAAAATTAATGCTGAAAGATATGTGCAAATTTTGGTGCAGCGTATGTCGCTATCTCAATGTTGTTTTTTCCTGGAACATCCCTGTATATTCCTGCAAGGCAGTGCCAAGCCATGCTCTACAAGAATTACATGCCTATGGCTGAACAGGCAAAGAGTGTGCGGGTACTATATTAGCCTGACTGCTGTCCTGATCTGTCTCCAATTGAGAATGTATGGCATGTTATGAAGCAGAATATTCAGCAACGAAGGCCTTTTACAATTGCGGGGCTGAAGACCTGCGTAATGCGGGAATGAGGGGAAAATCAGCTTGCAAGCCTTGACCAACAGGTGTTTCACCACTCAAATGCTCATTGAGAGCGATTAAAAGTCATGGTTATGTTAGATAGTCCTAAACAGCCAACTATGTCAAATGTTATGGACTCGAACTGTATTTTTGGTATATTTTCAATAAGCCAGTAAATTCATGTTGGAACATCAAATAATGTGTAGTTGCACTGTTTTCAACGTAGCAGAGGCTGAATGGCTTTATATAGCATTTCTCATAATTGGCCAGCTTTTTTGAATTGGGACTGTAAAAACGCAAAGATGAGCATGAACAGTTTAATATTTCAGAGTATATTTTTTACTCCTGCAGTCAAGGCAAATGACCTATTGCACAGAACCACGCTTGTTCTGTATACTATCTGCCGTTCAGATTTGCTTACTTGCATGTTATTCAGCGGCAGTGCCAGCATAGCTAGGAGGAGTTAACTTCCCTGTTGGGGCTGTATTGCATGCTCATGCATGTGTGAGCTCACTTTGTGTTTGCTGGCGCACAGCAGCTAGCCTAAAGCTGTTGCTGCTGAATACTCTGCTTCTGTTTGAAGTGAGAATGCTTTGTGACAGCGTGAAAAGAGCAAAGAGAGGCCGGAGCAGAGAGTGAGGCAGCATTGAGGGCAGGAAAGGGAAGGATGGATGGAACGTGGATGGATGATATTTGGTCCAGAAAAATTTTTGGCTGGAATGTGCCAACTAACCGGATGTATACGTGCCCTCAGACCTCGACCCATCCCTCAATAGCATCCCATGCTGACATTTCTGCTCCTTTTAGGGCAGGGTGACCCAACCCTGTTCTTGAAGATCAACTGTCCTTAAGGCCAGTGTTTCCCAACTGTGCTTCTCGAGTACCTCTACCCTGCACATTTTAGATGTCTCCCTGACCTTACATACCCAATTCAAATTGCTGAGTACCCTTCTTATGACGTGATTAACTGAATCAAGTGCATGAACTCAGAGAGACCTCTATTATGTGCAAGGCAGGGATACTCCAGGATCAGGATTGGGCGACAACACTCTAGGCCAGTGGTTCTTAAATTCCATCTTTGGGGACCCCTGTGTGTTTTGGTCTTTGTTCCTACTGCAGTGATAATCTTGTAATTTTAACAAAGTGTGAATTTTTCTAAACTAGCGGCTTATACTGCGCTATTACTTTAACTCATGAATCACATTTTGTCAGAAATAGCTATGCATGCCAAGAGAAGTATATCTTCAATGGGCTTGTAGTTCTTGATAAAATTTTGAACAGTAGATTTCACCATGCATATAATTGCATGAAAAGTAGGGGTGGGGGAAAAACTCGATACAGCATAATATCGCGATATTTTGCAGGACGATATTGTATCTATTCAGAGACCCCTAGTATCGTGATTTCATTACATAAATTCCTAAGAAATGTTGCAAATACAAATTCAACTTTTGGGTAACAGAATGATAAAAATCAATTGACTTTTCAGTCCAGATCAGTGCTGAGATGGTACTAAGTGCTCACTCTTTTGTCAGGTCACCATAGCAAAGGTGTTACACTCAGGAGATTTAGCCAGAAGTTGGCTAGAACAAAGATGGAGGATGGAGACTTGCAACCAGAGAAATATTGCAATATCGCAATAATCTTGTATCGTGACTCAAGTGTCATGATGATATCATATCATGGGGCCCCTGGCCATTCCCACCCCTGATGAAAAGGGGTAAATTCTCTGTAACCAATGAAATTAAAGACTGAATTCAGTCAGCAAGGTGCTAATTGGTATGTACACCCGGCCACCAATTCTAAGATAATGAAGAATTCAACGACAGTGCTAGTGATAATTAGGCCCACCTATATTGTGTTGAAGGAGAAGGATTTAAAGCAAATTTGCATATTCAACAATTAAGCAAACTTGGTTACCTGTTAAGTTGTTCAGTTGGCCAGTTAACTTTATTCATTTTTTTATCTGTTTTTATGTAGTTGTTTGCCTATAGTGCAATAAGCACAATATAAAGTTAGGGAATTATGTTGCATTGAAAACAGCGTTGGAGTGATGTGATTGTAAGGTTACACCTCCTGTCTTCAGACTCACTGGCCTGTTAAGACCCGGACCGCATTATTCAGCTCCTCAATCATCGCATGCACATGTTACTCATTTCCACTGTGTGGTAGTATTGTGCTATTTAAGACCGAGCTTCGCACTTGTAGGGCTTTTCCACTACCACCTTCTCGGCTCTACTTGACTCAACTCTACTCGGTTTTTAGGGTTTTCCATTAGGTGTCAGTACTTGGTACCAGGTCCTCTTTTAGTACCTACTCGGCCGGGGTTCCAAGCGAGCTGAGTCGAGGCAAAAATGTGACGTCAATAGACTGCAGGCCACTGATTGGCCAGGCGATCCTTGAAAATATGTCTGATCGGTATAACCCGACTGACCCATCAAATTGCTGCGACCGAAAAGTGTTTTTCTGGTGTTTAAAAACCATCCCAGAATATTATGTGTGTGCATAATAAATACAACCAAGTCCATCCTTGCACTTGAGTCCGGTCCTCAGCTTCCTGTCCTCCGTGCTCATCATCAGTGTGCGAAGCACAACCCTTACAGTGATTAAGGAAAGCAAATAATCTCTGAACAACAACGCACCAAGATAATGACAATGCGCATTTTGATACAAATTTTGCCATTGCAATTGTGGCTGGAATGAAAACCAGAACACAAAGGGGACTTTCAAGACCAAGTTTGAGAACCACTGCTCTTTGCCTTCATTTTACATCAATGTTCTATTTCTGACTCTACAAAGTAGTTTCTAAACAAGGCCACTTAGGGCCTGTGCAAACGTACTGGGGTATTTTTTGAAAATGTAGCATCTTCTATTCATTTTGGCCTTAGGTCCATGTCCAAACTGTGTTTTAGGTTGCTTAAAGTGGACCTTTTGGACTTTACCTTTTCCATGGGGAAAAATTTCAAGAAAAGCCTTTCTCACTGTTTACCTGTGGACAGAAAAAAATAGAGTTTTTATTTCATGACATTAGAGTGTGTGCTCTTTATTTAAAGTTTTTCAGCCTTATGATTGGCCTGCATAGGTCTTGCGTGGAATTATATCATCGCTGCCTGTTTTACATGCTGACAGCGCCATAGTTGTGTTTCTGCATGTGCAAGGAGATTTTTTTTTGAAAAATAAAGGAGGGAAAACCCAGTTTGTTTTTCAACACCATGTGGACGCACATGTGGACTAAGCCTGTCTGCTGAATATAATATGCTTTGTGAGGATTATAGAAAAGGCCTCTAGGATAGTAGATCTATAGGAACAGGATCGGTCACATCTGCTCTAGCTGTTGAGTGAGGCGTGTTTTGGTAGGGTTGGTGCTGGGCTGGGCAACTCCAGTCCTGGAGGACTGTAGTGTTCGCAGGCTTTTGTGGACTCCTTTCAATCAGCAGGTAATTAATGCCTGATTAACAAGGTGTATGGGCTCCTTAGGCAACCAGTGATTTAAAGGTCCCCCATCATGTCTCAAGGTGCATAAGTCATTAGTCATAACAAGCCATTCCTGTGATGCCATAAGGGGGAGGGACCATCCAGAGTACACAGTTATAAACTGGCACCTTTTTTGTCAGTTATTTCAACTGTAATTATATCCCCGAAATACGAGTTTCTGGGATATCATGGTTTCGCCCCACCCGCCACCACCGCGTCCAGGATTTTAGCCGTTAGCGCGATAAATCACAAAATACTTTACATTGGCTTCTCATTTTTAGGTTGCCGGCCGTAGGCCAGTAACCTATTGTCGTCACTTTGCGTCCGGCGGTGTCGTCGGCGTCGTCCGTTTAAAGCCATATCTCAAAAACGCTCTGAGGATTTTTTTTTTTTAATTTGGGGATGTGATCAAATGGGTCATCAAGTTAATGCACGAGCAAAAATTTTTTTGATTGAATCGTTCATTTAGACTTGGCGGCCATTTTTATGTCGAAAATGGCCATTTTTGGCACTTAGGTGCAATTTTCTCAAAAACTGTCGAATGAATTATTTTTTAATTGCAGCTATGGAATCAGTATTATGACCTGCTTCAACAGTGCAAATGGCGTTTTGATTGAATTGCTCCTTCATAGCGCCACCTAGTCAACGTGTCTGGACTTATTCATTTTTCGGGGTGTTTTGGCAAAAAAAAAGTGCTGTAACTTGCTTATTATTGCATTCATAGTTTAGGTATGCACTGAGCATGTACAGCATATCATGCTTGCCGCGCGTTGTCGGTTGGTCGAATTTGACCTTGAGCCGAAAGGTCAAGGCCAAATGGCAAAAATGTGCTATAACTCTCTTAATATAGCATTTAGAGCTTAGGTATGTATGAGGCATCTATAGGGAATCAGGTATGCCGAACATTATGAGTCAGTCACATTTGACCTTGGGCCTCAAGGTCAAGGTCAAATGGCAAAAATGTGCTGTAGCTCTCTTAATATAGCATTTAGAGCTGAGGTATATATAAGGCACCTATAGGGAATCAGGTTTGCCAAACATTATGAGTCAGTCACATTTGACCTTGGGCCGCAAGGTCAAGGTCAAATGGCAAAAATGTGCTGTAGCTCTCTTAATATAGCATTTAGAGCTGAGGTATGTATAAGGCACCTATAGAGAACCAGGTTTGCCGAACATTATGAGTCAGTCACATTTGACCTTGGGCCTCAAGGTCAAGGTCAGATGGGAAAAATTTGCTATAACTTGCTTAATTAGAGCTTAGATGTGTATGAGGGCCTATAGGGAATCATGTATGCCAATCATTCTCGGTTGTTTGAATTTGACCTTGAGCCGAAAGGTCATGGTCAAATGGCGAAAATGTGCTATAACTCTCTTAATATAGCATTTAGAGCTTAGGTATGTACACTGCAAAAAATGATAACTTGTTTTAAGAAAAATTGTAACTTGTTCTAAGAAAAAAAAAAACTTAAAACAAGTTACTATTTGACTTGACAAGTGAAATTTACTTACCCCATTGGCAAGCTAGCAAAAATTACCCCAAAACAAGAAATTTTTTTTGTCTAACTAAGAAAAATGGTGATAGAAATAAGTGTTTTAAGTCTGAAAATAAGTAAATTCATCTTACGTAGTATTTTTATCTTATCATTTTTTGCAGTGTATGAGGCACCTATGTAGGGAATCAGGTATGCCGAACATTGTGACTCAGTCACATTTGAACTTTGGCCTCAAGGTCAAGGCCAAATGGCAAAAATGTGCTATAACTTGCTTAAAATGACATTTAGAGCTTAGATATGTATGAGGCACGTAAAGGGAATCATGTATGCCAAACATTCTTGGTTAGTCGAATATGACCTTGAGCCTCAAGGTGAAGGTCGCATGGGAAAAATGTGTTATAACAGCTTAGTGTGGCATTTAGAGCTTAGGTATGTGTGAGGCGCACCTATAGGGAATCATGTAAGCCAAACATTCTCGGCAAGTTGAATATGACATTGGGCGTCAAGGTCAAATGGCCAGGGGTGTAAAGTCTGGGTTCAGAAAGTGAAAATCCTCCCCAGAACTTTATTCCAACCACCTGGATTTACTTTGGACAGGAGATAGAGCCAATATGAGTGATCGGTTCATTCTATGGGATGGAGAAAAACTTGGCAGGACTTTTACTGTCTGACCCCTGGATTTTACAAAATGTGCTATAACTCGCTGAATATGGCAATTAGAGCTCAGGTATGTTTGGGGCACCTATAGGAAACCATGTATGCTGAACATTCTTAGGCAGTCAGTCGAATTTGACATTGGGCCTCAAGGTCAAGGTTACATGACAAAAATGGCCCATAACTTGTTTAATATTGTTTTTAGAGCTTAGGTATGTTTTGGGCACTAATAGCAAATCATGTATGCTGGTTGTTTTCGACATATTGGATTTGACCTTGGGTAACAAGGTCCAGGTAATGGCAAAAACAGCCTAAAAGTCCTTTAATATTGGCTTTAGATCTTCGGTATGTATTGGATACTAATGACAAATTTTGTATGCTGGTCAAACACACCATATTGGATTTGACTTTGGTCTTCAAGGTCAAGGTCATGTGACAAAATCAATCTATTTATTTCCTTGTTTAATAATGTCTTTAGAAATTAGTATGTATTAAGCACTAACCCATTCATAATTAAAATTTTAGCGGGCATTGTAACCGTACGATCAACCTTTTTTCGTGATCAATTGCGGAAATAAAAACTGGTCAAAATCCATTTTTGGATGTTTGTTCCTGTTTGCATCATGGAATAGAAAGAATAATACCGATTAGACCCACTCGGTGGCAGTGTTGTGTAAAAAAAATTATTGTCTGAAAGCAGAGCAAGAACCAGAAGTGAATTGGGAAGGTGGCGCACGTCACAAATTGACAGCAGACGACAGTAAAAGTCCAGGTAAGAAATAAATCTAATCGGATTTCATGATCTAGACTTCTTAAAGATTATATTTTTGCTAAATGGCAGAAACGTGACAAAAAACGTTGCTGTCTGTCACTCATAAAAAAGTATGACTGCTCTGTCGAGTTGCCAAATAATGGTAACAACGTTGTAAAACCCCTTTCTCACTGAGCTGCATTGGCCCGTGGAAGTGTGCGGATGAAACAGTTCTCTTGTTTCGCAGAGAAGCGCATATACGCCGTGAATTGATTCGCAGTGGTACGGGACCGTTCGCCATCACCGCTGACAGGTTTAATTTTTTCGCGGATGTCCGAGCTGGAGCTTTTTAACGCCAGTATCGTGTAGACGTGTCGCTTTCGCAAGAATTCGTGTTGGCTTCCTGCTGAATCCGCGGACTGATGCTAGTTACTTTCCTCCTGTTGGGGCTATAACTGCCGGCAACCTTCAGGGCCCTCGGCACTCTAGTTTGCATATGGGTAGATATGGTAGAGAGGATGAACTGATTAGATTTTGGGCAAGTATGCACTCCTAGGTTTTCCACTAGGTGGCGCTACATATTGAAAAAAATCAGTTTTTTAACCATATCTCTGGAACAATTACTTACGCAGACCTCAAATTTTCCTATATTGTAGGTCTAGTAAAGGGGAATCTTATAAAGGGGGCTTCGAGGATTGGGGAATTTCGGGGATATACCCCTTGCTGTCGGCCGCCGACAGCGTAGGCCTAGTTTTACAATGCGTTTGTGACAGAGGTTCCATATATGTAAACTATAAACCACAGTTCAATGCGCGCCGGACTCTACTTAAAATTAAAATAACAAGGAGGCAATGCATTCATTTAACTGTTAATTCAGTCAATTTATAACAGAGTAATTAACCCCTTTGCACAGAAGACAAATCTGGCAATCAACCCATCCACAAATACTGTGCATATTCACGCCAGGTGGTGTCGTGGTAGTTTCTCCAATGCATGCGGGGACAGATTGTCGACACTGCATGCTGGCCGGTGTTCTGACAAATTATACTGCCTGGTCAGAAAATACTACTGCTTCGCAAAACAACCACAGTTTTTGTTTTTGCCTTAATATTAAAATATGAATAAGCCCACATTAGCAACTTTGATATTTGTTAGCTTGTTATAACATACGCACATATATTGAGCCAGCTAGCTATGTTTGTTCAAGGTAACATGCTGCATGCCATTATCATACGATGACTAACAGTTACATTTTCCAGCTAAGCAAGCGGGAGCATGTCAAAAGGCACAATTTAAAAAATGGCTATTTTTAAAGGAGGATTATCACGCTTACCTGTTTCGACCTGTATTAACTGCACTGAAGTTCAACAGCACCCGCTTCAAGTATTTCCGCAAGATAATTAGTCCTTTCCACGTTATTGGCGATAATTCGGGAACGTGTGCATTGTCACGCTGGCCATCTTCTGTTTAGTGTCGTTGACACAATCGTATGCCTGACAATGCAGCATTTTCAAAGCGATTTCGGATTGTTCACTGACGAGAAAATCTCATTAAATTGAATGCATGGCCATGATGCCTGGAAGCGCCAGACCGGCGCTGGCGTCATGATCTCGCGCCCCAGAATCAGATCGACAGGTGCTACGGAAAATAATGGCGCTGCCCAATGGGCTCAATTAAATTCGATTTTTTCGTCAATTAGCCAACTGAGCTATATGAATGCAGTTTAACTAGCAGGAGATTAACAAATTGAAATAACAGGAGGGCAGAATTTTTTTGATGATAGTCCTCCTTTAACATCCATGATGATATTTAAGATATGACCGTGGAAACAGTGGCAAGATTGTGTGGTGTTGGTGGGCCAGTAGGTTGCGATCTTCCCTGAATAATCCCCAATGCCCCAGTGCAGTGATGGGGACACTGTACTGAAGGAGACGCCGTCTTTCAGATGAGACGTTAAACCGAGGTCCCGACTCACTCTGGGCATGAAAGATCCTCTGACACTCTTCGACAAGAGTAGGGCATTCCCCGGTGTCATTGCAAAATTCCCAACCTGGCTCTTTCAATCTCCCACCTAATTATCCCCTGATCTAATTGGCTATGCAACTTGTCCTCTCCCTCACCACCTCAACCCCCCAGGGCTCCCTTGAAAAAGAGATATCAATCTCAACAGGACTTCCCTGGTGAAATAAAGGTTAAATAATTTCTTTTTTTTTTTAAATTGTGGGTTTGGTGTGCTGGAACTGGAACGTAGCATACCTTGATTACCAAGTTAGCACAAATCGATATGCTATGTGTTTGATGAACGTGAATTTTCGACAGTTTGGGGACGATAAAATGATTATCCCTGTCAGCACTAGCATGGAACTCCTCTGTGTTTCAATATCCTTCTTGAATCACAGGCTTTCAGCGCTGCTACCCCTATGGCATCCGCATTATCTACCATTCTTGTTTATACCTCTCCCTATCAAAGTGGTGATACATTTAATTTTGGGTTTCAACGGGAGTGACGTTTTTTGAAGGGAATTTCCATGAAAACCAGGAAGCGCGTGGTATTTGAGGTTAGATATGCATACCCCTATTTAAGGCTTCATTATGAAATAACTTAATTCAAACAAGACCCTTGTAGCATCTAGAATACCAACTTACTCCAATTTATTTTCATAAATTTAGTAGAGAATAAGGGCCGCAAACACAGAAAAGAATCATCATGAAAATTAGACATTGAAGTCGAAAAAAAAAAACATGGAGATTTTAAAAAATGGCTCTGAGGTAAAACAATACATGTCTGGGATCATAAACTCCTTGACCACAAGTGTGTTACATCCGAGTGTGACATTCAAAGTTATGAACTGAATATGAGTTATGAATTTTCTAAACAACCAAACAGCATCTTGTAAGGCCACAATGCGGCTCAAAGTTTATGTCACCTTACATACTGGAAAAACTGACCATTAGTGGTAATTTTGCTGAATAAAATTGCCTCAAACCAGTTTAAACCAATTCTTTAGCATCAATAATCATGGAATGAGCCTTCAATCACGCATTCACGCTATGCAAGAGTCAAAAATTTGTGACACCTTTAAATTGTTTTAAAAAATTTGTTTTTAGTGTTTTTGTTTATTACCCATATTTTCACCTCAGGATGCTGGTGGTAATGATTTTTTTGTTCTCGTTGCCCACAGCAGTATTTTTCAATAAATTTTTATGAAGAAATTTTAGAGAAGTAGGACCCCTTTTAGATTAAAGTGGTGGTATAGAATCACTGCACACTACTGTAGGCGGGGATGGACAGCAGTGGTCACCAATAATGTTTCAATGGAAACAACCAAAATCATGATAATCATTTAATACAAAAAAAAAATTCAGCAAAATCAAGGTTTTATGATTATTGACATTCTTTATTTAGTACTTAGTGCAACCCTCTCTGGCAAGGATAACAACATGGAGTCTTTTCCTGTAATTTTTGACAAGGTTAAGGCATGCATTTTGGGGGACTTTGGACCAATCCTCTAAGCAGATTCTTTCGGGATCCTTTACATTCTTGTGTTTGCGTTTATCAACTGCCCTCTTCAAGTCTGCCTACAGTTGAGTGGATCCTAAGGAATGCATTTTACTCTACTACATTTAAAAGATGTAAAAAAAGATGTAAAAAGTATACTTTTACTTCGTTACTTTGACACTGGCCACTTCGTACCTCGTTGCAAATTAAAATATGAATGTAATTCATCATTTAAGGATTATCTGAATGCGGTGTGTTTGAGAAGAACAACAGTCCTCGGCAGGGTATCTTAAGCACTTTGTGCAGATCGTGTCTGCCAGCAGACATGGAGCTGCAAACTTATGCACGCAGAACAATATTGTATCACTAGATGGCACTCCCGGATCAGTTATTGAATATTCACAAGCAAGCCGAGCTCGAACACGGTTTAGAATGGACGAGTTCACTCCAATCCCTGTTTTTCAGGAGTTGCCTGAATTAAACTCCTCAGCTAAGCCTGATGTGCAAACTACTCGATATACTTGCCCATAGTATCTATCCAGCAGTTCAAAAAAATTATCTCTTGATACATAAAAAATCGTTGTCCCCTGTAGCAACCACTTCAGCTACAGTGAGCTAATGGTATCCCAATTAGTAGTTAAGAAAAATCAGTTTTCTGAAGCAAAAATTCGACATGGTATTGATACTATGTAATTCTACTAACAATTATAGTCAATCATAGTGGTTTTTTTTTAAACTGCCACTAAACTCGAAGAAGAAGAACTAGAAGCAAAAGAAGGAGAAGTATACAAAGGAGAGACTGCCTGTTTGTTTTATGAATACTGTATCTTTCATTCACCTGAAAATTGATTAAAGAGCACGAGGAGCAGCGCCGGCGCTAGAACCGGGAATTGGGGGGGCACAGGCACGTCCCTTGATGACAAGAATTAGTCCTGGCGAGTTCTCAATCATTTTCCTTTATTGACGCGTTTTCCAATTATCGTAATTAGCAACTGAAGACACGGTTTCTCTCCATATGCGATCTAACAGCGATGAAATCATGGGCTAAATTCAGTACAGAAAAATAATTTACTTACCAATAGGTTAATGCTTTGCGTTGATTGAACTAGTCCGCATTCCAATGAAATATTGCCTTTCACTCTCGGTATTACGTGGGTTGATAAAAAAAAAGTGGCACTTGGCAGTTAAGTAGGCTATAAAAGCATGCGGCTCAAGCTATTTGCGCAGGCATGCAATTTTGAATAACATTGATTTAAATACAGCAAATACGCGTCCAGATGAATGATTGTCGTCTTACCTAATCGGGGAGAACAAGCAGCACCTGTTAATTGTGGAGTGCTCTCGGAGTGAACCTTTTGTTAATCATGAAAATGACTGAGAACAGGTCAGGACTAATAATTGTTTTAACCGGATGTTTTGTGCACCCCAATTATCAGTTCTGGTTCCGCCACTGTACCGAATTTTGCCCATGATTTCATCGCTGTTAGATCACATATGGAGAGAAACCGTGTCTTCAGATGCCAATTACGATAATTGGAAAACGCGTCAGTAAAGGAAAATGATTGAGAACTTGCCAGGACTAATTATTGTCATAAAGGGACGTGTCTTTGACCTCCCCAATTCCCTGTTCTAGCGCCGGCCCTGATGAGGAGAGAACAATGCATGGTTGCTTTGCTTCTTTCTATGCGTACTATGAAAAATACTTTGTGCACTTTTGATTCTTAAGTATATTTTTTCACAGGATACTTTTGGTACTTAAGTACATTTAATGTGAGCTACTTTAGGACTTTTACTCAAGTAATTTTCTTATGGGTGACTTCAAATTTTACAAAAGTAACTTTCAGTTATGGTACTTCTACTTTTACTTAGTTATTTTTTTCCAGTACTTTGTACACCTCTGTTGATATCTGCATAAAAGTGGAACATTTGGTGAATTATGCCAATGTTTTCCTTGCATGTCTGGCCGATGAGAATGCACTTCTCAGTGTAGTGGACATCACTGTGTATTGAGTCTGTGTTACGTATGGATTGAACTTTGTCACACACCACTGGTTGTTTACATTCTTTTTTTGGTTACATCTCATTTTTTTAATTGTTTTAATAGTTCACTTCTTATGCAGAACTAAATTAATTTGTCATTTGAAATATCAAAACAGATTCCTCAATGTTGTTCCGTACGTAACAGAACTACAGAGGACACAATGCTACCTGGTGTCCATGTTACGCACGAAACATCTCCAAATACTGGCAGGTTGTGTGAAGATGAACCATTTTTTACTTCTGAACAAGATAAGACCATTTGAGGGTGACAAATGGGACACAGTAAAGTGGCATTAGACAGATTTTACATTGATGTGTTCTTGTGAAAGAGGTTCAAATTATAGATAGTCAACATCTGCCCAATTAACTGACTCGACATGTTGAAATTCTTATTTTTATTGCAGACTTTTCCATCCTTTTTTCTGAATTTTCAGAAGTAGTGTTGTTTCTTAACAAAGTGCTGTGATGTGTATGTGTTGAATCCATTTTCAAAGGTTTCCTTCGACTCCTTCTGCTGTTAGTTTGGTGTCCAGGTTACATACGGATTTTTCTCTGTTCATTACTAATAAATGCGCTGTTATGTGCATGAAATAGTTCTTGTACTGTCTTTATAGTAATTACTCATATATCTATGGTAAATCTTGAAGGAAATGCACTGAAATACACATGAATTGTGGCATTTTGAATTTTTTACCCCAGTGTCCCACTTTTAGGTACCAGTTTCAGAGAGTGACTCACCTTAGGGAAACAGGAAGTGATGAAATGGCTCAATGTACTTCCATAAAACTTAGATAAAACTTGAAGAAGTGCAATTTAATACCTGTTTTAATTTTGGTAGATGCTATTTACAATAATCTTTAAGGGTGCCATTAATTGTGGATCCTTGATTTGGAGGAAATTGATTTTTAATTAAATCAGTAAATGATTCTGGTTGGTTTTACTAGAACATTAATATCATACAGTATTTTTCACATTATTTAGAGTTTCTCTATAAACATGTTTGTTCAAATTTTTTAAACTATGGTTTGTGCATTGCCAGTTAGGGGTGCTAGTAATTTTGGGGCCCACTGTATATTCAGAATTATAAGCAAAGGCTGACGGTTACTGATAATAACCAATGTGACTAACTAGCTGCAACATTATGATAATCATGGCAAACGGAAAATAAAATTGGCTAGCTAGCTAACTAACAGAAATGCTCTGACAATAGGCCTACTTACCCATTGAGGAGAAAGACTTCTCTTGATCGACTTCCTCCTCCAGAGAACCAGAGCTATCAGGCTCAAGGAACCCTCCAGTCCTCTCCTACTCACAGTCACTCCCAGTGCCATGTTCGTATCACTTTTTCTTCTCGTAAGAGTAATCCGAACACTCCTGAGTTGCGTAAAGTAGCGTTTCTTTCAATGTGTCTCGTCATTCAAATTCGCAAAATTCATAAGATGTGACCTAACTTGCTTACATTAGGGTTGTATACTTTTTCTGGTGACTCTATCAATTTTTGTCAATTACCGTGGAAAGTTTGTACTGTCCTCACCTGGATAAAACACTTGTCAATTAACAGATAATTACCGGGAAAGTTTCTTGTGGGCGTGAACTACAGCTGTGCTTTTACATAGATTAAAGTCAGCGAGCGGTAATATGACCGTATTTCCTGGAGAAATTGTTTGAGGTAGGGATGATAACAATTTATCGATGATCGACTTAAGTCGATAAGACTTTGCTCAATCACAAGAGGTTTAATCGATCTATCTAAATACGGATCTGAAATATAAATAGCAACAGTCTCATATTACATTCCCGCAGCTGTCAGAGGACTGTTTCAATGAGCTGTCAACAGAGGGCGCGATGAAATTCTGGTGGAAAATACATAATATGTTGCTGTAAAAGAAAGCTTTGCTTGAGGGGAAAAATACAAGGGGGTAGGAATACACCCGGAAGTGGACATTCACTTGAAAGCTCGGGAAGATGGCAGATGTTCACCTAGCGGTGGCTTTTCCATTCACCCCATTCATTTTGTCTGACTTTTGACATCAAATAACTTTACACTAAAAACATTATGAGCCCTCATGTCAGCGACAATATTTTCTACAGAGAAACTACATTTTGTAGCAGACTTCTTTACTTCGTATGTAGCATTATGGTCTAATAATAAGCATTTTTAGCCGTTGGCACCAGGCTAGGCTAAAAGTGGCATGAAATGCCGGTGACTTTTGGTCACACAGGAGGTAAATAACCGTACTGTTTAGACCAGAAGCCCATTGACGAATCATAGACAGTAGACGATTGAGCAGACGCTGTCATGGTTTAGTCCCGCCGGATGCAACATGCAATCTGGCGGGCACTGGGACCATGTACTCAAAAGGAGAAGAAGGGACCCACTCGCACAGGCTGGTAAGAGAAATAGAAAGACATTTAATAAATATACTTTTAAAAGAGACAAAGCAACTGGGGAGCAGCAGCAACACATACGGGGCTAAAATACCAGAATGCAGCTGCACTGCCAATTGGCAGTGCAGCTCTTAAATACTCTAAACTTCACCTCCAGTTCAACAGGCAGCAGGTGTGGCTCGTTGAAGTGGAGGCGAAGACAGCAGGAGGGGGAGGGACTGCAGGGCAGAACCATCACAGACGCAATCGCTTGCTCGCTGGGAATTATGTGTAGGGTGCATCTACCAGACGAGTTACCGCTTCTCAGGACGTTGGTTTACGTCACAAAACGTCAGCGAGCTGACTTTGAGCCTGCGCAGTAGGCGTGGTGCTCAACTGAAAACTCGTTCAATTGAACTTCATCGCTCTCCTGTTGAGAACAGTGCCATCCCGCCGTCCACTTCTTTTACTCTCTATGGAAAAATACATTTGGCATTGTTTTTTTATAGAGTTTATGTGTTTTTTTAATGATTAATCGACGGATTGGTCAGTAACCAATGATCCATTAAGGGAGGTGTTTGCAATTTGCATCCCTAGTTAGAGGAGATATCTGACCACTGAATCCGGTGAGTGACATATCTATGCGTAAATCAATGATAGGGTACTATGTGTTTTTTAATATCTGATGGTTATAACGGACAGTAAAATGATATAGTATCAATACTTTTAATTTTTGCTTCAGAAAGCTGATTTTTTCACTAAATTGCCATACCTTCAGGATATTGTGTCTTTAGCTTGCTGCTACAATGGAAACCACATTTTTTTGTTGTGAAAGATAATTTTTATTGACTGCCGGATGGATGCTATTGGCAAATATGTTGAGCTGTTTGCAGATCAGGCTTGGTTGAGCAGCTTAATTCATTCAATTCCTGGGCTACAGTGGTGGGACTTAAAACTCCTGTATTCTGAATAGTTCACGGGTACTGCTTACTCGTGACTATTCAGTTGACATTTTGGGCTGACTGCATATTGTTTGGATACTGCAACTGAATGCATCAGATGAGCAGGCCCATAAACTTAATGGTCTACAATCTGCATGTCTTCGCAAAGGGGTTAAGGGGCTGATTAACTGCTTGGCTGAAGTATATCAGTCCCTCTTGCTTCTGGGCTATCACTTCATCATGTGATGTCACAAATAAACAGATTTTGAAATGTCTTGTAATAGCTTATTGGCTGTGCACCTGGTGATATGATAGGGAGCTTTAATCACTCATGCAGAAACACAGCAAAAACTTTCAGAACCTGCTGTAAAACTTGAGGATCATACTCACCCATCCCTGGGTTGGAGAAACTGATTACTGCATGATTGGTCTCCAGTAACAATATTTTCAGTTTTGTTTGAGCGCAAACTTGGTCTTCATGCTAAAATGGTGCAGTATCTGATAATTTGAGCATATCATGTGAGCTGGGGAAAAGTCTAAACAACCTAAACAGCTGTGTGATCGAGGCCAGTGGTTCTCAAACTCCATCCAGGAAGATCACTTTGTATGCTGGTTTTTGTTCTAAGCACAACTGCAATCCCAGAATTTAAATCAGTTGATGATCATATTATCCCCTTGGTATCTAATACAGCGGGATAGCAATCAGCAAGTCCGTCTGTCTCTACATTGTCCATTCTTACATTTGTCTGTTTTTTCGTTTTCGGTTATTACCGAAGAACCATTCCATATTTTTCATAGAAACTTTTTTCTACAAATAACAAATACTGGAGTGGTGCCTTTTGCTATTTTTGAATTTTTCAATCGATTGACAACATGGTGGTGCTATTACAGCGAAGTTAAGGTTTTGTCCCTTAACTTTTGAACTGTTGCTCTCAAGAACACGTTTTCTGGATTCTGCGGGTCCTCACGAATCTATCCATATAAATCACACCCATTAGCACGTGTACATTGACCGCTATTTTAAAGTGTCCCTTCCATACACATCCCAACATTTTGTGTTAATCCCCAATACCCTGCCATCGTATTCATACCATTATTTGTGGGAAAAGTGCCTTGAATCGCTTATTTGATGACCTTTTTAACATCACTGAAAGGCAGACTGAGAAGACAGGCGAGTTCCCTCATGAATATCCGGCGTTTAAATGAGCTTCGCGCTGATTGGATAATTCAGCTACATTCCTGAATATTCAATATGTAAACAGCCCCAACGCCCTACTGGCCCAGAGCCTACAACCATAGATGGTGAAAGGCAACAGATTTTACAGGTGGCATAGTAAGACTTCAGCGAAGCAATGGCTACACAAAGTTCACAAATATTGCCATATACATATATGACCCCGAATCTGAAGAGGAGGCCAGTGCAATGCAGGAAATGCCATCAACCCGTGAAACAATGGATTACCAATAGTGGTAATTTTACCAGCCTATCTAACAAATTAGACGAAATGTCTCGCAGCAGCCCTCTCGATTGCAGAGCTACCAACCCCAACGCATTTGGCTCAAGTCTCACGCTTCTTAGTAGCATTCGCGTTCCTGTGCTGTAGTCGGCAATTATTCAATTAATGCGCATATAAGAGATTATCTTGCAGAATTACAGTCATTGTGCATGAAAGTTTATCAGTTTCACGCGCATCACGGTTCATTTCCCCAGTAGTGACATGGAAATCGATTATGACTGGAATTCTCACGCTTTTCTTTACTCAGGAATTGGAAGCAATGGAATGGCATAAAGACATTTCAAATTGTCTTATTCCATTCAAACAAACTAAACGATCATGAAACGCATGCATTGCTTTCAATCCCCAAGTAAAAAAAGCGCAAGAGGTCCAGAGTCATAATCGCTTTCCGTGTTGCTAGTGGTGAAATCCACCGCTACGTTAGTGAAACTGAAACTGCCATGCACAAGGACTTCAATTGCGCGTAAGAATCTCGTTAATATACGCGCTGATTGAACAATTGCTGACTTCGGTGAATATGTCTCGAAAATACGTGAGACTCACGCCGTATGCGTGAGAATGCGAAGAAAGTTGGCAGCCCTGCAATTAGGCTATTGATTTTTCAAACCATTCTAAAAGTGGCCTAGCTCTCGGAATAGCCTACCCGGATGGGCTTTCGTGTTAGTAGCCTATGCATCTAGCCCCAATGCATCATCCCAAACGCAACGAGACGGATGTCTCGTCATTTGCAATTGCCAATAGGTCACCTATATCCCTGCCTGTGATAACCCAGCTAAAGTCATTTTCTGGTTATGAACAGTTTTTTAAAAAAAAGATACACAAAGTCATTCTACATCATGTAAGGAATATTCCGTGAAAAAAATCTAACTGATATCTCTAATATTGACTGAGGGAGGTCATTTCAAAGTTTTGGCAGGCATGACATGTCCTCAAACTAGGCTGGTTAGCTTCACAAGACGTTAATCAACAAAAGCAAACGCTTCATTTTTGAAATTTCCGTGGTGATAACGACGCAATCCGTGGAGAAATCCACACCCGGCTTAAATCGCAACTCTTCTGCCGTACCTTCGACTGACCTTCTTTACGATGGTGCGCATCAGCGTCTCCATTCATTTCCAATGGTAGAAAAGAAGTTCCTATACTGAATGACACCCAAACTGTCAGGCGTTCTTCCGCCGAAGGTAAACTAAAAGCCAATTGAAAACATAATAGACCAGGCTTGTGGAAAGCAACTTCCGCGTAAACGAAGTGTAAATAAATTCATTAATTTTAATATGTATGATGTTAGAAATTAATTTTGAGCTTTATTTCGAAACCCCAATATGTAACCTATCATTTAGCTACAGCAATAAACTCACATCTCATATTTTTGTCACTTTTTATCACAGGGACTACTTGACGGTCTTTATCTCAAAATTAGATCAGGCGAGTTTAGCCGTGTTACCTCGGGCGGGGTAACAAATTTTAAATGCTTTTATCTCAGTGTCACAGTATCACCCCGATCTCCAAAATAAGCGATATTTTGTTTGAAAGAAAAAAATACATTTAAATAGCCGTTATTATTTTTTTTCAAAGCTGCAGGGAGCCACTGTAGAAGGGCTGAAGAGCCGCACTCGGCTCCACTGCCGCAGGTTGCCGGCCCCTGCCATAGACTGTGGATGACAGTTGGCACGTTGCTCGGAATCTGTGTGTGGGCGGTTACAGTCCAGAGTGGGCGAGAACCGGCGAGAATATGAATATTCAATTTGCGGTGTTTCGTAACACTGCAACATGTTTTTTACAGACGTAAATTCTCCGCCTATTTCCTTTTATTCGCGAAATCCAATACTTCAAGTGGTGTTGGAGTTCAACCACGACATGTCTCAAACTGATTATGGACCTACCATATTCAAATACTAACAGATAAGTCCATTTTCTCGCGGAAGGGGCACTTTAAATTATTTTAAATGGTTGAACTCAGCGCAACCAATTCGCATGAACTTCGTTACCCTACATCTTCACACCAAGATCTGTTAATGTGTTGTACAGAGTTGCCACGTCAGCTGATGTGGCCGCAGTCATGCAGTGAAATTTGTGGGTGTGGCTTCCTTTGCTAAAATTGGCTTTGACTCCAGAATGCAATGTCCAGTCATTGCCAAACTTGAGCTGCCTCATCTACAGGCCTTTAGACTCAAGCCTTCCAAATTTGACATGAATCAGTCAGTTGGTGGCCCAATAGCAAACAAATCTTCATGATTCCAAAACCAATCGCTCAATCGACTTAAAATTTTATGTGCTTTATGTTGGTCGAGGGTCTTGTGGATATCCAAAAGTACAAGGTTATTTGACAAACAAGATGACCACCCTGGAGTGTTGCCTTTTGCTATTTTGTAATTTTTCAAATTTCTAATTTTGCAGGGGTCGAGGGGATATGCCATCTCCTGATGGGTCTTGCTGTTAGTTTTTCATTTTTATAGGGATTATTTCCTTTTAAGCCTCATTATGTCAGAAATAACTATGCATGCCCTGAGTTCTATATCTCAAATGCTCCACAAAAAGATGGGAAAATTATGACTCTGTTGTAACTAAAATATATATTGACTTTAATAGGTGACATTGTGGGCACATGGACACCTAAACTACCCATTTATTAGATAATAAAGAATTCAAAGACAAAATAAATTGCAGTGAATAATACCTGTTCACACCCACTGAAACACCTGAGTTCTGAAGCCTTGTTATGTGCAGTGAATGGGTGAAGGGAAAAATGCTCTATATCCTGGCTGTGTTTTGTTCCATCCGCGTCTGTGTATGTCTGTGCATTTTGGTCATTCAGGTTGTTTCCTGTCTTTGTATGTTTTACTCTGATCATATCCATCCATGTCTATGCATTTCGGTCTTTCAATCATTCATATCTGTATGTTTTGTTTGGTTTCTGTTTGTCTGCATCTGTGCACTCAGGTCCTTCAGTCTGTGTCCTGTTAATGCCAGCCCCCTTTGGCTGCAATATTTGCTTGTATAGTATTCAGTTCTGTCTTGTTATTATTATCTCTGCGCTTCCGAAAAAGCGAGGAGATCTTGTAATACAGTTTGAGGTCCGTCCGTCCGTCCGTCCAAAACAGTTACTCCTCCTAGGCCGTTAGACCAATCAACCTGAAACTTCGTTGTGTGTAAGTTAGTGACCCAGAGGGGTGTACAACGCGTTTAGAATTTAAATTCATTTCCTCTTCTGGCCACCAGGGGCCTTTTTGTGAAAATTGAAAAATGGCCATAAGTTATTCATTGAGCTAGGACGCTCAAATTTTTATGGGAGGTGCATGGGATGACCCTTCATCACATATCAGACGGGTTTTTGATTTGACCTCATTTTCACCGTTTTCTAGGTCAAATGGCGTCAGGTGTGCCAATCGTTGAAAAGGATGGCATGTTTTGTTAATACTCAACATAGAAGGCTGCAAATTGGTATGGGTATGTATCTTGGTGATAGCAACCTGCATGCCAAAAATTGCCGTCCTGCGATTCATATTTTGGCCACTTGGGGGCTTTTTGTGAAAAACGAAAAATGGCCATATCTACCTTATGCATTGAGCTAGGACGCTCAAATTTTTATGGGAGGTGCATGGGATGACCCTTCATCACATATAGGATAGGCATGGGCAATACAAATGAATAAAATGACAACATTTCTTGAGTTGCTAAGAAAAAAGTTTTTATTATTATCTAATGATTTTTTGCAGGTAAGTACAGAAGACACAGACGAAGAGTTTGCCACAAGTCCAACGCCTTAACAGGAAAGGGTCTCAGAGCCACAGGGTCCCAAAAATGGCTGATTTCAGCATTTATCAACAAAACCCATTGTGAAAATTGGGGGGCGAAGCCTGAGGGCATTTTCGAAAATGCAGTCTACTCAGAAATAAACCAGGCCAAATTATCCATTAGGGTACCCTAACAGAAATAATTGATGCTAAAGTCATCAACCCCTTTTCTGAAATACAGCAGCACCCCCTAGGCCCTTTTTAATGGAAAATGCATTGAATTTCACCCAATTATGTTCAACAAACATTAGGTTTTGCATTGATATTAAAAAATGGTATGAATGGGTTGCCTGTGTTTTTTTTTTTTGGATCAATGGCCGCAAAAATGTCAAAATTATCGGTGGGAGGGCAAACATTAACGCTACTCGCCCATTACTATATAAAATGCAGTGAAGTCGCTGATGCCGGCAGTTGTTTGCCCTCCCACTGCTACGAATTGAATCAAACGTTCCCCCTTCAGTAACCCGTGGTGATAAAAAAAAAAAAACCTTTGCACTGTTTTTTACAATGTCCATATACCCTCCTCCCATGATAGTTTCAATGAGCTACTGTGAATAATTCATAGTAAAACACAGTGACGTGCGGTCGGAGGTTAGTTTGGTGAGGCAGAAACCTCCCCTTTGCTTGATTTGCAATCAGACGATTAACTAGTTTAGTAAGACTATTCGACAGAATGACGGGCCAGTTTAAGTTTCCGCGGCGTTATTACTCAGTACATCGAACCTGAAATGCTCACTAGACAGCAGATTTGCGGCGTGCTTGCGTCCAGGAAGCGAAGCAATGTCATCAGCAAATATTAAAACAGTTCGACTAATGCAGAGTTCAATGCTTAATCAATATACAATGTATTCTCCTTTAAATCTGGCGCTTTTACACCCAAACAAAAAGCGGGCGCTTATTTTCAGTCTTCTTTCATAATCCGATTAACAAAACGTTTAAACGATATACAGAATTACCGAGAGCCTAGAATTTTTCCTAATTGATTATTCAGATTTCCATCCTCGCAGTCTTGAATTGAAGGTGAATATATAAGTGAAGGTGAATGTATAAGTGAATGAATCTTGTGACCGGTGTTCGCGAGGTGGCATATTATGATAGGTAGCAAAATTTGTCAGAACACTGGTAGGTTTTGAGCGCCTGGCGCTGGTTTATTCCTTGGTATATTTTACTGAAACTTCACAAATAGGGTCACAGGATTTTCTGTCAACTAACTATGTAGGTTACAGTAAAAAATACACTCACCTTTCTTGCTATTGTTGAGAAGAAGTCAAAGGCGAACTTCATGACGAACTTCAACAACTTCTGTCAAACTTATTTCACATCCCCTGGAGGTCTAGTTTGGACGAATAGACTCGTAATTTCTCAAATTAGATGGCTGTAAGTCAATCAGGGCCGTAGCTGGGATATCACGTCAGCGCGGGCTGTTTGAAATCTACCTCCAAAATGGATATTTTTGCCACGCTGTGCACTTGAAAGTTTGTAAACACGGTGCAAACTGAGGTCACGCATTCATCCAACGGGCGAATAATAGCTCTGTTCAAATCGCGTTATTGGCTGTAATACGCAGAGTTCATGTATGAAATGCGGGTATCCTATTGAAAAGGTTGCTTTTAATCAAACTATGGTGTTCTTTTTGTATGAAAATGGTATTTACATAATTTTTTTAATAAGATTTCTGAGGCTTGTTTACCGCCCCAGTTCAGCTGTTACGCATTCCATTAGAGTTTATGCAGAGCATTGCCCATGCCTATATAGGACGGGTTTTTGATTTGATCTAATTTTGACCGTTTGGCATTTTCTGGGTCAAATGGCATCAGGTGTGCCGATCGCATACCGGGCGTCCTTTCCTTTCATAATACTCTCATTTCAAAATGAAGAGTAATTTATGCCCTCAACAGACACCCAAAAAGTACCCTATCCAACTAACCAACTATATCACATTGCTATAACTCTGATCAGTATCAGTGCTTTGTGACTGCAACAAGCAGATTATCATTTGTACAGCAGAATGCCAGTTCAGTGAATTGCCCTCTGACACATTACTACTACTCCCATAACATTCGTTGCGGAGCACGGAGATTTGCGATGGCGCGCCATCGACATACGTCTAGTTTGTTTTGTTATTCCCTCAGAGAAACTTTACCAAGTTTTGTTCATGACAATTGCTATTCAAAAATAAAGATGACCTACAGAGAGGCTGGAGTGGTGGATGGCTATTTCAAAAAAGCCTTATTAGTGGCTTTTTGATTCACCACAGCCTTGCATTTGGTCAGTTAAAATGTTGTCATTTTTGTTCTTGTTATTTTGAATTGACAAACTAAACACAATATGAAGATAAGATTGGACTATTATTTTTCATAGAATTCATGTCCATTTTTGCTAGAACATGGCTTGAGAAAGTAAATCATCCCTCTAAACAACAAAGGCAAATTCAAATGGCATGTTAAAATTAAAAATGCCAGCAGTGATTTAAACATTATCTTTGACCTGTATTACACCTGCACCCTCCTCTCATGCGGCCATGCCTTTGAAATGCATGCTGAATGTAGCTTTGTGTAGTCTTGTTTAAAAATGGGTAGGCATCCTATGAAGAGACATTGGGCTCTGAATTCGTAGACCAAGCGCAGGCGCGGCGAATGGGGGGAGCGCCGCGCCAACGGGGTGTGTCCAGGCGTATGTTGCAATTTCGTGCCCGGCGTAGCCTGGCGCAAGTACTCCTCTGTCCCGCCTCTGTCCCTCCTGCCGGCGCAAGTGGCAAAGAGGGAGGAGAGAAGGCGTAATTGGGTTTAACACAGCCGAGTCAAATCTTCACCAATAAAATGAGCTCCTCTCCTCACCTTTAAAGTGTTGAAATAGAGAAGCCTCTGTCCTATATCTGCATGATGCGTTAATGTTGCATTTTACTTTGCTGCTTCAGGCATGTTTTCTGCACCGCTTACGTCTATATTAAGCTTACGAATATGAGTTAGCTGGCTAGCTAGGGCATTCTCGAATTATTACCATTAGCGAACTTGAATGGAATTTCAAAACGAAACTACGTCAGATCATTCAAACTTATGAAGTTGGAATGAAATACGACGGTTGCTCATTTATTTCTTCTGCCTGCATCATTGGGAAGAGAAACGATGGATAGCGTGTTCCTATTATTACACCCTGTTGCTGCTTAAAATTTTGGGATTAACATGCATGGACAACAATGTAAGATACGTTAGACATTTATTTTCAATATGTGATCATAACTCAGTACGAGATCATAGCAATCAGGCTGTATTCCTTTCCCCCACTAAAAACGATGAAACCTAAGTGACAACAATAGTAGTATTAAGCCGCTTGCACACTGGACGCGAAATGAATTTTTCGCACGACAGACTGCGTTGAACGCAGTGTCTACGTGTCCGAAAGTCGGACAGGGTTTTAATATATCTCCGTGTCCGACAGTCGGATGGTTTCAATATAACTCCGTGTCCGACAGTCGATTATTGTTTTTAATTTCTTCAAATCTACTGAAGGTTTTAGATATTAAACATGAATGTATTGATAAGAGGGCTCAGTTCTTCAAGATGGCCGGTCAGCCAAATTACCACTGCACAGAAAGTAAACCAGGTTGGAGCTGGCGAGTTTTCTGCGCAACTTCAGCGGAGACTTTTTCTACGAAATTGTCACTGCGTCTTGATGAATATGTGACACCTCCCCCTACCACGCCGCCACACCCATCTTGGCGCACGTCCGTCTACCAAATTGCCAAAGTGGCTGCGCACGGTGTTGCATCGCACGAAATTACCACTGCGCGGGCTGCACCGGACGAAATTACCACTGCGTGGGCTGTGCCACGCTACGCCACGCGCCACCCTGCGCTGCGACAAAAAATTAGAGCCCATTGTCTTGAAGGAGACATATATTGCTCTATTATCTCTGTGTACACGAATGGTGCTTTTACAGAAGAGCAAGTTACCCTTGCCAATGGCACTGACAGAACCCCATACCAGGACAGTGCATGGCTTATGGACTTTTTGCTGGTAATAGTCTAGATGATCTGTTTTTTCTTTGGTCTGGAGGAACAGGCATCCATTTCTTCCTAAAAAGAAATATTGATTTGTCAGACCACAATGAACATTTTTACTGTGCAATGGTCCATCGCAGATGCCTCCGAACCCAGAGAAGTCAACAATGCTTCTGAACACTATTAACATAAGGCCTCCTTTTTGCACAGTTATGGTTTAATTGGCACTTGAGGATGTTTGTAGTACTTGGCAAAGATTTGCCAAAGTAATGCTGAGGTTATATCACTTAGATAAATGACGGTTCTTGATGCAGTGCCATCTGATTGATTGGAGATCTGAGGTATTCAGCTTGGGCTTGTGTACTGGCTCGTCGCGTACAGAAACTCCTCCAGTCTCTGTAAATCTCTTGATCATATTGTGCTCCACAGAGGGCGAAATATCCAAAGCCCCTTCCGCCTTTTTTGAGGAACTTTGTTTTTAAACCTTTCAGTGATTTTCTCATATGTTTATGGGCAAATTGATGATCCTCTGCCCATCTTTGCTCCTGAAGAACTGAGGCTTTTCCTAGATGCTGCTTTTTTACCAGTTCATGATTACAATCACCTATTTACATCAGCTGTTTCAAATAACATCATTTTTCACATTTTTCATTCACTAGTCCCGAACTGCCCCCGTCCGAGCTTTTTTTGGAATGTGTTGATGGCCTGAATCGCAGGAATGGATGTATGTTTACAAATAAAATGAAGTGGAGTCGGGAAAACTTCAAATATGTTGTCTTCATGGTGTCTGCAATGTAAAACAAGTCAAATTAAATTTAGAAATCACTGTTTTCTGTTTTTACAATTAATTGCTTGTTACATATCTGGTCTCGCAAATGTGGTTGTCACAAAAACTAGCATGCACAGCACTCTGGTCCCTTAGGACTGAGTTTGAGAACCAATAATTGAAGCAGTGTTATCCCTGTACCATAAAGTGATAGAGTGAGCTACGTATGTGCAAATGTCTCCTGATGCATGTAGATAGGCAGTCAGGTCCTATATCTTTAGCCTCATAGTATAATGGCTTAAGTCATTTTTTGGCGTACTGTTGCAATATCAAAAAAAAAATACCAATGTGCTTGCTAAAAATTGTTTTTTCTTGTTTTCCGAAAACATTCAAATATGACTTAGGCAACTATGCTATTAGGCTAACGATATTACTGTCCTTCTGTTTTGCATTGCATGTAATGCGTAGAATTAAAAACCTGCATGTTAACCCTTATATTACTCCTGTGTGTTTCACATGAGGGTCAATGACGTGACATTGTCCGAGTGCACTACTTTGGTTTAAAATAATTTTAAATGATTCATAATAAGCATCATTTTATACTATAAAACCTGTTTATTTTGAACATATTTCCAGTTTATCATAAAAATGATATATATTTTATGTTTTGCCATCTCAAACCCTCAAAATGTCAGGTGGCGCAACTGTCCGAGCAAGTTAACACTATGTGAAATGTATTAAATATGTAACTTAAAATTTGAATTAATATAATATTAATATGGGGGCATAATTTTATATTGAAAACCTTTCAAATAAACAAAGTTTAATAGTTTAATTGTTCTTAAATTGTTTGGAAAACCAAAATACCCGCCCCCTACAATAAAGAATCCTTAAGGTACTTTTAATACCCAGCTCAATTACAAAATAGTAATGTTTTGGGCAGAGTAGACACTCTCAGGTATACTTACTAAAAAAATCACTTAGGAAAAAAAGAAGGAAGTGTGTTTTTTTTTTTTCAAAAAACTTTTGGTTGCGCCACCTGACATTTTTTGGCTGGTGAAATTGCAAATACAGTCTAAAACTGTACTAAAACCCTGTAAATGTTGTGCAACCTTTAAGACTTGTTTAAACACACTCTTCCAACTTCAAATAAATGTATTCTGTACATTTCTAAAGATTTATTAAAAAAAAACATTTTTAAAAGGCTTATTTGTCATTGACCCATGAACATTTGCTGTGCATGTTGTGGTCTAGTATACCCATTGCCTAGTGAGTGCCCCGCCACCGGAAGGGTAGGTCATGTTACTGTTGATTTAGACTGTGTACGTCTCATCATTGCAGTGTGCGTCTGTGCAAATGTGCCTGATCCGTGGGGGGACCAGCTTGTTTGAGTTTACATTACATTGAGTGGGAGGTACAGTGGGGCAGTGGGTAGCACTTCCACCTGATGGCAACAAGCTTGTGGGTTCCAGTCCAGCCTGGGGCCATTCTGAGTGCAATTTTTGTGTTCTCCTTGTGTTCACGTGGGTTTCCCCGGGTACCCTGGTTTCCTCCCACCGTCTAAAGGCATACATGTCAGGCTAACTGTGGAGGCTCTAAATTGTCTGTAGGTGTAAGTGTGTGTGTTAATGGTGTATGAATGGTGTGTACGAGCTCTCCCAGGGTGTGTCCCTGCCTTTTGCCCATAGTCAACTGGGATTGTGTCCAGGTCCCCCGTGGCCCTAGTGAGGAAGAAAAGGTTTAGATAACAGATAGATGGATTACACTGAGAGTGATTTGTATGCATGTCCAGTATGTGCCGTTCTGGTGCGTATTTATGTATTTTTGGAACACTCGTGTGCGTGCTGTGTTATAGATGTGGGGGTATTTATATTTGTGGGGGATTACCAGAGACAGGCCCATCAGTGAGGGGAATGCCAGACGCATCTCTTACTCATTTCACATCTCTGACTGCGTGCCGCTCAGTCTCTATTTCTGGGCAGCAGCCAGGATAGAAAGTCTGCCTTGTAATTTTATTTCTTCTCTCTCTTTCAGTTTTTGGTTGTAATGGTTCATAACAGTCCTGTGAGTAATTGTAATAGTCACTTTTAGACAGGGGGTTTCCAGTTTCTTTTCTGAGTACTGTCTTCATTAAAAACACAGTAGGTACTAGAAACTCACTGTTACACAATAGACTTGTGACTGTTTTGCATCAGTCCAGATGTTTATGCATATGCTGGTCTGTTAATGTTACAGATTAGGTTTCCTGTAAAGCTGAAACTCTAGGGCTGTGGAGAGTGATCTTTACATGGATGATGGTACGTTAGCGTATTAGTCGCCCCCGCAGTTGCATTTTAATGATGGATTCCCCCCTCACTTCTTTATTGCTGTGCAGGAATGACAGTGGGTGTACAGACACGTGGCTCGCGCTCTATCGCCCTCGAGTGTGTGGAAGCGGGACTGCAGCAGCACCCTCCCTTCTCCGCCCGCCACCTGCACTGCAGCTACGACGCACAGGGAGGAGTGGGCCAGGGCCCTGGGAGGCCCCACAGTCGGGAGAGGCAGGTCAGCCCCCCCGCCCGGCCCCCGCAGGCCGGCTCCCCGCCCGAGCAGCTCTCCCGCGCCCGGTCTGCCGGCAGAGTCCTCTCCACCAAGCGCAGCCTGGACCACGTAAACAAGATCCTCAAGGCCAAGAAGCTGCAGAGGCAGGCGCGGACCGGCAACAACGTGGTGAAGAAGAGGCGCCCAGGACGGCCTCGCAAGTACCCCCTGCCCTCCCCTCCCCCCTCGCCCGCTCCCCCAGAGACCCCGCCCACCCCACACAGGGACCGGCCGGGAGGAGCGGCCGGCGACACCGTGTCGGACGTGATCGAGGCCGTGGTGCAGGGCCAGCTCAAGGGCGGGAGGGGCCAAAAGAGGAAGCACTGGGCTCAGGATGGCGAGGACCCTGATGAGGAAGAGGAGGAGGTACAGGAGGAGGAGGAGGAGGAGGAAGAGGAGAGCAGGGGCGCATCTCGATCCAGGGTACAGGACAGGAGAAGCTGGCTCACTCAGGAAGAGCTGCACTGCTTCCGCAGGTAAAGTTATGGGCTGTATCCCTTTACTACAGCATGCAAGCTATGTACCATTTCATCCAATCCACTCAATCTTCCTACACGCTTTTATAACAGGGCTTTTTCCCAGCAAGCAAACTCAGCGCAGAGTTATTTATTATTGTTCAACAACCCATCACACTGCACTGGATTTTGCCTGCAGGCTGTAGTTACTGTAGTTCGCATGCAGTCATGGTAGTGTTATGTATTGCAATCGAAAAGATCTTTTTTCTCTTCGGTTATTTGCCATTGTTTATTCATAGTTTAGCTGAAATAGAACTGTAGGTGACATTTATGTTCCATGACATGGCTTTCTACACATTTGTCAGTATTGACAGCCTTTGAATTTACACCATATTTACATCAGTTATCCTTTTAAAAAAATGGAAGGAATCTGAGTGACATTTATTGTCTTTGAGTTAAGGAGATGCTGAGAATAAAATGCACAAAGCACCGCTTGTTTAATGCATATTTATTGCTGCGATTCTGTCAAGTGTCTGAAGTAATGTTTTGGTCAACGGCATTATATTTTTATCGGTCTGGCTCTGTGCTTTATAATTTTAGATGTTTAATCAAACTATTTACATTGGTTTAAGTGCTGATAATCAGTTTTCATGAACCCTTTAATTTGCGCAGTCAATATGTGATTAGAATATTCATTGTGCAGTCCTGGTCCGCCAATTGATTGGTCGCTGTTAAATGAAGGCAGTGAAGTTCTTGAACACTTTGAGTTTTTCAAAACATTCCAGTAAACTCACTCTTGAAAATATTAACAGACAAATTAAATGCATTTTGGTTTCACCATATAAAAATGACAGCACTTTCTATGCATTTCCCTCCATTATAGGGCACCACTATGTTTGGGACAGATTGCTTCGCAGGTGTTTTTGATTAGTCAGGTGTGTTCAGTAGCTTCCTTAATGCAAGTACTTGGAGCTCTCAGTGTCTAGTCTTGATTGTTGGTTTTTGATTACCTTTGCAGTCCTTTATTGGCATTTGTCAACATGAGGAACCAAGTTGTGCCAATGAAAGTCCGGGAAGCCATTATGGGGCTGAGAAATATGAAAAAAACAGTCCGAGAAATAGGCCAAACCTTAGGCTTGCCAAAATCAACTGTTTGGAACATCATTAAGAAGAAAGAGATCACTGGTGGGCTCATGAATAGCAAAAGGCCTGGTCGGCCAAGGAAGACGTCTGTAGTTGATGACCGAAGAATTCTCACCACAATGAAGAAAAACCCCAAAACATCTGTCCGACAGATCAGAAACACTCTACAGGATGTGCCCACTACTGCTCTCCACAGAGGACTTTTCCACAGGAATACCAGGTTACAGTTTGCTAACTAATACCTTAAAGCACGGTCAGGTCCATGAATATTTGGACACTGACAAAGTTGTTATTTCAGCTATCATGGCATATTATAGTTGAAATGAAATCATGAGTATGAGCTCAAAATGCTGACTTTCAGCTTTAATTGTAGGAATTACAATAGTTTTTTACAGAAGCCCGCTCCCTTAATAGAACCAAAAATAATTGGACAATTGACTGCACAGCTGTTCTGTGGCTAGATGTGTATTCCCCCGTTATGTTATTGAAGAATTTCATTCATTCCTTCAATGTTTCATTCAAGAGTTGATTTTATGTGTCCCGTTTGCTTTTGGAAACTGTTGCTGTTAAGTCTCATTATGAAGTGCGAAGAGCTGTCACTGCTAGCTAGCTATAATTAGGCAGAAAAATCTGAGTATAACTTTGATAAAAGTGGCAAACACATTGTATTTGACCAAATCAGTGATTTGTTTCATTTTTAAAAATTAAGAACTTACTGGTGAGCTGAGTGACATCAGTACATTGTTTTGGCGCATCCCAGCGGGTCAGGTGGAACTGCCATGTTACTGCAGTCGTGTGGTGCACTATCTGAAAGTCCCCACATAGCTCCTACATTTTTAAAAAGTAATGAAAAGCTGCATATTGGTCATTTTCTAATTAATTGAACCCTTTAAAATTTTTGTGATTATAGAGCAGTCCAATGCACTTTAGTTGATCATATGAAGTCGTTTCTCTCGGTGTATGGGGAAATACAATTGCAGGGCATCTAGTAGTATACTGGAAAAAGCATTCAACAGTTTTTCTGCTTCACCTTGCTAGTATTTGCTGAGATTCAGCTAAATTCTTTAAAACTCTTGGATGGAGCTTCACTGGCCAGGTGGACAATGACCCAAAGCAGACTGAGAGAGTAATGCAGGTGGAATGTTCTACAATGGCTGTGTCAAACACCTGTCTTGAACCCAGCTGAGAATGCATCTCACTTGCTGAAAGCAAAGCTGAAGACAAAGCGCCCCAAGAACAGACATGAGCTGCAGGCAGCTGGAGTGAGGGCCTGGCAGAGCATCGCCAGGGAAGGAATCCAGCGTCTTCTGGTGTCTATATGGGTTCCAGATTTCAGGCAGTCATTGACAGCAAAGGATTTGCAATCGAGTATTAAAATGACAATTGAATTTATGATTATTTTAGTTAGTCCGATAACTCTTAAACCCCTACAGTTCTGGGTACTACGCATGAAAATGATTGTGATTCCTACATGATTCATGTAATATTTTTGGGAAACTTTTTAATTTAAGCTGAAAGTTCTCCCTTCAAGCACATTGAGATTGGTTTATCTAATTGTGCTATCATATTGAGCCAAAATGATGACAGTTGTCACTTTTCAGATACTTATGGACCTGACTGACCCAATGTAATGTTCATGACTTAATTTTTGTGAGCAATTTTAAAGAAGCAATATATAATGTATTTACTGTTCTAGATTGTTAAATGTCCATGATGCATCATCAGAGATTAAGGAAACATGCCGAGTTGAAATACCAGCTTCCCGGACAACAATGCTACAGCTATTATTTTCTCCTTTGAAATTTCCATTCCGTCCCGCATGCCCTGTAATATCCGGCCCTCTGCCCATTTCCACTTCCCATGTTGCCAGATATGTCAAAAATTGGCAGGCAAACACAGCATGCTGAGGAAGCACAAGCAAACGGGATTAATAGAGCTGACGTGAAATTCTACCCGAACGAAAAAGTCTTGGCATCATACTAAAAAGCTCCATGACCAGAGACGTTATAAAATGCGGGTAAATATTGGAGATGCGTTTGAAAGATGGGGACAGTTGCAGCCCAGAAAATTGCAAGAGGGATGCAGAGTTTGCTATTCTTTTCCTGAGGAGGTAACATTAAACACTAAACTTAACGGTAGCTAACCTCAACGAGATAACCTCATGGCTGCTAATAACCATTTATCTGTCTTATCTAGTAGAAACCATGCACCCATCTTAGAAGAGTATACAATTTTGTGACTGAATCAATGAATGTATTCTAATTCCACTGGCGTTAGATTGCTAGCCAGGTAGCCGGATATTTTTGTGCCATGATGTAGATATAGATTACCTCCAGATAAAATTGGTCTTTGCTGGTCGAACAGCAAAGAAAGTTTGTTCTCTTTTAGCTCGAGTTACATTTTATAAATAATCCGTCCAGCACTCTTAATAAGTTATCGCACGGCTTTTGTTAGTAGGTTTATCTCAATCCATGTTCTACTTTGTTTTCGACTAGTGTTTCGGTTTATCTAGTGACTGTGCTAATTGGCGACTTTCAGCTAAATGTTTGAAGGCAACATTACAAGAAGTGAAGCTTCTTGCTGAGCGCAGTTCAACTTATGTGAATGGGTTTGTGTAGGTAATAAACACAAGATGAGTATATATTGATTTAAGTAAAATTGGTAAAGCTTGGGTTTGTTCATGTATGGTCAGTGTCCTCAACATGGCAATCCCATGAGCTTCGAGTCTGGGAAGGAGGGGGCAGGGAGAGTCTACTTTTTAGCTCACTTGGTCCAACGGACCAAAGGAAGCTTATGGAATCGTGTCGCCATTGGCGTCTGTGATAACGTTGATCTTCTTCTGCCAAACCACTGAAGGGATCAATGTGAAATTTGGTAGGGAGGTACATATGGATGTACGGATTAAAATTTGTTTGAGGCGTCGAAACTCGACATTGAACATGGCCGCCAGTCGGTCATATTTAAAATTGCACCATATCATGCTGGACAGCATTTGAGAGCAGCTAGAATGCTAAACTTTGTACACATATACTTCTTTGGACAGAAAAATAAAAAGTTTAGCTCTGAATTTGCTACAATACTACTCCCTTGAGCTACACACTTAAGCCCAATTTCCAACTGGTTAACTCTTCCGTATATAATGCTGGGTACAATGATCTGGTGTCTGGGGCTTCATATTTCAATGGAGCTGCACTATGAAAAGAGCACTGAGATGCAGAAAAATGACATGATGAAACAGCAAACGGTGTCTTCATTTTCTCAATGTTGGACCCAAGCATAAAAAAAACTACTGCTTGTGAGCTTACGTAACACTACAGCCTGAAATAAACCAAGTGAGCTGCAGTGCCCATGGCAATATTTTTCAATATTTTGAATTTGAACCCATTTTAAATGGTTGCTGCTAGAGTTACCTTTTGGTCCTTTTTTTTTTTTTTTTTTTTTTTTTTTTTACTTGGGAGTGGTCATGCATTTGTCAACGAAATGGTGTGTAACTGTAACGTCCTGGCTCCCAAAGATGTCAGAAGCGTGCCAGGGGAGTGATGGAGAATTAGGACCCAGGTGTAGGAACGTTGATGTTAAATCAAGAAAGTTAAATAACAAAACTAATACAAAACTTCGGGGATAACAGAAAAGGGAGTGTACAAAGCAAGAGTGTCAAACATTTAGGCTACCTGCCAGTGAGAGGGAAAACTAAGGCTTAAATAGACAAGGGGATAATACTCAATTAATGAAAACCAGGTGTGATAATTAGGAGGGAGAACTGAGGAGATAATTGAATAATTACATGAAGGCAAGCAGCCATGGAACCGGAATGCCTGGGGGGAGGGTCATTACAGCAACATGACTTCACTTGCTAAGCTGATTGGCTTGCACTAATACTTAACAACAGATGCAAGGTTTGCAATTTCATCACAGCCATTAGACATGGATCCGTCCTGGACTAATGACTTTTTATCGAGTCTTTGTCATACAAAGCCCTTGTTCAAAGAGTGTTGTAAAATGAGGAGTTTAAGCAGGCAGACTTGGATTAATTTCTGCTGGAATGTTTTGACAAAAAAAGTAACCATACTGCTACAAGTGAGAGACAGGTGGGGTGGTTGATCAAGGCTAGGGGAGGGAGCAAGTCATTCAGACATAGAAGGTAGGCATGAACTATGCAGAGCAGGTCTGTGACATGGAATCGGCAGGAATTTTAATCCGTGTATTTCAAACTCTAAAGTGGGGAAAGGGAGTCTGACTGCTAAATTCGGGGGTCTAGTTGTAAGCATTTAAAAACATACATTTATATTACAAAAAATGTTTAGCAAGTAAAACCATAGTTGCTATATATAAACTATTTTTGCATTCGCACCAAATGGCTATACTTACTCCAGTTAAACAAGCACATTTACACATATCTGTGATGTTTAATGAGTATTTAAAGTTCAGAAAGCAACCAATAGTATTGCTGTCTAAATATTAGTTCTCCAGCCTGCCGTTTAGTTTTTGTGACTGAGTGAATCAATTGTTAGATTGCTCATCAAGTGAGTAAATGGGAAGAGATAAAGAGTGAATTTTGCTGATTAAAGGATTCTGACTACCCTAATATATTCCCATTGATTAGCCCATACTGATAGCAGTGAGGTTTTTTGTTCCTGGAAGCATTTCACTTGGCCTCTGTCACTCGTTTGCGGTACTTAAGACTGCTTCAGGTATGAACATATTTTTCAAGAAAAATAAATGCTGCACAATTGTCTACATGCCCTATTGTGGCAGTTGGTCTTATATGGCTTTCAAAAGATTACAATTCAACATAGTTGCACCAAAGATGATGTGCCACAAAGCTAGGCTTTGGGTCAAATTATATTTTTACTCAAGACCTGTATGCTTGGCAACATTCATCACTTTGCAGTACTACTGATGTTCAGCTGAATTTCTCATCGAAGTCACTCATGATGCAAGTAGATTGGCTATAATCCAGGTCTGTCTTTTTTATTGAAAAGAGGGTGTCAAAAAGCTTCCATCAGTTAAACTGTCAAAAATGAAATCCTAGCCATTAACCCTAGGCAGATTTTAAGGTAAATCCAGGCCTTGCTTGGTCCTCTGAACCTTAATATTTATGCCTAAAATTCAGGGATTCTGTATTTGAATACATTGTCACTTCCTAAAGGCTTTTTCCTAACAGTTAAGGAGTATTGCAAAAGTAATCATGGTCCTGAATCTTATAGACATTGAAAGCCTTAGCATGTGTACTTTATTCTTGCATTTGTTTTTGTTGTGTTCTTTTCTATGGCTTAAACCGTAAAACCTCTCAAAACTATCAATGTATCCAAAACCTGTAGGCGGGTTTTGAACAGAAGCCAGGAGGTGGCACTCTCTTGCTGTATTCGTCTTTCTTGGTTGCTGGTAGATTTTAGAATTTATTTTTGATCTCACTTATTACTTTTAAAGCACTTACTGGTTTGGTCCCTTCCCACTGACTTTCTGACCTTGCTTTTGCATGCTCTATGATCCTTGGATAGGGCCCCTAATGTTGTTTCTGAGTCCGCCCTAAAATGTAAGGGATTTGCCATATGTGCCTCAGAATATCCTCTCTGAGGATTTCAGGCTGACATGCTTGCCGTTTTCTCTTTTATATCATCCTTTTACACATCCTTTTTCAGGCCAATCTCAGGCCGTACTGTCTGAGGCAATGTCCCTTCCTGACTGATTTTGTTAAAATGTGCATGCTTGAGAAGATTGTTCACCATTTGGGGGCAGCTTTGTAATACTTCACGGCTAAGTGCAGCGGCTGCCTCCGGTTTGTTTATTTTGAATATTTTTCGGTCTGTGCTAATTGAAATATTATATAACAATAGCAATAACAATATAAAATTAAGCTAACATTATATTGCGCTCATTAGGAACCGACTGACAGACATTAAACAATGCCTCATTTGATTGGTCTATCAGGCTGGCCACAATGGTCAAAAATTTTGTTTAGCTATTGGTGCGAGTCATTTCGTTGCTACAGCTGTTTGCTAATTGTGACAATTTAACATACTTATTGTGAAATAACTTTCCACAGCTAGTGTTTGTGCATCAGCCGAACAGTAGTACAGTATTTGGCAGTGATGCACCTAATGTTATTCAGCCAGCTGCTGCTATCCTAATCAACTGTCAAAAAGGGCACCTAGCTGTATTTGGCTGATGAGTTGTGACATTGTCGAATGTCTGGTCCTCTACAATATTGTTAAATGAATTCCAGACCTCTCCAAAATTGTGGTTTACGATATTTATGATTTGGATAGGCTTGGGAATTTGTGCTGATGTAGGATGGGATGGAGTTGAGTCGATGGAGACTGATGCAGAATGAAGGGGAGCCCCATGCGACAAGACTCAGGGTGGGGGTAGCATCTCAGTCCCCTAGAGTTCCTATGGAGTGACCGGGTGAGAGAGAGAGAGAAGGGAGTGGGAGGTAGGGACGTCGAATTAAACCAACCTAGATTGTTGCATGACGGTAGTATAAATAGGCTGGTTGGTGAGGACGTGGACAAATAGTGATGTTTTAGGCATGGTCTGATTCACTAAACTGTATTAACTAAATTTATGAACTGCTGATCTGCATCTGCTGATTTAGGAGCATTAGGCACTGGCAGAGTTGGCTGTATTAGTCAGATGGCCTATTAAGTTAACAAAGTTGAAAACCTGTGTAACAACTTCAGCTAACACTTGCACAATGCAAGTCACTGTGGACAAAACACTTTGATACACTTAGAAATAACATTAAATTGGCTATATGAAACAATGGACTGGCCACCAGCTAACATATTTGGAAAGCCATTTCACACAGGGCTACAAAAACATGACACTGTGTCATTTTATTATGACTTCTGAAAGGAATCATGAAGCGATTTACTGAATCAGGCTAAACAAAATATTTTGAAAACTTAAAGGCATTTGAAGCTAAGCTCCCCGATTTATCAGCTAATACTGTTTGAATCCCAATGTATTACGCTGTAGCTATCCTGCATCGAATTCCCATTGTCTCACAGTGGTTGGACTGCGAGTTGAAAGGGCGCGTGTCTTACCTTGTTAAGGGAGCTGGAGCAATATAAATGCTAGCTTAATTATCCCACTCTGTACTGAATCATGTTTAACCTTCCTGCGCTGTAACAGTAGTGCACAATTGAATCCGGCCATGCAGATGCCAACTGTAGCTGGCAGTCTTCTGAGTGCAATTCGTAACAAACTGTCTGTGCTCTCCTTAGCAGGATAAGCATGCTTGTAAATAGCTTGCTGATTGGAAGTCCCTGATTGAAGTGGGATTTTCTATGATTTTATTTTAAAAATAAGTAGAATAACAGAGACTCACAGGAGGGACGTAATGCATTTCAAATTTCTGTCTTTCTAGCTGATAACTAGCTTCATGAATGCAGATTCACCTCTGTCCCACCTTAGCACAGTGCAATTCAGTGTATTTGTGAAGGCATTTGGCAAGTATGTTCAAGAGACAAGGGTGTGCAGATATCAAAGTAAACTATGGGCATACTAGGGACTTGCCTCGGCTGCCATCGCTAATGCCGTATGCTCCACCAAGACCACCATAGATCCTACGTGTTTGAATGATTTGAATGTTTTATTCCTGGTGCATAGGGGCCAAACCCTTTTGTTGTAGCCCCCGGACGAAGTGGAGCGGCTACTATGGATTGATGCTTTTGTCTCCGCTGCCGCCGCGCCCGTGTCCGTAGACACTTCCTTGTGGACGCAGTACAGGCCGTAATTTTTGACCGATTACTTTCATATTTGGTAGGGTCATGTGTTATACTTCACTGATGACAACCATCGATTTTGGTTGCCATGGCGACTGTATTGGCCGAATTATGCACCACAACGGGGAGAAGCGGGCTTTCAGGGGCTACAACCATGCGGTCGCAGCTGACCGGACTGTCTAGCTTTTGTGTGACCCTTTGACCTTTAGTGCCAACACCAGGTCAAGCTAAAGATTCTTCAATGCGAAAACTCAACATGTCACTCTCCATGTCACGATACATAACTGGTGCAGAGGAAAGGGCTGTTATTGTTGTTTGTCACACCTTTGCTGTAGAGCCAACACCAGGCCAAACTTATTATGATTTTTTTTTATTTGCAATAACTTGAACAGCTTTTAATGAGAGTCTTGTTAAATTTGCTTGCAGCATCCCTGCTGCGTTGAAGAGGAAGTTATAAATAATGGCGGCTCTACAGTGCCTCCTGTTGCCCCACCACCAGGTCACACTTTACACTTCCGAATCCAGTAACTCAGACTGTTTTTATGAGAATCATGTCACACCTGGGATTGTTGCTGGTGCAGAGAGAAGGGCTGTCACTGATGCTGTCCACCCTGTGTCCTTAGCTGTAATGCCACCACGAGGCCAAATTTTTCATTTTTGAAAATTGCAATAATCCAAATAACAGAAAAGATACAACATTTTCCGACGCTGCTGGTCTCCTGTCGGAGGCTCAGCCGTCTGTGAGAGGGCCTATGTCACAGCTGATGTACAAGTTTAATTCTGACCGACAATGTTCTGCTGTGGCTAGCTGAGGAAATAACTCACAGTTAAGACCCAGCATTGCTCGCTATTGGTGTAGCGAAACCAGAAAAGTCTGGTGTTCCTGTCCGGAGGCAGCTGCGGGATGAATTCTGAAGTGTACTGAAACATATGCTCAAGATCTGAAACATACGCTCAAGCTCTAGCCCCCAAAATCTCATTGGTCCTTCATTCTACACTAGACAATGATCCCAAACATACTGTTCACATTTTTCAAAGCCAAAAATGGGAAATTTCTTGGATGGGCGAGTTAGTCAGAATGTCATTTAACATTAGTTTCATGAGGTGAAAAGAGCCGAGGCCCAGGACGAAGCAGGAGCTGAAGATGGCTGCATTAATGGGCGTGCTGAGCATCATCAGTGTCGATGATCTCCAGGACCTGGCAAGTTCTGTTGGTCACAGGCTTCAAGCAGTCACTGAATGCATAGCACATATGACCAGTTATTTATCATGACTAATACCACTGAAAAAACGTTAATTTGTCCCAAACATCATGCCCTTGGGCTATGTATGAAACTAAAATGTATTGAGATGCTCTAAAATGAAGGTTTATCCAAGTGGTCTTTACAGTTGGAAAATTTGTACAGCATACAGAGCCAAATCTAAAAAGTGATGTCTTCATCCAAATCATTGTACATCAAGTGATTTGGAACTACTCATGCTGCGTAATACACCATTTAACGTGCAGCTCATTCACTAAACTGATGGGTGTATGATACTGGCGTTGAAATTATGAGCAATTATAATAATAGACTTTATTTGTTCTGCACCTTTTCATTCATAATGAATCTCAAAGTGCATTAATGTGAAATCGGTCCACTCTTTGTTCCTTTAACAGCCTGAGAAGGTTTTTTCTTGATGTTTGAGCATTGCTGCTGGGATTTTTTGCCATTCTGCCTGAAGAGCATCAGTCATGCGCTAATGTTGGCCTTAAGGCCTGGCCTGACATTGACTTTCTTAGTGACCCCAAAGCTGTTTGGTGTGGTTGATGCCAGGGCTCTCAAAAAACAGCCCCAAACTAAGTACTGTCCTGCTACTTTTGGTGGTATATTGTATCACCTCTTTGGTATTTGTTCAGCATAGGATATATGAGAAGGGTATTAAACATGGCCACCCCCATTGACCTAACACTAGTTAGTCCTAAACATCAGGGTCGGGGGCTATTTATTGATTACAGTTCTAAAATTGGGAGAGAATACTGAGACAAAAAAAAGTGTTCATTTTAAACATTGTTAATTAAGTGATTTTGAACTATTGTTGCTGTTCAGTGGACCACTCAACTTGCTGCTCATTCGCCAAACTGACATGTTTATGACAATGGCAGCTGACGTATCTGGCCTGGTGTGTTGACTTGTCACCACTTCAATATCTGTTCAAAAAATCTTTCAAATTGTTTGCTACCATCAGAGTAACGGTGCGGACATGGTGAACTTCTTTTGGTTATGGGTCTTTATTTGATTTCTGATTTTGCGGGTTTGTTGGACCTGTTATAATAGTAAATGTACTGCCAGTTTGTGGTATTAATCCCTTATTCTAACTATGCTTTGTGTTAACATTTTGTCATATTTAAAGACCCGTGAGTTTAAACACAGCATGTTCTTGTCTGTGTTATCTGCTCTCCTGCTGATAGAGCTCTGGAGGGCAAGCCTGAGGACTCCTCCGCCCTCGAGCAGTTGGACCCTTCAGGAATGGAACATGCTCCGCCCCTCGCCTTGGCCAGCCAATGGGAAAAGAGATCCGTCAGACCTCCCAAGAAGAAGTTCCAGAGGGCTGGGCTCTACTCTGATGTCTACAAGACTGATGAGTAAGATCAGTTAACGCGCACACACACACACACACACTCACACACACACACACATACACTCCTCTCTGTGGCTGACACACTGACACACTGGCAGTGACATTGAGTCAGGCTTTAATCCACAGAGGCTCTGGCGTAGCTCATTCTGACTCACAGTTTAATGTCAGTGGCTTGTGCAGTTACTTTTGGAGAAGACATTAATCTAAGGGCCTCACTCACTATGATCATTTAATATTCCCGGTACTTACTCCAGAGTGCTGGATTTCCTGGTCATACGCCCAGATAACTGTCTTTGTAAATCTGGCTACCCAATTGTCCCCTAATGCCGAGCAGACGCAGTGCCTTGTGTTCATGGCTAAGTTTTGTGTACTCGTATTGTGTTTTATGTCAGTCCTCGCAGCCAGCTCCTGCAGCTGAAGAAGGAGAGACTGGAGTACATTCCAGGGGAGCATGAATATGGCCTGTTCCCAGCTCCCATCCATGTTGGTGAGTGATCTGCTTTCCCTGTCTTACTCTCTCTGTACATGCATAAGCCACTTATGTAAAGTAGGCTAAGCACAGCCCAGTTGCAGAGTTCAGCATAAAGATTTTTCTTACTGGCCCATTTGGCAAGGAGGTCCAAAGTAATATGACCACTGGTATAATCTCACTTGCCCATCAACCAAAATACATTGCTGTTGATTGCATTATCAGGAACGGACAAAGTAATTGACTGGGTCAGTGACTGGCCAGTCTACTTGCAGGAGTTTTACTTTTACTGGCCCCAGGCCAGCAGGCCATAGATCATGTTGGATTGTGCCTGTAGCCTTGACGTCGCTGCATTAGCCCACTTATGTCATTAGCCGACTTCAAGTGGGAGTGTGGATGGTAGGACGGCTGGCTGGTAGGGCCAGCTTCATCAGCGTTTGTTGGTAGACGCCTGAAGATTTACAGCTCTCTTGGGTTATGGCTGTAGCTTTCCTGCGGCGCGTGCTAGTTGAGCGATGGTACATTTTGCTCGATGCGGGGGGAGTCGATAGCTCACGGGTCGACACTCTGGAGGACCTCCTGCTCTGCAGCTGCTCTCCCGGGCGGCAGAGTGTCGACACGAGATCGCAGCAGACGCTCGGAGCGGGGAGAGAGAGTGGGGAGCGCAAGGGAAGCACGCCTGCCTTAATTACAGGACGGGTGATCAATTCCAGCGCTGCGGTCGGCACGGAAACAAAAGTCTGTGTCTTTGTGCGTGCGTGAGAATGGAATTCAAACAGGATGTGAGCAGCAGAATGGAAATGAGTTTTTTTGACTGTGAATCAGTGTCTCATGGGAATCCTGGAGAGAGGGGGTGGAGTAGACGAGGGAGGAGCTGAGAGCAGCTGTGTAAAATAGCGGTTTTCAAACGGAGCTGGATCCGCCTCACCCGTCGTATCTGTCTGCCTGTGTTTGTATGTGTGTGTGCGTGCGCGGGCGTATGTGTGCGTGTGTCATGCAGGCAAGTATCTGAGACAGAAGCGGATTGATTTCCAGCTCCCCTATGACATCCTGTGGCAGTGGAAGCACAATCAGGTACTTGTGACGATGACGCCGGCCTGTGGTTGTGGTTTTGGGGGGGTGGGGGGGTAGAGGTCCCAGGGGTGGCTGGGGGGTGGTGAGGGGGTGTTGGCACCAGCACAAACACCAGCACTTCTGCTTGTGGGATGGAGTTATTGCCTCTCACCCCCCCCCCACTTTGTCTGTGTTGCAGCTCTACAAGAAGCCTGATGTCCCGCTGTACAAGAAAATCAGATCCAGTGAGTGCTTCTTTCTTCAATAAAACATTGTTATTACTTTGACTGCCTGTAGCTGAGCGAGAGACTGCATGTGGAACACATGGTAACTCACAGCCTGATGCTCACTCTTCAGTGCTGAGCTGATGACTCGTTTTGTCTTTAGTATTTTGACACTCTCATACTCGGTCTCCATTAACTGCGAGCTCTTTTTCTTCATGTTCTCTCTCTGTACGGCTCCCTCGCTCCATCTCAGACGTGTATGTGGATGTGAAGCCCCTCTCTGGGTACGAGGCCACCACCTGCAACTGCAAGCCACCGGAGAACCGCACTGACAAGGGCTGCATCGACGACTGCCTCAACAGGTTGTACAGACACTGTCGTGCGCGCACCTCCACACACACACACACACACACTCACAAGAGCACACACACACACACACACACACACACACAAACCCACGTACACGCACTCAGTTATAATACCTTGTTTCACACAGGCCCCCAGGAAGCATTGTGTTCAAAGCTGTACGGTTAGGTTGCAAAGGGCAATCATCATGAGTTTGGCTCCGTCCCACCACACAGTCCTCGACCTTGCTATTTCCGTCTGGGACCTTCTGACTACCCCCCTGATGTCATATGGTTACGACCTTGATTGCCGAATCGGAAAATAACTGTTACGGGAACTCACTGAGCTCACTGGAGTGAGTAAAAATAGAAGGAGGAAGGTCAACACCCGTTTTAATATCACAGGAGCAACCTTAGAACGTGTCTGCGGTCTGTCCGCTAGGCGTGAGAACGGCAGCATTAGCATTCACAGCTTGCGAGCAGCACAGTCCTGCTGATGCTGAAGCCCTGTGTCCTGCAGGATGATTTTCGCCGAATGTTCGCCCAACACGTGCCCGTGCGAGGAGCAGTGCGACAACCAGCACATCCAGAGGCACGAGTGGGTGCAGTGCCTGGAGCGCTTTCGGGCCGAGGGCAAGGGCTGGGGCATCCGCACCAAGGAATCGCTGCGCGCCGGCCAGTTCATCATCGAGTACCTGGGGGAGGTGGTGAGCGAGCAGGAGTTCAGGTGAGTAATGGACACACACACACACACACACCCCCACTAAAGCACATGCCTATGTTAATGGACCTGGAACCAGAGACAAGCCCACAATCTCTCAAAAACTGCGCATGTCTGTTACTCACACCACATATCTCACCGTTACGCACCTTTAGAGCCGCACCTTCCCTCCCTAATACGTTTTCTACAGTACTGCGGAACCGCATGGTAGTTCTGTGCATTTATGCATGTAGAAGGTGTTGAGCTGGGCTTCCTGCACTATAAAAATGACTGACCATGCTCTGAACCTTGGAGATCTGGAGAGAGACCTATGGGTTTAAAGCAGATGGAAAGCAGACTGCTACTGTACCATGAAACTGGGTGCTAACCTGTCCACCTGGGAATTGTGGAAGAAGGAAGCATTCCTCCTCTCCCCCTTCCCCATCATCCCCACCTATCCCCTCCCAGTGTTATCCTTTGAATGTCCCTCCAAGACCCCCCTGTTGGCCATTCATTGGTTTCCCTCTCCATTTGTGTTGCTGCGTCCAATCAATGTGAACTTTACTGTAAAGAACAGCCCACTTTCCTCAGGTATTAACTTCTAAGAGCCCATTCTGGGGGGCTCTTTACCCCTAGTGCCAGGCAAAGGGCCACAGACTTACGCAGTTGGTTTTTGTTTGTACAATTACTTGCTCATAATTTCACATGCACAATAAATTTAATAAATAAAATGTAATAATAAAATAACAAAATAGTAATAAATAATATATAGTATAATAAAAGGAAATATATATAATATAATAATATAATGATAAAATATATGTTTATTTATTAAATAATACAATTAATAAATAATGACTATTGGCTTTAATCGCTCGGTTCTATGACAGAAGTCCTTGTAAGTTGACTTAACTGGTGTGTGTGTGTGTGTGTGTGCACGCTGGTGTGTGCGTATCCTGCAGGAACCGCATGATCGAGCAGTACTACTCACACAATGACCACTACTGCCTGAACCTGGACAGCGGCATGGTGATCGACAGCTACCGCATGGGCAACGAGGCTCGCTTCATCAACCACAGCTGTGACCCCAACTGTGAGATGCAGAAGTGGTGAGTTTACTGGTGCCGGTCAGCTGTACTGTGGGATTTACAGCACACGCTCAGAGTTAACGCCTTGTCCGAGGACAGAAAGTAGTGTGAGAGCGAGGAACATTCGCCTTTATGAACTGCCTTTGGCATCAGTGAGAATGAGCTTCACTGTTAGATGTGCATTTTGGTGGCACGTCTGGTTTATTTGGACTGTGGATTTGCCCTGACAGGTCAGTAAATGGAGTGTACAGGATCGGCCTCTTCGCTCTGAAGGACATGGTCAGTGGCACTGAGCTCACCTACGACTACAACTTCCACTCGTTCAACACGGAGGAGCAGGTGAGACCACTGCTTACTGAGGCCCATAGATCTGCTCTTCTGCCTGTGTGAACATTCGCTTCGTAAATATATGACTGCAACTCACTCCCCCTCTCCCCCACCTCTCCTCCCTCACACTCTCCTGTTCCCTCTCTCTTTCTCTCCTCCCGTCTCCTCTGACAATACCGGCTGCCTCCCATCTACACTCTCCCCTCTCCCTATCTCTCTATTTTCCTCTGTCCGTCTGCACTCACGACTACTCCCACCATCTGTTCCGTCTCCTCCTCTCTTAACACCTCTTATCACTGCTCTCCACTCCTATTGCCCTCGTCCTCCCCCTCTATCTCCACCCCCTGCCGCCCTCCGCGCAGCAAGTGTGTAAGTGCGGCTCGGAGAGCTGCCGCGGGATCATTGGGGGCAAGAGCCAGCGGGTCAACGGGCTGCCGGGGAAAGGGGGCGGGGCCGGGGCCGGGGCTCGCAGGCCGGGCCGACTCAAGGAGAAGCGCAAGTCCAAGCACCAGCTGAAGAAACGGGTAAGGATCCCGCCGTCGCGTGCGCGCTCCTGCGTTACTGACGGAGTGTGTGTGTGTTACTACCACCCCGGGAGGGCCAGGCCCACCCCTCCGCCCCATTAAAAACCCTCCAGACTGGTGTGCTGACTGATGGGACGCATTAAAACTGATTAAGTTCTGCAGTTGAAGCGCAAAATATGAGTTCATTGTTTAACTTTATGGTTCCCTCCGTGCAGCTGATTTCTTAACAGTAAACTGAACCGTTAACTGTTATTAAATTTTGTATCCAAGAGCACCGTGATGCTAGACCTATATTTTATTGCTTTGCTAAATGCTCTGTGGTTTGAGTCTCATTGGTAAAATTGAAAAACAAAAGTAATTATGATTGTTTGCTGATGGAAGCCCGCTATGCGCTGAAGCCTTCCTCTGCTCTGTGACAGGAGGAGGAGTCGAGCGACAGCGGGAAGTTCTGTCCTCACCTGCACATGAAACCCATGTCCAACAGAGAGAGGTAGAGTACGGACGGTCCTGAGAGCGGGGTGGGGCCAGAGAAAGGGTGGGGAATAACGTCCTCTCTCTCCATCCCTCTCTCCATTCCTCCCTCTCTCTCTTTCTTTCTGCCATCCTCACACCCTCCTTTCACTAGGAATTTTGTGCTGAAGCACAGAGTGTTCCTGGTACGAAACTGGGAGAGGATGAGGGAGAAACAGGAGCAGATGAAAAGAGATGGAGAGAGGGAGCGAGAGAGGGAGCGCGACAGGGAGGGCAGCGGCCTCTCTCTCTACAGCCGCTGGGGCGGAGTCATCCGGGACGACGGCAACATCAAATCAGGTTTGTGTGTACCTGTGTGAGTGAGTGGTGCTTGTATGTGTGAGAGTGTGTGGGCTTGCCTGTGTTTGCTGGTGCCCATTGTTTGTAAATGTAGGTGTTGGTATTGAGAGAGTGCACTGTGGGCTGTCCTCAGCAGGGCTCTGTTGTGTTGTGATGCAGACGTGTTCCTGACACAGTTCTCGGCGCTGCAGACGTCGCGCTCAGTGCGCACGCGCAGACTTGCCGCCGCCGAGGAGAACATGGAGGTCACACGCACCGCACGCCTCGCCCACATCTTTAAGGAGATCTGCGACATGATCATCAGCTACAAGGGTAAGTGTGTGTGCTGTCCTACTCAACCCTATGTGTGTGTGCTGTCCTACTCAACCCCGTGTGTGTGCTGCCCTACTCAACCCCATGGGTGTGCTGTCCTACTCAACCCCGTGTGTGTGCTGTCCTACTCAACCCCATGGGTGTGCTGTCCTACTCAACCCTATGGGTGTGTGCCTACTCAACCCTGTGTGTGTGCTGTCCTACTCAACCCCATGGGTGTGCTGTCCTACTCAACCCTATGTGTGTGTGCTGTCCTACTCAACCCTGTGTGTGTGCTGTCCTACTCAACCCCTTGAGTGTGCTGTCCTACTCAACCCCATGTGTGTGTGCTGCCCTACTCAACCCCATGTGTGTGTGCTGTCCTACTCAACCCCATGGGTGTGCTGCCCTACTCAAACCCGTGTGTTTGTGCTGTCCTACTTAACACCATGTGTATGCTATCCTACTCACCCCATGTGTGTGTGCTGTCCTACTCACCCCATGTGTGTGTGCTGTCTTACTCAACCCCATGAGTGTGTGCTATCAACCCCAACCCATGTGTGACATGTCAACCCCATGTGTGTGTGTCCTACTCAACCCTACTCAACCCCGTGTGTGTGCTGTCCTACTCAACCCCATGTGTGTGTGCTGTCCTACTCAACCCCATGGATGTGTGCTGTCAACCCTATGTGTGTGTGCTATCCACTCAACCCCATGTGTGTGTGTGCTCAACCCCATGTGTGTGTGCTGCCCTACTCAACCCCATGTGTGTGTGCTGTCCTACTCAACCCCATGGGTGTGCTGCCCTACTCAAACCCATGTGTGTGTGTGTGTCAACCCCTGTCCCACTGAACCCCATGTCAATCCTACCAACCCTGTGTGTGTGTCACCCCCATGTGTGTGTGCTGTCCCACTCAACCCCATGTGTGTGCTGTCCTACTCCCCCATGTGTGTGCTGTCCCCAACCCCATGTGTGTGCTGTGAGTGTGTCCTATCCAACCCCCCCATGTGTGTCAACCCAAACCCCCATGTGTGTGCTGTCCCACTCAACCCCTGTGTGTGTGCTGTCCTGTCCCTCAACCCCACTCAACCCCACCCCCCATGTGTGTGTGCTGTCCCTCAACCCCATGGGTGTGTCAACTCAACCCCATGTGCTGTCCTACTCAACCCCATGAATGTGTGCTGCCCTACTCAACCCCATGTGTGTGTGCTGTCTTACTCAACCCCATGAGTGTGTGCTGTCCTACTGAACCCCATGTGTGTGTGCTATCCTACTCACCCCATGTGTGTGTGCTGTCCTACTTAACCCCATGTGTGTGTGCTGCCCTACTCAACCCCATGTGTGTGTGCTGCCCTACTCAACCCCATGTGTGTGCTGTCCTACTCAACCCCATGAGTGTGTGCTATCCAACCCAACCTCATGTGTGTGCTGTCCTACTCAACCCCGTGTGTGTGCTGTCCTACTCAACCCCATGTGTGTGCTGTCCCACTCAACCCCATCCTGTCCAACTCAACCCCATGGGTGTGTGCTGTCCTACTCAACCCTATGTGTGTGTGCTGTCCCACTCAACCCCTGTGGGCTGTGTGTGTGTGTGCCCTACTCAACCCCCTGCCCCACTCAACCCATGTGTGTGTGCTGTCCTACTCAACCCCATGAGTGTGTGCTATTCAGCCCAACCCACCCTCATGTGTGTGCTGTCCTACTCAACCCCGTGTGTGTGCTGTCCTACTCAACCCCGTGTGTGTGCTGTCCTACTCAACCCCATGGGCGTGCTGTCCTGCTCAACCCTATGGGTGTGTGCTGTCCTACTCAACCCTGTGTGTGTGTGCTGTCCTACTCAACCCCATGAGTGGGCTGTCCTACTCAACCCCATGTGTGTGTGCTGCCCTACTCAACCCCTTGTGTGTGTGCTGCCCCACTCAACTCAACCCCATGAATGTGTGCTGTCCTACTGAACCCCATGTGTGTGCTATCCTACTCACCCCATGTGTGTGCTGTCCTACTCAACCCCATGTGTGTGTGCTGCCCTACTCAACCCCATGTGTGTGCTGTCCTACTCAACCCCATGTGTGTGCTGTCCTACTCAACCCCATGAGCGTGTGCTATCCAACCCAACCTCATGTGTGTGCTGTCCTAATCAACCCCGTGTGTGTGCTGTCCTACTCAACCCCATATGTGTGCGCTACCCTACTCAACCCCGTGTGTTTGTGCTGTCCTACTCAACCCGTGTGTGTGTGTGCTGCCCTACTCAACCCCGTGTGCTTGTGCTGTCCTACTCAACCCTGTGTGTGTGCTGTCCTACTCAACCCCATGAGTGTGCTGTCTTACTCAACCCCATGTGTGCGAGCTGTCCTACTCAACACCCTGTATGTGTATGTGTGCTGTCCTACTGAACCCCACTCAACCCCATGAGTGTGTGCTGTCCTACTCAACCCTCGTGTGTGTGCTGTCCTACTCAACCCCATGAGTGTGTGCTGCCCTACTCAACCCCATGTATGTGTGCTGTCCTACTCAATCCCATGAGTGTGTGCTGCCCTACTCAACCCCCGTGTGTGTGTGTGTGCTGTCCTACTCAACCCCATGTGTATGTGCTGTCCTACTCAACCCCCTGTGCGTGTGTGTGTGTGCTGTCCTACTGAACCCCATGTGTGTGTGTGCTGTCCTACTCAACCCCATGAGTGTGTGCTGTCCTACTCAACCTCGTGTGTGTGCTGTCCTACTCAATCCCATGAGTGTGTGCTGCCCTACTCAACCCCGTGTGTGTGTGTGCTGTCCTACTCAACCCCATGTGTATGTGCTGTCCTACTCAACCCCCTGTGCGTGTGTGTGTGTGTGCTGTCCTACTGAACCCCATGAGTGTGTTGTCCTACTCAACCCCATGAGTGTGTGCTGTCCTACTCAACCCCATGAGTGTGTGCTGCCCTACTCAACCCCATGTGTGTGTGCTGTCCAACTCAATCCCAGTGTGTGCTGCCCTAATCAACTCCGTGTGTGTGTGTGCTGTCCTACTCAACCCCATGTGTGTGTGCTGTCCTACTCAGCCCCCTGTGCGTGTGTGTGTGTGCTGTCCTACTGAACCCCATGTGTGTGTGTGCTGTCCTACTCAACCCCATGAGTGTGTTGTCCTACTCAACCCCATGAGTGTGTGCTGTCCTACTCAACCTCGTGTGTGTGCTGTCCTACTCAACCCCATGAGTGTGTGCTGCCCTACTCAACCCCATGCGTGTGTGCTGTCCTACTCAACCCCATGTGTGTGTGCTGCCCTACTCAACCCCATGTGTGTGAGCTGTCCTTCTCAACCCCATGAGTGTGTGCTGTCCTGCCTCATGAATGTGTGCTGTCCAACTCAACCCCATGAGTGTGTGCTGTCCTACTCAACCCCATGAGCGAGCTGTCCAACTCAACCCTATCAGTATGTGCTGTCCAACTCAACCCCATTAGAGTATGCTGTCCTACTGAACCCCATGTGTTAGTGCTGTTTTACTCAACCCCGTATGCGTGTGTGCTGTCCTACTCAACCTCATGAGTGTGCTTTCCAACTCAACCCCATGAGTGTGTGCTGTTCAACTCAACCCCATGAGTCTGTCTTGTCCTACTCAACCCCATGTGTGTGTGCTGTCCTACTCAACCCCATATGTGTGTATGCTGTCCTACTCAGTGTATGTTGTGCATTGGCTTCTACCTTCTTTTTTTTTTGATTTGGCATCTCCAGTCCCACCCAAATCGGGAATGTCCAATCAGCAAACTAAGAACAAACGTGCTCGGATGGGACTCATGCTGCTCTCATGGGGAATAGTTTGCGGTTCTATTCTGGAACACATGCCTGTCTGCCACTGCTTCTTTTCATGTGCAATCTTAGACCTAGTAAAGGAAGCGCTCATGTGCTTGCTTAGAAAGTAAACAACAGGCAATCGAATGGCATGTAGGTCGAGCTTGACCAACAAACAATGCTAACCCAGAACGACAGTATCCCTCTGATGACCATCCCATGCACTCGGGGACATTATGCACTGCTCATTTGTCGGTACGGATGGATTTTATCTAAGACTGTGGTGTCCACTCTTGCACTGCAAGCAGCACCTCTACCAAATGAACCCACCCAGCAGCTGTTAATCAATTTTTTATATCTTAATTCCTCTCTCTTATAGACTCAGCCAGTCAGACCCTTGCTGCCCCTCTCCTCACTCTGCCCTCTAGGAAACGGTAAGTTTGGGTGTCCTTGCTCTTGAAAGTGTATGAACTTGTATGATTGGATGTAGTCTGTATTCTCGGTTAATTGGACATGGAGTGACTGAAACCCCTCCTACATGGGGCACACTGTGGTGAAGTCTGCAGTCACTGTGATGAATCCCATCTGGTGTGAACTGGACACCAGACAGTGGGGTCATGGCTGCGTGAATCCCTGTGTGCTGCTGTTGTGGAGCCTGCTGCATTAGCCGGAGTGAGCGTGATGCTGTGTGTCTGCAGAGCTACTGCCAGCTCTAGACAGCGCTGCTTTGACACTGGAGAAAAAGTACTCGCCGATCGATTTCTGCTGCCCGGGCCTCTTTCCTCCTGTCCGCTTTGTGCAGTAAACAAACGGACCGTTTAACGCTTCCATTTGGGAGGCCGTTGTAGAAAGTGCTGCCTAAACGCTCTGGAGCGGGGGAAGAGGCTGCTCTGGTGGTGTCACTATTGCAGTGCGATCAGGCCGTTTGAGCGCAGCTCAGTGACCTGAGGCTGTCAGTGAACCGCTTCTGCCCCCTGCTGGATATTATGAGAACCACCTGTCAGAACTGTCAGATTTTTTTGTCTTGAAGTCATTACATGACACACAGCAGCAGTCATGCATAGAACCATTTTAACCCATTTTATAGCTTCTGGGGTTTCTTTTCTACAGTATATGATTCATTTCAGCTGTGTCCATCCATCAGTCAGACATGCTGCAACCCACAGAATCTGGGACCCATAACACAAGGCTGCTGTGAACTGCATTTAGATAATAGCCTTATGTATACTCAAGGAATTCTTATTTAAAAAAAACATCCAAGCAGTCTGAATTGCTGGTGGCTTTATGCAGTCTGCTAAAGGCAGGACTAGAGTCCCTAGAATGAATGAGTCGCGACAACTCAAGAAACTCAAGAAAAGGAGCCATTTCACTCAATGGAAATCATTGGATTTTTTTTCATTCGTTTCTAGGGAGGGAAACTTGCTAATTTTGAGGGAAAAATAATGAACCAGCTCGCAATGGTTTCAACAAGCATAGGAGGGGCAAATGTTTGGACATGACAAAAGAGAAAAGGTTTGAAAAAAAAAACTCATTCACTTTTAGACGGTGCCAGATAATACCAGAGAAAATGAATTGGCTCCATGACCAGATTTTCTGGACCACTAATGTTGCAACTCTGTGTGGGAACTTTAGGACTGGCTGCTCACAGCAGCTTCTTCCAGTCCTGTTTCCTTCAGCTTCCAGCTCATGCCTGTCAGTGTCATTAGTAATGATGATGTCATTGAAAAGATGATGTCATTGACTCTTGGATGACTTGGATGCTTTATTGAGATGTTTGTTTTGATGGGTTGTCCTACATTTTCAGATGATGAGTGTTTGGCCCTAGAGCTGTTACAGTGTTTATTATATGTTACAGTGTTTGACTCTCTTTACCTCAGGAACACACAGTATTATGAGAAGGTATCTGACCCTCTGGACCTGAGCACCATTGAGAAGCAGATCCTCACTGGACACTATAAGACCGTGGAGGCCTTTGACACAGACATGCTCAAAGTGTTTCGCAATGCCGAGGTGGGTCTCCGGGGGCCAGTTGCTTTGAACTCAGCACTTCTAAGGTTATGTGGAGAGATTTTATTTGTGTCCTGATTTTGAATAATTGTGATGTGAAAACTGCTTGAATAACACTCCCAAGCATGAGGACTGAAGTGCTGTGCTGCGGAGATGGTCTTCTGTATCCACCTGTATTACCCTGCATTTTAGTGCCATCTGTGGTGCTCTGAATACAGACTGTGCACTCTCAAAACCGATGTGCTAAAACTAGCTCATAACATTTTTATTATCCTCCCACTATGTAATGCGGGGGGGATATAGTTATCAGCATGTCTGTGCACCTGTCCATCAGTTCATCCGTCTGTTGGTAATCATTTTCGTTTCCGGACCATTACTCAAGAACTGTTCTGCATCTTTTCACTAAAACTTTCTAGCAGCAAGCAGCACGAAAGTACTGGAGTGGTGCAGTTTACTATTTTTGAATTTTTATATTGATTTACCACTAGGTGGCACATTTTGGACTGTAGATCTCAGAAAAAAAAAATTTCTTGATTTTGTGGGTCCACAGGAATCTATCCAGGCAAGTTCTGCCCATTTGCTGTACATTTTTCAGCATTTTGAATTGTGTTTTAAATGTTTAAACTCAATTTCCTCTTACACAGTGCAACCAATTTACATGAAATTTGATAGTTGGATGAGATTTATTATGTCTCTAATTTTAGAATTAAAATTTGACTTCTTTTATATCAGACAAGAAAGCATAGTTCTGCATTCATACCTTGACATGTTTCGACGGGAACTCCCATCTTCCTCAGAAGTGTCACATGAAGGTATTGTGACGTGTCTTATCAGCTGTTTTTACTGAGGCGTGACCATCCTGCCAGGTTTGACAGGACGGTCACGCATCCTGCTGTCAGTTTGCCTCTTCAGAACCGCACTCCACGTGTGAGACAGCATGTACGCCAAATAGACAAACAGACATACAATTATTTAATACCCTCAGCGAATATCACACCCAGAATATGCGGCACCCCGAAAATTCACAAACCAGGAGCACCCCTACGCCCCATAGTGGACAGTATTGGATCGGTCACATACAACTTATCAAAAGCTCTCGCAGAAATACTCAAACTACTTTTAGGCCAAACAGATCAGCACTGCAAAAATTCAAAACAACTGGCTCAAGAACTGAAAAACATTAAAGTAGAAACCGATGAAATATTAATATCACATGACGTCATATCACTATTCACTAAAACACCAGTAGAGGCAACTTTAAAGATTGTATGGGACCGCCTTGAAACAGATAAAACACTCAAAGAATGAACAAATCTGACCATTCAAGACATATCACAACTACTCCGGTTCGTAGCCACATCCACCTACTTTCAATTCCGGAACAAAATTTACCGACAAAAAGAAGGCTTTGCCATGGGAGACCCACTATCAGCCATTACGTGTGGCTTTTTCATAGAAAACCTGGAGGATAGGGCCATAACAACAGCACCTAAACAATGCCGATTAACATTGTGGAAGCGGTATGTAGACGACATTCTCAAAAAGGTTAAGGCGGGACACACACAGGAGCTCACGGATCACTTAAACATCATAGACAATACCGGAAAGATAAAATTCACGCACGAGGAAGAATCAGAGAACTCCATAGCTTTCCTAGACATAAAAATACATCACACAGAAGATGGGGCCATAAAGATAAAAATCCACAGGAAACCTACGCATACAGATCAATATCTATTATGGACAGCAGAACACCCCACTACACACAAATTTTCAGTGGTTAAAACCCTACAAACGCCCCAACATAGTCACTGAGCAAGAAGACAAAAGGCAGGAGGAAAAACACATACAGGAGGCACTAAATAATTGCCAATATCCGAAATGGGCCGTAGAAAAGGGAATGCAGCAGGTTAAAAATAAAAACAAAGACAACACACAGGGCATAAAAAGAAAACGCACTAACAGCACAGACAACAGAGGTGCAGTCACATTACCGTACATCAGGGGTATCAATTTAACGCGCATAAAGAGTCATGAAAAATACCACATCAACACACCGGTCCGAACACACACCATGTTGAGACAGCTATTAGTGCATCCAAAAGACAAAATTCAACAGGACAATAAATTTAATGTCATATATGAAATACCATGCCACTCTTGCGACAAAACTTATATTGGAGAAACAGGGAGATGCTTCAGCACACGGAAGAAAGAACACAAAACAGAATGCGAAAAAGAAACGGAGATGAGACAGACAAGATCAATAAAAGACAAGGCACTACAAGAAAACCTAAAATCAGCCATTACGGGCTATTGTAAGAGGGAAAACCATATTATGGACTGGGAAAAGGCCAAAGTTATCCACACTGAGAAAACCGACACCAACGCTGGATTATGGAGGCGATAGAAATCCGGAAGCGAGCCCAAAGGACGATGAACAGGAACGAGGGGGCGTGGGGCGTACGTGCTGTCTCACACGTGGAGTGCGGTTCTGAAGAGGCAAACTGACAGCAGGAGGCGTGACCGTCCTGTCAAACCTGGCAGGATGGTCACGCCTCAGTAAAAATGGCTGATAAGACACGTCACAATACCATCATGTGACACTTCTGAGGAAGATGGGAGTTCCCGTCGAAACATGTCAAGGTATGAATGCAGAACTACGCTTTCTTGTCTGATATAAAAGAAGTCAAATTTTAATGAAATTTGGTAGTTAGCATCTTCAGACCCAGATCTTTAAATGCTTGGTAAACCGCATTGCTACGTTGAAAGATGTGGCAGCAGTAAGGCGATGAATTTGTGAGTGTGGCCTCTGTTGCTTTAACTCCTGAATGCAATGTCCAATCATCACCAAACTTGAGATCCCTCATCTACTGGCCATTTGACTTACGCCTTCCAAATTTGGTATACAAAACCCAAAACCAGTGAAGTTGGCACGTTATGTAAATCGTAGATAAAAACAGAATACAATGATTTGCAAATCCTTTTCAACTTATATTCAATTGAATACACTGCAAAGACAAGATGTTTAATGTTCAAACTGAGAAACTTTATTTTTTTTTTGCAAATAATCATTAACTTAGAATTTAAAGTCAGCAACACATTGCAAAAAAGTTGGCACAGGGGCCTTTTTACCACTGTGTTACATCACCTTTCCTTTTAACGACACTCAGTAAACGTTTGGGAACTGAGGAGACCAATTTTTGAAGCTTTTCAGGTGAAACTCTTTTTCCCATTCTTGCTTGATGTACAGCTTAAGTTGTTCAACAGTCCGGGGTCTCCGTTGTCGTATTTTACGCTTCATAATGCGCCACACATTTTCAATGGGAGACAGGTCTGGACTACAGGCAGGCCAGTCTAGTACCCGCACTCTTTTACTGCGGAGCCATGCTGTTGTAACACGTGCAGAATGTGGCTTGGCATTGTCTTGCTGAAATAAGCAGGGCGTCCATGAAAAAGACGTTGCTTGGATGGCAACATATGTTGCTCCAAAACCTGTATGTACCTTTCAGCATTAATGGTGCCTTCACATATGTGTAAGTTGCCCATGCCTTGGGCACTAATACACCCCATACCATCACAGATGCTGGCTTTTTGAACTTTGCGCCTATAACAGTCCGGATGGTTCTTTTTTCCTCTTTGGTCCAGAGGGACACGGCGTCCACAGTTTCCAAAAACAATTTGAAATGTGGACTCGTCAGACCACAGAACACTTTTCCACTTTGCATCAGTCCATCTTAGATGAGCTTGGGCCCAGAAGCCGGCGGCGCTTTCTGGGTGCTGTTGATAAATGGCTTTAAGCTTTGCATTGTAGAGTTTTAACTTGCACTTGCAGATGTAGCGACGAACTGTAGTTACTGACAGTGGTTTTCTGAAGTGTTCCTGAGCCCATGTGGTGATGTCCTTTACACACTGATGTCGGTTTTGATGCAGTACCGCCTGAGGGATCAAGGTCACGGGCATTCAATGTTGTTTTTCGGCCTTGTAAACTACGTGCAGTGATTTCTCCAGATTCTCTGAACCTTTTGACGATATTACGGACCGTAGATGATGAAATCCCTAAATTTCTTGCAATAGCTCGTTGAGGAATGTTGTTTTTAAACTGTTGGACAATCAGCTCACGCATTTGTTCACTAAGTGGTGACCCTCGCCCCATCCTTGTTTGTGAATGACTGAGCATTTCAGGAAGCTGCTTTTATACCCAATCATGGCACCCACCTGTTCCCAATTAGCCCGTTCACCTGTGGGATGTTCCAAATAAGTGTTTGATGAGCATTCCTCAACTCTCTCAGTCTTTTTTGCCACTTGTGCCAGCTTTTTTGAAACATGTTGCAGGCATCAAATTCCAAATGAGCTAATATTTGCAAAAAATTACAAAGTTTACCTGTTCGAACATTAAGTAACTTGTCTTTGCAGTGTATTCAATTGAATATAGGTTGAAAAGGATTTGCAAATCATTGTATTCTGTTTTTATTTAATTACGATTTACACAACGTGCCAACTTCACTGGTTTTGGGTTTTGTAAATCTGGCCATAAGTGGCTCCATTACAAACATAACTCCAAAACCAACAGCCCAATCAACTTAAAATTTACTTGCTTCATGTTGGTCAAGGGTCCTCTGGATATCTAGAGGTATAAGGTTATTTTTCCAAGTAGGTGGCTGCCATCACTCAATCACATTTCACGATCCCTTCTACTTTATCAGGTATGATGTATCATCATGAAACCGTACAAGATTTTTTAAGGATATGTGAAAAGACAATCAACCATGTGCCAGACGCCTTTTGCTTTTTTGGAATCTTTCAAATTACACATTTGCTGGGGCTGGGGGATATACAGTCTCCAGATGGCTCCTGTTCAATGCATCACCAGGCCTAGTTGAGCACATTTTATGTTAGTTTCAACACAGTCTGTGGTAAAAAAAAAAACTACTTTTGCGTCACATTAATTGTATGTAGTTACACAAAATATGAATTCTGACACAGGTGTTGATGGTGACACACAGGTATTAGTGCATGATACAAGTGTTTTAGTCACTAAGTGCCCCGCTTCCCCGTCTTCAGAAGTACTATGGGCGCAAGTCATCGGTGGGGCGGGACGTCTGCCGTCTGCGGAAGGCCTACTACGGGGCGCGGCATGAGGCCGCCGTGCAGATCGACGAGATTATGGGCGAGACGGCCAGTGAGGCGGACAGCTCCGATTCACTGGAGCGCGAGCACGCCCAGCAACACCCCAGCCACGGTCGGCCTGGAGCGCACGACAAGGACGATGATGTCATCCGCTGCATCTGTGGCATGTACAAGGACGAGGGGCTCATGATCCAGTGCGAGAAGTGCATGGTGAGGGGGGGGTGGGAGAGAGAGGGACTGGGTTAGGAGAGGAAGGGGATATTCATGTGTGTGCTTTGACATTTATGTGTGGTGGTGCTGAATGGGGATGCACCAATCCAGCTTTTTTAGTCCCCATACTTATGCCGACACCTGGGCTTTGTATATTGGCCAATACTGAGTACCGATCTAATACCAATGTTTATTAAATAAGCTGTGTTTAATAAATAGAGAGCTCATTGGAAGAGTCTGGCATCATTCTTTAATATTGTAAGGCAACGTCATGCTTGACTTAAACATTGCTTTCCCAATGTTGTAATCCAAAATGTAACAAATAACTACATAGGTAGAGATGCACTGAATTGTTAATTGTTAAAATAATGGTATGTGATACCAGATACAGAGATTTGAGTCCATATCGGATCGATATCAGATATCAGTATGGGTATCGATGCATCTCTACTGCTTTAAGCTCCATGTTGGGATGTTTATGCATGGGCCTTAGCTGTTTGTGTAGTTCCTCTGTCAGATAGTTTTTAAAAACACTGCAGACGGCCAATAAGTACGGCTGGTAAGCTGCAGGTAGTGAGAGAGACAGGAGTGATGATTCCCCTCCCCTGCAGGTGTGGCAGCACTGTGACTGCATGCGGCTGAAGTCTGAGGTGGAGCACTACCTGTGTGAGCAGTGTGACCCGCGGCCCGTGGACAGGGTGAGTGTGTGTGAACGTGTGTGAGCATACTTATGTGGCATGAGCGCGTGTGCGTGTATCTGTGCTGTATGCAGGTGTACTTCCTTTCTTGCTGTCTGTGCGCACATAGGGGACAGGGTGAGGGTGTAGCTGGAGTATATCTGTGTATGTGCACGCAAGTTTGTTCTGCATCTGTGTTTGTGCGTGTGTTCTTGTGTATCTGTGTGAACGTGTGCGTATGTACTTATATGCTGTGAGAGTGTGTGCGTGTGTATTTATGTGCTGTGTGTGTGCGCACGTGCTTATGTGCTGTCTGTGTGTGCATAGTGGACAGGGTGAGTGTGTGTGCGTGTGCATGCATGCTCATCCCTCGTGTGTTTGCGCACTTGTTCTCGTGTGCTGCGTGTCTTCGTGAATGTTTGTGTGAGCACTTATGCACTCTGTGTGTGTGTGTGTGTGTGTGTGTGTGTGTGTGTGGGTGTACTTATAAGCTGTTAATGTGTATGTGCGCACTTACATATTGTATGTATGTGGGTGTACTTATGTGCCTTGTGTGTTTGCTGTGTCTCAGGAGGTCCCTATGCTGCCCCAGCCCAGCTACGCCTCGTCTGGCTCCATCTACTACATCTGCCTTCTGCGGGACGACTTGCTGCTGCATCAGGGTACCCCCCTATATGCATTGTCTGTACATGTCAAAGGTCATACAGATTAACCTCTCCAGCCCTAGCGCCCCCCAGAGATAACACAGGTGTTACGCGATTTAAATGAGTCCTCTTCCCTAGTTTTAAAACAACATTGAACCATATTTCTGGTGTTTACAGAGCTTTTTATTTTACTAGTCAAAAACAGGCAGAATTTCACCCATTTGTTACTGGTTCGAAGAGTTAAAAGTGGACCAGAGCTGGAGGAATCCGGGAAATCATCCTTTTTTTAAACGCAAACGTTGGTGATACAACTACACAATACAGTGTATTGCTCTAATGCTCTGTCCAGACACTCATAAAAGTGATTAAGGTGTTTTAACATGTTTGTTATCTTCCTGTTATTCCTGTCAGGTGACTGCGTGTACCTGATGAGGGACAGCCGGCGGACCCCAGATGGACAGCCTGTCAGGCAGTCATACCGCCTCCTGTCACATGTCAACCGTGACAAACTGGACATCTTCCGCATCGAGAAACTCTGGAAGAGCGACAAGTGAGGGATAGAGGCTTGTCTAAGAAATAGGGGAAGGGGGGGTTAGTAATGTGGAGGGGGATGTAGTTTGTCTCGCAAGTGACTTCATAGTTCTGTTAAAAATTAAGATTCGCCTGAGCAGCTTCAAGGATTGCAAAGAGTTGGAAAATTTTGCTTGAATTCCTGGAAACTCTGGGTGCTTTCCATGAAATTTTTGGCTTTGATATTCTGCAAATATTTCCCAGGTTCAGCTGAATCCATTATTTTGTCCCTCCCCCTTTCTGTTCACCTGCAGGGGTGAGCGTTTCGCTTTTGGACACCACTACTTCCGTCCCCACGAGACGCACCACTCGCCCTCACGGAGGTTCTACCACAATGAGCTTTTCCGTGTCCCGCTCTATGAGATCATTCCCCTGGAGGCTGTGGTGGGAATGTGCTGTGTCCTCGACCTCTACACTTACTGCAAGGGTGAGAATTTTCACACTGTCCCTAACTCCCCAACATCCAACCTCTACACCTACTGCAAGGGTGAGAATTTACACACTGTCTCTAACCCTAACATGCTGGCATGTACACTTTCTACAAGAGTGAGAATTTACCCGCTGCCCCTAGCTGGAAAACGCAACCTGTACTTCAGAGATGTCGAACTCCAGTCCTGGAGGGCCGCATTGTCTGCAGGCTGTGTGGTCTCCTTCCAGTTAACAACTAATTGGTGCCTACAAGATATGTGACTCTTTTGCCAACCAGTAACTTAAATTAATTACCAGTTGAGAAACAGCAAAAAGCAGCTGACGCTGAGACCCTCCAGGACTAGTGTTTGACAACCCTGCTTACAGCTACAGACCTGTCACATCCCCCTAAACACACGTGTATCTGCACCATTGACTATATATAAATGTAGACAACCCAACAGCTCCCCAGAAGAGAGGCCAAAGTGGTCCCAGTACAGCTGAATATACCCCATACTGATTTTGAAAGTCCAATGAAAATTGACAGTTGAACTGACTTTGCTCAAAACATAGCGTCCTGTTTGCAGGGATGCAGTTGCTCATGAGTGAAGCCAGTTTGCTTGCAGCCTAGCAAGCTAGATTAGCAAGATTCTAAAAGACCTTAAGTTAAGTGGCAATGGAAATTGATGGTAAAAATCTCTCTGCTCAGAACATAGCATTATGTAGGGGAGACTGGGGTCCGATGAGCCATGGGGACCAATGAGCCATATCAGTATTTTGCGATCAGTCGATGACAGAGCTGCTGAAAATAGGCAAAATATTTGACCATTGACTGATGAGTCATGGGGATAAATGAGCCATATCACTACTTTACCTATTTTAAACACCTTTGGCATCAGTTGATCGCAAAATAGTGATTATGGCTCATTGGTCCCCATGGCTCATCGGACCCCAGTCTCCCCTACTGTTAGCAGTTATGCTATGTTCAGTGCAAAGGGCTTTATAACTATTGACTCACGTTGTTATCATTAATTGACTTATCACTGAATCTCAATAACTAGCTAAAAATGGTTAGCTGCCTAGCTAACTATTAAATTGTGATTCAGAAAAAGGTCACCTAATTAGCTAGCTGGCTTGCAAGGTAGTTGGAACAGACGTTAAAACACATGACAGTGGGGATTCATTTACCCACAGACTGTATTAAGCTCCAATTTTTTTGAAATGTTGTGTGAGCTAACTTAACCACAGTTGTTGTATTAGCCACCTAGCTAGTAGATAGCTAGCAGTCAGCTTGAGTTTGGAAAGGCTGGCAGGAGCACTGGACATGGGCATGAACATCCGACATAGTTAACCCATTAACAATCTTTCAATCGTGGCAGAATGATGCTTTCAATAGGCCTTATATTTGGTTACATTTTCAGACAAGACAGTATAGAGTATATTCAGTTAACACTGACGTTTGATGTAACTGAATACACTCCTGGTCTCTAATTTAACACTGAAGCAGCCAGCCAGGCTACATATAAAGTTCCAGGGGATGTGCGAGAGACTGAGTAGGGTGTGTGTTTGGGCAGGGCCACAATACAGCGGCTCAACCCCCCGAGCACTACTGTGCAGACTTTGGCCCCAAATGTGCATAAGGGTAGCGTTCATATGAAAGAGATTTTTGCTCCATTTTGTAGTACATTAGGTAGTGGAGACATGTCATCCATTTTTATATACAGTCTATGATTTACACACGCCCCCTAAATATTCAGAAGGTACTTGGTCAATTTGAAGCCTGTTTGTTATGTTACGTAACACTACTTTTTGTCTAAACTTCTTGGTAAAGTTTATCTTGAGTGTGTCACATTGTAAATGTTTATTTCTGTAATAGTTCTGCAATAAGATTATCACAATACTGAGTCAACTGTGGGTGAAGGTTGGCATGGGCATGGTCCTATATTTAGAAGTGACTCACAAATTAACCCTTTCCTCCCTGCAGGCCGGCCCAAGGGAGTGAAGGAGCAGGATGTGTACATCTGTGACTATCGCCTGGACAAGTCAGCGCACCTCTTCTACAAGATCCACCGCAACCGCTACCCTGTCTGCACAAAGCCCTTCGCCTTCAACCACTTCCCCAAGAGGCTGACCCCCAAGAGAGACTTCTCTGTGAGTCAAGGGGGATTTGTGTATCTGTATGTGTGTGTTAGTGTGCGCACGCACACATGTATAGAATGCTATTTACAGCTCTTGAGTGTACATCTCAGAAATGTTTGTAACCAGGTTGGATTCTACAGTCTGTTTGCATATTATGTATGATTTTTTTTTTTTTGATGTCTCTGGAAACACTTCACTGCAGTGCTTTGATAAAATACGTCATTATGAAAACAAGTATTTGAGATGGGGAATAATACTCTGAATAGACTGCGTTAGAACCTCATTTCATGCTCTTCCAACTTTTTATGATTACCAATGTAATCATGCTTTACATTATCTCTGAGGAATGTCTTGAAGACCTGTAAAACATTTCATGCGCCATGTAATGGAATGTGTCTTGAGTTGGAAATCATGCTATTTGTACTGCACTGAGAAAAAGGAAATGAGTAACATCATCTCTTCAGCTCATGCTGGGTAATTAGGGCTGTTGTTTATTGAATCACGATACATTAGCATAATAAGAATAACTGCTGCCATGGGCTGTACAGGCAGCCTGCGCCTTTTTTCCATAAATCAGAACTGATGCGGACTGGAATAAACAGCAACCAAACGTCAGAGGTCAATTGAAATTCTTCCTGGAAAAAAATTTTGGCGGGAAACCAGCTAATCTAATATGGGGGCAATCATGATTAATAAGTGATAACGAGAAACAGGCCATTATGTTAGATTACAAAAAGTGCAAAATCTGAATAATTTGAAAAAAATTGCCCTCTGATGCTGCTTGATTTAATTTAAGCATCTAAGAACATACATTTAAGGTGGTAAATGATTTGTTAATCATGTCGAATGTGTATGCAACACAAGTTATCTTGGTGTTCGCACGAATGGCTGAGCAAGCAAAAGACACATTTGCACAATTTTTTTTTTATCCATGTATCCATGGAAGTCCCGTTGAGATCAAAATCTCTTTTTCAAGGGAGCCCTGGGACTTGGGTGGGGAGGGAGAGGACAAATTGCACAGCCAATTAGATCAGGTGGCGGTTTGAAAGAGCCAGGTTGGGAAATTAGCCATAACACCTACTCTTGTCGAAGAGTGTCATAGGATCTTTAATGACCGCTGTGACTCAGGACCTTAGGTTAATGTCTCATCCGAAAGACGGCGTCTCCTTCAGTACAATGTCCCCATCACTGCACTGAGGCGTTGGGGATTATGCCAACACAGGGAAAATCGCTACCTACTGGCCCACCCATACCTCCTCCAGCAGCAACTTCGTTTCCCCAGGTGGTCCTCCATCCAGGTACTAACCAAGCCCACACCTGCTTAGCTTCAGTCACGCGGCAAATCAATTGTTTGAATCCCAAACAAACAAAGTAAATGAGAACAGTTTGACTGTAATTGTTGGTTAAATGTGATGATTTTACAGACCTTAATGTAGCTCCAGTCAGCACATCACTGGTAAGTACTGATATCAGTGAAGTTATTTTCTGGAACCATTTCACACGGCCTCTGATGCTTTGTGGCTGTTTGTCCAAGAGCGTATCGGCATAATTCATGAAAAAAAAAAATGCTCAAGCTCGCCCGGTCGTCCCATGCTGGCAGTTATTCTTATTATACGCATAAAATAATCGAGATTCAATTGATCTTGCAGCCCTGCCGGGTAGTAAATCTGGGGGCTAACTGAGGTTGCACTTGCTCTCCCAGCCTCACTACGTCCCAGACAATTACAAGAGGAACGGTGGGCGGTCAGCCTGGAAGAGCGAGCGGCCCAAGATGTGCAAGGACGGGCTGGTCGGGGTTGAGGAAGACTCCTGCTCTGGAGACCCCCAGTTCTGTGACGGAGCGGGGCAGGTGCATTTGGACAGTGAGGAAGGAGGAGGGGAAGGGGACGTGGACATGGTCCCAGGAGAGCCTCCGCCCCTCCTGCCCCAGCCACCCGCCCAGCCGCAGACCCCCCTGGACCAGGGTGGTGAGGAAGAGGAGGAGGGTGAGCCTGAGCAGGCTGAAGGCCTGGAGATCCCCCCTTCCTCCTCCTCTTCCTCATCCCATCATTCGGAGCTGGGGAGGAGGGAGGCTCAGAGGGAGAGGTTGAACAAGATTCTGCTCAACCTGTTACACCAAACCCCCAGCAAGAACGGTGAGAGGCCCGCAGGGGGCGCCAGAGAGGGGAGAGTCAGAAAAAGGGGTGGGCTTGAGGGCAGGGGGATGGACAGTGGGCACTGTAGGGCTGCTTCTCAAAGCCTCAGCTACAGCCGACATGAGCTGAATTTCTCAGCTGCTACGTGATCATTGGCCATTTCATTGTGAAGGCTCGTTCGGACACAGCTGAGAAATCCAGCCTTCATCTGGCGGATTGTGAGGGATGGATAAGGCGTATCCTTGGGCCATATATACCCCGGAATCCTGTGTGGGGCAGGAACCAGAGTTCCACTGGCAAAAAAGGTGTGAGTCGTGCCAGTGCTGACTGTGGCCAGCTGCCTTTTAAGAGCAGTGCATAATTAGCTTTGCCCCGCCGAGGGATATGGGAGGGATACTGTTGATTTGGGTCAGCATTGTTTGTTGCTCAAGTGCCACCTGCTGGCCAGTAGGGCGCTTCTCTGTAAAATTCTTAGCAAACGCATGTTCAGGTTTCCTCCGCCCTTGTTTTGAGTTTGCAAAGTTTCGAGCTGTGAGTATTGAGAAGCGGTGGCTGATGGGTGCATTTTTTGGAGGAGAAACACATACTAACTGTGCTCTCCATGCTACTCATGGCAGCATGACTTGCATAGGAGCATGCTAGCACATAGTTTGCCAATTGGATCTACCGTGTTTGTGTTCTCTTCAATCCAAATGTGGCATAGTGTTCTTTGAGAAATAGCAGCTACAGTTGTGTTCAAAAAATAGCAGTACAACATCAATAACCTGATGAACCACTGTAATTAGTCATAATGATATTTCTGCATGGCAAATAATTTGTAGATGTAGTTATGGTAATAGAAAAACAACAGACCCAACTGTCATGACATGCATGCTGCTTGTTCTGAGTAATTGACTCATTCATTGAAAGGGGCGTGTTCAAAATAATAGCAGTGTGGAGTTTAATCAGAGAATTAATTATTATTATTATTATTATCTCCGTGTTTCCGAAAAGCGAGATCTTGTAATACAGTTCGGCGTCTGTCCGTCCGAAAGAGTAACTCCTCCTAGGCCGTTAGACCAATCAACCTGAAACTTTGGTGTTTGTAAGGTACTGACCCAGAGGGGTGTACAACGCATTTCGAATTTAAATTCATTTCCTCTTCTGGCCACCAGGGGCTTTTTGTGAAAATTGAAAATTGGCCATAAGTTCCTTATACATTGAGCTAGGACGCTCAAATTTTTATGGGAGGTGCATGGGATGGCCCTTCATCACATATCACGCGGGTTTTGATTTGACCTAATTTTGACCGTTTCCTAGGTCAATTGCTGTCCTGTGATTCATATTTTTGGCCACTAGGGGGCTTTTTGTGAAAAAAGAAAAATGGCCATATCTCCCTTATGCATTGAGCTAGGACGCTCAAATTTTTATGGGAGGTGTACGGGATGACCCTTCATCACATATTATATGTGTTTTGGATTTTACCTAATTTTGATTGTTTTCTAGGTCAAATGGCGTTAGCTCTGCCGATTTTCGAAAAGTGTGGCTCGTTTTCTTATTATTATTCACTGTAGATGGCTGCAAATTGGTATGGTTATGTATCTTGGTGATAACTTGCAGAGCCATAATGCTCAGATTTGTGCGTATGGTGACTCTTCATCAGATATCAACCGGCTTTGTGATTTCACCTACTTTTCAACGTTTTCTGGGTCAAGTATTTGTAAGGTGCATTCTGCCAATGGCAAGTGTCTTTAATTTTTGGCATCATTTTCAAAATTGTTGTGTTAATCTAACAAAGTGACTTGAGCTTCTATTGTTATTAATGGCCGTGGTCCAATTCCTTATTTGGCAATCAAAATATTCTCTGATTCACTGTTGTTTTTAGGAATGACTTGAATGGCCTAGTGATTACTATTGTTGCCTTCTGGTGCTATGCATAAGGCCATGAATTCATTTCCAATGGCAGATTGGCTTTTCATGAATGAAATCCTGACTCATTACAATGTCATTGGGGTGGGCTGAGGAAATCACACTTCAAAAAAGAATGTCATGACAGTCCGATTTGAATAAAATAGCAATTACAATATTGCCGTCTAAAGGACATCTTGAAAACGTAAGCGAAAACGTGACGATGCCAAACCTCCCTAATATGGACATTTGCACATGTAGGAAGGTACAAACCTATCTGTGTACTCTACAAATATGACATTTGCATGTACATTGAGCAGTACCGTACCTCCTCTCCTTTTATAATACTCTCATTTCAAAATGAAGAGTAATTTATGCCCTCAACAGACACTCAAAAAGTACCCTATCCAACTAACCAACTATATCATATTGCTATAACTCTGATCAGTATCAGTGCTTTGTCACTGCAACAAGCAGATTATCATTTGTTCAGCAGAATGCCAGTTCAGTGAATTGCCCTCTGGCACATTACTACTACTCCCATAACATTCGTTGCGGAGCGCGGAGATTCGCGATGGCATGCCATGGACATACGTCTAGTTCATTCTGTGAAGAAACTGGTGTCATTAATTGTCCTTTATTAAGAAGGGAAGCAAATGTTTCACAAATTGTTAAAAAGTATATTTTTTTCTGAATTGCAAAGTAAAATGGGCCGTTCCAAACGTTGTTCAGAGAAACAGTGTAATTTGATGAAGAACTTGATTCAAGAGGGGAAAACGTAAAGTGCAGCAAATGATAGGCTGCTCAGCTGAAATGATGTCAAATGCTTTAAAATGGCGACAAAAACCTGAAACACGCAGAAGGATATTCGCAACCACTGTTAGTACTGATCAAAGAATAGTCAGAATGGCAAAGATTCAGCCAATCATCACCTCCAGAGAAATCAAAGATGATATAAAATTACCTGAAAGTGCTGTTATTGGCAGAAGACGTTTGATGGAAGCTAAGCTATCAGCAAGAAGCCCCCGTAAAGCATCATTATTGAAAAAACGGCACGTGCAGAACTGTTTGAAATTTGCCAACACATTGATTCGCCCAAAGAGAAATGACGTTATATTCCGTGGACTGATGAGAGTAAAATTGTTATTTTGTTATTGGTAGTATGTCAGAGGACCCCATGAGTACTGAATTCAACCACAGTACAGCATGAAGACAGTGAAGCATGGTGGTGCAAAATCATGGTATGGGGATACTAAGGTGTTGGGCCTATTTATCGTGTACCAGGGATTATGGATCACTTTGAATACATCAGAATACTTGAAGAGATTATGTTGCCATATGCGGAAGAAGGGCATGGGCATTTCAACAAGACAACAACCCCAAACACATGAGTAAGCAAGCAACATCTTGGTTCCAGACAAATAAGATTGAGGTTATGGAGGGACTAGCTCAATCCTCTGACCTCAACCCCATTGAAAACTTGCTGGGTGACATTAAAAATGCAGTTTCTGAAGCAAAACCCTAAAATTCATGGGAACAGAGGAATGTAGGATGAATGTTCATCCTGGGCTGGAATACCGGTTTCTAGGTGCAAGAAGTTGGTTGACTCAATGCCACGCAGATGTGCAGCAGATATAAAAAAACAATGGTTATGCAACTAAATATTAGTTCCGTGTTTGAAAGTGAAGTTAAATCTTGAGTTAAGTTTAGAGTTTGAGATTGAGGAGAAAATTGTCGACTCTATTTTTTTGAACAGATAAATATTCATTTTCTTTGATTCCTGCAAAAGAATAACACAGACCTGATCAAATTTGTTAATGCTTTGATTTGGAATTGAATGTTTAATGTTTCCACTACATTTGAAATCTGGAACTGAAGGCGATTGAAAAAATATTTGCACTTTATTCACATTTTTTATCGTACTGCTAATTTTTGAACACAGCTTAAACAAGATCTTGAGATTTTGAATAGGGATCTTCAGATGTTGCATAAGGTCTACTATGTTAGGGTTAGAGTGTACCTGCAGAATTGTAGCCTTTTGGGGTCAGGGGGGTTGATTCTGAATACTGGGTTGAAAACAATTGCCTTTATATTGCATTGGACTCAATACTGCTGTTGTCCCAATTCTCTTGCAGCCATTGATGTGACTTACCTGCTGGAGGAGGGATCTGGCCGCAGACTGCGGAGACGCACGCTGGGATTGGGTGACTTTGTGGGCAGGAAGTGATGTCACCAGCTGCACCTTTTAGACGGATGTGATTTTAATCCTTCTCTTGGAGTACCAGAGAGAGCGGAGAAACACAGGAAGAGAACAGATGCAAGAAAGAGACAGAGGGGAGAGAGAATGAGCATGAGTGGGGCAAGTGCTTTTCTCCTCACCCATCTCTCCCTCTCTCCATTCTCTTTCTCTGAAGGCAGACAGACACCGAGACAGACAGACATACAGACACTGTGCATTCGAAATGGACAGAATCGCACAGTATTGGGGTACTGGAACAGACATGCAGGCAGTGTACGTGCAGGACGAGGAGACCATGTTTCATTAAAGGATAAAACACTTCAGAAGGGTGTGTTCCCTTGCAGGAGTGAGCGACTCTAAGAGAAGCAGGTCTGGCTAAAACATGCAAGAGGCGCGGAGTGACCGGGGATCAAACACCCATCAAGGGGATGGTGCGGTCGAGAGGAAGTGTGGACGGACCGACATTTGATTGATCATGTGGGAAAGATGCTGATATCGGGCGAGCTCAATAAATAAAATTTAGAACTGACTTTAGTGGCCCTCTGTGTTATACTCTTATGCTTGTCATTTCTTTTACCTGCTATATGCATTCATGCAGACAGAGCGATAACGAAGGGAGTTAGTAATATTATTTTAATGATTCTAAGCTTGTTTTAATTGACCGTACCTTTTACCTGAGCTCCGTTGAGTGGTGCAGGAGTAGCTCTTAGGAGGTGTGAGCTGAAGTGTGCGCTGCAGTTTGTTTGTGCTTATTGCTGGGGCATATCTTTTACAAGTTCATGTGCAAATCGTGGGTCAGCGCCCCCTCCTGAATGTGTTCGGGACAGCAGCTCCTGCCTAATGAGCAGGGGTGACTGAGGGAGAATGTGGGAATCGACAGGCTTTGGCGACCCTGTCTGCGGGCCTCCTGTGAACACCCACAACATGGGTTGGTTTCTGTTAATAAACAAACAGTTTTGTGATTGTATGCAATGCTGAAATGCACTTCGTTTGTCTCTCTACGTAATACAGTGTAAGTGGAGGGTGTTTTTGGGGACGAGTTCAGATTGTCTTTCATTTGTGTGTCTTATTACCCCGGGAGAACAGTGTCTTATCTCCCGCCGGGAGAATCACAGAATACTGTGGCAAGATTTCGAACGGTTGCGACCTGAGGCAGGATAGCGATGGACTTGTATTAACATTAGTAATCCCGCTGAGATGTTCTGAGAAACTGACAAATGAAGAGAAGGAGCTGTAAAGTGCCAAGCTGTATATAGACTGGAATGAAGTGAGCATCGTCTCAAAAAGCAATATCTCAAATATGGAATTTGTTTCTATTGTATTGTACAGGACCCAATTAATGGAGCCCTAATTGTATTAAAGCAGTTATTATTATTATTATTATTACTTTCCATATTCTCATGTTTAAGCTTGGGAAGCACATGGGGAGATTTGTTTTGTAATGAAATGCAACAAGCACTATTAGTAGTGATTGCATTGTGGGAATTGTAATCATGTTGCATATCTATGAATTGTGTCACGAGGTGGAGGCACAGGATAGCTTAGTGACACACGCGCAGATTTTGTCATTATTACTACATTAGCAGCACAGAAAAACAAGTTTTCTAATTTGCTGCAAAGTGTTGAACACTAAAAAAACAGACCAACTTAAAAATGTATCATTTCAAAATGTGGGAGAGAAAGTAAAACTTGTCAACTTAATGTAGAGCCTGGGAAAGTTTTTTTTTTTCCATTTAAAAAAAGAAAAACAAGATCCAGTTTTTTTTTTTTTTTTTTTAATTTGTTATATACGCAGCTATTGTTTTATTTTTGGTGTGTGTTTTGTGATTTTTTTTTGAAAACTTTTTTGTTTGTTTTAATTTTTATTTTTTGTATTATTTTTGTTAGACAATCGCAAAACATCAGCTGTTGTAAATGGACTTCTGGGCAGACATTTTGTGTGGTTCTGTTTGTCTGTTTTCTTCCTCTCTCGTTCAGAATTTGTAATTATGTTTCTAAAGTCACGGCGATGCTGTTTGTTTTTCATTTGTTTTATATGTTTTTGTTTATTAGTTTTTTTATAAAAAGCACTACATTATTGCAAATAGATGATGATTTATCATGATTATTATCATTGCAAATATGATTATGGTTATTAGGATTATTTATCTAGTTTGCATGAAAGCAATGTGTCTTGAGTTTTTGCTACACAAACGCTGCTAATAATTTACTTTTAGGAAAAATAAAAACAAAAAAAAATAATTTATCGCCCAAAAAATGTGGTTTTGAATTTTGATCTTTGTAAAAAATGAATAAAATACTGATTTAAAAATAAGAATTACTCCAGATTTTACATTTGATGTAATGTGTAACTCTGCTTATCATTTTCCTTACTAATATTATTATAGAACTGAAACATTGGTAAATGCATAATTCTACTTCTCTCTATGGAAACCGTGTAAAATATTAAACAGATTTTTTTTTCAAAGAATCTTGTGTGCTGGTCTTTGAAATTCATATTACCCATTGCATATAATGTTAGTGCATATTCATGCGTAGATTTGCAGCCATATGGTAATATTCCTGGTCTTCACAGGCCAGCAGAAAACAACTGTAATGCAACTGTACATTTCACTGAAGAGGTGTCCACGAAAATAAGCTGTCAATGTCAGTACTCATGAAAGGTTAGGCAAAGAATAATTTTCTTTAATTCTGCTTTTAAGTGTAAATGACTGCAGAACTCAGCAATAAAAATCTATTACTATGGAAGTTTCGTGAAATTCAATAAATAGCGATCATGATGGCAAATCATTATACCCACTTATAAAGGACTTAAAAGGCACTGCAAATGAAAACAGTGATTGATCCACTAGTTTTTTTCAGATGGCAGTGAACTTCTGTAGAAATATTGGCATAACCCTTCAAGCTTTGCATCTGTAAGATCATGAATTTGTACCATGTTATTGCAGTATATCTATACATGCCAGTATACGGCTGGTGCTTCAGTTTTGAGTCTTACCAATGTCATTTTGCAGCCTTTTAATTTGGATAGAGGTTTTCTTAAAAAAAAAAAAAAACGTCTGTTCAAAGTCCAAACATTTTACTTTACTGGCTTGAAGATGTGTTTCAATGACCACAGCTAGCAGATTGCTCCTGTATTTGTATTTTTTTTTTTTTTTAGCTCTGGGGCTGAGCACAAAAGGACTGTCTCTGATTGACCCTGCATTCTCTCGCAGTCATCTTATTGGCTCTCAGTTTGCCTGCTTAAATGAGTCTTGCCCCCCCTCCCTCTTTGCTTGATGCTTGAGAATGTCTGCATGAATGCTGCTGTGCTTTGCCCAAGCCAGGCGAGCAAGCAGGCTCATAGCAGTTCACGTACAAGAATGGGAATGTCACGGTTGCGAGGGGGATATTAAGTTTATTAAATATTTACAGACAAGCGCATGCAGGGGAATGACAGTGACTGACACCGCTGCAGGAGTACAGTAAATTAGAGTCAGGCTACACAACCCACTGCTACACATACACCTCCAGATGGATAGAGAGATGGAGCGAAAAGCTAAGCAGGGACACAAGACGGCTGTATTCCCTTCTACCGAATCTTCAACCAATAAATAACATAACATTAACAGCTGGGAACATAATCAAACGATTTGAAGGCCATGTAAACAAATGAATAAAAGTGCAAAATTGATTAAATCATAACGATGTTAACTTTTTGCCCTCTAATAAAGATCACCTTTCAAAACTATCGCCTTCCCAAGTTTTGTCTTTACCTGTCCCTCCAGGAGCTGCAGACACTCCATAGATGGCTGCAGCATGCACAAAGAGGCAAACAGTGGTAACATCCTGCCCACTATGAATGCTCCAGGTTATTTGTGCACGCTTGCTCAGCATCCATTCTGTCAGCTCATTTCAGGAAATAAAATGTGTTTGTTCATTCTCCCCCATTGTGAGAGAATTCAAGAGTCAGACTGAACTGCAGTAAGGTATAATATTTTGTTTCTGAGAAACACCTTGCAATATATCAAGCCTTTACACCTCTGCTAACTCAAGGTGAACATGTGATTTCAGTGATTTACTACAAGTACTAATTGGCGCAAGAGCTGGTAATATGAGGCTACTCATATTTCAAACCTTGTGCAGCGTTATGCATCCAAATCTCTAACCTTGATCTTCACCACCTTCTACTCACAACGTTTCAGACTTTGGGACAGGTTTAAAGCATACAGTGTATGCATAGGCATTTAAAAGGAACATTAAAAACTGTAAAAATATCATCAACATAATTACAATAATCAACATAACTGGCATCATACAATTTGTCGTACTGCTACACCTATTACTACTGCTACTGCAAATACACCTATTATGATAATGGTTATAATACTCATGATAATATTTTTCTATGATTATATAACTGCATGAACCAAGGACCTGGAATACATGAGGATTACCTTTCAGTGAGTAAAAATGTTTCTTGTTACACACCATGACTGGAGCAAATCAGGTTATGGAGTAGCAGTTCATAATGCGTACATGATTTCAATTTATAGAAAGCTCCGTGAAAATATTCAGTATTTGCAGTCATTCCATTGAATTACTTAAAAAATTGCTTGTCACCTTTATTAGGTCTTGAATCGGTTTAACTTTGTGCATCAATCATATATAGTGTGCAATTATAAGCTGAACCTATTTAAGAGTACTGTGGATTTTAATCCCAGTTATAGCTTATTTCAATATATTCTAAATACTTAAAAGCCTTTGGATGTCTATGTAATTGACACAATGCACATAAGTCAATTCAGCACATTTCATAGCAAATAATAGAAACTTGAAAATTTAAGGACGTTGTCAACAGTATTCAGTATTCGGAAACTGATCAACTCTTTACAAGTATTTTTGACTTGCTATAATCTAAATTCCTATCCTTGCCCATTTGCCCATCCATATATGCAATCTCTTTATATATTTAAATTTATATAATGCTATTTATGTATATTTATACATTCCGTTTGATATAGCTTTCAAGGAAACACTACTGGTAGCAGAGACATTTCAACACCAACCTGGTAAAAAGAGAAAAGATGGACATGGAACACAGCCACAAATCACAAAATTACTATATTCCTCTTTTTGTTAACTTCATGATTATTTCTTCTCAAGGCTAAGCAACAATGGTCCTAGAGGCCTCAACAAATACTGGGCATTCCAATTTTATTTAAATAAATCACATACACCCACACAGCTATGAGGGGCACTGTATTTCATGAGGAAGTTGACAAGCCTAATCAGTTGATAAAGCATCTGCCTGTGATGAAAACCTGCAAGCACCAAAATAGTCCTAGACCAGAGTCAAAAAACCGTGTTTCAGGCTATTCCAAAACCATGGCCTGCCCTGAATTTATCATCCAGTCAGCACTGCTGGAGTCACATGATCAGGGAGGTGTAACCAATGGGGACGAGTCCCTCCTTGTTGCCTTGACGGCATCGAACCCAATCACTATCAACCCCTTCTAGCACCACAAGCTCCTCTCCTTTATGGAAGCTCAACTCCTCCCCACTGCCCATGTGGTTGCACAGGGTTCGCACTGTCCTAAAGGGAGGGAGGGAGAGAGAGGAGAGAGAGAGAGAGAGAGAGAGATCCATTTTAATCTGAGGGGAATAAAACATGAGTCACACAAAGACCTTACTGCATATTTTTTTTAATATTTCTTTTTTTGTACATTTGGCATCTCCAATCCCACCCAAATCTGGAATGCCCAATTAGCAAACTACGTACAAACACAAGCTTGCGCGTATGCGATCCCCATGTTACCACCTCGGGAGGGCGAACACAGTTCGCGGCTCTCCTCCGAAGCACAAGCCTGTCAACCCCTGCGTCTTTATACACTCATAGTTCAAAATTTCACAAGTTCAGAATAAGGGCAGAGGAAACCCGAACATGAGCAAGCTTAAAATCTTACTGACGAAAGCCCAGCTGGCCAACAGGGAACAGGAGGCGTTTGAGCAATGAACTGTGCTGTAATTCAATAATCCCAAACGAGCAGTCCCCCCAATTAATTTCCCAGCAGTACGTAGCCAATTGTTCGCTGCTCTGAAAAGGCTACCGACCACTGCTGGCTGGTACGATCAGGGTCTGAACACAGGTCGTGGTGGTCACTACTGCTCCCGCAATGCGACGACTTACCTGAGTGAACTAACCCGGCAGCCAATATTCAAAAAAATTTTTAATATTCTTGCTCAATATTACTGTTAATTAACAAATGAATGAATTAATTAATTAATTACTGTCTCCAAGCAGAATTCTTTTCCCAGATAATTCTAGGAAATATCTAATTTGCTCCCATTAAATATCTTCACTCAGAACTGAACTCTGAGATTTGGAGTGCGAAAATTACATTTTCAGACTATCAGTAGCCAAAGGACGCAACTACAGCCATCGAAATATAAGAACTATGTATAGTCAATGTCCGTAGTAAATATACTCAAAATCGTAAAAATACCCAGCAACTTGACTTAAAGGGAAATGTTCAACCGAAAATCGCAAATAGACACTTATTTTCTTACCCACAGTTGGTGGGTATAGCTCTGTAGAAACAAAAAAGTTTGGTAGAAAGAAAATAGTCCTTATATTAAATGGTTCACAGCATGGTCTGTGGATTATCTTGAGTGACTGGATCATGATTTCTGGGAATAGACATTGCATTTGAATTTTCAAATGTATTTCTCTGTCGTTATGCAGACCACTTGCAGACTTCCCTATTGCTGGTATTTCTAAAACTCAGCAATTTACACCAAAATGATTTAGATGGATAATTGGCTCTACAGGTAAGAGGAAATATATGTATTTTTGATTTCGGGGAGAACTGTCTCTCTACGTTCATTTTTCTGAATATTACGTGAATAAAATACCGAAGAGGTTTTGCTGTCCCTTCTGTTTCTTCCGTCTCCTTTGGACCCTCAGATTGGTCATCATCCCTGACCTCTTTAGGCACTGGAATTTGGGTGGGGCTTACAATGCGGGTCAAAGCTGAAACTCCAGGGGCGAGCCAATGAGATGGACGCCTGTGAGCAAGGGAAGAAAGACAAATATGTGTGATTGACAGGGAGCAAGTGAGAACACTGAAACTGTAGCACTACCCTTACCTGGAGAATAACTGCTACCTTTTGACTGATAAAATCATTATATTTGCTCTTTATTTACGCTTCAGCTGATAAACAGAGTAACAGGGACTTAAGTAGATGTCTAGTTTTACAGACAGTGAGCACCATAAATCATTGGATGGAGGCATTTATTTTTATTGGCACTCTAGAACTTTGGGTTGAGAAGATACAATGAAAGGTGGTTGAAGTGCAGACCGTCAGCAGTAATTTGAGGGTGTTTCCATCCATACCGGACAAACCACCCAGAAATGACAGCATCCTTTGTACATAGCCGCACCTCCCCCCCATCATTTTTGGGTGCATAGTCATACTGGACAGTTTAACATAATGTAGAGAAAGGTAGTCATTTTTAATATTTGGTCGCATATCCTATGCATGCAATGACTGGTTGAAGTCTTTGATGCACAGACATCACCAGACGCTGAGCATCTTCCCTGGTGATGCTGCGCCAGGCCTGTACAGCAGCCATTCTCAGTTCCTGCTTGTTTTGGGGACTTTTTGTCGTCAATCTCCACTTAAGCGTTTAAAGTGCATGTTCAGTTCAGTCGAAATCTGGTAATTGACTCAGCCAACAGAATCAAAATAACAAAAAAAATCTGCAAATGTTTATAAATTATGGTGCTGATTGTATCATTTATACAGCTGGGTAATAAATTAAGAAACTCAGAAGAACAAAAAAAAAAATCCCATAATCTTCGATTTACAAGCCTAGTTCACCGAACCTTGCACTTCACAAGACCTTAGGCAAACCAATGTTAACGAGTTGCACACATGAACGAGGATAAACATGTTCATAACCCAGCTCACCTCGCTGAGGGAATGCGTGTCTGAGGGCTCTTCTGTCCCCTGGAAGCCCCAAACAGTCTTCCAAGGCCCCAGGGCACTGTGGAGCTGCTTTCAGACAAAGGGTCCTTCTGAGCTGGATGATTTATGAGGTCAGGCTGGGAAAGGGTGTTTGAGGAACTGCCTGAACAAAACTCCTGGGGTTCAGGAGAAGTCTTTTCCACCTCAGATGTGACTGCCCCAGTTGTGTAATAACTGCCCAAATTCTGCCCAAGACGTTCACCCCAGCGCAGCACTGCACCCCAGCTCTGCTGAATTGCCTGGCCTGCATGCTGTGAGAGCACACTAACACTCGGGGGCACTATTTCTTTTTCCTGTAGCCACAGAAGCTGGGGGCTGGTTCCTCCCTTATTGGACTCTGTTCCTGGGGATGGAGAATTCTTAGCTATACCTTCTACCTCACCCGCAATGTGATTGACTGATGCTGCAGAATTAGCATTCTGAGAACTCTCAGGTGGTTCAAAATCCTTGTGGTCCTGTTCTGACACACTTTCGCGGTTATGTC